>OX940791.1:55048622-57548622 GCA_954870985.1 Trifolium fragiferum
TCTGCAATATGTAAAAGGTTTATTTCTGTCCTAGCATTTCAGAGGTTTTTGTCATGGAGATGACCGAAGCTGAAGATGAAGTATGATTGTTGGATGATTCCAATTTCCAAGTGAATTCACTTCTCCTGAAACTCACTTCAAAACTGGATTCCTCCACAAGTTGCATAGGTCAAACAAGTACTCAATCTCAGAAACTAACATCTTCTGTACTATGCTACTTGATGTCTCGATGTTCTGCCTCAGTGGTTTAGTTTTTCTGGTGCCCCTAAGCATTTGGAAGTGAAGTAAAGCATCAAAATACTAACATGCAAAAGAATGGATCTTTTTCGTTATATTGACAACAAGATCAATTAACTATTAACTTTTCTTATAGCTAGCATTCTTTAGACTAAGTAATTGTCATTAGTCATTACTACAGAGAATGTTCTCTTGTTTTATACTGTTGACATGGAAAACCAATTGGAAAGGATGAACCTCTGAAAGTTTGTAAACATAGTTCAATACTCACATCACATCTTATACATCAAATATGCTACTGAATTTATTTTAAAGTTATTTGCAACTTCCACTTTTAAAAGATGTTGACTACTATGCTATATATCATGCTAAATAAAGAGAAACTGGTTTTCAAGATTTGTCCAGTATTCAAATTACTTCTGACACCAACAACTTCCGCATGTCACTCTCACTCACAAACAGTCCATGAAAACCATACGGCACCCTCCTTGGCAACTTCACCTGCGCCACTACTTCCAACTCCGGCAACTTCGCATCCATCACTATAAATCTCGACTCTCCCTTCTTCTCATCATGCCGACTCTCCCTTCTTCTCATCATGCACATAACTCACCAAATAACCATCATTGCATGAACAAGCTCCAATTTCTCCATTGTATGCTCCATTGAGAGAATATTCGGTGCTATAAGTGTAACCGTTTTTCCATCTTCTTCATCCCATGCGTTTAACTATATTAAACCCTGGTACATCAAACCACTTCATCTTCGATTCATCGTTATAATGAGGAAGTATTCGGATCCTTGGAATTTTCGAAGGATCGAAACTCTACCGGAATCCACTTGGTCTTGTCATGGAGAAAACAGGAAACATCTTTGTGTTTAACTCCGTTAGAATCAAAATGGAAATAGGTTAGAAAAGGTGGAACTGGACCATAATGGAAAGCAAAAGTTCAACTTTTGGATCATATTGAGTTTTGACTAAATTTCTAAAATAGAATTCGCTACAGCAAATAATTGTGTTTTATGTGATGATGGAGTTGAAGATAGTATGCAGTTGTTGTTCACATTGTCAAAATAGTATACTATGTTGGCAAAGAATTTGTCTATGGAATAATGATGTAAGTTCTATAAATTCAACGCTGCATGTGTTTTTCGAGAATAGATCCATTGCAGTGTGATCTCAGCCTTTGATTATAATGACTTTATATGACAAAAGTCAAATAAAAGATTATTGAATGGTGCATATATGCACGGGACGAGGATCTCCTCTCGTGTTTTTCATGTGCCGCAGCAATTTAGTATCGATAATTATCAGTTTTTCCTTGTACGATGTGGTCTATTTAGAAACAAAGAAATGGTGATGTCTGGAGAAACGAGAGGGTCACAAAGCTGCTGTGTGCGACAGAGTCATGTAGAGGGCGGAGGAATGCTAAAGAGGTGAAAGAAAGGCAATTTAGTCACAACCAAGTCCCATAGAGTAATGGTTGGAATAAACCCCTTGCTGGAATTAATTTTAAAATGCAACGTGGACATAACAAACAAGGTCAGTTTGTTTTAGCTAAGACGGAGTAAATCTCACCCCGTCTTGATGTTGATACCGGAGAAGCATTGGGCTCCTCAGTGCTATGAGTTGGGCTAGAGACTTCCATCTTAATAATGTGATTTTTGAGTTAGACTCCAAAAGAGTGGTCAATAATTTCAAAAGTAGCAATATTGATGACTCTGAGTTTTGAAAAACCACTCATGAATCGAATGGAACAAAAATTAGTAGTAACATATAAATACAAGTTCAGATTTGTTTCATTTATCTAAGTTTAATTTGCTGTCTACTTTGGAAAAGTATAGACACAAATAAAAGATTTGTGAGATCTATTTGTGGAGATTTTTTTTTGTTAGATTCACTTGTTCGAATTTCATCTTTTAAAGGTGATGACTTCACGTTATTACGATGTTTTAACCACAAATTCAAGGCAAATTAGTAGGCTTTTACTATGTTTTTCGCACAAGAATAAGAAGAAAGTGCATTGGTACAACGTTGGTGGAATCACTAGAGAAGAGAAAAAAAGAACAGAAAAATCAGCACAATTCGCTTCATGACGTATGTCAGGTATTTTGATCATATCTAGAGTTCCGTAACTCGGAATGAGGCGGGACGTGCGCCAAATGAAAGCTAAGATCAAGAGCTACAACTTTCATCGCGCAAGAATAAGCTGTGCATCGCGCAGCCACGGGATAGCACATCAGAATTTTACGTTTTTCTATAAATAGGGGCTTCTGAGGCTGACCTAGGGGTCGATTTTTAGTGGAAAAATACCAGAGAACTCGTTTTTGACGTGTGCTAGGGCTGAAGACTCATCCTCAAGGGAGATTCAACACATTTGTTCATTGAAATTAATGTATTCTTTCTCAAACTTCTTTGCTATGAATATTCTAAATATGAGTAGCTAAGTCTTTTATTGGTTAGATTCACAGATGATCTTCCTCGGATCAATCTAGGTCATGTGAACTTACTAGAGGCCTATTATTTCAATTTTAATCTTGTCGTTATTCAGTTATCTCTGTGTGTTAATGCTTTTCGTTACTTGATCACTATCAAACTGATTTTGGGAATCAATTGATTACTAACCCTAACAATTGAACTTGAACTGAGATAATTGTTCAGTTAATAATCACTTTAAACATATCGGATTATTGATTGTGATAATAGAATTAACGTTCGATAAACTTCTTGCGATTATAAATTCACCTAAGACATTAGGGTTTTATTATTGTGGGAAAGCGTTCTTAGTCACTAACCCTGGTTTGAACGATTTTGTTAATTCGTCGTACCGACAAGAGAGAAATTGCGAGATAAACCCATGTTCATTCTAGATTAGGAAGAGGAAGGGATTCGAAGAATCTAATCAACTTTTTATAAACTTGAAATCACCAATATTTTATCTTTTTGTTAATCAAACAATTGCAAGAAAACCCCCCTTTTAATTTATGTTAATTTACACGCGTATGATCTTAATTGTTCGCGTCTGAATCGAAACAATCCCTGAGGAAACGATATAAAAACTAAACTTACTTTTGTACTTCAACAAAATGGCGCCGCTGCCGGGGATTGTTGATTGAATCAACAAGGCAATTTGAATCATACGTATTGTTATTTTATTTTTATTTAGGCCTCGTTTGGCCCGACTTATTTTCCTCTTTTTTTCTTCTCCTTAAAAATAGTAAAGAATGAAAAAATTGTGTTTTACTTAATTTTTTTTATTTTTTATTTTTTTACTTTATTTCTCTAATACTTTTAAGGAGAAATAGTGTCAAATATATATTTATACTTCTCTATTTCGTTTAAACAAAATAGAAAAGTAAAAAATAAGCCGGGCCAAACGGGGCCTTAGTATTTTTATTTTTCGGTCATATATTATAGAAAGAAAAAAAAAATCCAAAAAAGATTTTATTTTTTTTATTTTGATTCTGTTAGAGTCTATTTAGGATCTTTAGTTATTTTATTTTCATTTCTTTTCTTCTTAGTAGATTTAGTTTTTTTTTTTAGTAGATTTTATTAAATTTTATTCTTTTTATTAAATTTTACTTTTGTACTTCAACAAAAGGTGAACTCCATTTTTTATATATGAAATGCAATGTTCATATCAATTGAGCTAATTCATAAGAACAAATCTACTTATTAAATTAGTTTTAATTAATCTTTCATTTATATCTATTTCTATTTTGAATAAACAATAAATCGATCATGCATAAATTAAATAGTACAATTACATGAAAGAGGATGAAAGTCCAAGCATTAAGGTATATACTACTCCCTCTAGTCTTATTTATAAGTAAAAGTTACTTTTTAGATTCATTCAATAACTAATATATCTAACTTAAATATAGACTAAATATATTATTTTTTTAATGAATCTAAAAAACAATTTTACTTATAAATAAAGTTGAAGGAATCTATACAACTCTTTGGTGCATGCGAAAAGCATGCAAGTAAATCATGATATTTTTATAGTAATGTTATTTGAACACCAAAATGAGTTGTCCGGGGTGGACAACTAATTTTTTCTTCCTTGGCACGCAAATCAACACAGACTATAAATAATAAAAAAAACAAAATAGTGGCGGGTTCCACGCCCAAAGAGTTGTCCAACAACTTTTTGGGTGTCAAAATAACATTATTGAATTTTTATTTGGAATCCATAAATGCTCAAAGGGTCCACCATTCACTCAGCCATTCAAAAATTAGGTGATCAATTTTCGAAAATTGTTTTTTCTACCCCAACATTTATCTCTTTACCCACTCATTTTTCATAATATTCCCATTTTATCCTTTGTTTAAAATATAATTTTTTACAATATTTTTTTTAAAAGTGTTAAAATTGGTAAAAAGTGTTCCATAATTTTTTTATCGATACCGGAACACTTTTTAAAAGTGTTCCGGTTTATATTTGTGCTAGAAAACATATTTTATTGATACCGGAACACTTTTAAAAGTGTTCCGGTTTGTATTTTTCCCTATATTTTAATGATACCGGAACACTTGTAAAAGTGTTCTGGTTTGTAATTTTGTCTATATTTGGTTGATATTGGAACACTTTTAAAAGTGTTCCGGTTTGTATTTGTGCTTTTATTGATACCGGAACAGTTTTCAAAGTGTTCCGATTTGTATTTCTGTCTGTATTTTATACCTACCGGAACACTTTTAAAAGTGTTCCGGTTTGTATTTGTGCTCTTATTGATACCGGAACAGTTTTCAAAGTGTTCCGGTTTGTATTTCTGTCTATATTTTATACCTACCGGAACACTTTTAAAAGTGTTCCGGTTTGTATTTATGCTTTTATTGATACCGGAACAGTTTTCAAAGTGTTCAGGTTTGTATTTCTGTCTATATTTTATACATACCGGAACACTTTTAAAAGTGTTCCAGTTTGTATTTGTGTCTAGAAAACATGTTATATTGATACCGGAACATTTTAGAAAGTGTTACGGTTTGTATTTATGCCTAAAACATATTTTGTTGATATGAGAACACTTTTAAAATGTTCCGGTTTGTATTTGTGCCTAGAAAACATATTTTATCGACACCACAACACTTTCTATTTGTGCCCAAAATATATTTTTTTATACCGGAACACTTTGTAAATTGTTCTGGTTTGTAAAAAATCACAGAGGAGGCGACACCACGGCGATACATCGATGGCGAAAAATCGACACACTACTTTCGCAAAGTATTATTATAAATTATGACAAACCGAAACAATATTTTCTTACCGCCGTTGATGGGTGTGCATGCACAGATCCCGAAAAGGTTGAAAAAAATATCATAAACGACAACAATTTCATAATTTATTTGCAAATCGAAACACTTGTAAAATTAACATACCGGAAAAAAAATACCTTACCGGAATAGTGTTTCAGGGGGTACAATTTTCTAAACATGCTGGGGTAAAAAGATAAATGTAGGGGTAGAAAAAAAATGATAAAATGGAAAAATAATAAATAATAAAATATAAAAATGTAAAGTAAGGGTAAAATGAGAATATTTCAAATTATGTTGGGGTAAAGAGATAAATGTTGGGGTAGAAAAAAGAATTTTCTCAATTTTCAGAACCACATATATTACTTCAAAGTCCACAAGTAAAAAAATAAAATAAAAATCATCCAATGTAATCCCAAAAGGGAATTATAAAATTAATAAGATTCATTTATTAAATTTGATCGCATCAATTTTTCACGTGAACTATAGGCTAATAACGTGAATATGAATATTTTGTATTGACATATGGAGCCTACATGTCAAAACACTATCGTCCTTCCCCGTGTGGTGTACGCAGTCATGTGTCCCACCATCCAAAATATCTCGAGTCCTCCTTCTGTTAGTTTTCCCCATGTTTATAACGAGAGACTAGATTCACTACATTGTAATTTTGTAAATTATTATATTTGTAATTACTTGTTAGTTTTTTCATTTGGGATTTTTAACTAAAATCTAAATTTTTTATTTTTAATTCAAATTAGTTAAGCTACTTACTCTAATTTTTTTTAATTGTTATATACTCGTCAGCAAACATGAAAAAGAAAAGAAAAACATTATTATATTAAATTAAATGTTAAATGTGTAACGATTGAAAAAAATTAATTTTTTATAAGAATCAGAAATTCAGATATTTCTTTTAATATTTCATTACATGAGAATTTCTAATATGGACCACTTGCTCAAGTGGTCCATGGTGGACTAACCATATAACGAATACGAATTTTACAAAATCGATCGTTGAATTGAAAGTTTATATCATATAGATCATCCACAAAAAAAATTAGAAAAATTGAAAATCATTTGATATGTTTTTGAGACTCATTAAGATTTACAGTATTTAATAAACCGTTAATCTTTATGGATCTCAATAACATATCAAATGATTTTAAATTTTTCTAATTTTTTTTATGGATGATCTATATGATATAAATTTTCAATCCAACGGTAAATTTTGTAAAATTCGTATTCGTTATAGTAGTATTGACCACTTGTCCACAGTGGACCACTTGATGAGGTGGTCCACCATAGCATTGGCCTTCATGACATATATCTATATGATAGATTCTCTAATGGGGGATTTCTAATATGGACCACTTGCTCAAGTGGTCCATGGTGGATTAACCATATAACGAATACGAATTTTACAAAATCGATCGTTGGATTGAAAGTTTATATCATATAGATCATCCACAGAAAAAATTAGAAAAATTGAAAATCATTTGATATGTTTTTGAGACTCATTAAGATTTACAGTATTTAATAAACCGTTAATCTTTATGGATCTCAATAACATATCAAATGATTTTAAATTTTTCTAATTTTTTTTATGGATGATCTATATGATATAAACTTTCAATCCAACGATGGATTTTGTAAAATTCGTATTCGTTATAGTAGTATTGACCACTTGTCCACGGTGGACCACTTGATGAGGTGGTCCACCATAGCATTGGCCTCTATAATGATATTCTATTTCTCTCTTAAATCATTTTTTTTTACATCATCTCTTAATCTCATTCTTTCTTTCTTTATTAAAAATACAGTAATAAAACTATTTTTTGTACGAAAAATAATAAAAATATTAAGAAAATATAAAAAGCCAGGTCTGCAATTAGAATATAAAAAATCAAAATTACAGCAATATTTTTTATACCTTTTGTACATAAAATAGACGATTAATTACACTATGAATTTTTGAAAAATATAAGCAAATTACTATATTTAGTAATATATTATGGAGTATTTAAGAACAACACTCTACCTTAAAAAAAATATATAAGTTTTATATGAGTAACAGCTAATTAAATTGTTTCCTTTACCGTATAAACAACAATAATTGTACCTTACAACAGAGACAAACAGTTTCCGTCGCTATGACAGCGACAACTTCCTCATGTCACTCTCACTCACAAACAATCCATGAAAACCATACGGCACCCTCCTTGGCAACTTCACCTCCGCCACTATCTCCAACTCCGGCGACTTCGCATCCATAACAATAAACGTCGATTCTCCCTTCTTCTCATCATGCACATAACTCACCAAATAACCATCATCTTCTTCAACACCATTCTCATTCGCCACGAAAAACGGTTCGCCACCATAACAACCTTCTCCATACATTCTACACCCAATTTCCTCCCCTTTTAACACATCAATTTTAACAACTCCTGAAATCTTCGGCATTGGATTCCCAATCGCCGCGTAAACAAACCTACATCTCTTTGCTTGAAATTTAGGGTTTAAAACTGCGAAATCAAGATTTCTTGCTGATAATGGTTGTCTTGTTATAATCCCCGTTTCGATGTTAATCTTCACTTTCTCAATCATTGGATGAACAAGTTCCAATCTCTCCATTGTATGTTCCACTGAGAGAACATTTGGTGCTATAAGTGTAACCGTTTTTCCATCTTCTTCATCCCATGCATTAATGGCATGAACTATATTAAACCCTGGAATGTCAAACCATTTTATCTTTGACTCATCGTTAGCGTAACGAGGAAGTATTCCGATCCTTGGAATTTTCGAAGGATCGGAACCTACCGGAGGTCCACCTGAAATCATTTCAAGTGGATTCATTCCGAGCTGTATATCGGCGAATATAGCGTATTTTTTAGTAATGGCGAAATCATGAAGAAACGATGGTCTTGTCATGGAGAAAACGGGAACATCTTCGTGTTTAACTCCGTTAGAATCAAAACGGAAATAGGTTAAAAAAGGTGGAATTGGACCGTAACGGAAAGCAAAAGTTTCACCTGTTTCAGGATCAATTTTTGGATGTGCCGTCATACTCATGGATAGTTTGCCGTTAAAATCATAACGGCCAATTGTTTCAATATCACCATTTTGGGTTAACTTAATTTCGTAAGGAAGATCGGATTCTCCCAGAGCGAAAAGACGGTTACCAAACAGAGCTAAACTGGTGTTTGCTAATCCAATGCCGTTAGATAGATTATATTGACCGGTTATGACACGCGCCGCACTTATGGAGCCACGTGCGGCGGAAGCAATAAGCGAATTGAAACCGGAAAACACGTTTGGGAGAAGTGGATAACCGGCTTCGTTTTCGGTTTTGTATTTGTAAGTTTTAACGTAACGGCTACAGAGTGTGGCTTTTCCGTTTGAGATTGTAACGGCGTGAAGCATGCCATCACCGTCAAAGAGGTGGTAAGGTCCACGTGGAAGGAATTGAGGATTTGGACCGTTTCTTATGTAAGCGCCGTTAAGTGACGGTGGTAAAGTGCCGTTAATGATTTGGCATTGTGTTGGAGGGAGTTCGTTTAGTACTGGGGAGAAGTTTTGGGACAAAACATGTCTTGGATCTGTTGATGGTTTTATTGGTGGATCTATGAAATTGTTTATGATGTCATCAAATGTGTTGATTAATAGTGATGGGAATGATGGTTCTTGTTTTTTGAAGTTGTGGGTGGTGGTTGCGGTGGTGGTAGGAGGGGGTGTAGGAAGAGTTTTTGGGGTGGTAGTTTTTAGTGTTTGAGTTTGTGAAATTTGGGGGTTTTCTTTGGTTTTGATGGATGAGACGTTAAATGGAGGGATGGGAATTGTAGGTGGTTGTTTGCTTGTTATGATGATGGGTTTAGGGACCATGATGATAAGGTAGAATTGATACTAATTGGAGAAGTAGCTAAATTATGGGGCATAGGAAATTAAGAGTGAGGAGTTGTGATTTTTGTGAGGAGGGAGGTATGATACTTATCTTGTGTTTGGATGGGAAAAAAATCAAATGTTTTTATTGTTGATGGTGGTTGGCATGAAAATGAAATAATTGAGTTTTTGGTGTGTGGTTAAATTCCTACTTACAAATCAATAATTTATAATTTTCACTTAGCTATAATAGAATGGTGCTCATTATTTTGTGCCTATAACAAATCTAATTAAAGATAGAGATAATATGAAGGAATTGGGAGTATATATTATTAATCCAAAAATATATTCCTTATTATTTGATGTTGACACTTTGAGAATCTAGATTGCATGGATACAAACTTCTGATATAGTTGGAGTGATCTACATTGTTTACATTAAATTAGATAGCTAGCTCACATTATATATTATCCAATTTAATCTCTACCCTTCAAAGTTTATCAACAATTATGACGGTGACGGTGACGGTGATAGTCCATTTCTCACTTTGAAGCCAGATGTCCAATCCGATCTAGGCTGTTTGTACAACTTTGTTGGGTCATCAGGAGGAAATAATCAGAGGATCTTCGTATTAAGTTTAAAAATAACGATATAAGTAAGTTGAACATCGTACATTTAACCAAAATTTTAAAATATTAAATTTATAAATTTTTTTATTTATAAAGTATTCGACCTTTATTTTTTTAAACAATGTAAAATATTTTACCTCACATTTGCCATAAGCCCATAACACTATAAGAGAATATGCATTCGAGCAATGATGAGGAAGCACATAAACAAACAATTCTTGTGAGAGATTTTGACACAATGATGAACAAGCATAGAAACTGGTAAATCCATTTATCTATGTTTTATTTTTTAAAAGTGAATAAATAAAGTATAAGGGTTAAACCTTAACTTTTTGTATATAAAATAATACATATTTGTACCAACTTAATTAAGCTCAAAAAAAGAAGTCTTGTTTATTAAAATATTTTTAGTTAATCTTCATTTGATAAAGAATAATGGAACATAGATAAATAGAGTAGCATGAAAGATACTAGTACAAACATTAAGCTATATACAAGTGTGTGGTGCATATGAAAAGCCTGCAACTAAATCAAGATATTTTAATTTGGAATCAATAAATGCGCAAAGGGTCCACCTTTTTTTATTCAGCCATTCAAAAAATTAGGTGCCTCTACCAATTTTCATAACCACATATGGACCAATTTAAATTTTTGTTTTAGGAAAATACTACACCTATTTTCATTATTTTTTGTTTCTCACAACACAAGCAAGAAGAGTGATTATCCACAAGGGAATTGTAATGGAATGGATTTTCGTATGGATAATATTTTCTACAGAGATTTTAGCCAGAAATAATATTTTGCATTTCAATTGGTATTGACATAATGATTTTTATATAATTTTTAAAAACAAATTTGACAATATATTAAGATTAAAAAAAAAGATTAATTATATTAGCTAGTCATCATATCATATAGGACTAAAATACAAGCAAGAAGGAACAAAACGGTGCCTAACGAAACATGACCAACCTATTAACTTACCGATAAAATTACCATTAATTTCCTGATTGTATAAATGCGTGAAAGGTGACTATTTCTTTACCGCTTTTATAATTTGAGGATATTTATCTTTTAACCAATGAGAATAAATCAAGATTTGTACGTGGTCTCCACAATTAATTGCAACAAACTTGTGGAGACTGCATACAAATAACATGTTCTCATTAGTTAAAAGATAAATATCTTCAAATTATGAAAGGGTAAATTAGAATTTCCTAAATATCATCCAATGTAACCGCAACAGTAAAAATACAATAAAAATGGAACTAAATAATAAAAAAAAAAAGAAATAGTAAAATAAAATGACCTTACTACTTTCCATAAAGCATAAGCTAATATATAAACGTGTAAATGTCTAGACATTATTGTCCACCTTACGCGGAACTTGGATTTACCGATGTATAATAATAATGCAGTTTTACGAGACAATCAATTGTAATCGATTATTTAAGATTCGACGGTTCAAATTTAAAATATAATTTTATATTGCAAAATAATCCCAACTATTAATTGAAGATCAAACGGTCAAGATCAATTACAATAAAATGTTGTAATTGCAGGAAATATGCTCCGTTGGCGCAATCTATTGTCCCTTGTAAGCACATTAAAAAGGAAAAAGAAAGCAGGGCCAACAGCACCCTCCACTCCAATTTGAGCATCATCTAAATTTTGCTTTTTCATTTTGCTTTTCAGTTTCATCATTTTTGTTTAAAACATCACACAGATGCCCAACTCAAGAATCTTAATCTAATTCTTTTGGCGTTTGATTTTACTCTATTTATGTGATTTATTTATAAATATAAATAGAAGATTATCTGAAATTTATCATGGGATTCTTTTATTAAACTTGATCGCATTAATATTTTACACGTGTCGATTTTTCTTATAAATAGACAAAAAATGAAATTAAGATAATAAATAGAGCAAAGTCAAACTTAAAAAAAAAAATTACTACTAAGATCTTTGACGAATGAGTTGCGCATTGAAGTCAGTATGATATTTTAAGCAAACATGGTGAAACTTGAAAGCAAAATGGGAAAACAAATTTGGATGATGCTCCTCAAATCAGAGTGAGTTGAGAGTATTGTAGCCGTGCCGTCTTTTCTCATTTTAATTTCATTTTAAGCGAGGACAGAATTTGGTCTTACATTAAATATGAAGAACAAATTAATCGTAACAAAAAAAACAAACTATTTTTAGTCTTTACGAAAATAAATTGAAATAATTTACTCTTTCAATTACTTTTAAAAAACTCTGTAAATTTTGAATATTGCACAATACACATGAATTTAACATCCATAAGGTTTACAATCAGGACCACAATTCTACACCAACATAAATATCATTGTATTGACAAACATGTGTAGACAATTACTTAATTATTTTATTTTTTTGATTGATTATTTTATTTGTTAAAAGCATTCATTAATAAATACAGTACATTTAAAAATTGATAGAACGTGTTATAGTTATTGACAAATTTGATTTCTGTAAAATAATCTGCTAGAAAATAAACATTAACATGTTATTATTATCTTAAAATAATTTATAATTTAAGATATTAATTTTTTACAATTTAACATGCTCTAACTTAGTATGGTGGAGAGTACAGTGCTAGACTACTAGATTATCAATTTTTAATATTTGATACCAGTAGTTTTAACTTCTAAGAAACCATTTCTTTTGTCAAACCTTGTTGAATTTGGAAGTATCTATGTTCATGTCAATCTTAAAGAAAACCCCACCTATATATGACCAGCTGAAGGAAGCGAATGCGACTTATGCAATAATTGCATGAAGTTCATATCAATTTTATTGGATTATATTAACATAAGTTTAATTCACCATCCAGTGATTCTAGTGAAAAATACTATAATATGCTTTTATACGATCAAGATCAGAAGATCATGATTTGTGACTACATAAACGCACTGAATGTTGATTCTTTCCTGACCATGTTTGCTATCATTTTATAATTGTTTTGATAAAATTTGAACTTTATTCTTTGATGTTATAAAGTTAAACTCTTATCGGTGTACTAGTACTCCATAGTTTATAATTTCAAATCACGTAAACTTGGAAGAAAAAAGAAATACTAAGCTGAGAATATTTAAAAACTAATAATTGAGAGATAATGTAACACGCCTTTTCCAATAATTTTCATTGACATTATTCACTAACATTATCCTCATTATTTGTGTGTTACTAGTTTTTTAACCCGTGCTTTCGCACGGATGACTATTTTTTATTCTAACACTTGATTATTTTTTCTCCAAATGTGTAACACAATGGTTAAAAAATAGCATGTATCCTTTAGCAATTTAAAACTCATTTAGTTTTGCATATCATAGTTAATTTTGTCTATGGGATAAAATTTGCCATGTCAAGCTTGATAAAGATGTTCAATGGGGAAAAAATGTTAAACAATATGTCTAATATATTAATGTTTGTGACATTAACACTGTCAGCATACAAGAGAACCAACTTATAGAATTGATTCTTCCCATTGAACACATTATTGAAAAAATGTTATACACACCATCCTATATTTAAAATGTCATTTGCATGGATCAAAATCACAAGAATTCTAAGAATCTATACTCAATGATAGGATAGTAAGCAGAGAAATCATCTCAACATCATTTTGTAAAGACTTCCAAAAATGATTTCAATTTTTTTTTTTTTTGCACAAGCAAAAGGGATTTATATTAATATGGCATAAGACATGCTCAACATCAATACAAAAGTCTGTGTACAAAGATATAAAAAGATGCTACATGATCCAAACTTAGAAAGCACCTCCATTACATGGCTCAACACAACACCAATCCCAAGAGCTTAAAACTCCAAAAAACAAAGAACAAAGCAACCAATAAAATAAAACTATAAGACTAATACTACACTACTTAGCTCCCTGCCAATAAACCAGTTGCTGAGAGTAATACTTTAAGACTAATAATCCTCTATCTAGCTCCCTGCCCATAAATCAGTTTCTGTGAGTAGCGCACAGCTGCAGCGGAAGCTTAGCCTTGTCTCGGGACTTTGTTCCTAGCCACCCAAAAGACATTGGATAATCGAGAAACTGATAATAATCAGAATCTACACCAATGCAAACCGAGCTAAGATGATGAAATCGACCAAAACAAACCTAATCAAAGCACCTCCGACCAAAAGAGCAGCAGTAAAGACCAAGAAAATCGCCTAGATAGAGATGATGCAGCAAATATAGCATAAAAACCTGCACAACAGACATCATAGAAAATGTATTCTACACGTTACTTAACACTCCCAAGCAAGCAAGCGGGTTTAAAAGCCAGTCATTAAGGGAAAACTACAGTCTTTGGATCTAAATTTGATGATTCTCCAAGAAAAGACTTTAGTCTCCTCCACTACCTTCTCCCATTCGAACCCATCAAGTTTAAAAATTATAGCATTTCTCGCCTTCCAAATGCAATAAATAGTTGCCATCCAAATCATAAAGTTGCAATAAAATACTATTTCACAAAAAATCAGTATGAGGATTGAGGACTATATGGTGTTGTTTTTGAGACATAATTTGCATTCTATTAAAGATCCATCCAACATGAGTGACCATTAATACGTTTTGCGATTCTACGAACAGCGCTAATATCGGAATATAATAGAGGGACATTGTAGTTATCAACCCAATTAGTTGCTCCAATGACCACAACACCTTTTGCTGGAGTCACTTGAGATGGACCACTATATGGTTTCAGTGGCGAAGTGTCTGATTTTGGTACACCAATCCCTTGATTTTTGTTAGAATTTGGCTTGAAATAACCAAATGTTCTTCTGATTGAATCATGTTTCATCCCTTCTTCGTGTGCTGCTCCGTATAAGAAAGTAGGAACTACATGATGTGCATTTGAACTATTTAGAAATATGATCAACATGTACTAAAAGACATTTTCATAATCAATTTTATACAAAATGGTAATCATGAAAATAATCGCGTGCAAACATGGAAATAACCAACAAAATAAACCTTGGAGTTAAGAAGAATTTAACATGAAGACATAATAAAAATCCAACAATCAAATAGAATAATGAGGTTCAAAAGCTCTATTACTTCATAAACTGATAAAAGTGAAGAGGTTATAGATTACCCACCAAAGAGATCCTTATGCCAGAAGCAAGAGTTGAATCAACACTCCTGGATCGATGCTTTGTCTGCTAAGAAAACAACCATATTAGCCAAATATTTAAAAAAAGGATAAATTCAACTATGGTTAGCAATCTCGGCTAGATAAGTGAAACTTAAACCAAACTGGGATATATCCGAACTATCACTGGGTTTCACCTTCGTCTTGAGTTGGAACACGAGTTTGTATGGGTGGAGGGTTGTACGATAGAAACCACTCTGAGGAAATATAGATGAATATGAACGACAACAATAGGCAAACCATATAGATCAAGCTTATATTCAAACACATAGATCAGCTGCTTCCTAATAGAAGCATGGATTTTGCCCCCTAATAACCAAGCAACAAACCATATTTAACACCGCTGCTTCAGATCAAAATCCATAACTTAACTAATTCTTATATATGTCAAATCATTATCAGTCAATAATATATAACAAACAACGAAAATCAATAGACAGAAACATAAAATACTCACCTTCTCATCAACTAATACCATCTCAAGGGAACTTGATTCAGATAGATTATGGAAAGCAGGTCCTTCCAAAGACGAACAATCGTAACCTTGATTCGAACATCTTCTTTGCCAGCAAAAGGTCAGGAACATCTTCAAACTGAACTACAACTTTACCCCTCTCCATATGAACCATTTTTTGGATTTCAGACGAGCACTTGAATTCGTCAATTGAGAAATAATACAATCACAACGGAAATTATATATTTATAAGCATCATGACACAAAACACGGACATTAATTTAATCAAAAAAATTTGGCAAATTTGAATTTCAAATATGAGGAATGGTTTTTAGGGGGGGGGGGGGGGGGGGGGGGGAATACAACAACATATAACCCCTACACCAGATAAGTTCGTCTCTATAGCCTGCACAACAAAAAGGCAACCAAACCAGATTCATTGAATACTATATAGCAACCTCTATCTAAGAACCCTAGACAATAGGAAGTCGATTCTACCCAACACCTGTGGAAGCGAGAACGAATATTAAGCAATAAAATATAGAGGATTAGAAAACGACAAGAAGCCTAATAAACCATGAAACAATGAAAACGGATCCGACATGGCATAGCTGTGAGTAATCTACAGTAGCTTTTTTTCAATTCTTATGTGTCAAGTTTATTGGTTAGTTACTACACAAACAATAAGTATATATTGCCTCCGAAGATCTTAACTTTTGCATATTGAACGACAACAATAGGCAAACCACCAACGGACTTCCCCATTTTCTTATTCAACTCATCAACATAATCACCAAACAATGCACATTCACATTCGAACTTGGACTCAGAATTGATATTCTCGTTAAACACCATTTTTTCTGATGATTATATGCAATTGCCGTGCATATCAAATGCAATGCGCAATGTATCAGGGTGCAAAAAAAATACAAATTGCAGGATACAATATGCCATGATGTAGAGAATCAAATGAGCACAACTAAAATAAATAGCAGGATACAATATGCCATTAATAAGAAACAGAAAAATTATTTGTATGTATATCTACTATAAATTAGTTCAAATACGTATTAAATTCTTGGACCAAACCAAAATAATAACATGAAAAAGAAAAGTCATAGATGGGAGTAACAGTACCCATAAAATTAGTGAAGAAGAGATACATCTAATCTCACAGTTAGATGTCTAATCTCACATACTCACATAAAGAACATGAAAATTCTTGTACAAAAAAAAAAGACTTTAACAATAATTTCTTGTGAAAACACAATTAGTTGCTAAAATATTTTAACAATAAACAAAGATCTCAACATCAGTGCTGAAAAAATAAAATGCTCCAAAGGATCATTGTATTATAATTATAATGTGAAAAATCAATTATGTACACATATCTATAAATTTACAGATGAAATGACCAAATGAATTCCCCTTTCCTGAAAAACTGAAGCTTCAGTCATCATAGTCACAACAATGGAGTGGGTATCGCGGTGGAATGACATGAATTGGAGAGGGAGCCAGATTTACTCACTAATTGCGGCGGATTACCTTGCTACGACGAGAAAGTTCCACACTCAAGTTGAATGATTAATATGCAATTGTTGGTATTGACCTAATCACCATGTCCAACCTATTTATAGAGAGCGCAAGAAGATAGCGTCTGCCCCAGATAAATTGAATCCCAATTGGAATTTCAAACAACCCTAAATCTGTTTGTGAGGGAAAATCAAACAACACGGATAAACCTACACCAGTTACCACCACCACCACCGATAGAAGCGACCTCCACCTTCCAATCGATAGAAGACAACCAGACAACGTAAAACGGCGAAAACACGCAAAGGATATGAATGAATCGCATACATCTGTCGAAGGAAACTCACAAAGAAAACAACGACACCGCTAAACAGTGAACACACATTTTTTTTTTGTTTTGATAAGCGGTGAACACGCAATAGCAGGTGAGTAAAAAAAAAAAATGTCTGACGTGGCACACCTTAAGTTAATCTACAGTAATCTTTTCACCTTATTTTTTTGTCAAGTTTATGGATTATGACTTATGTTCTCATCATTTTTCTTGTTATATTTTTAGGAAAAGAGACCATAACAATTCAAAGTGTGATCGAGAGCTAATTAAAATATGATTAAGAATTATTTTACTTAAAATAACAATTCTCAAATTATTCGCCCGTAGATAAAGTACAATAATTAGTTGAGCTACATTATCATCATTGGTTAATCACAAACAAGTGGTCCACAAAATATCTTTCTTCAAGTTTCTAATATTTATTCAAGAATCTCTGTATTATTTGAGAATTGCATAATAAACACCAAACATATACTTTTATAGATTCTACGAACTACTGTAGTTGCCTTGCCTACGTTCGACGCTGTTTTTGTTTGCACCTTTGTCTCTAGATAATGGCACGTCCGGAGGGTCTGGTGTAGTGGCCGCCAACCGGGAAGACAAACTCATATGGTGAACTCTATGGTTCATGTTACTGAATTTTTTATGTTTCTTAAAGATGTTACAAATAGAATCGAGCAGTGGCAATTCTGGGACACTTTTAAATTTGTTACAATTAAATATGTGCATAATTCTGATATACTACAAACGTATATGTAAATTTCTGTATATTTTAAAAGTTTCCATTCAGCTACTTTAACATGCCTAGTCTATCTACAACCTACTTAAGTTAATTCATGCTTGAAAATGTAGAACTGCCACAAGCAATTCTTAGTTTTTCAAGCAAAGGTTCATGTGGCTGCACTCCAGCCTCCTTCATCCGATACACAAACTTAACAGCTTCAATGTACAAACCATTCTGTATGAAACCCATAAACATGGCATTCCAACTATCAACATTTCTTTCATTTCGGGTCATTTCAAACACCATTTTTGCATCTCTCAGTAACCGACTTCTTCCATACATAGCTATCAAACTACACTGCACATAGTTATCCGAGTCAAGTCCCAGTTTGACGGCATCTGCGTGAACCTGCTGACCACAGCTTCCATGATTCTGCATCCTACCACAAGCTTTGAGAACACTGGAAAATGTAAAACTGTCCTTCTTTATCCCTACCCTTCCCATCTCCTTGAAATCACCAAGAACCTCAGAGAAATGACTTTCTTTACAACCACTTACAATTTTAGCAGTCCAAGTCAACGTGTTATGCCGTGACACTTTATTAAAAACAACATTTGCATCTTCCGAACACTTGAACCTCCCATAAAATCTGATCAAAGAGCTACTGACAAGCACATGGTCACAAGCACCAAGCTTTAACAAACATCCATGAACTTGCATCCCTAGAGGAACATTCACAGTGCAGGCACAAGCCGTGAGAAAACAAGACCAAATCCATGGAGGAAAAGGAAACTCCACCACACCCAATTGACATAACATACCAAGAAATACATCCGTGGCATTCTCATAATCATAATTTTCATAATAACCAACAAACAAAATCGCCCAAGAATGAAAATTCCTAACAGACATTTCATCAAACACATGGCGCGCATTCTCCAACAAACCGCACGTAACAAACATTATAAGAATCCGATTGAGCAAGTTTAATGGAGGTTCAATGCCACTATTTATAATGTGTGTATGCAACTCAATAGCGGTTTCCGGGTCACCGGAAAGAGTGCATTCTTTGACTAAAGAAGTGTAAATATCAATTGGTATTGGAAAGTGAAGTGCATCCATTAAGGGCAAAATGTGTGAAGTTGTGTCACATTTTCTTCTCTTATTCTTCTTCTTCTTCTTCTTCTCCTTTTTGTTCACCGGAGGTGTAATGGGTTGTGGAGAAAGTTGATGAGGGAAATTGAGATGGAGAGAGAGGTTTTTGGGTTTGGGGTTGTAGAGAGGTAGACGAAGGTGAAGTTGGTGGTTGGAAGAAGGACAATTGTCTGCATTGCGGCGGATGGGTGGTGCCGGCGGTGGTGGAACAACGATGGCTTCCATTTCTCATTCAACTGGAAAGAGTAAGACAACATAAGACGAATCGAACAATGTTTTCTTTTGTCATCATCATCACCGTTTTTCTTTTATAGTACAAATTAAATAGTCGTAATTCCCAAAATATCCATTCCCCCATACTATCAGAAAACATTTTTCAATCTTTAAAATCTTCACCATTATCTCTCACTCTCCATTGTTCAAATGTGAAAGAAAAAAAAAACTCGGAGATTAAAGTAATTTGCACAAAGTTCACAAATCTTATTTCAACCGATAGAAACGTCAAAATTGTTAGGTTAGACGCTATGATCGGAGTTTGAACTTCAGTCCCTCCATTTTGTGTGCGAATTTGATAACAGAAAAACAAAATTCCTGAGAGAAAACTAATGTAGACAACATCTCAACGACGATTCAATTAGAGGTATGCATAGTTCATGAACCAAATATATGGTTCGATTCAATTCTTAAAACTTCTTTTAGCAAAAACCATTTTATTTTATTTTTTTGCAAAACCAGTTCTATCTGGTTTAGAACCGGTTTATAATACAAGCAATAAAAGTTCCGACACCAAATTAAAATCGGAACATAACCTAACAGAATATTTGGGGAATGTTGAAGCATTCCTGCAAGTTTGGAAAATGAAACAACTTCCATAGTCCATACAATTTCAAATATTTGGGAACAGGATGGATAATGCTTTATATTTCATATTCCTGCTTCTGTTACACTAATGAATTATAGTTTGAATGGTATGTCCCCACAGTCACCACCACAACACTAATGACTTCTTTTTACCTTTTTTTATTCATAAAAGAATAAAGAGGAATCAAAATAAGTTATCTAATTCCTTCTATACAACATCATAAATATATGAAGATCCCTCACATGGACCATACATTAATGAATTCTAAGTTTGCAGGGTATGTCCCCACAGTCACCTCCACCAACTAATGTCCTTTTGAAAATAATCTATATACTTCTACATTGAATTTCTTTTTCTTTCATTCTTTACAATACATGCAAGTTTATGACATCAGTTAAGGTATTGTCAAATGGCAACCTCATGAAGCAACTATGGAGACATCTTTACTAGACCTGTTGTATTTCATGTGGCTCTTAACAAGCTGTCCAGCAGCAATTGCAGACATCAGTGAGAGCTCTCCGGCAAGGACTGAACCAGCTACTATTGTTGCCAATTGCCTTGAATTTGCTCCTGGTGACTCTTTACTAGCACCCTTAACACCAAGTAAATTCAGACAAGCTGATTGTGATGCAAGTTGTGTGCCACCTCCAATTGTCCCCACCTCAATGCAAGGCATCGTGACAGAGATATGAAGGTCTTTGCGATCATTCACAGCTTCCATCATAGTCATACAGTGAGAACTCTCGACATTCTGAGCAGGATCTTGACCTGTAGCCAAGTAAATAGCAGAAACAATATTACTAGCATGTGCGTTGAATCCTCCAAGAGCACCGGCCATGGCTGAACCGGTAAGGTTTTTGAGCATGTTAAGCTCAATCAAAGACTCAACACTAGTCTTTAACACTTTCTTCACCACCTCTTCCTTAATCACAGCCTCACACACAACAGATTTTCCTCTCCCTTCAATCCAATTCACTGCCGCAGCTTTCTTGTCCGAACAAAAATTTCCTAATATCACCAAAACACATTACATCACAATTTCAGTAACCAGTTTGACCATATTATACTATAATACAAATCAGCAAATGGTAAAAATAAACATAAAATGTTGTTTATGTGATGTAATGTTTACCTGATATACCGATAACTTCCATATCAGGAAAATCGATTTGAAGATAATCAAGTACGTTTTGTACACCTTTTGACACCATGTTCATCCCCATTGCATCACCCGTTGAACAAGTGAATCTAATGTATAAATTCTTTCCTGCCATATTAGCTTTAATGCTCTGCAATCTCGCAAATCTACTGGACCTGAATATCCCAAACAAACAAAATCAATTATACTCTGAGACACGGGACACGTTTTCTATCAGAGGGGTGAAAGTAAAAAAATATTTTTCAAAAAAAAGTATAGAGAAATTGGAAATAGAAAATTACTTGTTGAAAGTGTGAGAGAGGGAATCAAAATTTTGAGGATCTTCTAAAAAGAACTTTAACTGAGAAGCTCTTTTGGCGGAGTTGAATCTAACAACGGGGGCTCTAGTCATGCGGTCACGGAGGACAACGGCAGAAGCACCACCGGCAGAAGCGACAGAGAAGAAGAGAGTGAAGAAAACTGTGTTTGCTAAGTACAGTGAAGGTTGTGACTGTGAATCCTGCTTTTGCTTCTTCGTTTTTGAAGATTTGCTGGAGGGATCAGAATGTATGATGGCGTTCACATTTTGCCGGTGAACGTCCATTTCTCTCCGGTTAAGTGAAAGATTTTTCAAAGTTTGAAATCCAAAAATGGATAGAAGGAAAACGAAAGGAGAGATGCAAATATTATTTTTAGTTTAGGGGATGATTAGTAATAATTGGTTTAAACTTGAAAATGAATGCCAGGATTTAGACTGTTATTTATAGATTGTAAAATGAGTCCAAAATGAAAAAGTAGCAGTTGATCATAATGAACTCGTGAACAATGAGGGAATATTTTAATATGTAGAACATAATAATCGAACCTCTCAAAGAAATGCTATAACATGTAGCATGCATCACTAGAAGCCTTGACTTGACTATACAATAATATTTCTTATCTGCATAAACTAAAGTAATATATAGCTACTCACTCACATGTGTTGATATTATTATATTTAAATGTTTGTAACTACACTACACAGTCTATTAATTAGTGTGTGTTTTTCTTTCCAAATTGTACAACTCATTTTATTCATATACAAAATAAGTTCACGTGTCAGATTTTATTTTTTAATATAGAAAAACATTTATGTTATTGAGTTTTGGGAGCTAATTAGAGTTAGGACATATTTCAAAGTTCATAAAGCTCATAACATAGAGATACTAATAGATCAATTATGAACGACATCTATATGCAGATCAGTTCATAAATTGATATTGATATTAGTTGCACAATTGTATGATATTACAGAAAATGTCAAAATTCTTAGAGTGCATTTGATATGTTCTACTGAACCGTTCATATCTGTTTTTATTTTTTATATGTTCTTTATGTCACTCTAATTAAATCTCTTTTATCAAATCACATATTATCATCAAATTAAACAACCCCTAAGAGTCTAGTAACAGAATTAAGCCGACATATGATAGAATATATGATCTACAAGCACCTATGAAACTTATAAGTAATATGACAAACTTCACATCATGATTTATATGGATTTAAGAATTATGCCGATATGCTTACCATTGTCTTGCGTCGGGACACTTTTTCCCTTCTTTGTCAACTCATTCACATACTTTTGATCTTGAAAACTTTTCACAGGTCTTCTCGTGTTTCAGTGCAGCAGCTACTGACATTAAATATGTCGAGTTCCAACGAGTCTCAACATCTAGGCAAACTGAACCTTTATAGTCAATGCTTTCATCAATAATGTCATGAATTTAACAAGTTTCATGGGAGAAGATCTAACATACCACAGAGCATGACAGATTCCAGAAACAGAATTATGAATACCCGTCAAACCATCCTTCACAATTAAATTAAAGACGTGCACACATCAGCGCATGTGAAAATAGTTCCCATTCATAACTAAATTACCCCAAGATAAATTCCCTCTCTTGAGGCGGTCAACCCCCAAAATCATTTTATGAAGCATTATCAACTATCAAACAACATTGTCACACAAGCCTCCCCGGTGTGACTCGTGACTTGACAAAAATTTAAAATCATATTATGCAAATGCCTATTATTGTCAATGAAATGAGCCGTCATCGCCATGCGCATATAACTCATCTTTTGACAAGAAGCCCGCATATCAGTAGTGAGACAAACTCTTCGACAGTTCTAAAAAGCATAAAGAAACAGGTATGAGGAATTTAAAAAGAATGGTTGCTCATCAAACTTGAAGGTGCAGAAAAATGCATGGGGTACATTCGTACACAATTGATAGACATAATTGCAGCTCATCATTCTAAATGCATGAACAGAATCATTATCAACGTATCATGACATCTATAACATTAGCAACTGATGGAAACAAATCAACTTTTCCACTTGATAACTCATAAAAACTTCAAACACAGCAAATGAAAATCAAATAAAAAGAGAACAATAAATCAACCTTGAGGAAGAGAAAATGAGAAAGCAAAAGAGAGGTATTTTGAAATAACTCATTATTTTCTGGTTCTTCTCTTCTTCCCACCCCCGCCAGGTCTCGAACCGAGTTTCTCAAGATTGAAGAACAAATCATCAACCAAGTGACTTCTCGGGAGACAGGCAACATATTACTCAACAGAATTGTATTTACTACAAAACTTTGGGCGAGTTTCAGCGTGAAGCCCAAAGGGTTAAACAAACTGTTGTCTTTGATTGGGCTGGGATTGAAGTTCTAGCTGCTTTTCTCTATAATAATTTGTCACACTTTTAAATTTTTTAACGGAAAAAACTTATTCATTTTATACTTTATATATATAGTATCATCGTCATCAGGACCCAAATCTATCTCTCTGCACAATTTCTCAGACATCACTTGAGTCCTAATATAGAGTCATATTGAAAACCTTCCATTGGTAAACCCTCGAATGACCTTCCGGTCACTCTTTCCACTGCTTGGTTCCGAATAGCCACTGCATGTTTGCAATCTCCGAGCTTCGATTCAAGTGAGTAAGATGGAATCGATCCGGATACCACTGCACGGACAACTTCCTCATCTTCCATGGAAAGGAGCACTGGTGTTGGAGCAACTTTTTCGACTAAGGTTTTTGGCGGCAGCGGAGGTAGCTTGGGGGACACTCCGGCGAGGCATGAACCAGAATATTTTTCAATGACAGCTTCATCTTCTTCAAGTATCGAAAATGGCTGAAGGATGAAGCCAATGCCAAAGAAAGCCATAAGGTAGATAAAGGAAGCGATGAGGGAGACAATAGCAACCATCTCAGAGATTGTGAGGATGTGGAGAGGTGTAGTGGTTCGGATCTTCTCACGCCACCGTTGAAGAAGAAAGTACGCGACAGAGAAGAAGAGAGTGAAGAAAACTGTGTTTGCTAAGTACAGTGAAAGTTGTGCTTGAGGGATCAGAACATATGATGGCATTCACATTTTGCCCGTGAACGTCCATTTCTCTCTAGTTAAGTGAATGATTTTTGAATGTTTGAAATCCAAAAATGGATAGAAGGAAAACGGAAGGAGAGATGCAAAATTTTTTTTTAGTTTAGGGGATGATTAGTAATAATTGGCTGAAACTTGAAAATGAATGCCAGGATTTAGACTGTTATTTATAGATTGTAAAATGAGTCCAAAATGAAAAGCTGTAGTTGATCATACCTCAAAGTTCATAAAGCTCATACCATAGAGATAAAAATAGATCAATTCAAAAATCAATATTGATTATAGTTGAACAACTATCAATTTACAGAAAATGTCAAGATTTTTTCCTGTTACATTTAGATTTCTTGGAGTGCACATGTTCATATCAGAAATTTTAGTCGCACATGTTCTCTGCCATTCACTTATACACCACAGCTTAAACTGAACCGTCCATATCCAAGCTTAAATCTCTTATGCCAAATCACATACTACCATCAAATTAGAATAGAATTGAATAATATCAACTCTTTGCTACTTAGTATGTGTAAACCCAACTAAGGACCCATTTACTTTGTAAAAATGTTTTCTATTTTCATTTTCTAAAATTACTATTAGTGTAAATTTTACTTGCTAACAAAGAGATACTAGACTCTTCAAATGAATAATTGTGTGCAAAAACATAACTCATTATCTGAAGTGTATTCAAGTGATCATTGTCATCAGTGGCCAGACTACAGCTGAAAACATATCTGGCATTATTTTCTATTAAATGAAATTCATATTAATGGAAATATCATGGCAGCATAAAACAGATTATTAAAACAAACAGATAATAAAATCAATAGTAGACAAGCTAGATTATTCAGCTGCAACAAACAGTTTGCACTAAAACAAGAACAAAATTTCCATGATGTCAGCATATTGTGTAATAATCTTAATCCGCCAAACAATACAAAACCAAAAATATCTAGTTCCATAAAATACCAAACAAAATAAAAAATGGTCACGATCATATAACTGGACTTCACTGTGAAACACCCAACCACTTAGAGAAGTTGTCAAATTCGGTATAATCAGAATCTGAGACCATGGTGTTGTACCAAGCTTTCCCTGCAGCCTTGATGGCAGAAGCTTCCTCCTGAAAGAGTAAAAGGAACACAGTGGAAAGTAATGTTAGTTTCAGACTAAATAAATAAACAGTATTAAGATTGTCAGCTAACAAAAACTAAATAGTCCATTCTTAGGTGAGCAATACTAAAAGCCATCCATCCGTCCATACATAACTGCTTGTACCCAATTCCACGGTTCAAAAGGTCTAAACTATACATAAATTCAAGCATAAACCAAGGTGTACATCAACATCAAATCCACGTAGAGCTAACATATACTTTCTTGCATGATAAATATTAAAGGTATGCTTATACCAATTGTAAAAAAACAGTAATATGGTAAACTAGGAAGAAGATACACCTCAGTCGAAAAACATAGTGGAATATGCTAGAAGCCCACTATCAACAATCACAAGTATTTATGCTGATGAGGACCTCAAGAGCATGAAAAGAATACAAGTTTTAATAATTTACGATGAACTTTATAAATATGATTTGCAATAGTTGTGGGTTTACATAGATTAATGGTTTAATCAGATATAGTTTACGTCGGTACTTTGCGTCCTTGCACCTAAAAAAAATGTGTAAGGATGCAATGTACCTTAACTCAGATTTGAACTAAATCTAATTACTAATCATTAAAACTAAAACCTCAAAGCAAAGAAATTTAGAAACTAAGAAAGAACTTTAACACAAACAAAGGTACTAAAAGTAATGTTAGTTTCAGACTAAATAAATAAACAGTTAAGATTGTCGGCTACCAAAAACTAAAAGCCATCCATACATCCGCATATAACTGCTTGTACCCAAATCGACGGTTCAAAAGGTCTAAACTATACATAAAATCAAAATGCAACTAGCACATTCTTTCACCTTTGGCAGAATCCTAGGAACAATACCAAACCAACATAACAATGATCAATCAAATATACACTAAACTATCAAAACAATTAAGCTATGCAAGCAAGCCTATTAGTAACTAACTAGTGTAAACCGCAAATTATACATTTCAAATATACACTAAACTATCAAAACAATTAAGCTATGCAACTAGTGTAAACAGCAGATTATACATAAAAACAAAATTGCTAATATCAACATTCAACATCACCTTTGAAACAGTCTTCCTCTTCTTGTCAAGCTTCTCTTTCTTAGCCTTAACCCTCTCAGCCTCAGCAAGTAAAGCCATCCTCTTAGCAGTCTTAGCATAAGGATTAAGCCTAAGCATAACATTAAGATTCTTAAGAGGATTCTTCTTAAGCGCCACACGCTTAACATCCTTCTTAATCGGCCTCACAACAGATTGAACTTCATCGGAATTAATAATCCTAGTCAAATCAGAGTTCACCATCTTAGCCCTAGGAAGAACATACCCCTTTTTCTTCTCAGAAGCTTTCTCAAATGACCCATAAATTGAATCCAATTTCTCAAATGCCGATTTCGTCCAAATCACAAACCTACCCAAATGTCCACCCGGTGCAAGTTTCAATAAATTCAATCTCTCCACATTAGTAATCTCCACACCAGGAATGTTCCTAAAAGCCTTAACCGCTTTCGCACCTTCGGTACCATAAACAATAAGCGGTCCTTTTCGTGAAATATATCGCCGATTACGCATTTTCCCCTTTCCAGGACGAATTCCATGGCTATCTTTGGCTTTCTCAGCATCAGGAAAAGCTCCGATCTGTTTCAAAACTTTGATAGCTTCTTTAGTTTTCTCAACTCCTTCAGCAGAATCACCAACTACAAGAGGAAACTCAGGAACAGTCTCGATCCGATGTCCACGAGCAAGAACAAGGGAAGGTACCGCGGAAGCAGCAATGGCGGAAACAACCGCGTAACGTTTTTGGTTAACGTTAATTTTCCGATGCCATTTACGCCAGATCCTAGTCGGAGCGAACATTCTACCACCGCGACACATGTTTCCGAACGCTGCTTGTCCGGCACGGTGAGTTCCGCCACCAGCAACACGAGGGATACGAGAAACAGCACGACCTGTTCCCCATGATTCGGCGGAGGTTTGGTGACCGGCGCGACGGCTGACGGCGTAAGGTTGACGGGAATTTTTGGAGATGTTGGAATGGACGAAGTTGACGATGTCGGGACGAATTGAAGCGCGCATGACATCGGGAATGGGGAGGGTTGATGGTGAATCGGTAGCCATGTCACCTTCTAGGGTTTGGATGGTGACAAGAGGACGTGCTGCGGCGGCCATTGCGGCGAGGAGAGGGTGAAACACGAGCTAGGGTTTTTGAGAGATTTTTGGGCTTAATAATTCTATGAACAATCGGTCTGTATACATATGCTTATTTTTCAATAACAAGTAGGAACCCGATTGTCTACGGGAATGGCAGGTGACTTTCATTGTTTGTTGTCCGTTGGATCTATCAAATGTCCCAGTACATGACACGTGGAACTTTGTTTATTTTAACTTTTTTTATCAAAACAGAACTCTGTCTTCTTTATATTGACATTGAGATTTTTTTGTCTTCTGCAAATGTGCAACAAAATAAGTAAAAAAAATACCATGTATCCATTAACACCCCAACACTAAAATAAAACACCCCATAAATTGTAAGTGAATAATTATGAATGACAAAATAATAAAATAAAATTTATTTTACTAATAATTTTCTAAACTAATACAAAAGAAAATGGTAATATTAAAAAATCAAGGGGAAAATCATATGAAAAAGAAAACATTATAATGATTCTAAGGGGAAACAATGCTAATAATTTACCCAGTCAAAATTTGTATTTCTTGTCTCCAGTTGAACTATTACATTTACAATGTGTTCAACTCCTAATAATATGTGGCGAAAGGGGATCAGATCATTTAATCCTATGGAAAAATTTGGTGCTGGGAAATATGAAGAGTAGGGATAGGATGGAAGTTATTTAATTCTCTGCTGTTACTTTAATTTGGCAAGCAAGAAATAATATGATTTTTAATCAAGCTGGTTTTGAATGGGAAAAAGTTCTTGAGGAGATCAAAGTCCTTTCGTGGAACATCCTGAGAGCCCGATTAAAAGGGTTCAACTGTGATTTAAATAGTTGCTTTATCATAGAAGTTCTGCTGTGTTGGTTTTTCTGGTTTTGCAGTACAAATTTGGAATTTTGCAGGTTTGGAATGGTGTTTGTGGAGCCGTCTTGCGCATTGAGCTCATATTGTCTGTGCCCATTTATCTCGGTACGGAAGGTTTATTCTGTTGACTAAGCATTATTTAGTGGCAAGACGCGAGCATCCCAAGGTACAATATTATCGACGTGTTATATGCATCTATATCTGAAGCTGTGAATTTGTTCTTTCAAGTAAATGCCATGACGCATATGCCATTCTGACCCGCTGCTGAGACGCATCTGCTGTCTTGACAGATTAATATTCTTGGATGGAGTATCGTCATTGTATCTTAGCTCTTGGTTAGCCTGTTGAGCTTTATTATAATCTGTATGGTGAATGGCTGCTAATCCTTTGGTTTATGTATTCTATTGATTTTTGGGTAGCCTTGAAGTATGTCTCTGTAATTGAAAGGATATTAGTATGTTTCTGGTGTAATGTACCAATGCACCAGGTGGCTTAGGTTTTGGTGAATTTGCACTCCTTGTGCATAATTCACTTTGTTATAATAAAACTTTTGCTTTTCCAAAAAAAAAAGTGTTCAACTCCTAAGATATAATGTTAGTATATCTTGTGATGGGCGGAGATTTTTTCCCGTAACATTATTTATACGGTTAAATACTAACTCTTTTTATCACCGTAGCAACAATTTTAAAATAATAAATAAATGGTATAGATGGCCACTGAGTTTTTTTTTTTTTTTTGCAACAACAAAGGGAAGCAAATATATTAATTAAAGGGGAATAAAATATGCCAAAATCAATACAACAAAGCTCCAAACAAAGGCACCATAGCAGACCTTTGAAACAACAATACTCAGAGTAAAAGATATCACTCACAAACAATTACAAAACACACCAATATCTATACAAACAGCCCCTAAACATAACTCAAAAGCTGGGATAAAAATGAACCAACACAGCTGTGCTATCCTCCATTCAGAAGCTCAAAGATCACTACACGCCGCAATAACATCCAGGACGATAAAATGAAAAGATTTCTGGCACAAGCACATTGGGATCAAGCAATAACATCCAACCTCTACTACATATCCTGCTAAATCAGCGCCTGAATCAAAGCCACAAGATCAAAGGAATCTTAATTATATAAGTGTGCAAGGAATGAGTATGCTGACTAAATATTTTAGATAAAATTGTTAGTAAAAAAAGCATTATGGAATAATTTAGATAAAATCATATTTAACACCACTGCTTCGGATCAAAATTTATAAATTAACTACTTCCTACAAATGTAAACAAAGGTTTATCAATAACAAACAACCAAAAGACGAGACAGACACATAAATTACTCACCTTCTCATCAACCAATACCATTCCAAAGACGAACAACCCTAATCCTCATTCAAACGTCTACTTTACCAGGCAATATATCGACAACATCATCAAACTGAACTTGAACCTTACCCATCTCCATATGAACTGTTTTGCTGACGAGCAGATGAAGTTGATCAGTGGACAAATAATGCAACCTCAACACAAATTACATATTTATAAGCAGACTGATTACAATACACGGACATTAAATTAATCTAAAAAAATACAGATTCAAAATCAAAACTAAGGTTTTTAAGGGGGAGGAAAACGCAGCGTACGTGAAAACATATCTGACGTGGCATATCTCAAACAAATCTACAGTACCAATTTTTAAACTGTTTTTTGTCAAGAAAAACACAAAATACTTGGCACATTGTTGAAGGCGACTAATCACAAGAAAAACACAAAATACTTTTAAATGCTTGGGTATGCTCCACTTGTGCAGTTAGGTTTATGCCTCAAGTTCAATTCACTATAATCCTTTCTAAATGCCAACACATAATCAGATCTTAAAACACCTACATCAAATCTTAACACATTCATATATGAGATCATAAAGGACAGTGTAAAGTGCTACCATTCAATTCAAGTCCAAATACTCAAACAAAGTTATAGTATAAAAGCATATTGAAATAAATAATGGCATATATATTAACAAAACAAAGTTCAATTGCACAATAAATACAATATTGCACCAGCATCCGTTTTTCTTTGTTGATGCAGGTGAAGCTACATCAAATCAATATCTAGATGTTTCAATTCAAGCTCCAAGTGGGACCACATATAAGTAACACCTAACTTGCCTCTAAGTTATAAGTCATAACTGACCTGTGTTTTACATAATCTACTCTTACAGTGTTGATATGTACTTTCAGTTTCGTCTTTAGTTGAATCACACTGTTGGAAAATTTCTACTTCGTCACTCTGCTATTACTATGGCCACTGCGTGAATGTCTCCACAAACTAAGGGCCAATACTGCCAGCCCGGCAATCCCAGCTAAAATCTACCATAGGAAAAAAAAAGCAGCAAGTGATTATGGATGTTTATTTATAAGAGAACCGGGGGCATAAATCTCCCTATGAGAGGCATGTAAGAACAGACCTTTGCTTCTCTGCCACAGTTTGTTCGAGTAGATTGGAATATTGATTTCAGGAATTTAAAAGCAGAAGACTTTGCCATAAGAATCACTGCAGTATACTTTTTTTTGCAAGGATGAGGCAATATTCTTTGTAGTGCCAACTGTGCAGTTGACGGTGAAAGGGATGATCTCACTTTTGACCGCCCTTCATTTTGGATCTGCGGGATAGTTGCAGAATAAAACATTTCAATGTCACATTAAATGCCAAATCAAAATGGTACTAACATATCTTAGATTATTTTACATAAATTGATACCGCCAACCCCTGAATCAATGATGTATAAACACGTGCATTCGGCCTCGGCCACTTCCATCTCTCAACTAAAGGACCATCCTCACCAACTGATCACAGTGTACACAAACAGACAGTTCATCATCAAAATCAAATTGCAATAACTACAAGCCTCTTTGGATCAATTTTTAGCTTATCTACTAACATAAACACTTGAAAAATCGTTTAGGAGAGTGGAAATAAACCGTCTTTAGCTTATCTTCATATACTCTCCAACATTACTTGGAAACAGCTTATACCTTAGATTGAATACAATTTAGCTTATTATAGAAATAAAATATATATTATATAATATAATAATATACAGTTGTGTGTTATTTTAACATCAAAATACTGACACAGTACGTGACACCATATATGTTTATCTCTATTTGTTTCTGTCTCCTACTATCATAAGAGCTTATCTATAAGCACTTAATTAAGCTATTTATCCAAACAGGCCTAACACAACAATGTGAAATAAATAAGTACTACTTAAATTGAGAAAAAATAACCTTGATGAAAAGTAGAGCGCATGGCATAGAAAATGGACAAAGCAAGTTGGTGATTATTCCGATCAAGTGCAGCAGAAAAAATAGAGCAACAATCATCAGTAGAAACGACACCGCCGTTAGCGGAAGAGTTATCAGAAATTAACTGCAATGCCTCGTCAGTGTCTTTGGCGGTGGCAGCAACTCGGAGAAGAAACTGTTGATTATTGAAATTATTACTATTAAAAAATTTTAATTGATTAAAAAATAACAGAATATCACCGGCATAAGCAAGAGAACTCATTGGATTGAAGCCAATACTAAAGGAAGTTTCCTAATTGATTTAAGAAACTGTTGGCTTTTTTGGTCCTCGGCATTGGATTGAAGCCCTCACATCACAGAATATCACCGGCTGAGAAATGAGAACCCATCTATCTCTTCGCACAATTTCTCAGGCATTATTGGACTCATAGGATTTTGGTAATCAATTGTAAAAAGTTGAAATAAGCATACTTAATGTCAAACTGCATATGATACCCTGCATAAAATACAACCTGTATAAGAAATTATTTTAACATTGGATATGGACCACAAAAGAGTAGGATTGTCCTTACAATAATTTACTGCAATAGTTAATTCTCCATCTTCCCCACTCTGTCTAACATGATGGACCACATGCTTGGCCTGCATTCATTCCAGTCATTTCCAGCATCACCACAGTACACATATGCACACTGAAAGGACATTCAACAATAAGAACACAAATATCATCAATTTCTTGCATTCACTCTTTACGCTGTATGGCAAAAAAATGTTGGACAACATACTTAGGTAAGTTTTATATGGCTATCTAGCAGCAGTGTTATATGCCGGATCAAAAAACAGAATGAATGCTTAATATGTTTGAGTGAGGTTAATGTCAATAAAACTAGTTAAAACTTGCTCAAATTAATGATTGAATCCATCAAGTAGTGTTAGAGAAAATGTGTCAAAAAAAAAAATTGTTAAAGAAAATGGACTAAACTGAAAAGTACGATGTATGATGAGTGTGTGAGATCAGTATTCCATTCCATTATCGTACAACAGAAGAAAGATTAAAAAAACACAGATACATGATGCAATGTATAGCAGAAGAAGGAAATCATACAAGTAGAGAATCTCTCCAGCCTTGACAGTACACTCAAACGGTGGAGGGCCTTTGAAGTACAAAGGAAACTTGGAAATCTCGTCCTCCAATTTCTCCAGAGAAGGAAAAGGGTCCACACTACACCAAGGGACATACCTAGTCGGCTTCTCGAGTTCCAAATCAAGCTCTCCAGTATCCTACAAACACCCAAAATGAAAAATTAAATCCCACAACACCCCAAATGAATTCAACTCCAAAAGCTAAAATCTTTAACACTAAGGGTTTGTTTGGATAAACAACTTAATTATGAATAGTTTATTTCTATAACAAAAAGTCAACCAAAGTCAAACTATTTCCACATATACTATAAGTTGTTATAATAAGCAATCTTAAAGAGCTGATGGACATGTTTACTAGTTGTTTCCATAAACTCTCTCAGCCTCACAAGTGCTTATTTCAGTATATAAGCTCAAATAAGTCAATTCAAACAGACACAAACTTAACAGCTTAAGTGTCTATAGCATACGTTCTTATGCTATGCTAATATATAAGTTATTTCTCTAATAAAAATAAATGAAGTCAAACTATTTTCATATAAACTATAAGCTATTTTCATAAGTAATATCCGGAAGTTTTCTCATACAGTCTCACAGCTACTTCACTTCACACACTCACATATACTTATATCAAAAAATAAGTTCAACTAAGTCGATCCAAACAAGCCGTAAAAACCACACAAACCATGAAATTAATTAACAAGAAAATGAATTAAATAAATAAGCAATTATACCGAAGAATATGAATAAGTAGCAGCAGGGTAACCACGAATGTAGAAGAGATATCAGTAGGAGGAAACAAAAGAAACCGTTTTTCACCACTAACAACAGCATACAAATTCTCATAATGATCTTTATGAAACGAAGTATCAGAATATCGATTACCAATCCAAAGATTAACAGCTTCGGGTTCCAAACCAAAAGCTTCAGTAGCCCAACGAATATCCGAATCACAATCATCAGCAAGAGAAGAATATTCAGAACGAAAGCAATCATTATATGTTTCAACTAATCTCTCCTCACTCTTCAAATTTTGACTTTAAAGTAATCTTTCTCTCTAAAATCTAAATCATTTCATACAATGTATATTTATAATCTATCACTAGCTCCAACAATTTAAAACATCGAGCTACCACTTTCTCCAAGAAGTTCAATGATATCAGTATATTTACAATCTAACATTTTTCAAGCGAAACGACATTTTCGTGACAAAGAATAAGCGAGAGTTCCATGTGTAAAGGGCATATTACATTATTTTACATTAGATTATTATTTTTTGAATAAATTACATGAGGTTATTAAAAAAAGATCACAAGAATTGAATTGTGATCAAAATTTCCTCATTGAATTGTAATTAAAACAATTCATTATAAAAATCCTAAAATTATAAACAAAAAAAGCATTGCAAAAATAAATTCAGACACTGATGGTAAATTTCACCATGTATCCAAAATCTACAAGAGCATCTATAACATTAGCAACTGATGGAAACAAATCAACTTTTCCACTTAATAACTCATAAAAGCATAACACTAGAACTCATCAAATGAAGCAAAATCAGAATAAAGTCAGGGAATGTAGGCGGCATGAAGAAATCTAGTAACACTGTATAGGCCCAATTTAATTCAAATTTTTGTAAACCAGATTCTTGAGATATATACTATATATAAAGTGGTTCCTATACACTATATAGATTTCAACCAAGATTACATTCGGATAGCCTATTCTAGAGCATATATAATAAAGAATCAACACACGTAGTAGCAATACACCAAGATAAAATGTCAAAGTAACAAAGAAACATGTGTAGCACCAGTAATATGCAGATTTGTGTAACAAGCTTCATCGGATTCCAACCAAAATCATAGAAAATCAAAATCAGCGCGCAAGATTAAGGTTTCACCTCAGAGGAAATGGTCGTCAACGACAACCTTGGATACCCAAAAGCCTACGCAAAACTCTGTCGCAACCCTGGTTTCAGTCACTATTGCCGAATACCATTGGCTGGGAAATGAGAACTCATCTAGTATCATTGTCATCAGACCCAAATCTATCTCTACGCACAATTTCTCCGACATTACTTGACTTGTAGTCGTAGAATGTTGCTAATCAATAGATTGTAAATGAGCATATACTTAATGTCAAACTATGATACCCTAACTTGATGGAACCACACATGCTTGGCCTGCATTCATTCCATCCTCTCATTATCAGCATTACCATAAACTCATCCTCAAACAAAAATGAAATCTCATCCTCAAAAACAAAGCTTCCAGTATCCTAAAAACAAAGCCTCCAAAATCCCACAACACCCCACATGACATAAACTCCAAAATCTAAAACCTTTAATAATATAAAACTGAAACCCCATCATTAAAAATAACTAAAACACACACTTAAAGCTTATGATAGATGTTAAAATTGCACAGACCCATAAAAGTAACAACAATTAAATAAACCAGAGTCTCATAACCCCATTATGAAACTTGAAGCAAAGCAAATGAAAATCAAATAAATAGCTCAAATTGGCAAAAAGAAGAACAATAAATCAACCTTGAGGAAGAGAAGAGAAGAATGGTAGAAAACAAAAGATAGAGAAAATGAGAAAGGAAAAGAGAGGTATTTTGAAATACCTCATTTTTTTTTTTGCTTCTCTTCCCACCCCGCCGGGTCTCGAACCGAGTTCCTCAAGATTGAAGAACAAATCATCAACCAAGTGACTTCTCGGGAGACAGGCGACATACGAGTCAACAGAATTGTATTTAATACAGACGTTTGGGCTGGGATTAAAGTTCTAGTTGCTTTTCTTTCTAATAATTTGTAACTCATTTTTAAATTACTCCTTCATTTTATGAATGTTTTAAAAAAATTCTTGAACTTGTTAAAATTTACTTATAGTAGACCTTTAGATAATATATTAAAGATAAAATTGATATTAAGTCCTAAAATAAAATGATTTAATTAGTATTATATATATATATAGTAGAATTTTTTGTTTTTTACACATATAGATAGTAGAACTTGGGTTATGCCTAACTCAATCCCACAAAATCATCTTATAAATCTCTCACTTATAAACCATTTTCCATGCATGTCACATCCAATGTGAAACCCTCAATCCCCCAACACGACCAAGATTGAGAATCTAGAGCATGACCCGATAGTGGATAGTCTGACGGATCTTAGATAGGCGTTGATTCCATCTTCGAGTTTAGGTTGGGTCTAATGCATGTCACTATAAATACTTATCCATACCATATCACATCCAATATGAGACTTTCAAAAATATGGGCGTATGCTCAATTCTTAAAACTTCTTGATTGAAAACCATCTTCTTCTTTTTTTACAAAACCAATTCTATCTGGTTTAGACTCAGTTTATGACACAAGCAATAAAAATTCCAACACCAAATTAAAATCAGAACATAGCCTAACAGAATATTTGGGGAATGTTGAAGCATTCCTACAAGTTTGGATTATAAAACAACTTCCATGCAATTTCAAATCTTTGGGAAGAACAAACAGGATAATGCTTTATATTTAATGTTCTTGCTTTTGTTACACTAATGAATTCTATACTTATACATTGAATTTCATTTTCTTTCATCATAGTCATACGGTGAGAACTGTCAACATTCTGAGCAGGATCTTGACCTGTAGCCAAATAAATAGCAGAAACAATATTACTAGCATGTGCGTTGAATCCACCAAGTGCACCAGCCATGGCTGAACCAAAAAAAAATCTTGAAAATTTTAAAAGACTTTATGAGATTATATTGACTTTGTGAGATTTTTTAGATTTTCCTTAAAAGACTTTTTACTATCAAGATTTTTAATGCATGATTGCAATGGATTTATGATACAGATTTTCAATATTTCGAAATACTTTATGAATTTTTATAACTCAATCAATTTTAACACAATACCAATAAAATGAAAAGAAACTTTATAAAAAGAAACAATAATTACCAAATAAAAAAGTTGAAGAAAATATAAATTTAACAAATAAAAAAAAAAAATGCCAATGAATCAATTGTCAATGTATATATATATATATAATTAACGATCACAAAAAAAAAAAAAAAAACATTGAATTAATGTAAAAAAATAAAGAAAATAAGAAATTGAAGAAACAAGTTTTACGTTGTAAAAGATAAACAAGGTTCATTGTACCCAAAAAAATATAACAAGGTTGCTTTTTTTTTCCCGATAGAACAAGATTGCAATGTTTTTTTGATAAAAATATAACAAGACATACTTGTTTTTTGATAAAAAAGTGAACAAAGAAAAGAAGAAGAAAAATTTTTGTATAGTGATGATGAATTTTTTTAATAGTGATGATGAATTGTGAAAGCAAAATAAAAAGTATTGGAGAACTTGAAAAAGTCTCAAGGCTTTTGATGAGATTGTTGGAAGAGTTTATTAAGTGTATTTTTAACTAAAAAGCCTCACAAAATCCACTACATGAAAGAATCCACTAAAATTTATAGATTTTTGAATACCAATAGACATTTTATAAGTCATGGGAAATCTCAATCGAATAACGGCAGATTTCATTGCCCTGAAAAAAAAAAAATTCTTGATTGTCTTAATTGAATACCACAAGCTTTATTTTGATTTTATAAAAATCCTAATTGAATACCACAAGATTTTTTCACATAAAAAAGTCTTTTAAAATCCATTGAAATCTCAATTGAATACACCCTCCATGTCTGAAATTGGCAAAAGAGAACAATAGAGCAACCTTAAAGAAGAGAATGAGAAAGGGATTACAGACGGAAGGCAAAAAAGAGGTATTTAGAAATACCTCAATCACTTTTTTTTTTATCCATTGGTGCCAGGTCTCAAACCGAGTTCCTTTTAATTGAGAATAAATCCTCAACCAAATGGCTTCTCAGGAGACAGGCAATATATGACTCAACAGAATTGTATTTAATACAAAAGATTGGGCGAATTTCTGCGTGAAGCCCAAAGGGTTATATTGTTGTCTCTCTAATAATTTTTCACACTATTAAATTACTCCTCAATTTTATGAATATGTTAAAACTGTTTTTGACCCTGTTAAATTGTACTTATAGTAAGTTATAAAATATCCTTGTAAAAAAAAGTACGTTGTAAAATATAATAACTTAATTGGTTGTAAGTGGTTAAATATAATGATTAATTTGATAATTTAGTAAAATCATGAACTTATTTGAAATAATTTTTATGCCTATATGTACTCGTTTTATTTACACTAAACTTATGCTTTCATCATTATTTTGAAATGAAAATCGAGTAAACCACCAAATGAATCTCTTTGTAAGAAATTCTCAAATAGATTTATACTCCATCTAATCTTATATATAAGAAAAAATTGACTTTTTAGATTCATTATAAAATTGATGGATCTAAACAACAATTTAGTCTAAATACATAAATTTTATAATGAATCAAAAAAGTGAAATGTTTCTTATATATAAGACCGGAGGGAGTATGACTTTATGAATATTTTTTATAAAAAAATAAAATAAAATTGACTCTATTAAATTGTCAAAAAGTTTCAATCGATTAAATTCTTTTATACCTTTGAGCGAGTTTCAACGTGAAGCCCAAAGGCCAAAGGGTCAATTTGTCACACTTCTAAATCTTTGATCAATTCTCTCTTAATCAAAATATTAGGATCATTGCAAACATCAGCATGTGTCAAGACTTTCTTTATTTTCCATGGATCATCATCGAGCACAAACTCAGTTGAACAATCCCAATTTCTTGTTCTTCTTCTAAGAGGAACAGGAACAACAACAGCAGCATCAACATTGCATATGTTGTTTTTTGTTGATAACTATAATTAGGCCAAATGGGAAAGAAGGTGTTTTTTTATTATGATTGAATGAAGGTTTTTTTTATCAGGCCAAATGGGAAAGAAGTTATCTTTTTTATTTATTTTTTATTAGGAATAAGCTAGTTTTATCTAATTAATTAATAATGTCTAGTTCTAAATTTTTTACATATATGTCCAAATAATTTTCTATTTAATCATCTATTATTGATGGTTAGTTACTTATTATAATTTTTTATTTAATAATTTTCTATTTAATCATCTACTATATATACTAATTGTCAGTTACAATTACTATTTATCTAATGAATTAATAATTTTCAAATAAGTTCAGCAGCCACTCAACATAATAATCCTAATTCTTCTTTGCTTTTTTCTATTGTTCATCCATTAAAGAGGCGTGGTTTAAGATCAATTTTATTCCGGAATCACCCTTCTTGATCATTTTTTATTTCTTTTTTTATTTAAATATAAGTAATTTTGACATATTTTTAGATTTCGTTTGAGTTTTATCTAAAATTATTATTAGTGTAAATTTTACTTGCTATCAAAGAGATACTAGACTCTTCAAATGAATAATTGTGTTCATTTTTAGGAAACAATGAAAATGCCAAAATATGGTTTTCATTATTTTCAAAAATGCATCATCTCTAACTACCATTTTTTCTTCTTTCCATCAAAATTGTACATTTTATAAGTCTCACATTTTTTTATTAGCAAGTTAAAATAAACACATTTTAAAAAAAGAATCAGCTACAATTTATAGAATATATGGTCTACAAGCACAAGTGAAACTTATAAGTAATCTATATTATAAACAAAGTAAAGGGTGTTGACAAGAAAGTGACACGTGTCACTTTTATGAAAATATTTATGACATGAATTTTATTTAATATTTTATAACGTTACATTTTTAATTAAATACGAAAATGCAAAATATTTATATTATCATTTATTATATTCAATTTTAATTAATAATTGAAGACGTTACAATTTTTAATAATAATGAAAATTAAAAACATTTATATTAATACAAAATTTAATTAATACATTAACCGTTTCTATATATTTTTTAATGATCATAAATATATTTACGTTACGTATAATTTTAAATTATTATAATTAACCGTTTCTATTTATTTTTTAATTATCATAAATATATTTCCGTTATGTATAATTTTAAATTATTATAATAAATATTTTTTATATTTATTTGAACGTTACATAGTAAAAATTGTAACCGATATTTTGTCATAAATTTGTTTTTAATTTTTATATTTCTAAAGTTAACTATAAATATTGTTTCTTTTTCCCCACAACCAACTCACAAATTCATTTGTAAAGTTACTAAACAATGGCTCCAAAAATTAACCTGATGTTCGTGTAATTCGGATGTGGTTGGTGCGCGATGTGTCCGGCAACAATGGACTGTTTTCTTTGGATATGATACTATTGGATTCAACTGTAAGAACTCTTCTATATGTTTAACTTTCATTTACACTGAGTTTTAATATATTTTTCGTTGTAATATATTATTCTACTGTCTTATTGTTTAGAGAAACAAAATACACGGTACAGTGCGTCGCACTCTGATTTATAAGTTTGAGAAGACCTTAAGGAATGTGTTGTTTACTCGATTACAAGTTTTGGAGTTGTTGCAAACGGTGGATCATACAGTTCTACTAGGCACGAGTATAAATAAATTTTTTAATTCCACACGAAGGTTAAACTTTGCAACTTGAAAAAAGCTCCTTCAAATATATATATTTGATTGAAAGTTCTATTCCGGCATTTGCTCCTGACTATGATACAAATTATCTTTATTGTAAGAAATATTAGTATGTTAGGTATTATTTATTGTTTTAGTCGTTATAACATTGTAGACATGTGATATCAATACTCGTGCGAATAATCATATTTTTGTAGAAATTATGGGAATGTTAACCGGCATTGGAGCGCAATGGTTTGAATAATATTATTATTGCAATTCAGTTGAACTATGATGGGTTAATATCAAATAATTTTTTATTTTTTTTTATCTTATTCAATCTATAACAAAATACTACATGGCCTTATTATATTATTGAATCATATTATTTACACAGATTCAAGTTTAATGTTACCCTTTTTGGTCCATATATTGATGAGTTGAATGCATCTGTTGTTGCTAGCAAAACTGAAAACACAATAGTCATTGTATTATGGCTAAAATCAAGATGGTATTCATGTTGTTGATTACAATAAAAATCAAGTTATCTATTTTATTTTTTTAGTTTTCATTGCAAATATAAACTTATAAACTCTTACAAATATGTTTCTTTAATAGGAACTACAACTATTCAAAATTCTTTTATTTCAACTAAGTTGTTGTTTAATCCCGAGTTCATAAGTGTCACTGATTTGAAGAAAATGTATGCATAATAATTGTTGTGTATATTTTGCTTTATTATTTATACGTTATATTTTTCAATTTATGTGAACTTTTTGTATTCATTTTCAATTTTAACATTGTGGCTTATTAATATGAATTATAGGATGCCGGAAAAAAAATGATTCCCCGTCCTTAGGTATTTGTTTGATCCATGATCCTAATGCAACCCTATTCATAAAAACACGACACGTGTCATTTTTAATTTGATTATTTATTACATTAATTTTTATTTAATACTTTATAACGTTACATTTTTAATTAAATACTAAAATGCAAAAAAATATATTATCATTTATTATATTCAATTTTATTTAATAATTGAAGAAGTTACAATTTTTAATAATAATGAAAATTAAAAATATTTATATTAATACAAAATATAATTAATACATTAACCGTTTCTATATATTTTTTAATGATCATAAATAAATTTTCGTTGCGTATAATTTTAAATTTTTAAAATTAACCGTTTTATATTTTTTTAATTATCATAAATATATTTCCGTTACGTATAAATTTAAATTATTATAAAAAATATTTTTATATTTATTTGAACGCCACATAGTAAAAGTTGTAACCGATATTTTGTCATAAATTTGCTTTAAATTTTAATATTTCTAAAGCTAACTATAAATACTGTTTTTTTTTCTTCACAACCAACTAACAAATTCATTTGGTATTCTCCACAACCAACTCACAAATTTATTTGTTAATTTACTAAACAATGGCTCCAAAAATTAACCTGATATCCGAAATCAACCAAACTAATGAGATTTTGAATATTGTTGTTCGTGTAATTTGGATGTGGTTGGTGCGCGATGTGTCCGACAACAATGGACCATTTGCTTTGGATATGATATTAATGGATTTAACTGTAAGAACACTTCTATATGTTTAACTTTCATTTACACTGATTTTTAATATATTTTTCGTTGTAATATATTATTCTACTGTCTTATTGTTTAGGGAAACAAAATGTACGATACAGTGCATCGCACTTTGATCTATAAGTTTGAGAAAGACCTTAAGAAAGGTGTTGTTTACTCTATTACAAAATTTGGAGTTGTTGCAATTTTGCAAATGGTAGATCATACTGTACTACTAGGCACGAGTATAAATTAAACTTTCAATTCCACACAACAGTTATAGTTTGCAACTTGAAAAAAGTTCTTTCAAATATATATTTGATTGAAAGTTATGTTCCAGCATTTGCTCCTGACTATGATACAAACAATCTTTATTGTAAAAAATATTAGTATGTTAGATATTATTTGTTGTTTTTGTAGTTATAACATTGTAGACATGTGATATCAATAATCGTGTGTATAATCATATTTTGTAGACATTATCGGAATGTTAATCGACATTGGAGCTCAAAATGAGTACGAACGCAATGGTTTGAAAAAAAAATGGTTGCAATTCAGTTGAACTATGATAAGTTAATATCAAATTTGTTTTTTTATCTTATTCAATCTATAACAAAATATTACATGGACTTATTAAATTCTTGAATCATATTATTTACAAAGATTCAAGTTTAATGCTACCTTTTTTGGTCCATATATTGATGAGTTGAATGCATTTGTTGTTGCTAGCAAAACTAAAAATACAATAGTCGTTGTGTTAATGACTAAAATCAAGATCGTATTCATGTTGTTGATTACAATAAAAATCAAGCTATATCTATTTTATTTTTTTTTATTTTTCATTGCAAATATAAACTTAAAAACTCTTACAAATGTGTTTATTTTATAAGAACTACGACAATTCAAAATTCTTTTAATTCAACACGGTACAACACTCTAATTTATAAGTTTGAAAAATTCTTTAAGGAAGATAATGTTTACTCGATTATAAATTTTGAAGTTGTTGCAAACGGTGGATCATGGCGTACTACTAAGCATGAGTATAAATTAAACTTTCAGTTTCACACGAAGGTTAAACTTAATTTGCAACTCGAAAAAAGTTCATTCTGATATATATTTGATTGAAAGTCTTGATCAAGCATTTTCTCTTATTTACGATACAAACTATTTTAATGGTAAGAAATATTAATATATTATGTATTATATGTTGTTTTTATCATTATAACATGATTATAAACATGTTGTATCAATAATAGTGTGTATAATCATATTTTGTAGACATTATGAGAATGCTAACTGACATTGAAATTCAAATGGAGTATTGACACAATGGTTTGAAGACTAAAATGATTTCAATTCAGTTGAACTATGATGAGTTAGTATCTCATATTAATTTATTATACTCAATCTATGACAAAATATTTCAATGCTTTAAAAAATTCTTTAATCATATATATTTACACATATTCAAGTTTAAAGTTTAACATAAAAAAAAAGTTTAAGTTTAATATGTTTGTATTAAATAAAAAATATTGTAAATTTAAGTTTTACATTATATTTTTGTTGGTTACAAAAAAATATTAATTTATAATTTAACCGTTTTTATAATATTATTAAAGGTGACACAATACATTTTTTGTTACAAATAAATTATGATTAATAAAATAATGTTTCACTTTATATTTAAATTTTAGTTCGAAAAAGTCTGATCCCCCTTATAATGTCTTTTCTACTAATTAAGTTATACTATGGGATCCCGATGATGAAGATTTTACATGTAATAATGAACGTTTAATATAAATGATATATTAACATAATTTTAATTTATTTTAAAAAAATATAATTTTTATTTAAGTATTATATTAAGAAAACATTTGAAAAAATAACCAAAACATTAGAATCAAGTGAATTTCTGGTGGAAACAATCTTTGGCTAGACTATACTTACCTGCGCTCGAACTTTGGAACGGAGGCTACAAAAAAATTTGAAAATTAATTCACCTCAAAATTTAAAGCTGAATTTGTTACTTCATTCGATATTTTTTATTAGAAACTTTGACTTTTTAAGTTCATTCAATAATTAATGTGTTTGGTTTATATTATAGAACAAATATATTAGTTATTCAATGAACCTAAAATATTGATTGTTTGATTTGTTTCTTATGAAAAGGACCCGAAGAGTATGTTATAAATGACTTGACTCTATCAAAAAACTTAAATACTTTTCGACGAATGTAGTATTTTAATTATTGTGAATTAATATTTTAATAGAGGTAAATATTAACATAAAATCTTATACCATTTTCAAAACAAAAAAAAATCTTATACACGGGGATGAACATTTTATAAGTAGCTAGAGAAATGAATGTTTAACATAAATTATACATGGGGATGAACATTTTGCAAAAAAAATAAATAAATATTTAATATATATCTTAATTATACAAGGGGATGGACATTTAATATTAAAAACTAATACTGTCTTTCATATCATATACTCATGTAATATAATATATAACTATACATCACATTTCTATCAAAAACAAAAACTGCATATCTTATTTTAAAATATTTATATTTTATTCAACAAAAAATATATATTTACATTTTTATGGGTAAAAACTAACCCGTACTTGACACGGGAAAAATATTTATTTTGCCGTGAAAAAAACTTAAATATTCATTTTTAGTTCTTTTAAATATACAAACTTATTTTTTAAACTCAATAACTTGATTATTTAATTTTCAGTTTAAACGATTACTTTTTTAATTTAAAGTTATTGATAAATTTATGAAGATTAGGTATTAAAATGGTTAACTATTAAACTAATGATATTTTAATGACTTAACAACGGGATGTTATTAAAAAATTCATTTCGAAATCTTTTATATAAAAAAAATGGCGACTAAAATTAGAAATTGATATAGTTATTTAAAAGACCAAAATTTAAAGAAATGTTTTATAAGGAATAAACCTGAAAAGTTAAGTATTTAAAAAGACCAAAAATATATTTAACCTTAATGATAATAATTGTGACGAGACTTTAGGATATGATATGTTTCTTAAAAGATCTAATTTTTGTTGGTAATAATCATGTTTTTAGTTTTTTTTGACAAAATCATGTTTTTTATTTTAAAAGTAAAATAAATTTTAAATATGAAGTGGCCATAAACACATATTATGTGTCATCTCATTTAAAAAAGAGAAAAAAGTATACGCACAGACAGTGTAAAATAATTTTACACTGTCAACAAATCACAACTATGTTTTCCGCCACTTAACCTCACTTTCTTGATATAACATGAGAAAGTGAAAGCATTCTTAATTGTTGTCGGTGCAAAGTTAGTTTACACTGATAATGCATGTCTTTTAAACTCTTTAAAAAATATGTTAAGTTATCAAAATTACAGGTAAAATAAAGAGATGAATTACATGTCTAAATTTTTTATAATAAGTGACAAAAATTGGACATAAAAATTGTTGACCAAAATATAAAATTATAATGATTAAATAATTTGAAACATGCGTTATGCCCGTGCTTGGCACGGGTTCGAACACTAGTAATAACAAACTTCACATCATGATTTATTAATTTAAGGGCTCTAAACATTTATTTAAGAATTAAGCTGATATGCTTAGAATTTTCTTGCGTTGTGATGTCTTTTTCCTTCTTTGTGAACTCATTCACATACTTTTGATCTTGAAAACTTAACTCTTCAAAGGGCTTCTCATGTTTTGGTGCAGCTACTAACATTAGGCAAACTGAACTGTTATAGGCAATGCTCTCATCAATAATGCCATGAATTGAACAAGTTTCATAGGATAAGATCTAGCGTACCACATGGCATGACACGTTCTCGAAACAGAATTAGCAATATCTGGCTAGCCATCCTTCACAATTAAATTCAAGATGTGCGCACATCAGCACATATGAAAATAGTTTTCAAGACAAAAACCTTCTCTTGAGACAGTCAACCTGAACATCATTAGATGAAGCATTATCAACTATCAAACTAAGCACGCGGTTTAACCCACAGCTATCCAAGCACAAATAGCCTCCCCGTGTGACTTGACAAAAATTAACAATCTTCTTATGCAAAAGCCAATTGTTGTCAATGAAATGAGCCATCACACACACACATAACTCATTTGTAGACAAGCCCACATATCGATAGTGATATAAACTCTTCGACAGTTCTGAGAAAGAAAACTTTCCAACTTTATCCTTTCCATGTCACATAGTTTCAAGATATAACACGAAACTGTAAAACGTGAACATATCTTAAATCTTGGGGACACAAGACCCATAAATTCATGATAAGATTCATGTTCTACTTCCCTGAAGGGAAATTCCATGTTTATGAACATCTTTACCGTTGCACTTCAAATTGCCTCTTGGTCAAACTTGGTAACTAAAGGAGAATTCACATGTCTTTCCGCACTAGTCATTGAAGATGACGATATTGGCCTCTTGTAATGGCTACATTCCTTCACAATGCATATATAATGTTAGTAGCTGATGAAAACAAATCAACTTTTCCACTTGATAACTCATAAAAGCATAATACGGGAAGTCATTAAATGAAGCAAAATCATAATAAAGTCAGGGGATGTAGGTGGCATAAAGAAATCTAATAACACAGTATGGGCCCAAATTGATTCAATTTTTTGTAAACCAGATTCTTGAGGTATATACTATATATAAAGTGGTTCCTATTTACACTATATAGATTTCAATCAAGATTACATTCGGAATTTCGGATAGCCTATTCTAGAGCATATATAATAGAGAATCAACACATAATAGCAATACACCATGATAAAATGTCAAAGTAACAGAGAATCATTTGTAGCACCAGTAATATGCAGATTTGTGTAACAAGCTTCAACGGATTCCAACAAAATAACAGAAAATCAAAATCAGCGCAAGATTAAGGTTTCACCTCAGAGGAAATGGCGTCAACGATAACCTTGGATACCCAAAAGCCTACACAAAACTCTGTTGCAACCGTGGTTTCACTCACTATTGTCGAATACCATTGGCTGGGAAATGAGAACTCATCTAGTATCATCGTCATCAGGACCCAAATCTATCTCTACGCACAATTTCTCGGACATTACTTGACTTGTAGGATGTCACTAAACAATAGATTGTAAAAATTTGAAATGACCATATACTTTATGTCAACTGCATATCATATCATACCCTGCATAAAATACAACTTGCATCAAACTTTGTTATTAACTTTGAATATGGACCAGAAAAGAGTAGGATTGTTTAAGCAGCAATAATTAATATCATACTTTATATATAATAATTAATGAAGAAGCAAATCATGAAACAGCAACAAATATTATGAGACTTGGGATATACTACAACACTAATGATTTCATTTTTACCTTTTTTTATTCATAAAAGAATAAAGAGGAATCAAAATAAGTTCTCTAATTCCTTCTATACAACATCATAAATATATGAAGATCCCTCACATGGACCATACATTAATGAATATACTTCTACATTGAATTTCTTTTTCTTTCATTCTTTACAATACATGCAAGTTTATGACAACAGTTAAGGTATTGTCAAATGGCTAGCTCATGATGCAAATTTGGTGACATCTTTGCTAGATCTGTTGTATTTCATGTGACTCTTAACAAGCTGCCCAGCTGCAATTGCAGACATCAGTGAGAGCTCTCCTGCTAAGACTGAACCAGCTATAATTGTTGCGAGTTTCCTAGAATTTGCTCCTGGTGACTCTTTACTAGCACCCTTAACACCAAGTAAATTCAGACAAGCTGATTGTGATGCAAGTTGTGTGCCCCCTCCAACTGTCCCCACCTCAATGCAAGGCATAGTGACAGAGATATGAAGGTCTTTGCCATCATTCACAGCTTCCATCATAGTCATACAGTGAGAACTCTCAATATTCTCAGCAGGATCTTGACCTGTAGCCAAGTATATAGCAGAAACAATATTACTAGCATGTGCGTTGAATCCACCAAGCGCACCAGCCATGGCTGAACCAGTAAGGTTTTTTAGCATGTTAAGCTCAACCAAAGACTCAACACTTGTCTTCAACACTTTCTTCACCACCTCTTCCTTAATTACAGCCTCACACACAACAGATTTTCCTCTCCCTTCAATCCAATTCACCGCCGCAGCTTTCTTGTCCGAACAAAAATTTCCTAATATCACCAAAACACATTACATCACAATTTCAGTAACAAGTTTGACCATATTATGCTATACTATAAATAAGCAAATAGTAAAAATAAACATAAAATGTTGTTCATGTGATGTAATGTTTACCTGATATACCGATAACTTCCATATCAGGAAAATTGATTTGAAGAAAATCAAGTACGTTTTGTACACCTTTTGATACCATGTTCATCCCCATTGCATCACCAGTTGAACAAGTGAATCTAATGTATAGATTCTTTCCTGCCATATTAGCTTTAATGCTCTGTAATCTTGCAAATCTACTTGACCTGAATATCCCAAAAAGAATCAATAATACTCTGAGACACCGGACATGCTTTCTATCAGAGGGGTGAGAGTAAAAATAATATGTTCCGAAAAAAATATAGAGAAATTGGAAATAGAAAATTACTTGTTGAAAGTGTGAGAGAGAGAATCAAAATTTTGAGGATCTTCCAAAAAGAACTTTAACTGAGAAGCTCTTTTTGCGGAGTTGAATCTTACAACGGGGGCTCTAGTCATACCGTCACGGAGGACAACTGCAGAAGCACCACCGGAAACATAAATAGCTTTGCAGCCTCTGTTAGTACTTGCAACCAAACAACCTTCAGTCGTTGCCATCGGAACTGTGTATTCCTTATCGTCGAGCAACAAAGGACCGGCAACTCCCACCGGAATCTGAACAAACCCTATCGGCATCTCACAACACTGTCCTAATATAGAATCATAATCAAAACCTTCCATCGGTAAACCCTCAAGTGACCTTCCGGTAATTCTCTCGACCGCTTGGTTCCGGATCGCCGCTGCACGTTTGCAATCTCCGAGCTTTGATTCAAGTGAGTAAGATGGAATTGATCCTGATACCACTGCACGGACAACTTCCTTGTCTTCCATGGTAAGGAGCACTGGTGCTAGAGCAACTTTTTCGATTAAGTTTTTTGGCGGCAGTGGAAGTAGCTTGGGAGACACTCCGGCGAGGCATGAACCGGAGTATTTTTTAACGACGGCTTCATCTTCTTCTTCAAGGACGGAAAAGAAAGCCATAAGGTAGATAAAGGAAGCGATGAGGGAAACAATAGCAACCATCTCAGAGATTGTGAGGACGTGGAGAGGTGTCGAGGTTCGGATCTTCTCACGCCACCGTTGAAGAAGAAAGTATGCGACATAGAAGAAGACACCGAAGAAAACTGTGTTTGTTAAGTACAAGAAAGCATGTGAATGTGAATCCTGCTTTTGGTTCTTCGTTTTTGAAGATTTTTCGGATGAGTTAGAATGCATGAGAGTGTTCACACTTTGCTGGTGAATGTCCATTTCTCTCCGATTAAGTGAAAGATTTTTGAAAGTTTGAAATCCAAAAATGGAAAGAAGGCAAATGAAAGGAGAGAAGGAAATATTGTTTTAGTTTAGTGGATGATGGGATTGAAGCTTGAAAATGAATGTGAGGATTTAGAATGTTATTTATAAGATTGTGAAATGAGTCCAAAATGAAAAGTAGCAGTTGATCATAATGAACTCGTGAACAATGAGGGAATATTTAAATATGTAGCACATAATCATCGAACCTCTCAGTTCATCACTATAAGCCTTGACTTGACTAAACAATAATATTTCTTATCTGCATAAACTAAAGTAATATATAGCAACTCACTCACATGTGTTGATATTATTATATTTAAATGTTTGTAACTACAGTCAATTAATTAGCGTGTGTTTTTCTTTCTAAATTGTACAACTCATTGTATCCATATAAAAAATAAGTTCACGTGTCAGATTTTATTTTTTAATATAAAAAAACATTTATGTGAATTAAGTTTTGGGAGCTAATTAGAGTTAGGACATACTTCAAAGTTCATAAAGCTCATACCATAGAGATCTTTATGAACTTTATGCTGATCAGTTCATAAATCAATATTGATTTTAGTTGAACAACTGTATCAAAGTTCATAAAGATCAATTATGAGCAAGATCTTTATGCTGATCAGTTCATAAATCAATATTGATTTTAGTTGAACAACTGTATCAATTACAGAAAATGTCAAGATTTTGGCCTGTTACATTTAGATTTCTTGGAGTGCACATGTTCATACGCAGAAATTTTAGTTGCACATGTTCTCTGCCATTCGCTTATACACCACAGCTTAAACTGAACCGTCCATATCTAAGCTTAAATCTCTTATGCCAAATCACATACTACCATCAAATTAAAATGTATCTTCTCTAACTACCATTTTTTCTTCTTTCCATCAAAATAAACACATTTTAGAAAATGAAAACACTTTCATGAAGTACCACCAGGAGTCTTGTAATTTCAATCCACACACGGCAGGAATAAAAAGAATCAGCTAAAATTATAGAATATATGGTCTACAAGCACATATGAAACTTATAAGTAATAATGACAAACTTCAAATCATGATTTATTAATTTAAGCCGATATCCTTACAATTGTCTTGCATCTGGACACCTTTTTCCTTCTTTGTCAACTCATTCACATATTTTTTATCTTGAAAACTTAACTCTTCAAAGGTCTTCTCATGTTTCAGTGTGGCTACTAAGATTTTATATGTTTGAGTCCAACGAGGTCATGAATTTAGTCAATGCTCTCATCAATAAGGTCATGAATTTAACAAGTTCCACGGGAGAAGATCTAACGTACCAGACAGTATGTGAACATCTTCACCGTTGCTCTTCGAATTGCCTCTTGGTCAAACTTGGCAACTAAAGGAGAATTCACATGTCCTTCCGCACTTGTCATTGAAGATGACGATATTTGCCTCTTGTAATGGCAACATCTATTGAGATGAGCACACACAGAACTAGTTCCATTTCATACTCGATTTTTCCACCCCAACAATGGCATGCAACTTTCTTTTCTATGTCACACACTAATGAAATGATTCCATGAGTCCAAATGCTTCTTAGTTCTTACGCTTCTTAGTTTGAGACTTTGAGGAGGTAACATTGCACTGTTAGAGAAATTGCTGACGTTGGAAGGTTACCATCATTAGTCGTCTTGATCTATAAAACATAAAGAAACAGATTAGAGAAATTAAAAAAGAATTGTTGCTCATCAAACTAGAAGGTGCAGAAAAATGCATGGGCTACATTCCTCATAATGAAAACAAATAAACTTTTCCACTTGATAACTCATAAAAGCATAATACTAGAAGAGCATCTATAACATTAGCAACTGATGGAAACATATCAACTTTTCCTCCACTTGATAACTCATAAAAGCATAGTACTAGAACTCATCAAATGAAGCAAAATCAGAATAAAGTCGGGGGATGTAGGTGGCATAAAGAAATCTAGTCACACTGTATAGCCCAATTTAATTCCAAGTTTTGTAAACCAAGATTCTTGAGGTATATACTATATAAAGTGGTTCCAATTTACACTATATAGACTTCAAACAAAATTACATTCTAATAGCCTATTCTAGAGCATACATATAATAGAGAATCAACACACGTAGTAACAGTACACCATGATAAAACGTCAAAGTAACAGAAGCATTTGTAGCACCGGTAATATGCAGATTTGTGTAACAAGCCTCAACGGATTCCAACAAATAACAGAAAATAAAAATCAACCTAAATCATAGAAAATCAAAATCAGCGCAAGATGATGGTTTCACCTCAGAGGAAATGGTTGTCAGCGACAACCTTGGATACCCAAAAGCCTACGCAAAACTCTGTTGCGACCATGTCTCACTCCCTAATGTCGAATACCATTGGCTTTGAAATGAGAACTCGTTTAGTATCATCATCGGCATCAGGACCCAAATCTATCTCTTGGCACAATTTCTCAGACATTACTTGACTCGTAGGATGTCGCTAATGAATAGATTGTAAATGAGCATATACTTAATGTCAAACTGCATAAAATACAAGTTGCATCAAACTTTGTTATGAACATTGAATATGGACCAGAAAAGAGTAGGATTGGTTCTTACTGCAATAGTTAATTCTCATTCATTCCATCAAAGCCTCCAGTATCCTAAAAACAAACAAAAAAAATCCCACAACACCCCACATGACATAAACTCCAAAATCTAAAACCTTTAATAATAAAACTGAAACCCCATAATTAAAAATAACTAAAAAACACATTAAAGCTTATGATAGATGTCTATAACCTATGTTCATATATGTTAAAATTGCACAGACCCAGAAAAGTAGCAGCAACTGAATAAACTAGAACTTGAAGTTGAAGCAAAGCAATTGAAAATCAAATAAATATCTAAAATTGGCAAAAGAAGAACAAGAAAGCAACCTTGAGGAAGAGAAAAATGGTAAAAAAAACAAAAAATGAGCGAATAAGAAAGGGATCAAAGACGCAAGCAAAGCAAAAGAGAGGTATTTTGTAATACCTCATATTTTCTTCTTTCTCTCTTCTTCTTCTCTCGGCGCCGGGTCTCGAACCGAGTTTCTCGAGATTGAGATTTCACACCTCAACCAAGTGACCTCTCGGGAGACAGGCAACATATGTTCCTACAAAATTGTATTTAGTACAAATGTTTTGGGCGAGTTTCAGTGTGAAGCCCAAAGGGTTAAATTGCTGTTTGTATTGGATTGGGCTGGCATTAAAAAGTTGGTGCATTGCATCCCTACCCCCCGTCATTCTTTTTCACCCTCCAGAAATCCAACTTTACCCTTGATTTTACTTCCAAAAAGTTCGGTACACGCGTACTGAACTTTTTCGATATTGAAAAATAAGTGTTTTACATCGTTAAAAAGTTCAGTACGCGTGTACTGAACTTTTTTTCAATGGTTAAAAATGGAAACCCAGGGGGTGAAAAAGAAAGCTGGGGGGTGGGGAAAGAAATCTTCCTTATTTTCTTGTGTCTTATGTTTTTTCGTTTTATTTTTTGGCTAATAACGTATAATAAAAAAAATGTGAAATTTGGTAAATCATATAGCTCTCTACTTAAGTAGCAGACGTGTAAAATCTTGAAATTTTTAGGATTCTCTGCTTAAGTAAAGAACTGCGTTAGCAACTTGATTAGCTAACACCTCTATTTGTGTGTGTTGGTTAATCTCATTCCTTAAACTGCACAACAATAAGTAGAGTTAAATTAGAGTTTTGTAGTTGAGTAACTAATGTAGTTCTCTACTCTTTTTTTTTTTTTTTTTTTTGACAAAATGTAACTCTCTACTAAAGTAAAAAAAAAGTGTATATGTCCGCTACTTAAGTAGATAACTGTATTGTGTGACAAATTTCTCATTTTTATAATGTTCACTATTTAAGTAGTATAAAGGTAAAATAAAAAAGGTATAGGACACGCGAGAAACTGGTGTCTGGTATGGTGGCAAAAGTAAATCTTTTCTCTCTCTAGTTTTAGTTTTAGATGGAAACAAATTACATGACTCTCAATTTAATCATTAATTTGTATAAACATTTTAAAAATATTTCTATCTCCGTGAAGTTTTACTTATATTAGTCATTTAAAGAATATATTCGGTTGGAAGGGGATAATCCACCTTGTATGCCATAGGTTCATTAACGAAGATTGGTCATCGCTTACTAATAGTCATAATCTATTTTAAAGTGCCTTACAGAATCAATGACTTATTCGAAGGTTTACTCGATGTGGAAGTTTTTTCCTAGGATTAATGTTGCTCTTGTTAAAAAATGAGTTGTGTTATCTGTTTGTTTTCTAACTAAATTTATACAAGTAAATTGCCGATTTGACCTTGAAATTGTATAGATTGCACGTTTGCATCTCTAACTTTGCAAATAGACAAAAGAGACCCAAATATTAAATTATGTCGAACAATTTAGTATTCTACTAATTTTTATCTAATTAGTTTCAAATATATCATTTATTATTAGCAAATTAGTCTAATTATATATACAATTAAAGTGTTAGTTCGGTGGTAATAGCATAACATTGTAATCTTTAAGTATTAGAGTTCAAATTCCCTTAAAAACGTTGTAAAATGACTATTAATGTCACTTAAATTAATAAAAAATAATCCCCTTTTTTTAAAAAAGTCTCTTAATTAGTCCTTACAATTTTACAAATTAATAGAAGGACTGAGTTGTTCAATATTGTTATAAAGCAGGGTTTATTTTGTCTATTCATAAATTTCACAAAAAAAAATGTCCAACCTCTTCAATTTGGAGAAGCAAATTGTTAATTTACTCAAATTACACAAATGTTTGAAAGAGAATTTAAAATTTCATAGCAAGTTTGAATAACATTAGCCTAACTCAAAGGGATCAACAACCTTATCATGTAAATGATCAACCATCAGTTTTTAGTTCATCTCAAATAGAAGAGAATGTGATAATTTTGACCCACAATTTTAACCTACAATATTTAAAATGGGACATTTTATTTTATTTTTTGACAAAAAATGTGACATTTTATTAAATTGTGGATTTGTGGTGGGTTTTTGAAGATGTGCAAATGACCTTGTTTAGGTGGATTCTCACTGAACAATTTATTTGTGTGATATCAACTCAATTGTCACAAAAACATATCACTTGTCACATTATCAAAAGGCACTCCCCAAATAAATACATGTTTGTTTTGGGACAGTTTCCTCCAACCAGAAAGAAGAAATGGTAAAGGGGTGAATTGATGTCATATCATATGATACAAATGAAGGACAGAGCAAAATTGTATTGGCACTTGGCACAAGTCCAGACAACGGCAAGCAAGTAGTTGCTTGATTTGGGAAAATGCTTCCCCACATTGTTTCTAATTCTATTGTGTTTGCGCAAGTGGCCTTGACTTTTTTAGTCTTCGGCATTGGCTTGAAGCCCTCACGTTGCAGAATATCACCGGCTGAGAAATGAGAACTCATCTAGTGTCATCGTCATCAGGACCTGAATCTATCTCTTTGCACAATTTCTCAGGCATCATTGGACTCGTAGGATTTCGGTAATCAAGCGATTGTAAAAAGTTGAAATAAGCATACTTAATGTCAAACTGCATATCATACCCTGCATAAGATAAAACTTGTATAAGAAATTATTAACATTGGATATGGACCACAAAAGAGGAGGATTGGTCCTTACAATAATTTACTGCAATAGTTAATTCTCCATCTTCCCCACTCTGTCTAACATGATGGAACCACATGCTTGGTCTGCATTCATTCCATAGTCATTACCAGCATTACCAGACACAGGCACGCAGAAAGGACATTCAACAATAAGATTAGCAATAATTCGGATTCATGATTAATTCCAAGTCCCAAAACTGTTCTTGGTCATATAATAAAACAAAGAGAAAATAGAATGTGCATGGACAGTGTAAAATAGTTTTATACTGACATCCAATGAGCATCTTGTATTACGCCAAATCACGGAGTTATTTTGAAATTAGTTGTATAACATGGCAGAATGATGGTTTCTTATTGGATGACTGTGTAAAACTATTCTACATCGTCGGTGTATGCACATTAAACTCTATAACAAATATCATCAATTTCTTGCATTCACTCATTATGTTGTATGGCAAAAATGTTGGACAGCAGACTTAGGTAAGTTTTATATGGCTATTTAGCAGTGTTCTATGACGCGTCAAAAACCAGAATGAATGGTTAATGAGTTTGAGCGAGATTAATGTCAATAATTAAAACTGCTGAAATTAATCATTGAATCCATCAAGTTTGTTAGTGTTAGAGAAAATGTGTAAGAAAAAAGTGACAAGAGAAAATGGACTAACTGAAAAGTACGATGTATGATGAGTGTGCGAGATCAGTATTCCGTTATCATACAACAGAAGAAAGTTTAAAAAAACACAGATAAATGATGCAATGTACAGCAGAAGAAAGAAATCATACAAGTAGAGAATCTCTCCAGCCTTGACAGTACACTCAAACGGCGGAGGGCCTTTGAAGTACAAAGGAAACTTGGAAATTTCGTCCTCCAATTTCTCCGGAGAAGGAAAAGGGTCCACACTACACCAAGGGACATACCTAGTCGGCTTCTCGAGTTCCAAATCAAATTCTCCAGTATCCTACAAACACCCAAAATGAAAAATTAAATCCCACAACACCCCAAATGAATTCAACTCCAAAAGCTAAAACCTTTAACACTAAGATTTTGTTTGGATAAACAACTTAATTAAGCAATTATAGCATAAACGCTTATCATATAAGTGTTTATGAATAGTTTATTTCTATAACAAAAAGTCAACCAAAGTCAAACTATTTTCATATATACTATATAAGTTGTTATAACAAGCAATCCTAAAGAGCTTATGGACATGTTACTAGTTGTTTCCATAAACTCTCTCGGTCTCACAAGTGCTTATTTCAGTATATAAGCTCAAATAAGTCATTTCAAACAGACACAAACCTAACAGCTTAAGTGTCTATAGCATAAGTGCTTATGCTAATATATAAGTTATTTCTCTAATCAAAATAAAATGAAGTCAAACTATTTTCATATAAGCTATAAGCTATTTTCATAAGTAATTTCCGTAAGTTTTCTCATACATTCTCACAGCTACTTCACTTTACACACTCGATATACTTATATCAATAAATAAGTTCAACTAAGTCGATCCAAACAGCCGTAAAAACCACATACACTATCAAATTAACACGAAAAATGAATTAAATAAATAAGCAATTATACCGAAGAATATGAGTAACTAGCAGCAGGGTAACGACGAATGTAGAACCTATGAACATCAGTAGGAGGAAACAAAAGAAACCGTTTTTGACCACTAACAACAGCATAAAGATTCTCATAATGATCCTTATGAAACGAAGTATACGAATATCGATTACCAATCCAAAGATTAACAGCTTCGGGTTCCGAACCAAAAGCTTGAGTAGCCCAAGGAATATCCGAATCACAATCTTGAGCAAGAGAAGAATATTCAGAACGAAAGCAATCATTTTGCTGCTGCGCGTAAGCAACACATTTGGAAGGGTTTGATGAATTGATGAGTTTGAGTGCTTCGGGGAATGGGACACGTTGGACGTGCGCGGAGGCGAAACAGAGGGAAGAAGAGGAGGGGAGAGTGGTGAGGGAATCGGCGGCGCCGGTGGGAGTGAGGTGGAGGGAGACGGTGGTGGAAGAGAGGGTTTGAGAGAGATAAGAAGGGTTTGTCCATAGAGAGAGTGATGGCCAGTGTGTGATGGAGTTGGAGATTATGCAGGGTTTGTTTGGGGTGATGAAGTTTTTGAGGAATTGAATTGGTGTTGGTGGAGATTCTAATCTTTCTATACTTCCATTGCTTCCTAAACTCATTTCTCTTATTTCTCTCCATAGTTCTTCAATCTTCCCTTCCATTGTTTTCGCTGCTCTCGCCGAGACTCGAGAGTTAACAGAGTTATTTACTCCTTCCATTCTAAAAAATTTGCTTTTTAGATTCATTGAGTTTCTAATGTATTTGGACTATATTATAGATTAGATACATTAAAATCTCAATGAATCTAAAAAACAAAATTTCGCTTATATTAAGAAATAGAAGGAGTAAATATCACTCGCTAGAAGTCATCACATTGACAACATGAGTTGAACTCACATTCCTGTGACATAATATGACTCCAAGAGATTCGGATTGTTTATTATACTCTCTCTTTTGTCTTTGGTTCCGTGCTAATATCGGTCATTGAATTCACTTATTGGGTCTTTTTTCTAGATCTTTTTATATTAATTTTCTCTTGTATGAATATCAACCGTTATATTAAAATTGGAGAGATGGCAGAATATAACGAGCAGGAGCAAGGAGGGAATCTAGTCCTGACTCCAACTCCTTTTATCAAAGGAGTCAACCTTCCTACATTGACAACAGTTTGAATATAGAACTATGGCTTAATTAAATGATTGTTTATAGTTTGTTTTAAGAGAAAACTCAAAATGATACTATTACGGTAAACTAGTCTTCATATGAAATAAAATCAAAAGAATTGGTGATTTAGTTAAGAGATGAACTATGTAAAGGACTACTACATATATGTTGAATTAAGTTCCAATACCACCAAATCAATGCCAATAGAGTGATGGATAATGAACATAGGCAGATAAAGGGAATGCCATGTTGTTGAGTAGATAAGAAAGCTCGTTGTAATACTTGAAAGTCAAGAGATTCTGTCACTTATTGAACTAATCTTTAGAGTCTCTTCATAGACTTTAATGATAACAAAAATATTACAAAAACAAATTAAAAAGAGTTTATATTGTTACTTTTTACAGAAGTTGCAAACTTCTATCTATTTTAGCGAAATGGCGTGAAGGTATTTGTCAAATAACATCAAATTTGTGTGTGAGAAATTTTGTGCAAACTATACAGATTTAGTTCTGGAGCAAGCAAAAGAAGTTTAACATTTAGACACATGTCTCAAACTCTAAACAATAACTAATTCAAACTATGGGTTGGACGCAATCTCTCTTGCGCTTAAAATCTTTCTTGTTTTCTGTTTCCCAATTATTTCCAGGTCAATCCATTCACTGACATTGACAAAAGGCAGGTGAATTAGCATATTGGCTTGTGATTTTAGTCACACCATGTGGCTTCAACAATTTGAAATTGTTTTCCTGCCATTACATCAGCAGAGTTGCATGCTTTGCACCATTGTCAAATAACCAATCAATGAATGCCCTTGAACTCCTAGACATCTTTGAGTCCAACTTGATTCCTCGTGAAAAACAATGCAGCAAGTGTTCTGGTACGAAAAACCATCAGCCATTCACCATATCAGCTACTCACTGTGTGTTTCCCAGCCGAATCCTGTTAGGCAAAGGCCTTGCAATAAGCCCGTCTGTGATCCAACCAACTGATTCTCCATCATTTCTAACATGATTGAATTCTCTTTCCGCGTATTCTAGAGATATCTGCAGCCTACCACCAGGTTTGCAGTCATAAAGGGCTCCTCTTCCTTCAATTCCTGCATTCTTCTCTAACCAATAGAGATAGTTAACCTGAAACAATGCCTTGAGCATATCCAGCTGTGAGCAATTTTCTTTAAGCACCACCTGAATCAGGAACATGTCTTAGTTATGACCCATGAAACACAAGAAAATGTTTGTAGTTATAGTTCCCTCTCAAGTTGAGACAAGTAAACTTGTTGTACCAATTTTCTAATGCTACAAAGAGGGCAAACCAATTGACAAATAGTAAAGTTTAGTCCCCCCCATAAATTCCTGATTTTTCAAGTTTAGTCCTTACAAAAAAATTATTCTAGTCCTTATTTTGCTTTTATTGGGACTAAAAATTTACGCAGGGACTAGACTTAAAACATTGCAATTGTATAGGGACTAAGAACATATTTTACCCTGAATTATGAAAAGCATTAAACGTGAAAAGCATGTCATGAGCCACAGACAATCACAAACTGAAATTGAAAGTGAATAAAGTTGCCAACTTACACAAAATTTTCCCGTATGCTCAGACAAGATGTAGCCTTCATTTTGATAAAGTGAAAAGAGAGCAAGCACTTCCTCCTTATTGTTGATAATTTCACTTAGTTTTGATCCAAGCTGCAGACGGCTTTCAATTTCTACAGCTGCATCCTTTGCTTCAGACGATAAAACAATTGATTGTGCCTATTATGAAAGTGAAGTCATAAGTAACACATACATGCATATTGCTTTGTTTTAAAGATTTGAAATTTTATATTAACTATAACAAAAGCAAGATTAACTCACTTTGTTTGCAAAAGATGCATTTAATATCGGTACAGCTGGAAATAGTGGTTCCTCGGCATTGACCTCTTTAACTGGAGGAGCTTGACCACTCAGTAGATATTCACTAAAAACTAAACCTGGTAAAGTAATCAATAAACAAAAGACATATAAATTTTGACCTTTTAACAGACAAATAAAACCCTAGTAGCATTTCTAGATTCTAAATCCTCCGACAATTGATTAAAAAAGCATTTCTAAGACTGCTGCATAATTCTAACCTATAAGAACTTCAACATTCTATAAGGGCAGCCTGGTCTGTGTTATAAAAGTCTCCTTCCATTGCAAGGTCCATGGAAGGATGAACCCATTTTAGGACTATCACAGGTGGCCTTAATTTGTACTATTTACAACAGAGTTCATTTTAAGAGTAACAGAACACAACTTCAACAAAATTGGGTGTGAAAGACTTAAGAGAGAGATTAGAAATTACTTGCACGATAAGGATTTAGAGTCCGTATTTGAATGGACTGGTAAGACTTTAGATTTGAGTACATGTGGATCCAAGTCACGACGCAAAAAGAAGCAAGAACAAGAGGTGTGGAAGAGCCTATGCAGTTACCCAGTCCTATACCAAGCCCGATACCGATAAACCTGCTTGCCATTCCTTGAACTTCACCTTTAGCAATTACCTATAATTTATAGTTACTTTTCAGAAAGAAAATAATATATATATACCGTACAAGTAAAAGAAACATGTGTTGAAAAAATAAATAATTCATGATTCATGCCACTAGTAGTAACAGATGAAGATCTTCCAAACAACAAATGGAAGTGATTACTGTGCTGCTGCTGCATCATTAAATCAAAACTGCTATATAATCAAAGTGAAAAGGCTCTATTTTTCACCTCCGCAAAATTCCTTTGAGCAGCAAAACCAGCAAAGAAACAGCTCCTGGTAGAGGCCTGTGAAGACGAAATCAGCTTTTAAGTTTTAATTCGGTGTTAAATAGCTAAATTTTCAATATTGTCAATGTAGATAAATGAGGCATAGAAACAGAAGTTAACTATTAGTACAGAATAGAGGAAACAAAATGTACTTTTACTTCACATATTCACTATTAGAAATTAGAAATATATAGTGGGCTACTATATTTTTTTTTTTTTTTTTGAAGAAGCTAAATTAGCCCACCTAAATTGGCACCGGTGAGAATCGAACCTGAGACCTTAAGAGGAGCACACTCCCAGGTAGGGATGGCAAAGCGGGCCAACCCGCCCCGCCCCGTCATTAACCCGTCTAAAAAGGGGCGGAGCGGGGCAGGCTAACTAGTGATGGTGGGTTGAAAAACTTAAACCACCCCGTTTCATGGCGGATGGCAGGTTGGCGGGAGTGCCCCGTCAATAAAATTTTAATTTTTTTTTTTATAAATTCCCAAAAATATCTTAAGAAATTATAAAAAAATAAAATAAAAACCACTCGAGGAAATCAAAATTCAAAATATAAACTAACAAGGCGATAAGAAAAATAAAATTATCATTCAAAACATCCATGATTATAAAACTAAACAAACCGTATTTATAATAAAACTTGAAGAAGTGCTTAGTTTAAATCCAAAACAAACAAAACTTGGATTCCATTTAAATTCACAAAAATGCTAAGGTTTAGTAGTCCATCAACACAAACGAGAACTCATTAATAATGGGCAAAGATTTTTTTATTTTTAAAATAAAAAAATTGGTTAGACCCGACGGGCCAACCCGTCGTCGTCCCGTGTTTTTGCGGGTTAGGCGGGACGGGCCCCGCTCTTTTTGTGAATTGAAAATCTCAACCCACCCTGCCAAAAATGGCCGGTTAAGCGGGCCGACCCGACGGGCTTGACCCGTTTTGCCATCCCTACTCCCAGGTCACAAGTCAATACCACTAGTGGGCTACTATATTGTATTCAGAATTGGGTTATGACCTAAGTCAGAATTCTGCTAGTCCTTGTTAGGAATTCAGTTAGAAGTTAGTCACAACTATTTGTACTATAAATACATCATTGTAATCTTTATGTAAATCCGAATGGAATATACAACATTCTCTCAGATTCAACACTCTCGAATGCTCTCTTGCCATTATTTTCCTTTACTTTCTATGCATCTCAGTTTCATTAGATCATTCTAGGAACACTATGGTAAAGTTTGGTAGGTGTTTTAAAGTAGAATAAAACATAACATACAACTTCAATTATATTTTAAAAAAAAAAACAGAATTAGACATATGAGATTAAAAAATGAAAAATTCTCGATCCACTTTACCGTTCCAACTCCATTTTGTAAATGTTAGTTAAAATTTGAAATTAATAAAAATTGAAAGGAAAGCAACTAGTGCAAATTATTTTAAAATTGAAGTGCGTTAGTTTAACAATTTTCATATTGTTGCAAAGCGGTTTGAAATCCATTCTGTGATCATGCAGATGAATAGTTTGAAAATTAAGGGACCAAGACTACTCAATGGTTGGTTAACAAGCACTTTTACATATTATCTCATTGACACTTGATTAAGTTCTCATCATATAAGTGTTTGTATTGAAGTTTTTTCTATAACAAAAGATAAAATAAATCAAATTGTTTTCATTTAAGCTATAAACTATTTACATAAGCTATTCTGGAGAGCTTATAGAAATAAGCTGAAAACAGTTTACGGACATCTCATAAGCCGTTTTCATAAACTCTACCAAACAGTCCCACAAGTGCTTATATCATATCAATAGATAAACTCAAATAAGTCATTCCAAAAAGGCATTAAAACTACCTAAAACAGGCATAATTGACTATCCAAACACATTGCAAAATCGGTAGATATATAAGTTCCTAGAGGTTCATATATAACAAAAACAGCCATCATCACCTGAATCAAAGAAGCAGCGGAGCGAGAAGCACCAGCAAAAGCACCAATAGGTACAAACAAATGAGGAAAAGCAGGAGTACACATTTCCAAACCAAAAGCAGCATTTTCAAGAAGATCAGCAAACAATCTCCATCCTTTAGGATTAACATCAAAATGGCGACCGAAATCAGACAACAAAATCTTACTAAGATACCCAATTCCATCTTTAAGCACCCAATTAATAGCAGCAGCAGTTGGAATAGCCCCTTTTCCCAATCCAACAGCATAAAGCAAAGCTTGAGTTGCCAAAACACCACTAACTTGACAAGCAACACCTTGAACTCCTCTCCACAATGAATACTCCAAATAATCACTTGTCACACTGTTAGGAAAACCTTCAGGAAGCATTAACCTAACAAAGAATTCCCTGCATTTGTTATATAAAAAGCTTGGAACTTGTGAAGATTTTAGGGATGATAATTCCGAAAACAACCCGGGATTGGAAGCAATGAAAATGTCATTTAAATGATCAGGGAAAATCTTGATCAAGTTTCCACCTTTGACTTCGTAAATGGGTTGGGTCAAAATTTGATTTTGATTAGAAGGGTTCTTTGCAACATTTGCCATAGCGAATTTGGTTAGAAGGAGTTGACAGAAACAAAATGTAATGGAAGAGAATAGTAAGGTAAAGAAAAGGGTGTAACGAGAACCTGAAGAAGATGAAGAAGAATCATCATCTGAGTCAAAAGGGTTGTTATTACCCCAGAAACCACCACCACCACTACCAGTACCACCATTGTTGTTGTTGTTGGCGGTAAAGAAGGGAAGGGCGGAAAGGCGAAAAGGGTGAGAAGGGATTAGTTGAATGGAGGGAAAAGAGTGAAAAGTGGAGGAGGGGAAATGTGGTGGACGGTGGCGGAGTTGCAGAGGAGTGAAAAGGGAAGAAGAGATGGAAGTGCAGAGCATGTTGTGGAGTGAAATTGAAGAGAGAAAAAAAGGTCAACAGATGGGAATGAACATTGGCATGAAAATTGAGTGTTGAAATTTGAGGAGCTGGACTGCAACTTTGTAAACCAAATCGGCTATGTTGCCACTCTCGCAGTCTCGATGCTCATTTGCTCTCTATTCTTTTTGTTTTTCTTATTTTGAGAAAATAAAATATTTTATTATTAGAAAAAATATATTTTTATTTATTGTACTTTAGTTGGAATGAAGCACCGACACATTTATGATTACACGTGTCGCGGTGTCCGATACGTGTCGGTGTCCGACATGTGTCGGTGTCCGACACTCGTATGACACACGTACGACACTTGTACAAAGAGGTGTCCAAAAAAATAATTTTTTCTTTATTCCGACACTCCTTAAATCGGTGTCCGACACCTATAAGACACTCGTACAGACGTGTCGGTGTAAGTGTCCATTTTTTTTTTTTTTATTTGCTTCTACTTTTTTCAAAGAAATATACAACGATTAAAGATGTGTTAAAATAATAATATTGATCAATGATGGATTAAATATATTACATTTTGAATACATTATTTTTAATTTTTCGATAGTAGTTGGATGAGTAAATGTCAAATTATCATATATTTTTTAAAACTTTTTTAATTGAAAAATTTGTTCAACTTAAATGCATATGCATGTATTTTTAATTCTAAACCTATATTTTTTTATAAATATGTAGCGGTGTCGGTGTCGTATATTTTTTACATTAGCGGTGTCGAAGTGTCCGTGTCGTGTCGTGTCGCGGTGTCCGTGTCAGAGTCCGTGCTTGGAATATGTCTTGTCTCCGTAAAAGAATGTGTTATTGGAATATCCTTTCAATTCTTTTGTTTTTATTTCTCATACTTTGATAATAAGTTTATGAATCTTACAACTTGAATCAATTTATTATTGGTTATCAATGCACTCAATTATTTCAAATTGTCTTTGATAAAGTTGCTCGAATGTTGCGGACTCGGTTCAGATTGTAGGGAACTCTAGTATGGGAGGATGTATAATCCTTTCGCAGTTGCAATGTTGGCTAATTGTATGAAGTTGCTTGAATACCTTGAGTTTTGGAAGGTACATGATTTTAAACGACGTGTTGAATGGTTGACCGACATTGAACTACGTAGGTACCTTTGCAGGTGAGCGACGACCGGTTCTATAGATGAAGACAGAGGCGCGAGGAGTTAACAACCAGACGTGCTGGAACTTAGGGATAACCATGCTGTTCTTTCAATCTATAGCGATCAGGAGGACATAACACAATTCTTCTTGGAGGAAGGTTGATTTGGTTAGTAATTAGAAGGCCAAAACTCTAACTTTTGTGGGTAGACTTAAGCTTACAAAATTTATTTATTCAAACTCACCCTAGTTATGTCGTAGATAAGAAACGTAGAGACTTTCGTTGGAGTGATAATGACTGGAAGAAATAAGTTCATTTGATGTGTTGGGAAGAAGTGCGTGTTCTCAAGTTTTTTTTTTTTATCGAAAGATAAATTTCATTCATTCAAAAAGCTTAAAAGCCAAATATTACACCATGAATAGATCACAACCCGCTAATGGGGACCCACTAATGGGTAAAGTACAGAATTGATGCAGAATCAAACAAATACAACTTTAAGCAAAATTTGATTTATAACTAAACGAAAGAAAATACCATATAAGTTTTTTTCTAAAATTTGATCTTTTTTTTTTCTTTTAATAGCCAATTTTGGATTTTCATATAGTTTTTTTCTAACTTGGCTCTGCTGGGGTTAGGGTTTCCCTAGCGCCTCCGCCGCTCAAGCCTTCGGCTAGGTTGTCTTTCTCCTTCAAGAGGAGAGTTTTCTTCTTCTGTTACAGATCATTATCTTACCATGTACTTTGGCAGTGAGTTCTCTGATTTTCACTCACGAACCTTCTTGGTTTGACTATCCGACTTATATGGTGAAAGGAAGTTGGGATTTTACGACTAGGTCCAATGATTTGAGCTTTGGCTATATGGTGAAAGAAAGAAAAAACGATGGTTAAATTTTGGATAGGTTTTTCTGTATAAAAATGAGCTAGAATTTTTGGATCTTTTTTGCTAAACTTTCGACAATTCTTAGAAAAGTGCAAATATTGATGGACAAAGGCTTCATAAGAATTGAGGTTGAATTTGATTCTTTAACTATAGTTTCTCACATCTTGAATGGATACAGTTAACTTCGTCAATCTTTGTGAAATGTTGGTTGGTTTATGTGCTCCGTAAAACTAATCAAATAATTTATTGTATGTATCCAGTGTATTTTGGATATAGAATTGTTGTCAAAAGTTCTATATATACTTTTTCTTAGTCCAATGTGATCGTTTTTAGACTCTCCTAGTTATTCAACAATTAAAAATTAATATTAAATTTAACTCTTTAATTAAATAAATAGTTCATTCGTGTGGATTTATGCATACTACCCCGAGCCCAAACTAGCTCGCCACGGGCTTGGACTCTTTTACACGCTAGGCTTTATGATCTTACAAGTGAAATTGATACACCCCCCCCCCCCCCCCCCCCCAAAATAGTTATGCTATTCAGATTCTAAAATTTGAAATTTATGCGAGTTGCTTAATGCTATTTTTTTCCTCACATTTCTCCTTCTTTTTTTTCCCTATGTTTCAACAATAGTGAAATTATGAGACTTGCTTTGCACAGCTTATTATTTTGATTGTTTTATGTACATTATTCTCATTCTTGATCTTCTTCAATCAAATGACAAACAAAGTTGTGACAATGGGCGCAAAGTAAGGATCGAGTATATGGTGAATGTCATATCATTTATTATTTTGTGTGAAACAAATATTGAAATGAAACAAGTGTAGTCATAATCTTCCAGCTGAGTGATTAGCATATATAAGTCAATTTTGGTAGAGACAAGACCCCACTATAAAATTATAATTCCATGTATTCTTTTTGGAGGTAGCGCATGTAACATAGCCAATACTAATAGTTGGGAAATGAGAGTCTTATTGAGTTGGATTAATATATTAAGATATTATATTTTCGTCAAAAAATTTAAGCTATTGAATTTATGAAACTTTTAATTTATATGTTTAATTTTAATTTTTAAATTTTAACTCACATTTAATATATTTCAACACTAATTTTGGTGTAGCCAAATGGAATGAGTCGAGACGTGGAAAGAGTAAGAAGGTTTGAGCTATTCTATTGATTATAAATTCTCTGACTAGCAAACTAACTACTGACTGTCAAAAAAATAAAAGATTAAATACCAAACATATGAAGATAATAGAAAACATGATAAATTAATATGTAGTTTTGCAAACATATTTCAGTTGGTAACTATTAAGAATACTGTTGAAGGGGTCAAAGTCTGAATTTCAAATATTCTATTTTTCTACGCTTATAGTGTGCGAGTCTGAATACTAAACTATTGGATAAAAAGAAAAAGCACAATAAATAATAGTTTGGATTGTGTTAAGCGCTTTTTCAAAAGCATTTCTTATACTACATCTTTAGTTTAAAACAATTTGTTTTAAAATTACTTTTAGGGTCGGTTTCATTTGCAAAACAGCAGTTACTGGACATAATAGTACAAGACAGAACAAAAGAGTATAGGACATGACAAAAATCTACCGGAGAGAAATATAGAGATAATATTTTTTATATTCGAAAATAAAATGAATATTTTCATATTTTTGATAGTTGTATCGTGGACAAAAAGTTGTTCTGGGATTTAGTGGGGGACAAAAAATCTTGTTTTTGTCATGTCCCTTACTGCCTCTTTTGTCAAGTCTCTTAACCAGTTTTTGAATCAAACAGAGTACAATAGAAGTTGTCAAGTCCAGTCCCCTGTTTTTTAGCAGATCAATCGCTCCCTTAGAGACATTTCTATAAACACAAAAGGTAATTAAAAGAGAAAAATATATATGTACATAAGTATTTTTATACTAATTCACAATCAAGTGATGCTACATCTTATCATCTCTTAAGAAGAGAGATGTTGTACATTTTACTCGAAGAACTTAATCCACATAACAAGTGAACAATGAGTATTCTTAACTTCGCCATTCTTAAGTGTTCTTAAAACTTCTTCAAACTAAGTATTGTTCGGAACTTCTCCAGACTATAGAGGTGTCAATTATATATGTAAGAGAGGATCTCGTCGAGATTGTTCATTTTAGGGTCCGAATGCGGTGAATTTTTTCAAAGTCCCTCTAAAAGATATTTGAGGATGAGATTTTTTCTCTCGTCGTGAAGTTTTGTTCACGAAAATTTTATTAAAATAACATTTATATGTGCATATTCAAATACTCTATATCATAGTTATTTATCAAAACTTCAAAGATGATATTATATATTAGTTAATTAGAAGTTTATAACATATTCAACCAAATACACATTCTACTTCCTCTAAATTGTGAGAGTAGATATTTGTTAGAAGGAAAATGAAATATTCTTTGAAAATGAAGAAAAATGACTCTTTTCTCCGTCTTAAAATGTAAGATTAAGTTAGTTAAAATAGAATTATAATTAAGCAATGAACAGAGCAATATCCCTGCATGTAAATATATCCCTATGAACGGGAGAGATAAATTTGTTTATCAAACATTTTTACTCTCACCAAACAAACATATAAAAAGTAAATTATAATTAAGATATATATAATTTATGTTAAAAATAATATAAAATTATTGATGTGACTTTATCTTAATAATTTAAACTTTTGAAATATAGTCACATCAATAATTTTATATTATTTTTAATAGTTTACTAACCATACCTACTGATAAGTAATAATTTATAGCATCTCATAAAGCATACTATATATCATTAGATATATACGGCTAAGAAATTATGTTGAAATTGTGATACAATAATATCAAAATTGATATAAAATAAAAAATGTATCAAAAAAGTAATATAATAAAATTATCACTCTAGTCACAATTATAAATAAAAGAATTATTTTTAAGCTCGTTAAAAATTAATTTAGACACAACAACTTTTCAATAAACTTAAAAAGTAATTTTTTAATTATAATTGTGACTAGAGAAATTACTTATAAAAGTTATAAGGAAGGCCAAAATTTGTCCCTACACTCAGGGAATAAAAAATCTAGTAGATTGTGTCATATCAAAGTAGTACCAATGCTTGATCTTAGACTGTTGGATATGTCTTGAAATCTCAAAATTGGAAGTCATAATATTTTAGATTTTGTGAAAAAATATATTTTTGGAAAATATTTGATTTGGACTGTCTTTAGTTTTAAATTGGATATATTTAAAGACAATATTGAGAGATTTGGTTTTATTTTAAAAGATTGTCTTTTAAAATAAATAGGCATATATTTTTCTATAAATAGGGATTGTCTTATTTATAGAAAAATTGAGGGAGAGCAGAGTGAGAGCGACAAGATGTAGGGAATCGGGGTTTGCCACCACAAAAAGCTAGGGTTTTGAATCCTAGGGCAAACTATTCTTGGGATCATCTTGTGGGGCACCTTGGGTAGTCTAGGTCAAATTGAGTCTCTTGGCCACGGGAAGAGATTAGGATTGCTAATTCCTTGTACCAAATTGTGGAAATTTCTTGTAAAGTGGTGACTATTTGATTATAGTAGAACGGAAGGGCTGCTCCCTCCCCCAGATTAGGTTCATTAACACCGAACTGGGTAAACAAATTGATCGTGTGTTCTTTTCTTCTTGCCGTTATTGTTTGAATTATTGCATCATCGTCTCTATCTTGTCCTTATTGTTTTGGTTGCTTGTCACGCTTGCCCCACACATCAGTTTTTATTGGTGTGAGTTTATGTCGAATTCGCAACAATATGCGCCCACCGTGGGGCAAAGGATCAAACGAATTGAGTACCATAGGTTCTAAGTGGGAGATTGAGAAATTCACCGTGAGTAACGACTTTGGTCTGTGGAAGGTGAAGATGGAAGCAATAGTGAAAAGCATGGAGTGTGGTTATCCGGTGCCTCGAAGGTGAAAAGCTAAAGGAGATTGCTTAGAGGATCAGCCTGGAGAGGTGGTGGTAAGAATACTCAACATCGGCCTGGAGAGGCGGTGGAATAATACTCGGGTTACTTATGGAACAACAACGTTATTATGAGATGTAAAGAAGCTAGTGGAAGTTGGGAATCGATGGAGCTTTGAGTCATGTACTTTGGATGCTCCTATCACATGTGTTTGAAGAATGAATACCGTGAAAATCCTAGAGCTAGTTGAAGGTGGAGTTGTTCACTTTGAAGAAGGGAAGACGGGAAGACTTGAAAGGTTTGAGGTATGGTTTTCGGTTGGTCTTACGACGTTTGACAATCGTGTGATTCTTTTACATGATGTGAGGTATGTTCCTGAACTTTGATGCAAGATAGTTGGTTCTACTATTGGTTATGCATTGGATACTAGTGGTGATTCTCATGTGGTTGAGTTGTGGGACTTCGGGTGGACTTGTTAGTGACATGGGTTTAGTTGAACTAGTGAACGAGGTTTACTAGGTGGTAGAACTAAACAGGAAGTGTTGGAGACTAACAATGGCTTGAAGTGTGTTTCAGAGTAGTTGAAAAGTTTTGCGTTACAAGGTGGAAGACATAGTGGAAATACCGGTTTGAGCCTTTGGTGGAGGAATCTCGAGTTGAGGTGGAGTTTGTTACTAGTGGAAGACAAACAATCAACAATAACTCTTGGCTACCTAGTGAAATAGGGAAAAGAGAGTGGTAATGTTGCACCAAAGTGGTATGACTATGAAGACCTTGTGTGTTATATCCGGTTGTGTCTGAAGAAGTGCAAAACTTGAAAGTTCTTCAGGGAGGCAATTGGAAGTTGGTGACAATCAGACTTGGGAACTTGTAGGGCTATTGAAGGTAGTTGGGTACAAGGAAAGTCCGATGTTACAGCTTGTGGGACTTAGCTAAAATTCCAAGGTTAAGTTGAGAGGCAAGCAATTCTTCTGGAGGACGGACATGAACAATCTGAGGGCTGAAGAGTGTACGGTTGTGCTTGTAGAATTTGTTAGTGTTTGTGTGTTGGCTGCTTTTTGGTAAAACAATATGTTACTACAATGTTGGACACAATGTTTCAACATCTGGATACTAATTCAGGATATGCTGAAAGCGTGCCTCTTTAATGCGCAGTTGTCTATTTTTGGAATCCACGCCTTTATTCCAGGATCCTAGCTCGTATGCATGGTCAAAGTATCTCAAGCTTTTATTGCTCTATCGTATCTTCTTTTATGACTAAGGATACTCATGATACCTTGTGTTTATGTGACCTGGATTTTGTTGCTGAAGACTTGAAGCCCAACATGTGCAAAGGCCCATTTCTAGACTTTGTATTTAAGCTACATTGTAAACCTAGCTAGGGTACGTGTGTGTATTGTATTGTGCTAAGTACAGCATTTCTAGGGTTGTCAAGTGTTTTCTGTTGTGAGCCTATCTTGTTACTCTTTTACAAGATTAGGACTTAGTTTAATTTGTATTTGTGTTTTACTTCTCCTAAGCTTTTAAGTACGAAGAGAGTTTGTTTCTGAAAGTGTTTTCAAATCTCTATAGTTGTGTCAGTTACAATCACTTGTTCAGTGGTTGAGTAGGAGGTGAGAAGGGTTCTCAATCTTAGGGGTTCCTAAGGTGAAGTTTCATTAGATAGTGTCTAAGTCATAAGTGTAAACATGGGTGTTTGCTGAGAGCTTAGGATTAGAACTATCATAGTGGATTTCTCTCCTGGATTGGTATCCCCCAGACTAGGGCTTGTTTAAGCGCCGAACTGGGTTAACAAAGATATTGTGTCCTTTACTTGTGCCTTGTTTTTATTTTCATATATTACTGTCTGTTTGTGAATGTTCCAACATTGCATTCAACATCCCTAAGGTTGGACCATTGTATCAAACATCCTACTTCGTACTGGTGGAATTTCAATTGGCATCAGAGCAGGCACCCTGCCTGTTACTAGGGTGAGATCTAGGGAAACTAATTCCTGATACTATGGAGAAGGATGGAGGATTTGTCAACAGACCCCCACTACTTGAAGGTGGGAACTATGACAACTGGAAGTCAAGAATGGCTGCTTTCCTGAAGTCTATTGACTCTCAAGTCTGGAGGGCTGTCTTAACAGGGTGGGAACATCCAGTAATCACTGACAAAGATGGCAACAAAACAGGAGTACTGAAGCCAGAACTTGATTGGAGCAAGGAGGAACAGGACTTGTCTACCTACAACTCAAAGGCTATCAATGCACTCTTCAATGGAGTAGATAGAAGTATGTTCAGACTCATAAAAAAATGTGTTGTGGCAAAGGAAGCTTGGGACATTTTAGAAACAGTACATGAAGGTACTTCAAAGGTAAAAATGTCTAGACTCCAATTACTTACCACAAAGTTTGAAGGTTTGAAAATGAAGGAAGAGGAAACTGTTCAAGACTTCTATATGAACATTCTTGACATGGCAAATTCCTTTGATGTGCTGGGTGAAAAGATGACAGATGCAAAGCTGGTGAGAAAGATTCTCAGATCTTTACCAAAGAGGTTTGACATGAAAGTAACTGCTATAGAGGAAGCTCATGACATCAACAGCATGAAAGTTGATGAACTGATTGGCTCCTTGGAAACCTTTGAACTGGCTATAAATGAAAGAGGAGAAAAGAAAGGTAAGAGCATTGCCTTCATGTCTAATACAGATGATAATGAGGCTATAGAAGAAGCAAATGAGGATGATGGTTTTGCTGAAGCACTGGCTATGATTGGGAGAAAATTCAAACAGGCTTGGAAGCAAGCTGATGGGAGACAAAGGCCAAATGGGCAAAACATCCGATTCAACATCAACACCCAGTCAGATAAGTTCAAAAGAAACAAGGGTGATGAGAAGCCATCACAATCTAAAGGTGTTCAGTGCCATGAATGTGAGGGTTATGGACACATCAGAACTGAGTGTGCCACTTACCTTAAGAAGCAGAAGAAAAGTCTAGTGGTGTCCTGGTCAGATGAGAGTGATTCTGAAGGTGAAAGTGAGTCAGCTAGATATGTAACTGCTCTAACTGGTGTCTGCAGTTCAGATGTTGAGTCTGAAAATGGAGATCTATCTTATGAGGATCTTCTTGCTACCTACAAAGAGCTGTATGAGAAGGATGTGGAAATCTGCAAGACACTGCACAAACAAAAGAAAACCATTAGCCAACTCATGTCAGAAAGAGATGAAGGACTCAAGAAGATCACTGAGCTAACTGATGAGGTGACACTCTTGAACTCTCAATTGGAGAATACCCTCAAACAAGTAAGAATGCTGAATACAGGTACAGAAGTGCTTGATGAAATTCTGGACACTCAAGAACAAAGAAAAGGGAAAGGGATAGGTTTTGACTACAGAAATCTGAACAACAAACAAGCCAGGAAGGTTGAGAAGTTTGTACCTGCTGAGAGTGAATACAATCCCACAACTGGCACTCAGATGTTGAAGCGTCCCGCTCAACATCATGGTTCTTCACCCAGAAGAAGACCTAGAAGGTGGGTGTGTCATCATTGTGGTAAGATAGGTCACATCAGGCCCTACTGCTTTCAACTATACGGCTATCCCAAGTGGTATCATCAAGAGAAAGAAGAAAGAGGTCATCCAAATGCTAAGGTATGGAAACCAAAGGACAAGGAAGTCACTGCCTTGATAGCTCACATTGCACTAAGAGCTTCATCCAAGGATTGCTGGTACTTTGACAGTGGGTGTTCTAGGCATATGACAGGTGCCAGTGAATATCTTGAAGAAGTGAAACCTTATGCTACCAGTTATGTCACCTTTGGAGATGGTGCTAAAGGACAGATTGTTGGAATAGGGAAGCTCAAGAGGGAAGGTCTGCCTAGACTTAATAATGTTCTGTTGGTGAAAAGACTAACTGCTAACCTGATCAGCATTAGTCAGCTATGTGACCAAGGGCTAAAGGTGAACTTCACGCAAGTTGAATGTAAAGTAACTGATGATCATAACAATGTCCTAATGAAAGGAAGAAGATCCAAGGACAACTGCTATCTGTGGTCATCCCCTGATGATCAAATGAGTCCCTCAACCTGTCTCATGAGTAAGGAAGATGAGGTCAAGATGTGGCACCAAAAGTTGGGACATCTACACTTCAGAGGTATGAAGAAAGCCATCAATGCTGGAGCTATAAGAGGACTGCCAAACTTGAGCATTGAGGAAGGAAAAATATATGGTGACTGTCAAATAGGGAAGCAGACCAGGATGTCTCATCAGAAGTTGGAACATCAGGTAACATCTAAGGTTCTTGAACTACTACATATTGATCTCATGGGACCTATGCAGGTTGAAAGCATAGGAGGTAGGAGATATGCCTTGGTAGTGGTTGATGATTATTCAAGGTTCACCTGGATAAATTTTATAAGAGAAAAGTCAGACAGTTATGAAGCTCTAAAAAATCTATGCCTGCAACTTCAGAGGGAAAAAGACCAGGAATAGTAAGAATAAGAAGTGACCATGGTAGGGAGTTTGAAAATGTCAAAGAAGCACTCACTGATGAATGCTGGATAGAAGCAATGCAAGAGGAACTTAATCAGTTCAAAAGGAGTGATGTTTGGGATCTTGTTCCCAGACCCGCAGGGGTAAATGTGATTGGTACCAAATGGGTGTTTAAAAACAAGTCTGATGAAAAGGGAGTGGTCACTAGAAACAAGGCCAGGTTAGTGGCTCAAGGATATACTCAAGTGGAAGGACTTGATTTTTAAGAAATCTTTGCCCCTGTGGCAAGGTTAGAGGCAGTAAGACTACTGCCAGGAGTTGCCTGCATTCTCAAATTTAAACTATTCCAGATGGATATAAAGAGTGCCTTCTTGAATGGGTATCTACAAGAAGAGGTGTATGTGGAACAGCCCAAGGGATTTGTAGAAACAAATTACCCTGATCATGTGTACAAACTCAAAAAGGCTCTATATGGCTTAAAGCAAGCACCTAGGGCCTGGTATGAAAGGTTGACTCAATTTCTAGTAACACATGGATACAGAAAGGGTGGTTCTGATAAAACCTTATTTGTAAAGGAAGAAGAAGGTAAGCTTATGATAGCTCAGATTTATGTGGATGATATAGTTTTTGGTGGGATGTCGAATCAGATGGTCCAACATTTCATTTCTCAAATGCAGTCAGAGTTTGAAATGAGTCTAGTTGGTGAGTTAACATATTTCCTTGGTTTACAAGTCAAACAAATGGAAGACACCATATTCATCTCACAAAGCAAATATGCTAAGAATATAGTGAAGAAGTTTGGACTTGACAGTGCTACACATAAGAGAACACCTGCACCTACACATTTGAAACTAAGCAAGGATGAAGGTGGAATATATGTTGACCAAAGTCAGTACAGGAGTATGATTGGAAGTCTACTGTATCTAACTGCTAGTATGAAACAATAATCTAAAAAGGGATGAAACAATAACCAGAGAAATTTACACATACGTTTTGGACCAACATTGAATCAAACAAAATATATGCCCCTAGTTCCATACAGGAACATTTTGGCGCCCACCGTGGGGCCTGGTAAAACACTCCCCAGGCCTAACAAGAAAAGGTAACTACTGTCACCATGGCAGACAACAACAATCAACAGCAGATGAATCTGCAAGCCGCTGTTAACGAAATCAAGCGATTGCAGACGAAGTTTGCTAATTTGGAGAAAGAAAAAGCCAACGAAATCGCCAAGAACCAAGAGCAGGAGAACATAGAAGTCTCCCAACCTCTTGCACAAGCTCTGTGGGACGCCCAAGTCCCTGCAAATTTCAAAATACCACAACTCCCAAGTTTTGATGGGAAGACCGACCCTACAGAACATCTCATGGCGGTAGGCACGCAAACCGCCATCATTGGGGCTGATGAGCATCTGAAATGCAAATTGCTCTCCAGCACCTTCAAAGAGGCAGCCCTAAGGTGGTACATGAACCTACCAAAGAACTCAATCACTGACCTCACAGATTTCCATAAAAAGTTTGTTCACCAGTTCTCAGGGAGCAAACATATCAAAGTCACGTCGACAAACATGTTCACCTTAAGACAAGGTCACGCCGAATCTCTCAGGGAATACCTGGCCCATTTTTGTGAAGCCACAATCAAAGTCTCCAACCCAAATCAAGAAATGTTCGTGGCAGCCTTCCACAATGGCCTGCGAGCAGGACACTTCAATGAGTCACTGGCACAAAAACAGGCAGAAAATATGCAGGAAGTCATGAAGAGGGCGGAATGCTATATCAAAGGCGAAGAAAGCAACGCCGAGAAAAGAACCAGGGATTCGAAAGAAAGAATTCCAGAAAACAGAGGTAAACCTGCGCCGATGGCGCCAGAACATAGCCGACGCCCATGGGCGTCACCACATAACGGATGGCAGAATGGAGGAAGAAGGATGCAGCGCCCCTTCAGAAGGCGCGAGGAAGGCAGGTATCAGCGAAACAGTTACACCCCGCTGAACGACACCAAAGTGCACATTCTAGAAGAAATCCTACACACCAACTTGGCCACGCCCCCGCCCCCAACGAATCGCCCCATGATGGGGCCTAACGCCAATGAATGATGCAAATACCACAGATGCAAAGGCCACGATATAGAGCGATGCTACAGACTGCAGGATCTGATTGAAGAGTTGATTAGAAGCGGGCACTTAAGGAAATTCATTGAGAAAGCTGCAAGGAAGGAAGGAGATAAGCCCGCCCGAAACAGATCGCCGCGCAGTCCACCAGGGCGAGGACGAAAGGACGACGACACACCCAGAATAGCCGTAAACACCATTGCTGGAGGATTTTCGGGAAGAGGAGAATCTAGTTCTTCCCGAAAGCGCTACGTAAGGAAAAGCGTAAAAGAACAACACATAGTGAACCACGTGGCGTTCCCGCCAGCGCCAGATCTGTCCTTCTCGCTAAAGGACGCACAGGGCGTCGTCCCCCATGACGACGACCCCCTGGTAATTCAAGTCCAGATCCTGAACTGTGACGTAAAGAGAGTACTAATAGACTCAGGAAGCTCAGCAGACATCATGTATTGGGAAGCGTTCAAAGCTATGCAATTATCAGGGGAACAACTACAGCCGTACAGCGGCACTCTAGTAGGCTTCGCAGGCGAACAGGCAGAGGTCATGGGGCACATTACGCTGCTCACTACCTTTGGCGTGAATGACCAAGCAAGAACCATCAAAGTCAGATACTTGGTGGTCCGAACTCCATGTGCTTCCTAAAATTTCATCATAGGAAGACCAGCATTCAACGCACTTGGAGCGGCGATGTCCACGCTATATTTGGCAATCAAATACCCCTTAGAGAATGGAGGGTTAGGGATGGTCAGAGGAGACTAGATCATCGCCCGACAATGCTACGCCGCGAGTTTGAAGACAAGAAAGAACGGAGTGCACTTCAAACAGCAGAACTCCACATACATGTGCGAGGTAGGGGACCTGGATCCCCGAGAAGATTTTCAAGAACACAGAGTAAGCCCCATAGAAGAATTGGAACCAGTGCAGATAGGAGAGGAAAGTTTTCAAACAACCAACATAGGATCGACTATGGAGAGCAAAGAAAAAGAGAAAATAATCGCCATCTTGAGAAGGAACGTGGATCTCTTTGCATGGCATCCCAAAGACATGCCAGATATAGACGAAAGAATAATCACACACAAGCTAGCTATCTCGCCAAAGGCGAAACCAGTGTCACAACGCAAACGAAAGCAGGGCGAGGAAAGAAGAAACGCCGTAAGCGAAGAAGTGGAGAAACTCATGAAAGCCGGTTTCATAGAGGAAATCAAATATCCAAAATGGCTGGCCAACGTAGTCATGGTAAAGAAACACAACGGCAAACGGAGAATGTGTGTGGATTTCACAGACCTTAACAAAGCATGCCCGAAAGACCCATACCCCTTGCCAAGCATTGACAGACTCATCGACGGCGCCTCCGGGTACAAAGTCTTAAGTTTCATGGACGCGTACTTAGGGTATAATCAGATAAAGATGAGCCCTTTGGACGCCCCCCACACGGCGTTCATGACAAACACATGTAACTATTTCTACAAAGTCATGCCGTTTGGATTGAAAAACGCTGGCGCCACCTATCAAAGGTTAATGGATAGAGTGTTCGCCAAACAAATAAGTAAAAACCTGGAAGTCTACATAGACGATATGGTTATCAAAACAACAGACACCGGATGCCATGGCGAGGATATGGAGGAAATCTTATCCGAAGTAAGAAGGTACGACATGAGGTTGAACCCCGCCAAATGCTCTTTTGGGGTACAGGCAGGAAAATTCCTGGGCTTCATGCTCACCAATATAGGCATCTAAGCCAACCCGGAAAAGTGTAAGGCCATCATTGAAATGAGAAGCCCGTCGTCAATAAAAGAAGTACAACAATTGACGGGGAGGATAGCGGCGCTGTCAAGGTTCTTGTCATGCGCAGGAGAGAAGGCCTTCCATTTCTTCGCAACCCTGAAGAAAGGCGAAAAATTCACATGGACGCCATAATGCGAAGAAGCTTTCCAAAAGTTGAAAGAGTACATGGCATCGCCACCTATCCTCACCAAACCTCGCCCTGGAGTCCCCTTGCTATTGTATCTCGCCGTATCTGAGAACGCCTTGGGCTCCGCTTTGGTGCAAGAAATAGAGGGCGAGGAACGACCTGTTTATTTCGTCAGCAAAACGTTCAAAGGAGCGGAAGTAAGGTACCAGAAAATCGAAAAGTTAGCGCTGGCAGTCATAAGCACAGCAAGGAGGCTTCGCCAGTACTTCCCAGGGTCACAGGGTGATAGTGAAAACGGATCATCCGATTAAACAAGTACTAAAGAAGCCAGACTTGGCAGGAAGGATGGTGGCATGGGCTGTAGAACTATCGGAATATGATATTTCATATACTCCAAGGGGAAGCATCAAGTCACAAGTACTCGCAGATTTCATGTTGGAAATGACTTCCCTACCCCCAGAAGAAAATACCGCACCTTGGACGTTGTCAGTTGACGGCGCCTTCAATCTAAGAGGCAGCGGCGCAGGCGTGGTGTTGGAGGGACCTGACGGAATGCTGATTGAACAGTCCCTGCGTTTTGCGTTCAGAGCAAGTAACAACCAGGCGGAGTATGAAGCACTGATCGCAGAGATGAAGCTCGCCAAAGAAATGGAGGTGTCGGACTTGAAGGTAAAGAGTGACTCTCAGCTAATAACCAATCAGGTCGCAGGAGAATACCAAACAAAAGATCCCCAGTTAGCAAAGTACCTAGAGAAAGTGAAAGGACTAGCCAAACAATTCAATACGTTTGAACTAGTCAACGTTCCCAGAGAGCAAAACAGCAGGGCAGATCTACTTTCTAAGCTCGCCAGCACGAAAAAACCTGGGAACAACAAGACGGTAATTCAAGAAACCATAAAGGAACCAAGCATCAACGGGCCAGAAGTGATGATCATGGTAATAGAGGAAGGTGATTGGAGGTTGCCCATCATTCAATATCTGGCAGATGGGAGGACGCCCCCAGAGAAAGAAGAGGCAAGCAGGTTGAGGAGAACGGCAGCACAATACACGCTGATTGATGAAAAGTTGTACAAAAAGAGTTTCGCCGCACCCATGCTGTTGTGTGTTGGCGAAATAGAGTCGCAGAGGATTTTGGAAGAGATACATGAAGGATCATGTGGCAACCACATAGGAGGACGGTCCTTGGCAGGAAAAGTCATAAGAGCTGGATTCTTCTGGCCAACTATCTTGGCAGACGCCAACAGGTATGTGAGAAGCTGTGAAAAATGCCAAAGAGATGCTGACATGCACCACGCCCCAGGCGAGCCTCTAAGATCAGTAATGTCGCCCTGGCCGTTTTACATGTGGGGCGTGGACATATTGGGACAATTTTCGGTGTCCTCAAACCAGGCGAAGTTCCTACTGGTAGCAGTGGACTACTTTACGAAATGGATAGAAGCAGAACCAGTGGCAACTATCTCGTCGGAAAAGGTGAAGAAATTCTACTGGAAGAAAATCATATGCAGATTTGGGTTACCAAAGTTCATAGTCTCAGATAACGGTACCCAATTCACAAGCGAAGCAGTAGTGCAGTTTTGCAAGGAGAAGGGAATTCAGAACACGTTCGTCTCCGTGGAACACCCTCAGGCCAATGACCAAGCTGAGGCGGCCAACAAAGTTATTTTGAAGGCGATAAAAAGAAAACTCACCATCAAAGATAAAAGCTGGGCAGATCCCTTGCCCGAGATTCTATGGGCTTATCACACAACTGTCTAAACTTCAACGGGCGAGACACCTTTCAAAATGGTATATGGCAGCGACGCCATGATTCCGGTAGAAATCAACCCGCCCAGCTGGAGAAGAGAAACCACAACACAAGAACATAACCAAGACGCCCTCTAGGAGAACTTAGACTTGATAGAGGAAGTTAGGGAGCGGGCGCACCTGAGGGAATTCGCAATGAAACATAGAGTCAGCCGCAAGTACAACACTAAGGTGATCCCTAGAAGCTTTATAGAGGGAGACCTAGTGTTAAAGAGACCAATGGGCAGAGACAAAGGAGGAAAGCTGGCAGCAAACTAGGAAGGCCCCTTTCCCCTTTAGAATACAAGAAGCCTTTGGAGGAGGAGCTTATCGACTGGAAACACTGAAGGGCGAGGCGCTGCCAAGGACATGGAACGTGGCAAATTTGAGATTTTATTACAGTTAGATCACGCACATGTTTCTTTAAATTTCTGTTTTTTACATTCTATTTCCCTTTTGTTTTGGCGTTGTAAGACAATTTAAGTTAAGTAATGTCATACCCCATTTTTTGACCTAAGATTCCACCTCATATTCATTTGTCATACCCTAAATTTTGCCAATTTTCATTCATTATCATATTAATTTTTGCCACATTTGTTATCAATTATGTGAACTAGCTCATTTGGTTGTGATTAGAGTGTCCAATGAGTTATGAGTGTGTGGTCATGGGTTCATATCCAACTTTAGCCCTCTTTTTTGTTCTTTCCTATTTTTTTAACAAAAAAGAAAAACATGTCAATTTATTTTATTAAAAAATCCCAAAAAAAATTTGTTAAATATTTATTTTGTCCTTTTTATCATTATTTCTTTCCTTTTATTTCCTTAATCATCATTATTATTATTTTCTTTCTATTTTTATAATTACTATCATTATTATTATTTAAACCAAAACAAAAAAATTAAAATTAAAAAAAGAAAAGAAGAAGAGCAACACGTGTGCTCCCTTCCCCCTTTTCCTCAACCTTCTTTCTTTTCCCTTTTCTTTTTATTTTATATATACTATTATTTACATTTATTATATTATCATTATTATTACTCAAATAAAAAAAAAAACAAAAAAAACAAACAGTTATTTATTGATTCAAGAACAAAAGAACAGGAACATGCAACAATATCAGACATCCATTTAATCTCTTGTCTGCAAACAAATTTGACACAACCACATGCAGCAGACATCCATTAATTTTTTCCATTACTCAAGACAACCACTTTTGCTTCAAAGCCTCTATAAAAAGAGAGGAAAGAAAAGAATAGAGGGAGGCCAAGATCACAGAGTAGAAACACACCAATTTCCACAGAGCCAAATATTTCTTTCACAGTGAACACACAATTCACTAAACAAAAAAAACCTCATACACAATAACCAATTTCACAAAGAAAATTCCACACAAGAATTTTCACAAAGCTAATTCAATCACCACACAACACAGAAAACTCTCCAAAAAACGTTTTCTTCTTCACAAAAAAAATCAAGAACCGATTTTTTTCCTTTTTCTTTTTCAAACTCATTACAACCACCACGGTTTTCCCTCTCCCAATTCCGAACAACCCGGAAACAAAAATCAAATCACAAACAAACCCATCAAAAGAACATCTTGGAAACAAAAACGAAGCAAAAATCAACAGAGAAGGTAGAAGCTTTTTTACTCTTTTTTTTCGAAAAAATAAATCTAGGCTGTTTGAATTTTTTTTTTTTAAGAAAAACCATTTTGAAAATTGAAACCTAGATCGAAAGAAGATTCTAAAAATATTTTTTTTCTAAAAAAAAGAATTATTTTTTTAGTTTTCCGGTGGTGGCGCCGCCACGACGGTCGCCGCACCACCACCGGAAAACTCATCGGAAACTCAGTTTGCATGAAGAACACTCATAGTGTTCTTAAGAAATTATGAACATATGTGAGAGAGAGTATATGAACCAAGAGAGAAGAATTTGAGGGAAGAAAGAGGAAATTTTTTGAGAATGAAAATTTGCATCGTGAAAAACAAATATATCCCCACTGCAATCCTGTGCACGCCTGCCCATCATAGTCTCATGCACCTTCAGCCTGCTAACCTTTGATACACCATCATGTGGTCTTGACTGCTTGAACTTGTGATCAAATCTGGCTCTTCTGATCTCCATCAAACAGCCCTGATTCACCCTATCTATTTTTTTTATGAACACTAATCCTTTTTTTGCAGGTTTTGGGTTTGGGCTCAGCCCTATATGTTTGCTAATGCACCCCATATTTTATTTTATTGCCTATTAGGACTGAGTTTATTTATTTTATTTGCATTTTTTCTTTATTTTGCATCATTATTTTATTTTATTAATAATTAGAATGTGATTAGGACTAATGTAAAATATAAATGGAAAAAAACTGCATTGCATGCATATTAATTTTTATCGTTTTATGTCAAAAAATGAAAACATAAAAAATATTAGCGTAGAAATTCCAAGGAAAAGAAGAGTTTCATTTCGATTCAACGTCGTTATGAAAACTCTCGCGTTAGTTTTATTTAGTCACGCTTAGTTTTGTTTTTTTTTAAATAATTAATCAAAAAGCAAAAAAAAATTCAAATAGTCAAAAATCATTTTCAAAAAAAAAAATCTCTTTTCATAAAAAACCTCGATACTCGTCGAGAGACTTTTTTTTAAACTTTTTTTCATAATACACTTCAATTCATTTTAATTTATTTAAACTCTTTTCTCAAAAATAAAAAAAATACAAAAACACATTCAAAAACATTTTTGCCACTTGGTTCTTTATTTTAAAATATTTTCAAAAACTAAAAAACATCAGCAAACAATTTTCACAATTTTTACCCGAACTACGGTGGTTTTGATCCTTCGGGTACGTAGTGCAAAAGGCTCTAAGTCTTCCCAAATCACCAAAAATAACAAAAACATTTTCTTTTGTCTTAATCAAATCAAATACATTTTCTTAACACTTTTTTCTTCATTACCCTAGTCCTAAATCTTATACTTTCTTTTACAAGCAAATAGAATTAAGCGCATAGATAGAATAGAAACAAGAGGTTACTATAGAATACTATAGATACTTAGGGTGCTAGTACCTTCCCTTCGTATAACTAACCTCCGAACCTTGATCTCTAAAAATAGGGTTTTAACGAATTTTTTCCCTTTTCCTTGGAAAAATAAAAGATCGGTGGTGAATCTAAAAATTGCGATTCAATGCTCTTCAATAGCTTGACATCCAAAAATCACCGCGATAGAAATGGCGACTTCACTGGGGATCGCCCCAAGCGGGTTGAGCCTATCTTGTATTTATTTTGTCTTTGCGCTTATATGTTGTTTGCTTGTACATATATATATGCATGTTTTATGTGCTTTATTTGGGAAAATTGCTTGAGTGAGATAAGTCCTAACCCGAACTTGAGGGAAACAATAAGATAGGATAGTGGTAGGATCATAGCGACGGGATCGGAGTAGTTCGATTCATGTTTCGCATGTGATATAACCACACTCAGTCGAGGAAGCTCGAAGGTGGAAATGTTGACACAAGTAGTTGTGTTAACGTTCTATTTTTGGGGGACCGACAAGACTTTGGACCTTTAGAGTTACACTTAACCCATCTTGGCTTTTAGGACGTGGTGCGGTGACCGGTCCAGAGTAGTTTTGGATTGGTTGATACGCGAAACCACACCCGAACGAGATTGTCTTGCGAATATTATTGGACCGGGAGTAGTTCCGTAAACCGGTAATATCCAAAAGACGGTTTATAACTTTGGGAACTTATTAGAACCCGTGATACAGGTACAAATGCAAACCTTAGTACTCACCATGTGGGAGGGGCTCTTACCCTTGACTCCAACATTTTACCTTAACCCAATCATGTTTGCGCATTATCAGTTGCATACATGCATTCATTCATAAAATCTTTTCTCATCCGATATCGAAGAACTTAAATTAAATTTTTTGTAAACATCGTAGATATGGATATTGCAAGAAGCATTAGGAAGTTTAATTTCAAGAAGCCGGACTTGTCAACTACTTTGTAATGTTCTGATTATCAATTATAATGAATATAGTCTGTCTCTAGGCTCTGTTTGTAAAAAGAGAAATGCCTTGTAATGCATCAGATTATCAAGTGTAATAAATCTTATCTACAATGTTTACAATCAATTTAGTATAAGTCTTTCGATATTCGAAAAAAAAACTTTGCATATTTTAACATAAACCCATCATGCATCATACCGCATTCATAAGTTTCAACTCGAGTCTCATATTCTCCTCTTCTCTCCGCCTCAGTCCAGAAAGTGGCCCGGCGTATTTACTACAAGTCTACCCCTATCTATAACACTTAAGCAAGTCAGGAAAAATGGAACGTCTCGAGCAAGAGAATCAAGCACTCCGTGAGCAAGTAACTAATATGAAAGGGGAAATAGAGAAGCTAACTGCCATGGTGACTGGTATTTTGGCTACTCAAACTCAGGTGCCGGTCCCTCAGCTCACTAGCATTCAGCCAACTACTGTGCTCACTAGCCTTTCTCAGTTAACTAGGCCCGAAGGTTGTACATGGGGCATGCCGCAGCATATGCCCAATGGAGGATTTCATCCCGCGGTCTCTGAAATACAAGCCTCTAGTGATCAGCAAGCAATGCCGGTTCCTCTGCCCGGTCTATCATTTCCTCAGGCTGTGATGACTTTTTCAGCACCTCTGGTCCATACCATTCAACAAGATCAGGCACCTATCTTACATTTTGAAAGTGAAGGAGGATTTGATAGGGTAAATGACCTACATGACAAATTTAATGAAATGCAGCGAGAGATGAGAGCTCTCAGAGGAAGAGAATTGTTTGGTCAGAATGCCCATGAACTCTGTCTGGTTCCCGATGTTGTAATTCCATACAAGTTCAAGGTGCCTGATTTTGAGAAATATAAGGGGAGCACTTGCCCTAGAGCTCATCTAGTGATGTATGCAAGAAAGATATCGACCCAGACTGACAATGATAAACTGCTCATCCACTACTTTCAAGACAGTTTGACTGGTGCAGCACTAAGATGGTACATGGATTTGGACAGTACTGATGTTCGCACTTTTAATGATCTTGCTAATGCTTTTGTTCGGCAATACAATTACAATTCATACTTGGCCCCAGATAGGGATGAGCTACGGGCTTTGACTCAAAAGGAAGATGAATCATTCAAAGAGTATGCCCAGCGGTGGAGAGAGCTTGCTACGCAAATTCGTCCACCCTTGGAAGAGAAAGATTTGTGTAAGATGTTTATGCATACTCTTAATCCTTTCTACTACGAGAAGATGGTTGGCCGTGTGTCAAAGAATTTCACCGAAATAGTGGAGATGGGAATGTGTTTAGAAGAGGGGGTCCGTCAAGGACGTTTAACAAGGGAATATACCCCTGTTTACCCACATATTGCTGTTGTCTCAACCATTCCTCAACAACCCTTCAGTCAATCAGTTCGTACTCAAAGAAAGCAGTCATTTGACCCTATACCAATGAAATACGCAGACTTGCTTCCTGCTCTACTTGCAAAAAGCCTTGTCCGTACCAAGCCACCTCCTCCTGTGCCTGAAAAGTTGTCTGCTTGGTATCGTGCTGACCTGACATGTGCTTTCCATCAAGGAGCACCCGGACATGATGTTGAACAATGTTATGCACTTAGGAAAGAGGTTCAGAATTTGGTCCGCACCAACATGTTATCTTTTAATGATCCAAGCTTGAACATCCAAAGTTCACCCTCTGCCTAATCATGGGTCATCCGTCATTTTAATTCAAGATTATCAAGAAGCATGTCCCTAGGATCACTAGGCCTTTTATTACAATTTCTTTCTTGCCAAGCATTTGTTTGCATTTTTAAGTTGTATCTTTTAATTAATGTTTCTAAATACAATGAACATGGATGTTTTGGAATCCATTCATTCGTATTCACTCTTTTCCTGTGCTTTTTCACTTCTCACGTTAACAAACTTGAGGGAGGATGATGAAAACAAAATGATTTAAAATTGTTGATATGTGCTTTCATTAAGTAAGACCCGGTTGATGATGTAAGGCATTGTTTTACTTCCCCAAACACCGGAGAAATAAGGAGATAATCCGTATTCAACCCCTTTGAGCCAGGAGTGGTGTTCTTTCTTTACACAAAAACCCTTAATCTTGATCCGGGGCAGGGTAATCTTTCAATTAATTCAAGGATACATCCTAATACAAGAGGATCCCTTTGTCTAAGATACAAGAAGCCATGAGTAAACAAAACTCACAATAGCATGTGGCAGTCACAATCGTCCTACATCAAAAAGGGGACAAACAAAAAAAAAAATAAAAGAAAAAACCAACAGCCCGCTAAGCAAAAAGACTTAGGCAAAAATCAGGGCACCCCGATGGTCCATAAAATCCAAAAGAATTGGTCCATGCAAAAATTAGGGATTAAGAGCAAAAAGTAAGCTTGTGAATAAACAAGTGACTGCCACTACAAGAGTCTCATCAAAACTCCGACCAAAGTGTCAACAACGTCATTGGCAAAAATCCTCTTGTCGACCAAAATGTCAATCTCACAACATCATTGTCAAAGAAATCCTCTTGATGACCAAAGCGTGTTTGATGAATTAATTGAATCTAGGAATGGAGGACATTAAAGAAGAGTGGGTGGATTAAAATAGAACTTTGAGCCTAAAAACCTTTTTTTTCAAAACCATGAACCAGGCCACGTTATAATCCTCAAAAGACCTAATTGAAATTGGGTCACGATGAAAGCATAATCAGCAACATCTTGTTAAAACTGACTCCACCTGTTTGTTGGGTAATTATCTTCTACACACACTACACGTGTTTTCTATAAAATATTTTTCGATTCCAAAACTTGCATGTACATTACATCATAAACTCTTTTCAAAAGAAACAATTTTATTTGCAAATTTATTCTTGGCATCAAAGAAATTCAAGCAAATGGTCTAATCAAGGGCGGATCAACGCAAAACGCTCATAACTTGAGGCGAGTTACCTCATGATTTTGCCAATCAGGGGCAAGTTACTTCATAATTCTGCCAATCAGGGTCAAGACCTTGCGCCCAGGGGCATTCTCTTCAAAGATTCGAAGTCAAAGTTTCACAAGCTTGGGGCAAATTACCCCATGATTCTGCCAATTAGGGGCAGTACCTTACATCTAGGAATATACCTTTCAAGGATTAAAAGTCAATGTTTCACTCACTTGGGGCGCTTTTGCTGTTAGAGTACCTCCAATTTTAAGCATTTTAAATAGTGAGATTCAAAGCTGTTAATCAGAACTTTTTCATGTCTTTTAAGCATAAACTACAAACATATTCTTCTCTAACTCATGAGTTATAGAAGCATGCAATAACATATGTCCCGAGAACAAGTAGACAAACACAGTCATTGCTACAAAAAAAAAAGCTCGCTAAGTTGAAAACCTGAAAAGGCGGCTTAGGCAAAAATGAGCGTCCCGATGGATTGAAAACCTGAAAGGGCGATCTAGGCAAAAATTAGGGGCTTACAAAAAAAATTCCCGGTGGATTGAAAACCCGAAAAGGCGATCCATGCAAAAGTTAGGTATTTCCAAAAACAAATACAAAACAAAAAGCAAAGCATGACTGTCGAAGCATGACCTTGAGAAAGCATTCTGATTCAGTTCACAAATGGCAACTTCTGCCAAACTTCTGATTAATGGGCTTTATCTCCAAGAAATGTTCATTTCACCATCAGCTGATACTGTGTACCGGGCCTCGCCCCGTTGATTTGATTCATCTACAAGGGTGTTATCTCCAATGAAGAACTGTCGAGTGGATATAGAGTTATGTCGGGCCACTTCCCATTTTACATGTCAGTCTTGTCTCGTCCAAGTCATATACAGTCACATAATCATGCAAGTACAAGCTACATTCATACATACAGTTATACATACATTCATATCATACAATCATTCATATTTTAATACATACATTTTTTACATACATACATATAAACATTCATACATACAACATACAAAAAAGAAAAAGAATCATTCATACATGATTGCATTGACCATCCAGTGTCTTGCTTCGGTTATTTCATAAAAAAAGGTCATCCCTAGTGTGTCTGGTCCAGAGATGTCTCCATCAATCATATATTACAAAAAATGTCATTCTCAGTGTACCTGATCCAGGATGTTATCATCAAACATATTTTAAGCAGCAGATGCTACAAACAATCATTTGCAAAATTACATTCAATTCCCCAAAGAAGTCACTTCCAGTACATCTAGTCAAGTCAATTTTTCTTTTCTTGTTATGTCCTGCTTTCCAACAATGACAGCAGACATTATCATTCTTTCTTCTGTCTTGCTCTCCCACAATGACAGCAGACAATTTATTTTCTTGTTGTGTCTCGTTCTCCCACAATTACAACATACAATTTATCTCCTTGTTGTGTCCTTACCATCCCACAATGTTGGTAGACACTGTTTTTACTTTTGTCCTTACATTGTACTTTACTGCTTTCTGTCTTTACTTCTGTCCGCTACAGGACTTTACCGCTTCTGTCCGCACACAGGACTTTATCGTTTTCTGTCTTTACTTCTGTCCGCATACAGGACTTTATTGCTTTCCTTGTTATGTCTTGCTCGCCTACATTGACAGCAGACAATATAACACCCTTTTGTGTCTTTACTATCCTGCAGTGTTAGTAGACACCGTCTTTACTTATGTCCGTTCACAGGACTTTATTGCTTTCTGTCTTTACTTCTGTCCGATACAGGACTTTATTGCTTATGTCCGTTCACAAGACTTTACTGCTTATGTCCGTTCACAGGACTTTATTGCTTTCTGTCTTTACTTCTGTCCGATACAGGACTTTATTGCTTATGTCCGTTACAGGACTTTACTGCTTCTGTCTGCTCACAAGACTTTACTGCTTTTGTCTCTATTATCCCCCAGGGAGTCTGTCTCCTTCCTGTCAGATAGTTCTGCCTAACCTTGCATTCCCAAATGTTTACAAGCATAGCATTCATAACATAACATCATAGCATTTCCTGTCTGGTCGGTCAAAAAATGGTGTACTTTGTATTTAAGTCTCTTCTACCGTCCATTCAAAACAACAAAAATATCAAAATTATCTTTTTCTTCTTTCGAACTCCCGGTAGAAGAAACTTAAATAGGGGCATCTGTCATACCCCATTTTTTGACCTAAGATTCCACCTCATATTCATTTGTCATACCCTAAATTTTGCCAATTTTCATTCATTATCATATTAATTTTTGCCACATTTGTTATCAATTATGTGAACTAGCTCATTTGGTTGTGATTAGAGTGTCCAATGAGTTATGAGTGTGTGGTAATGGGTTCATATCCAACTTTAGCCCTCTTTTTTGTTCTTTCCTATTTTTTTAACAAAAAAGAAAAACATGTCAATTTATTTTATTAAAAAATCCCAAAAAAAATTTGTTAAATATTTATTTTGTCCTTTTTATCATTATTTCTTTCCTTTTATTTCCTTAATCATCATTATTATTATTTTCTTTCTATTTTTATAATTACTATCATTATTATTATTTAAACCAAAACAAAAAAATTAAAATTAAAAAAAGAAAAGAAGAAGAGCAACACGTGTGCTCCCTTCCCCCTTTTCCTCAACCTTCTTTCTTTTCCCTTTTCTTTTTATTTTATATATACTATTATTTACATTTATTATATTATCATTATTATTACTCAAATAAAAAAAAAAAAAAAAACAAAAAAACAAACAGCAGCTGCGATGCAGCGCTGCTACCCCCTCCCCTCTTTTTTTCAATTTTATTTATTGATTCAAGAACAAAAGAACAGGAACATGCAACAATATCAGACATCCATTTAATCTCTTGTCTGCAAACAAATTTGACACAACCACATGCAGCAGACATCCATTAATTTTTTCCATTACTCAAGACAACCACTTTTGCTTCAAAGCCTCTATAAAAAGAGAGGAAAGAAAAGAATAGAGGGAGGCCAAGATCACAGAGTAGAAACACACCAATTTCCACAGAGCCAAATATTTCTTTCACAGTGAACACACAATTCACTAAACAAAAAAAACCTCATACACAATAACCAATTTCACAAAGAAAATTCCACACAAGAATTTTCACAAAGCTAATTCAATCACCACACAACACAGAAAACTCTCCAAAAAACGTTTTCTTCTTCACAAAAAAAATCAAGAACCGATTTTTTTCCTTTTTCTTTTTCAAACTCATTACAACCACCACGGTTTTCCCTCTCCCAATTCCGAACAACCCGGAAACAAAAATCAAATCACAAACAAACCCATCAAAAGAACATCTTGGAAACAAAAACGAAGCAAAAATCAACAGAGAAGGTAGAAGCTTTTTTACTCTTTTTTTTCGAAAAAATAAATCTAGGCTGTTTGAATTTTTTTTTTTTAAGAAAAACCATTTTGAAAATTGAAACCTAGATCGAAAGAAGATTCTAAAAATATTTTTTTTCTAAAAAAAAGAATTATTTTTTTAGTTTTCCGGTGGTGGCGCCGCCACGACGGTCGCCGCACCACCACCGGAAAACTCATCGGAAACTCAGTTTGCATGAAGAACACTCATAGTGTTCTTAAGAAATTATGAACATATGTGAGAGAGAGTATATGAACCAAGAGAGAAGAATTTGAGGGAAGAAAGAGGAAATTTTTTGAGAATGAAAATTTGCATCGTGAAAAACAAATATATCCCCACTGCAATCCTGTGCACGCCTGCCCATCATAGTCTCATGCACCTTCAGCCTGCTAACCTTTGATACACCATCATGTGGTCTTGACTGCTTGAACTTGTGATCAAATCTGGCTCTTCTGATCTCCATCAAACAGCCCTGATTCACCCTATCTATTTTTTTTATGAACACTAATCCTTTTTTTGCAGGTTTTGGGTTTGGGCTCAGCCCTATATGTTTGCTAATGCACCCCATATTTTATTTTATTGCCTATTAGGACTGAGTTTATTTATTTTATTTGCATTTTTTCTTTATTTTGCATCATTATTTTATTTTATTAATAATTAGAATGTGATTAGGACTAATGTAAAATATAAATGGAAAAAAACTGCATTGCATGCATATTAATTTTTATCGTTTTATGTCAAAAAATGAAAACATAAAAAATATTAGCGTAGAAATTCCAAGGAAAAGAAGAGTTTCATTTCGATTCAACGTCGTTATGAAAACTCTCGCGTTAGTTTTATTTAGTCACGCTTAGTTTTGTTTTTTTTTAAATAATTAATCAAAAAGCAAAAAAAAATTCAAATAGTCAAAAATCATTTTCAAAAAAAAAAATCTCTTTTCATAAAAAACCTCGATACTCGTCGAGAGACTTTTTTTTAAACTTTTTTTCATAATACACTTCAATTCATTTTAATTTATTTAAACTCTTTTCTCAAAAATAAAAAAAATACAAAAACACATTCAAAAACATTTTTGCCACTTGGTTCTTTATTTTAAAATATTTTCAAAAACTAAAAAACATCAGCAAACAATTTTCACAATTTTTACCCGAACTACGGTGGTTTTGATCCTTTGGGTACGTAGTGCAAAAGGCTCTAAATCTTCCCAAATCACCAAAAATAACAAAAACATTTTCTTTTGTCTTAATCAAATCAAATATATTTTCTTAACACTTTTTTCTTCATTACCCTAGTCCTAAATCTTATACTTTCTTTTACAAGCAAATAGAATTAAGCGCATGGATAGAATAGAAACAAGAGGTTACTATAGAATACTATAGATACTTAGGGTGCTAGTACCTTCCCTTCGTATAACTAACCCCCGAACCTTGATCTCTAAAAATAGGGTTTTAACGAATTTTTTCCCTTTTCCTTGGAAAAATAAAAGATCGGTGGTGAATCTAAAAATTGCGATTCAATGCTCTTCAATAGCTTGACATCCAAAAATCACCGCGACAAGTAAGACGATGGCGGGACACTCTTTTCTCCTGATAACACAGGAGTTTTTATCGAGGCCCATCATCCATTTTTAACAATCACAAGCTTCCTTTTGAATTACAGTCTCTTGAAATAAAAGCTATACGGCGCTATGACGCCAAGAGCGAAATAAAAAATACGTTTAAGGCTTACAACGCCACGTAGTGAAATAAAAGCTATACGGCGCTATGACGCCAAGAGCGAAATAAAAGCTACGTTTAAGGCTTACAACGCCACGTAGTGAAATAAAAGCTATACGGCGCTATGATGCCAAGAGCGAAATAAAAGCTACGTTTAAGGCTTACAACGCCACGTAGTGAAATAAAAGCTATACGGCGCTATGACGCCAAGAGCGAAATAAAAGCTACGTTTAAGGCTTACAACGCCACGTAGTGAAATAAAAGCTATACGGCGCTATGACACCAAGAGCGAAATAAAAGCTACGTTTGAGGCTTACAACGCCACGTAGTGAAATAAAAGCTATATGGTGCTATGACGCCGAGGGCGAAATAAAGATCATTATACACGTCTAAGATATCTAGAATATAGCCGACGCAGACAAAAGCAAAATACACCTCACGAAAGAACAAAATGTTTATTAAGGCTATAAAGCCAGAGACAATACAGCAAATGGCGACAAAAGTATATGGTGCACATCGCCAGTTTATTCAATACATTGCTAAAACAAAATAAAACTCTTAGTTAGGACCAGATCCCGCTTTGGGACGATCGGACTTAGCCGTAGATTCCACAGTGATCTGGGAGCCTTCGCCTTCGTCTGAAGGGAATCCTGAGAGAGACTCTTCTCGAGGGTCATAAGTCTTCAGAAATTCAGCGTAGTCCTCATCTATATCATCTGAGGTATCAGAAGGAGCCCTAGCACGCTCTTGTTAGGCGCAGTGGTTGGTTTGGTTTTCAGAGCAGGAGCCCCCTTACGCCCATTTTGAGAAACAGGATCATTTAACCTTGACGCTCCTGACTTAGACTTGGATCTAATAGAAACTCTCCTCTTGGTATTTTTTCCATCCATTTCTATGGTCAGGATGCAAGTACAAGGAAAAGAAGTTACGTCGAGGAATATTAATAAAGGAAAGTCACATTTAATGTGCATGAAACATGTGCACCTGCTCAACTCATAACGCTATGGGTGGATTGTGACGGTTACGCAAAACACAAGACGATTAATAAATAAATGAAGGCAATGTGCCTTAATAGCCACGCCCAAACAAAGGCGTCAAGTTCACATATCGACCACGCCACAGTATGAACGCCACAATAAAAACATCATACATAGACAAAAGATAAGACGAATACTTAAAAAAGTTATAATTATAAAGCCACAAAAGGGCTAAAATTGTCAGGAATTAACAAACATAATACGAAATATTACAAAAGAGCCCTTCTAGGGGCGAGATGCATACAACAAAATAAAGAAAATCCTCACATACGAGGAACCAGCTTCCCATCTTCAATCTTCTTCATGAAGTCTGCCTGTGCAAACTGGGCGGGATCAAGGTCAGGAAACAAAATCTTCATTTGGGCCAAGGCGTAGTTAAAACCATCTACGAACTTACTAGCCATGGCCTCCTTCAACTCCACAATCTCCTCTTCCATCTCCCGCGCCTCTTCCTGAAGAGTGTCCACATCGGAGCGAAGCTTACCACACTTCCTCTTGAAAAGACGCCTGGCGATCAGCTCTTCCTTCACATGATGAAGCCAGGCGGCGAGGGCCACATTCCGCGCCTCAGTCATCTCGCCCAACTTCCCCTCCAACTCCTCATACTCCTTCTTGTGCTTATCCTTCAAATCCTGGACAACCTTCTCGTGATCAGCAACGGTCTGGTCCACCACAGCCAGCTGTTCTCTTTCCAAGCGAGCAACCTCGCTGTTCAAAGTTTCCTTGGCGTCCTTCACATCTTTTTCTTGACGCCCCGACAGTACTTGGTTGAGCACCAAGCTCTTTAACTCATATCCCAGCGCCATTTTCCTCAGGCTGCCCATATCCATGCTCTCAAAGCGCCGGCAATCATCTTTCAACACCAAATGGTTGTTGATGAAGGAAATAGGGTCAAATTTTTTGCCCCAAGCAGAGATATTCCCTGGAGTGGATGTGGGAGGAGGAGTACTGACAGCAGTGGTAGCAGGAGCAGCAGAAGTTGGAATTTCTATCTCTGGCGAAGTCCTGGACGCCTCAGCCGCAACCACGGAGGTCTTATGAGACCTGCCGACATCCACGGAGATCCTTTGGCCCTCTTCAAAATCGCTGGGCGCGCCCTCCTCCAGCTTCCTGGACTTTGCGGGCTTATCCTCCTCGCCTCGCCTTCGTCTCTTGGCTCTCTTGTTCTCGCCCACCACCAAGGGCGCCAGAGGATCCACGTTGCTAACATCGGTGTCGCCTTTCTTCTCCTTGGTCCTTGCCAGGAAAGACATCCACTCCTCTTCTTTTAAAGACTTCATCTTTTCTGCAAAACGAAACAAAGAAAATAGCAGTTAGACTTTTGACAAAGAGAAAGCAAAAATATATAAGGGTGAAATCATCAGCAAGCTTACTTATGTAGGCGATAAGGCTAGGGAAATCAATTTCCCGGTCCAAAATATCACGGGGATCCATAACATGAAAATTGTCCAAGAAGGACAGAGTCTCCAACTCAAATTCAGAAAGTTTGGTTTCATCTACACCCTTAATCGCCCTAGGGTCTTCAGTCCAGTAAAAGGGGAACAGAGGTTGATCCATTTCGTCGTACATCAGATCCTTAAGTCCAGGACCATGACGAATACGCAAGAAGGTGTTTTGGTAGTTTTTGAAGTTAGAGGCGTAAAGGGTGAACAAGCCCCTGTTGGCCTGACTAGTCAGAGTAACCGCCTTACCCTTAGTTAGACTCTTTACATAGTAGAAATAAAAGAAGACACCAGCAGAAGGTGATATGTCCAAGGCGGAACATAACACCTCAAAACACTTGACGTACGCCCACCCATTTGGACTTAATTGGGTAGGGGCGACGTTTAAAACTCGAAGAATAGCCATTTCAAAAGCCGTGAAAGGTAGCCAGAGGTTAAAGGCTTTGAAAAAGGCGCCATACATATAGAAGTAATGAGGCGGCGTTAAGTTAACTATAGTAACGCACTCGCCCTCGCCTATTGGGTCTATAATCACTTTGCTCTCCTTCTCAGGAAGAGTCAACCTAAAGTCTTCCCTAAACTCTGCAATCGCCGTTGCAGAATCGTATTTGGAGGAGTGATCCATGTCAAAGGTGGAAATATAATGGAGGGGGGAATGATATAACGCCAACTCCTTTCCTGTGAAAGAAGAACGAGGTATGATTAGGCAATCACTATCGCTATCACTCTCTGAACTGCTATCGCTAAAGCCAGATCCAAAAATTCCGGAATAAAACCCCTTTTTATCCAAGGAGCCGTCAGCCCTAGTGAAATGAGAACGAATTTGTCTCTCTAAATCTAAGTACAAAGGGGGGAATCTAGATGATTCCCCTAACTCTCGCAAAATCACCATGATTTTCAGATAAAATAAAGAAAAGGAAAGAACGAAGGAAGCAAGAATAGGACAATACCTTGGAAATGTTACGGTTAAAACGCGTGATCAAGGGAAGTGCGTCGCGGAAGAACGACGAAAAGCAAGCAAAGAAGTAGAATGGAGAAAAGAAAAGACTTAACACCGTATTTATAGAGTGTTGGAGGGAAAAGATGGGGAAGTTGAAAAACCAACGGGTAAAAGAGTAATTGCTTTACCCAATGGATAAAAAAACGCGTTAAAATAAGAACACACGTGTCAGCGGGCGAGATTAGAAACCCCACACAACACATTCATATCGCCAAACATAATCAATAAACGACAAAGTCACGCTTATTAGAAAGAAACATTCAGAATTACAACCCCAAAACAAACGTCAAATACATGATAAAGGTGCATCAAAGAGAAAAAACAACAAAGTGATAACAACTACATAAATAGGCTAAACGCCGACATTATCGCCAGCTTCCATGGCGGCAGTCCACTGCGTCGCCAAAGCCTCCTTGCTCGCCTGAGCAACCTCCAAGTCTTCTCCAATCTGAGATAAAGTACGCCCCATCCTACGCTGTTGGATCTGCAATTCTAGCAAGCTCTTCCGTTTCATCAGAAGCTTGGTGATATCCTCCTGAATATCCTTCCTCCGCAACTTTTTTCTTTCCTTCAACTTGGCCGCCTTAGCTTCCAATCTCTGTTCCATGGTCTTGATCTTCTCCTCCTCGTCAAAGGAAGCGCTCAGAGTCGCCTCGTACATGCGCATGGCCTCTTTGGTGTACCAAGTTTCATCATTCATGGCAGCAGTAACTCTGTGGCTTTGAAGATCAGCACATTCCACAGAAAAGATGAAGGGGGCGTCTCTAAGCAGCTTTTCCTTGAAAGTGACACAGCGCTCAAGGAACAGCAGTTCTGATGGACTGAGGTTATCTTTCTCTTCCTCTAAGTCGCCCACCAGCACACAAAACTCTTCAGTACTCTCAAGGATGTCGTCCATCCCCCTGCGAAGCACCCCCTTCAAAGCATTAATGACTGGAACGGCGTCTGAAGACATTTTGATTATAACAAGATAAAAGGAAAAAAAATTTAGAGAAGTGAGCTCAGGTGAATAAGAATCCAGAGGTGGAATGCCTATTTAAAGTAGCAAGGCGCTTGGGAAAATAAAAATATCCCTACCTATTTGCTAGGGAGACGTTGCAACCAACACGAAGACCTGGCACCTTCCTCTGAAAAACGTGCTTAATAAAACTTAACGTTCGTCCGTGATATCCTCTAAACTAGAAAAACGCAACAGCCTATACTGTCAGCACCGCGCCTCCCCTGGAGCCTAGTGCTTGGGGGGCTGTGTACCGGTCAGGATTTCCTAGGCCCAATTGAGGAATGAAGCCCATTTATGTGGCGCACGTCGCCCAGGCGACACCGCCCCAGAATGCAAAGCCGCCCTAATGACTGGGTCAGCCCATCAAGGTCTTAAGTCAAGCCCATTATCCTACTCCCCTAACACACGACCTTCATTCCCGGTAAAATGAGAAAAGCGCGGGAACACTCATGATCACACGAAGGAAGTAACTGCCCCACTCTGCACACCTGAGATCGTGGGAAGTTACTTCTCAGGCACTCTTTCACCCCTCCTCTATAAATAGGAGGTCCAATGATCTAAAAAGGGATGAAACAATAACCAGAGAAATTTACACATACGTTTTGGACCAACATTGAATCAAACAAAATATATGCCCCTAGTTCCATACAGGAACAGGTGTAATCAAGGTGGTTGGTGGGAAGTTGACATCACCATCGTTTTGAAGGCAAGGTGGAGATTGTTGGATATTGCCTTGAAAACTCAGAAACAGAAAAAAAACAGGAAAGATGTTGATGGCTGCGCCTGGGCGCAGCACTTCTGCGCCTAGGCGCAATTGCTGGAAGATGGAGCTTCAACTCTTGTCATCTGCGCCTGGGCGCAGCATGACCTGCGCGGGGCGCGGGGTCGCGGATATAAATTGGCTGTTTGCGTTTTCTGAGTAGTAAAAGGGGATTTTAGGGTTTCTAAGGCCAACACAAAGACTATGGTTAATAGAAAAACATATTGGGAAGACTCTAGGGTAGGGGAAACATTCTATCACCTTGGGAAACACTTGGAATTGAATCTCTTGGTCACGGGGAGAGATTCGGGACTAGGGTAGAATTAGGAAAACACTAATTCTTGTAACTCTTGTGGAGAATCTCATTGTAATCAAGGTTTCTATTGATAAGTGGAACGGAGAGGGCTGCCCTCCCCCAGATTAGGTTCATTAACATCGAACTGGGTCAACAAATAGATCGTGTGTTCTTTTCTTCTTGCCGTTATTGTTTGAATTATTGCATCATCGTCTCTATCTTGTCCTTATTGTTTTGGTTGATTGTCACGCTTGCCCCCACACATCAGTTTTTATTGGTGTGAGTTTATGTCGAATTCGCAACATAGACAATGAGAAACTTGAACTTAATTGGATTGTGACACTTATAAATAATGGAATTCCGTGAATTGAGGCTATATGTGGAAGAGTCCAACCATATTAGATGTACATAGAATTGAATGATTGTTGTTTTATGTGTATCTCACGCAATTTGTTTAGGTATCCGTTTGAATAATGCAACTAAATAAATTAAAATTGTAGACATTTTACAAGTCCTTTCTTTGTCTATTAAGGGCCAAAGAACAATATGGCCCCTAAAAATATTGCAATATTGACAATTCAAAATGATATTTCACTATCATTTTCCACCATAATTCTGAATGTAGATATGCATCATTATGTACAGTTTCAAACTATTTAGCTTGATACATTGACCCTTACAGTTCCATATTATATTATAAATCAACAATAAATCTAAAATGTTAATTTTGCTTATAAAATGTTACGGAGGGTGTAGTATATTAAAGACTAAATTAAAATTTTGGTCTCTTCTTTTATTTCAAGTTTTGATTTGGTCATTCTCTTTTTGTTGTCTCTTATTATATAAAGCATTACCATTGTAATTTTTTTGTTTAAATTGTATGTACCATGGAGACACCATATTAGTATAACGTACTCTACAAAAACATGGGACAATTATAGAAAGAAAATAAAATAAAATTACAATCTAATTAATAAAGATAAGAAATAAAAAAAAACTATAAATTAATTTATTTATTTTTGACATATATAAGAAGAGTAGATCATTGAGAATTAAGGTACATTTAATATAATATGTACCTTTTAAAAATAATTCAATTGTAAATCACACAACTATTATAGGCTCTGTTGGTTCCTATCACTGATATGTTGGTTTTTCTCCTAACCAGAATTTCAACCCCGAACTTCCTCTAAACTCCTTATAACTCTTAGCTCAACTAGTTTAACCAATTGAGCTACGTACTCATCCCACCCAATTGAGCTAACCATTGAAAATGTTATATAGTCTTAAAAAACATGTCAAAGTATATACGTTGTAATTGTGATGTTTAATTTTTCTATGATAACCTCTCTAACAATATTTTTTTTTTTTTTTACAAATCCCTAACAATATTTTACTACCAATCATCTCTATCTCTTAAGTTCAATTATTTTGTGAATTAGGGTCAATCAGTCAATGACACATAGCTCAAAACCATGTTATATGTCACCATGATATTTTTAGGAAATACACATATGCATGATTAAAGAGAAGATGAAAAATAATAAATAATTGTCTAAGCATTATTTTTATTTTATATACATTAAATTTTAGCACAAGTTGCACATATAGTAATGAAAATCATTTCCCTAGTTCCCTTATATAAGTATATAATTTGGTAGCCATAATAGTCCTACATCCCCCCTTTCCCTCCCTTTCTATCTTTTTGTTTCCTCTGTTCATCAACCCCTTTCTATATAATCCATTCCTTTCTTTTGTACCAAAAAGAAGGAGAATTAAGAAAATGGGTGCTCTAGATTTTCTTTCAGATTATTTCTATAATGTGACCCCAAAAAAGAAACATAAACCAATGCAGGTTTGTCACATGCTACTATATATCCTATCTTATTTATGCATGTGTGTTAAATTTTGAGCTTAGTCTTAAGAAAAATCTGATTTTCTTTTTTGCAACTTTTTATCTTATAGACAGTTGAAATAAAGGTGAAAATGGACTGTGATGGCTGTGAAAGAAGAGTTAGGAGTTCTGTTACCAACATGTCAGGTTCATAATCTCATATCCCTCTCTTTTTTTCTCAAATCAAATGGCATAAACTTTTTACTAGTTTGCATGCACTATGAGAATTTCATATTCTCAAAGAAGTTTGATTCTTCTACATGGTGGACCGGTACTAGAAACTTTAACGACCATCAACGATGCTCTACAGAAGTAGAATCCTGCAGTTCATTCATTCTTATTATAGTTGAGACAGTGACCTGACCAGTATTAGTTTAACAAAAAAAAATAAGTAGAAACAAAATTATGAATTGAGTTTTGAGACACGAGTGTTCGTTTTCTTTTGTTTTTGTCAAATTAGAATAGATCAAGTCACGGTGAGTCTTTGCCATAAACTTTTACTCTGTTGAAATTTCTAACAATTTTCAAGTATTGGTCCATGTTAGACCATCTATCTGAATGGTTTAGAGGCGGTTCACCCTAAAATTTTCACACAAATAAATGCGTTGAGTATGACTCGCTCACTTGCATTCACTAATAAATGAGCAGATCTTTGAGCTAACATAGCATTTTAAAGATAAATTTGTAATCAAATCTGTTGCATTTAAACACAATTTGTACTATATGTGTAACCCTAAGTATTTGCATAATAGAAAGACTACAACAATCACTCTTGCTACCGAAGATGTAGATACAATTGGTCGAACTCTTTGATCCATCTTATATGGTTTTTTTATGTCAAATAATTGATTATCCAAATATTTAAGCTGTTAGGATAGAGCCATATCAATTATTTTATATTATTTCTAACACGTCCTTTCACGCAAGAGCTCACTTGGGCTTGAAGCATGGATAATGCATAGGCCTACCTACCATATGCTTAAATTTCACTTTTTAATTAGAAAGTGGGGGAACCGGAGATCGAACTCTAGACCACTTAGTCATAGAGGCTCTGATACCATGTCAAATAACCGATTATCCCAAAAGCGTAAGCTGTTAGGATAAAGTTACATCAATGGTTTTATATTATTTATAACACTTTATAGCCGGATTAATTTTGTTATTCTAACAAAATGATTATTACTAAAAATTGGATTAAATATAATAATTCAGGTGTGAAGGAAGTGGAGGTGAATAGAGACCAAAGCAAGGTAACAGTGACTGGTTATGTGGATAGAAATAAGGTCCTAAAGAGAGTGCAGAGCACAGGAAAAAGAGCAAAGTTTTGGCCATATGTTGAATATAACTTGGTTGCATATCCTTACATTGCATATGCAAAGAATGGACCCTCTGGATTTGTGAAAAACACTGAGCTAGCACAACCAAATCCAAATGGAGCAGATGATAAAATCACTTCCTTCTTCAGTGATGATAACCCAAATGCATGTTCAATCATGTGAAGCAGTTTTAGGCATGCACATGCATAATTTCAAATATTACTGTTGATGAATTATGCTGTAAGATGTGTGATTAATGACTTGTAATCAAGTTCTGTTTTTAAGGCTACGTGTTGTTATTATGTCTAATAATTACTACCATTATATATACTTTATGAGAATAATAAATAATGGTTTTCTCATTATTAATTAGTTCTGTTTAATTTGTATGTGCAAAATATTTTTCACTTTAAGTCAATGAACAGGTGAATCAAAAGGATTTGATTGGATGCATGAATGCATTGTTGAAGCATTCAATAAAAGTATGAGTTAAGTTTGTTTGTTTAAAAAAAATAAAAATGAATCCAAATAATTAATTATAAGATTTCAGAAAGCAATTTTGGTTTTTTATTTTAAATTATCCATTCATAAGAGTTTAAATTGAGGTTTTAATAAACCATCAGAGATCGGATATAGCGAAAAGGATTAAAATCCTACAACATGACAACTATTTTGTGTAAAAAAGTGAGTTTGAAGTCTTACAATAGAAAAGTGAGTGTATTCAAATCGGGCTATTTATGAAGCCAAATCGTTTATCATCAAGCATCATAAACACACACTTCGTTTCTCTAAGATTTTCATACTATTTTAAATTATTGGTAATAATATTATTTAGAAAAAGTCCTTTCACTAAAAATCATACTTTTAATCTTAACAAACAAAGTTTGAAAAAAGAATCCTCTCAATTGAAATATTCATCGGAGATTGTACAATTAAAATCTGCACCACCCATTTATTTTTAATAATTTGAACGGTCTACTACAACAATAAAATGAGTGGTGAGATGTTATCAGAGATAAATTTTAATAGAGGGTCTCCTCTCCAAACTTTGGTACTTAGATTGTGTTGGATAACAATATTGATCTTGCATGTAAAATTTACTCAAAATTTAAATTTAAAAAATAACAAAACATTAAATATAAATACATATTTAACAAAATCTTAAGATATTGAAGTGAGTTCATCTATTACCTATCATGGTCCGTGAAAAAAATAGAAAATTAGGAGGAGAAAATATATACGTAACACGGATTAGGATTTGGTGTTGTAATTATTAATGCAGTTTGCTATTGTTTTAAATCACAACCACTGATTTCAGATTAGACGATTGTGATTAATCTGCCATAATTAAATTCCCGCCACCAATTTATATCGAACGACTCATAAGTGTAACTGCGCGTCACATAGTATTTCCTTTGTAACACGGCCCATATAACAAAATTTCTTCACTTGCATGAAAAAATGGTAGAGAAAAGAATTTGACAAAAAAAGAAAAAAGAAGCCTTCTTTTTGCCACCCTATCCTTGTTTTCATTATGCATGATTTTTACTGTTTATGATTTTCAATCAGTGCAAACACTTTTAACAATAAGAATATTTTTTTTGATACATTAACAATAAGAATATTGAAGTACGATGACCTTCGATGCTTCATAATTAAAAGATGATGATTACTTGAGTCCTCCTTTTTTCCCATTAATTATTTAAATATTTTTTATTACAATGTCATGAATAGTTTAAAATTGAAAAGCTTTCTTTTTCAAGTTTAAATTACATAATTGGTGTCATATTGTCAAAATGTAGATATCACGGTATCTTGCTTTATCCTTTTAAGTTTGGGATTAATGATTAAACGGTAAAAGGACAATCTAGTGGAATTTCATGCCCTAGTGGTGTGCTTGATTTTGCAAAATAATTAACCAGAACTGTTTAATTAGCTTCAATAAAAATGGATCTCTAAAAAAACGATTGGTAAGATTTAATAAAAAATGATAACATAATTGTTCATGTATCATTAACTAATATTTAATAATGCATTAATATTTAAAAACCACTTTTTCATTTTAAACTAAGGTATCATCTTAGTATCTTACCCATGATAACTATGAATTTTGATCGAGTCAACCAACAAAAAATGTCAAAATTATTAAGTCGAATATTATGATTGAAGTTTAAAACTCGATTTCTCCATTTGACTTGTGTTTGTATATAATGACTTTATTATTTTGTCTATTAATAAAATAAAATAAAATGAACTCTTAATCAAATAATTAAAAAATTCAAATATTTATTTAAAAAAATTATTAATCTGTATCACATTATCACATGTTATTGGTTATTTTAAAAATAAAATACCTCCAATTTGCCAAATGTTGGGACATGCAATTTTTTATAATGAACGAATGAATTAATTGAACTATCTCTATCAACTTTTGTTAACAATTATTTAATGTATTTTATTTTCTTTCGGCTAGGGGCGGAAAAAATGAACGGGGTCTACATTTATGTATAAGTTAAAAAAATAAAATAATCTAAGCTGATAAGGCAATTTACAAAAAAGCAGCTGGAATTATTTGGCATATGATCCCTCTACAAGGGAACAGGAACCGCAACAAAAGCATTCTTGTTCTCTTAATTATCATTCCATGATTTCATGTTATAGAAGCTCGTGGTGTGTCATGTGTACCGGTTTATATCTCTTTCAAATATGTTTTGACTGTATGATTGCATGTAGTTTTGACCGTATGCAATTGGCATCAAATTTTAATAGAGGCGAGGTAATGAAAGAAAAAGAAAATAAATTTTAATTACATAAATATATTTGATTCAAAAGAAGAATGGACAGATCTAGTTTAAGTTTTAATCTTTATAATTTTACAAAAGTCTCATTTTTTTTAACTATTCACTTCATAATTACAATGACTGAATGAACACATAATGCATGGCCATGAATACTGTATACAACAAAATAATATATCAAATAGGGGTGAGCATCGGTCGGATTCGGGTCGAAAATCGTCAAACCGATAAAAACCGCGACCTCTTAATTTGGACCCAATTCCGACCGTTTACGTCTTCAGTTTGTTCGGGTTCGGGTCATACGGGTGATGGGTTTCAACGGGTCGGTTTAAACAAATTAGATTGAAACGTTGTTGTTACATTTAAAACTTCATTTATCAAAAAATTATTTGTTTTTTGACAATTCGTTCAATATTTCGTACATACTGCAACAAAAGATACAATAAAAATGATGAGATGAAGTTAATTTGTTTCAAATTTGTAAATTCAACGACAATAATATATAGTAGATGAGAAGTAAAAATTAAGATAAATCTAAAATATTATCTTTCGCATCTCCTTTATCAACATATTATAAACTAAAACTTGTAAAATACAACAGTTTTCTCCTCTATCAAAGATAGATAAAATTAACAAAGTGAAGTGCATATGATATTAAGAGAGGGAAGAGGTATTTGAAACTAAAAAAAAATTAATTTGTATTTTAGAAATTGTTCGGTCGGTTTCGGTTATGAAGAGACGAATTTTTAGAGACCCGCACCCGCCCGTATACAACCGTTCATGACCGATTTTTTTACAATTGTTGATCCGAGACCCGACCCGCACCCAACCGAGTGCTTCCATATATTGACGGTTATGTCGATTTTGAGTCGGATTGCGGGTTTGTGCTCACCCCTAATATCAAACATGAAAGTGCCATCGTCGTTTTTTGACGATAAAAATTGAAAAGGTACACTACTCGATAATTCATGGTGGTGAGGAGACACGTATTCACTTGGGAGAAAGAGTTAATTACTTCATAATTGTTGTGCACTATTTGGTAAATAAATTTGCAGCAAAGAGAAGAAGACGAGATTGAGCCTTAAGAAGCCAATACTATTTGGTTCCTACTTTTAATTCAATACATGTGTATTTTGAAAGAATTTTTGTATTTATGTTTATAATATTTTAAGAATCTTTTCCACAAAAATTTAAATTCTTTTTACATAAGATGAATTGTATACAAATTTTTAAGCGCCAAAAATTAAAAAATTTATATTTAATTTATCCCCGATGAAAAAAATTAAACTTTTGTAAGAGAGATTACTATAATGTATTAAATATGATTGCGAAAAAAATTTAAAATTTGAATAATATACATGAGTTGACTTAAAAGCAGGAACCAAAAGTCAATATGAAAAATATTTGAAGGACCAAAACTTACTTAAATTTTGTATTAGGATTAAAAACAAAATTTGAGATATTTATAGAGACCAAAAATATATTTAACCCTAATAAATTTGAATTTCCCTCATTCTCATACTTTAAATATGATTTTTGAAGTCATGCACATCAATCATTAAGAACACTACCTGCATAACACCACCCAATATATTTTTAAAAGAATTTTTGCATATAATTCTCATATATTAAATTATTACTCTTGGAGTCCTGCATGTTATGTGATAAGTTAAAAACAAAACTAACTCATATTACATTTATATATTATCTATTTATTTATTTTTTACAAGATATATTACCTATTAAATAGATGATTTTTTAAATAATCAAATAAAATTTTGTAACATTTCTTTCTTTTATGAACGAAATATAAATTTCAATCGTCGCCATTTTGAGCTTACATAAAAATATTGTAAACATTAATTATTATCTTTTTATCTTTTATTTATCAAATGTTCTATTGTATTTTACTCCAATGGATACCTTATTAGTACCCAAAAAATCTAGAAGTTCGTTTTCCACGTCTGAATCTAATTTCTATGACGAAAGTTTATGATGGGCAGTTGCTTCGATGGTGGGAACACCCGTGAAGGTCGAAATGCACACTTTAAGAGTGAAGAGGGGAAAATTTGCAAGAATATGTGTTGAAATTGATCTCACAAAAGCTATGGTGGCAAGAGTTGGTCAATGGGAAATGGTAATGTGAAGGGTTGGACGTTTTTAACAAAAAGTGCGGTTGTTATGGCAATATTTTGAAGGATTGTACTCTTCAACTCAAGTTTTTTACCGTTGTGCCGTAAATCACAGCATGTTCGGTCATAAACTAGAACAGGAAAAAGCTAAATGCTCTAAAGGGTCAAAGCAAAATATCAGGAGATGTTATTAAGGAAATTTTATACAAAACTGATACATTGGCCATTAATTGGAAAGGAAAACATATTCTATGCACGGTGAATGGATAAAAGAGTAAAGGAAAAAAAAATAGGAAAATGTTTGTTTTAACTACATAGTCAAAGCAAAAAATGTGAGAATGATGTGGCAGGCAGTTGAGAAATTTCGGCAATCCCAACTACTTTTTTGTTTTCTCTCTCGTTTTTGTTTTTTTAACCACTGTTTCATTTTTTTTTTCTTCTCTTTAACGCAAGAAATTTTGAATAACAACCAACTATCTCAATCCTCTTTCTCTGTGGGTACAACGGTGTATCCACCAAACTCACAGAATAACAAAGGAGTGTATGTGATTCTTAAAACACCGCTATTTTTTATGGGATTCTTATCGACTATGGTTGAGGCGGTGACAAAATAATTCCGACTCGATTTCTAGGTGAATGGGTTTATTGAAGTGTTGAAATAGAATTAGAGACAACCGATGTGACCTTGAATGACAAACATTCTCAACTGTAGTAGTTGCTGAATTTAGTGACTGACCCTTGTTACCTTTTTTTCTTTTTACTTCTCATTGGTAGAAATGAGGAAGAGGTTATCGTCTGTCACTATGTTGTTGAGTATGTGTTTTCATGGTTTGATTTTGCTAGTTGTTATGCTGTGTTTATTGGCAAGCGGCTAATGCTACTGCGCTGGCGGTTTGCTTTTAGTTTGGTTTTTTCACCTTATTCATTGCATAATTTCAGTGTAATCTTGTGACAAGGACCGGGATCCCAAGTCGGTCGCCCCAAAGGAAGGAAGATGGAGCATACTTAAAATTGATCTTTAAAGGCTAAATTGAGGTTTTTCATTAAATCTCTCAAGATAACAAAAACCTGTAAAACTTAAACATAATAAACCACAAATTTCACACAATAGCACATCACCAAAATAGCTCAATTGTACTTCATCAATTGACAGCGCACAATCATGTTTGATGACTTGATCATATACAACTTACAACATTATGCAAATTAAGATACATGAACTAGTCACATGGTTTTTTAAAAGCCTAGGCACTTGATAGTATATTTTATAAAAAACCTCACAAGAACCTGCATAATTTTGCAGATAAAAAAGAGCAGTACATAAATTTTAAAAGCAAATCTTGACTTCAAATCTCTAAAAACAAAGAGCAGTACATAAATTCCGCAACCAGACCTCTTAGCTCATAGAACAACAAAGTATTTCCTTAATTACTTTTTCAACAAGTAGCGACTCTATGCTTTCGCAGTGATTGTTGATCATTCATATGGTGGCATTCCTAAAAGAGATTATATGCTGAGACTCAATAGAAATGTTGCGGCGGCAAGGCGGCAACCGCAGAAATGATAGTGACATCGGCAAATATGATTGCTACAAATAGGTTTTACAAATGGACTGTAAAGCAAGTGTGGTTGGATTTTTATTTTTTTTTGCAAAACAGGGAAACGTTTGCGCGGGAGAGGGGAGAGGTGGTGCAGCGGTTTTTCTCATGTAGTGGGTTTTGTTGGAATAGCTTTTGTGGCTTAAACACCATTTCCGTCCCTATAAGTTCATAATTTTTTGTTTTAGTTCCTATATCTTTTTTGTTGCAAATTAGTCCATGCATGTGCAAATCATTTTGATTTTAGTCCCTAAACTAAAATCCACAGAAAAATCTGCAGGAAAATTCGCTGGTAAATTTTCCTACGGATTTTGGTTTTAAGGGATTAAAACCAAAAGATTTGAACATACAAGGACTAATTTGCAATAAAAAAAGATACATGGACTAAAACTAAAAAATCGCAAACTTACAGGGACGAAAATGATATTTAAGCGTTTATTTTATTTTAGGCTTAAATGCAGTTTTACCCCCGCTCCCCCTATTTTGAATGAATCGAAATTTTATCCCCCCTATTTTATAAATCTTTGGATTTTGCCCCCTTATATATTAGCTACGAAGGCATTTGTAGCTATTTTCTAGAAAAAAATGGATAAAAACAATGGGTACCCTTCGCGATGCAAATACCTAACCCAATCAACCAAAAATGGGTACCCTTCGATTTTAGTCCATGGTCTTTGACCACATACAGTTTCAAGTAACACAGCACCAAATCTATAAACATCTGATTCTCTTGTTGCTTTTCCTGCGTGGAAATATTCTGAAGGGCGAACTACGCCATGTCGGATTTGTGCGTAGTTCGCTGCCTAAAGGGCGAGCTATAGTAGAAGGCAGAACAAAATGCTGAAATGTGGGATGTCCAGAACACAATTAACGCGTTTCATCGAACCAGATAAAATTTGAACAATTGTTTGTAACAAGGTCGTCCCTGATATTTTAGATGTCTTATGCAAGTTATAATTTTGGTGTCTCAATTTTTATAAGTCATAGGGTGTGTTTGTTTCATGGATGTAAAAATTTATCCCAGGATTAGATTTCCAAGGAACATAATAATGGGAACTCTATTTCAAGGAATTTCACAAAAAAATGTTTGGTTCACAATTAAAAAATACATGGGAATGTCTTTTATATATTTTTTAAATAAAAAAAAAATACATCGTGGGTATGGTGGGACTGGGAGAGTAAATTTGCAACACACTACATGTTGATGTATAATAACCGCTGGAATATTATATTCCATCCATTTTTGCTTGGGAATAGGATACCCATAAACATGGGTATATAAGCTTCCAAGGAATAATTTATTGCTGGGAATTATTTTTCAATCTATTTTACCAAACATGGTAATAAATATTTCCAATGTTATATTCCCAGGAATTTATTTTGTAACCGGGAAACAAACACACCCATATAAAAATATATAATATGAAAGAAAAGTTAAAAATTATACTTTCAATTGTTATAATAACTTTTAATTTTTCAAATAGATTTTAATATCAAAATCATAATAGTTTAAGTCTATTTTAAAAATCAGTTATAATATTTATTTAATTTATTTATTTTATCACCCCGACACACACGCAAGTTCACCCACATACACTTGCACTAAATAAAAAAAATTAATGCTCTAAAATTATGATGCCATGTGCAGTCGCTCCTCTCGAATACCTTCCAGAACATCCCTATGTCAAGATTCCGATGGCTCCAAAATCCTCCTAATAAACTTTTCCAACTTACTGTATCGGGTTCAAATGGCAGACTCCTTATCATCTCAAGAGCTTCTTGTAACAATCAGCACGCGAGTATATATCAACCATGCAATTGTATTGATCAATTGTTGGTTTCACGCCGTACTTGTTACTCATTGTATCCAAAAACTGCTTCCCTTCTTTAACTAAACCTGCATGATTATAAGCATTTAACAAACCTGTGAATGTGACAGCATTTGGCCTTACACCAGATCCCAACATTTGTTTGAAAAGTGTCAGGGCTTTAGAAGCTTTGCCATGATAAGCAAATACACATATTATAGCAGTCCATGCAACAATATCAGGTTTATCTATGGCCAAGAATGCTTTGTGTGCATAGTCCACTTTGCTGCATTTTGAGTACATAGTGATCATAATACTCTCCCCAGAGAGGCATTCAATTAGCCTCTTTTTTATGGCATCTGCATGAACTTGAGCACCATAAATTAAATTTGAGACAGCAGAGCATGATTGGAAAATGTTGGTATAGATGAATGAATTCAATATCCAGTCATTACAGCACTCCATGAAAAATCATTTGGCTCACTTATGCTCTCAAAGGCTTGACGTGCGGCTTCAAACCTTGCACACTTAACATAAAAGTCCACCAGTGGAGTACCAATTTCAGATATGCAGTTAATGATTTATAGGTCACATATCAGTTCAACCATTTCAGTAAGGAATTTGGGAAGAAGGAATTTCAGATGTTGAAGAGGAAGAGAAGAGAAAGATGAAGGAATTTGAGAATTTAGGACTGCAAATTCGTTTTTTGGTTTTAGTCCCTTCATTTGCCACCTAAGCGTTTTTTTAATGGAATTGGACGGCAGAGACTAAAACGAAAAAAATGAACACATCGAAGGACTAATTTAGAACAAAAAAACTTACAGAGACTAAAACCAAAAAATTGAAAACATACAGGGACTGAAATGATATTTTAGCCATTATAAAAAAACATAAAATTATAAATTAATTTTTGAAAAACAAAAACTATTTTAGCATGAACAAAAATGAAAATGGAAAAAAAGAGTGCGTAACTAAGAAAGAGGAAAAGAAATAAGGAGGTGCAAAAAGCAACCCTGTTCATCAATCTTGTTATTGGCGCAAGTCTAATATCCAATACATGATGGCCCAACAGTTCCCTAATGGATAATGATGGGTTGGATAAAATGTGGATTTTTGTGCCTATACTACCACATCTAACCAATCAACCCCCACCCCCACATTTTAAAAAATTCTCATACTACTCTTCTTTTACATAAACATGTAGATACTATAGTACAAAATTCTGAAAACAAATTTATTTCAATGTCTTCATAAGATATTTTTACAAATTTTAATCACTTATTATCAATTATATAGATTGATATTCGTTCTCGTGAGTTTAACTTAGCTAATAGATATATTACATTTTTTATTCGTTTCAAATACTAGTCTACTTGATAAAAAAAACTACTAACATTTATTTGGATGCTTGTATCGCAACTTAAAGCTCATTGTTGTTCTTGAGAGATTGAACAACAATCTTCTCTAGCAAGCTCAACATCGTTTAATAAATAATGGTTTTTACATCTATTCTCAGTTGTAATGAATTTTATTGTTTTTCTTAATAAGAAATAAGTTCTATTTTGTTTGTTAAAATAAAAAAGGCAAGTTCCATTTTGTAAAATATAAAGAGTTAATCCACCTTCTGTAAAAAAAAAAAAGGCAAAATTACACATTTTGTCCTTTATCTTATTTTTTTGTAATATTTTGGTCCTTTATCTTTTATTTGTAACAATTTGGTCATTTTTCTTATATATTTGTAACACTTTGGTCCTTTATCTTTTATTTGTAACACTTTAGTCCTTTATTTTTTATAACATTCACATATAAATCCTTTTTCTCATATTTTTTTTATTCAAAAAAATGTTGAATTTTATTTTTTAAAATACCTTTTTATTAAAATTAAATAAAACTCATAATTTTGATAAAAATGTTCACCATCTTCATCAATTCTTTTATATTTTCATGTTCTTTAAGGGACCAAAATGTTACAAATAAAAGATAAAGGACCAAAGTGTTACAAAAAGATAAGATAAAGGACCAAAATGTTACAAATGAAAGATAAATGACCAAAATGTTACAAAAAAATAAGATAAAGGACCAAATATATAATTTTGCCAAAAAAAAAAATAGTTAATCCTCCTTTCATTTACCCCACTAGTCAGCTACCATAAAGGATAGCTTGATTTCGTATTTAGTCGATTGAATCACTCAAAAGCCATTAATTAATTAAATATAAGTAATTATAAGATAAGTGGTAAAAAAAACAAAGTCACATTAAATATTGCCTGAAAAATAGTAAGATATGATCAAAATAATTCCAATAATATGAATTTTGATGCATTATGTTAGTGCTGCCTTATGCATCTAGATACGTCTTCTGAAAAGGTAAAATTATATTAAAATTAAAACATAAAACGTAAGGTATATTATGTGCAATATGTGTTGGTATTGTGCACTATACTCATCTTGCGCTCAGTTGTCTTATTATTAATAAAATTTAACCATTTTTAAAAGGAAAAAAAAGCAACACATTTTTGGTTAGAGAATAAATAACAAGCTTACAAACGACAAGTTTTGGAGGGCTTATACGTAACAATGCTAGAGCATTCTTCGTAGACATTTTTGGTGTTGAGCCATATCCAAGTATTATATTTGTTGAGATCATGTCTTAGCTATATAGACTCGACCTGCATTGGGATGGCTACAAGAATATGTTTTATGACTCTGCATGTTGTTACTTCGATAAAAGATGGTGTCCCGCCTTATCATAAATTTGCTAACGAGGTTCAAAGTATTCGACAATTGTTAAGTAGAAATTGAAATGTTGTGATTGACCACACCCTCAAGAGGAAAACACCTGTACAAATTGTTTGGCCAATATAGGAATTACCTCTAACTTGGCACTTGTGATTTTAGAATCACACATTCTTATTTTACCATTTTACACAATTTGAATAAATGTAATTAAAGGGAAAAATGTGAAATTTTCTTAATTGTAAAATTAAAATATTACATTAAAAATTTTGTAAATCAAATATTTCAAAATAAATTTTTAATTTATTATATTTGCATTATTTATTTTGGAACCGATAGAGTAGTTATTTATACTAATCATTGCTTGTAGTTGTGGTTAATCAACAAAAGGTGCTTTCCAAATTATAATCACTTAATGAATACTAGCCCTCCTTAAAAGCAATTTCATACACTTAACACTTTTCTTGTTGTTTCCACCATACATTTTGGCTTTAATAAGTGCTTTTGATGAAGCACAGTTTCTTTAAAGCCCTTATTTTAGTTTGGACCACTCAATTTGAGGGGTAAAGATAATTGTTCCTCGCATTTCTCATGTTTGTCTTAATTGCCACATGAGTTTGCAGTGCCATGGTTGTTGAGCGTGGGGCAACTCATCATATACTATAAGATTGATGATTCAAGCAACTTTTGATTATTTTCAATAGAAATAAAGACAATGATGTAATTGTTGTAGACTTTGTAGGTGCACACAATGTAGCTTAAAATGGGTCATGCAATATTCATATTCTCGTGAATCTTATAATTATACATTAATTGAACTCATTGCTTCTTTGTCTAATTTGCAATATCTACAAACATATTTCTTTTACATTGTACCGGCTATGGCCGGCTCCATTGGTAGATTAATCAAGTTAATATAAGATATTAGATATAAAGATCATCATATATATAAGATAAGATTTTAACTCTAGGTCCATTTTATTTTATATTAATACAAATATTTGATATGCTAAGACGCAAGTTTAAATTTACGGTTGTATTATGTGGTTTAACATTAATTATATTATTTGACTATGAAAAAAAAAGAGCTTAAATTATATAGTTCTATTTTATTTAATGTACATGAATAACATTACAAAATTATAATGCTTTTCCGTTATTTTTTAAACTCACCGCTAATCTAAATATGATCCCCGCAACATTTATTATTATGAAAATAATACAATTGTAATTATCAAATGATGGAGCAATAAAAAACAACGAATGTACGATATATTATTGATATACATAAAAAATATCTAATGACTTATGCGTTCAATCCATTTCACTTGATAAAAAAACAAATATTTCTCACTCATTATAGACAATCATTTACTCAAAAAATGTGTTGAACTAGTAATTTGGATTTTCCACTATATACACAATATACAATCAACTGTTATATTAACAATACCCATTATTCATTTTGCTTATAAAAAAAATACAACTCATGCAACAAATAAATATAAGCGTGACAGTTAAAAAGTTTAAAGATCCATACTATAATTATTTTATGTTATTAGTTAAAAATAGTTTATTATTAGATTTCTTATCGAAAACCCAAGAGCACTTAGATGAGATGGCGCGGGTCTCTTCTAGCTTAATCAAGGTCCTGGGTTCGATCCCTGACTTGGGCATGCAGCAGTGTTAAAACTCTTAGGGAGAGTTTGCCACCCATTTGGGTCCCACAAGGCTCGAGGAATTAGTCTCTGCAGTTGCGCGCAGAGGATATCCGGTTTACACAAAAAAAAATTCTTATCGAAAAAACTAATTTATTTATTTTTTAAATAATTTTCCAACCTTGCAAATTTTAGTAGCTTATAAAGATGGGACTATGGTTGTTGTAACACAAAAAGAAAAAAAGATAGGTTGATGGGACCCAAAATCTTATGAGCTGGAAAATGAAGAATGAGTGAGGACTGAGTAAGAATGAATTTTGGGTGGCCTCTTCCCGCCGGAGCCACACAGGGACAAAATTTGCACAAATTTTGTGGACCCTACTCAGGCCTTTAATATATATATATATATATATATATATATATATATATATATATATATATATATATATATATATATATTTCTTCTTATTACAAGGAGCAATGAATTTTATTATTGATTTTATACATTTTTTTTTGAAGGAGATTTTGTACATCTTAATCATAAGTATGTGACATTTTTTTAAAATACATTTTTATGAAAACATTTGACATTACACTAAAACGAAATGACATATACTTTTTTTAAAATAATATAGTAGTAAACTAACAATGGTTTATGGATTAATAGTATATCGATATATAAAAAATTTAGAATTGTGGTCAAATTTTAAACATCCACACATTATTTATATGGATTAATAATTCATCGTAGTTGAGATCTATTTAAAGATTTAACATCTTTTTAATTTTTTTTTTTTTACACACAAATTAAAAATTAAATAAAATTAAATTTAAATATCGTGTGGCAAGTACTACCGTCCGTGAAATCACACATTAGAATGTCTAAGATTAATCTCTGTCAAAAAATAGATTAATCTCTACAAAAAGAAAAAGTGTTTAAGATTAATTATGATATTATTTTTTACTTTCGCACCAGTTTTCGACCCATCAAAGGTGAACGATTAATCTAGCTCGTGCATAAAAATACGCGCACTGACCAAATATTGTTTCCCCTGAGAATCATATCCAGTATTTTTCGGATACGTCATTGGAATAAGCTCATTGCCACTTGAATTCAAACATCTTCGTTAGATTAATTATGATGTATAGACTATAGTTAGAGCAATACCAAAAGATAGGTACACAAAAATAAATACATCAATTACATATGAATGTAAATAAATTAAGGGAAGAAAAGAAAGAAAGAGACCTTAGTATTTATGTTTGTATACTAAATGCAGCAAAGGTATTTGGCCGTATAATCACTAGATTATGGAATCTTATTTTCGGTTGAATAGTTATAACTCATCAATTACTATCAATTATTATTATTGATTGATATTATTATCTTCAAAGACCATTCATATTTTAGATTTTTCCAAACAAAACAAACAATGTTACATAGTCATATGCCAAATGGAAATACAACATTTAAAAAAACAAAAAACATATGTTACTTAAATAAAAATGAAGTTTATGTGTATGTTTAAGAATCTTCTTCTTCTGTGTTTTCTTTCACGTCAAATCTTATTTTTGAGTGAAGAAGAAGAAATTGGAAAGTGGTTTTGAGTTCCCCAAAAGCCTCACTGTTTAATAATGTTCCCGTGACTTTCTCTCACTTGTTTTTTTTTTTAATCTCAATTTCAGCCTCAAAAATCAAAACTTTATTTATTTTTTTCATTTTCCAACCAAATCTACTCTTAATTTGCTTCATCTTCATTCTTCTCACTGACCCAGATCTCTCTTTCGCACATTACTTCATTGCTTGTTCCATTGTTGCTGCAAAGGTTTTTTTTTTCTTCATCTGAGCATCATGTTACAATGTTTTACTGTTTTGGATCCTTTGTTTTAGAACTTGTTTTTTAGTGGAAATGTAAGAAGATTGTCACTTTAGTTAATCTTGTACTTGTTTGTTTAATGTTGAAGCATTTTTAGTTTCTGGGTCTGTTTCTGTCTTTGTCCTTCATAATTGTTGATAAAATTCATGACTTTATTCACAAAAAAATTATTTTTGTTATTTTGATAGTTTTTTTTTGTTTGTTTCATTTATGTTCAATTTATTGATATGGTTTTGAATTTAGATTTGAATTGTGTTTTATTTGAGTCAACCTAAGCTCAAATTATGTATGTGTTACTATTGTTTTGACTTATGTTTTAGTTTTTGATTATGCAGTGTTTGAGCTTGAAGAAGACCAAGCTTTGTTGGTTTGACTAGTTTCATTTTTTCTGCTTCTTTTGCAAAAAAAATGATTTTCGATACGCCACCCTCCGGTGCCCAAAGTGTGAGGACAAACAGAACTTCATTCGGTTCTAGCATTGGCAATGGGAGTACCCCGCTACATAGCTATGCTACTGTTAGCAATGGTGATGGCTATGACAGCGATGGATCAAATTTCGCACCATCGTGAGCTTTCTCTTTTCTTTTGAATATGGTTTGGAAATTTTTTAGTTACATTTTAATGTTTATAACTCTTTTTTGTGTTTGGAAAAATGAATATTTTATCAATTCGGGATGTTACATTACCGATTTACTAGTGCTTAATCAAGCCTCAATTCTTGCATTCTGCTGTTGTTTGAATGATCGAGCCTTATTTCTAAGAATGTATATTTTGTTTTTTTCCACTCTTGAACTGCATCAGTAGCTAACGACAAAGCAAAATGATTTTTGTGTTTGTAACATTCTATTTCATTTGATTGTTGCAGCACACCAACAGTTCTACCGATGGCTATTCCAGCAGAACTCGCTGGAGCTGGACCTTTGATTGACAGATTCCAGGTGGGAAACTATATATGTTAATCTTGCTATGAACATTATTTTGTTGAACAGTTTTGCATTCCTATTCATTTTGTGTCTCAATGATTTTTGTCTAACATGCTGCATGAAAGGTAGTTTCTAATTTAGTGCTATACTGTTATCACTAATTTTTCTCAAATGTTGTTCGTTATAGGTCCAAGGTTTTTTAAAGTTGATGCAAAAACAAATTCACTCTGGTGGGAAGCGAGGATTTTTTTCTAAACGGTCCGTGGGACCTCAAGTTCGAGAAAAACTTACAATTGAAGACATGCTTTGCTTCCAAAAGGTAATCAAATTCCAATTTTTCAATAAGTGGCTAGTTTTTTTTTATCAAGCGCATGAAAATCTAACTCGTGAATTCATGCAGGATCCAATACCAACATCATTGCTTAAGCTGAATGGTGATTTGGCAAGCCGGGCAACAAAGATGTTCCAGATGATTTTAAAATATATCGGTGTTGATTCGTCTTCACTAAGCTTAGAGGATCGAGTTGAGCTTGTAAGTAAACTATACAAGCAAAGTTTGAAGCATTCAGAACTCCGGGACGAACTTTTTGTCCAGCTATCAAAACAAACTAGAAACAATCCTGAGAGGTATGAATTTTTTTAAGTATTGAGTAACACACTTCATGTTTTCTTAACCTTTGCTCGAAGAAACTCAGTTTCTGTGGTTGTGTGCTGTTGGTTAATGGTTAATGTACCTTTCTTGTCAGGGAATACTTGAACAAATCATGGGAGCTCATGTATTTATGTGCGTCGTGCATGCCTCCTAGCAAAGACATTGGAGGATATCTGTCAGAATATATCCATAATGTGGCGCATGGTGCAACGGTTGATCCTGGTATCCGAGAAGTTGCATTAAATACATTAAATGCTTTGAAGCACTCTCTCAAGGCTGGTCCTAGGCACATAATACCTGGGCCTATGGAGATTGAAGCTCGGATTACTCGGAAAAAGCTCACAACTATAGTCTTCTTTCTGGATGAAACATTTGAAGAAATTACATATGACATGTCAACAACTGTTGCGGATGCTGTCGAGGAGCTTGCAGGGATCATTAAACTGTCAACATACTCTACCTTTGGCTTGTACGAATGCCGCAAAGTTGTCACCAGCTCCAAATCATCTGATTCCGGAAATGGCATGTCTTTTCCAATTCTAACTTGTGAGTATTAATAACTTAGCTGAGATCACTAGTCTAACCAATCATCTTCTTTTGTTATTATTCAGAGGAGTACATTGGATTGGATGATAATAAACATATTGGCGATCTACTGGCTGAATTTAAGGCTGTAAAAGATCGAAGTAAGGGAGAAATTTTGCACTGCAAACTGGTCTTCAAGAAAAAACTATTTCGCGAATCGGATGAAGCTGTGACAGATCCAATGTTTTGGCAGTTGTCCTATGTGCAGGTGCACCTTTTTTATTTTGTTTTACCGAACCGTCTGGTTTTCCTTCCTGAACCAAACCATGAAAAGCCCTCTTTAGGAGCTGCATAGCTTAAGAAAACAGTTCCATTTTTATTTCTTGTTTTCACGAATAATTACAAAATTGTCACTCTTTTTGTTCACTTTGTAACCATTTCCTATACATGGTTACAGTTGCAGCATGATTATATTTTGGGTAATTATCCTATTGGAAGGGATGATGCATCAAGGCTTTCTGCATTGCAAATCTTGGCTGAGATTGGATTTGTTAGAAGACCTGAATCATGCGCGTAGGTGATTTTGAATGTTCATCATGCTAGAATTAGAAACTACCTTCCTATAGTATTTTATAATTGTATTGATGTTTCTGTGACTGAACTTTACAATATTTTCTTCTTTCTATATTCTATCATATTATGACTGCAACTGACCGAGATTTCTGAGTTTAACAGTGATTGGAATTCATTTCTCGAGCGATTTCTTCCTAGGCAAATTGCAATGACTCGAGGTAGACGGGAATGGGAGTTGGACATTCTTTCTTGCTATCATTCATTGGTACGAAAGCCTAACCTCATCCCATTGTTGTTCTTTAATGTTCGATCCGTGATAAGATGGTGTTCCTCTTTTCAGGAGCATGTCACAAAAGAAGATGCAAGACAACAATTTCTGCAGATAATAAGAGCACTTCCTTATGGTTTTTCGGTATTTTTCAATGTTCGCAAAATTGATGATCCTATTGGACTCTTGCCTGGACGAATAATATTAGCAATTAACAAGAGAGGGGTAAGATTGAAAAACAATTTGATGTCATAATGATAATAATACAAGGTTTATAATGTACATAATATAACAATGAATTCAATTGTCCATAGGTTCATTTTTTCCGCCCCATTCCGAAGGAATATTTGCACTCAGCTGAATTAAGAGACATAATGCAATTTGGAAGCAGTAATACTGCTGTATTTTTTAAAATGCGAGTTGCCGGTGTTCTTCACATATTCCAGTTTGAAACCAAGCAGGTACTATTAATATCTTCATTGATGTTTAACATGTTACTCTTCAATTTATCGAACATTCCCTTTGGACTAGATTGATATTTTTGTAACTTTTTGTCATTCACATTTTATCATATGTTTAGGGAGAAGAAATCTGTGTAGCTCTTCAGACACACATAAATGATGTAATGCTGCGCCGATATTCCAAAACACGATCTTCTCCTACCGGTTCTTTGGATAAAGAAATTTCTAACGAGTTCAAGTCACCGAATTCAGAATCGTACGAGAAACGGGTTCAAGATTTAACAAAAGTTCTTGAAGATTCTAAAAGGAGTGTTGATCAAGTAAGTGTAATATTCTTCTAATGTATGGTACAGAATATAGAATATTACATAAGATAAGAATAATATTTATATAATGTTGAACAGTTGCAGGAAGAATTGCATGAGAAGCAAAAACTAGAAGAGGAGACACGCCAAGAATTAGAAGACCTGAAGGATTCTTTAGAAACTTCCAAGCATAGTCTTGAAGAAGTTACTAATGACCGTGATAGGCTTTTATCACTATGTGATGAGAAAGATAAAGAACTTAATGTAAACCTCTTTGACTCTTGATAACTTCACAAAGATTATACAAATCTACTATTTGACTCTTTTATCACTATTTTTTATTTTTGCAATATTGACATTTCTTAATGATTATACAAATCTACTAGGCTATAATTGTTGAAAAAAGGAGCTTGGAAGCAAAGATTGCCAAGTTGAATAGTTTGATGATAGAGAGAATTACCAATAAGGACACCACTGGAGAAAATGACCAAGTAAGATATTTTCGGTTGCTGATATTAATTTGTTATTTTTTTTCACCTTTAAAATCTGAACCTGTGAATGACCAAGTATGATATTTTCACCTTTAATTTGTTATTTTCTATTTCTATTTCTATTAGGTGTTGCGAAAACTTGAAGATGACTTGAAACTTTGTAGAGATGAGTGTATGGTCGCTGAAGAGACCATCAAAAGCTTGACAAATGAGAAGTTGATTTTGACACAAAAGATATCTAAGCTTGAGAAGAAGAATGCTGAAGAGGTAAAATAATATATATTGGAACCAAATATTTAAAACTAATAAAGATGATATTCAATCTAAGATTAGTTCAAATAGTTAAGATGATATTCAATCAGCATATATGGTGGTTGGTGTAATGCAGATTAGTTCTCTTCAACGTAAACTCGACCAAGAACGCAAATCTCTGAACTCTCAAGTGCATGACCTTGAAAGAAAACTAGATGTGCTTAGACAAGAATTAGTTGTGGCTCAATCTACACTCTCGGCGAAGGACTCTGAATTGGCTGTGTTGAAGAACAATTTAAAAGAACTAGAAGATTTGAGAGAAATGAAAGAGGTTTTGATACTTCATATTTATAGGTTCAACATATTCACTTTATTTGTGTCGAGTAAAAATAATTTCATTTATCAATTTCTATACGATTTGTGTAGGACATTGACAGAAAGAATGAACAAACAGCTTCCATATTGAGGATGCAAGGGGCTCAACTAGCTGAAATGGAATCGCTTTATAAGGAAGAGCAAGTTCTCAGAAAGCGATATTTCAATACCATAGAAGGTGAACAGAAAGTGCTATGTCTTGTGTGAAAGTGTACATTTACATTTAAAACTGTCATATATAATAGAAACATTGGAATTTGGTTCATCATTTCAGATATGAAAGGAAAAATACGAGTTTACTGTCGGCTAAGACCTATTGGTGAAAAAGAGATTGTTGAGAAAGAAAGAGATGTTGTAACTACGGTAGACGAATTTACCATTGAGCATCCATGGAAAGATGATAAACCAAAACAGCATCTATATGATCGTGTCTTTAACGGTGACGCCTCTCAAGATGAAGTATTTGAGGATACAAGGGTAAGTCTAGCATAACAACACAAAAATATCATTTTTGTTACCGTTGAAATAGATTTATTTATCATTTCTTACGCTTGTTACTGATGTTTTTCTTTTGGGAATTTGTAATGCAGTACTTGGTGCAATCTGCTGTAGACGGTTATAATGTTTGCGTATTTGCTTATGGTCAAACCGGCTCTGGAAAGACATTTACAATCTACGGATCTGAAAACAATCCTGGCCTTACGCCGCGTGCTACTGCAGAGCTTTTTAGAATTTTAAAGAGAGATAGTAAGAAGTTTTCTTTTTCTTTGAAGGTACATTTGCAACTGAAGCTTAATAAATACTTATTTCTGCATCTTCATAAATTTTATTCCATTAAATCCACTGAATACACACACAATTCTTGAGTAACTTCTTTCGTGTTGATGATGCAGGCGTACATGTTGGAATTATATCAAGATACACTTGTTGATCTCTTGTTGCCTAAGAATGCAAAGCGATTAAAACTGGACATTAAGAAGGATTCAAAGGTGATTCATTTCTTAAATGCAAAGTACCTCAACGTCAGATCAATATGATTTACTCTTGCCAAAATTGTGGATTTAAATTCTTTTAATTTTATGGAACTAGTCTCTCAATTTGTTGTTTATTATACTCTTGTCGTGTTAGGGAATGGTAACGGTAGAAAATGTAACAACCGTTCCAATTTCTACTATGGAGGAATTGAATAGCATAATACAAAAGGGTTCCGACCGACGACATACAGCAGGGACACAGATGAATGAAGAAAGCTCAAGATCTCATCTTATACTATCAGTTGTAATTGAAAGTGTCAACCTTCAAAGTCAATCATCTGCAAGAGGAAAGGTATTAGTTTTCTTATATCTCTACCACTGAATATGTTACTACATCATATTCCTTTTTATGCTGAAACATGAATAATTTATGATTATGTTGAACTTGTTATGCAGCTGAGTTTTGTTGATCTAGCCGGCTCAGAAAGAATTAAAAAGTCGGGCTCCGAGGGTAGTCAACTGAAAGAAGCTCAAAGTATAAACAAATCATTATCAGCACTTGGAGATGTTATTAGTGCTTTATCTTCAGGTGGTCAACACATACCTTATAGAAATCACAAGTTAACTATGTTGATGAGTGATTCACTCGGAGGCAATGCGAAAACTCTCATGTTTGTGAATGTATCTCCAGTCGAGTCAAGCTTGGATGAGACACATAACTCTCTTGTGTATGTTATCTCTTTTCTTATTTCTTAACTTTAAAATGTTGGACTTTCTCATTTTTTAACAATATTGTATTCTATACTAATTTAGGTATGCATCGCGAGTGAGGTCTATTGTGAACGATCCGAGTAAAAATATTTCTTCGAAAGAGATAGCTCGACTGAAGAAGTTAGTTGCTTATTGGAAGGAACAAGCAGGTAGGAGAGGAGAGGATGAAGATTTAGAAGAAATTCAAGATAAACGACCAACAAAAGACAAGAACGACGGCCATGGCCATGGCCATGGCCGCTATACTATGTAGTAACTTTAGACAAATGAATGGCTTGGCCATCTGCTGTAATTTTGTGTTTGGAATGTTGCAGTTTGCACATTCCAACATCTCACATGCTAAATAGGTTTGTTGTAATATGTTTCAGAGGGGCACAAGCTGTATAGTTAAATCATGTATATATTATTTTCATTAATCTTTAACTCATTCACATATAAATAAATATATACATTGTGCTATTTTCAGTATTAAGTCATGCCACCTAGTAATCATACAAGAAAATAATGTTAGTTTTAAGGTAAAATAAAGTGTTTCGAATTTATTGTTAAATATTACAAATTCATATAATATTACTAAAATTGAACATCATCAAAGTAACAATGTATCTCAAACGACAGATTAGTACATATAAAACTAAACTATATAAAGAATTGTATGCGACGGATGAGTAATAGTCTTCACAAATGAGACACGGAGGAAAGATATGCAACTTTATCTTGAGCTTGTCTATCATTAAGTTTCTTGAGGAGTTCTTTCTCGAATCCGTTGCTTCGATCAACTCCGTCCCAGTGTCGTCCCGGCTTAATCCCATACCGATTAGGAGGACGGTAAAAAACTCTCTTCTTTTGATCATCTTGACGGACAACAAAAGCTGCCATAGGATCACCCCATCTTACCGTTTCCTTGAGTAGCAAGTTAAGTTCAGGATCATCTTTTGTCGTTGCAAACGGTTTCATAACTTCTAGTTGTTGCTTCTGTTGTTTTGACTTGAAGTAGTATTCGTCTTTAGCAATGCATATCCCGTCTTCTTTAGCGTTACTCTCATGTCTTTGCTTCGTTGAAACCATTGTTTCAATTTCAAGGTGAATCTTTTTTATTGGTTAGTGTTTCAAGGTGAATCTGTTTTGCGGTTCTAATTCTCACAATAAACATACGTATATATAAGGAATTGTTGCGTGGGGCCAAAGTTTCTTTTTTGAAAAAAAGCCCAAAGAGTTCTTTACAAGAAAGAAAGTTTAGATTTTGAAAATTACATTTGCCATTTTATGGGTTGCTCGCGCGCCCTACAAATTAACCAAAATACTATTCCGTTACTTAAGTCATGAATGTTGTAAAAAAGAATAATTTTTGAGTAATTTTCACCGGCCATCCGCTACTTAAGCCATAGATTAGTCGGTGGTTAGACAATTCTGTTTCAGTCAAAGGCCTGCCACGTGACCAATTTTAATTGGCCTGGACGGCCAAATTGTCAATAAATACACACCTTCATAAATTTTACTCCCCACCTCTCTTTCTTTACCTCTCTGCTTCATTTTTTTTATAATGTTATTTTGTTTAGTTTTTGTCATTTGGTGTGTAAATGAGTACATAGTCCTTCGTCGATTAGTCATAAAGCACCCACCAGTGTGTTTATTCACCATATTTGGGTGCTCTATGCTAATCGGTGAGAGACTTTTGTGTCCTAATTAGTCGATACTTTATGACTAATTGAAAGATTCAAGGGTGATTAATTGAAATACAGTCCTGACCAGGTTTTTCAAAGTTGCACCCGAATCTAAAATATGTAGACCCTGCCAAACTTTTTGTTGTTGCTCGAAATTTCGTCTAAATTTGAAGTTTATGATTCGACGACAAAAATTCACAAGAGGAGGGTGTTTACTTTATTTAATTAAAAATCGAGATTTTGTATGTTATATTAAAATCAATGTAATTTTTGTGTCGAATGTGTTAATAAAAAATAATTTTGTTATACCACATTTTGGCATTTGTTAGTTACATTCACTGATTCTGGCATTTCTAATCTTCCTGTCACTTATGCATCAGTGCCCTAAGTCACGGAACACCACAAGCAATATGTTTCAATCCGTGCTTCAAGTAACGGATACCTGACGTAGGGTGTCCGTGTCCTAAGTCACGGACTTCTCTGTTACAGAAAGCTCAGAAACAGAATCTTGTGACAAAGCCAGTCCTTTTGGACTTATTTTTGCCGCTGAAATTTTAATCGATATTAATGCGCATTATTATCCAAACAGAAGGCATTCCATTTGTATCGTTGTTAATATGCGTAATTATCTAAACATAATGAAAACTTTAAAATTAATAAACCAAATGTTAAGGAAATACTTCATACAAACTATAAAATTATCCAAGCAACAAAAAGATTATCCAAACATTCAACAACAAACATAAACCATGAATACAAACAAAGGCTACATATAGCAGCTCTTTATTAAAAAAGATCAACTTTCTCCCGTGGCTGACAGGGGTGAGCGGTACACATGCTGCAAGCCAAAAAAAAAAAAAAATTTAAATTAAAGTTTAAATATGTTTTTGGTCCCTGCAATATACACTTGTTTTGAAAAGAGCCATTGTAAAAAAAAAAATTGATTTTAGTCCCTGCAATTTCTAAACACTTTGAAAAGAGCCCCTGAGCAGAAATTTTGGATGTCATGTCACTTGAATTGATACGTGTCATATGCTGACTAGAACAATTAGCTGATGTGACACATTTTTTGACACTTGGACATTACATGTCATTTTTCTTTTTTCTTTTTTTAAAAAAAAAAATTACCTTTTTCCCAATTTAAAATTACATTTTCATTTTTAATAAAAACAAAACAAAATAAAGAGCAAAAAACATGAAATCCAATAACCAATCTTCATCTTCTCAACCCCATCTTCCTCATTGCTCAACCCATAAATCCAGAAACCACCAAAAAAAAATTCCCACTTTCATTTTTTCCTACTCCTTCAGCCTTTCTATTTCTCTTTTTCTCTTTCTCTTTACCGCAAGACTCTCTCAGATCTCCCACTGTTTCTCTGTTTTTTTTTCTCCTGTTTTGATTCCAATCAAAGCATCTGACACCAAATGCTCAAGTCCGAATTCGATTTCTAATCTCATAAAAACCGTTATGGTTTCCAATGTCAAAGATCTGGCAGTATGTTTTATAACACAACGGTCGTTGAAGACGAATTGGTAGTCATGAGGTTTCCGGCCGTCGAGAACGAAATCGATGAAGAGAGTGAGCGAAATCGATGTGAGATGATGAATAAAGTGAGCAGCGAGATGGTGGAAAAATTGATGAACAAGTGACAGTGATGATGAACGACGATGAAAAAGTTTTTTTTTTCTTTCTCATGTCAGACTATGAAGAAGGTTTCTAAAGTTGAGATTCTGGGAATTGGGAGAAAATAAATTAAGATGAATGTTTGGTGGTTTAGGAAGATGAAAATGAGTTTTAGAGTTATTGAAGATGAAAATGGGTTCCTGGAGAAAGAAGAAGAAGGAACAAAAACTAAGCTGACTTTCTTCTTCTTTTTTTATTTTGTTTTTTATAAAATTGATAAATAAAATTTTCAAATTGAAATTTAAATGAAAAATACATATAAATGCCACATCATAAAAAAATCCTACTCGGCAACATCCAAATCATCAACAACAAGATATGTCAGCAAAAAATCTGACTCAGGGGCTTTTTTCAAAGTGTTTAGAAATTGCTGGGACTAAAATCAATTATTTTTTTTTACAATGGCTCTTTTCAAAACAAATGTATATTACAAGGACTAAAAGCATATTTAAGCCTTAAATTAATTACAATGACATAAACATAGAATCAATCAACATAAAACTTACGTAGGAAAAGTAAAATTAAATTAATCATAAAATGACCAACATAAAATTAAATTAATCATAATGGTAATCGTAAAAAAATTAAGAAAAGTAAAAAAATATTATAAAACTTACGTAGAAAAAGTAAAATTAAATTAATCATAAAATGACCAACATAAAATTAAATTAATCATGATGGTAATCGTAAAAAAATTAAGAAAAGTAAAAAAATATTATAAAACTTACGAAGCCGACGTAAACATATCTAGCGATATGCCCTCTGTATCACGCCAGAACACTCTTGTCCTTCGGCCCTCCAGGATAAGCCTCTCGCTGTGCGTCGGGAAACGCGCACTCCTTCCAAAGAGTGCCTTCCAACTTTTTCCTCTTCTTCTTGTTCTTAATAGCAAGCACCACCTCTCCCTCAGCAGGCTCATCCGCCTTAGCAAAATCAGCCTCACCACCTCCTCCCCATCAGGATCATCCGAACCCGAATATGAATGTAGCTCCTGCTCAGATGAACTACCACCCTCAAGGACAACAACTGATGGTCCAGTAGCCTCAGGCTCAACATGTGGTGCCTGAACCTGGGCCTCAACCCGTGCTTCCTGAGCCTAAGCCTCAAACTGTGTTGTCTGTTGCCGAGTCAACTTCCTTTGTTTCTGAGGACCCCCAGCCTCTTCCACAACCTATGATTTTGTCTGTTGCACAGATGCGACCGGACTCTTCGGACACGTTGAAGGCGCAGGTTCAGATGGAGGTTGTTGATTCTTTCCTGTTGAAATCAAAGAAAAATCAAGGTTCAAACCATGAACAAAAAAACAACCAAAACATCACAATAATTCGTGGCTTAGGGCACATATTCTATCAGTATCAGAAAACAAAAACAAAAAAATCAAACCCTAACCTAAAATCATCCTAATTTCACAACTAATTGCCACAAAATGAAATCAACTACAATAACATCATGAAATCTTATTTAATCCAAACTGTAACAACATGCAACCTAAATTTGTTCCCTAAGCCATTGATTGTAACAGTCAAGAAAAAAAATGCGAAAAATTGAACAAATGCACCGATTAAATGAACTAACCTCGTCGTTTTCTTGGTGCAATTATGTTTGAGTCTTGATTCCGAGTTGATTGGCGAAAAAACGAGCGAATTAGGATTTGAAATGCGAAATTGGGGTTTTTGGACGTTTATGGAGTGTTTGTCTTGGGTTTGAAACTAATAGAATGAGGGGGAAGAAGATGGGTTTTGTTTATATACGTTACGATATTCCGTGACTTGTGCCACATATTGATATTAGGTGTCTGTAGCCTAAGTCACGAATGTATATTTGTCAAGTAGGGTGCCTCTGGAGTGTTAGTCTTGAGGTGTGGGAAAAAGTAAACATTTTTAACACATCCGATACTTAAGACACGGATAGTATCAGTTGCTTAAGCCACAGACAGGGGTATATTGATCATTTCGTAAAGCGCGCCCTAGAAAACATAGGGTGGCAAAAATAATTTTAAATTTTTTTTTTTCATTCTTGCGACCCTTCTCCAACCCAAAGCATTATGTATATGTGTCACCTCTTTTATAAATTTAAGATTCTTCTCATTTATAGGTTGATGTGGGATTTAAACCCTCATTTTTAAAATTAAACATCGAGAGGTGAGTATTTAGAGTGAAATGATTTTTTTGTTAAAAAAATTATATAAACAGACAATTTTAGTATTATAATAAGATTTCAAATAGATTTAGGTGTAATCAAATATTTTAGAGTTGTTACTAGAAAAATTATGATTTAAATTTTGAAGTGTACCTGAAAAGCGAAGATGCTACTATTAAAAAATAGTCAAACCAATATTTTAGTTTCTGAAAATATATTTCATTATCAAGCTCATCTTTAAATATATTGAAATTATGATTAAGTTCACAAATGTCTATTTTATTAGTTATTTTGAATCCAAATATGTTTTTAGGTAGACAATTTGGCTCTCAAATGTCTTCTTTAATCATTCCGGTCTATAAAATTATTAACAAAAGAAACACTGCTCTCTACAAATGTATTTGTAATTTTAATACATTTAAGGACAAATATCACGGCCGGTAGGGTTGGGAATAGGCTTATTACAAAGCCTTGGCCTGAGCCTATGTAGGCTAGGCTATGCCATAAGCCCCTGTAGGCCGGCCTGGCCTATTCCCAACCCTAACGACTGGTTACACTTTTAGAGACTAAAGTGGTAGCTTCAGGGCCGACCCTATCCTAAGGCAAGTAAAGATAGGGCTTTAGGCCTCTAGTTTCTAGGATCATTTTAGCTTAAATTAAGGCCCCATATTTTAATATATGCTATATAGTAAAGGCCACAAAATATTTTTGTCTGTTTCATATATGGCCCAGCGGTTGAGCATACGTTTTGTCAATGCACAACACACGTCACGGCATCGAATCCCATGTTCCAGTTTTCATTTTGCCTTTTATAATGTATATTTTACTCTTTTATATTGGAAATGAATATATATATATTTTTTTTTGTGGTGTTGGAAATGAATATTTTATTGACATAAATAATAAATAAAACTGAAGTTAAGGCCATTCGGTTTACATGTTTTGAACCCTATCCCAAGCACTACCATATTATATTACATTAAATGATTGCTAGACAATAATAGTATATTTTACTGATATACATATTCATTGTTAAATACAATTAAAAAATTGGTTCAAATTTATCAAAGTGTGTTTTCTTTTATTGTTTAAAAAAGTGTGCTTTTTAAAATAAGCCAATTGTAAATTAAAAAAAGATTATAAAAGTATAGGAGAATATAAACCAAAATTAAGAAAAATATTTTAAAAAAATATTTTAATTAAAGAATGTAACGAGAATCACTCATAGTGATCCAAAACAGCTTATATATTCGGAAAAAATATATATCACCTTTAAAAATTACATTTAAAAAATATAGTAATTTTTAAAATATATATCAAAGATTTTCTAAAATATTACTATTATTATTATAATTATTAATAATTATAAAAAAGCCTCTTATAAAATTTTGCTTTAGGCCTCAACATACGTTGGGCCGGCCTTGGATAGTTTGTAAAAAAGACCTAAATGTAATTTTGGTCTCCTATTTTGCAAAATGTGCAATTTTAGTTCTCCTATTTATTTATTTTTGCAATTTTACCAATAATTAAATTTTTCAAAATAAAGGGACCAATATTGCATAAAACAAAATAGAGGAATTTTATAAAATTGCGTAAAATAAAAATGAGAAACTAAAATTGTGCATTTTTCTTTATAAATAGAATGATCAAAATGACTTAACTCAGTTTATAGGACATTACATTATATAGCAGAGGACTAGGATTCAATCGTCTCACTTATCCATCGTAAAGATAAAATTTATTTATAATCACTAAACTACTTGACAAAAAAAAAAACCACAATTGCATTTAAACTTAAAAAAAAAAAAGAAGCAAAAATGCTTCGTGGACGAACTTATCTTCAACAAGGTCATTATCAACCGATCCATCCAATTTAGGACAGACAATTTAAATATACAGAACAAAAACAATTTCCTCTTAAATACAAGTGACAGGTTAAGTACACTTAAACAATTTACTCATTTTGTTAGTTAAGACAATTAAAAATTGTATAGTAGTGAACAACTTGGAAAAAAAATTCTTTCTTCCTCTAATAATGTTGTTGGTGTGAATTTCAAAGTCAGTAAGATAAAACAATTATCATAATTATTTTTTTACAATTACGATACAATTTACTATTGAAGTGATAAGGTAAAAAATAACAAATTTCTTATTATAATTATTTTTCTTAATATGTGTGAATTTGATTGTAGCTCTAATAATATAATTTATACTCATTAGTGAAAAAAATTCTTAGAAAACTGTTTTTGCAATTGTAAACCCCCGAAAGAAAAAGGATGGAAGAGACTATTCCAGTGATTGATCTTGAAAAAATTTCAGATGAATTGGAGTGCAAGAAACTAAGAGAAGCATGTGAAAAATGGGGTTGTTTTAGGATCATTAATCATTCTATTCCTTTGAATCTTATGGCTAAGATGAAAATTGTTGTTGAAGCTCTTCTTGATCTTCCTATGGAGATTAAGAAAAATAACAAAGATGTTATTGCTGGGAGTGGTTACATGGCACCAAGTGTTGTTAATCCTTTCTATGAAGCTTTAGGTCTTTATGATTTGGGTTCTAAACAAGCTGTGCAAGAATTTTGCTCTCAACTGAATGTCACACCCCATCAGAGGTTTGTTTAATTTCTCCCCTCTCGACTTCTCCGTATCTGTATCTTATTATTAATCAAATACATTAATTCTTCAATAAATTTAACAATAACTTTCTTTTTGGTCAAGTAATTTAGTAAAGTGTTTGAAATTCGCTACGGAATTTCTAAACTATTTAATGGTCAGATTCATTTAAAAATTAATTCTCATGACCTTCACCCAAAAAAAAAAGGTTTGAAAACCTTGTTTGAAGATTATAGAACTAGAGTTTATTTTGATAAATGTTTATGTATAAGCTTACATAAGCTATTTTTATAGGAAATTATAAAATAAAGATAAATTGTTTTTATATATGTTATGAGCTGTTTTCATAAGCTATATTGAAAAACTTATAAAAATAAGTTGAAACAAACTTGTGAAAATTACTGTAGGCCGTTTTTATAAGTTCTTCGAAACGGTCTAACAAAACTTACGCTAGTAGGTAAGCTCGAATAATCCAATCCAAAGTCCAAACAATCCTTTATATTTACCTACCCAAGGCACTAGCGAAGCTCGAATACGGAACTTCCTAAATTGAGGTCGTCTTCTTGCCACTAGACCGAACTTTTAGAGTTTGTTGTTGTTTGGATTTATTCAAAATTCACTTACCATTGACATTTGAGTTAGATCACTTTAACTTCATGAAGTGTTTGTTACTGAAGCACGGTTATTCCATTTGAGGGAAAATATCAATGTCGGGTACATATTCGTACCTTAATTTATATCCACACGCGTACATTAGTTTTTAAAAAAATGGCGTATCCTGTACCGGTACCCGTATCGGATACCGGTACCATATCCGCACCTAGGCAACACATGTTTGGTATCACAGTAAATTTGGAAATATCAAAGCGAGCCACCATGAATTTGTAATAGTTACATTTTGTAGCTTTGAACTGTGATTTTGTCAAACTCATTGTGATACTAAATATTCATGTGGTATGTTGTTGAGTACTGAATGATTGATTTTGTTTGATTATTACCAGGGAAATAATGGAGGCATATGGCAAAGCAATTCATGATTTGGCTGTAAAAATAGGAGAGAAGATGGCTGAATCACTAGGCATAGTAGATGCTGATTTTGAGGACTGGCCATGCCAATTTAGAATCAACAAATATAACTTCACTCCAGAAGCTGTAGGATCTCTTGGAGTTCAATTGCACACAGATTCAGGGTTCTTAACAATTCTTCAAGATGATGAAAATGTTGGTGGTCTTGAAGTGATGAACAATTCTGGTTCATTTGTTTCAGTTCCTCCATTTCATGGAACCCTCCTTGCCAATCTTGGAGATATTGCTCAAGTAAGTACTTAGTACAAAGTAATTTACTAATTTTTTTTCACTAAACTCAGGCACGGATCCAGAAATTTTACTAAGTGGGGTCAAAATCATACCACAAATAAAAATATAAATAGTTATATTTATTAATATTAAATTTTGAGTTGATTTCATCTATAACTTTCATATAGTACCCTCTTAAGTTGTCCATATATGAAAATACGTTAGTCACGTGGACGATTTAAATATAAATTTGTCTAAAAGGACTAACTTAAAACTTTTTAACCATAAGCGATCAAATTGAAATCTAAAATTAACATGAGAACAGAATATGCAATTAAGCTATTTATAATTTATTGTAATTTACAGTGTGGTGATAACATTATCATATAAGTAAGCCACTAAATTTGGTCTAGTAATTAGAGATTTAGATAGAATGCATAAGATCTAGGTTTCATCCTCGATGACTCTAATATAAACAAAAAAAATAGTATCATATAAGCAGGGTCATATTGCATATATATACAAATATTAACTAAAAATAAAATTGGCAAGTGGGGTCAGCTGACCCCACTGCCCCCACCCTGTATCCGTCCCTGCTAAACTTACACCTACATGAAAATATTAACTACTTTCTAATGTTTAGCTCCATTAGTCTATACTATATATGTATTGAGTTTGATGCGTGAATATAAATGCTGAGTGCCTGAGTATATAAAATGAATACAGGTATGGAGCAATGGAAGGTTTTGCAATGTGAAGCACCGTGTACAATGCAACGAAGCTACTACACGGTTTTCAATAGCTACATTTATGTTAGGACCTCGAAAGGGAAATGTTGAGTCTCCGGAAGAGGCGGTGGACAATGATCACCCACGCCTATATAAGCCTTTTATTTATGAAGATTATAGAAAGCTCAGAGTTGCCGAGAAGATGCATGTTGGTGAAGCCCTTGAGCTATTACGCTTGGCCTAATGATTTGAGAAAATCAGGACTCGATCATTTACCGCCAACTTTATTAGTGCTCGATCGAACTTTGTTTTGCCAATTAAAATAAATATTTGTGTCAAAAGAGAATACATGATTATCATTGGTAATGAAATCTAGTCTTCTTGCACCTCATTCAAGCCTTAGAGCTCAAAATTATGAACTGTAAAGCTGATATATACTCTGTGATTATAGCACCATATCCTATGATATCGATTACATACTTTGCTGTGTTTTTTATTTGCATATATGTGGTGATTTGATATCTCCTCAAAATATTTTATACAATTTGATATTATAATATGTTGTAAATTTATTTAATAAGTTTAGTACTAAAAAAAGTGATATAATACATATGTAAGTGTGTAAAATGGTATATAATTATATGCAAATTGAATTCTAAGATATATAAAACATCAATTATACGCACAACATGATTGCAATGGCTGATAAACTAATGTTATTGACCACGTGTTAGTCAAATTTCACAATCGTTAGTCTTAATAAACGGACCAAGTCAGAGTCATCATATAATTAAATAAATTTATTAACATAATTTATGAACTTTAATCTTAAATTACACTAGTTGGCGTTTGGCAGTGTTTGTAAGTTAAAGAAAGCTGAATGCGTTTGTATATACTATATATATGCATGTGTTAATTATTTTATTTTGTTGGTATTAGTATATATTTTTTAGGCTTGATTATTCATTTGGTCTCTTATCTTTAATTTAATTCTCAATTTGATTCATTATTTTTTAAACGTCTCAATTTGATTTCTTATCTTTTAAAAGTTTCAATTTGATCTATTATCTTTTCTGCAGGTTTCAATTTGGTCCCTTATCTTTTCTGCAGTTCTCAATTTGGTCCCTTGTCTTTCACAATTTGGACATGTGGCACACTTGGACAGATGACACGTGTCCAAATTTAATGGTAATAGTGAAAAATTTGATAGGAGCGACCAAATTGAAAACTTCAGAAAAGATAAGGGATCAAATTGAAACTTTTAAAAGATAATGGAACAAATTGAGAACTAAATTAAAGATAAGGGACCAAATTATTAATTAAGCCTATTTTTTACTAACTGTTTATATTATTATTGAAGATAATAACTAGTGTATTATAAAATTGCTTACTACTAGTCAAAAAATTTATATATAAAAATAAAAAAATAAAAAATAAAAAAAAACTTAGTGAAGTACTGGCCGGCTGATCCGGTAGTTTGCGACGAGGACCAAATTATTTACTAAACAAGAAGAAAACTTTGGTTGAAAAAAGATTATATCGGAAATTCTGCATATTGAAAAAATGATTGTATTTGTTGGAAATTTTAATTTCAGCATTGATATTTTTTATTATTCAAATAATTTAGTGGTTAAAATTTTATTCTTAACATGTCGTTATCAGTTGAGATAAATTCTCAAAATTTCGTTGATGTCATTCGTTATTATAAAAAATTCATCGTTGATTTCCTGCGTTCAAAAATAATATTTTAGCTTTGATCGAATATGAGGACGTTAAAGGAAGGTTAAATGAAATGAAGGTTAGGCTAAGCATTGACTATGTACGGACAGAGGAATAGAAGGTCACTTTCAAAACAAAATTCAGCAAAGATGCATATGGGTCCAATATGTACGGACGTACCTTCATGTTCTTGTGTTGTGTTCTTTGAAAATTATGTGATTTGTTTTCTCAATTCTCAAAGGTTTGAATGAATAAATTTTATGTGAGATTTTGTTGAAGACTCCATTACATTCAATCATCACTTATCTAGACGTAGGGGTGAGCACAAACCATCAACCCGACTCGAAATCGATATAACCGCCAATATATGGAAGCACTCGGTCGGGTCTTGGGTCAACAATTGTGAAAAATCGGTCATGAATGGTTGTATACGGGCGGGTGCGGGTCTTTAAAAATCCGTCTCTTTATAACCGAAATCGACCGAACAATTTCTAAAATACAAATTTTTTTTCTAGTTTTGAGCACATCTTCTCTCTTTTAATATCATATGCTCTTCACTTTATTAATTTTATCTATCTTTGATAGAGGAGAAAAATGTTGTATTTTACAAGCTTTAGCTTGTAATATGTTGATAAAGGAGATGTGAAAGATTATATTTTAAATTTATCTTAATTTTTACTTCTCATATACTATCTATTATTGTCGTTGAATTCACAAATTTGAAACAAATTAACTTCATCTCATCATTTTTATTGTATTTGTTGTTGCATTACGTACGAAATATTGAACGAATTGTCAAAAAATAAATAATTTTTTGATCAACGAAGTTTTAAATGTAACAACAACGTTTCAGTCTAACCCGTTAAAACCGACTCATTGAACCCGTCACCCGTGTGACCCGAACCCGAACAGACCGAATGCGTAAACGGTCGGAATTGCGTCAAAATTAAGAAGTCGCGATTTTTATCGGTTTGACGATTTTCGGCCCAAATCCGACCGTTTGATTATCAATGCCTAACGGCTCTAATAGGGCGCCTATAAAAGCAAAACACCTCACAACCACCAATGTATGTAATTCCTTTCTTAAAAGCTATAATTTTACATTTTCATATTAATTTGAGTGTCGACATGTTTGCAAGTATCCACCATCAACCTTGACTTTTACATATAATTAGTTGACGCCCGACCATTTCTTTTGATTACACTAAATCGACCATCTTTTTTCTATCGTCATCGAATATGAATATCAAAATAACCTAATTCATATCCACAAAAAATCTCAATCTCTCATCAATCTTGTAGACGGTAAGAAACCAATTCTCAAAGGAATGCAATTGGAGCTCTAAACAATAATGTAATTATTGTAGTACAAGGCCACACAATTACTCTATTCTCGTTAGATTAGTTATATAGGGCCATCCACCAAGTTTTAATATTAATATTAAAGTTGTTAAATACATGACAAGTTGTAATATGAAAATTGTTAGATGTTTTTATTTTTATTTTGAACAACGTTAGATGTTTTTATTGATATGCTTTACTATTATTTTTTACTTTCAATTTTCTCTCAACAATATTCTGTTTTTAGTCAAAAATGCTCTTTTTATGCTAATCAAATTAGTGAGAATTAAAGTAAAACTTGGAGGCAATAATCATGCAAGAGAAACGTAAAGCTTATAATATTAAATCCAAATCCTATCAAGTTGCGCAGCAAAAGCAAGATATAGCCAAATAAATTATTGTCAAGTTGTGCTTTAAGAAAATGAAATTAATATCAAAGCTTATCATGATTAGGGAACATACGAATAGGCCATATGCTAAAAGTTTAAAATCCACACGCAAATAAAACACATCAAACGTTGGCACTGTGGTTGTCATTTTTATTATTGAAATGGTCTTTTTTTATATGAAAGGTATCTACTTCTTTATTCCTCAAAGGAGAAAAGGGAAAAAAAAAAAAAGTTTTCTTTAGTATAAAAATAAACCGAGCAAAAATCAAAATATTTTTTATTCAACAAAATATTCCAAATACACCAGGGATTAGAGTAAAGATATTATATTCAGTCACATAAGTCTCAGCTCAACTAGTAAAAAATGTCGAAATTGTTAAGTCGGACGTTATAACCTAAAATCTCATAATTATATGAATTTCATTTCAATGGATTACCATTTCATTTAAGACAAAAAAAAAATTATATTCAACAACAAAAAAGTTAAAGACATTAATTACGAGGTCTTTTTTAGAAAGAAATCTTTTTCTTTTTAAAAAAAAATCATTTTTAAAAGTTTTTCATGGGTTTATTATAAATTAAAAAAAAAACAACTAATAATCAGAAAACAACTTTAAATTATAAGAAGTTGTTAATTAAGAGTAACTTCTCAAATAATAAACCTTTTTAGAGGAGAGAAAAAACAAGTATTAAAGGGGGATTATTTTATAATAAATAAAAGGAAAAAGTTGGTTGGTGCAAATTTACATTGACGAAATGTAACGAATGCTTTATAGCCATTGGATCGTGTTTGATTTTAACATACTTTAACTTTTATTTATTTTTAAAATATAAAAAAACAATCTATAGCCCACATATTCTTTGTTTCGTTATGCATTCTTGATTTGTCATTTCGCACCAAATAGCAAGTGTCATAAAAAAAATCACTTTTACAATTGTATCTAAACAAACTACAGAGTATTTAATTAAAAAATGATTTTTATTACGATAAACAAATATAAAATAATTCTATCTTCTATATAAAATCTATAAAAATGACAAAGTAAAATTAATTTTTAAATTATTGAATATCAAAATAAATTTATTTTTTTGGTTTTTATTATCAGTATCTGGTCCATTAGACTGTCTAATCTGATACGGAAATCAATTCTGCCATCAAGTAATTTTAACTTTTTTCTAATCGCAATTGCAGGGAATCGAACATTAATTTTTCCTATCAAACTCAACGCAAATCACCAATAAAAGAACTAATAATGGGTAAAATAATTATTGTTTTTAATTGTAACACACAGACTCATATACTAGTGTCTCATAAATAAAACTCAACCAACAATTGTAGTACACTCATTTATGGCCAATGCTATGGTGGACCACCTCATCCACCGTGGACAAGTGGTCAATACTACTATAACGAATACAAATTTTACAAAATCGACCGTTGGATTGAAAGTTTATATCATATAGATCATCCATAAAAAAAATTAGAAAAATTGAAAATCATTTGATATGTTATTGAGATCCATAAAGATTAACGGTTTATTAAATACTGTAAATCTTAATGAGTCCCAAAAACATATCAAATGATTTTCAATTTTTCTAATTTTTTCTGTGGATGATCTATATGATATAAACTTTCAATCCAACGGTCGATTTTGTAAAATTCGTATTCGTTATAGCGTTGGTCCACCATGGACCACTTGAATAAGTGGTCCATATTAGAATTGGCCCTCATTTATAGGTGTCTAAGTTTGAACACGCTTAACAAAAGAAATACCGTAACAACTAAAATGAAAAGTTCCGCATTAAAAAAATGAAATACATTAAAAAAAATGAAAAGTTCTAACAAAAGAAATACCGTAACAACTAAAGTGTCCGCATTTCATACATTATTAATTAATAATGTAATACATTCTTTTCTTTTTTTATAGCTGTATAGTACCTCCTTAGGAGGTCCTCCTATATTCATTATTATTAACGTGGGCTAATGCTACGATGGATCACATTCATAAGTGGTCTATCGTGGACAAGTAATATACCGAATATGAATTTTATAAAATTTTCTGTTAGATTGAAAGTTTATATCGTATAGATTTTCCATAAATTTTTTAAATTTTTTTGAAAATCATTTGATATGTTATTGAGACCTATCAAGATTTATGTTATTTAACAACCGTTAATCTTGATGTGTCTCAATAACATATCAAATGATTTTTAATTTTTTTAAATTTTTCTATAGATGATCTATATGATATAAATTTTCAATCCAACGGTGGATTTTGTAAAATTTGTATTCGTTATAATGTTATTTGTGATTGGTCCACCATGGACCACTTGATGAAGTGGTCATATTAGAATTTACCTATTAATTAATGTGTACTCCAATTGATGAATTTCTATACTAGAGCAAGGAGATTGCAGTTTGCTAGGCATCTAGTAAACGTAAATTATTCCTTTCCTTTCGTTTTAATTTGTTTGAGTTATTTGTAAAAAAAATTGTCCTACAATGTTTGAGTTATTTACAATTTTCTACTTGTATTTCCATTTTTACCCCTGCAGAATTTACTTTTTAGAGTAATTATTATGCACTTAAAAAGTGTATAGGCCTACAGGAAGTACATAAGGGTAATTTGGTAAAAGGAATAATATCTCTCATTCATTTATATCACTTTCTTAATATGCATATTTTGGTCAAATGACTTATGGTTCAAACAAATTGGGACTGAGGGAGTAGAAAGTTTTCTCGAAGATATAAGAGGATCCTCGCAAAGAGAAAAAATAGAACCATATTGAGAATAATAAACTGATCATCTATATACTACTATTCATAAAATTGAAGCTTTTTATATTGTTTTACAAAAAAAAAAAAAGTTTGGTTCTAGTGATTTTTCTTGGCACCAAAGAATTTCTATAATTTTGATACAATTAATATATCTGTGAGACTATATTAATTGTAAATTTTTGGTAATTTTTTACCAACTAATCAATGGTGAAGGTTGATACGGTGTTGTTTATAGAGGAATTTTGCCTAAGGAGAAATTAGAAGTTGCTGTTAAGAAATTTTCTACAAATAAGATGAAATTAATGCCCCTAAAATTTTAATACTCCATACGGTAGCTCTTCTCGAACATCTTCTAAAACCCTCTTATTTTGTGATATGAGTGATACACTTAAAACTGTAAGGGGAACCTCATTAATGATTAAGTACAATTAAATGGGAACTTCGATTGATTAAGTACAATAGTTTGTAAAATTATAAGAGTAAGCATCTTAAAACTGTTTGATCTTTGTCAAATAGTTTAAATCTTAAACAATATTTTATTTGCTAGTATAAACTTTAAATGTTAAGATAAGACTATCTGATTAGAAAATGACAAACTTTTGCAAAATTGCATGCATCGGATTCAAACTCATATACCAAAAGGGATGTTAGTTTTTTTTTTTTTATTAAAATGAAAACATATTCTTTCCTTCAAACGATAGATTTTTTAGAAAAATGTATATCCGAATAAACTCGCAACATCTTACTTTTTTTTTTTGAGGCAAAGCTAAATCATTTCATTTCATTAAAAATAATAGAAGTAATACAATGAGGAGGATGATAAAAAATACTGGGGCTAGACTGAAATATAGACGCTCTAGCTAGATTATGAGCGACTCTATTAGCTTGCCTCTGAATATAAGCTAAACTGTAGCTAGCATTATAGGAAAGGAGAGACCGACAACTAGACAACAAAGTTCCTAGCTCGTTCTCATAAGTACAACCATTAAGCACCCCATTCACAACAGTTTGACAATCACTTTCAAAGAAGACACGGTCGAAACCACTACTTACCGCAATTTGGATACCTTTTTGTACGGCCGTAGCTTCACATTCAGCCACCGAGCTGATAAAGGGAAAAACCATTGTGTGAGCTTCAACGAGATGGCCTAGGCTATCACGAAAGCAAATTCCAATACCAAATCGACCATCCATCGGGAAAATAGCACAATCAACATTACATTTCATACAATTTGGACTAGGCTTTCTCTATGTTAGAGTGTGTGGTGATATAGGATGTTCACCAACTGCCCGAGAGCACCACAAGTAATCTCTAATTGTGTCAAAGGCCATGTTACAAGTGGCTTTGGGGTTGAGTGGTTGCTGCTCCCAAAGGTAAGCATTCCGGCTGCACCAAATACTCCAAAAAATAGCAGAAAATTTAATTTTTATATCATCATCCAGACCTGCAAACACAGCAAATATAATAGCAGCAAAGCTGCCAGCTGCAGGTCTGTATTGCTGCAATTTGTCCCATAAATGTGCTTCTTTCCAACAATTAGTCGCATGAGAACAGTCCAAAAAAATATGCATCTCGTCTTCTACTTCTTCGGCACACATTACACATTCTGTTTGACAAGGGATGCCACGTTTACGCAGGTTGAATCTAGTGGGGAGGCAGCCGCGTATCATTCTCCAACAAAAGTGCTTAATTTTTGGTGGAGCCTGTAAAGACCATATTTGTCTCCAATTTCCCTCTATATGAGAGTTGGCATCATGGATGGTGAGATGCAAACACAACTTGTAAGCCGATTTAACCGTGTATAGCCCATTTGGTGATGCCTTCCAAATTATAGTATCATTCAAGGCTCTGGCATGTAGTGGAATTTTGCATATATCATTAGTATCCTGCATGTTCATAATTGTAGAAATATAATCACGATTCCACATATTATCAATGGGGTGGAATAATTGTGAAACTTTCAAGTCAGAGAGATGGGGTGGAACAAGAGTTGTAGGCTTCATGTTGTGTCTAGTACGAATCCAAGGGTCGGACCACACATTAATATTTCTTCCGTCACCGATTTTCCACCTATAACCAAGAGATAAGAGAGGGGTTGTACTCCATATACTCCTCCATGTGTAACTTGGATTGTGACCAATATTGGCATCCAAAAACCCGCTTCGGAGAAAATATTTAGCTTTGAGAACTCTGGTGAGAAGAGAGGAGGAGTTCGTTATGAGTTTCTAACCTTGTTTTCCTAACATGGCGAGGTTGAAACCTTCAAGGTCTCAGAAGTTTAGTCCACCTTGATCCTTACAAGCTGTCATTTTGTCCCATTTTAACCAATTTATACTGCGGCCTCCATTTTTCTTTGAACCCCAATAGAAAGAATTCATCATGCGCTCAATTTCCTCTCCAAGAGTGGTAGGAAGGAGAAAAGCGCTCCTACAATAAGAAGGTATAGCTTGTGCCACTGCTTTAATCAAAACTTCTTTGCCTGCCCTTGAAAGAGATCTAGAATTCTAGTTTTGTATATTCTTCCAAATACGATCCTTGATAAAAGAAAAAATAGATTTTTTGTTTCTACCAACCATAGACGGAAGGCCAAGATATTTACCTTGTCCCATTACTTCCACAACTCCCAACAGCTGAGTGATACTGTTACAACAAGTTATGTCAGTATTTCGACTAAATGCAATGGCTGACTTTTGATAATTAATAGCTTGACCACTAGCCTCTTCATAGGTGTCAAGAATTTTTTTAACAATATCGACTTCAGGAACAGTAGCCTTGCAAAAGAGAAAGCTATCATCTGCAAAGAGAAGGTGACTGATTGAGGGGCTGCCTCTACAAATGCGAACACCGTGGATGAGACCTCTATTCTCGTAATGGCGAATTAGAGCAGTGAGACCTTCAGAACAAATAATATAAAGGTAAGGCGAGAGAGGATCGCCTTGACGGAGGCCGCAAAGAGGTGTGATAGGCCCGACACGGTCATTATTTAGGAGTACATGATAGCTAACGGAAGATACACATTGCATAACCCAGCCGATCCAAATATCTGAGAAACCCATCTTAAGCATCACAGCTTGAAGATAATTCCACTTGACCCTATCAAAAGCTTTGCTAACATCAAGCTTTAAAGCAAGAAGGCCATATCTGCCTTTAGTTTTACACTTCATGTGGTGAAGGACCTCAAAAGCAGTTAGAGCATTATCAAGAATGTCTCTTCCTGGGACAAAAGCAGCTTGAAAATCAGAGATGCATTTAGGGAGTACCTGTTTGAGACGATTGGCAAGGACTTTGGAAAGGATCTTGTAGATGACATTGCAAAGGGAAATTGGGCGAAGGTCTCTCATTCTTTCCGGTCTATCAATTTTAGCCACAAGAGCAGTGTTGGTATCATTAAGATTAGCCGGAAAACGACCTTCTTGCAACCACATACAGCAAGCCTCAAATATTTCTCTCCCAATAAGAGGCCAAAATTTGCGAAAGAAACCAGGATTAAGTCCGTCGGGCCCCGGAGATTTATCTGGGTGCATTGAGAAAGCCGCACGTCGAAATTCTTCCTCATCAAAAGGTGCAGTGAGGGTAAAATTGTCTTCGTCAGATATGCGGGATCACATCAACAACAGGAGAACAATCGCCATTGTTCGGCGTGTAGAGATTGTGGAAATAATTGTGGGCAATGTTACAGAGACCCACCTGATCCTCCACCACTGTATTATCATTATCATGAAGCTTTTTTATGATATTTCTCTTGCGCCTTGCACTAGCGGATGCATGGAAAAATTTGGTATTTTTGTCACCGTCTTTGAGCCAAAATACTTTGGATCGTTGTCTCCAATACCTATCTTCCTGCAACAAAACACATGAAAGTTTATTTTGAGTGTTAGTTATAGAAGTATCAGAAGGGTGGCTGTTATGTCTGATATCTTCAAGCTCTCTCCGAAGCTTGCTGGCCTCTTTGCGAAAATTGGTAGCATTAACTTTGCTCGCAACATCGTACTATTAGCCTATAAATAATATGGTAATATCAAATGACCGGAATATTTAAGCTTCTAAATATACATCATATCATTGACAATAAAATCAAACGAACACCGAACAAAGATAAAAAATAAACAAATATTACATAGAGACGGAAAATTAAACAACTTCCTATTATGATGATAAAATCACAATAAAAAATATAATCCAAGTAAAAACCATTTATTTAAATTGAAGGGTATGCTAAACAGGGCACCCAGGGCACTTGTTAAGCTTGCTAAAAATGGAAATAAAAGATAAAAATAATAGAGATAAAAGAACTTTTTATATTTTGAAAGCATTGAATGCACAATTTTTAAGTAAAAATTTCCATAAAAATTTGCTTAACTAGTGCATCGTGTCCACTATTTACTATTTTCCTAAATTAAATAAGATGAAAAAGATGCACTTTAATAATTTTAAATAAAAAAAACTTAAAATTAATCTTTTTATTAAATGAAGATGGAATAGAAATTTAGCGAGAAAAAAGCTTATCTCTTCTTTGTCATGTACATTTCTTTATCATTCCAAAAAGTACATTTCTCATTGTTCAAAAAAAAAAAAAAGTACATTTCTTTATCTTTTAATAAGTACATTTCAATTTTTTTGTCCGTGTTAGTAATCTTCTTTTTTATTTTTGTAATAATCTTAATATTTATCTAAATTAATTTAATTTAGTTTCCTTTTTTCAGAACTCCTTTCCCTGCACATGTCAAACTGTACCACCCTCCTTAAAATAATACTATTTTTTCTTACACAAAAACACCAATTTCAAACATGGAAACTTCGTAGAAAACAAAACTAACCCAATTTGCACCTTATTATAATCATCTTCATAACTTTCTTTTCCTCTCACACAAAAATAACATATCAAAAAAAAAAAAAAGAAAAAAAAAAGTAACCATTATAATTAACAACACCAACACACAATGCTTTCATTTCAGTGTCGACGCCGTCACAAATCCGACATGGCTTACCTCGCCATTCTCCTCCTCTTCTTCTTCTTCCCGGCGATAACAACCTCTCAAACACAAACCGAAACCCACTCTTTCGAAACCTTCAATTCCACCATGAACTCGCTCGAAGTTATAGCTCCGGCATCGATCAACGGAGGAGCCTTACAAGTCACCCCAGACAGCGCCGGAAGTCCAATGGTGGTCACCCTCCACAACAACTCCGGCAGAATCTTTTTCAAAACCCCCTTCAAACTCTGGGAGGACTCATCCTCCGGAAAACTCGCTTCCTTCAACACCTCTTTCCTCGTCAACGTCTTTCGTCTCAACAACGGCGAAACTCCCGGCGAAGGTCTAGCTTTCATCATCGCACCATCTCTTACCATTCCTCTCAACAGCTCTGGCGGTTACCTCGGTTTAACAAACGCAACAACAGACGGTAACGTAACTAACCGTTTCGTCGCCGTTGAACTTGACACCGTTAAACAAGACTTCGATATTAACAACAATCACATGGGACTTGACATTAATAGCGTTCGTTCCAATGTTTCTGTTCCTCTCGATTTCGAAATCGCTCCTAACGGAACTAAGTTTTACGTTTTATGGGTTGAATACGACGGTGATCGGAGAAACATTGATGTTTATATGGCGGAGCAACCTTCAAAAAATTCACCTATAGTAAAAAAACCGGTTAAACCGGTTTTAAATTCGAGTTTGGATCTAAAACAATTGGTGAACCGGGAATCTTATTTTGGGTTTTCTGCTTCAACAGGAAATAATGTTGAGTTAAATTGTATACTTAAATGGAATATTTCAATTGAGGTTTTTGATGAAAAGGGTAAAAGTGGAAAAGCATTGGTTATTGGTTTAGGTGTTGGGATTCCTGTATTATTTATTTTAATTGGTGGATTAGGGTGGTATTATTATTTGATTAAGAAGAAAAAGAGAGATGAAAATTATGGTTCTAATTCTCAAATTATGGGTACATTGAAGAGTTTACCAGGAACACCAAGAGAGTTTAATTATCAAGAATTGAAGAAAGCTACTAATAATTTTGATGAAAAGTTTAAACTTGGTGAAGGTGGATATGGTGTTGTTTATAGAGGAATATTGCCTAAGGAGAAATTGGAAGTTGCTGTTAAGAAATTTTCTAGAGATAAGATGAAAAGTACTGATGATTTCTTGGCTGAACTTACTATTATCAATCGTCTTCGTCATAAACATCTTGTTAAATTACAAGGTTAGTTTTTTTTTCTTCATTATTTCTTGTTAAGCTTCATCATTTAATTATTGGGAATTTGGGCATGCTAGCTAGTGTGACATTAGTTAAAAAAATAAATAAGTAAATTTTACAATTGACTACATAAATTTTAAGATAAGATCAGTATATTTGGTTAGCGTTTTTCCTTAATTAAATTTTATAAGATAGAATTTAGATCTGATAATAGATCTGGCCAGATCATATAAATGTTTAGGAATGTTTGAAACTATTCTCTTATTATTATTATTATTCCAATAATTTATTGGCTAAATTCAGATGCTAATAATATTTCTAGTAGTATCGAGACTTATTATTATTGATTGATTTGATGCATGTAACATGTTGTTAATTGAATTATTGATAATGTTGACCAGCTATTGGTAAAGGTTGGTGTTGATGGTGTGTCGTGGTCTTTTGAAAGAGAAAAGGCATTTTTGTTATATTAATAATTTTATAAAATAAAACATATTGCTATCTAGCTAAGTACTGCAGCATAATTAGCTGGAGTTTTTTTTTTAATCTGATTTTTTTTTGTTTTGTTTTGAATGTGACATTTTATTCTTACGTCCGTATAGTCAAATATTAATTGCTTTCCCAATTATATAGAGAAAGCTTTTTTGTCCTTATAGTCAATGCTTAGCCAAAACTTCATTTCATTGAACCTTCGTTCATAATATTACTCATAGTATATCATAGGGGTGAGCATAAACCCGCAACTCGACTCGAAACTGACATAACCGCCAACATATGGAAGCACTTGGTCGGGTGCGGGCCGGGTCTCGGGTCAACAATTGTGGAAAATCGATCATGAACGGTTGTATACGGGCGGGTGCGGGTCTTTAAAAATTCGTCTTTTCATAACCGAAACCGACCGAACAATTTCTAAAATACAAATTAATTTTTTTTTTTAGTTTCGAGTATCTCTTATCTCTCTTAATATCATATGTTATTCATTTTGTTAATTTTATCTATCTTTGATAGAGGAGAAAAATGTTGTATTTTACAAGCTTTAGCTTATAATATGTTGATAAAGGAGATGTGAAAGATAATATTTTAGATTTATATTAATTTTTACTTCTCATCTACTATATTATTGTCGTTGAATTTACAAATTTGAAACAAATTAACTTCATCTCATCATTTTTATTGTATCTTTTGTTGCAGTCTGTACGAAATATTGAACGAATTGTCAAAAAAAAATATTTTTTTTTTATCAACGAAGTTTTTAATGTAACAACAACGTTTCAATCTAACCCGTTAAAACCGACCCGTTGTACCCGTCACCCGTATGACCCGAACCTGAACAAACCGAAGACGCAAACGGTCGGATTTGAGTCCAAATTAAGAGGTTGCGGTTTTTATCGGTTTAACAATTTTCGGCCCGAATCCGACCGAACCCGACCGATGCTCACCCCTAGTGTATCAACGCTAAAAATATTGACAAAAATAAATATATCAACGCTTCTTCTCAATTCAAACATAACATTAGTTTCCACATTGTCAACTTAATCTTAATTTCAACTTAACATTAGTTTCTATATTGTCAACTTAATCGATTATTTGTGGTGGTAGTTAATAGTTAATTAAGGCCCCACTTGTAAACAACCCGATCAGCCGGCCATTGTTGCCCCTTCAGTCTTTGTTTTTATAGTAAGATAAGATAAGATAAAAGCCACGAGTTTTTATCTTCAATAATCATCATATAATATTAATTAATAATGCATACCAATTCAGCTTTTCGTAACTTATAAGCATTGCTAACCAGCATTCTAACATAAAGGATAATAAATTATAATACGATAACCGTGTAACAAAATTAATATTTGTACCTGAAAGTAGAGACTAACCATGTGGTTAGTGGCAGAAAGACATGGTCATGGCCCATGACTATGATACTCTTATCCGGTAAAATATTTTGTACCTAAAAGTTCCTATGGATAATAATGATTTAATTTTGTGTTACTATTCAAAACAGACAGTTAAAAAAGAACAGAAAAAATATACATTTAAAGGTTATTTTAATAAACTTATTGGATAAGGGTCTCCACGGAGCATGGTGATTCTGTCCCGATCCTCAAACCTCCCTCGGAAAATTCCCCACCTTTAAGCCATCCTCATCCTCAAACTATCATATTGTACACACATACATACATAGTACATAGTGACCCCATGTTGTCCTGATAGTTGCTGAGTGCTGACTGAGTAGTACTTTTTGTCCCTGAATTTGAGTGAAATTTGACCCTAGCCCCTCCTTATGTGTACCATTTCACTCCTTTGAGAATAACAAAAGTAGGACACATTAGTCTCTTCTTAGCCTTCGTTTGGAACCGCAGCCAGATTTTGCCTGAACTCGCGTTGTCAGAGAAGCTACTATTTGTGGCTTCACAATTTTTACGTTCGAATTCCATGTAGGTGCCATAAATCGCCTCCAAATGCTGCCAAACAGACTGTTTAACTGTTGCATTTGGATTAACATGTCTCCATTTTATCATTCTCGACTAACTATTATGATTATTTTTTCTTATGAACTAAAATGGTACATTCAATTTTATCAGAAACTAATTTGGGTCATTGGCCTTAACTATTTATCAGCTGATTTTATCTTTAATCTTTATATATATAATTTGGAAATAATATGCAGGATGGTGCCACAAAAATGGAGTATTGCTCTTGGTATACGACTACATGCCTAATGGAAGTTTAGACGATCACATATTTTGTGAGGCAGGAACAAGCACAACCCCGCTAAGTTGGCCTTTAAGGTACAAAATCCTATCAGGTGTCGCTTCTGCATTGAATTATCTCCACAACGAGTATGATCAAACAGTCGTTCACAGAGACCTTAAAGCAAGCAACATAATGCTAGACTCAGATTTCAACGCTCGTTTAGGAGATTTTGGGTTAGCGCGTGCACTAGAGAATGAAAAAACATCCTATGCAGAATTAGAAGGAGTACAAGGTACAATGGGATACATAGCACCAGAATGTTTCCATACAGGAAAAGCAACAAGAGAATCAGATGTTTATGGATTTGGCGCTGTGTTACTTGAAACTGTCTGCGGTCAAAGACCATGGACTAAAATCGAAGGGTACCAATTTTTGGTCGATTGGGTTTGGTATTTGCATCGCGAAGGAAGAATATTGGAAGCAGTTGATAAAAGTGTTGGCAATGAATATGATGTTGAAGAGGTAGAGAGAATATTGAAACTGGGATTGATTTGTTCTCATCCTGTTGCTAGTGAGAGACCAAATTTGCAAACAATTGTTCAGATTTTATCCGGTTCAGTTAACGTGCCTCATGTGCCGCCTTTTAAGCCGTCTTTTATGTGGCCTGCTGTGGATTTAGCTAGTCTTGCAAGTACTGATTTTACAGGAGGAACAACTACTAGTGAGTATACGCCAATCAATAGTAACACTACACAATCTTCTTTGCGTGTTGAATTCTCAGATAATGGTTCTATGGTCTAAGACTAAGACTAATAATATCTTTTTCTTTTTGTTTGTATCTTGATTTTCTTCCTCTGAGAAACAGGAAGAAAATTTGTTCAGACTTTTTGTTTTTATTTTGTATTAAAATTTTAATTTAACTTGATTTGAAAGTGATTACTAAGTGTAGATTCTTTTTTCTTCTATTTTTTTATTGGGAAAGGAATGGAATCAGTGTGCATCAAACAATGTATAAAATTTTGATGAAGTATGTTAGTTCTTTTTTGTACTCTTTTGTTCTTGCACGTGATTAGAGATTCTTATATAATTTACAAAGCTGCTAGCTTAGATGACAATATTCTAAACAAGATTGGATTCCACATTGATAGAAATTATACAACTTGTTAAAGTTGCCCCACAGGCACAAGTGAAATCAGTAGAAATTGCCACTCAAGTCCATGCACACTATTGCTATTTGCTACACACCACTCAAGCCTTATGGGTAGCTAGCTATTTTACTAAATAGTCATTTTCATCTTTGAATGTATTAAGCGCGGTATATCACCGACACTTTACATTGAAGTTGTGTTCCACGTTTACACGACATTAATACATTTAATTATTTAATTTTGTTAAATTATTATTGGTGTTAACATACTCGGTGTCCATATTTATAGGTCAAGTGAGGTTATTAAAGTCCTTGAAAACGTATCAAAATTATAAAAATATATTTTGAATGTGTCGTTCGTTAATTAGTTTGATCTTCAAATATATTTTTTGTTAAATAGTTTGATTTTTAAATTATTAACTACAATAGCACTTCAAAAAAATAAATTATTAACTACAATAGCACTCTCAATGTTGTTTGGGCTACTTAAATTTGGCCCAAATGATTATAGGTAGAGATTTTCTTTTCCTGCTCCCCGTTACACTTGTTCGCCCTTGACATTTTCGGTTTACCTTCTTGTTATTTAGAATGCGAGTGTGCAAAAATGCAAAAACTGAAAAACATTGTTTACATGCTATACAATGAGCAATGTTCGCATTCCACATAGCAAAACTGTAAACAATAAAAAAAAGGTTTCCCATGCAATCAAAATTGATTGCGACGTGACTAAATGTGATAAATCACGAAGGAGACGGTGACAATCCTCTAACCAATCAGATGAAATTAATGTTAGGAAGATAACAAAATTTCAATTTTTTTTTTTATTAATATGATTAACTATAACATTTAGCTCAATCCTTTTGTATCAAAAAAAGGCTTAGCTTATTTGAAAAAAAAATAGAAGTGTTTGACAATTAGCTTTTTTAATTAACTTATAACATTTTTTGATATGCTATTTCAAGTAGCGTTGAGTTTATAGCTTATAAATTTTTTTCATTTTTAACCTTTGATTAATTTTATTATTTTTTATAAAATAAATAACTACACATCAAAGAGAATAACTACCCGCTTATATTAAAAAAAAAAAAAAATATTACCCACTAACATACATATACTTTTATGTTATTTTATATTTATTGACCACTTTTATGGCCCGTTTGGCCTAGCTTATTTTTGAGCTTATACAAACAGCTTATGCAATTTTTATGTATTATTATAAGTTTTTCAAGGTAGTTTATGATAAAATAGCTTATAAAAATTCAATTTTCACTAGTTTGAACTTATAAAATAGCATAAAACATAATTTATATTGCATAAGCCGTTTGCATAAACTCTAAAATAAGCTAGGCCAAACGGGCCTTAAAGCTAATTTTACCAACTACTTTAATTTCAATCAGGTAGCTTTTCAATTATCAACTAAATTATAACTTAATTTTACCAAACAAAATCTTAGTCCTTTGTTCCAAAAACAATATAGTGTTTTTTTTTATTACCATCATTTTTTAAGCAAATGAATCTTAAAATCGCAAAATAAGTAAAATCTAACAAAAAAAAAAATATATCTACTAAAAATTAAAATAAACATTCATCTTAAAAAAAAAACTCATTAATCATTTTAGCTTGATTGTTAAAAAAAATAAAATCATTTGAGCTTAATTACATAATAAAAAAAAAAGCATCTTATTTTTACTTTAATGAAAAAAAAATGCATCTTAATTATATAATCAAACAGCTTATATTAAAAAAAATAAAAAATTACCCACTAACGTACATATACTTTTATGTTATTTTATATTTATTGACCACTTTTAGGGCCCGTTTGGCTTAGCTTATTTTTGAGCTTATACAAACAGCTTATGCAATTTTTATGTATTATTATAAGTTTTTCAAGGTAGTTTATGATAAAATAGCTTATAAAAATTAAATTTTCACTAGTTTGAACTTATAAAATAGCATAAAACATAATTTATATTGCATAAGCCGTTTGCATAAACTCTAAAATAAGCTAGGCCAAACGGGCCTTAAAGCTAATTTTACCAACTACTTTAATTTCAATCAGGTAGCTTTTTAATTATCAACTAAATTATAACTTAATTTTACCAAACAAAATCGCAGTCCTTTGTTCCAAAAACAATATAGTGTTTTTTTTTATTACCATCATTTTTTAAGCAAATGAATCTTAAAATCGCAAAATAAGTAAAATCTAAAAAAAAAAATATATCTACTAAAAATTAAAATAAACATTCATCTTAAAAAAAACTCATTAATCATTTTAGCTTGATTGTTAAAAAAAATAAAATCATTTGAGCTTAATTACATAATAAAAAAAAATGCATCTTATTTTTACTTTAATGAAAAAAGCTTTGTTGAGACTTGAGATTTTGCAGGGATAAGATGAAAAGAAAAAGGGTACTTCTATGGTGCAGTTGGCATTTTGACAATATTGGAAAAGTCATTTGAATAGACCAATAGGAGTAAAGTCTTTATTTGGTCCCACCAAATCATAATTATATGGTGTAGTTCCATAATTGTGTTTCTGTGTATCCTCAAAGATCTAAAGGTGTAAGCTTTCTCTATCCTAGGATCGAGATTTTTTAGCTCTGATACCAGAGTTTGAGCGGCAGAGTTTCGCGCGTTAGCTATAAGATAAACGTTGGAGTTCATTCTTCGTGTATTGTACTAGAAGTCTGTAATTAGACAATAGATCTTTTCTTTCTATGAGTCTTGCCTTTATTCTTGGATTAACATAAGGTCTATCCATATATAGCAGGTTTTTTAAGCATCTATATTCGAATTCTAATTTTTGAATTCTTCTCCTATAGACTTTTAGATTTTTTCTTTCTTCAGCTAAGTTCATTGCTAGCGTAGGCAGTAAGTGTAACAGGTTGCGGAAGTTTAATTAGATTCTTTTATCTAATTTTTCGAGTTGTAAGGACAACTCTGCTACTGAGCTTTGTAGCTTATTTAATTCTTTTAATTCTGAGATTTCAAAATCTCTTTTTGGGGGTGCCACCCTAAGGCTTTGGCTTCTAATTAATGATTTTTCTTCTGTTTCTTCAAACAGATTTTTGTCATCTTCTATTAATGAACAACTCTTTCTTGCCAAAGTTTTAAATATAGGTGACTCTAATGTCACTATAGGGGTGAATAATTCATCAATATGAATTATATCTTTTCCTGTAAATTCTATGCTATGATGTGAATTACTTAAAGCATAATTAATTCTATAGCATATTGTAAAAGGATGATTTCCTTTTTTCATAAATTTTGAATCTTCTAATTTGTAATTAAAGATTATGGATCTGTCCAGATCTTTATCCTTTAAGGATAATCCTATTTGTAAGTTTATATCAAACTTAATTTTTCCATATTTTAAATTGCATCTTCCTTGTGCAATTATAGATTGTCTATCATTTGTAATTCTAGAGTCTCTTAGAATTATATTTAGAGGTGTATCAATACCTTTCATGAAAGTACTTTTGATTAAAACTTGAATGGTAGATATGTGAATATAACCGATTTTATTTCTTTCTTTTTCAGAAAGACTTGAAATTCTTTTTTGAATTTGTGTTCTATCTATGGTAGATATGAATATATTTCCAGAAGTAGAATCAATTGGAATTGCTTCTTCTCCTACCATTATTCCAAATTTCAAAATATTTTTCCTAAAGAGAAGTTCTTTGAATTTTATAGACTTTCTTTTAAAGTTTTCTTCAGCAGTTAGAGATAAATCTGCTTCTTCTATTTTGTGATCTTGTATACTATCAGCAAAATAACTAGATGTTTCTTCAAATAGTGAGATTTCAGTCATAATTTTCAAAATTCTTCTGAATTTTCACTAATATTATCGGGCAGAATATTTAAAGTTTTTATTAGACTATAAAATCGAGAGTTTTTTAGTCTATAATGTATACTTGCGAAGTCCCCATAGAACTGTCCTTGAAAACATTCTATGTATTTAGAATTTTTAGTAAAATTGTTTAACTCATGAACTAAACATTTTAATTCATGTTCTTCGAAGTCTCCTTCGATGGTTTCTTGAATTTTTTCAAGAAAAACCTTTTCTTGATAATGATTAAATTTGAATTTGTCTAAAATTATCTTAGCCAAATTTGGTTCAGGAATTCTTTCTAGTAAATAAGTTACCTTTTTATTATAGTCTTCCATCAAGACTAGTTCTAAGTATGTGTGACCAGAACTTGGTTCTGTGTGTTCAATTTCAAAAAAATTTGAAAATAATCTTTGAGTTCTAAAATTCGAACTTTCCATCTGTTATGCAAACAACATAATATAATAAACAAGTGATGTAATAATAACAATCATACCTGATATGATTTTCTTTGTTTCTGGTTTTGTTGAATTCTTCGATCTGAAGATGTTTGTGTTGTTTTGGGATATAATCTGTTTGATTATATTGTTTTATGTCGTTGATCCCTCAAGAGTATTACATCAAGGATCTAGCTCCTCCAGAGTATTACCTCAAGAGCTACTTCTTAGAAATAATTCTAAGGACAGAAGAAAATAATTCTTCAAAAACTAGTTAATAGTTTCGTATTTCTTTCAACTGTAATTTACATTGAGCTGAATGCTCTTATTTATAGTGGAGAAGGGCTCACATTAGGTAGACGTCCCTTTCCATGACATTGTACATGCACTCAGAAAAGTGACACGCACTCACACAACAGTGACATGCACTCAAAAAGTGATGCGCACTTAAAAAAAAAAAGAAAAACGCACTAAGAAATATGACAAATAGTATTTTACATTATTTAGCACTAAGTGGTCCCCATCTGACTCAGATGTGATAAGGTACCACTGCATAATTCTGTCCTATATTGTGGCCAGTTGATCCGTGCTGTTAGTCTCCTTGTCCTCTTGTGTCGACGATTTTTGACAGTTTTTACAGTTATGATTTTTGTAATACTGTAAAAAATATCTACAGCATTCTTCTTGAATTACCCTTGGTAATTTTTCATGACCATCCTTCAGTTGGTCAATTCTTTCTTCAAGTTCTTTGATTGCCTTGATATCTTTTTCTTTTGCTGGTTTTCTGGAATCGCTATACACGATCATTGATGAGTCTTCGTAGATTGTTCTGTAGTTTGTCTGGGATGACAATCTTGAAACTTTCCGACGAAAATTCTTCATCTGATTGACGTACATAGCTGGATGCCAATCTGTGCTTTCTTTATTCATGACCGGATATTCTTTGTTGGATATCCCAATCTTGATTAAGTATATTGGTTTCGTGACCAGCTCCAAGGTATTTTCATCATACCAAGGGTATGTTGAATCGACCTCTAGAAAGATCTCTTTTCCTTTGGCATATAAATTATTGAATTTTTCTGCCAAATTTTGTAGATTTTTTGGAAGAAATTTAAGCTCTCCAAAAGTTTTCTTTGGTTGCTCTTCCAAATATATGGTGTGGATTAAACCATTTTGAAAGAAAGATAGACATGTAGTACTATCTATTCCTGGTAATGTAACTGTCTTGGGACAGTTAAATTTGTTGGCCGGGTAGAAACATTCAGTGGTGAATTCTTCTACATAATGGTTTAACCATTTCCACCTAAGGCTGAATTCCATGTAAGTTGGGTCGGTTTAACCATTTCCTTTGATTTTCTACATAATGGTTTATCAATTGACAACTTCCTTTTTGACTCCATTGTTGGAGATTTTTGAAGGTTTTTTGCTGTTGTAACCTCCTTGTATGCTCCGTAAAGTGCCTGTTCAGCTTCCTTCATGGTTTTGTATCCTTTGTGACGCACATTCTTGCCTAAGATGTGTTGCTTAGCTATTGCCCATTTTCTATAGATCCCCTTCATTGGACCATCAAAAATGACATAAGCTTCAAACTTTCCCATCTCATTGCTTGTTTGAATGGTTGTTGATAAACCATTTTTTCTGGCTTCATCTTCTTCCTCGACCTGGTCAGCCCAAGACTTCTTGCTGTCTGAGGTTGTTTCTGAAGATTCTGCTTCTTGTTCTATATTCCAACCACTGGGTACTATTGTTTCAATAGGAATTTTTGAACTTTCTGGGGTTGTATACTTTACATAGTAGTCATACTTTCCAGAAGGTTGTCCTAGGAGGTCCCAATTTTCTTCTTTTTTAAGAACTTCACTTGAGCCTTTTGCTGATTGATTTTCATCTGTTGTCATTTTTTGTAAACCTTTGAGTGTTGTAATCATCTCCCCCCTCTCGGCAGAGATTTTTGCTTTTTTGATTTCTAGGGCGACAAGTTGCTCGTCCTTTTGCTTGATGTTGTTCTGAAGTAGCTTTATGGCTTGCTCCATTCTCTCGTCAATGTATCTGCAAAACTGTTTTGCTCAGATTTTATATATTGAATATATGGCTCGAATTGTTGTAATTTCATCTGTCATCTTATTAGTCTGCCTTGTTTATGGTCAGCTTTAATTTTATATCTCCAAAATCCTGTAAGATATTTAGAGTCTGTACGAAGAAGGAATCTTGACGGTAATAAGTCAATTTTCCATTTTTCTAGTATTTTTACACACGCCAGAGTTTCTAGTTCCTGAATATGGTATCTAGATTCTGTATCTGTAAATGTACCAGAAATATATTTACATAAATGTAATTTTTCAGTATCCTTTATCAGGATTTTAGAAGCACTATAATCAATGCTTTTTTTGGTATCTGTTCCTTCTTTCGAAGTTTCAGATTGTTTTGATTGAAGATCTTTAGATTCTTCAATTTTATATCCCTTCTCATTTAGAGAGAGTTTTGCTTTACCGTTGGGTAAGGCTCTCATACAACCTGCCCAGGTTGTTTGTGATGCATCTGTTTCTACAATCAAAAAATCTTTTATTGTTGGATTGTATAGTTCAGGCAAAACTTGAATTTTTTTCTTTAATGGTTTTAACAATATCAGAATCGATTTCAGTCCAAGACCAAGGAATTTTTTCTGAAATCTTTCTTTGTAAATGTTTTCTTTCTTTTGCTAAATCTTTGAAAAATCCTTCATTAGCAATATAATTCAAACATCCAAGGAATCTTTGAATTTGTTTTCTGTCAGAAAACTCATTTGGAAAAGCTTGTATTTTTTCTTGAGTATGAGGTGCTAGACCTAGTTCCCCATTTTCTTTTAAAATTAGACCAAGGTATTCTATTTCTTTTTGTAAAAGTTTTGATTTCTTTTTTGAAATTACAATACCTTTTTCTTTAATTCTTAAAAGAACAATTTCTAAATCTCGAAGATGTTGTTTTTCATCTCCTTTTGTAAAAATGAGTATGTCATCTATATATGCTAAACATATATGATCCAAACCTGCGAGAGATTTGTCCATAAATCTTTGATATATTGATGGTGCTTGTTTTAGTCCAAAAGGCAAAACATTCCATTCGTAATGTTTTTGAGGTGGACATGAAAAAGCTGTTAATGGTTTTGTTTCTTCTGCTAGTCTTAGTTGATAATAACCAGACTTTGCATCCAAGGAAGAAAACCAATTACATCCTTTTATCTTTTCTAAAATAAAATCTTTTCTTGGTAATTTATAAGAATCTCCAACTGTTGCCAGATTAAGTTTCTTATAATTAATTACCATTCTTCTCTTACCTCTTTTTATTTCGTTGTGGTTTTCGACATAAAAAGCTGGTGCAGAATGTGGACTTGATGAAGGTCTAATAAGGTCTTTATCAAGTAGATCTTTACATTCTTGTTGAAATTCTTCAACATCTCTAATAGAATATGGAATTCTATTTGGAACATTTATCTCGTCATTAGGGTTTTTAAGTTTAATGACTATAAGTTCATGATTAGTGTTTTTAACACTGTCTAAAGGGTTATCTGAACAGACTTCATCTAACCTTTCTTCTATACTAATATTGAAACTTCTTTCTTCCCATATAGTTCTTAACTCCCTAAGGTTTCCCTTAATAAAGTTTAAGATTTCATTTCTAGTAACTATTTTGGTGGTTACTACTTTTCTATTTTCAGGATTTCCCAAATCCTTCCAATGAAGTGATATAGTATCCTTTTTTTGAGTAAATGGTTCATATAATTTTAAAAAGTTATTTCCTATGATTAGATCTAATCCTGAATCATGGAGGTAGATTGTTGGAATAAAAAATTTATATCCTTCAATTTCTATAGACACATCTCTAAGGTTAAACCATATCTGATGTTTTGATTTGTCTGCAACTATTATTTCTTTTGGCTTGGTTAATCTTTCCCAATTTCTAGAGATAGATTTTTTCCCAAAACAAAGAGTTGCACCTGTATCTATATAGGCTAAAAGGTTTCTATTTTTTAGCACTATTTTGATAAATGTAGCACTTGGATTTCCTTTACCAAGTATCTTCTTCGACATCTGAATCTGTCTCTGTGCAGTATTCATAAATGTCTTCATCGGACTCTATGTCTGATTCTATAGGTTCATATCCCATTGCATATATTACATGTAGGATATTTTTCTTAGGATTTTCCTTTTTAGGGCACTCATTTGCATAGTGACCTACTTCATGACATAACCAACATGTACATGATTTTTTGCCTTGTGGGCATATTTTCTTCCTAGGGTAAGGTTGTTTTTTCCTAAAGAATTTTTTGTTTCCCTTTTTGAATTTTCTAAAAGGAACCTTCTTAAATTTCTTTTTCTTATAGGGTTTTTGTAACCTTGTTTTTCTATGTTTTTTCCTAGAGTTGCAACCATAATTTCCTACTTTGTCTTGTAGTTTATTACAACAAAGGGATACTTGAGCTTCTCTTTTGGCTATTTTTTGACTACACATTTCTTGGAGCCAAATTTTTAAGGTGGTTATTCTTCCTCCTAAAGTATCATCTACTTTTCCTTCTGCTAATGCTGAAGTAAAGAATGTTTTAACTTGAGCTGATACTCTTTCTGGTAACTTGTCATAGAATAGTTCTATCAAGTTTCTAGAGATTCTAGTACTATTATCTATGTAGTAATAATAGTCCTGAAATTCACAAATGAAATTATCTACATAGCACATGTTGCAGATTTTTAGGTTAGTTATTTTTCAAAGATTCTGGTCGGAAAATGCTATCTTAGATTGAATGGAGTCCTTCCATCCTTTAAATTCTGTTACGAGTAACATATGAATCCAGTCTACTACTAGAGCTCCTGTTAGGGGTATTGTTCCCATAACTTCTGGTGGTAAGGTAGAAATGTATTTGTAAGCATTTCCTCTAGTTTTATATTGTAGGAAATTGAAAATTTCAATTGGTCCTAAATTTTTAAGGTCTTCATTTAACTGGACTAATACACTATTTGTATTGTACCAATCTCTTAGATCCTTGGCTGTATCGAAACTACAGTCTATGTCTAGAATTCCTTGCCCTTGAAATGGGTTTTGTGTAGGTACATAATAATGGGGTACCTTTTGGAATTTTTGTTTGGTAAATTCTTTTTCGAATTCTGCAGATCGTTTTGTACCAGATGTCTCTGCTGGTTCGAATTTTACGAAGTGAGGATTTTCACTTTCCTCCTCCACTTCTTCTTCAGAGCTAAAATCATAAATGATTTGGTTTTTCTCTTTCGGTTCTTCGTCAACTACTTGACTTTTTCCTGATATATCTAAAGAGACCATAAGTCTTTCTAAATTTTCTAATTGCCTATTAAGGGCTTCTTCTGTATCGTCCATTCTTAAAAGAATTTAGATGGTGGTTTAATTTTTAATTGTGTAGAAACAGAAGTTTCTTCGAGGTTTTCTAGAAGCCTAGGAATATTTTCTATTTCTAGTTCCTTTCCTTTCTCTTCGCCCCCTTGAGAGAATTGAAGAGTTTTGTCTTCTAAGAGTTTTATCATGTATGTTATCATACAAGATATATTATTTAGCTGTGGATTTGTTGTATGAAAAATGTGAGGAAATTTATGAGTTTCATCTTCTTCATAACAATCAAAGTTTATTCCATTATGAAACTTCCATGTTTCATATGGTTTTTATCTTTCTTCTTCAGACTGTAAAGTTTCTAAATAGGATGTTTGTTTTTCTATCCTATCTTGTAAATCAGAGAAGTTATCTAAAACTTTCTGTAATTTACTTGTTAGACTTTCTTCAGTCATCTGGCAATATTTTGAAGATTTTTCTGAAGGATTTCAGCTAGTTCCTTATATTCTCTAGCTAAATAGAGGTTTCCTGAGTTTCTAAACCAATAGTGTAGTCTTTTAAACCATCTAATTTGGACTTTGTATAGAGCAAGATCAGCTAGGTTAGGTTTAAAGCTGATTATTGGATAAATTAATCTTCCACATGGACTTCTTAGGAATTCATTCCCGTGTCGTTTTACTATCATATTATTCATTGTACTAATCTTAATTGCTATAGATTAGCTGCCAAATTTTGCTACTAAATTTGTACTAATGGGTTGTTTGGTTTCTAGCCATTAGATTTGAGATTTACACATAGGAATTTTTGTGCCTTTGCCACATTAGATTTTAACTTTTTTGGTGAAGTCATTTTAACGACTGCATGTTAGAATTCTCCGAAGAAAAATAAAGTCAAGGAACGAAATAAACAAAGCAAAAGGCATTTGTTTCCAAAAAAACAAAACAACTCGTCTTCTCTGTACATGAACCCTAATTTCCTTTCTCTTTAACATCCGAAGCTTTCATCTCCGTCATCTTCACCTTTTCAAATTGCAACCACCTCAATTACTTTCTCAAGGTTTATTTTTCTATTCCCCTCTCAATTTAGGGGTTTCAATTTTCTGTTTCCAGAACAAGGGTTTATGAATTTCGTTTTAAGTTCAGAATTTTGCTTCTTTCAATTGGGTATTTGTTAATTTGTAGCTTCTAGAAGGTTATTACATATTCATGTGAGAGATCAGTGGGGTTGTTGAATGTTGGGTGCGTTAATTGTTTCGTTGATCTTAAAAATTGGGTTTTTATGCTATTTAGTGTAAAATTCAATCAGAAAGTTTTCTTTTTGAAGTTAAATTATTAGTTTTAGTACATAACAATGTTCTCAAATAGTGGATATAGTTGCGCTATATGGTAGCGGAATTTGAACATATCACTATTCCATGATACGCTATTTAGTACAATGTGTTGTCAAATAGCTCTATTGTGGTGCTGTGTTGTAGTAAAATTTGAACAAATCGCTATTTGTTGCGATGCACAAAGCACAATTCAGAACACTGGTTATGATGCAAATAATCCATTTTGTAGTGTAGTAAAGTTTTACTTTCACTAATTTCATGACGTGTGTGAGATGTTAACTTTTCGTTTATTCTGCAGTGTCTGTTGGTGAGAAATGCAAGATCCAAGAATTCCTTTGACAGAGGAGGTCTTGAGTATTAAACCAAAGAAGAAGAAAAACACAACACAGAAGGCATCTTTACTTCATTTGCAAGGGAATATTGTTAAGGGAGAGGGACAGGCTCCTCTGCCGTTGAAATCAGGACACAAGGGTTCCAAAAGACACTTGATGACTGAAGTCTCACAACATTTTCAGAGACCAGAAGGTTCCAATTCAGATTCGTTGCCCGACTCTTCTGCGGGTGGAAGTGAGTACCGTCAATTGAGGCGGAAGTATTTGCAGCTGGAGGATGATGGCTTTGCATTAGGGAAAGAGCTAAAAGAGGCTGAAGATCAGGTTAAGACCCTTGAAGAGGAGAAGATTGCATTGCTGGATCAACTTGTTGTAATGGAAGGCCTTGTTAATCCATCAGAGATTCACTCATAGCGTTTGCAACTATCTATCACTTCATGTTATATATGTAATACCTATATAGAATTCAATGTTTGGCTCCTTTTGTGCAGGGCTTTAGAAATTCAATGGATAAAAATCATCTGTAGAAGTTGTACAAGTTATATTCTAAAGTTCACTTATATTTAAAATGCAGTTTGAACACATCACTCTTTTTATGTCTTAGTTATACTAGATTGCTCATATTTATTGTTAATCATGTTGATAACCATGTGATTTATTATGAACTCATATATGATTTATTATGAATTGATATACTGTTCTAGAAAGCAGTAACATGCTGTCATTGGACAATGAACTTGGGGCTCGGCTAAAAAACAAAGATTACTCTGAAAAGTGGCTTGTGAGTATGAGGGTGACCAATGTCGCTCATAAAAGTTTCTGCATTTGTTTTTTCTGATATGCACAGAATTGTACTATATTTGACCCTCTTGCAGCTATTTAATTGAGTTGTGCTTCACTGTGGCTTGAACATCTTACATTCTTACTGACATTGGGAGAAAGATATCTGCTGGTTCTTGTTGGTCTTCCAACAATCAGGTCCTGATATTCTTATTTCATCATGACTCCCCTTAAATTGTTCCCAGTCTTGCCAAAGTCCTTTGAAGAGTTTAATAACATTCTATCAATTAGTGTATAAAGGAAGTCGCTAAAAGCCATTCAAACTATCATTTGATTAAATGCATAAATAATATGAAAACCCCTTAACAATAGCAAGGGAGTACTACCGATTAATGTATTAAAAGTGATAGGGAATGTGAGAATCAATATTTATTAACTAACTAGTATTTTGACAAGCAAAACATGTTCATCCTCTTTAAGAGGTAAAATCTTAAAATAATGATCAAACTATTTTAACTTTCCGGCTCCCACACACTGCTATATATACATGGCTATTACAGACACAAGTAGTATACATGGCTATTACTGACTAACCTACGGCTACCATTCCACTAGTATATCACAAAGTTCTCTCTTGTAACATCTGACAAATAGTGATATAGTAAGTTGAAGGCATCAAGATTAAGATAATTTCTTCGAATTCTGTGCTTGGAATTGCTTGCTTCCCACACATGTAGCTGTAACTTGTTCCTTAGGACTTGAGTATGACTGTTTGGTCTTATAGTGACCATGAGGATCTCACAGCTCCTAAGCTAATATGTACAAATGTTGTTATCTGACCAACCCAAGGCTTGCTGTTGCAACCTTAACAACTAAAGGACTGGTGACCTGTGATATTCTGTTCCTCCATGTTAAGAACCCAAATGCATATCCCTTTAAGGGAGCGATCACTTTGAAATTCACAGTAAACTTGATTTTCTGTCCTGCTCTTGTGAATACTAACCGGTTTGGCACAACGGTAACATTAACTCCAGCCGGAGACAACACTTCAGCTTCATATATACTTCTAGCTTTTCCAACATTAGTCACAACTCGATTTGCTGAAAAGTTGTCTTCAAGATTGGGAACTGTAATAGATGGATAGTTGAGGTCAGATGGTGTTTTAAATGCCCCATCGCATGTGCTGTTGTCTCTAGTAACGAGATGGAGTGACTTTTCATCATAACCAATTGAACATAAGAATGCAACAAAATCTTCTGGTTGTGAATCATATACAAGACCAGGCTCCAGTGCTTTTGCAGGGTTCACAAACCCTGATCCATAATCAAATGCATTAGCCCTTCCTCTATCAGGATCCACTCTAATCGGTCCATTGTGCTTATCCAGAATTGTTGCTGCATATTGAATTTATGATTAGTTCCTTTAAAATAGACACTGACTAGTGAGTATTATGTACTGTAGGATCTATGCAATGAACTTTCATTGCTGTTCTCAGTATCTAGATTTCGAGTCATTAAATGACAGACCAAATTTAATATAGTATGAAGATTTATTTTAATTTTTTATCAAGAAGAATCTAGCTAGGTAGTTATTAGGTCTGTAATACCAGTAGTCATGATGGCAGATTTAATAGCAGATGGAGACCATGAAGGATGCACGGCTTTAATAAAGGCTGCAATTCCAGTAACATGAGGACATGACATAGAAGTTCCTGATAGAATATTGAACTTCATGTTTCCCGCTGCTGCTGGAGACCATGCTGCTAGGATGTTTAACCCAGGAGCTAAAACATCAGGCTGCATAGCAGTACAACCAGAAATCATCAAGGGCTAAGTTGAGAAAAAATAAGGAATTTTATGAACTCAATGGCATATCAATGAGAATATAACCTTCAAAATTTCTGGGGTTAAGGAATTGGGGCCTTTGGAAGAAAATGCTGCTGCACGCGGTGCAGGCTGAACTCCTACTACTGTCTTTGCCCCGGAAATCCTTGACATAGGTATGCTATTCAACATTATATAATACATGGTTAGAAAGTGGAAATAGATGATTTAAAATGTGTCTATTATTTTATCAAATATAAAACAACAAACCGTGTGCTGTTGATATAAGATAGAATCTGTTCTCCTGTTTTCCTTTGAACAATAGCCGAAGGTATCACAAATGGAATGGCAACACCTTGATCTGTTTCATCAATGAGTACCATCCCAACTCCACCCGCCTCTTTCACTACCTTACTTTTTTCCAATTTTGATGCCATTGAACCCTCATCATGTCTACACACCAAAATCTTCCCTTTGGTCTTGGTCTTGTTTAGTGAGCTATCTAAACAGTAACTGCAAAAAAATAGAAAAGAGGAAACCATTTTTAATTTTAAAAGCTATCCATTTGCATTGATATTTAGCAGCTCTAGCTTTTAAGTACCTTGTGCTTCACCTGGATTGATAAGGAGTAAAATATCCCGCAAAGGCTTCAGATGCAGGAATTATTCTTCTGGATGCATTCGTTTCAAATAGACTGAGACTCTCACCCTAATGCAGTTACAGAGAACTAATTAATTGTGCAGTAAACATACCAAGTTACCAACTAAAAGAAATCAGGTTTACCGTGATATGAACACCATTTCCTAACAGAATATCAGAGGTGAAATCCCTATCTGTTGAGCCAGCAGCAACAGTGATAAGCCATGGTGCAAGGTTTGTTGCAGAACCAACAGTTCCTTCATTTCCAGCTGATGCTACTACAAGAACTCCATGTCTAGCAGCATGGAATGATCCCACAGATATGGCATCATTGAAATAATCACCTTGAGGAGATTCAGGACCAAGAGATAAAGATATAATGTGAACACCGTCTCGTATGGCATCATCGAAGGCAGCTAACAAGTCCACATCATAGCAACCAGAATTCCAACATGTTTTGTAAACAGCAATTCTAGCCATAGGTGCACCCCCCCTTGCTTTTCCTGATGCCAACCCCTTATAATTCATGCCTGCCACGTATCGTCCTGCAGCTGTGGATGCTGTATGGCTTCCATGACCAGAGCTGTCTCTTGGAGATCTGAAAGAGACTTTTTTGTCTGATCCTTCTTCTGCTACATATCCACTCATATAGTATCTTGCTCCTATCAATTTCCTATAGAATACCATAAATGGTTAACCAATAATGAAGATGTCCCATCTTGAACATAATAATGCATGTGAAGACAAAACTTTTAAAAATTATGAGCATGTGATTCAATCAGAACCTGTTGCAAGATGAAGCATTGAAAGCTTCTCCGATTTGACAATGGCCTTTCCATCCGCGTGGCACTGGTGGCATGTCGGTGTCTCTAAAGCTTGGCGATTCAGGCCAAATTCCTGTGTAAATAGTGATTACTATTAGTGTTATCATTAAAAACCACTAATATTCCCATTTATTAGGAAAATCTAAGTAAGAATATGTATTGCCTCAACTATTTTCCAGTGTGATATTTCAAGCTTTTAAATTTAATCAATTGGACAGTAGTTTGTATCACAAGCTAAACAAGGGATGAATAAAACATATTGATTGTTCAATTCAGTTTTACTCTTTATGCAGAAGATTTATTTAATCAAATGAGTTCTTTTGAAGTTTTAAGCAAGAATTTGGTTACCATTATGATGTCATATAAAACATCACACTTTCTTCTAACTGCTACTCATAAAAGTAAGGAGATAAAGATACAGTTTCTGCTACTAAAGAAACAAATAAAGTGTGTAGTAAATGCTTGTGAAAACTGAAAACTGACTAATAAATGTTTTCATGAGATTTATTAGAAAAGGTGCAAGTTGTACGTGAGGATGAAGGAAGGGATGGTTAGCATAGAAGTTATCAAAAAGCATCATGTTACTGTAAGAGTAAGACTTCTCACCAGTATCAATGAGACCAATAATGACATTTGCTTGGTTTTTGGTTGAGTAACCTTTATTCTCCATGGTTTCATCATCTAAAAGTCCCATGAAGTCCCATGAATGAGTAGTATGCAACTTTCTTTTAGAATTTGGGAACACCGAAACCACTCCCGGCATCTCTGGTCATATTCAAACCAAAAAGATCAAATAAATAATAAAAATTATATGATCCTCTAAACATTGAAGCTTAAGGGAAGATGAAAATTTCACTAACTTGAAATTTGGTAAGCCTGTTCATCAGTGAGTTTTGCTGCAAAGCCTTTGAAACCATGTTTGTAGCTATATATATGTGAAGCTTGTGCTTGTTCAACACTGTTATAAAGAGAAAATCACATATCTGAAATGACATAGAAAAAACTATGTTCAAAATCAAAATAAAAGCATTAATTCTAACCTTCCTCTATGAACTTCTGCAAGCATTTGATGATTATGATTCAGAATATCATCTGTGTCTTGATCACTACTTTTGCTTCCCATATACACTACATAAACCTGTCAGTTTTCCAATTCAGATTCCATAATTTGCAATTACAATAAGACACATCAAAAGGACATAAAAAAACAATACTTTGTTGAAAACATATACCTTATCAGAAAAGCAGAAGATAGAATTTGCAACAAGTACTGCAAGAAAAAGATGAAAGAAGACAATACTTCTATGGCGTGTAAAAGAAGACATTGTTCAAAAGTGAAAACAAGAACAAGGTTCTATAAATTTATAAAAACAAAAAAGAATAAATAAGGAAAGCCCAAATGGAATTAGATGATGATTAGTTAGAAGTTAGAAACATAATCTTGGTTGCAGTTGTAACATTAGTATGTGTGTTATATAACGTTGGTGTTTTGTTATGTGTTAATTCAAACTATTTATATATAATAACAAAAAAAAAATGGCAAAACGTGGAGGAGTGGGAGTAAAGGAAAGTAGTAGTGGGAAAATTTTAAGATGAAGAGAGAGAGAGAGAGAGAGAGAGAGAGAGAGAGAGAGAGAGAGAGAGAGAGAGAGAGAGAGAGAGAGAGAGAGAGAGAGAGAGAGAGAGAGAGAGAGAGAGAGAGAGAGAGAGAGAGAGAGAGAGAGAGAGAGAGAGAGAGAGAGAGAGAGTTGCTTTTGGAACAAGTAAATGGAACCGCAAAGCTCCATATTTCTATGAAACCGTTATATCTTTAAAGCAATGTACTAATAAATATCAAACACTCAAACATGTTATAGTAACCGCCCCTGTGTTTCCATGATTCACTCACTAATTTCAGTGATGTTATTAATGTTTTAAAAACCGAATCAAACATCACTTGATGTTCAGTGGGTCGGATACTGATGGTAAAAATAAATAACAAAATTCTATCAAACATGACCATGAATCAATCCATTACGGGGTTCAATTGTAGTTTCGTTCTAGTACAAGTAGTTTATGGCAGTTGAATCATGATGCAGATATTTTATCTTAGAATTGAGAGTTGTGTTTAACTCAACTCCCGGCTTATAACGTGCCTAGTACTATTGGATTTAAAGTGCGGATAGGCCTGATCAAAAACTTAATAGCAGGCGCTCAACATATGATGAAGAAACTCTAATATCATCTTATAATTGAAAATTTGCCCTGTTGGGTCATAAGGGGATTCGAGGATCATTACACTGAACTTTGAGCAACTACACAGACCTAACTTAACCCTATAAAACAGACTCGTAAGGTTTAGCCGGTCGGTTTTTAGTCTAATTTTTTATTCATGTGATTAACAATGGACAGATTGTCCTAAAATTTGAGTTTGTGCGGTTGCTGTGACTTCAATCAATAGTAGTAATGTCTTAATCTCAGAGGTAAGTGCATTATTAATCAAATAGTATTTATTTGAAATTATTGACTTCTTCCAATTGATGATGTGTTTATAAAGTTTTAGATATCAAACATGTTATCATCAAATATATAACTGTTCATAAGATTAGAAAGATTCCATTATCTTTCTCACCATTAACTAATAACTATAGTAGATTAAAATTATAATTAAGTTTTTTAAGAGGAATCTTTTGTATACCTAAGAACACACATGATCCAAATTACAAACCAACCATTGTCTTTGGATCTTGTTAGAATACGTTTAAATTCAACCAAAGTTTTATTATGTTGTTTTCTATATCTTGTGCTCTAATCCTTAATTTCCTTTTTCTTTTTCACAATTTCTATTTGTCATCTCACGTAATCAAATAGATTCACACGTTATCATCTAACAAATAATTAAGATGTGGTTTCATTTTCATAGATAAAAAATAAATTAAGACGGCTGAAGATGGATAAAAGAAGTCCTTACTTCACACAATCCTGAATATGTCAGCACCACACAAACGAGAAAGTGACTTAGCTAAGATTGAATTCAATGGTTATTAACAATTTCGTGAAGAAATGTTATTTAAATTTGTTGTTAAAAGATTAATTTAGTGTAGCATTTTTTTTATATATAATAATTCTTTTTCCGGTTTTTTTTATAAGAGACAATTGAATTTTTAGATTTATTCAATAATCAATTTATTTGGTCTATAGAGCAAATACATCAATTACGAATGAATTTAAGAAGTCAACGGTTTCTTATAAAAAAATCGAATGGAGTAGTAACTAAACTCATACATATACATTATATATGATACATATTCATCAATTTGTCCGCAATTAAATATGTGCAAAGTGAGTTATGTTTTAAGAGGATAACCATATGTGAGTTTAACTTGATTGATAAAAATGTTCCATTATACTACTCATCAATTTTTTAAGTGAGCTATGTTTTAAGAATGTAAGGGTCAAAGTTCGAATCCTGGACACGACACTTATCTATCTTAAAAGTGAAATTTCTAACTACAAGACAAACCATAAAAAAAAAAAGACAACAATAACACAAACCAGCAGACCATCAATATGTTAGAAGTATCAAATCTCATATTCAAATTTAAACTTTTTTTTTTTGACAAAAATTTAAACAACTAATATTTTTACAACTACCATTGAATTGTACTTCCGAGAACTAGTACACAATTATTTGTAATTATTATTATTATTATTATTATTATTATTATTATCATTGGTACATAAAAAGGCCAAATATTTTTATTTTAATAAAAGGAAAATATTAACAAAACTCTGATAATAAAAATATACTTTTTTTTATATACTTTTTTTTTTAAACAATTTGTGAAATTAATAAAGTTTGAACATATAATTTTACGCATATTATTCAAACTCTTTGTAAGTAGATCAAAACATTATTTCGTACATTTTTTCTTTGATATATGTATGTATTTTTTTTTAATCAGTGCAAAAAAGTTAATTAAATAAATTAACAAATTACTTGTGTAAGGAAGGGCAATTCAATATGGTGGTGTTAAACCTTTTTTTACTAAAAAATATGGTGTTAAACTTGAACAAAAAAATCATGTTTTTGACAAAAAATAAAATAAAAATGACGAATAATAAAATAAAAATAATGTCGACCAGACATTTTTCTAAACAAGACAGCCATCATCATAATGCATGACGTTTACATATCATATAGCACTTTGATGCACGTAACGGCAACACCAAACCATGTTACTAGTACTAAATCCAAGCAACCACTTATCGCAAACATGAAATGAACGTGATGATGATCCAGGTTTTTATTCTAATTTAATCAAAGTTTTGAGTTGGATTTATAATTTGAGCAGTTTCTTGGTGGAAGAACGAAAAGGAAAGAAAAGATAACAAAAGAAAAGAAATTATTTAGAGAATAAAGTTTTACTAGTATGTGTTAGTTAGAGTAAATCTATTTTATCCGGTAGAACTACGTAGAAGAATAGGCTTCGGAGTTACGAGCTTTAATTTTGACTAAGTAATCTGCATAAATGTTGCACTTCTGAAGACATTTTATGTTGTAGATAATGGCAGCATAGCCGTGTCATTCATTAACATAATCAGATGATAACTTGATCACAGTTTTGGAGTAAGAATAGCACCACAAATCTTGATGTCCATTTCCCACTCCAAAGCTAAACCATGGTGCACCGTCAATAATTCCGCATGAAGGATATGCAAAAAATCCCATATTTCCAGTAAAATCGTGGACCTACGCACTGTCGGAGGTTCGAATTAAAAATTTAAGCATGTAACATTAAATTATTTTTTATTTATTTATTTTTTTGAAATTTAGGGTGAGGGGATAGTGTCCCAGTCCAAAGCAAGAAAAACCTTAAGGCTCAAAGAACATTTACAAAGGTAATTACATTAACCTCCCTCCAAAGATACTAGTGGGCTCGAATCCGGAACCTCTCGAATTCAAGACTTGTCTTTTTACCACTAGACCAAGCCTTTGGAGTTATTAAATTAAAAATTTTAAAAAGAGTTTATATTTATTTTAGTCTTCCTGGACTTAAAGGATCAATGCACATAATACATATTCACATTTTTTATAAAAAAAAAAAAACTTTTCATAGACAGCCAAATGTGAACTTCCTGACTCATGCTTTTCCACTAGAAATCGTTTTTGATCTTCTTAGAAACAACGCAATATGAACTTCTTTTCTTGACTAAATTGGACAATTGATCCCTTGATTTATTTATTGGTTTTATATTGGTCCTTTAACTAATTAAGATTACAAATTGATCTCTTAACTAATTAACATGACAAATTGACCTTTAACTTTAATTATGGTTGTCATACCGGTCCTTTTTAACATGTTGATAATCTTTATTATATATAAAGCGAGATTCCCACGGAGCTCTCACGTGCATTCTCAAGAGAGTATTGCTCTCTCGTGCATTCTTAAAAAATAAAGCTCTCTCGTGCATTCTTATAAAATATTGCTTACGTGGCATTCAGTTATATACTATTAAAAAAATTAAAAAATAAAATTGATGGATATATACTGTTAATCGGATATATATAACCTTATTTTTTAAAAAATTAAATTGTTGGATATATACTATTAATCGGATATCTTTATTATATACATAGCGAGATTCCCACGGAGATTTCTCGTGCATTCTCAAGAAAAATGCTTATGTGGCATTTAACTAGAGTTATTAGAGAGTTTTTGCTTAGGTGGCATTCAATTAGAGTTTTTCTATTTTTTTTTATTTTGTATTTTTTTAATCTTCTCTAACCCATTATTTTTTAAGAAAACAAATTTTTGGATATATACTATTAAATTAATCGGATATATCTCTCTAACCCATTATTATAAATTTCTCGTGCATTCTTAAACCAATATATTTAAACTTTCAATTCTCACTTCCACTATATACAAAGCGAGATTCCCACGGAGCTCTCACGTGCATTCTCAAGAGAATATTGCTCTCTCGTGCATTCTTAAAAAATAAAGCTCTCTCGTGCATTCTTATAAAATATTGCTTACGTGGCATTCAGTTATATACTATTAAAAAAATTAAAAAATAAAATTGATGGATATATACTGTTAATCGGATATATATAACCTTATTTTTTTAAAAATTAAATTGTTGGATATATACTATTAATCGGATATCTTTATTATATACATAGCGAGATTCCCACGGAGATTTCTCGTGCATTCTCAAGAAAAATGCTTATGTGACATTTAACTAGAGTTATTAGAGAGTTTTTGCTTAGTTGGCATTCAATTAGAGTTTTTCTATTTTTTTTATTTTGTATTTTTTTAATCTTCTCTAACCCATTATTTTTTAAGAAAACAAATTTTTGGATATATACTATTAAATTAATCGGATATATCTCTCTAACCCATTATTATAAATTTCTCGTGCATTCTTAAACCAATATATTTAAACTTTCAATTCTCACTTCCACAGCTATTCAATTCATTCCTTATTTCTTATGATCATGCTTCAAAAATATGTTTCTTATATTTTTCTATAATATATTTTTTTATAATTTATGATTTTGTTCTTATGTTTATTCATTCTTTTTAATTTTGATAGGAGGTGAACGTGAAGATACACGAAACGACAAATAATTTTTGTTGGTTAATTAAGGTAAATGTTTATAGAACTCTTTTTTTATTTGTGCTTTTTTTATTCAAATATTCATGATTGTTTTAATTATTGTTGAAAGACTTTATATTATTCAAAAACTGACCATATTCATAATAATTTTATGTTATTTTTACGGAGCATGTTAATAGTGTTATGCTTGTGAATCTTCTCATTCATTATCCTATGTTTGAGTTTATTTTAATATTTGATTTCTTTCAATCGTAAAACTTTTGTTTTGATATAATGTTTAGTTATCAGAAGACTAAATATGTGTTTAGTAATTATTCACATTTTATGTTAATACAGGTGATGGTCAAGATTGGTATTAACTACACACGTTGCATAGAAAGGAAGATTGGATAAAATTGAATTGTCTATTATATATTTCTATGTATGCAGAACTATTTATCTATAGTTTCTATGGAGACCTATAATTTTATTCATATTAGTACATAATTTAACTTTTTATTTTATTTTATACCGTTTAATCACCTCTTAGATTGGCTAGAATGAGATTATCAACTTATCATATTTTTAGGGATTGACATAAAATTCAAGTTAGCAAAATTTTCAAATATGATGATATATAAGCGAATTTTCAAAGAATATTTAAGCAACTTAAATAATTGTCAACTTGAGTAAACATATACAGTATATGACATGATCTCTTGCAATTTCTCTCTTTTTTTTTTAATAATATTCTATGTCAAAAAAAATGAGATTATCAATTTATCATATTTTTAGGGATTGACATGATATTCAAGTTAGCAAAATTTTCAAATATGATGATATATATAAGCGAATTTTCAAAGAATATTTTTAGTATATTCCTTTTTTACGGGTATAGTTACTGTTATTGTAAGAGAAAAGTAAAAAAAAAAATTCTTTTTTTTTCCTATGAAAGTTAAATTTTAATTGGATTCTATGTAAAAAAAAATAGATAATGACTTTAGCATATTTTTAGGGAATAAGGATTGACATAGTTTTAGAGATTAACATGAGAATCTAAATAACAAAATTTTCAGTGGATGACAATTGGGGAACAATTGCGTAAGGATATATTTATTCATTAAAATTTTCCGTCTAAGTAAACATCATATTAGAGTTTTGATTAGTTGCAAATTAGAGAAATTAGAAATATGTAAGATAAGGAAGATATGTGTGTTTATTTTTGGTAATTTCTATAGACAACAATATTTCTACTCATATATTAATATAGGAGGCTATTTTGATCTTCCATATAATATAATTGAAACTACAACATTTATTTTTACTCATATATTGATATGCGGATGCGGATCTATTTTTTTATAATTTTTACAAAAACTTATATTTATATTCATTTATTAATATGGGAGTCCCTTTTTTATTAATTTATGGAGGATATATTTCTACTCATACATTAATACAAGGCTTATTTTTTGTAATTTTCTATTTTTATTTTATGGAAACTGAATCATATTTTTATACTCATATTTTAATACGTACGGGGATGAATATTTTTATATTTTCAATTATTTAGTTTTAATACGTGAGATTACATATATACTCATATTAATTTATACAAAATTACTGAAATAATATTTAAAATAAAATATAAAAAGAATATTTAAAAGAAAATTATCTCGTGCACGGCACTGGCTAACATACTAGTGATATTTATTCATTAAAATTTTCCGTCTAAGTAAACATCATATTAGAGTTTTGATTAGTTGCAAATTAGAGAAATTAGAAATACGTAAGATAAGGAAGATATGTGTGCTTATTTTTGGTAATTTCTATAGATAATAATATTTCTACTCATATATTAATATAGGAGGCTATTTTGATCTTCCATATAATTGAAGCTACAACATTTATTTTTACTCATATATTGATATGCGGATGCGGGTCTATTTTTTTATAATTTTTACAAAAACTTATATTTATATTCATTTATTAATACGGGAGTCTATTTTTTATTAATTTATGGAGGATATTTTTCTACTCATACATTAATACAAGGCTTATTTTTTGTAATTTTCTATTTTTATTTTATGGAAATTGAATCATATTTTTATACTCATATTTTAATACGTACGAGGATGAATATTTTTATATTCTCAATTATTTAGTTTTAATACGTGAGATTATATATATATACTCATATTAATTTATACAAAATTACTGAAATAATATTTAAAACAAAATATAAAAATAATATCTAAAAGAGAATTATCCCGTGCACGGCACGGGCTAACATACTAGTGTATTTATATTTTGTCTGAAAAAGATGTATGAACTCCTAATCATATTTATTAGCACGTCTAACAGTATTATTTATAAATAAATTATTTATGAATTAATATAACGAATAATAGAAAGTAAAATTAATATATTTTTTATAAAAAAATGACCAATATCACAAACAAAATTAAAGTTAAATGACCAATTTATAATGTTAATCAATTAAAAGATTAATATAAAACTGATAAATAAGTTAAGGAATCAATTGTTCAATTTAGTTTTTTTTTTTTTCATAAATAAATTTTCTTTTTAGTTTTTTTTTCTTCTTTCTTTAGCTTCTTACCAAAAGACAGCCACATGATCACATCCACCACATGTCATACAGCTGGAACACAGAACAGAACATATCCCTACCGTACACAATCATTAACACCCACATGACGTAACTCACTTTCCATCTATCAAATGACTCTTTTACCCTCTCACTCACCATTCGCATGTTTCTTCAACACGACACCGTTTCCGTCGCACTCTGAGTAGTAGATCGGAGAATGCCGACGGAGAAAATCTTCAACGGAAGAGAACAATTCACCGATACTTCAAACACATTCAGTTCAATTCTAGCATTATCATTATGGCTTGGATCGATTCACTTCAACATCGCATTAATCCTCTTCGCTTTATTCTTCCTTCCTTTCTCCAAATCTCTCGTGTTCGTCCTCTATCCCTCTCAATTCCACCTTTTTTTGTTTCATAATAATTTTGTTGATTTTTCGTTATTTGTGTGAAACAGGGTTTTAGGGTTTCTGTTTTTGTGCATGGTGCTTCCAGTGGAAGCTAAGAGCAAATTTGGAAGAAGATTATCTAGGTAGAGTTTCGCTTTAGTTGTTTTTTTAGCTTTTTTCGTGACGTGAAATTTGAGTTTTTTTTCTTATTTTTTGCTACGTGTTAAAAATGTAATTTTTATTGTTTTGGGATATTTCATTTTTAGGTACATATGCAAGCATGCTTGTAGTTACTTTCCCATCACGCTTCATGTAGAGGATATAAAAGCCTTTGATCCTAATCGTGCTTATGGTTCGTACTTTGTACTCAATAAACATGATAATTGCGATGTTTCTGATTATTTTTTTACATGAATTATGTTGTTTTCTTGAAATGACAAGATAAATCAGGAAAAAATAGGTTTCATAAGTCCTAGCTCAACTGATAATGCTAATAATATTCCTAGGTTGGATGCCTTCAACCGGGTTCAACCATAGGACCTCAGCGTGTGTGTGTGAGTTTAAGTGCTATTTGCCACTTCATCTACAAACCCAAAAAAAAATTCGGATAGAAAAGAAATTGATAGCATTGTTTGAGTTGTTTCCTACTTTTTATTTATTTAATGGCTGTACTTGTTTATATGTTCATAGGCGTTGCTTTAAGATGAAAATTAACATAGGAAAGTGGGAGGGTAGATATGTAGATTTGGATAATCATTTCCTGGGAACTTGATGACGAATGTGGAAAGTTTGATCATTGACTGAAATTCATAGCAGACATGAAGCTTAGCTGATAATTTAGTAGTATATGTAATGCTCAATCTCAATGTAGTAATCTACTACTTGAACCTTTTCTAGCACTAAAAACCAACAGCGAGGATCCGTTGAAATTCTTGAGATTTATATTCTGGCAGTTGTTTTCATTGCTCAATTAGATTCCTTTTATGTTGATGTATCATGTATACCAAATTAAGGCTTGCCGTTAAATTTTGATTTCTACATTAAATAGATTGGTGCTCTGTTGTTGACAACATTGTCTATCCATTCATTTTTGTATTTTAATTATCAAGATTGGCCCTTTGGCATAACTACTTTTAATGAAAGCCTCAAATATGACTGTTTGTTGTCGTGTTGAATTGACTTTGTTCTTAACGTTTGCTTGAACTATATCAGAACAGAACTGATATACATCGCGAAAGAGTTTTTAACGAGAATCACAAACATAGACATCAGGATCAGTTTTGCCTTTTTCTTTTTAATAAAAAAAAACTATACAAATTGTTGTTTGACAGAAGTCTTGGTGGATGGTAGTGTAATCGTGGTTTTCTTTATTCAACTTTTCGTGGTAAGGAGTACTATCCATATCGGAAACATGATTTACAAGCTTTAACCAAGTATGTTATTTGGTTCATCTCAGTTGCTGGAAATTTAGTACAATTTACGATAAGCTTTATATTTCCCCAATGTTTGAGTCATGAAATTCCTAGTTTTCTATAATTGGTTTTTTAGAAAGTCAAAATAACTATTACTTCAATTTTTCTAGTGTTCCTGGTTATTGTATTTTTCTGTTGAAAGGGGGTTTCAAACTCAATATTGTCTTCAGAATTTGACCTATATTTACTAATAAGTCCTTGGTTATACTTTTTTGGTGTATCTTCTTGTTAGTTGCTCATTGTTGATAGTAACAACAGTGGAACAAATATGCAGTTTTTGGTTATGAACCACATTCAGTTTTGCCAATTGGCGTTATTGCACTAGCTGACCACACGGGTTTCATGCCTATTCCAAAAGTTAAAGTTCTTGCCAGCAGTGCGGTAAAAAACACTCTTTTACTTGAGGCACTAATGATTAATAATAGTTACTGAGGATTCCATTATAAGTTTTCTCTTCACATTTGAATTATAGGTGTTCTACACACCATTTTTAAGACACATATGGACATGGTTGGGTCTTTCACCAGCAACAAGGAAAAATTTTATCTCCCTGTTAGCTGATGGCTATAGTTGCATTTTAATACCTGGTGGAGTTCAAGAGACATTTCTCATGCAGCGTGGTTCTGAGGTGCATTGCTTTTTGCCCTCATCTTACTCAATGCTCATGTGATTTTTCTCCCGTTTTGACCAGTCGTTTGATACTTTTTTTCCTCTGATAATAAATGAATGTTTTCATTTTCCTCTGGAAATAGGATTGTTGATGCAAAGTTCAATAATATCCATAAAATGGGTCTTGCATGAATAATTTCCTTATGCTATGTCATTATATATTTAGTTTCATAGACGTTAATAGGATAACCTGAACTCTTTACTATATAGATTGCTTACCTTAAGGCAAGAAGAGGTTTTGTTCGCATAGCAATGGAGAAAGGCCATCCATTGGTTCCAGCTTTCTGCTTTGGTCAGGTACTTATTTCTTCTCTTGTTCTCTTACATTCATATAGAAGCCTTACATTGGTGCACCTTTACTTTGACTTTACATGTTAGAGTCACAAAAGTAACAACTATTACTATGAAATCTACCTAGTCACTTCTGTCTCTGCCAACATTTTCTTTGCTCTTTTGTTTTTGTTTTACCGCGATATATTATCTACTCATAAGTTGAAGATAACTATCATTTTTGGTGTAACTTCGATACAGTCAGATGTCTATAAGTGGTGGAAACCTGGTGGAAAGTTCTTTCTGAACTTCTCGAGGGCTATCAAGTTCACTCCTATATGTTTTTGGGGTATTTTCGGGTGCGTGTTTCTTTTATGTGTCATTTTGCATACTACCGTGTTTCTTTTATGTGTCAATATGCATCCTGCTGTGCTCATTCTTGAAATTGAACTTGTACAGTTGATTGAATCGAAGAGGATGGATTAATACAGTAAAAGATCTTTAAGATTTCGAACTATACTTTCCACATTCAAAATGATAGCTCTGCACATACATTACCGACAACAAAAGGATTTGACACTTAATATAGAAAAATAGTAAAATAGGCCGGCTTTTGTTGAAAATAAGCTTAAATTATTTGTTAAAAATTGTGATCGGAAATGTTGGATTCAATTGATGCAGTTCAGAATGTATGCCTTTTCCGATCAGCTGTTACTAATAGTAACTGCCAGCGGACAAGCACTTTCTTTTAGAATATTTTTCATTCAGAAAAAATTATTTGAGTAGCCAACTATTGTGCACAAACCAGAGTCTAAACTATAGTTAGCATGGAAGTTCATTCATCTCCAGTCTTAAAAGATACTTAAACAGATCATGCATCTCCTTTTTCAGATCCCCGGTACCGTTCAGACATCCAATGCATGTGGTAGTGGGTAGGCCAATTGAGCTAGGGAAAAATCCAGAACCAACCCCAGAGGAGGTATGCACTATTTTAATGTCTTTTATGTTAAATAGGATTTGCAAGGATCCAGTAATTTAGAACCTGTCCTAAGTTTAAATGTCCCAATTTTGTTTCTCATTAAGTAGTTTTGACAATGGTAGTTAAGCAAATTTGGAGGAGTTCTTTAGGAAACTTCCATGTCTTAGCTTTTAGCTTTGGGTACAATGTAATATACTTTCATAATCAAGAACTAATTACAAAAATGTATATATGATGCCCAGCATAGAACTGTTTCTAGATAGAAATTCTTGTTATTGTGTCATAGATATATGCAAATGCCGATGGCTCAGCTGACCGAAATACTTGCTTATTTGCACCTGCTTTTAGGTTGCCAAGATACATAGTCAGTTTGTGGAAGCGCTTCAAGATCTCTTTGAAAGGCACAAAGCTCAAGCTGGCTATCCAAACCTCGAGTTAAAAATTGTTTGATAAGGCATTAATGTCGTCCCAGGTGGTCTTTCATCGGTTATTTATGTATTTTCAGTTCTATTTTAGGGATGGGGGTTGATGAATGTAATTTTGGCTTTGTATATTGCCTGTACTCATAAAAGACTATCACCCCCAGGGTAATTAAATAGTACTAGTAAAATAATGTGAAATGAGGTGGTGCTTATTCTTTACAAAAAACAATAAAATGTTTCACTTGCTCTTAGATAATGCAATTGTGTGGCCTATTCTTGAATCTTGAATTTTTTTTTAAATGGTGCTATTGTATTTTTAATTTATTCGTAATATATGAATGATCAATTCATTTTTTCGTAAAACTCATGAAGTTTATGGCAATTCCTCTCACATAAAAAAGTCTTACATTAAGTCTGTATTAGACCTCAAAATGTGTTGAGCCGATACTGAGCATAGTCCTCCTAATTTGAATTAAAAGAAAATATATATATTTTGTAGGCTAATGCCACGGTGGATCACTTTGGACAAGTAATCTAATCGAATACAAATTTTACAAAATTTATTGGTAGATTGAAAGTTTATATCATATAGAGCATTCATAAAAAATTTTAAAAAAATTGAAAATTATTTGATATTTTATTGGGATTTATCAAGATTTACAGTATTTAATAAACCGTTAATCTTGATGGATCTCAATAACATATCAAATGATTTTCAATTTTTCTAAAATTTTCTATAGATGATCTATATGATATAAACTTTCAATCCAACGATAGATTTTGTAAAATTCGTATTCGTTATAGGGTTTTTCATCAATGGTCCACCATGGACCACTTAATAAGGTGGTGCATATTAGAATTTACCATATTTTGTATTCTCAGGGAGAATATCTTAAGCTTATACACATTGTGCAGCAAATAAGGGAACTGTGTTTGTTTAGATCCACAATGGAAAAGTTTCAAACATGAGTTTGTATTTGACCAAATTTGTTGCTGTTTTTTTATTTTGATTTTGAGAATTAAGTGTAGTTGTATATAATCAATTATGAGTTGAAACAACTATTTGTACTTTTACGTTGAGGTGAAATCAATTTTAACTTTATGCAATTTTTTATATACATGTTAATGAGTTTTTTCTAAAATAAATTGTTTAGGAGAATCCTAGTTCGATTTTGTTTGAAAAAAATTCACAAAAATAATTTTTAGTGAATACATTGAAACACAAATACCACTTTACATACTAGGCCTGAGCATTGGTCGGTTTCGGTCGGGTTTGGGCCGAAAATCACAAAACCGACAAAAACCGCAATCATTTAATTTGGACCCAATTCCGACCGATTATATCTTCGGTTTGTTCGGGTGGCGGATCGTACGGGTGGCGGATAGAACGGGTCGGTTATTACGGGTTTGATTGAAATTTTATTATATTTAAAACTCAATTATTCAAAAACTCATATTTTTCAAATAGTTCAATATTTTGTTCCCAATGTAACAAATTATAGAAGAACTAAATGAAAAAACAAAGAGGGTGAGATGTTGTTATTTTATTTAAAATTTGTAGATCTAATGACAATAATAGACCAAATAGAAAAGTATAAATATATAATTTGCATCTCCTTTATCAACATATTAGAAGTTTCTAAAATATAACATTTCTCTCCTATATCAAAGATGGATAAAAAAACAAAACAAAGTGTATACGAGATTGAGAGAGGGAAGGATCAGAGAAGGAAAAAAAAATTCATCTTAATGGTTGTTCGGTCGGTTTCGGTTATATAGAGATAGAATTTTAGAGACCCGCACCCGCCCGTATACAACCATTCATGCCCGACTGTTTGCAATCGTTGACCCGAGACCCGACCCGCACCCGACCGAATGCCTCAATATGTTGTCGGTTATATCGATTTCGAGTTGGGCCGCGGGTTCGTGCTCACCCCTATTACATACTACTTAATTTTAATTAAAATCAATTAAGTTTCTCTATTTTGATAGTGAGTCCAATGTTGCTAGTTGCATGATCCACAGCACACACATATTAACAAGACATACAAACAGTATAAGTATTCATAGGAAGGAATTTTCAAGTGAGGCCACACATATATACAGATATGTTAGTTGAGTTGAAACTTGAAAGGATATATAGAATTTAATGTAAAATATGAAGTACTAATTAATAAATAAATAAATAATGAATACTGTAAATTGTAATCAAGCCACAAGCCACATGAAGTAGGTTGACCAAAGAGTAACCGCAATTGACGCTAATGCATAGGTCCACAGCATGATAATAGAACATTCACTTTCACCAGCTCCAAATAATTGGGCTATGGTGCCTGACATAGGAAATTATAATAAAGTTTCAACAATTATGTAACCTAAGCTAATTATAGTAAAATTTGATTTAAACTAGGAGAATAAGAAAATTATAAGAGTTTATTTATTGGAAAATGCTAAACGGTGCACCCGGTGCACTAGTTAAGTAAGTTTTTATGGAATTTTTTTCTTGAAAATTGTACATTCAATGATTTGAAAGTATAAAAAGTTGTCTTATCTATATCATTTTTGTCTTTTATTTCCATTTTTAGCATGCTAAACAAGTGCACCAAGTGCACCGTTTAGCATAACCCTTATTTATTTATTACCTATACTCATAGCTGGAGGAAGTGCATATTGAAGGAGAAGTATAAACTGATATAAAGGATCTACTTGCACCAAACCCAATTGTGTTGCTCCTTTAATAATAAGAATACCAAAAATTGGTAGCAAAATATATCTGACTGCTATGATTCCTATAATTGTCCAAAATGGAGTGCTTGCTCCCTTCAATCCTGCTCAAATTGTAAACATATCGATCAAAATAGTTTCTCGATTGACTTTTGTTGTTAGAGGTTATGATGTGACACGTTAGTCAGACATAATATCGCATTGCATGTTGATCTCACATTCATGTTAGTTCCCTATCAACTAATTTGCCCTTAGAATTTAAATCATATGGGTGGCAAATTGGTCGGTAATTGCAATTGTACGTAATATGGGCGAACACAAATTCAATTGATGTGCCACGTCTAACACTAGAAGGAAATGTGAGGGACTATTTCGAATGACATTTCACAATATCAAGAATATATTTGCCGATTCTCAAAAACTATTTTGACAGATGCGAGGACTAATTCGTCTATTTACTCACTAAGAAACTATATAGTACTCATTATAACTAGCATTGTATTTACATATAGTGTTACCTTTAAGAAGGTTGGCACCCATTATAAGGGTTATTGTTGGAACGGCAGCCTCACTGCATGTAATAATAGGGATAATGTAACCTTATATATATATATATATATATATATATATATATGTAATTCCAAAATCTTAGAAGATGAAAATTTGAAAGGCATACCCCAACATGGTAGCAGAGTCTTCAATCACATGAAGAGGAGCATTGCTTCCAATCATTAAACTACGTAACTTAGGAACTACACCAACAATAAATCCAACAATCTGCATAAACAAAATTTTAATCATAATTTTTCCTTTGTTATTCATAGATTTATTATTTAAATTATCTAACAACTTTTAATTAATTTTCAATTGTATAAAATATTATAATTTTTAAATACACGCGGAACGCGCACCCTGTGCGGAAACACAGGTATCCTACTAGTATATGAATAACACATGAACAACGTATCATACCGCTCCAAGAGTTGCTGGTGAAAATATGCCTCTGATATTGGGGTTGCTTAAAATCATTCCACATTGATACTTCATTTTATCTAAGATATGTCCCTGCAATTAGATTTATAATAATTAGGAAAAAAAAAATTTGTTGATTTTTTTTAGTTGCTATAACATTGGTACGAAGTTTCCACTGTCGTTAACGATGATTAATCTCCCTCAAAGAATCCATAGAAGGTGGTTTCTCCCCTCCCAACCAAAATTTCTCCATACACATAAGCCAGAAATCGAACCGCTGACTACATGCTTAAGGCGGCCAATTCATTGTTGGTTTCTTGTTGAATTTTTTCTAAATGCACAATATGTTTGTACACAAAACTACTCTAAGATTATAATCTCAATATTTGATTGGTAATAAAATATCCCATAAAAGAGGAGTTTGTAACAACCTTCATTTTGTGCTCAGACTCATAATTAGAAAGCAATAGGATGTATGAATCATCCACATTGCCTTTTACTGCATTTATAGCATCTGATTCCTCCTCAATGAATGAGTCTGATACATCCCTTGAAGCCTCTAATGTAATGGAATCACTACTTTTGTTACCTTCTTTCTGAACTTTACTTGATGAAATCCTCATTATGTTATACACATAAGTCCATATAAAGATAGCTCCAATCTATAATTTCACCAAAGAACAATACATGTTAAAAAATCGCAACCGGTTAAATATGTAACTTTAGAAGCAGTTATGATTAAAGTCAAACGGTGCTTAAAAAAATTATTAAAGTCAAACGGTTTTAATGATCTGACGATTATGAGTAATTGATAGTGTAACTTTTTTTAACACCGACTGTGTAAATATGTTAAATGCAAGATACATACTGCCATAGAAAGTGAAGCATAAGCCATTCCATATTGATAGCAGACATCAGGATCTCCAAAAGGACTACCTTTGTCTTTACATATTGCTGGGATAATGATTATAGGCAAGTTTCCTAAATTTCCTGTTCATATATAAACCTTACAAAATAAGATCAACCGAAATAGATGCATAATTAATCAGGTGTCGCGCAAGTGTACAAAAAATGGACGTCCGTGTATCATTACTGATTGTATAATATCTGTCTTATTGAATTCATTTGTTTATGAAGAGATGTACCTGCAGAACAAACACCTACTATGAGACCTTCAATGTTTTTAGGAGGCCTTGTGAGTTTGATAAGGATCCATCCTAAGACTGAGCCTAACAAAAATGTAACCAATATGTTCACTGGCATGAACCACCTAAACATCACAATCAAAAAGTGTTACAAATTATAATCAACAAATCAAATCCTCAAATCAAAATTAGCAACCAAAAAATTGAACAAAATATACAACTACTCACAATAAAACAACATTCTCCGATGTGACCGTTTCGGCTAAATTACCACCGATCAAAGCAGGATTAAACACATAATGTACAAGCTGTCGAATTATAGTTGTCAATATATATAAAGTAGAAAAAAAAAATAGTTGTTAAAGAATTTATAGAGTTATTACATGGTTGGTTTGATTTCTTGCATCTTTTCCAAGCAAATTAATGTTATCAAGTGCAAGAAATAAGCCAATTGCAGTGACTATTAGTACTTTGATGACAGGGAAAGAAGCAACAGCAAATAGCTCTAGCAACCCCATTTTTACAATCAAATCTTCCAAAACTATATGCTGATTATAAATTTATCCTGCACACAAAAAAGATATGTTTTATATTATAGTTACAGATAGAAAAAACTAACACAATATTAGGTCTTTCTTTCATAATTTTCATTGATGCTAATTTGGTCCATTGAAATGAAGTTGAGTATAGAGAACATGTTTATTTAATTAGCATGAACTATTTATCACGTACCTTATCAAGTAGGTTGTATATTGCAGCTTCCTCAAATTTGTGTGTGTCATGTCTTGTTGCTTTTAATGATTGAATTTGAAGTGAGGCCAAAAAAAAGAGTGGACAAAATAACATAGAAATAACTCAAGATCACTGGGATGAGATGATAAGAGATCTCTTCCAGCTTAACCAGAGGTCATGGGATCGAAACCACCTCTGGGAATGCAGCAGTGTTAAATTCTCTTGAGGGAGAACTTTGCTACCCTTTGTGGTCCTACCCGGCTCGAGAGATTTGTCTCTGCAGTTGCGCGCAGAGGATACGCGGTTCAAACAAAAAAAATAACATAAAAATATATTGTGTAATATTTACAGCTATACTCCGTCAGAAAGAGATTTGCTGCTATATTATTTTACACAGTTTTGATGTTGTTATTCATTTCAGCCATCTGATCTAAACTATACAGTCAATATTGTTTTAAATGATTTTATAACTGCATTTATATGAACTGTCTGGTCTATAATCAACGGTCAAGATCGAAAGCTATGTGAAAACAATATGAAACTGTACATCCATACTCCCTCACATCTTAGAGCATCTCCAGTGATGAACTCCTCTCAAAGATTTTTTATGGATCCCACAAATTTCACATCATTTTGAAGCAATTCATTGTAATACAACTTCAAAAACTCATATCAGGTCCCACAACTTTATTTAGTACTCTCTCCGGCCTTTTTTATAAGCAAAAATTACTTTTTAAATTCATTGAAGAAGTAATGTATCTAGTCTATATTTAAGACTAGATACATTACTTTTTCAATGAACCTAAAAAGCAACTTTTGCTTATAAAAAAGGCCGGAGGGAGTATATTATATTTTATTCTTATCTTTAATATAGAACTTTTTTTTTAATTTCACTAATCAATGTTCCAAGAATACCGGTTAGCATGACTGTATTTAGAAATCGAAGATTGATTTTTCACCCATAAATTCAATGTTACTCATTGTAATTGTTTCTACCTCACCGAGACATTAATCTTAGACTTAATTTTCCAATCATATTCATTTATTAGTAGACCTATTTGTTAGTTGATGTAATAATTGATTTGAGACAGAACAACATATTATCCCCACAAGGTACCACTTGGAAAATAAGTTCACGTTGATTTTCTGATGAAATAACGACAAATGAAACATATGTGTAAGTTGGGTTACTTGAAGCCAAATTAGTATTTAGACTTTTGGACAATATATGTTAACTTTCAAGCCAAATACAATTCAAACTCTCACTCTTAAAATTTTGAGAAAAAATGTTGGCCGAGTATTTATAATTCATCCGATTCGGCTTGGGCAAGTGTCGCCAGAGATTCCTTGTATTCACACAATCGAAAATTAGAGCATTTATGTATGTCTGACAAAAAATAACGAGTAATTGATAAATTAATTTATAGCAAAAAAATTTATAGTGTATAATTTATAAACTAGTAACTTATAGCTAACAAAAGAAACTAATAACTTATAATAATTTATAACGAATGAGCTAACTGATTGAATTTACGGTGTTTCTTTATTGTTTTTTAAAAAATTAATATATTTAATTTTCTTTTTATGTAAATTGACAGAGAGGGATAAAATTGATTTTACAAATCATATGTGGTCTTGTGAAACACAACTTAGATGTTATATGAGTGAATGCATGATTTGAATTAGATGCAATCAACTATCTGGTATAGTCATTTTATAATCGTTTGATTGTAATTTGACAATTTAAATAAATACAGTTAATAAATATAATTTTTAAATTGCGAACATTCGATTTTAATTGAACGAGTATAAATAAATCAATTGTACAAAAATAACAAATGCAGAGAATTCATATCCGTGAATGCAAGATGATGTGATTGCATGTAAACAAAATTCAACAAGGCAGCCAGGCCTCCTAGAACTGTGTAGAGGTATATGACTTGGCGATGAGTAATTGAATTGAGAATGAATTGATTCGATGAATGATGTAACATTAGTGAAAGGGGACCTTTTGTTTTTTATAAAATACTATTGGAAAGTTATAACTTATAAGGATTACTACATAAGGAAGGAACCGCCATGATTGGAAAGTTACAAGATAATTCATCTACTCATTATTGATTAAATACACAAAGTTAATTTAGTTAAAAAAAGATATTTGAGTCTTTTAATTGTTTAATTTAGAATTTTAATACTTGTGATTAGTGACGATCTGATTAAGAGTATTTATATTATCTATACTATTATTATTTGTCTTCCTCAAAGTAAAAAGTATACTTGGCGTCCTCACGTTACTTTTCAATGAGCAAATTCATATGTGGCACTATTTTAATAATGTGGCGTATATGTGGCGCCTACGTGTCTTCTCTTTACAACCTAAAGGGACACGGTTCAATTCCCACTGACAACAAAATATTAATTTTATGATTTTTTTTTTTTGTCTTTCTTATTTTGCCTTGCTTTTATTTTTTTTACCAATTATTGAAATTATTGTGAAACAAAAAAATAATACAGATATTAAGATTGGGATGAACTCTATCGAATAAGTACCAAACAAAAAAATCTATTATCAAACAAAAAAATAGAATTGCCTTGATTTGGTTTTTTTTACCAATTATTCAATGTATTGCCAAAAAAAATAATAACGAACCTTACAAAATAAAAAACAAACAAAAATTAATTAAAAGATAATCTATATTATAGTAAATTACATTACCCTCTCTTGAGAGGTACTTAAATTACATTACTCTCCCCTCTTATGTTAAAATATATACTTTCCTCCCCTCTTATACAAAATATATTAGAGAAAATTACTCTCATATCCCTCGAAAGAAATTTGAATTTCATCCTCATTCCCTTAATATTAAAACATACATTTTCCTCTTTTAATCAAACTTCATTTTAACTTTTTACATGAGCTTTATTAATTCTTTACGCAATTAGAAATAAATCTCTTCCTTTAGTTCATATATCTTTGAATATTTTAATGGAACATTTTATAAAATAATTAAGATGTGAGACCTAAAGTTATGTTCATGTTGTTTTGTATATTACACGGGTTTGATTTAGTTCTTCATTCTATAAGAAATTACTCTCTTCTATTAGATCAAATATCTCTTGAAATTTTAACCGAATATTTTACCCATATAATTAAAACGCGAGAAATAAGATTATAGTCTCAATTGTCTTTACTTTTTATATACCTATGATTTAATTCTTCACAACGTAATAGATTACACTTTTCTGTTAAATTAAATCCTTTTTGATATTTTAATTGAAAATTTTGTAAAAAAAATTAAGATGTAAGGCCTTAGGTTATAGTTTCAATTGTTTTTCTTTTTTACATTACTCTTTTCTGTTAGAGCAAATCTCTCTTGAAATTTTAATTGAACTTTTTACAAGTATTATAAAAAAAGCGAGACCTTATATTATAGTATCAATTGATTTACTTTTTACACGAGCTTGAATAAGTTCTTCACACCTGTAAGAGATTATTCTCTTATGTTATATGAAATTCATTTTGATATCTTAATAAAAAAAATTACAAAAATAATTAAAATGTGAGATCTAGGGTTATGGTCTCAATTGTTTTACTTTTTACACATGTTTGATTTATTTTTCACACCGTAAAAAATTACTCCCTTCTATTACATCAAATTCCTCTTGAAATGTAACTTGAACTTTTAAAAAAGAAAATTTTAAGACCTTAGAATACAGTCTCAATTGTTTTACTTTTTACACGGTTTTTTTTTATTTTTTTCAGACCTTAAGAGATTACAATTTTCCATTAGAATAAATTTTTCTTGATATTTTAATTGAAGTTTTAAAAAATAATTAAGATGCGGGACCTAAGGTTATGATATCAATTACTTTACTTTTTACACGAACATTATTTAGTTTTTCACGCTGTAAGAGATTACACTCTTCCGTTAGTTCAGATCTCTCTTGAAAATTTAATTTAACATTTTACAAGAATAACTGAGATGTAAAAGATTACGAGCTTTACTTTTTACAGAGGCTTAATTTAGTTCTTCACACTGCACTACAAAAAACTTGGTATTTAGCGGCAGTTTTTTAGTGGAGGTTTAGGACAACCCCTCCAATTTAGTAAGGAATGACACGCTTGCTTTAAAATTCTTATGTATATTTGGGGGGTTGTAACCCCCGAAAATTGATGTCACGTTTCCCACTCTCGCGCGCCAGTTTTATCATGGTTTTTCTACTTTTTCTTTTTTTCCTCAAATTTTAATTGTTTTAGAAAAAATAAAAGAGAAATCTCACTCCAAACGGGAAAGCACTACAAAAAAACAGGAAAGCGGCAACCGCCGCTAAATGCACCGCCGCAAAGCATTTAGCGGCGGTTATACCTGCTGCTAAGCATTTAGCGGCGGTATAACCGCCGCTAAATGCTTAGCGACAGTGCATTTAGCGGCGGTTATAACCGCTGCCGCTTTCCAATTTTTTTGTAGTGAAGAAAGAAGAATTACCGCAACCTCTCCGTCACAACCTCGCTCCGTCTCACTCCGCACCCTCCGTCTCACTCCGCAACCTTCGTCTCAGCCTCACTCTGCTCCGTTGTGTCACTGCTAATGCCTATTTTCACTCAATGAGGTAAGTTTTCGATTCTTTTCACATTCTTTCGATTTCATTCTTTTCAACTTAGGGTTTCAGTACTTTGTTTCAATCAATTTCTCAAACTAGGTTTCAATTTAGGATTTCATTCTATACAGATCCAGATTATGTTTATTTATTCTTTTTCTATAGTTTGTACTTTGTTAGTGGTAACTATGTAAAATTCAGCTTTAGAAAAGATATTCACGTTGTGCATTTTGTGTGCTTTTTTAAGGATTTTTTAGATGAATAAGTTGATTGAAGGTTGATTATTAGAGTAAGGTAGTAACAACAAGCAAGAAACAATTAATTGAGCTAGCTGTAAGAAATTACTTTCTTCTGTTAGCTAGATGTAATCCCTCTTAAAATTTTAATTGAGCTCTTTACAAAAACAATTAAGAAGACCTAAGATTATGGTCTTAATTGCTTTATTTTTATACACGGGCCTGGTTTTAGTTCTTTCTACCGTAAGAGATTAACCCTCATTTGTTAGATCAAACTCCTTTTAATATTTTAATTGAACATTTTATAAAAATAACTGAGATTCGAGGTCTAAGGATATCGTCTCAATTTCTTAATTTTTTATGTGAGTTTAATTTAGTTCTTCACACTTTAATAGATTACGTCTCCTCCGTTTGACCGGATATCTCTTTGAATATTTTAATTGAACTTTTTTACAAAAAATAATAAAGATGCGAGGTTTAAGATTTTGGCTTCAATTACGTTTTACTTTTTACACCGGCTTGCTTTAATTATTTCCGTTAGATCAAATACATTTTGATATTTAATAGAATTTTTTTTACCTAATAGTCAAGATACAAGGCTTAAGGTTAGATGCTCTTGAATGAGTTCTTCATCCCATAAAAGATTATCCTCTTCTATTAGAACAAAACGCTCTTGATAGATTAATTAAATTTTCTACCAAAATAAGAATAAAATAAATATATCTACACATTAAAGTCTAAAATCATTAATTCTAACAAAAAAGTCCAAAATCCATATATTTTTATGAATGAAAGCTAACTCATATATAACGCGGGCAATTTTTCACTTCTAAGTTAGAGAAAAATCAATATCCTGGAGAAAAACAATATATTTTTATGAATGAAAGCTAACTTAGAGAAAAACAGAAGAAACAAAGAGAGGAACAACAACAACAACATTTTTAGCATAGATCTATCCCTTCTGTTTCAAAATCCAGAAAAATCCTGGAGAAAAAATTCAACAGAGTTATGATTTATAAACAAAACAAAACAAAATAGATCTAAAATCTCATTGCCAAATTTTTGCAAAACAAATCTCATTGCCAAATAAACTCACCGAAACTGCTATATAACAATAGAGTTTGGGCATGCTTAGAATCATTTTTTAATACGGGACATTGATTTGGGCATGCTTAGAATCATGATATTCGGCAAACTATTCGGGTACGGTGGGGACTGATGTTGTGGGTGGCTGGCCGACAGTTGGATTAAATAACGTGTGTCGACAGTGGCGGTGTACCGAGTGGTTTCAATGAGTTTGATGAAAAGATTGAAGTTGTTGGTTATTGTTGTTGAAGTTCCGATGAAGACGAGGAAGAACACATTCTTTTATTTTAATTTTTCTTTAAAAAAATAAATAGGTATTTAACTTTTAAAATAGTTTGCTTACTAATTAAAAATGTCACTATAAGTTGACACGTGTCACCACGTGATTTGTTAGCTAATTAGAAAAACGGGTCCATACTGTGCCACATCACTATTCGGTTAACCAAACAAACAGAAGGACTAAATTGGATAACAGCAAAACTTATAGGATTTCTTTTAATCATTTTTAAAATGTAGGGACTAAAAACATATTTAACCCATGTATATATATATATATATAACAAGCATTTTTAAAATAAAAATAAATAAAATTTCTAGCCCGTGCTTGGCACGGGTATCCATACTAGTTTTTTTAAAAAAGAGTAGTTTCGTTTAGAATTTTTGAAGCTATTTTTTTTCTTCTTAATAGCATTAGTCTTCTTTTTTAAAATGATTTTTCCCTAATATTAATATTTTTTGTAATTTTAGTCTCAACTGATATTTCTAGCTTTCAAACTTAGCATCCAAAAATTATATATTTTTTAACTCTAAAATAATTGTTTATTGCCCCAGTTTTAAATCTAAAGAGAAAATATAACTTTTTGGGTCAAAATTCACCTTTTAAGCCAAAAAATCACCATTTTAAGGTCAAAAATAAGGTTTAGACTATAATTATAGCAAATGTCATCTATTTACAATATATTAAAAGAAACTACTACTAAAAAACCTATTTTGTCCTTATCACGTTTAATAATATTTCACCGTTTATGCCCTTAAATGTAATTTTAACTCTAAACTGGGAAAAGATAAGTACAAAACAAAAATAAATAAAAAAAAGAAGAAGATAAGCATAAAACAAATATATTCATAAAAAAAAATACAAAACAAAAATAACAAAAAAAATCCAAAAATAAGCCTAAAACAAATCTACTCATAATTTTTTTTTTTTTTTTAAAAAAGAGAATAAAATAAACATACTAAAAAAAATAGCAATAGAAAACACTTCTGAAGATAAGCATTAAAAAATCTGCTCTATTTTTGTTTACTCTTATATAAAAAATACATGAGAAGTGTATTATTGATGAATATATATTATAATAAATAATTACGGGGTAAATATATATTATAGTAACACACAGGACAATTTTTTTAATAAAAAAAATTAATCTTACACGGGACAATTGTTTTAATAAAAAAAGAAATTGAATAACATATTATAATAATACATGGAACAATTGTTGATGAATATATTATTGATGAATATATATTATAATAATACACGGGACAATTGTTTTAATAAAAAAAAATTAATCATACACGGGACAATTGCTTTAATAAAAAAAATTGAATAATAAATATTTTTTATTATTAATTATAGTTTATTATACAAAAATCGTACATGAGACAAATGTTTTGATGAAAAAAATTACTTAATTTAATAACTTTAATAAAAAAAATAGCAGGATAACGTCACTTATTATATTATTTTTTTGTACACGACGTCACTTATATTTTAACAATATCTTATAAATAAAAGTCAATAGACCCGTGCGAATGCATGAGTCTCAAAACTAGTATTATAAAAAAAGTTTAATCTTAAAAATAGAAGATTGTCTTCGTCACTCTGGTAAAATAAGGAACGAAAATACCAATTAAATCGTTTTTTATATTGTTTTTATGTAATATGCCAATTTAAATTAATGAATACGTCAAAAAATAATAATTACTAGGGAATTTTCATTCATTTAACAATTTTCTTAATCTATATACAAAAATCTTAAACTCACTTGACACAAATAAATTTACGGTTTTTTTTAACAATTATGTTAACTATTGCTCCTGAAACAGTAGTTAAGAATTTTTTTTAAAAATAACAAATTTGCATTAAAAACTACACATTTTGTATGTTATAAACATTAACCGTACAAATTTTAATGTAATTAATTTGATTATATTAGATTTTCTTAACCAGTGCACTGAAGGCATAGATTTTTCGAAGGATTAGGTTTGTTCTATTTGTCGTAAAGCGCATCTTGACTCTTTTGGGGAGTATGCAATTCATCGTATGGAGTTTTCAGGCTTCAAATACAGGAATGATCTTGTCAGAGATGTGTTTTTTTATATTTTTTGGCGTGCTGGGATTTTTGTGAAAACATAAGCATCAATGAACTTCTTGACGGCCGTACGAGAAGAGAGATCGACACTTCGTTCGGTGGATGTTCTCGTATATAGATGGGTAAGAGGAAAATATGTATGTGTAGATTTAACTGAAATTTCCCCACTTATAGGATTGGGAGTTGGAGATTTTACCGTAAGATGGATAGTCCTCAAAGTACTCATTTTTATTAAATAATTTTATTTTTTTTTTGGTGTAAACCGGGTATCCTCTGCGCACAACTGCAGAGACTAATCCCTCGAGCCTTGTGGGACCCAAATGGATGGCAAACTCTCCCTAAGAGTTTTAACACTGCTACATGCCCAAGCCAGGGATCGAACCCAGGACTTTGGTTAAGCTAGAAGAGACTCGCGCCATCTCATCTAAGTGCTCTTGGGTAATAATTTTTGTTTATATTTTGAGAGGAAAAAAATATTTTCTTGATATAAAAGGAAATATTGATTCCACTCATAAATTCGGTGTTATCTAGTCATATTGTAATTGAGAGGAGACAAATAAATATGGTACGGTAAAGAGACAAACAAACATGGTACCACTTGGAAAATAAGTTCACGTTGATTTTTTATGAAATAGCGACACCTGAAATATATGGTGTATGTTGGGTTACTTCAAGCCAAAGAGAAATTTTATCATAGACAGAACCCCAAATTAATATTATTTTGGTATACACACATCAAAAAGAAAAATTTAAAGATAAATTATTAAGTCACATCAACTATCATTAATCAATACTTTTATATTTAATTTTTTTAAAAGTATGTATATGTGCCTAAAAGACAAATGTTGGGTTTGTGCCCATGTAAGAGTTTCTCCAAGCCAAATTAGTAGAGTTTATACTTTTGGAAAATATGTTAACTTTTGAGCAAAATACAAATCAAACTTTAACTCTACAATTTTGAGAAAAAATGTTGGCCGAACATTAATAATTCATTCGGTTGGGTTTGGGCAAGTCCCGTCGAAGAATCTTCGCATTCACACACTCAAAAAATAGGAAATTTTTTTTTCCTACCCCAACATTTATCTTTCTACCCCTACAAACAATTTAATATTTCCATTTTACCGCTTTTATAATTTTGATCACCCCTACATTCAATTAAAACTACAAACCGAAAAACTAAAAAAAATGAGATTTGAAATTTAGCCACGGTTAAACCGTGGTTAAAATGCAAAATTTCGGTACACTTAAATAAAGTATTCCGGTAAACTATTTTTAAATCGGAACAGTTTTAAAAAAATTCAAACAAAATTAGCTACGGTTGTACGTGTTAGAGTAATCAGTGGTTTAAGTGTGTTAGTAAAGCCTAGCTCTGCAGCTTGTGTGCCTTAGGCGCGCGTCTAAGTCTAAGCCTGGGCTTGTGCTGCTGGCCTAGATTGGTGCCAGGCAAGCCTGCACGCGTCTTGCCTCTAGCTGGCTTAATGTTTAGTGTGTGTGTACTACCTATTGTAAAGAGCTCTATAAAAGGGGACTTATCCCTATGTGCAATCTAATGAGAATGAGTTACTCTTCTAACAAGTGGTATCACACCTGAAGAAGGGACCTCATAGTTTTGGCGCGAAAAACCGTTGCAACCGTTTTTTTTCTCAATCTTCATCTTCAATCCTTTTTCTTTCTTTTCCTTTGTCTTCGCTCTTTCCATATCGTGTTCATGGCTGATTCAAAGGACTTTGCACGTCCTTCAATTCCTAAATTTGATGGCTTCTACGAGCATTGGGCTATGCTCATGGAAAATCTCATTCAATCGAAGGAGCTTTGGGATTTGATTGAAACAGGGGTCACGGTGGCGCCGGAGAATGCCACGGAGGAGCAACTTCAAGCTGCTGCAGCTAGCCGTTTGAAAGATAGGAAAGTCAAGAATTATCTTTTTCAATCGATTGATAGAACAATCTTGGAGACGATCATCACACGTGACACGGCCAAACAGATTTGGGATTCTATGCGAAGCAAATACCAAGGATCTACGAAGGTAAAGCGAGCTCAGTTACAAGCTTTACGCAGGGAATTTGAGGTTCTTGCAATGAAAGATAACGAATCCATTGATGATTACTTTGGAAGGACTTTGGCGATTGCAAATCGAATGAGTGCTCATGGTCAAACCTTGGAGCAAGTACTGATAGTGGAGAAAATCTTGCGATCTTTGCTCCCTAAATTCAACTATGTTGTGTGTTCCATAGAGGAGTCCAATGATGTGACAACTCTCTCTGTTGATGAGTTACAGAGTTCTTTGGTTGTTCAAGAACAAAGATTGAAAGCTCAATCTATGCGTGAAGAGGAGCAGGCCTTGAAGATTAATCACCAAGGCACAAGTGAGAGCTCCAGGGGTAGAGGAAGAGGAGCTTCTCGAGGCAGAGGGAGGGGAAGAATCAATAAAGAAGAGGTTGAATGTTACAAGTGTCACAAGAAAGGTCATTTTCGCAATGAGTGTCCAACTTGGGAAGAGCACGATGCTAACTATGCTGCATATGATGATTCTAAAGAAGTCTTGCTTATGGCACAACTAAATCCTGAGTCTAAAGCCAGAGATGAGGTATGGTTCCTTGATAGTGGATGTAGTAATCACATGATTGGCACAAAAGAATGGTTGTTTGATCTTGATGATACCATCAGAGATTCTGTGAAATTAGGGGATAATTCTAGAATGAAAATCACAGGCAAAGGAAACTTGAAATTATGCATCAACAACATAACTCAAGTCATTACTGAGGTTTACTATGTTCCTGGCCTCAAAAATAATCTTCTCAGCATGGGACAATTGCAAGAAAAGGGCTTAGCAATTCACATTGAAAATAATTTGTGTACCGTGCACCACAAGCAAAGAGGTTTATTGCTTATGTCAAGTCAAATGTCATCAAATCGTATGTTCATCATTCATGCTCCTGTGATAATGCCTATGTGTCTTAAGGCTGCTCAACTAGATAATGCAGATCTATGGCATTATAGGTATGCACATCTCAGTTTCAAGGGACTTAACACTCTTGTGAAGAAGGATATGGTTCTTGGCCTGCCCAAGCTTCCAGAGAAAGAAGACAAATGCACTGACTGTATGAAAGGCAAACAACATAGAGAAGCAATTCCAAAGGTAGTACAATGGAGAGCTTCTAGACCCCTTGAATTGGTACACTCTGATATATGTGGACCAATCACACCTAAGTCTAATGGAGGAAGCAGGTATTTCATTACCTTCACTGATGATTTTAGTAGAAAAACCTGGATTTACTTGATGAGTGATAAAGCTAGTGCATTCTCTGAGTTTAAAAAGTTCAAAGCCATTGTTGAAAATGAGTCAAATTGTAAACTGTTGTGTTTAAGGACTGATAGAGGTGGAGAGTTTACATCTAATGAATTCACTGAATATTGCAGTAATAATGGAATTAAGAGGCAATTGACAACTGCCTATACTCCACAGCAGAATGGAGTTTCAGAGAGAAAAAATAGAACACTGTTGAATATGATTAGGAGCATGTTGAGTGCAAGAAATGTTCCTAAAACCTTCTGGCCTGAAGCATTAAAATGGGCTACTTATGTGTTGAACAGAAGTCCTACTCTATCTGTCAAAGATATGACACCAGAAGAAGCATGGACAGGAAGAAAGCCTACAGTTCATCACTTCAGAGTGTTTGGATGCTTGGCTTATGTGCATGTTCATGATACTCACAGGAAAAAGCTTGATGACAAAAGCATTCCCTGCTTCCTACTAGGTGTTAGTGAAGAATCAAAGGGATATAAACTCTATGATCCTGTCAATAAGAAGATCATCATCAGTAGGGATGTAATATTTGAAGAAGGAAAAAGCTGGCAATGGAAAAAGAAGAAATCATCTCAACAAGTTGATTCAGATAGCAACTGCAGCTCTGATGAACAAGAAAATAATGTGGAAGAACTTGAAACAGCTGCAGATATAGAGGAAGATGTTGTGCAAAATGAATTGGCTGAGGAATCTGAGGATACTATCACATACAGTAGTGATGAAATGACCCCTAGAGTAACAAAGAAACCTAGTTATCTAAATGACTATGTCACTGGTGAAGAATTTGATGATGAAGAATTACAAAATCTTGTTATGTTCAGTAGTAACAATGATCCTGTGACCTTTGAAGAGGCAGTGAAGGATGTTATTTGGAAGAAAGCTATGGATCAAGAGATTGAGTCCATAGAGAAAAACAACACATGGGAGTTAGTAACCTTACCTGAAGGAGCTAGAAAAGTTGGTGTCAAATGGATTTTTAAAACTAAACTTAATGAAAAGGGTGAAGTTGAAAAATATAAAGCAAGATTAGTTGCCAAGGGCTATTCTCAGCAACATGGAGTTGACTACAATGAAGTCTTTGCACCTGTGGCAAGATGGGACACCATTAGAACTATTCTATCACTTGCAGCTAGTCAGAAGTGGGTTGTATTCCAGCTAGATGTGAAGAGTGCATTTCTTCATGGAGAGTTAACTGAGAAGGTGTATGTGGAGCAACCTCTGGGATATAAGAAAGAGGAGAATAAAGTGTATAGACTTAAAAAGGCTTTATATGGGCTTAAACAAGCTCCTAGAGCTTGGTATAGCAAGATTGAATCCCACTTTATCAGAGAAAAGTTTATCAAGTGCCCTCATGAACACACACTATTTGTCAAAAGAGATGGGGATAATCTACTGATTGTAAGCCTATATGTAGATGATTTAATATACACAGGAAACAATGCTGGTATGTTTGAAAGTTTCAAAAGTTCTATGGAGAAAATGTTTGATATGACAGATTTGGGGAAGATGAGGTACTTTCTTGGAGTTGAAGTAATCCAAGGAGATCATGGTATATTCATTTGTCAGCAAAAATATATCAATGATATATTGAGCAGGTTTGGAATGGAAAATTGCAACATAGTGTCAAGTCCTATTGTGCCTGGGACTAAACTCAACAAGGATCAAAATGGAAACTGTGTAGATGCTACTTACTACAAGCAGATTGTAGGAAGTTTGATGTATTTGTTAGCTACTAGGCCAGATTTGGCTTATTCTGTGTGCCTGATAGCTAGATTCATGGAGAAGCCTACTGAAACTCATCTTATTGCTGCAAAGAGGATCCTTAGATACATTAAAGGAACTGGTGGACTTGGTATCTTATACAAAAAAGGTGTACTTCAGATCCTTCAAGGTTGGACTGACTCTGATTATGCAGGAGATGTTGAGGATAGGAAAAGCACCTCAGGCTATGTGTTTACATATGGATCTAGTGCTGTGTCATGGTCCTCCAAAAAGCAACCAATTGTGACCCTCTCAACTACTGAAGCTGAATTTGTTGCTGCAGCTGCATGTGCTTGCCAAGGATTATGGTTGAAAAGGATTCTGTTTCACTTGGGAGAAGAACAAGGCAGGAATAATGTTATCTTCTGTGATAACAGCTCCTCAATTAAGCTCTCTAAAAATCCTGTCATGCATGGAAGGTGCAAGCACATAGATGTGAGGTATTTCTTTCTTAGAGACTTAGTCAAAGATGGTGTATTTGATCTCAAGCACTGCAGGACTGATGATCAACTGGCAGATATAATGACCAAGCCTCTCAAATTGGAATCCTTTGGCAGGTTCAGAAAATTGCTTGGAGTATGTGACTTGAGGAATAGTTAAATGCTGTGTAATAGTTTTGTAGTTTTTCTTTGTTATGTGTTGTTTGTATTGCTCTGATTAGGGGAGGATGTTAGAGTAATCAGTGGTTTAAGTGTGTTAGTAAAGCCTAGCTCTGCAGCTTGTGTGCCTTAGGCGCGCGTCTAAGTCTAAGCCTGGGCTTGTGCTGCTGGCCTAGATTGGTGCCAGGCAAGCCTGCACGCGTCTTGCCTCTAGCTGGCTTAATGTTTAGTGTGTGTGTACTACCTATTGTAAAGAGCTCTATAAAAGGGGACTTATCCCTATGTGCAATCTAATGAGAATGAGTTACTCTTCTAACAGTACGGTGGCTAAAATACGAAATCTAGAAATCCCCAAACTAAAAATAGTTGGAATTGGGCATTCCAGATTATCAATATCTATTGTAGGATCTGTTGGAGGTTCTAAGGTAATTGTTTCTTTTAGAATTATAATTATTGTGGGATGCACATTTTCTTGTCATTGATCGTTCATGCTTCTTGATTTGTTTATGATAATGCGTTTTGGCTAAAACATTAAAATTGGTGCTAAAAGCATATTTTCTTTTAGGATGCAAAGGAGCATCTTTCTGCATTGGCTGACAAGCTGGCAAGGCTGGTCCCGATAATATAGAGGCCCTGAGCAGAATATTCAAAATGAATTATTTAATTATAAAAAAAACACAAAACTAAATATAAAATAATCATATTCTAATTAGTAGGATGAAGAAGAAAAAAATACATGAGTTTTTAATTATGTTTGAGATATGACAAACCTTTCTTTTGGTATTCATTTTATTTTATTTTTCTAAAATATACACCTAGCCACTTTAAATTGGGACAACAAAAATAAATTAAAGAAATATTTAGATCTTTTTTTTAATACTTTTGAATCATTTTTTTTTTCAAGAGATACTACTACATAATATTATTTTGGCTTAATTACAGTTTTAGTCTCCTACTTTGCTCTTTTCTCAGTTTTAGTCCCCTTATTTTAATTTTAACCAGTTTTAGTCCCTCTTACTCAATTTTGATCTTATGTGCCATATTTTTAATGACATGGCAAACATAGTGATGAGGTGTTAAAATCAACATATATTAACACTTTTCATATCACTAACTACGTTTATTATTTTAATAATAATTTATAATAAAAATACAAAAATTTGACAAAAAAAAAACACAAATTAAAATAGCAATTATTATAAAACAATAAATAAGAATCAAGAAACAAATTCCTAAATCTTTCAAATCTCTCATTCTCTCCCTGAAAACATCTCAGAGATCCCCAAATCGATGTCGCTCAATCGACCCTAAGAAGCAAAAATATTTGTTGCTAGAACTCGACCCATTCGAAACCTTTCGTTGTTGCTAGAATAATGTTCGCGAGAGGGGAATTTGTTTCGGTACACAAAAACACTAGAAATTTAAAAAAAATGCCTAAAAATTCCTAAAAAACTAATCTTCAACTTTAAATCATCATGAGCCTTGTTTGAAACACTTTTTTATTCACATTATTCATCTTCTGTTATAGGAATTTAGTACTTTATTTTAAATAATTCTTTAGCATCATCAGTTATCTTCTCATCAAACTACTCAAAAAAATCACATAATAACAATTGAAGAGGAAGAATAAAAAGAGGAACGAAAAAGTGAAGCAAGAAAATATGGGGTTTTGTATGATTCTTACTTCGATGGAGAGAAGTAGAGATTTGAGAAATTTGGTAATTTGTTTCTATTTTAGGGTTCTTGATTCTTATTTATTTACGGAATCAAATAATAACAATTTAATTTTCTATTTTATTTTTTTGGTTTATAATAATTGCTATTTTACTATTTTATTTTTTGTGTTTTTGTTATAAATAAATTAAAATAAACATAATTAATGACATGGAAAATGTTAATATATGTGGACTTTGACATATTAGCACTATGTTTGCCATGTCATTAAAAATATGACACATAAGACCAAATTTGAATAAGAGGGACTAAAACTGGTTGAAATTAAAATAGGGGGACCAAAACTGTGAAAAGAGCAAAGTAGGGGGACCAAAACTGTAATTAAGCCTATTATTTTTTAGGCCCTAAAAATTAGAGGCCCGGTGCGCTATGGCACCTTGCGCCCCCTCGTGGCCGCCCCTGCAAGCTTGGTCCATCGCTCACAGATATAGATGTAACAATATCAAAATATCATTTTTTTGTTTGATTTCTGCTCGAATTCCTTCCCGCATGAAATATGCTTGGTAGAAAATATCATGTGAAGTAATTATTTTTCTTTCGTTATCAGTGATATTTTCTCCTTAATGTCTAATCTATCCCTCCATGGTATTGGGGGTATAGAGGAATACCCCAACAATGTTTTCATAAGCCACTTGGAGATTTCCAGATTTTGATTTTTAGCCACGGTTTAACCGTAGCTAATTATGTTTGAATTTTTTTTTACTTGTACCGGTTTGTAAATAGTTTACCGGAAAACTTGGCTTAAGTGTACCGATATTTTGTATTTTAGCCACGGTTTAACCGTGGCTAAATTTCAAATCTCATTTTTTTAAAGTTTTCCAGTGTGTAATTTTAATTGAATATAGGGGTGATCAAAATTATAAAAGGGGTAGAATGGGAATATGGAATTGTTTGTAGGAGTAGAAAGATAGATGTTGGGGCAGGAAATATTTTTTTCAAAAAATAGATCATTTCCCATTAAGATTGAAAAGTTTTTTATTTAAAATGGATCCCACTAAATATACAATATATGACAAAACATTTCTTAAAAAAAATATTCACACAAAGCACCGTAGTTTTGATTGGCATCGATGTTGAATTTGGATACCCGATATAATAGGAGTACCAAATATCAATACCATACTGACACAAGGTTCCAACTTTCTCGTAAGTAGGTATGGTAAAATAACTCATATTCGTGGGTACTCGTCTGCCCGCCCCGATTTTAACGGGGATTAAACCCGACTTGATTAGATTTGGGTTCGGATTTGGTTTTCTCTGATTTTAAAAGTTGTGGTTGGAACCGGTAATGAGGATATTGGTATCCATCCTGAATTCGTCCCCGAAGCCGCCCCGCTTATATAAAATTACATTTTATCATTTATAAATTAAAAACCATTAAACAGACTCTAGATTGCATTCATATTTTATTTTTTTTAGATTATTACATTTATATTTTTAAGTTGAGTATTAATCATTTTATTTTCTCTATTTATTTTTTATGTATAAATATTGTTGAAACAAAATAATTTTCTACCTTTAACTATTTTTTAATAAAAAAATAAAGTGCAACTCAAATTCATATGAAAGTAGAGCGGAATGGAGATACCCGAACCCCACATATATTCGAACCCCGTTGTGCTTATGGGTTTACGGTTTTAGTTTTCATCCCGTTAATATTTGGGACGATTTTGAGAATATCCGAATTTTATGGATTTAAGTTTGAAAATGACAATATGTTCTCGACCCGTCCCATTGTCATGCCTACTCATAAGCCACCACCGATACTTATGATATTTATGCTCTTAGTAAACCATGCGTTAGGTGATTTAACTGATTAAAACCCGAGTTGATTGGGTTTAGGTTTGGGTTTCCTCGATTTTAAAAGTTGAGGTTGGGACGGGTAATGGGGATATTGGTACCCACCCTGAATCCGTTCCGGAATCCGTTCTGCTTATATCGAATTACATTTTATCATTTATAAATTAGAAACCATTAAACAAACTCTAGATTGCATTCATATTTTATTATTTTTAGATTATTACATTCATATTTTTAAGTTAAGTATTAATTATTTTATTTTATTTATTTATTTTCTATCTATAAATATTGTTGAAACAAAATAATTTTCTACCTATAACTATTTTTTAAATAAAATAACATCAAAGTACAGCTCAAATTCATATGAAGGTAGAGCGGAATGGGGATACCCGAACCCCACGGATATATCCAAACCCCATTGTTTATGGGTTTGAGAATTTAGTTTTCAACCCCGTTAAGAATTGAGACGAGTTTGAGGATACCCGAACTTGATGGGTTTGGGGATGGCAAAATATGTCCCTGATCAGTCCCATTGTCATGCCTACTCATAAGTCATCGCCGATATTATGATAGATCTTTTGGTTCCTGTATGTTTGTGATTTTTTTGTTTTAATCCCGGTATCTTATTTTGTTGCAAATAAGTATCTAATTGTACAAAATTTGTTGATTTTAGTTCATGTTGACCAAACATTCATAATTCATCCGATTGGGTTTGGGCCAGCCCCGTCGAAGATTCTTCACATTCATACAGTCAAAAAATAGAGCATTTTCAATTAAGATTGAAGAGTTTTTTATTTAAAATTTGTTATTTTAAATTATGATATTAAAATTTGCATTTTTTTAAAAAATGTTTGATATGAGATATCGATCAAAGACTATAAGATTGTATTTGACAAAAAATAACGGATAGTGGATAAATTAACGTTAATTATATAAAGTGAATTTATAGTAAACGATTTATAACTTAGTAGTTTATATATAGCTGATGAACTAGTGAATTGAATTTGTATAATTTAATAAAATTAACTGTTAAACAAACTTATAAAATTTGAGAGGAAAAATAATAAACTAAAAGTCAATAAAAATATTAGTAAAAGTAAATTATAAACTGGTGATATAAAAATATTACCGAATTTTTATCAGATAAACTTCTATAAAAAGAAATGTGACTTTGTCAAACATAATTAATGTTAAATATGCTTTAATGCAAGATGATGTGATTGTTTGCAAACCAAATTCCACAAGCCAGACGTAATTGAAATGACAACCAGCCCCAGCCAGGCGTATTAGTTTAGAACTGTGTAGAGCTTTGAAACCCGATACTCAAAAAATAGTGATGAATCGTGTCCGATACGTATTCGATATTGATATTCTTTCGACATGTTCTGATATTCGCATCGTTAAAGTATCGGTTAAATCATTATTTTTAAATAAAAAAATAATACTTCATACTCTTCCGATACGTCTCGATACTCGTATCGAAAAAGTATCGATTAAATTTTATTTTTAAATAAAAAGTAATACCCGATACATATCTGATACGTCCCAATATCGGATTGAAAATTTTAAATTTTTTTACATATCAACATATCAGCATCATATTATATCGGTATCGTGTCCCGTATCGGGCTTCATAGGCGTAGAGGCATATGACTACTTGGTGAGTATTGAGAATGAATTGATTCGATGAATGATGTAACATTAGTGAAAGGGAACCTGTTGTTTCTTACTCCTAACTATTATGGTGAGGAACTAAGCAGAAAGAGCTAAGGATTATAAGGAACCATGATATGAAAATATGATTGGAAAGTTACAAGTTAATTGGACTAATCGCTTACTAATTAAATATGCAAAGTTGTATTGTATATGCTACAATGTTAAAAAATTTAGGGAGAGTTTAGTATTCATTTGAGTCTCATAAATTTAAAGGATGTCTTTACATTTATATATATAGAGGATATTCAATTTACACTAAAAAATTTATCCAAAAGTAATACAGCTCAAAATTAGATGATATTCTATTGCAAAAAAAAAAAAAAAACACAAAGTAGAATTTGCCAGGTTTTAATTTTTAACTCTTACATATAAAAAAGAAAATTATTTCATTTAAAGTTTAAATATTTGTGTTTAGTGATGCTCTCTTTTTTTAGACAAGTGTTATATATGTTTTTCAAAAAAAGTGGTCTTGTCTAGAATTTTTGAAGCTATTCTGTTCTTATTAATTGCACTTAAATCTTTCTATTTTATCACACTTATGATGCGTTTGATCTGTTAAAAAATAAAGAATTGGACTGGACAACTTTTATTGTATCTTGTTTGATTCAGAAACTGGTTACGAGACTGGACAAAAAAGGTAATAAGGGACATGACAAAAACAAAATTTTTTGTCCCTCACAAAATCACAGAACAATGTCCACAGTACAACTATAAAAAATACGAAAATATCCATTTTATTTTCTAATATAAAAAATATCATCTCTCTCAAATATAGTTTTGTCATGTTATGTACTGTCTTGTACTGTTCTTCTGTCCAGTACTTGTTGTTTTGCAAATCAAACAGACTCTAATAAAAGTAGTCTTCTTTGTGGATTTTGTCCGATTTAATCAAGGTTCGGAGTTTGATTTCTAACACATGTGATTAAAACTACTAAATATATAATTTGTCGTCCATTTGAGTTTTACAAGATTTGAGTTATTAATCTTTACAATTGTGCGCATATGATACACAATTCACTAAAAAAAACTTCTTTTTTAAAATGATTTTTTTGTTTTAATATTAATATTTGTTGTAACTTTTTTCCATTAATATCTCTCTCTCTCTCTCTCTCTCTCTCTCTCTCTCTCTCTCTCTCTCTCTCTCTCTCTCTCTCTCTCTCTCTCTCTCTCTCTCTCTCTCTCTCTCTCTCTCTCTCTCTCTCTCTCTCTCTCTCTCTCTCTCTCTCTCTCTCTCTCTATATATATATATATATATATATATATGATAAGAACACTTAGCTATTGTGATTAAGTAAAAGTAGGGGTGTATGTGGGCTGGATTAGGTTGGATTTGACCAAAATCAAAACCCAAATCACATATGGTACTCTGGATCGGGTTCAACAAAATAACTACCCGTTACAATATTGGGCCGGGTTGGGTAAACCTACTAATTCCGGGTTGGATAGTGGATTACCCAAATATTTTTTTTGTTTTTTTAAATTAAATAACTAAATGCAAATTATCATTTTTTTCCATAAAAATAACTCAATTGTATTTTCTTAAAAAATAGTATAACTTATTTATATTATAAAAATTACCACTCATCTTGGTCAGGTAAACCCATTAATTTTCGGATTGGATATTGGGTTACCGAATGATTTTTTTGTTTTTTTTTTTAATTATTAAATTACTAAACGATTAATCGTCGTATTTGTTGTATAAAAATTACTTAATATTTTTATTGTCTTAAAACAAGGTATAAACTATATTTACTATAAAAAATATTTAACTATCAAACGACAAATCTTTAGTAATTTTATAAAAATTATTTAAAAAATGTATAACATTATTGGGTTATTGTGTTTTTAGGATTGGGTTCGGTTTTGCCCGAAACCCGAATTTTATTATGAGTTTTTCATTTTTGAAACTCACATCCACCCAATTGCCCGATCTGACCCAATTTTTGGGTTGGATTGGGTGGGTTTGGTCGGGTCAACCGGATTTGCCCAATCCATGTACACCCCTAATTAAAAGGTAGACACACAATAAGCTACGCCGCTAAACTTTTTTGAATAGCAAAACTCAATATTTGAAAAACTAAATTCATATACTTAAGCGACACAACATTACAATGCATGACCTTTTGAACCATTTTCAAAAGATTTACAGTCTCTAGTGTCATAAGTGTCGAATGCAAATTGTACGTGTTGGTTGTCAGAGAACACTTTCTCATGTTTGACCATTTTGCTTGAATCAGCTTTGGCGGTTGCCCGTTCCACAGTAAAATCCCCGACCCCAAGGCCAACGAGGGGGGAAACTCCAGTCAAATCCACACAAGCATGTTTTCCACCTACACAGACATATACCAGAACATCCGCTGGCCGAAGTGTCGATATTCCTTTTTGTGGGTTAGTCAATAAGTTCACCGTGCCTCTTTCCTCACAGAAATTTCAGCACGGCTAAAAATATCAAAGAGCACATATCTGACCAGGTCATGTCTGTATTTGAAGTCTGGGAACTCCCTACAATGAGTTGCATGCTCCTAAAAGTGTCGAGGCACACTTTCCGACAAACAAGGCAAACTTCATCTTTAGAAAATAACGGAATCATGAGGCGATACTTAAAGATGGTACAATACTCAAACGAGGACATATGTTGGCCTAACCCATCTATATGAGAATAGTAAGGAGAAAATATTAAACATATTCCGCTTTCAAATACCCAAAAACCGTTTTTTCTCTTGTAATTTTAATCTTAACTCATACTAAGCTTCCAAAAATTGTAAAATTTTCAACTCCAAATAATACGAGGAAACCACATTTAGTTAATTAAAATAAATAAAAAATCGATTTGAATGTGTATTTTAGGCCTAATCATAAAATTCAAGTTTTTTAATAATAACAAGTTACCTTTAAAACTTAAAAGTTATCAATACAGTATTTTACTCTAAAAAATGTATATTTTTGAAATCAAATGGAAATATTATCGTATTTTGTATGTATGAGAATATAACAAAACTCAAACCACAATTTTTTTTTTATAATAACTCAAGCCACAAACTTTGTTATCATTTTTTTTTTTAAAATATTTAAAGATTTTTGCTACTCACACCACAAAAAAATTTAGATACATCCAAATTTCATAAAATTTTAATCATAATATCAAAATTATCCTTCTTTTTCTTTATATAAATGTTTAAAAAACAGTTTTCATCTTTCACTCTATTTCTAATGTTTCTGTTTCACCGTTCTGTTTCATAAATCCCATTAATATCCATTAATGCATTCTCTCTCCCAAATTCCAATTGTTTCTCATTAATTTCGATTAAAAGTTTGATTTGAAAGTATTTTATCCCGTGTCAAAAAAATAAAAGATATTTTATCAAGACTTTACTGCATATGTTACAATTTATATAAACTGAGTTTACACTTACGTTGAGAGATTTAACTTAAATAAACTCATGTAAATTGAGTTTACACTTATATTGAGCGGTTTAATGGGTTTACGTTAATTGTTAGTTTAGTACACAGTAAAAGGTTATGTAAACTGAATTTACATATCTCTACATAAGTTATGTAAACTAAGTTTATATATTTGCATCAATTTAAATAAACTCAGTTTACATACACATGACATAATTTAGGAACTTGCAACATATTCACGATTAAACTCAAATAAATCGCAAAATCGTGAACCGGTAATTGGAAAACTTACGTTTCAAATTGAGTTTCAGAAGTGTAGATGGAGATGAACACGACGTAGATTTGAGCGGCGGAGATTAACATCAACGGTGGTTTGAGCGACGTTGGCGGAAACAATAGAGATGAATTGAAGCAAGAAACACGCATATTTGGATGCAATGAAAATTTAATTCATTTTAAGGATATTTTGATCAATTTGGGAAGTAACCAGTTTTTTTAGGTTGTGAGTAGCAAAAATCATAATTAAATGGCTTAATAATATTTTTTTTAAAAAAAAGGCAAAAAAGTAATGCATATATTATTCAAATAATCTTCTCAGCACAAAGTATCCGAAAAAGACCACAAAAAGATTACAAAATGTCAACAAAGATAACATGAATAACTAATCGATGCCCAAATAGGTAAATGAGCTCGACCACCATCTATAGTAGTTTGAAACCAGAGTAGTACTCGTTGTCTTCAACAACTGGTAAGAATAAAGTTTGACCTTGTCCATCTATAATAGTTTTAATTAAATATATCCTTAATATCAAATATATATTATACCAAACAAAAACTTTTAAATTTTAAGATATTCTTTATTTTGAACTAGACAACATTCCCTCATAGGTACTCTTTCAACCTTAATTTTTTTTTCCTTAAATTTGAGTTTCTAAATAATCTCCGATTTATTTCGTTCAAAACAACTCAAACTTTACTCTTAATAGCATGTCAGAAAATAATATAAACTAACTAACTAAAAAAGCTCATTGCCAAACACGTTTATTTTAATTTTTTTTAAACACACCTAAAGAGTACTTATGATGAATTTTGAAGGTAAAATTTTAATTTTAACTTATTTAGTTGTCCTCAAATAGAATCAATTTTGCATTTAAAATTTATTATAATTTAAAGATAAAATTCATAGCTTATGCGTCTAAATGTAATATTTATCCTAAAATTTATGTTCGAATTACCTTTTCCATAAATGTATTTAATCATAAACCAATTTAAATTCAACCAACTAAAATCAAATTTTCATATTAAATCATTCAAATTTTTTTGTCACAATCAAGTATACATTGAATTGAAATGTAGATAAATTGATTAAAATAGATACTACTTAACTGTAGTTCACAAATTCTAGACAGAAATGTCGAAATTGTTAAATTGACTTTATGACTGAAATTTGAATTATGATCTTATTTTATGTACGTAAATTTCTAATAACTTATCATTTCGTATATTAAAAAAATAAAAATACTTAATTCCAGGTAAATTGACAGAAAATGCAAAAAAAATGAGGCGGGGTATGACTAACAGCAGGTGTGGAGGTGTAGATATCCCTTTTGTTTTGGTGTGACAAAAAACGTAGATACAAACGACGCGGCGCGTGTCGCGTGTCTGAAACGCGCATCAAATTCTGCCGCTTCAACAAGAAATTTGCGTTCTTCTGCAAATTCCATCAAACCTCAAACAGAAGGAGTCAAACAATTTAGGGTTTTTCAAATTCAACTTATCGAAATCGTCATCAATTTAGGGTTTTCTCTGATCACACTGTAGCCTCATCGTTCAATCTCAGTACGCACATTGTTTCTTCTAATTTTATTTTGTTTACTTTACTGTTCAATTTATATTTTTTCACTTTGAATTTCGCTAGCACGATTTTGAGTTAATGAACCATAAAAAAAATCATAATTTTGAGCTTTTTTAATCTCACAAACACGATTTTTTAGGATTAGTAAACCATGGTTGTTTCATTAATATATTACTGGCTAGGGTTTAGTGTTCAGAGTCGAAAAGTTTTTTTTTTTTTTTGGTTTATTCTTGCGATTTTCTTATGTGGGTCGGTGGTGGAGACTAAAGTGAATTTTTTTATGTTTTTTTGTTGATTCAATTTTTTTCTTTATATTTATGTTGAATTAATATGATGAAGTTGGTGTAGGAGGTTGTTGTGTTTTCATGCTTGTTTGAAGTTTGCAAATGAGTGATACAAAAGAAAACGAAGAAGCTGGCGAGGGTGTTCCCGTGGCTGTTAGTGTGGAGGAAGCTGGGCATGTTGTTGTTGGTGAAAATGAAAGTTCAAATCAAGCTTCAACTAGTCCACAATTAAGAGATAATGATACGATGATTATTGATAATCTTGCTGGATTGGATTCGTACCTTGATCAAGAAATGCATCTTGAAGTTCAACCTCTTGTTGTAGAGGAACCTTCAATGAATGTTGAGTATGTGTTGAATGATGTTAAAATTGGGAAGGCGGAGCTAGCTGTTGAGAATGAAAATGTGAAACCAAAAGTTGTTGCAGAAGATATTCCACAAGAAAATATTCAAGATACCCTTCACTCGGTTCCGGTTGAGGCGGATGATCAAATTTTGATTACAACTGAGGGTGAAGATGCTTCTGATGTGAAGGTGGATGCCGAAAATATTCTTCAGAGTAATAATGGCATTGAGAATGAAAAATTTCTTCAGAGTAATAATGGGGTTGAGAATGATGATGCTGCATGTCAAAATGGTGATGCTGAAATGACAGTAGTGGAGGTTGAGGTGAAGCCTGAAGTTTGTGAAGCGGCCGATAGTAAAACTTGTGATAATGAACCTATATTGTCAAGTCATAACGATTCTACTACACCACAACCTGACCCTTCTGATACAAATGAACCTATACCGTCAAGTCACAACGAACCTACTGCACCACAACCTTCCCCTGCTGATACAGTGCCAGAAATCAAGAATATTTTAGAAGATGAAAGTAACGCCGGTGAAGAGCAAGCTGCTGAGCCTGCAGATAATGGAATCCCGGATTCGCCGCAGAACATGTATTTCTTGGATCCTGATCATTATTATGATGGTAATGAGCCGGGAACGGAAGAGGAGCAAGCCGCTTTTATGAAGGAGCTTGAAAACTTCTTTAGAGAGAGGGGCATGGACTTCAAACCTCCCAAATTTTACGGAGAAGGACTTAATTGCCTTAAGTGAGTTATATGTGTTGATTTAATCTTTTAGCGATTTTTAAATATGACATAAATTCACCGAATTCTAAAATGTTTCGCTCTGGACTAATGCTTATTTGGTGGAACATAAGGTTATGGAGATCAGTGATGAGATTGGGAGGCTATGAAAAGGTATTCATTTTATATTTTTTCTATTCTGCTTAATGTTTCATACACATTTATGTAGCTGCTTTTGGAAAAACAATTAAATATAGTAGAGGTCCATAGTGATTTCAAATAGTGGTTGATGGTTAAGCTTGTTAGTACATTGAATGCGTTGTTTGGCGTTTAATTTAGTCTTTTTCTTGTCACTGGGTTGTAAGCTCTGATAAGTAGGCAGACCACTTTTAGACGTGCAAGTAAAATAAAGTGAACACACGCAGATACACACACAGCATTTAAATATGTGGAGAGACTTTAAACTTGTGGAAGGAATTTATTGTATTTATTCTCACTCAATTATCATAAATTCTCACGACAATTGCATTCAAAACATAATTGAAGATAGTGGGTTTTCTTAATTACTGGAACTCTGAAAGGACGGTACCAGCCTGCCCTATATTCAACTCTCTTAATCACCCTGGAATCTTTTATGTTTGATTAATAAATGAATAATGCACCTAACAGTTTGTAAATTTGGCTATTTAACTTATAACATTGCATAATTTGCGTTTAATTCTCATGTCTCGAGTAATTTTGCTTTAGATGAGCGAAGTTTTAGGCACTTTCTTGAGCCAAACTAGCACTGGTAGAACTTTAGGCTGTCCATTTGTTTATATCAGATAGGTTGTTTTCATTGTTTATAGGATAAATACCTAATTGACTTTATTTATGAATAGGTAACCTCATGTAAGTTGTGGCGGCAAGTGGGAGAGTCTTTCAAACCTCCAAAGTAAGGACCAGCTTGCACTTTCATGTCTTGATCTTGCTCATGGCTCTATGTTTCCTTATATTTCCAATTTGCATTTATGTGCTGTGTTTCTTTTTAAGTATTCTTTGACATCAAATTTTTTATGTGCTGTGCCTAGCCTATTTTTTAGTATTTTGGTTTAGGCCTAACTTGGTTCTAAAAGTTAGCTTATGGAGTGAGTGAGGGTTTCCCCTCTTATAACCGTTTTTGTTCATGCAATATCACTATCCAATTTGAAACTCTCAACACCCCCTCCCTTATGCTTAAGATTGGATCCAGTCTGTGAAGTTAGTAGGATTGGACATTTGCGAGTGACCCAATGAATCCATGATAAGCTTTGAAATCATCTTAGAATTTGGGTTTGCGCTTAATTTAACTGCAAAAGTTAGCTCATAGGGTGAGAGTTTCCCCCCATTTACAACTATTGTTCAGACCGTATCAATATCCAATGTGGGATTCTGACCACTTCTTTTTTTTTTACTGCATTGCAATTATAGTGTGTATCGGAAAGGTTCTTGAGAGCAATTTAAATGTTGATCACAGTTTTATGTAAATGGAAAAAGCTTTGATGTGGGGGCTTATGTTCAATTATTAATTGTTGATAGATTTTCGTATTGATAGAAAAGTTTTTATTTGCATAGCTTTGAAGCAGTTTTTTTTTTAAGAAATGAGGTGCATGTTGTTTTTCATCCCTTTTCTCGGATCCTTTTGAGTTGCATCTTACTTTAATTTTTTTTTATATACATATTTTTTATTTTTCTTTGGGCGGGGGGTTGGGTAGGGTTGTTGGATTCTGGAGCTGGTTGGATAAACCTGATTATTCTGAATAACATACTAATTGATAAGGTCCCAAACCCACTTAGGGTCCATTACTGCAGGCCCAGGCCCAAGGAATGAGGCCCAAAGCATCACGAGACAACACGTGGGAAAGGAGGGAGTTAGTTATAGAGAGAGGGTAGTGGAAATAATTCTGTTAGAGTTAGTTACATAGAGAGGGTAGTGGAAATAATTCTGTTAAAAGTTAGTTACAGAGAGTGGGTAGTAGAAATAATTCTGTTAGAGTTAGTTACAGAGAGAGGGTAGTGGAAATAATTCTGTTTATAAGGAATAGGGAGTAGTAACAGAAGGTTATGCAAGATTGTAATTGAGTTTCTTGGAGCCAAGATTGATTGTGGTTTGGGGAATTCATTCCTTACTTTTCTGTTATTTCCATTTCTTTATATCAAATAATACAAATCCCTCTTTGATAGATATTTCTTCTATCACTAATATTGTCCTCTATAATCATCTTATGCAGGACATGCACCACAGTTTCCTGGACTTTCCGGGGATTTTATGAGAAGGTGATTCTCTACTAATAAGTTATAACTTACAATTATACCTTTTATTTAAAATTTTACATTTAGAAATTACGAAGATAGTTTATATATATGCTTGTTGATGTTCTTTTGAAGTTTATGAGTGACTGTTTTGTTTGCACGTGAACGCTGAATCTTGAAGTCATGTCAATAATATATCTGTACGCATTTGCGCAAACTGCTTGAACAATTTGTGTTTCCGTACTTTTTTCTGATTGGTAAGATAATAAACATTCAAGTGATGACCTTATTGGAGAAGATTTTATGCCCATTTGTGCAGTAGCCTAGCACCAAAGTTTCTCTTGATATATGCAATACTTAACTGTGGCATGGGGCTATAGTTTCTGTTTGTTTCCTTTCCCATGGTTGGCTTCAAATATTTGTCTTTAACCATGCTCTTAAATATAATATAAGATATACATTTATTATGGTTGTATAATTGAGAAATCAGTATCAGATATTGTACATTAGACTTAGAGTGATGTAGTCTGTAACCCTCACCTTTTAAACACTTATGTCATTGTTGCTGTTTCCGAAATGTTCCTCTAGGCCCTTCTTGATTACGAAAGGCACAACATAAAAGGTGGCGAGCTGAATGTGCCTATGGCTTCTCCTCCAGAGCCTGTGAATGTTGAGAATCAGGTAATGTGACTTTGTATTTGATTTCTGTAAGTTGAACAATAATGATACTATACACGGAGCATTCTCATCACCATGATGTTATTAACTGAATGTGTTTGATTGGCTTATTTTGTATTTGAAACAACTTGTGATGAATATTGTATTGGGATAATTTTGAAAAAAGAAAAAAAAACCAACTTCATCCCAAAATTTATGAAAAATAGACATGCATATACTACAGACATTAACATGTCAATACTGCAATTCTCGTTTTGATTGTCTGCCAAAATCATTTGTTCCAGTTTAAGAGAATTTTGTTGGTTTATTTATCAGTTGAAATTGCTTCTTTTATTTCTAAAATAAAATTTTAGTTGTTAACACAAGTCACTTCTATGGGAGATTGATTTTAAGTCAAGTAGAATTCATATTTTCCAGTTAATGCTTTCTTGAAATTAAATCATAAGGAGTTATCTCTTGCTCACCGTTTTTGCTTCTCTTCTCCCACCCATATATTATTAGTATTAACTGCATTTGAGTTTAACTATATAATCTGGGTTAAATTTCATGTAAAGTTGCTTGAACAATACCTGAAATTGGTTATTGCAATTCGGTAAATTTGTTCCTTTAGTGGTCGTCTTTGCAATAGGAGTTGAACTATGACTCTGTCCTTATTACTGTGAGCACTATACTTATTTGTCTCGCGATCATTTTTAAATGATGGTTGTATCTAGGCTATAGCATCTGGTAGAGCCCGGAGATATGCTGCTGAGCAGGCTATGCGAGGTTGGCACTCACAACGTCTTCTTGGCAATGGTGAAGTTAGCGACCCTATTATAAAGGTCCGATGGGATTTCGTAGTTATTATTTATATTCTTCTGAGTTTTTTTCCTTTCAATTTTTGTTTTCATCTTCTGGTTTCTTACATCCATATAATTTTTCAATGCTTCTATTTTTCTTAGGATAAGAATGCCATGTCTGTGCAAAAGCGTGAAAAGCAGCTTAAGAGCATCAGTATGGTCCTCCATCCTTGTGCTATAAATTTTAATTATGTTGCAGGTGTTACCATGTTAGATTATTCCCAGTATTGACTCATTCACCTTATTAACTCAGATATACTTAAACGTAAGAAACCATCTTATATGGATAACGCAGTCAAAGCAGCACGCACTAAACCATCAAGACCACAGTTAAGAAACGGTTACTCCTTTCTATCTCCCTTTTACTGTGTTGTGCTTGCTTACTTTTTGTTTGTGCAGTTAGAAGGTGAAATGTGTTGTCATTCTATAGCCATGAGTGATTTTTTGCTTTTGGAAACTGAAATTTATTTACCTTGTCACTTTGTTTCTTTCATTCACTACTTGCATGCCTATGCTGATATTGATATATTTGGCTGCTAGGTTGGAAACAGCTGTTGTTGACATAGGACCTCCTGCTGATTGGGTAAAAGTCAATGTACAAAAAACTGTAAGTGCTTAATCTTTGTATTTAAAATAATATAACATGAGCTGTATATGTAGTTAATTATCTCAATGAAAACTTTCTTGTGCAGAAAGATTGTTTCGAGATATATGCTTTAGTTCCTGGCCTTCTGCGGGAAGAGGTACTGCACATTCTGATTGCTTTATCTTACTGTAATTTATTTATCTGTATTAATATTATTATTATTATTATTATTATTATTATTATTATTATTATTATTATTATTATTATTATTATTATTATGATAATTAAGCTACCTTTTTCACTATTATCCCTTCCTGTGAGAGTTGCTATTTGAGTTGTGCAAAATTCGTGGTGGTGTGGGTACTGCGCGGGAAATTCAGCCTATACAATTGACAATATTACCTGGTTCTAGACTAATCTTTGATACCCCGCCTTTAAGTGAGCAATATAAATATTTAAAAGGCAATTGATTGCTTGATTTTGCAAATTGTTTGATGCCATGTAAATATTCATTGTAAATTTGCATTGCAGCCCCGTCTATATAATAAATCTATACAAATATTACACTGTTCGCCCTTCAAAATGTCCTATGATGAGGGTATCAGTCATTGGGAGCTTACATGCTAGCACATTGAGTAGAACTAGAACCCTTGAAAAATTGTAGATGCGAGGGGCAGTGTTCTCCTGAGATAATTATTTCACCAATGCCACTCTTTTAATTAAAAAATATAGTTTGACTTTATATTAGAGGATCAATGTTAGTAACTTCTTCAGTAAAGTGATTCAATTCCACCTTTTTTTCTTCTTTCTAACAGTCAATTTATTTTGTAAGGTCTGTATATTAGCTTTTGCTTTGCATGCTAATAACTGTGATTTTGAGAACATAATTTACAATGCTGAAATGGTGTTGACGATGATAATCGTGCCTACTTTTCTAAACCAGGTCCGTGTTCAATCAGATCCTGCAGGACGTTTGGTCATAAGTGGTGAGCCAGAGCATCCCAATAATCCTTGGGGTGTTACACCATTCAGAAAGGCAAGTTTTTCTTGTTAAATCGTCATTATTTTGTTCTGGAAATACAATGGAAAATTGGTCTAATATAATAAATAATTTTATGAATCAGGTCGTGAGTTTGCCCTCAAGAATTGATCCTCATCAAACATCAGCTGTGGTAACGCTTCATGGACAATTGTTTGTTCGTGTGCCATTTGAACAGTCAGAATAGTGGTTGTTCGTTGATGCTTTTCTTACAAGCTACAGATCTCCTTTGCCATTACTTATAGGATAGGTTGACCCAGAAAACATCAATTTATAGCATAGTGTAGAATATATATTTTGATGTTAGGGATATTTAATTAAAAATGCTCGTACATGATTTTCTCAAGCATTACAATTTGACCATGTTAATGTTAATATGAGCCTAGTTAGGATTCTGTAAAACTGTTATAAAATTGGCAAGTTGGTTAGTTATTGAGATTACATTTAGCTGGCAACAAGTATCAATTTGGAACACTTGAGCTAATGCATCCAAGAAATTGTAAGTATCCTCAATGAAAACGGTGTTTTTTGATGGCTAAAGATGAATGTTAAAAGAATGTAAAACATTGGGATTGTTTTTTGGTTATCAATTGTATTATTGATGTTAACTTGAATAGGGTCATCTTCAAAGTGGATTGCTAGCTATCAGCAAATGGAGTTAACCACTTGTTGAAAGTTTGTTTATAGATACGCACATGTTGAGTTTGTTAAGCGATAAGTAGATATAGATCAAAGATGCCTTAATTTTCGCGGCATCTCTTGGTTCAATCTCGATATGTTGTGAAAATAAGTGGAAAACTTGTATCCATTTCAAACTCCAAGCATCAATTGAAGGAGTTTGTTAAATACAATTCTTTTGCTAAAACTTGCATATAGACTTTGTGTAGCAGATCGTTCGAGAATTATGGTTTGAAGGAAGCTGGTTTCAAAATTCAGATAATCTCACCATCATAACTTGTAGCTGTGATATAATCAATGTTTTGTTTTTTCTTGGTGATGTAGATGATTTATCCTACTTGTTTACCAGTCTTATAATAGTCGAATACGGATCATTTAAACTTTTTCGTTACGATTCTTTGGAGCCTTCAGAAAAGTTAGATTGAAAAGCTATGTCATGTACATTTTCCTAATCATTGCATGATTGAGTGAGGGATACTTTGCATGATTGAGTCCTTATATGTCAAAAGTGAGCTATCTTTGTTATTTTTGTATCTGTAGATGTCATTCACTGTGAGAAGACTAAGTTTGCTAACTCATGTTCCATGCACATGGGAAGAAAAATGAAAGCTAAGTTTAAATTGACAAATTCTAGTTTTTATTTTATTATTACTGTATTCAATAATCTACCAGTTAATTTATATTGACTTTTGATGCCTTCTACAAATTAAGTCTTGACTTTTTTTTAGTGGCTATTAAATTAATGGTTTTCAATGATGATTTTCTTGTTGACGTATCTAATGTTCTAAATCAGACTTAAGGCTATGATATTTGATGTTATCCATTTAATAAGAAATTGTTAAAACTTCATTATAACTTAAATACCTCAAATACTTTAATCATAATATCTTACTTTACCACCAGTAAAATATGTAGTTCAACAGAATAGAAAAAAACAAAAAAAAAATCTAAATATATTCATAAGATCAATTGCTTTTCACAAGTTTGAAATCAAACATAATTGTGTATAGTGCTTATATTTAAACTCTTGATGGTCAACTATGCTCCTTTTATATTCAAATTTTGTGGTTACTTTTAACCAATTTTTCTAATTAGAAAATGTTTGAGCTGTTCACAAGCATTCCAATGAATATTTGCATGTTAGTTTGGAATTAAAAATGTTAGGAACCGGTTACCTACAAAAAAGAAATAGTAGCTACAAAAAGTGGAAGTCAAAAGCTATGCTTTTCTTTTAACAAAATATACACAAAAGTTGTATAGACAGGTAAGGTCCAATACAAGGCATGGCATCAGAAACCAAACATTCAGCCAAATTGTCCGAAATACAAGGCACTAGTTATGCAGATTTTATGGCCAATGTTCACATAATAATAACTTTCTTCATCTAACTTGGTATCTTCTTGCATGTTTCATCATGAACTTGTACAAATTTAACTTATGTTTCTTGGTCAATATTCCTTAAAGTTTTACAAAATGAAGCTCTAGTTGTTGGTACACCCCAAAAAAAATCATTTACTTGTTATATTTTTTTAAGACTCGATATCCAACTCAAGAACCGACTAATATGAGAGACATTAATCTTACTATCCACTAATAGGGAGTCCAATTGAAGCCAACATTTTGCTCTGTATGCTGACCTAAGACCACCCACAATGGGTGTTGAATGGGTGTGTTGAATGTGCAATTCAACGGTTGAAACCATTGTATGGGGTGTGATTAATGTGAGTTGGATGAGAGAGGAGATGAATACATTCAACACCAATTAATCCTGCAACCGGGGACACGTGTCACAGTTTCGTTTGGCCACAGCAGGCGCGTGATGAACACGCGGGAACAGGGCGCGTGAAGCGCTTGAGGGAGCAGGAGAGAGAAGCTGCACGGGACATGTGGTGCATCCTGGTTGGCTGGCTGGATTTTTACCTCATTCTTATCTTTGAACTCAATTATTTCAATGCAAATTAATTTTTTAATTTTTTACCAAAATTCGTAATTTTTTTTTCTCTATAAATAGAGACTTGTAGGGCTGGCAATGACCCGAGCCAACTCGTGAATAGTTCGAAGCTCGATTTGATAATTGACTCGTGAACTTGGTTCGTGAACCAAATGAGTTGAACTTGAGTTAAAAATTAAGTTCGTTAAATAAATGAGCCGAACATAAACTATCTATAGTTCGACTCGTTTGACTCATGAACTAACTCGATTATATATATTCCAAATCTTTTTAACTGTGTACACCAATGACTTTCCAATTCTCTATCAATGAAAAATATTTTGAAATTAATTGTGGAATTTTTTTGGTTTTTGCTTTGTAACTTTAGTTTATGACTGTTTGAATTTTGTACGTGTTTATCCATTTTTCACTTGGGTGATTTTTATTTTAATTTAATATTTGCTTTTTCTTTTAAAAAAAATATTTGAAAAGGTTATAGATTAAATTTTGAAATTTTGACAAAAAATATTACTTTAAAATTATGTTACTTGACTTAACGAGCTGAACCGAACTATTCGTGAATTTTAAATGAGCCGAACTCGAGCGGAAAAAAGAGTTCGTGTCGAACTTGAGCCGAGTTTTGAGCTGAACCAATTCCTAGCGAGCCGAGTCGAGCTCAGATGAGTTCGACTTAGCTCGACTCATTTCCAGCCCTAGAGACTTGGTTCATTTGATTTGGACACAGAAAAAAAAACCAAGTTTTTCACTATCTTAATCTTGTTTATCTTTCTATTAGTGTTTAATTTGAAGTTTTAGTCCTTTTTTTTTGTGTGAAATGGATCCCAATAATAATTTCAACACCCAAAATTCTTCTAATTTTTCATTTGGCTACCAAAATCCCAACAATTATCCAAATCCTAACAATTATCAAAATTCCAACAATTATCCAAATCCAGCAATTAATTACGTTATTTGTGTGATGTATTGCATTTTTAATTAAGAATATAATAAAAAAATTATTTTAATTTTTTTCTGTTAAGTGTTTATTATTTTAATTTAATTTTAATCGATAATTATAATTTTATTGAATAATAAAAACAAAAACTTAAATTTAAATAAGAATATGAAATAAAAAGTGGTGGGGTAGAGAAGGTGGTGGGGTAGAATGTTGAATGAAAAAACTATTGGAGAGGTAAAAATTGAATGGAGTGTTGAATTATTAGATGAAAGAGAGAGAAGATGACGTGGAGTGTAAAAAGTGACTGTTGAGAGTGTTGAACCGTTGTAGATGGTCTAACACATGAAGTGACATCATGAATATTCGAAGATCCTAAAACCAGTCAAATAAGAGACTTACACTCCAAGGTCTCAAGTCTTCACCACTAGGTTACATGTGCTGGTAAAACCAGTCAAATAAAAGTAAAAAAAAAAAAAACTTAAATGCATTTTTGGTCCTCTATTTATAAATTTTTGAAGTTTTAATCCTTCTATTTTCAAAATCAACTTTTTAATCCTCCTATTATGAAAGTCAATGAAATTTTTTGGTCCCCATAATTTTTAATGATGTGTATGTGTCACTTCTTATTCATGACATGACACCGACTTGCCATTAGTAATTTTGTAATAAAATTAAAACTGGATTTTGTGGTCATTCTCAATTTTTGTGGTCATTCTCAATTTTTTTCCTATTACAGATTTTGATTTTTTTTATCTGGATTTTTTAGATCTGAATTTTTTAAGATCTGGGTGATTCAATAAAGCCGTGCAGCTCGCTGTTCACTTACCAAACACCTTGCTAAATTTATTTCTTCTTGTTGTTGGTAAAGTTGTTGTTACAGACTTACAGTAGTTAGCAATAATGATTCTCATGAGATTTTGATTTTAGTGGAGGTTTCATCCATGGTGAGTATTGACATGATGACGAAGAATTAATGAATAATGATGATGATGGTGATGAAGGAGCATGTTTGAGTTTGAAAAGTGTTGATTTTTTTTTTAACTGAAGTTTGAAGATGGTTGATGATGATGATGGTGCAATGTTGTTGTGTTGAGTGTTGACGATGATGGAGAAAAAAATTTAATTAATTTTTAAATAAAATAAATAATATAATTAATTACAATAATAATGATATGGAAATTAGTTTTTCTAAATTATTAATGCCAAGTCGGTGCCATGTCATGAATGAGAGTGACACATCATTAAAATTGATGGGGGACCAAAAAATTTCATTGACTTTCATAATAGGAGGACCAAAAGGTTAATTTTGGAAATAGGAGGACTAAAAATTGTAAATAGGGGGGATTAAAAGTGCATTTAAGAAAAAAAAAATATTTACAAAGAAATAAGGCTATGCATAATGGTAAAAAGTTCCAACATCTTTTTCAAAATTTACTTTAAACTTCACCCACTTTTAAAAACTCTCTTTGATGCCATAGAGAACATGAGGAACTAGGCAAGCATTACCATTACTTGCCTAACTTATAAGACAAACACAACTACGACTAGTGAAAATGCTGAATTTGAGAGATTTGATGAGCTAATCAATGGAAAAAATATAGAGCAATGTCATTTCACTATCTTGGTTAAAACTTCAAAAAATTTAACAAACAATGACAATAATGTATTATTTATAAAGTAGGTGTTAAAAGCAACCTCAATAATTTAGAAAGAAAACTGTGGATCAGCTACCCTTTTGGAAGATTAGTGGATCTTTTGAGACACAAACCTGTAGCAATTAAAGACATGATAAATCTGAGTGACCATTAGTCCTCAAAGTTTGTTATTATTATTAAAGGTATGCAACAATAAAACAAATGTGTATGCAACAATCACATTCCTAATAAGAAAGCCAGCCACTTAACCATAAAAGCCAATTCACAAGTCAAACTTTGTTAGACTAACAAAGTTTTAAAAATCATATTATAATATAAGCTAATCAACTCAACCAATTTGATTACTGATTATCCTATTCCTTTGTTACTTTAGTCACCTACTTTGAAAAAGAATCCTTGGCATTTTATCTTTTCCCTCATTTTCCTTTGCCCCCTTATGGCCCTACCACACCAATCAATGATTCAACACATTGATGTTTAATTGTTTATCACCCATTCCTATCTTATAATATTATTCTTAGGTTCATCAATATGATTGATCATACACAACATTAATGTATGTCTAATATTAATGTATGTCTAATATGATATGATAGCGTGATTTATTCTTAAGCTTTGTTACCGATAAATAATTAAGCGTCATGCTAACTTGTGTTTTTAAGGCATACTTGTTACAATAATCTCTTCTTTAAGTGTGAGTCGTCTAATTCTTTATGCTTTCCCTTAAGCAGAAACTTTTTTCAACCATACACTTGCAACGTCGTTGTTGCTGCATTCAACGAGACACGTCGTCTGACCACCTTTGTTAGGAAGATTTTCGATACAAAGAGGTTGGTCAAACCTTTCGTTGAATCATTAGCTCTAATACCACAGTCGGGTCACGATGGGGCAGCCGGGGATCATTCACATTAGGCTCAGGACAACTATACAAGTGAGTTGGACACCACACTTTTACCTAAAACCTTAAGACATTAAGTTTATGGGTCCTCTCACTTATAAAGTGGTCAACCTCCACTTTTTAAACAATATGAAACTTAACTCACACTTGTCATAACATTTAAAACATAGGACGAGCCTAACTCAACCATTACAACGTCGGATTGTAAAGTGGTCAAGTGAATCTTCAACAAACTATAATATTATTTTGAAATTTAAAATAATCTCAATTCAATTTTTATAAATCCGACTTGTAAGATAAGAACTGCCCACCACTTATAAACATATTTTAATTTCTTAATACTAGTATTTAAACTCCCACAAGTTTTTTAAGTTTAATCCAGGTCACATATAATACACCTCAAATGCTCAAGCTCCTTTGTCTTTAAAAATACTAAACCGTCCAAATTTCCAAAAGAGTCAAAATCCACAAATTTCCAAGCTTCTTCCTTCATTCTCCTTCACACTACAAAACTCATCATTACCTCACCATCCAAAAAGTCACCTTCCAACATTATATATTTGTACACAACAAACCTTTCATCCTAAAAAACCAAAACAAGCCAAAAAAAAAAATGAGTCAAATGATTTACAACAGAGTTAGCAGCAGCAGCAGCAGTAATGGTAAAGGATCATCATCATCATCTTGCCATGGAAAATGCAGAGGATTTAGGCTAAACCTTACAAGACTTTACTTTTCGCGGCTACGAAAAAGGGTCAACTTCTTCCTAAGAATCTTTGATAAGATGAAATTGTCTCATGCACAAGCTTTTCAGTTGTTGAAGAAAGTTTTCTGCAGAAAAAGTGGTTTCAAAAGAAACAATAGTAACAGTAGTAGAAATGGTTTGATGAAGCATGAAAGAATCAAAGGTCAAAGTGATTGTAGAGTTTCATCTCATGGTAGGAATAATTCTTTCTATGCAGAAGCTATTGCAGATTGTTTGGAGTTTATCAAAAGAACATCTATTTCTTCCATTGATCAAATTCAAGACCCAATTGGAGTACATATTCATGATAGAAATTCATGACTTTTTTGTTTTTTTTTGAGAAAAAAATAGTACACTAGTCTTAGATTATGTTGGTTTTTTTTTTTTTTTTTTGTTTGTGTTCTCCTAGAATTATTAGTATGATTTTGTGTTTTTTTTTCTTTGGATTTTATTTTGTTTTTGGAATGATTTAAAAACTCTGTTAGTCATTCCTTCTTCTGTGTATATATTCTCTGAAGACAAATTTTTGGATTGTAATATATTGTTTCTTCAATTTAGATATGTTATTTTATTTTTTTGTTTTATTTTGAAGATTTTAAGTAAACATTACAATGGAAATGTGAGTGGTTTTTTCTTCTTAGTTGGCACATGTATCATGTTTGAAGATTTTAAAGCTGGTTATAACATCCACCACAATCTGTACCCAAAAGAAATCTAACACAACAATCATATTTTTGGCTTATCTACGCCATAAGAAGTCCAAAGTGGAGATTATTGTGACATCAGAATGTAGGGCAATTTTTTTTTATTATATATATTTTTAACCGTTTCATATATCGGTGAGGTGAAATCTTTTAATCTAAACAACGAATAATAAGTAAAGTCTGAACAATCATTGAAACAATTTGAGATTAATCGAACTCAATTATTCGATCTTAACTGAAATTACTTTAATCATTAAATTCAATCACTTGATTAGTCACCCCCTAATCGAGGCATCACTGTTAATCTAAGGCTTTTTAAGGTGGTTTTCAGTTTTATGTATTAAAATTTTCAAAAATCTGACCTAATTTATGTTTTGAGTTTTAAAAATTTTAAAAGCTAAAATAGTTTTAATTTATGAAGTTATCACAAACCAAAATCAATTTTAACATAAAAACAAATATTGATCGTAAAGTGGTTAAAAATATATATAATAAAAAAATGAGACTTTACAAAATAATTCATATCATTAGATTTGCAAAATAATTAAAATATTATAAATAAATGATATATTTACTTGGTAGTAATTTTAATAATAGAGGTTAAAAGTGGTGGTTGTCGGCAAATGCCTATCGGAGTGTTTGGTGGTGGTGGTGGTGGTTTTCAATAGTTGAAATAGTGATCATAGTGTTGGTAGGTGGTGGTGATCGGTTGTGGTTAAAGTAGTGGTCAGAGTGGTAGTAGTGTTATCAGAATGAATATTAGAGTGATGGTTTCTGGTGGTCGGAGTAATAGCCAGTGTGGTAGTCTTGGTGGTGGTTTTGAATGGTAGTCGATGATAGCGATCGATGGTGGTCAAAGTGGTGATTTACGGTGGTTGGAATAATAGTCATAGCGGTAATCGATTATGGTGACTAGTGTTGGATTCCAGTGATTGGAGTGGTGGTCACGTGGCGGTTAGATTGGTGATTAAAGGTGGATGGAGTGATTATCGACAGTTATCGGTGTAGTTCTGGTAAACAATGGTTAAAGTGGTCTGTTTGATTTGCAGAAGATGAGTATTAGACAAAACAATACAAGACTGAACAACACAATTAAATTTTTAAGGTTTTTTTAAGAAGTTAAATTAGTCTATCCAAATTGACACTAGAGATAATCGAACCTAAGACCTTTAGAAGAAGGACGCTCTCAGATCTCAAGCTAATACCACCAAATTAACCCAAATAGGTTAATCAAGTTTTTTAAGGTTATTGAGCAATTTGTTGTTTTGAATAATGTTTGGTGGATAAAATATTATTTTGCTATTTTAAATCATTTGTATTTGAAACAAAACATTGTCATGTGATTTTGTGAGGATAAAAATTTCAATTTTTATCTAGACATTTGCTATCAATTAGTTTAATTCGAAAAATATTTTTAAAATTAAATATAATACAACTTCGTTAACAAATGAAACACACCTTAGGTGATTAATCACTAATCATTCAAGGAAAAATTGAAGAGTTAATTAAAGACAAAACAAAATATTTGAGAGTGATGTATACTTGTGGCTCTATTTAGATACCTAACTTTTTTAAAATACAATATTTAGGTACCTAACATGTTTCCTACAAGCTAAATTTCATTAGATTGATGCTCATATTTTAATGAACATGAGTTGCAATTTACAGCATACTAAATGAGAAAACTTGATTTTGACATAACTATTGAGCATGGTGATTAGGAATCCACCAATGCTTAATCTAGGGTTTTGTTGGTGGGCCGTATGAGTGTACCTTGACAAAGCCAGGTTGTGGCTATATTGGCTTACAGGTTGGCTCTACTTACCGACCCTGTCAATATAATTACTTTTTTAATCTTAATAATACCGACAATTCTTCTACTAAATCGTTTGAATTTTATATGCTAATGACGCCACAAACTTGTTCATTCATTGATTGTTGTTTATTTTAATTTGTTATTGTCATACTATAATGATAATTATACTACTAAACAATTTAATAAGAGACGCAACACAACAAACAAAAATATAAAATTTTATAGTGGTGATTGACACTGAACTTAATAAAAAGGATTATGGTTCGATCTCTCGTAACTACGATTAAAAAAGACTGCAACTACTTGATACCAAAATTGATTTTCGAACTAAATTAAACTGACAGTAAAAGATTAAAAAAAAATCGAATGGGTTTTGTAAAAGTACAATAAACCTATGGGTCCGGTTATGGTGCATAAGCAAATTACTTATGCACCATGCAAAAATAATACTCCAAATCATTCCACCGCAAAATAGTTTTAGAGTACAACCCTTTGAAACAATTTCACAGCAAAATGGTTTTGGCATGATTAAGTACATCTAATGTGAAACCATTCAACACCAAAATGTTTTTGGCATCGAGTAATTGATATGCTTACAGAAAAGTTCAATCGATTTGTCATTCACTGCAATTTCAACTCCAAACCAGATGAGTGAACGAACAAGATGAATTTGTGAGAATGTGAAATGCAATATGATGATAGAAATATTGCCATTTACATGTACGGTGTATTAGGTGGTTTGTTTTCTCTCAATCAATTTTTCTCATATATAAGAGTTAAAAATTAAATTTGTCACTACTTAGTTAAGGGACTAAATCACTTACTAGTTAGACAAATTATTGTTTTTTTTTACCAAGACAAATTATTGTTTTTTTTTTTTTTTACCAAGACAAATTAATTGTTGATTTTCAATATTCTTTTAATTAAAGAAATGTATAAATAAATGAATGAATTAAATATGTTCATTTATGGGTGAAATTTTAGTTACTAGAAACCTGATAAAATAATGAATGGAGTGTGTGCAACAATTAAAAAAATCGAATGACATATCTATAAAATATATATTACCTCTGTCCTTAATTATAAGACCTTGTTTGACTACTGTACTACTAAAATGCACAATTTTGATCACTAATATATTTAATTGTTTATTATAAAAAATATAAAAACTTAATATTTTAAAAATACTCATCAAAACAAATTGAATAAGATCTTATATGCTTATATTTACATTTATATATTATTAAAAAAATACGATCAAATAAAAATAAATAAATAGTACATTTTTATCAAACAGAGTCTTATAATTAAGGATGAAGTAGTATCAAATACTTTAAATGGTAGAATTCTTTTTATCAGGCCTTTAAATAGTAGATTAATTAAAGACTAAATTAGATAATTGATCTTTTAACTTATTTATGGTTTCATATTTATCTTTAACTAATACTTAGCTAAATATTTGGACATGTTAAAGAGGGTATTACTGGCCAAAAATGATTCTATCAAAGATTTTAATACTTAGCTCTTTCGTATATAAAAAGTTTGGTTGGATGTGAACTCATTTTGTGTGTTCCATGGTAGTAGAGTCGATGTATTCGTGACGTGACATCTTTTAAGAACTTTGACTCCCCAAAATAATTTTAAAATGGGAAAAATAAATTACAATAGTTAGAAGGCGCCTTTTAGGGTGGGAAAAGCCAATATGTCTTCCACCATGGGCAAGTAATATCATCCGTTAGATCATTATAGACCATCATAGACTTCTTACATTGAATAATTTTTAATAATGTTTATTTTTATTTATTTTTTCTCTCTCTTCCTCTTGTCTCTCTCCACTGTCATGAGCTTTCATTATCACTTATTGCAATCTCTATTTCCATCTACCATGCCCATATTGAGTTTTTTCATCACATTTTTTCTTCTTTTTCTTTGTAGGTTGTTTGAATTTTTTTTTATTTTTTTTTTTTGTGGTTTGTTTGTAGAGAGAGAAAGTTGTAGCAATTACTATGGTCGTAAAAAAAAAGAAAGGTGGAGAAGAACACCAAAAACTTTGTTCTTCCAAAGAAATAGTTTCACAAAGAGAAACAAGAAAAAAATAGTTCTCTTTCTATTATAATTTAGTGATGTTTATCTTGGCAAAATTTGTCAATGAATGAACTTTCTTGTTTTCTACAGAAATTATTTTGGAACTTCATTTTGTTTCCCATTTTTTTTGTGGATTATGAAGCTTGAGTTTTTAATATTCTTCTTTCTATGCTCATGTTGCAGTCATGGCAATGATGTTTGATGTTTCCATTAGGACAAAAATACTGAAAAAGAGGAAGAGATGTTGGAATATTTCCAATAATATTATGTGGGCAAATATATTTATATAATTATATTAGCTATTTATTAATTATGAGCTTTAATTGAATAAGTGATCAAATAAAGTTAAAAGACTAATTGGTTTTCTATTTAGAATTAATTGACTTAATTAATTGGATATGAGCTCAATATGAGTGGATGTCAGGATGACCCATTTCGGAATAATGGGAACCATAATGGGTCATCACACTATATATAGGCTATGGTCCCCAATATACCAGACCACCGTATATCGTCTCTTCTCCCCATCTGAAGAGCGCTTAGGGCATAAAGAGTCTCGGTTGAGGAAGAACCATACAAGCCGCCAAGTCTCTCTATTCAGGATCACTACTAAAGGCTTTTCTCAATGGATACAGGTATTCCTAAAGATCATCTTGTCGATCCTAGAATTTTCGTATGCATGCTTGTATGACTATTTTGTTTCCGCACTAAAGTATATGTCATAATATGATAGCATGTATATGTGAATTAATATATTATCAATTTAATTCCAACAAGTGGTATCAGAGCAGGACATGATTGATCGTTAAGAATACCTTTTAGTTTCGATTGATTTCTTGTCAATTTCGGCTTGTATTGTTTTGATTATATGATTGATACAACTGTCTTCCTAAATTTCATGATTCTGCATAGTAAAATATAATTGAGGTTTGTTTATTTATTTTATTTTGCGATTCTTTCTTTTGGTGTTGGCATATACTAATCTTCTAATGACAAAATTCAGTATTTTGATTGATGTTGTTTTTTCATGGCTTGAAATAATAAGTTATGAATTAATTTATTTTATGCGGTTATGCAATTTTGGTTTATTTGGTATATGAGTACTTAATTTTGGTTCTCTATGCATATGGCCGTTCCATTGATAGTACCCATCATGTTTAATTCGAGGCATATTATTGTGTTACATTATCAAAATAAATTGTTGTTGCAGTTTAAGATTCTATTCATACATGTTGATATTTTAATCTGATTCTTTCAAATGAATATTTAAATATGATATGTTTCTCTGGTTAATCGGTGTTAATTCTATAATTTGTTTGTTTTGTTGGTTTTCACCGAGTGAAAATTTTTTGGTTGACTTATTTTCAATCAAAATGATAAATTGATATAAGTTTGATTTGTTTCTTTTGGTTCTAATATTGAAACAAATCTTCATATTTGATACGTTTTCCAAATATGGCTATCAATTAATTTTAATAGCATTTTTTATGGATCAAATTTTTCATACATGATCTCTTTCGACTCATATATGGTTGTCAATAACTAACTTTAAATGGCTTCCTTAAGAATCCAGATCACATCTATAGTCAATTATGACCTTTAATTGTCAATTATGGCTTCTTTAAGTATTTTGTGATTTTAATTATTTTGTAATAATCAATATCCAATCCTTTCCAATGCTGATTCACGTCTTGGATTTTGATATGATAAAGTTTAAACTGAAATATGAGGATTTTAAGTGATTTTGCTTCCTAAATTAAAGATGTTCAATCAAATAATTTTATTTGGGCTTAGTTTTCAAATAATATCATATTTTTCGGTGGTTTGATTGACGAAGATCATGTACTTAAAGTTTATTTTGAGAAATAAGGTGTATGAAGATTTTGTTATATATATTTGGTTATTATATATATTTTTTGTAATAAGACTAATTGCAATTAAATAGCAATTAATAAAGATTCTCAAAATATTTTGGTTCAATTTGGCATGTACAAAATTAAAGTTATGATTCTTTAAATTTTAGAAATATATAGATTCTATAATTATTTGTTTATTTATAGAATATAAAGTTTTGTTTCATTTTGTTTTAGAAAATCTCATTCTAAAATTATGTGTTTAGTCATTTAAAGAATCGGTGACTATATGTGAATCAATTGTGGCATGAATATTTTTTTTGGTATATATAAAGATTTAATTTTATTTGATTTAAAATTAAATATTTGGTTTATAGGATGATGACAATGTTTGAGTTTATTGTTATTAAGTTTCTACAATAATTTTATTTTGTCATGTTATTCGAATATTTTTTCATGCCAAATTTAGTTTGATAGTGAGAATTTGTTCTCACATAAGGGATGTCATTTAATCTTATGATTATCAAGCGACATCATAAAGGAATACGGCCTACATTTTGTGGGTGGTGCCTTGTAAATTTAAGACTTTTCCCATTTAATTTAACAAATTGTCAGGTGATTTTGATTGAGTTGGTTGAAGCAACATGTTGCAAAAGTAACCTCTGTTGTGTAGATTTGATTCAATTGGAATCACAAAATACGTATAAAGTTATTCATGCAAGCTATTTTGGTCTTCCAAAAGGTAGACGCGGTTTGGCCGAATAATTATAATATGTATTCAATTTATTAAATTGTCTAGTAATTTTGATTGATTTGGTTGAAACAACAAGTTGCAAAAGTAACCTCTGTTGCGTAGATTTGATTCATTTGGAATTACAAAAGATGTGGTGTGTAATTATTCATGCGAGCTGTTATGTCGGCCAAAAGAAAGACACAGTTTGGCCAGATAATTACATACTTGTGATGGTAAATGTGTGGTAATTATTAAGTTTTTTTCCATGTGGATAATGGTTGGTGTCAAAGACATACATTATCTGACAGGACTTATTACTAATATTTGATCATTACGTTGAGAGTACCGCTTGCAGTTAATTCTTGGCAATCAAAGATTGTGGATTAATGGCGCGTTTGGTATCTTGTTTTTGTCTTATAATTTACAAATAAAGATGTACATGTCCATGTAATAATTTATTGGCATGCATCATAAAATTGTGTTAATGTAAATCTGTACAAGTATTTATTGGATTACATTCACACTTATAATGATAAACGTGTGACGATCATAAGGATTTATTATTTGTCAATATTGATTATCAATGTTTGATCATTTTCACAAAATACCACTAGCAATTGATGTAATTTTCTAAGGGTTTGACATCAATGGTGCACTAGGTATTTTGGTGAGTAATTTTTTGTTATCTATAAACTAATATAGTTTATGTATCTGCATAATAACGTTGGAATTTAAATTCTTAAAATTCTAACTCTTTAGAATAAAAGAAGAACATTATGTTCTTGGATTTAGACCTTGGATAAAGATGGAGAAACTCAAATTCTCTCACTATTCGGTAATTTTAAAGTGAGAATCAAGTTTAGAAAGTGAGTATACTCCTAATCACGAAGGTCGTGTGATCATAAAGTTTTAATTATAGAAAATCATTTGAGGTGTTATTTAACATGACATAATTTTGTCATGGTTTTCTTTGCTTAAATTAAAGTGCTTCTAAACCAATAAGGAGAAAGACAAACTCTTGTTGGAGGGATGAAATTCCATTAAGATTGTTGAGCAAAGAAAATATTAGGAGCACCTGATGTAACTATTTAATCTTGCTAAAGCGTTGTGGTTTCGACAATCAAGTGACATTGTTGAAAATATAGCATTTAGTGTTCTCTTTGCACAATGTGTTTTTTCGATATTAAAGTTAGAAATGATTCTTTGAAATGATCATTTCATAAAGTGTGCAATAAAGAAAATATTGAAGCAAGAGAAAATAAAATAGTGCTCATTATGTAAATACCTCAAAGGATAAGGGCAAATAAAGAATAATAAGGAAATATGATCTAAACTGACAAATCTCCAATGATGTTGAAAGACACATCAATCTAGAGGGGAAATAAGTCGGTGAAGATTGATGGTGTTTCAACTATTTGTTAGATTGTTGTTGCTAACTTATATTTGTATTTAAAAGACAATTTGTGGATCATTATTTGAGTTTAGTTTAGTTTTAATTCTTTATTATTTTTTAAAACGAGAGATTCAATATGTCTTTTAAATATAAATATTATTATAGTCAATTTAGTTATTACTTGTGACAATCTAAAATTGTTGAAACTTTTAAGAAATATAAAGTTTGGTTCCATGTTAATGAACATTTTGAGATAGAAACTTCAAAGTCTCTTGAAGATATTGAGTTTGGGGGAGAGATATGGTAAAATAACAAAATTGAGTGAGGAAGAATTGGTTCTAAACGAATTCATAAAGTTGCTATTTATATAGTAAATTTGGATCCTCATAAGAACATTAGTGTTCTTCCTCTCAATTAAGTTAAGAAATAAATTCATAAATATCAAACTCAATACCTTCAAGAGTTGTGGCGTCGAGTGTCATAAAGTATTGACTAAAAAGAGAAATCATATCTGTTTTGATTTGAAAACTCTATTAGGATAGTCACGACACTTGCTATATAGTTATTATAATTTTGGAGCTTCATAGGATGGATATCAAGATAGTATTTCTTAATGGCGACATTATGAAATACAATAAGGTGCAATAAGAGGAATTTTGTGTCAATAGACACAAAGTAGATGGCTTGCAAAGAAATGAAATCCATCTGTGAGTTTAGGAAGTTGTCTCATTAATAGTACCACAAAAGTCTTATCAAGTAATTGTCTCATTTGGTTCTGAGATGTATATTATGGAGAGTTGTGGTTTATACAGGTTCAGTGGGAGTATGTTTATATTCTTAGTTTTTATATGTTGATTTTATTTTATCAAGTCAACAGTGATATACGATCGTTGTGCAAAACCAAGATATCACTAACAAAAGTTTAGTGACAAAAGATCTTGGGCACACCTCTTTTGTATTAGGAAATTTGATACTTAGAGATTATTCTCATTGTATCATTCGGTTTTTCAAAAGAGTTATATCAATAAAGTTGAAAGTAAATTCGACATGAAAATCAATAAACTAAGGGATTGTTTTAATCTTAAAGGCAGACTGTTTAAAAGTCTAAATAATTGCCCAAAAGAAAATTTGGAAATTTAGAAAATAAAGTGTTTTCTATATGCTTTAACTTTGAGAAACTTATGTATGATTTTACTTATATGCATTTGGAAATAGCGTATATATTAAGATCATTTGGCAGATACTTGAACAATTCAAAATTGTTGAATTGAGCAATTCAAAATTGTTGAATTGAGCAATTCAAAAATAATTTGTGCTCACATATCGGAGATCGAATAATTTGGAGATCATCAGTATGTTCGACTTCGATCATTTTGAATGTCCATTTATAGTGGAAATCCTAACTCAAGAAATGACTGTAAGTATTTATGTCACTTGGTTGCATAAAGTAAAAGATTTTTGAAAGATACCTCAAGTTATATTGTGACATAAATTAGTCAGATAATGCTTCAACAACCGTTTTATTGTTTATCAATTTATAAGTTGTTGAATGATAGAACATATAGATATAAATTTTATGCTAGCTGACTCACTAATCGAAGATTTGACACCTAAGGTCTTTCATATTGTTGTTGTCACTAAGGATGTCTTGGATTAGTGGGAGTCTCTCTTTAGTTATGTTCTAACTTTGGTATTGATACAAATTCATAATTTTTGTTAAGGTTTTCTGCAGAAATAAAGTTTGAGGTTATTATTGTTATAACCAGTTCTGTATCTTTTGTGCAAATATTGATTTGCAAACTTCAGTTTGATCTCACTAAAGACTTTAGTTGGACCAATTGGAAATAGACATGATTTAGATATCACATTGCATGAAATTTCCATGCCATTCATCCATATCGATCTATGTCGTCAAGTACATTGATGTGGTGGTCGTCGGGGTTCCGTCACGTTATACGTCAGTGACGACAGCCGCGGTGGTCTCATTATTGATGTATGAGATGGACCAGATTGTAAGGTTGAAATCTAAAGATAAATAGCATTCGGATGCGCGCCTAAGGAATAATGATATAATTATTACGATATATTGCCCAAGTGGGAGATTGTTGGAATATTTTATGATATTCCAATAATATTATGTGGGCAAATATATTTATATAATTATATTAGCTATTTATTAATTATGAGCCTTAATTGAGTAAGTGATCAAATAAAGTTAAAAGGCTAATTGGCTTTCTATTTAGAATTAATTGACTTAATTAATTGGATATGGGCTCAATATGAGTGGATGTCAGGATGACCCATTTCGGAATAATGGGAACCATAATGGGTCATCACACTATATATAGGCTATGGTCCCCAATATACCAGACCACCGCATATCGTCTCTTCTCCCCATCTGAAGAGCGTTTAGGGCATAAAGAGTCTCGGTTGAGGAAGAACCATACAAGCCGCCAAATCTCTCTATTCAGAATCACTACTAAAGGCTTTTCTCAATGGATCCAGGTATTCCTAAAGATCATCTTGTCGATCCTAGAATTTTCGTATGCATACTTGTATGACTATTTTGTTTCCGCACTAAAGTATATGTCATAATATGATAGCATGTATATGTGAATTAATATATTATCAATTTAATTCCAACAAGAGAAAAATTGAAATCTGAGTGTCTCAAATCAAATGTTGAAACATTTTCAAATTTTGAGAAATAGGAAAAATTTGAATTACTTTTGAACAAAAACATGAAAGTGAACATGAATGAATAAAATTTGAATCACTTTTGATTACTGATTTTGGTTGGCAGTGACAGAGATGCAGAGACATGGTGAGAGGGAAGAGAAAGTGTTTAGGTGTGTGTATTACATCATAATATTCATGGACTATGATAATCTAATCATTAAATGAACTCACTCACCATGGGAGATCTAAACCACTTACCCATGCTAGCCTTCCCCTAGTTAGAAAAGGTGATAGTGATAATAAAAGAAGATATAAAATTAATATTTCATTTGTGTTGTAAAATGGCATAATTTATTATTAGTTGGTTTGGTTCAGTGGTGATTGTTGCTGAATTTGGTAGGGAGAATTACGGTTCGATCCTCCGTAATTACGATCGAGAGGGGGTTTGAATCATTTAATGTCATAACTGACCTCCAAACTAAATTAAACTGTGGTAAAAGGAAAAAAAATGCATATAAAATGAGACTGTGGTTACTTTGATCTACAGTACATGTGGTAGCTCTTTGCAACTATAATCTCGAAAACAATTTCAATAATTTATACAGTTGCACAAATGCAGTAAACTGTTAGAAGAAAGCAGAATGTTGGACCTACATTAAGCAGCAGCTTGAGTACATGCATGAATTCAAAGAGAGAATAAGGAATTATGAGAGGTGAATAGTTAGCACAAAACACTCTCTATTGGGCCAAACCAAATAGCCCAAATGGTATGGACAATCGGCCCAACCAACCAACCAAGAGGTGAAGGTTTCTCTCCCCACCCCCGTCTTTCTTTTTCACCCCCTAGGTTTCCATTTTTAATCTTAAAAAAAACTTCGGTACACGCGTACCGAAGTTTTTAACGATGTAAAACACCTATTTTTCAATATCGACAAACTTCGGTACACGTTTACCGAAGTTTTCGGGGGTGAAATCAAGGGTAAAATTGGATTTCTGGGAGGTGAAAAAGAACGACGGGGGGTGGGGAGAGAAACCTTCCCAAGAGGTTAGCTGCCCCTTAAGTACAACTAATGAAAAATAATCTAAATTAGTGTGTTATATTTTCAATTTAATATTTTTTATTTTATAATTCAAATTCTACTTATCAATGTTTAGCTTGTGCAGTGCCATGTTGGAAATTGTTTTTAGTAAGAAGTCTTTGCAACCAAATGATAAATAGCTTGAGCAACCATTTTAAAAATCATTTTTTAGAGATAGATATTTATTTATTTTTGGATATTTATTTATTTTAAAAAAAATTTGCATTGTGCAAAGGGGTTTTGAACTGGCCCCTATCAAGATAAAATTAATGTCTCAAGTCACAAAATCAATCCAATTATTTTATTATTATTATTATTATTATTATTATTATTATTATTCTTATAAAGTAGTTTTTTATATTTATATATCCACTGTCATCTTTTTCACTAATTTTTTTGAATAAAACACAATTTTTTTAACAATTAAAAACAATTGTTCTCTTTTGATTAGTACTATTTATTTTGAATTATATCATTCTGTTTTTAGTATATCTTAAGGTATACAGTTTAATTTTTTAATGACTAACTTTTATTTTACACAAGCAAACTTATGGTATTTAATTTATATTTTATGATTTTTTAACGGCCCGTCCAACTTCTTTTTTCTGGCTCCGCCTCTACATATATGATATTCTATTCTTAACTTTGCATATAAGAACAATTTAAAAACAAAAACTTAGGTAGTAAGACAAAAGAATCAAAGCAAAGAACAATTTAAGAATACCCAATAGTAGCAAACTCTACATATTAGCATTACCATGCTAGCAAAACAAAAACCAAGCATTGTACCTCATTTTGTTTCTTGTCAAATAATCCAACCAAACAATCTTTCAAATTCCATTCCCTTTTTGATCAACTTTCACATTTCATTTCAAGTTTCACATTTTCTTTCATCTTATGAATTTCAAATCTTAAACACACTTTCAACTTTTAAAAACATCGTTAGTAAAAATCACATTTAACATTTCTTGAGTCTTTAAACCCATATTTGATGAATTCAAAATTTCAATTTATTTATTTTTTAACCGACTAGAATCCGATTCAATTGAATATTTATTACCAAAAAATATTTAATCTCAATATTAATATTTGTCATAAAAAGAAAATCTCAACCTTTATATTGCGAGATACAAATAATTACACATTTAAAACTTTTATTTTATGTTAATTGTGAATAATATCAAATTAAGTCTTAAATTAAAAATAAAAGATTTTTTCTTTATTTTTGAGGAAAATTAAATAGTTTAAAAATAAGGAAAGTTTAATAGGAAGAAGAAGAGTTAGAAGAGGGAAATGAAATTTAGATTTTGCGCTAATAACAACTGGATCATTCTCTTCAACAAAGCGCGCAACCTCATCGCTACTCAACGCGCTTCCGCCTCAACCGCCGCCGCTACCTCCGCCATGTCTGACATTAAAATCCTCAAAACAAAACTCTGCATCATCGGAAGTGGTCCATCCGCCCACACCGCCGCCGTATACGCCGCCCGTGCTGAACTCAAACCAGTCCTCTTCGAAGGATGGATGGCCAACGACATCGCTCCCGGCGGTCAACTCACAACCACCACCGACGTCGAGAACTTCCCCGGTTTCCCCGACGGTATCCTCGGCGGTGAACTCATGGAACGCTGCCGCCAACAATCCGTTCGTTTCGGTACTGAGATCTTCACCGAGACAGTTTCCCAGGTCGATTTCTCATCTCGTCCTTTTAGGGTTTTTACTGATTCAAGAACCGTTGAGGCTGATTCCGTTATCGTCGCTACCGGAGCTGTTGCGAAACGGTTACCGTTTACTGGCTCTGGTGATGGTCCTGACGGTTTCTGGAACCGAGGGATCTCAGCTTGTGCTGTTTGCGACGGTGCTGCTCCGATCTTTAGAAACAAACCGTTAGCCGTTATCGGCGGTGGTGACTCAGCTATGGAGGAAGCAACGTTCTTAACAAAATATGGGTCAGAAGTTTACATAATTCACCGTAGGGATACGTTTAGGGCTTCGAAGATTATGCAGAGTAAAGCTTTGAGCAATAGTAAGATTAAGGTGATATGGAATTCGGCGGTGGTTGAGGCTTATGGAGATGGAGAGAATAAGAAGCTTGGTGGTTTGAAGGTGAAGAATGTGGTGACTGAAGAGGTTTCTGATTTGAAGGTTTCTGGATTGTTTTTTGCAATTGGTCATGAACCTGCAACTAAGTTTTTGGATGGTCAGTTAGAACTTGATTCGGATGGTTACGTTGTGACGAAGCCTGGGACGACGAAGACTAGTGTTGAGGGAGTTTTTGCTGCTGGTGATGTTCAGGATAAGAAGTATCGACAAGCTATTACTGCTGCTGGCACTGGTAATTCTATTGCATTGGATCATTATATTTGTTCTTATATTATAGATTCATTGTTATTTTTAAAAATTGCTTATTTGTGTGTTTCACTTATATGTTATAATTATATCTGGAGCAATGCTTATTGTTGATTATCATTTAAGAGAATTTGTGATTGCGTGTTATTCCATTGAGTGTTAAACCAAGTTTGCAGATTTTATCTGAATTGAGGTAGGGGTGTATTAGGAGAGATTGATGAATTTGCTTCTTCGTTGTATTGAATGTGATGGGATGAACATGTTTTTCGTAATTATGGGTTCATCTAAGGTATATGATTGGTATTGAAATGCAATGGGGTCTGAATGCTCTGTTTTCTCCATATGTATATTCTATTTTCATCTAGAGATGGTCTGATGGAAGGATGGTTGATGTTGATAAACTATATTTACGTCATTTTTCTTGCCCGGGGATGTGGTAAACTGATAATAAAGCATTGCATTCACAAAAGTCTAAACCTTTGAGTAAATCAGTAAATAGTCATTTTGGTCCCTGAAAGTGTCACTCGCTGTCATAATAGTCCTTGAATCAGCAAAAAACATTTTAACATCACTGATTGTTGATTCCATTAGTCAAATTAGTCCAAATCGTTAAATTGGTGTTAACTCTGATGATGTGTCCCGTATCATTCAAGGTTGCAGACATTTATTAAATGAGAAAGAGAACCAATAGCTGAAATTACTACCGGTGTAAGAGATAGTTAATTGTAGTGCACTAGTAATCTTTTCCTCATTATTATAATCTAGCACATGTTCTTTCAGAGTTCACAGATTCATCTATTCCCCCATTTGTCTTTTCTGTTTCTGATTGGGGAGTTACGTGGTCCTTAAATTAAACCGGGTATTGATTTCTAACATTTGAAGCTCAAAGAAAGCATTTCTTGTATATTATTTAGCTGTGAACCTGGTTGATTACTTCCAAGTTACCAATTGCATAATCAAGACCTCAAACCATGGCTAGGTATGGGACATGTCCCATTTTTAGAGTAACTTACGTATCATTTTTGAGTTAGACTCATAGTTGTTGGACACATGATTAGGTTGACTAACCGCATTATATCCTGATAGGATCCAAATCTTAGAACACAGAAATTGTGTGTGCTAAGTAACAGAAAAGTTTGAGTCCATACAAGCAGAGAATAAACTCCGAGAAACAGTGAGAAATATTAGGATATATAAACAAAAGGAAGAAAGAAACCAGAGGTTACTCTGGAGAATCTAAGAGACCATTTTCTATCCTTAAATCCGATGGGACAAATCCTTTTCCTCTCTCCCACTTTCTTCTCATAACTCCTGTGAATTCCCTCATCATTCGCACCTAGTAAATCCCCATCCATGTGACTCTAAGAGAATATCTGGTCTAAAATTCTTTTCAGTCAAACACTCATCCCCCTAATTCTCCTCGTGTACACCTCATTCATGTCTCTATCTGGATGTCCCCAACAAGACTCACTTTGTCTTCAAGGTGAAATTAGCAAATTTGCTTGCCAATGGTATGTCATGTTCTCGTGATTAGATTAGTTCGGTCCCAATTCCTGCAGCATATATCATTACCTCAAAAGTGTGGTCCAAATTTGGCAATGCCATGTTATGCAAATGCAAACTAATTATGAAAGCCTTAAAATTTTCAAAGGTGTGGCTACACTTGTTTCCTTTCTGCTCTTGTTTCCCATTGGGTTGGATTGCCTATTCTAACCATTCTATTTAGTTTGAATTGGTTTAGATTTTTCTCTCAAAATGCATTTAGTGACTGAGGTGGTCATATCACCTCATGGCTTTTCTTCCACCTGGGGTGCTTGTCCACCTGGGGTGCTTGAAGACTATTGAACAATTCTATTACGTAATAGTTATTTTCCCAATCCCCTAAACATGCATAGAATGACAATGGTTCAAGGTTTTTTGAAGAACCACAAAATTAAACAACTGAATGATAAGTCTCTGTAGCATACTGATGGAACTCAAATATAAAAAGCTGATATTTAGAACAGAAATTATGGAAGGTTGTAATTGTATTAATGGTGTAATTGAAACAATTACAAGTATAGTAGTAGAGATGAATAAAACAGTGAAAGAAGATAACAAATTGATAGCAAGCTATCAATCCCCAAAGCACTAAGGCCTCATAATTCACGTAGTGTGAATACCAATTCTAACAGAATACTTGGATACCCCATTCTCACTCCCTCCTCCCTATTACTCCCTCCGATCCTTAATATAAGAAGAAATCTACTTTTTAGATACATTAAAATATTGATGTATCTAGACTATATCATTGTCTAGATACATTAATATTTCAACGTATCTAAAAAGTGAACTTCTTATATTAAGGACCGGAGGGAGTATATAGTAACTACTACCTCATGCACTCTTATTACCACGTCATCATTCTTTTATTCCCTTTATACTGTTCACACATTAGGCTTAGGGTCAAAGTCAAGGCTCACTTCCTCATCTAAGTCTCTATCACATCACATACATACAAACCATCAACCTCACAGTCGTAGCACTTGACTCCATTAACACGTACAACATTCCAACACAAATCCATCTACGATGTACGAAGGTGAACACTACTATATTGAGTCACAATCCATAGCTCCCTGCATATTTGAAGTCTCCAACCAGAATACATGTGCAAACCCATGTTTGCAATCAACCCAACAGGCTGACAAACAAGCTTAATGAATCCTACTTAGATGCGGTGAAACCGAGCTCTTTCTAGCCGAATCTTAGCACCAAGGTTCAGTATATTGAACCTTTTGATTTGCCAAATTTTCCTTGTTTTGAACTTCTGTTACTCTTTGTGAGTTATAAACCTATCTTGTGACATGTGAATTTGTGATATGTTAATATTTTTGAATTTACTGTTTGTGTCTGGTCTGTAAATCCATCTTTGTCTCATTAATTATTAGTTGTATACATATATTTAAATTGTTATTGTAGTGTGTAAGCCATCTTAGTTTCATCTATTGGTTGCTCACACAATATTTAAGCCATTTGCCTATGTTGTTGCAATTTGTTTATTGTTAAGATAGAATATTGAATATTTACTATGTACACTATTAAATTTTATGTTTAAATGCTATAATATTAGAAGTTCTAAACATGCATGCTATGATAATTATATAGATGTTTTAAATATTGAGTTGAGTTTGCAACATGATTACTCTGCAATATGACAGGGTCCTGTGTAACCATTAACAATACCTAAAATATAAGAAAGTCTGTCTTTATATTTTGCATAATAGACACTTAGATGCCAAATATTTTAAATTTACTGCCTTGTCAATGCATAGTTAGATTAGATCAACTCATATAGCTGGTCCTGGAGATTCTTCTGAGACACGTAAACAACTTCAATTTAAATTTGTTGGGAACTATGTTGACCTTGAGCATCCTGGTCGTCATGTGTCTGTCATACCACTTTCTCCATGTTTTTAATTAAGACCTCAAAAAATTTGGTTCTTAATGTTTTACCCTTTTTTGTTTCTGTTGTCATTGCACTAATAAATACTGCTGTGAATTGTGAAAAAAATTCAAATGCCTTGATGTGAGTTGTCTGTAATTTAGCATTAGCAAAATTGTTTATCTCAAATCTTTAATCGACTGATAACCTTTGGTTATTTGTGATGGAAACTTCCTCCATTAGGCACATTAATAAAGTTGATAATGTACGTATTAAACACCAAATCCTTGTTTAACTGTGTATTTGGAAATTTCAAACTGATTTATTCCGAACTGTTGTTTTTGAAACGAAAAAAAAATGAGAATAGATATTCTTTAGTTAGAGAACAAATTGTAAGCATTGTGAGTCGCCACATTGTTCTGTCATGTATATTTGAACTATAAATAATTCTGACCAAGTAAAAATTAGTGTTGCGTTGTCTTTGGTTTTGATAGTTATTGTTGGCCATTGTACTCTAAATTTCTTCAATAATTGCATTAGTAATCAGAGTGAGGTCTATGTTTGAGAAGAGTTTTCATCCTTAAATGACCCGGAGGTATTATTTTTGGTGCAGGGTGCATGGCAGCTTTGGATGCAGAACATTTCCTGCAAGAACTTGGTCTACAACAGGAGAAAACTGATTGACTAGCTAAGGGATGGCCAGAACCCAGAAGATGCTTAATTAGAAGCAATGTTTGATTTATAAAAAGGAAGATTGAAAACAGTTCTTTATGTACTCTTCTATAATCTTTATTTGTTTGTCGTTATTCAAAGTTGATGGCGGAGTTAGACTTGCATTATTTTAGCAGCATTGAAGCTCAGACATACGTATATTTGTTTGAACTTACGATTTATTGGGTTAATTGAATGAATCGGTTGTTATGATGATGCAAAGATATTTGCTTCCTTAATGTTTAAGTTGGTACAACAATGTACCATACAAAATTTCTCTTTTCCTTATTCGACCTCATGACATTTTAGTAATAGAATACTATTACCATGTGATGTGTGTTAGAGTATGTTTGGATTGATGGAATGAGATTAAGTGAAATGGAATAGCTTTATGTTTTTCCATTGTTTGGCTTGCAGAAAAGACATGGAATAGAGTCGAACTGATGTTGATGTCGTATATATTCCAATCTACTTACTTTCATTTTGGACGGTATGGAATGGGATCACTTACTATAGTCTCTGGTTATAAATGCAAAATACTAATTAATTCTCATTTTTAATTGATTCTTTTCTCACTTACTATAGTCTCAGAAGAAGTCTATGCAGATGTTATTCGTATTCTTAAAGTGGTGCGAGTGATGGTAGAATCCCTTATGTTCTCAATTCTTTTATTTGTTGTGAAGTTATAGAGCAAGGCTTAAGCCTTAAAAATGATATATGCTTCATGAAATGGAAATGCTTCCGTATGTGTAACCATGAAATTATCTTCTTTTTTCCTTCAACATTCTCTCAACCAAACTCGAAAACAAAGCCTAACGAGTTTGGAGGGAAAGAGGGGATTTTGGAGGGAGGAAAATAGCGAAAAAATAAATAGAGAATTTCTTCACACTTTTTTAGATTGTTTTTATAAAGAGTGATAAATAAATGTTTGTGATTAATATATTTTAATTTTTAAGAATATTATAACAATATAGATTAAATTTGAATAATTTATATAAACCCTTCAAAATTCCCCTTTAATACAACTTTTGAGTTCTACCAAATTAAGAGGATTATATATATATATATATATATATATATATATATATATATATATATATATATATATATATATATATATTGTACTGGGCGAAATTCTATGGGCCCAATAACGAAGTGGCCCAACAAATAATCCAAGCAATTCAAATTATACATTGGCGGGAAAGACAGAGTATACGTGACGTGATGACAGACTATGTCGCCCCACAAGCGTGGTTGACTCACCGGCGAAACAAAGATCACCCACGATCACCACCTCCTGAACACGGTGGAAGAAGAATAACTACCCATTATCTCCATGATGACGCGGTGGAGGAAGAATAAACCACCCACCACCTCCATGATGACACGGTGGAGGAAGGATGAACTACCCATGATCCACATAATTAAGAAGTGGCATGGCGGTTGAGAGAACATGACAATGCATGATCATGGTGGAAGAAAGTCTATAAATACATGGTTTCTTCATGAGAAAAAGGATCTATCAAAAAATTACTTATGCTATACTATCACAAACTCATTCTCTGGTATAACAAAAAAATAGGGAATAGAAAATCAATGGTTCGAATTATTGGTAAAGTTGTATTCTTATATCATTATTATCCTTTAATATACTTGGACTTACCTTCCATACAAATTTTACCAGAACATTTTGGCGCCCACCATGGGGCCCTGGTCAAACTTTTCCCAGGCCGCACTTGATTCACGATCGAAGCATCATTCCAAAGCTTCAACACGACATAAAGAGGGAAGGAGGACATATACATTTGGCTTACTTTTCAAAGTTCAAACTACAACATGTCACTTTCACATAGTTTGAACAAGGCGTCCGTGATGCAAAAATTGTTTCACCTGGCTTTCAGTTTTTCACTAAAACGAAGATGAAGAGGAGGAATTATCTTTCTCAAAGATGGCCCTATAAATACCAATGAATCAACAATATTAGCAGCCACTTTTTTGCTACCTTGCAAATTTATATATCTCAGTTGAGTGCAGTTTTCTACTACGTGTATCACCGCATAGAATTAACTTTAAAGTTTTGATGTTGGAGGCGTTGAACTCGTCGAAATCTGGAATTGATGATAGTTCACTCTACATGATTCCAAAAAATTGTTTTGGGCTGCTGCAACTTGACTTGAAGAGAAACAAGATACCACTACACTACCACATGCGCTTCCTTCATTCAGGTTATCTCTCCAATAAAAAATATGGTAACTGTTATCATCTCTTGTGATTTGATAATTTGTTTATTAAACACCTATTAACAAATTACACGTTTGAAAAATAAAAATCTGCAAGTGTTGCTTTCGAGTGAACGTCGCCAGGCGTCGATTTCTATTTGTAATATGATATTTATTATTAGTATCTTACTTGTATTTAGTGTCCTTGTGAAATAAAATTTTGACATATGCTACCTAATATTATGCAGCCCTTGTTAGATATTTAGAATATCATGTTTCCTGTACCACAACAAGCCATAAGAGTGGATACAATCATGTAAACAAAAAAGAAGGGTATGAATGGAATATGTCTGAAACTATTTAGTTAATATTGAATGAAATGTTCCCTTTATAATAGTTCATCTTACTGAGTGAGGACAATTAAAACAGAGGACAACTAATGGAAGACAAGAAATCCAAATTGTATTTTGAGTTTAGCATCAAGGTCTGACATGGTATCGTTGCATAGAGCAGGTCCACAAACATGTTGGTGTAGTCTTAGTTTTTATAACTGGACTTATGAATGAAAATCAGTAATATAATTTAGTAATCACATTGTTGTGATCTGGTAAACTCACATTTTGAACTAGACTGTTGGTCACCCATTTCATACGAGATATCCACTCATATTCTGAATAAAACTTATGATTAATTATTGCTGTCATTTATTTCTATTTTAATTGGGTTCATTCACATATGTCTTTGTTTTTAATTTGATTCACTCACGTTTGATTTTCTTTTCAATGACATGGATCTAATTTTGCCGTCTCGACCGAGCTATTGTCGCCAATCTGCTGCCCAACATCATTGTCTCGCCATTATTCAATTTTGTTGCTAGGCGATTTCCAATCCGGTTAAAGTTGCAATCTTTCAAGCACAACCGTTTTATATATCATTGCTTATAATAATTTTAATTTGCCACAAGTGCTATAGTTCTATTTTAATTCTCAAGTAATTTCATTTTCTTATGAAGTTATCTGTTTCATTCTTACATGTGCAAAATATTTGGAGCGCAACACTCTTTCAAAAGGCGATCATAAAAAACGAGGCGGATAACGGAAATATATGAAACAATATCGGATCATTTGCCACTTGAATGCTCATAACCAGATGATATCGTTCCAAATTTTTGACAAACTTTACTCAAAAGATATTACACAATTAATTTCACATGCTAAGATTACATTGTGCATCTCTTCATTTTTTGTAGACACGAGTTGATAAACTCACCGCAAAAGCTCCATTTGATAAAGTGTCATTTGAGACAAGACGCCAAAGGACAAAGCGCATATGTGATCGTCAGAAAAAGAAATCAGTATTGAAATGTCATGGCGTTATCCGTAAACTTTACGAGTTGGAAACGTCAGAAAAAGAAACGGCGCTATCCTTAAATCTTACGAGTCGGATACGACGGAAACGAGTTGAAACACCATGGCGTTATCCGTAAAATCTTACGAGTTGGAAACGTTAGAAAAAGAAAATGTAGTTGAAATGCTTTGGCGATCACGTAAAAGGCGCAACGGTCCTTTGGGTCATCAGAAAAAGACCAAACAATCAATAGCAAACTCAAAGTTATACAGGCATATGGCGTACACAACAAAGCAGATATGAAAGAAATCAAACGCAATGGCAAAGAAAACAGCCACAAAAGGGCGAGTAAAATCAAAAGGCGATCAAACGCCGTGATACTCAAGAGTGACTAAGGTACTCCATGTATTCCTTTTAATTATACAAAATTTTTATATTGCAAATCAAAATAACAGATGCAGGTAAGCCGTCATTGGGAGAATATCATTTCTTGCAAGCACGCCAAAGGCGAATGGAAATACATGATTAATGCAAAGATGAAAGAAAATCAACGCTACAAAACAAGATTATCTATGGAAGTTATTATGCAATAAAGAAGAAGAATGAGACGATTATTTCCCCACGTCCTACCACTATCACCACTTCGCCTCCTTGAGCCTCGTGCTTGGGGGGCTGTGTACTGCGCGAAATTCTATGGGCCCAATAACGAAGTGGCCCAACAAATAATCCAAGCAATTCAAATTATACCTTAGCGGGAAAGGCAGAGTATAGGCGACGTGATGACAGACTATGTCGCCCCACAGGCGTGATTGACTCACCGGCGAAGCAAAGATCACCCACGATCACCACCTCCTGGACACGGTGGAAGAAGAATAACTACCAATTATCTCCATGATGACACGGTGGAGGAAGAATAAACCGTCCACCACCTCCATGATGACACGGTGGAGGAAGGATGAACTACCCATGATCCACATAATTAAGAAGTGGCATGGCGGTTGAGAGAACATGGCAATGCATGATCATGGTGGAAGAAAGTCTATAAATACATGGTTTCTTCATGAGAGAAATGATCTATCAAAAAATTACTTATGCTATACTATTACAAACTCATTCTCTGGTATAACAAAAAAATAGGGAATAGAAAATCAATGGTTCGAATTATTGGTAAAGTTGTATTCTTGTATCATTATTATCCTTTAATATACTTGGACTTACCCCCCATACAAATATATATATATACATATATATATGGAAAATTCTAACAAGTGGTCCATGGTGGACTACTCATGAAAAATCTTATAACGAATATGAATTTTACAAAATCCACCGTTGGATTGAAAGTTTATATCATATAGATCATCTATAGAAAATTTTAGAAAAATTGAAAATCATTTGATATGTTATTGAGATCCATCAAGATTAACGGTTTATTAAATACTGTAAATCTTGATAAATCCCAATAAAATATTAAATGATTTTCAATTTTTTTAAAATTTTTTATGGATTCTCTATATGATATAAACTTTGTAAAATTTGTATTCGGTTAGATCACTTGTCCAAGGTGGTCCACCGTAGCATTAGCCATATATATATATATATATATATATATATATATATATATATATATATATATATATATATAGTAAAATTCTCTAAAGTGACACCAAAAGTACATTTAAGCCTTAAATATTAAATGGAGTTTAATTTCGGTGATCTATTAGTTGTTAGTCCATTTTAACATATGTCAAATTACTTATTTAAATATATTTGTATGAAATTTACCTTAAACAGGACAACAAATCTCATGACAAATTCAAAAAATTAAATTCAAGCCTAAAACAAACCTAAGATCAATGGACTATACAACCAATTATTTTTTTTGGCCAGAAAAAATAATTCTTTCATTTAAAGAGCAAAACAGCCAAACATTACATCATGTGTAGATCACTACCCACTAACGGGGTAAAGTAAAAGTACAGAGTTAATGCAAAATCAAAAAGATAAAATATAAGCACTAAATTTACTCCTAATTTATACATCTACAAACTCATGACTAACTTGGTCAACTCAAAATGAATTCAGAGTAACAAATATATATGTATGAAAGCAGCATGTTGATCCTAACCTCCAAATCAGGCATTACAAGGAGGACCACTTGACAAGAGATAGCAACACCATATGCTAAACACTAATTCAATTTTTTGAATAGGTCAAATTTGCGCCATGCAAATCATTTGGTTCTTAGATTTTTATATTGGTCATGCCTAACACTATTGAATTTGTTGCATGAAGATAAATGATGGATGATCCAATAGCGGGTGGTCTAATGAATTTTGGAAAAACTTTGATATCATCTTAAATTTTTATATTGAGTCTAACGCATTCTTACAAAACCGGCTTATAAAATTGTGATTGCCTCTATAAACTCTTATCCAGACCAACTCACATCCGATGTGAGATTTTTTAACAAATCTATTTCCTCATCTAATTAAATATCCACTTGTAAGAGGGTTATTTTTTTAACTATGTCATTGAACTGAAGTGGTTAATGAACTCATCCTAAAATCAATCTAGACTTTCAGATCCCCTTCCCTAGGAATCAGAGGGTTTTTGGTTCTATAAATATATCTCAAACTTCATTTTTAGTTTATATTAAAAAATTTAACAAATTTTGACACCCAAATATTTTTTATCACTAGTTGTTGCCATTAAATCAACTCATGTGAATCTTTCGAAATATATAATTATTTTTTGCGGCCATATTTAAAAAATTATAGAAATCACTTCTATAAAAGTTTAATTTTTTTAACTATCCATAAATTAAATATGAATTTAAAGTTTTTGACGCTTAACAATCCATTTTTAATTTATCTTTTGTTAAAAAAAATTCCAAAAATACAAATGAGTTGACTTAAAAGCCGACTAAAAGTCGTGATGAAAAAATGATTGGAGTATCAAAATTTGTTGAAATTTTTTTATTAAGACAAAAAAAAAATTGAGATATTTATAAGGACTAAAAATTTATTTAACCTCTTTTACTTTATCTATATCTATATTTATTTATTTTGGTAAAATATATATATATATATATATATCTATATTTCTCATATTAGAAATAGTAAAAAAAACTTTTAAAATTAAAAATAAAGGTAAACTATGAAAAATTTATGTGATTGTTGTTGGTGAAGAAAGAAATCAGAAACAAAAGATATCTTTTGGTATATTAAATAGGCCTTCAACAGTTGTTATGAGTAGTTTTCTTGTAACCATGTATTAGTATTGTCATGCACCTGAAAAGTTATTGAATGTTGCTGTTTCTTGTTTCAGTTGTGGATTATATTTTGTAACCAGTCTGATTTAGAGAGAGATATATCATGTATGGCAAGAAAAAATGTATTAGTATAATGTTCCTACGTACGTGTACAAAGAAAATGATGCAAGTCTAACAGCAAGCTTATGAACGTCAATTTATGGATTTGAATGTTCTGCAACAAAACTTTTCTATAATGTGTGGCCTTAGCAAATTATACATGGCCCTCTCCTAAACAGATTCTAGCTCCGCCACTGCTTATAATTATTGATATGGAGAACATTACAACCAAGGAATTAGTTTTTTACAAAAGTATGATCAGATGAGAGTGGTTGATACTTAATAGGGTGTGTTTTTTAAATGGAAACGATAGAAGATGCTTAACTAATACTACCTATTTTTTTTTGGTTAGGTTTTGATAATAATACCTTGGTTTTATTTTTAGCTGTCGTTTTAAAGTTATATATAGATACACATATTTAAAAACTAATAAATTTTGCTACTTTTGAAGAAATTATTTGTCTGTCTTTTTTTTATTTAATATATTTTATAATATCTTTAATTATGTGTTATTTTATTTCACATATTTAGTTTTTTTAACGGCAAATATATTATTATTAATAACCGATCTTTCACTACTAAAAAAATCGCTTTTAGCAACCGATTTCGCGACCGAAATATTTCGGTTGCTTTAGCAACCGAATTAGAGACCGATTTTTCGAGCGTCAAACTGAAAAAAAATTGGTTGCTAAATCGGTTGCTACATAATTACGAACAATAAGCGAGAATATATAGCAATATAATCACGAACAAGAACAAACAGCGAAAGCGGTAAAGAACACAATAGAATTTGTTGACCCAGTTCGATGTCAATGAACCTAATCTGGGGGGAGGGCGACCCTCTCTGTTCCACTTATCAATAGAAACCTTGATTACAATGAGATTCTCCAAAGGAGTTACAAGAATTAGTGTTTTCCTAATTCTACCCTAGTCCCGAATCTCTCCCCGTGACCAAGAGATTCAATCAAAGTGTTTCCCAAGGTGATAGAATGTTTCCCCAACCCTAGAGTCTTCCTTAGAACTTTTTCTATTAACCCTAGTCTTTGTGTCGGCCTTAGAAACCCTAAAAACACCTTATGCTCAACAGAAAACGCAAATAGCCTTATATACAGGCTCCTGGACGCGCGCGCGCGCACAACGCCACATGTCCCGCGCACGGCGCCACAGACAGAGGAGACAGAGCTTTCTAGAGCTCTCCTGGCGCACGACGCCATGCTTCCTGCGCCGCCACCAGCCCCTTTCCTGTTTTTTCCTGTTTCTGAGTTTTCAAGGCAATGACCAACACCCATACTTAGAAATTTTTTCTCGTATTGCCGTATCAGTATCGTATCGGTATCGTGTCACGTATTTGGGCTTCATATAGCCTCAGCTTGTGGTGCCTGAGCCTCAGCTTGTCGGCGAGCCACCTTCCGACGGCGTTGAGCAGGACCCCCACCGGATTCTGTGGCTTGTGCTCTCGCCCGCCGCACAGACGCAGTCGCACCCTTTAGAAGGTCCAGGTTGTTCATCATTTCCTGTTGACATCAAACAAAAACTAAGGGTCAGAGCAAACTCCAAACAACCAAGCTTATAACAATCCGCGACTTAAATCACGAATTCTAACATTCACGGAAAAGAAAACAAAAATCCAAACCCTAACCAAAATTGATCCTAATTTCACAGCAAATTCAACAGAAATCAACAACAATAACAACACAAAATCAAATTTAATCCGAACAATAACAACATGCAACCTAAATCCGTAGTAGAAGTCACGGATTCTAACAATCAAGAACAAAAAAAAATGCGAAAATTGAAGAAATGCACCGACGAAATGAATTAACCTTATCGTTTTCTTGGTGCCATGATGTTTGCGACTTGATTCCGAGTAGATTGGTGAATAAACGAGTGAATTTGGACTTGAAATGCGAATTTGGGGGTTTGTGATGTTTTTTAGTGTTTATGTTCGTGTTTGAAACTAACAGAATGAGGGGGAAGAAGGTGGATTTTGCTTATATACGTTATGATCGTCTGTGACTTATGTCACAGATGGTTTTTAAGTGTCTGTAGCATAAGTAACGGATGAATACTTTTCAAGTAGGGTGCCTCTGTGGGGTTATTTTTGTACGTGAGAAAAGCTAACATTTTTTTACACATCCGTGACTTATGCCTCGGATACCATCCGTAGCATAAGCCACGAACAAGGGTATTTTGGTCTTTTCGTAGGGCGCACCCCAGAATCCATAGGATGGTAAAAGTAATTTTCCTTCTTTAAAGGTAGAAACTTGCTCAGAAGAAGTCTATGCAGATGTGATTCATATTCGTGATGGTAGAATCCCTTGTGTTCTCGGTCCTTTTATTTGTTGTAAAGTTATAGAGCAAGGATTAAGCCTTAAAAATGATAAAAAAATTTCTCTCCCCACCTCCCATGTTTCTTTTGTACCCCTGTTTTTCCTTTTATGCCCTTGAATAAATATTTCGGAACGTGTTTTCTAAAAAAAAATTGCCTTGGAAAAAATTTCGAAATGTGTTTTCCGATTTTTTTTCAAATTTGAACTAGAAATCCTCCTCTAATACAATTTGAAGAATTTATATAATAAGCCATTCAAAATCCTCCTCTAAGACAATTTTTGTGTTCTACCAAATTAAGAGGATTATATATATAGTCAAATTCTCTAAAATGACATGTTAAATATTAAAATTGAGTTTAATTTCAATGATTTATTAGTTTGTTAGTCAATTTTAACATATGTCAAATTACTTATTTAAATACATTCGTAGTTAATTTCAGTTTTTGACGCTTAACCAGGGCGGAGCTACTCATGGGCTGGGTAGCACCAAATATACTATAATCCTAGCTCCGCAACTGCGCTTAACAATCCATTTTCAATTTATCTTTTGTTAAAAAAAAAACCAAATATACAAACTCATTTAAAAATGTACAGAGTACAAATGAGTTGACTTAAAAGTATATTAAAAGATGTGATAAAAAAATGATTGGAGGACCAAAACTTGTTAATAATTTGTACATGCACTAAAAATAAAATTTGAAATAAATAAAAATTTATTTAACCTCTTTTACTTTATATATCTATATTTTATTTTTTTTATTTTGGTAAAATCTATATCTATATTTCTCATATTAGAAATAGTAAAAAACTTTGAAAAAAATTTTAAAAAGAAAAATAAAGGTAAACGATGTAAAATTTATGTGATTGTTATTGGTGAAGAAAAAAATCAGAAACAAAAGATATCTTTTGGTATTAAATAGGACTTCAACAGTTTTTATGAGTAGTTTTCTTGTAACCATGTATTAGTATTGTCATGCGCCCACCTGAAAAGTTGGCGAATGTTGCTGTTTCTTGATTGAGTTGTGAATTATTTTGTAGCCAGTCTGATTTAGAGAGAGATATATCATACTTATGGCAAGAAAAATATGTTCAAAAAAATCTAAATTGTTAGCTTGTAGTGTTCCTTTGTACGTGTGCAAAGAAAATGATGCAAGTCTAAAATCAAGCTTATGAACCTCAATTTAATTCAGTACTGAAAACTATGGATTTGAATAATAATGTTCTGCGACAAAACTTTTCTCTAATGTGTGGCCTTAGCAAAGTATACATGGCCCTCTCCTAAACAGTATGAGATGAGAGTGGTTAATAGGGTGTGTGTTTTTTAAATGAAAACAATAACAGAAGATGCTTAACTAATACTACCTCCTTCTTTTTTTTGTTAGGTTTTGATAATACTACCTTGGTTTTATTTTTAGTTGTCGTTTTAAAGTTATATATATATAGCTAGGATACAATGAGTTGTACGATTTAGAAAGAAAATAAAAATACACATGCTATTAGATATGTGTACTGTAGCTACTAGTTAAAAACATTTAAATATTATCAACACATGTTAGCTATATAATAAAATAACAATTCCATTGACAAAAAAATATATAAAAAATAACCACTAGACTATTAAATTAAATTGAAAAATAATAATAACTTCATCCTTTAAAATACATTTTTTATATACAAAATAAAAGAATCTTTGTTGATAGAAAACTTAGTTTCTTATTAAGAATCAACAAAAAAAATTATATACTCCCCTTCGTTATAAAATATAAACAAAATCTATTTTTTAGATTCAGAGAATAACTAATGTATTTGTACAATATATTATCCAAATACATATACAATATAATAAATTTAAAAAAAAATATGATTTTTTGTGCTTATATTTTATATAACGGAAAGAGTATTTGTTTAATCAAGTCAAGGCTTCTTGTGATGCATGCTGTAATGTTAGCATTTATTTAATAGTATTTCTTCGAGGTTCGATTATTATGTGCTACTTGCTACGTAGTACATGTTAAAATATTCCCTCGTTGTTCACGAGTTCATTACGTTCTTTTTGGACTCATTTTACGATCTAGCTATGAAACTTCTGTTACTTGAAAGAGAAAAAAAAATAATTAGAAAAGAAATCAACAAAGTTAATAGTTTAGCAAGGTTAGGTAGATTTAACTGAATAAAATAAGATACTATCTTATTTAAGAGTGTTCAAAAATACAATTAATTGGGTCAAATTATGAACCAAACCGATTGAACTATTTTTCTTTAAAATATTATAAATTAATTTTTAAAAGACTAAATTAAATTGCAAGAAAATTGTGAGAAACCACATTGAATTTAGAGTTAAAAAGAGTAAGATTTTGTTTAGAGGTAGCATCGATCGGTTTCGGTTGAATTCGGGTCGAAAATCGTCAAGACGATAAAAACTACGACCTCTTATTTTGGACCCTTCTAATCGTCTACATTTTCGATTTGTTCGGGTTTCGGGTCATACGAGTTACAAGTATAATGAGTTGGTTTTAACGGGTTAGATTGAAACTTTGTTATTACAATGAAATCTTCATTGATAAAAAAATTATTATTCTTTAATAATAGTTCAATATTTCATATACATTGCAATAAATGATACAATAAAAATGATGAGATACAGTTATTTTGTTTCAAATTTGTGAATCTAACAACAATAATAGATATAGTAGATGTGAAGTACAAATTCAAATAAACTTGTAAAATATTACTAGCATAAACTAGCATATTCATATGGTGTCCGGTTTGAAGATTAATTTCGGTAAAAGTTGTCTTATGGGGGTTAATGTGCGATCGGAGTTTGTGGAGTTGGCGTGTACATTCCTTAATTGTAGACATGGTGAGGTTCCCTTCAATTATCTCAGGTTACTGGTGGGGCGAATCCTAGGCGCATCTCGACTTGGGAACCGCTCCTAGTGTATCTCAAGAAGCGCCTTAGCTTGTGGGGGAAGAGGTATATTAGTTTGGGTGGGAGAATAGTGCTAATAAACTCGGTCTTAAATGCGATTCCAATTTTTATCTTGTCATTTCTCAAAATGCCGATGAGTGTGGTAAAGTTGGTGGTTCGCATCCAAAGGAATTTTTTGTGGGGTGGTGTGAAGGGCGATAAAAAGATGAGTTGGGTTAGTTGGAGCACGGTGTGTAAAGATAAGAAGGATGGAGGTTTAGGAGTGAGGAATATCAAGGTTGTTAATATGAGTCTCTTAGCTAAGTGGAGGTGGAAAATTCTTAATGACGAGCCGGCATTGTGGAAGGATGTGTAAAAAATTATTATTCTTTAATAATAGTTCAATATTTCATATACATTGCAATAAATGATACAATAAAAATGATGAGATACAGTCATTTTGTTTCAAATTTGTGAATCTAACAACAATAATAGATATAGTAGATGTGCAGTACAAATTCAGATAAACTTGTAAAATATTACTAGCATAAACTAGCATATTCATATGGTGTCCGGTTTGAAGATTAATTTCGGTAAAAGTTGTCTTATGGGGGTTAATGTGCGATCGGAGTTTGTGGAGTTGGCGTGTACATTCCTTAATTGTAGACATGGTGAGGTTCCCTTCAATTATCTCAGGTTACTGGTGGGGCGAATCCTAGGCGCATCTCGACTTGGGAACCGCTCCTAGTGTATCTCAAGAAGCGCCTTAGCTTGTGGGGGAAGAAGTATATTAGTTTGGGTGGGAGAATAATGCTAATAAACTCGGTCTTAAATGCGATTCCAATTTTTTTCTTGTCATTTCTCAAAATGCTGGTGAGTGTGGTAAAGTTGGTGGTTCGCATCCAAAGGAATTTTTTGTGGGGTGGTGTGAAGGGCGATAAAAAGATGAGTTGGGTTAGTTGGAGCACGGTGTGTAAAGATAAGAAGGATGGAGGTTTAGGAGTGAGGAATATCAAGGTTGTTAATATGAGTCTCTTAGCTAAGTGGAGGTGGAAAATTCTTAATGACGAGCCGGCATTGTGGAAGGATGTGTTATTTGCTAAATATGGTAGGAGAGTGGGTAGGAATGTGTCTCTTAATGGGTGTGCGGGTGGTAGATTCGTTTCAGCATGGTGGAAAGATTTATGTGCAATTGATGATTTTATCCCCGCGAAAAGTTGGTTTGAGAACGCTATTGATCGTAGAGTGCTTAACGGGGCTTCGACGTTATTTTGGTCTCAAAGATGGGTGGGTGAATCTACCCTTGAACAGTCCTTCCCTAGATTGTTCTCTCTTTCTGTTGATAAAGAGGCGAAGATTAGAGACCTGGCTGTGATTGGTGATGAGAACATCGTGTGGAACTTGAATTGGAGAAGGGCGCTTTTTGCGTGGGAGGAAATTCTGGTGCTTGATCTTCGTCTTTTGATTAGCCATGTGAAACTTTCGGTGGGTACTGATTTCTGGTGGTGGAAGGCGGATACGGATGGTTCTTTCTCAGTTAAATCGGCTTACTCTCTTCTGTTTTCGGAGGTGTCGGGTGTGGTGGAGTTTGTTGGGAGGGCGAACCCGGTCTTTGAGAGGATTTGGAAAAGTCCTGCCCCGTCAAAATTAATTGCTTTCTCTTGGCAATTGCTTCATAATAGAATCCCGACTAAAGATAATCTTGCGCGTCGTGGTATTCTTCGGGGGATATTCCGGGAAATTGTGTGATGTGTATGGGTTCGTTGGAGACAGCATCCCACCTATTTTTACATTGCGAATTTGCTTTTTCTATCTGGCTGGATGTGTTTAGGTGGCTTGGAGTCTCTGTCGTTATGCCGACAGATTTGTCTACCCTGTTTGGTTATTTTGTAGACCTTGCGCGCTCTAAGAAAGGTCGGAAAGGTTTTATGTTGGTGTGGCATACGATGCTTTGGCAAATTTGGAGGTCCAGAAATGAGGTGATTTTCAATAACAAAGTCATGAATGCTGCTGATTGTGTGGAAGAGATTAAGGTGCTATCATGGAAATGGAGTGCGCATAAGTTGAAGATTTTGCCTTGCCTTTTTTATGAATGGGTCTGGGACCCCGGAGATTGTTTTAACCGTTGATTTGCTGTCCTGGTGCGGTTCCTGCTATTTGGTGTGCGCCTTAGTTGTTTTGTGTAGCTTTGTATTTGTCTTGGTTTCTTGCTGTTTTGTGTTTTTTGGTTAGCAGGCCGGTTGCTTTTTCTTCTGCTGCTGCGTGTTTGTCTGTTTGGGTGTTTTGGTGTTGCAGACTTGTTCTTGCTTCCTTGTATCTTGTATTGGTACTCTCCTTGTACTAGTTCAGTTTAATAATATTTGCTGTTATAAAAAAAATATATATTACTAGCATAAACTTGTAAAATATATCATTTTTCTCTTCTATAAAAGATAGATAAAATTAACAAAACGAAGAGTACAAGAGATTAAAAGAGAGAAGTGCTCGAAACTAAAAAAAAGTTTGTATTTTAGTAATTGTTCGATCGGTTTCGGTTATGAAGAAATGAATTTTTAGAAATCCGCATTCGATCGTATACAACCGTTCATGAACGATTTTTCACAATTGTTGACCTGAGATCCGATCCGCATCCGACCGAGTGCTACCATATGTTGACGATTATATCAATTTCTTATCAGGTTGCAGTTTCGTGCTCAATTCCTAATTCTATTTAGTAAAAATTACGAATAACTTATAATGCATAACTATATAAATTAGCTTTTAATTCATACCGAATAAATTTTTGATTGAATTTGTAATGTTCGATAAAATAGTAAGCATGGATCAAAATGATTTTGACCATTCGCTTGGACACAGTACATGCAAACTCCAATATTTCCCTTGTCTCTGTCTATAAATAGCATTCTAAATCTTCGCATTCAATTTCAACCTTCTTAGTTCTTTCTTTCCATTTTCTATTTATAAATTTCAAATTCTTCACTTAACCGGAGAGAAATGGAAGTTCACCGGAAAACTATGAACGCCGTCGTATCTTCTCATTCCTCCGGAAAAAAATATTCAAAAACGAACAACCTAAAGCAGAAAAGTTCACAGTCACAACAAACTTCACTCTACTTAACAAACGCGCTTTTCTTCACTTTCTTCTTCTCCGTCTCATACTTTCTTCTTCACCAGTGGCGCGACAAAATTCGAACCTCTACACCTCTTCACCTCCTCACAATCTCCGAGATTGCCGCTTTTGTTTCCCTCATCGCTTCTGTTATTTACCTTATGTCTTTCTTCGGCATTGGTATCATCTTTCATCCATCCTCCGTTCATTACGATGAAGAAGAAGATGAAGCTGACATTTCAAAAAAATCTGGTTCATGCCTCGCCGGAGTAACACCAGAGCTACCTCCATTACAGTCGAAAATCTCTGTCAAAAAAGTTGATCCGGCACCGGCGGTGATACTTTCCTCCGATGATGAGGAGATTGTCCGCTCGGTGGTGTCAGGATCAATTCCGTCTTACTCGCTTGAATCAAAGCTTGGTGATTGCAAACGTGCGGCGGCGATTAGGAACCAGGCGGTGGAGAGAGTTACCGGAAGGTCACTTGAGGGTTTACCGATGGAAGGTTTTGATTATGATTCTATATTAGGACAGTGTTGTGAAATGCCGATAGGATTTGTTCAGATTCCCGTGGGAGTTGCCGGTCCTTTGTTGCTCGACGGGAAAGATTACACGGTTCCGATGGCAACGACTGAAGGTTGTTTGGTTGCAAGCACTAACAGAGGCTGTAAAGCTATTTATGTCTCCGGTGGTGCTTCCGCCGTTGTCCTCCGTGACGGCATGACTAGAGCACCTGTTGTTAGATTCAACTCAGCTAAAAGAGCTTCTCAGTTAAAGTTCTTTTTAGAAGATCCTCAAAATTTTGATTCCCTCTCTCACACTTTCAACAAGTAATTTTCTACTTTCTATTTTACATTTCCAATTTTTCTTTGATGTTTTTGATAAAAATAGTATCTTTACTATGTAGCACCGAGTCTTCGATAGATACTTCTGATTGAATGAGTGTCTGGTGTCTGATATAAGTTGGTGTTTAATACCATGGCGTGTATTTGTATTCAATTAATTCATATTTCTTTTCATATTGTTACCGGTGTCGACGTGTTAGTTTTTGTGTCAGAGATTTGTACTTATTTGGATGATTGATTTTGTTTGGGATATTCAGGTCAAGTAGATTTGCGAGATTACAGAGTATTAAAGCTACTATGGCAGGAAAGAATTTGTACATTAGATTCACTTGTTCAACCGGTGATGCAATGGGGATGAACATGGTATCAAAAGGTGTACAAAATGTACTTGATTTTCTTCAAAGTGATTTTCCAGATATGGAAGTCATTGGCATATCAGGTAAATATTACATCACATAACATTTTTCATTTGTATTTGTTTATTTATTTATAGTATGGTCAAACTTGTTGCTAAGATTCTGATGTAATGTATTTTGGTTATGTTAGGAAACTTTTGTTCGGACAAGAAAGCTGCGGCGGTGAATTGGATTGAAGGGAGAGGAAAATCTGTGGTGTGTGAGGCGGTAATTAAGGAAGAGGTGGTGAAGAAAGTGTTGAAGACAAGTGTTGAGTCTTTGGTTGAGCTTAATATGCTCAAAAACCTTACTGGTTCAGCCATGGCAGGTGCTCTTGGCGGATTCAACGCACATGCTAGTAATATTGTTTCTGCTATATACTTGGCTACAGGTCAAGATCCTGCTCAGAATGTTGAGAGTTCTCACTGTATGACTATGATGGAAGCTGTGAATGATGGCAAAGACCTTCATATCTCTGTCACTATGCCTTGCATTGAGGTGGGGACAGTTGGAGGTGGCACACAGCTTGCATCACAATCAGCTTGTTTGAATTTACTTGGTGTTAAGGGTGCTAGTAAAGAGTCGCCAGGAGCAAATTCAAGGCAATTGGCAACAATAGTAGCTGGTTCAGTCCTTGCCGGAGAGCTCTCACTGATGTCTGCAATTGCAGCTGGGCAGCTTGTTAAGAGTCACATGAAATACAACAGGTCTAGTAAAGATGTCTCCAAAGTTGCTTCATGAGGTGGCCATTTGACAATACTACAACTGTGTAATAAACTTGCATGCATTGTGAAGAATTATAGAAAAAGAATTTTCAATGTAGGAATATAAATTATTTTGTGGGGACATATCTGCAATCTAGAGTTCATTAATGTATGGGTCCATGTGAGGGGATCATATCTTTCTGTAGTTTTACAGAACAGAAGGAATTAGACAAAGGCTTAGTTTGATTCCTTTTTCTTTTCTTTTTGAATTTAAATACCATTAATTAATGTTGTAGTATGTCTCAATTCTCTTCTAAAGCTCAAAGATGTGGTACTTAAATAGTATGTGATTTTGTATTCTTAGCTCTTATACAAATAAATCAATAGATTTTAGTATTTTTGTGATTTTTCTTTTTTAATTCATGCATGTATACATTCTTGAATGATTTCCCTGGGTTTGTGGAGTTATTGATGTGCATGTGCCTGCCTTCTCCTAGTAAGATTTGTGTATTCTAGTTTCAAGTGTAGAGATTTATGTGCAATAAGGGTTTATCTTGTTGTAATACTTGAAATTCTACTTCTTTGCAAGTTTATTTGATGGTTGAATGCATTTGAATTGCGTATGAGTCTTGTAGAAATAATGGTTGAGGAAAATTTCAAGAAAATTGTCTTTTGAAGTGTAGAAAACATATTTTTTCTTAGAATCTGCAGTTGCGCATCGAAGCAAACCTATTAGTCTTCGAAGCCATGTCTTGATCTGTCATAAAACTGCTGTTTTGACTTGTTTTAAGGTGTTTAGTGTTTTATGTTGTTTTTCCTATGTTTCTAATATTCCTTCCAATAAATCACTAGAATTAAACAACATAAAAGATGAATTGTTCAAACATAAAATCCCACGTCTCATAAAATAAATGAAGGGTTAATGGTTTTCAACCTCTTCAGCATAACAATAATTGAGGCAAATCTTGTTTTAGAAATAAAAAGGAACATCAAATCCATAAATTGTTTGAATATAGCAAATCTCATGGAATGATCATAATAAAAAATTCTAATAAGAAAAGTCATCAACAGTTGTAAATATTCAACTACACTCAAGATAAACAACTTCATTGTCTGATGTACTTGTGCACATATTTTTGGGAGCCAGATTCAATGTGTGCACTACACAGTGTCCAAAATGCAGCTTTAAACATCCTTTGTATATGATATTGAAGATTGTAACTCTAAATAATTAGTCTAATGGTAAAAGACAAATCTTTAATTCGAGAGATCCTAAATTCGAGCACCGATGATATTGTTGAAAGGAGATAAATACCTTTGTAAATGTTCTCTTTAAACTTTAAAGTTCTTTCTGCATTCAGGTACGAATCTACACATAGTAAATTGGGGTCAACTGACCCCACTTCTATTAGAAAAATTCGACCAATAATAGCATAAATTGATACAATGACCCTACTTCATATACATTAATGTCCCCACTCACACAAATCCTCACAAATAGGCATATACTCCTACTAATATTTGATGTATATGTTACTACATAAACTGGTACTCCGTATTATAAAATAAGTAAAAGGAGATCGAATTTAACACGCGTTCATTTTTTAAAATGCGCTTAGTAAAAACTTCAATAAGGTTAGTCAAACCTTTCTTAATAATTTCTTTTATTAATAACTGGGATTGGAAAAGTGAATGCATTATGCAGTTTAAAGTTTGAACTAAAGATAACTTTGTTACTTTTTTTTTTTCACAAGGTAACATTGTTCTTGGTTTTTTTTTTTTACAAGATAGCATTGTTTTATTCATTTCAAACAAGGAGTAAGATAGCATAGACACAAAATTTTGAAAAATATAAGTCTATTTGACAAGCACAATTAGATAGGTTAGGTTTAAAAGTTCAAATGAATAAAATATTTATAAGTTTATTTAATTTCTAATTTTATCAAAACACTATGAATTCACTTACTTTAGTTATATCCACTATTTTTTAACAATCATAGCCTAATTGAAGAGACAATAATTGAAGTAAATTACTCCCTTCATTGTTATTTCTATTATATTTTTTTTCTTCTTTCGCACCGACTTCCGACTCACCAAAGGTGAGCGACTAATCCGGCTCGTGCGCAGAGGCATGCGCATTGGCCAAGCGTTGTTCCCCCTGTGAATTGAACCTGGTATTCCCCGAGTATGTCATTGGAAGGAGCTCCTTGCCACTTGAGCCGAAACAACTTGGTTCTGTTATATTCAATGTATTGAGATTTAACATTTTTTTCCCTCGATTTTTATTACGTGGAAATCGTACATTATGTGGAAATCGATTTTTTCCCTCATTTTAGTGGTCAGACTCATACATTATACATTATAAATGTGGAAATGAAAAATTTAGGATTCAAAATGACCCGTGCAATAAATACCATGAAAAATTTATAGTTCAAAATGACCCTTGCAATATCTTTACGGCGCATATTCTCTCGGACTTTAATTATAAGTAAAAATGAGTTAAAAAAGTTGATATATTTGGTTCAAATATAAAATCTTATACATAAATTTTTATTCATTTTTTCTTATACATTAAGGTCCCAGAGTAAAAAATAAAAAAAAAAATATATCTACACTATAAATAACTTTAACTCTATTTATTGAAATTTCTAAATCCATCACTGCATTAAACTGGGGCGCTACCACTCACCTTTCATTTCTCTCATCATAAAAAAATAATATTGAAGATTTTGTACTAAAATTATTACATTCATTCAATCACCACTATGTTATTTATTATTCATATAATGAAATATTTAAAGGAGTATATTATTATTATTATTATTTTGATACGATTTAAAGGGTACATCGATGTTAACATGAGTCATGCAAAACATATAAACTATACTAGTAAGTTGTTGGATAGGAATATCGTGTACACTGATTAAGTATACTCAATCGAAGTACTTTAACATCTAGCCGTCTTAGCTCAGCTGGTAGAGCGCGTGGCTTTTAACCACGTGGTCGTGGGTTCGATTCCCACAGACGGCGGTTAGTTTTTATTTTTGTTTCCGTGCGACTCAGTTTCATTGTTTTTGACTTTTTTTTTTCCGTTGTAGTAAAAAACATTTGTCAAAATATTTTTCTTTGTTTTTATCAACCAAGGCTGAGATATAGAAATTAGAGCTCAATTCCTAATAGATGTGATAACTTTGTATAAAGAAATATTTATGGAGGGATGTACCGGAAGAGAGAATGAAATGTTGAATGAGTGTTATAAGCGGTAAATTTATGGTAGATTTTTTCTTTTAGAAAGATTTTTCTTCACTCTCTACGACCAAAAAACCTGTTTTCTCTCTTACATATTTTGTTTTGTCACTCAACATTTGATCTAAACGGTGGTTTTTCTCCCATCTTATCTTTGACATTCACAATTTAATTTTTTTTCTTCTTTTTATTTTGGAGATGGAGAGAAAGTGAATGACGAAGATAGATGATGAACATGAAGGATAGAGAAATGATAGGATGTATCCATGGTTGTCAAGATCTATAGTTAACTCCCAAGATCTTACGATTTACGATCTTTGCCTTCGTCCACCGTGCCGGAGCGGTTGAAAACTCCTAAGATTGACCGAGATAGTGAAAGCGCAGAGGAAACTCCTAAGATCTTACGATTTACGATCTTTGCAATCTTCCACGCGTCAGTTTCAAACGGGTTATAAAGCTCCAACCCGTTTTGCGCCGCCCCGACACGGTTCTCTGTTTTTGACCCGATCCAATTTCCATTGCCCCGACCCAATTTTTAACCGTTTAACCTAGAAAACCGATCGTTCTGCATCGGAAACTAACGAGCTTCAAAATAACTTAGGAAATCGGTGCAAATCCATTGAGTCTTGCATCCCTATCCCTAATTCATCAATTGTCTAAGCTATTTCATTAATGGTTGCTAATCATTCACTTGTACTCCCTAGTTCAATCTCTTCTATAAATTCTCTGCTCCTCTATGAACTATTCTCATCACTTCAACCTTTCAGAACTGCACTTGTTTTTCATTATATTTAATAATTAATGAAGTTTTTATGTTAGGATCTTAGGATCTATGTTTTTGTGGGATCTTACGATCCTTGTTACGATCCTACGATTTACGATGTTTATATACCCCAACGATCTTTAGTGGGATCTCGATCCTGACAACCATGGATGTATCACAAATGGAGGGTCGATATTATCGGGAGAAAGCAGATGATCATCATGATGATAGAACGAGAATAATTTCATCACTTTTAGTTGTTATCTACTACTCCCTCCGGTCCTTAATATAAGAAGAAATCCATTTTTTAGATATATTCAATTATTGATGTATCTAGACTATATTATTGTCTAGATATATTAATATTTTAATATATCTAAAAAGTGAATTTCTTCTTCTATTAAGGACCGGATGGAGTATTATATAAGAATGAATAATAACACGCATCCTTTTAGCGTGCAAATTTAAACATCCGTCCTTTTAATATATCAAGTTTCTCTGTAATCTTTTACAATTTGAATTGTACTTGCAGTTCACATTATTCTCTTATTCTTTAATTTTTACCTTGTAATTCTATGAGATGTACAAATTTCACTTTGATATCATGTTTACTTTCAAAATATCATATTCAAATATATGTTTGACATTTTAAAATTACAAATTTTAAGCATAAACAATAAAAATTACAACACAACTAAGAATTCATGTAAAAACAAAGACTAAGATAGTAACAAATCTTTGAGATTTAGATGAGAGTTGAGACATACTACATCACTAACGATTTCTGTTTTCCTTTTTAACCAAACTAATTCTTATTTAATTCCTTCTATACAACTTCATAAAGATATGATGATCTCTTCACATGGACCATGCATTAATGAAGTCTAGTATGAAAATAATTTAATACTTCTGCATTGAAATTTCTTTTTCTGTCATTCTTTACAATACATGCAAGTTTATGACACAGCTGTGGTATTGGCAAATGGCTAGCTCATGATGCAACTTTGGTGACATCTTTGCTAGATCTGTTGTATTTCATGTGACTCTTAACAAGCTGCCCAGCTGCAATTGCAGACATCAGTGAAAGTTCTCCTGCTAAGACTGAACCAGCTACAATAGTCGCAAGTTTCCTAGAATTTGCTCCTGGTGACTCTTTACTAGCACCCTTAACACCGAGCAAATTCAGACAAGCTGATTGTGATGCAAGTTGTGTGCCCCCTCCAACTGTGCCCACCTCAATGCAAGGCATAGTGACAGAGATATGAAGGTCTTTGCCATCATTCACAGCTTCCATCATAGTCATACAGTGAGAACTCTCAACATTCTGAGCAGGATCTTGACCTGTAGCCAAATAAATAGCAGAAACAATATTACTAGCATGTGCATTGAATCCACCGAGAGCACCAGCCATGGCAGAACCAGTAAGGTTTTTGAGCATGTTAAGCTCAACCAAAGACTCGACACTAGTCTTTAACACTTTCTTAACCACCTCTTCCTTAATTACAGCCTCACACACCACAGATTTTCCTCTCCCTTCAATCCAATTCACCGCCGCAGCTTTCTTGTCCGAACAAAAGTTTCCTAACATAACCAAAATACATTACATCAGTTTTAGCAACCAGTTTGATCATACTATAAATAAACAAATAGAAATAAACAGAAAATGTTATTTAAGTGATGTAATGTTTACCTGATATACCGATAACTTCCATATCAGGAAAATCGATTTGAAGAAAATCAAGTACATTTTGAACACCTTTTGATACCATGTTCATCCCCATTGCATCACCAGTTGAACAAGTGAATCTAATGTATAAATTCTTTCCTGCCATATTAGCTTTAATACTCAGCAATCTCGCAAATCTACTTGACCTGAATATCCAAAACAAAATCAATTATACTCCGAGACACTGGACACGCTTTCAATTAGAGGTGTGAGAGTACAAATAATATTTTTAGAAAAAAGTGTAGAGAAATTGGAAATAGAAAATTACTTGTTGAAAGTGTGAGAGAGGGAATCAAAATTTTCAGAATCTTCTAAAAAGAACTTTAACTCAGAAGCTCTTTTGGCGGAGTTGAATCTAACAACAGGGGCTCTAGTCATGCCATCGCGGAGGACAACGGCAGAAGCACCACCGGAAACATATATAGCTTTACAGCCTCTGTTAGTACTTGCAACCAAACAACCTTCGGTCGTTGCCATTGGAACTGTGAACTCATTCCCGTCAAGCAACAAAGGACCAGCAACTCCCACCGGAATCTGAACAAATCCTATCGGCATCTCACAACACTGTCCTAATATAGAGTCATAATCAAAACCTTCCATTGGTAAACCCTCGAGTGACCTTCTGGTCACTCTTTCCACTGCTTGGTTCCGAATAGCCGCTGCACGTTTGCAGTCTCCGAGCTTTGATTCAAGTGAGTAAGATGGAATCGATCCTGATACCACTGCACAGACAACTTCCTCGTCTTCCATGGAAAGGAGCACTGGTGCTGGAGCAACTTTTTCGACTAAGGTTTTTGGCGGCAGCGGAGGTAGCTTGGGGGACACTCCGGCGAGGCATGAACCGGAGTATTTTTCAATGACGGCTTCATCTTCCTCTTCTTCGTATTGAACGGGAAAGGGATGAAGGATGAAGCCAATTCCGAAAAAAGCCACAAGGTAGATAAAGGAAGCGATAAATGAAACAACAGCAACCATCTCAGAGATTGTGAGGACGCGGAGAGGTGTAGAGGTTCGTATCTTCTCACGCCACCGTTGAAGAAGAAAGTACGCGACAGAGAAGAAGAGGGCAATGAAAACTGTGTTTATTAAGCATAGTGAAGGTTGTGACTGTGAATCCTGCTTTTGGTTCTTCGTTTTTGAAGATTTACCGGAGTTATCAGAACATACACTTTTACGGTGAACGTCCATTTCTCTCCGGATAAGTGAAGTATCCGAAATCCAAAAATAGAAAATGGATAGATGGAAAAAGAAAAGAAACAAAGGAGAGAAGAAAATATATTTTTAGTTTCCTTGATGATTGGTATTTGGTTGAAGCTTGAAAATGAATGTGAGGATTTAGAATGTTATTTATAGAATGTAAAATGATATGAGTTCAAAATGAAAAGTAGTAGTTGATCATAATGAACTCGTGAACAATGAGGGAATATTTTAATATGTAGCACATAATAGTAGAACCTCTCAAATAAAATGGTAACATTACACAACATCACTATAAGCCTTGACTTGACTAAACAAAAATATGTCTTATCCGCATAAACAAAAGTTATACTATATTTAATTTTATTGTTGAAAGAAGCTGTAGTTTTTATATATCACTTGTGCTGCAAATAATGAAAACGTTTTAAATGATGGAGATGGAGTTGTTGTTATTATATAGCTAACATGTTTGTACTATGCAGTCTGTTCTTTCCAAATTGTACATTCATATTTTAAAATAAGTTCACAGACCAGTAGTTTAGTTGAGTTGGATTCCAGAGGTTCAGCATGATCGTAGTAGACTTCAAGACTCGTATATTTACCAATCATCTATCGACGTGGTTCTCACGCTGACCATCTATTTCATAAATTGATATTTAGCAAAGGAAAGGTTGATTTCTATAGCAGAATAAATTGATTTATTTGACAGAATCAGAGAAAAACATGAGCTAATATACAACATTTGTAGAATTTGGTTTTGATTACACATGTGTATCAAATTAGATAAAATGTAATGATTTTAGGCTAATTTGAAACTCTATTACAGGAATGGACATTGATAATACCACTTTCAAAGAATCATATATGATATTTCCATCCAGTAGACACATCCAAAGTCAAAAAAACCACCTCCTACATTACTTAGATGAAATACTCATTGGTTTATTCACTCATTTTATTTTTTTTATGTTACTTTGATGTACTCTAACTAGTTTCTCACAAATATATATTAGTTAAGATATGGTTGGATGTAAGTGCAATTTTAGTTTATATTAATATTGAATATCAAATTAAACTCAAGTTCAATTCCTTCAATTGAAGCTAAATTAATCATTTATAAAGTTCAAACATTTTAAAGTTTAAGCTAAATGTATATATCTTTTTATGAAGTTTACATATTTAAATATGCGTTGAGATGATAACTTTTAGTTTTTATTACTAGTTTACTACTATTAAAAAATTTAATGGACTATCTCAACTCAGCACAATTTCTATATGGATTAAATGGAAATGGACCACAACTTATTCAATATCTTAAAAGTTTGTCTGTTGTTATGTCTTGTCTTGTATTGTTCTGTTAGATACTTACTTTTTGCAAATCAAAACACTCATAGCATCATTTTAATGGTTGTATAAATTTCACTTTGGTTTAGTGTTTATTTTCAAAATATCCCATTAAAATAGGTTTGCCATTTTAAAATTACAGTCACAACTTAACACCCACTTCCTTTTTATGTTTGTTTTGTAGGAAATTTTTTGTTTCCATTCACTAGTAGTTTTTAAAATTAAATGAAACATTAATAATTAATTTCTCAATAGTACATTTAAATATAATAAACAGTTAAAAGTGTTGCAGAAAAAAGACATGATTCTATCTGAAGTAATTATAATGTAAATATCTTTAAAATGACAACTAAAACCACAAAGTAATTAACAACTTAAGCACTGGAAATAGTTGAAATTAGAATACAGGCAACAACAAAACCTAAAACAGTACAACATGAGTGAGTTTTAGATGACTACATACTTACAAGTTACAACACTAATGATGCTACTTTTTTCCTTTTTGTCAAAGAAAAAATAAGGGAATCAAACTAAGAGTCTTAATTATTTAATTCCCTCTATACAACTTCAGAAATATGATCCCCACACATGGCCCATACATTAATGAAGTCTAGTTTGCAGGCCATGTCCCCACCAGCATCACCAATTAATCTTCTTTTGAACATAATTTATACTCCTACATTAAAATTTCTTTTTCTTTTATTCTTGATGATACATGCAAATTTATATCACAGTTGTAGTATTTGTCAAATGAACAGCTCATGAAGCAATTTTGGTAACATCTTTACTAGACCTGTTGTATTTCATGTGGCTTTTAACAAGTTGTCCAGCTGCAATTGCAGACATCAGTGAGAGCTCTCCGGCAAGGACTGAACCAGCTACTATTGTTGCCAGTTGCCTTGAATTTGCTCCTGGTGACTCTTTACTAGCACCCTTAACACCAAGTAAATTCAAACAAGCTGATTGTGATGCAAGCTGTGTGCCCCCTCCAACTGTGCCCACCTGCATTATTTATACATTGCATGAATAAATCAAACATAGAATAGTGATGTTATTATGTCAAGTCAATATCAAAATTAAAACCATTACTACTACTAGGATAAGAGGTAGTTGTGACAATATTCTCATTAATTTAACACACTCCTATATGATCCTATAAAAATTTGGTTCATGTCTGCTGTGAATTGAAGTAATTTTAATGATCAATAAATTTAACGTATACTAGGGGTAATTAAGTTGATGTTCATTCTGTATATAGTAGGTGATGGACAAAATGTTTAGAGTAACTAACAAGTAACAAACAGGACCAATCTGAAATTATTCCCTTAAGTTGAAGCAAGGTGATAGAGAGCAGCTAATCTAAGGAAAACATTAATGAAAGTTAAAAGCAAGACAAATAAAATAAAGATAAAATAACAATGTAAATGCTACTATTACTGATGTCTAGATTATTTAATTAATTAATACCTAATAATTACTATTAATCCTCTATCACAAGCGATTAAAAATAAATCAATTATAGAATAGTGGTCTTGTCATGTCAAAGATAACAGCTGAGATAGTTGTGAAAATATTAATTAATTTAACACACTCAGGGCCAATCTGGAATTATTCCCTTAATTTGAAGACAAGGGAATATGAAAGCTATACGTGGATTGAACAAACTGTGTGCTGCTATACTAAGATTCTTACATCCAACACATGCATGTAATGACAACAGAGGAATTAAAGAAAAAGACCAAGTGCAGTTGAGCTCTTTTCCAAGGGAAGAGGGAGTTAAGACCTTCTGCAACAAATTCTGATTTTTTCTACACCTGGCGAATAATATGCATGTTCTGTATAGAATCTGTGTTAATAATACTAATTATTTTAAAAGAATGCAAGATAGACAAGAAAACATTGCAGGGTAAGAATCAATTGAGAGATATAAATTTCTCTGGGATAAATATTTATGGCACTGAATACTGCTCAAATTGTCTAGCAGGCACATACAAGTTATGATGATATCATCCCCCTAGAGAGGTAAACTGGTCGGTATAGGACCATATATACACCGAATCCTTATCACGTGACTTACCAATAATATAGTTGAATGCATAAATACTTGTCTGCAAGGGAATTTAAGTGTATATTCGCTAGCGGTGAATTTGTCAAAATCACCGATGATTTACTACAATTTGTAAAAACTACACTTCAGAGCTTCAATGAATCTCTCAAATATTGAGACTCCATTCCAACCATGCACTTACTAAAGTTGTCAATTTTGATTCGGCTCAATATAGTGATGATTTAATGAGCTCGTATATTAGGTTGGCCTAGTCTCTTTAAATATAAGTTTCAAAACAACCCGGTTGTATAAAAATTTATGGCTATTTTCAAGATATATCAAACCACCAAATCTGCGGTCCAATGAAACTATGGATGTATGATGAGTGTTTTCTTATTTGACAACCCTAGTATTTATAGTACTATATATATCTTGTTTTTTTCTTCCCATAAACTACGACTTGGATCATCGGCAGCCAAATTTCCTGCATCAACCTCTGTTGCTGTATTATGAACCATTAGATTATTTTGACGGTGGAGATATAAGAATAAAAAAAGATTAAGTAAATAGAGGAAAATACGCTCTGCACCATTGTTCCACTCACCACTTCACTCTTTCTTTTTTCTCTTCGGCTATGCTCAACTCAATTACTCATCATAGATTATAGAATTACATGGAGAAGGCCACATTAAGATGAGTTTTTTTTTTATAAGCACGTTTAGATGATTGTTAAGGGATTGAGGTGACTAGTTTATTGCAGCGGCGGTGACGATTTTGATTTTTGGGTTTATGGTGATGATTCCATTGTTCTCTTCAATTTGTAGATTAATATTAACTGAGAATTATTTGATTCTATTGTGTTACTATTGTTTCTATCGTTGGCAAATATGTGTCGACAAAGCAATGCTATTGCGATCTTATCTTGTTTCTCAACCATCCTTAATCGAATAAGGTTTATCATTTATCATATCATTGTAGAATATGTTGTTTATCATACAGGGAAATCAATATTTTTGTTTTTATTAAAACTAATGGCTTAATAACTGAGATGAGAAGAAAACAAAACAAAGTAGAGTGAGCGTGGTGGCTGTAACAGAGAAGTCAAAGAGAAGAAAAAGCAGTGCTCACGGGTGTTTGTGTTTTACAATCTATATCTCCACCGTTGAGTTAATCTACCGGTTGATAAAATAGCAGCCAGAGATAGCTGCAGGTAATTTTGCAGCTGAGGATCCAATTCCCATAAACTAGTATCCTCTACGCGAGCAACTACATACACTAATCTATCGAGCCTTGTGGGACCCAAATTGGCGGCAAATTATCCCTAAGAGTTTTAACGATGCTGCTTGCCAAGTTAGTAACACAAGACCTTAGTTAAGCCAGAAAAGACTCACATTAACAAAACGTCAACAACCAAATAAAATCATACCTCAATAGAAGGCATAGTGACAGAGATATGAAGGTCTTTGCCATCATTCACAGCTTCCATCATAGTCATACAGTGAGAACTCTCGACATTCTGAGCAGGATCTTGACCTGTAGCCAAGTAAATAGCAGAAACAATATTACTAGCATGTGCATTGAATCCACCAAGAGCACCAGCCATAGCAGAACCAGCAAGGTTTTTGAGCATATTAAGCTCAACCAAAGACTCAACACTTGTCTTCAATACTTTCTTCACAACCTCTTCCTTAATTACAGCTTCACACACCACAGATTTCCCTCTCCCTTCAATCCAATTCACCGCTGCAGCTTTCTTGTCCGAACAAAAGTTTCCTAAAATAACCAAAAAATATTACATCACAGTTTTAACAACAAAGTCTGGCCATACTATAAATAAACAAATACAAATAAATATAACGGTTGATTATGTGATGTAATATATATTTACCAGATATCCCAATAACATCCATATCAGGAAAATCGCTTTGAAGAAAATCAAGTACGTTTTGTACACCTTTTGATACCATATTCATCCCCATTGCGTCACCCGTTGAACAAGTGAATCTAATGTACAAATTCTTTCCTGCCATAGTAGCTTTAATACTCTGCAATCTAGCAAATCTACTTGACCTGAATATCCCAAACAAAATCAATTATCCCAATAAGTACAAATGTATGAAGCACTCAGACACGAAAACTAACACGTCAACACTAGTAACGATTTGAAAAAAGTGAATTAATTGAATGTGAACACATGCCATGGTATTAGACACTGACAAATATCAAACACCAGAGACGCCTTCAATCTAAAGTATCATCTGAACACTCAATGCTACATAGGTAAAAATAATATATTTTAAGTAATTGAAAATATTGATAATAAAAATTAGAAAATAGATAATTACTTGTTGAAAGTGTGAGAGAGGGAATCAAAATTTTCAGAATCTTCTAAAAAGAACTTTAACTGAGAAGCTCTTTTGGCGGAGTTGAATCTAACAACGGGGGCTCTAGTCATGCCATCACGGAGGACAACCGCGGAAGCACCACCGGAAACATAAATAGCTTTACAGCCTCTGTTAGTACTTGCAACCAAACAACCTTCAGTCGTTGCCATCGGAACCGTATACTCCTTCCCGTCGAGCAATAAAGGACCGGCAACTCCCACCGGAATCTGAACAAACCCTATCGGCATTTCACAACACTGTCCTAATATAGAATCATAATCAAAACCTTCCATTGGTAAACCCTCAAGTGACTTTCCGGTAACTCTCTCCACTGTTAGGTTCCTAATCGCCGCCGCACGTTTGCAATCACCAAGCTTCGATTCAAGCGAGTAAGACGGAATGGATCCTGACACAACCGCACGGACAATCTCCTCGTCATCGGAGGAAAGTATCACCGCCGGAGCAAATTTTTCGACGGAGATTTTCGGCGGAAGTGGAGGTAGCTTTGGCGATACCCCGGCGAGGCATGAACCGGAGTTTTTTGCAATGTCGGTTTCATCTTCTTCATCGTAATGAACGGCGCGAGAAGCGGCTAATGGATGAAAGATTATACCAATGCCGAAGAAAATCATAAGGTAGAAAATGGAAGCGATGAGAGAAAATACAGCAACAATCTCGGAGATTGTGAGGACGTGAAGAGGTGTAGAGGTTCGGATCTTCTCACGCCACCGGTGAAGAAGAAAATACGCGACGGAGAAGAAAAGGCCGAAGAAAACCGCGTTTGTTAAGTACAGTGATTGTTGTGACTGTAAATCGTGCTTTTGGTTTTTCAATTTTGAAGATTTGTCGGAGGAAAGAGAGTTTCCGGCGGTGTTAACTGTTCGCCGGTGAACGTCCATTTCTCTCCGGTTAAGTTGAGGATTTGAAATTTTGAAATCCAGAAATGGAAAATGGATGGAAGGAAAATGAGAAGAAAGAAATGAGTGAAGGAAAAACTAATTTTTAAACTTGAAAGAGAATGCAAAGAATTGGAATGTGTTTTATAGAGAGGGTTTGATGGAGGGAAATGCAAACGACAATTGCACACGCGTAAGGCGTGTCGTTTCGTCTATTAATATATATTTAATTTAACAAGAATAAATTATTTTTTTTTTCTTTTTCATCATAAAAATATATTTTGTATTTTTTACAGAGCAATTATATGGTGGTTATTGTAGGACAAATGTTGGAGGTAATAGTTCAGAATATAACTTGTCGAGTATGTGTGAAACTCTCTTTGTTGAAGTCGAATATATGTGTCAAACCCTCGTAATAGGTTGAGACTCGAAAATGTGTGAAACTTCCTTATTAAGGTTCGAGTATATGTAAAACTCGCTTGTTAAAGGTTGAGTATGCACTGATACATATGATGCTCTCTTATTACTGATTGTGTGACTCGCTTGTTAAAGGTTGAGTATGCACTGATACATATGATGTTTTCTTATTACTAATTGTGTGACTCGCTTGTTAAAGGTTGAGTATGCACTGATACATATGATGCTCTCTTATTACTGATTGTGTGTGCTCTAATTTTTTTACGAAGAAATACTAATAAATACACTAATAATTTAATTCTTTGTGGAATTGTTTCCACGAGCTTTTTGTGTTTATGCCATTGAAATGATTTTTCAATTGAAATTTTTCGCATTTTTGTATAAGATAAATTTAGGATGAGAGCGGGTATCCAGATTTAACGTAAAAAAGATCTTAGAGTTTAAAAATCACAGACAAAAATATTTATATTTACTTCCTTTAAAAAATATTAACAGGACTCGAATTTGAAACTTCTCATATCAAAGACCTGAATATATATATATATATATATATTGTTGGAATGAATACCTTAATATTTAAATGATATTTTTAATTTATTTTTTGGTCAATGTTTAAATGATCATTTTTTTTAAAATCAAAGGCAATATACATTACAGATTTTAAATTTATTTTAGGAATCCTTTGGTCTCAAAGAAAATGAGTCATGATAATTTGATGTTCAGTCGCAATGTAAATAAAGCTTAACAAAAATTTATTTTTACTAAAAATCAAACTCAAATTCTTTCGAATGATTCATTCTAAGAAGAGCTCGTTAAGATAAATTTTAAATTTTTATAGACATTTTTTTTTATAAGCTTAAATTTTTATAGACATTGATTTGCACACAATTATTTTTTATAAATTAAATATTCTTTTTTTTACAAAGTCACACAACAAAATTGCTACAGTATTTGTTATGATAAAACTTTTGATTTGGAGAGACTCGCAGACACAACACAATTGAGAGCTTTGTGCAAGATCTCAAAAAGAACTATCAATTTTATTTAATATATAATTATAATGAAATTTGTGTATAGCCTAACCTACTAATCACAAATGGTGAGAAGAAGATAACACCATTTGTACCATAATGACATTTATTACAAATGGAGTATTGTCTACACTTATTGTTAATTTGTTTATTTGTCGATTTCAAGTAGGGATGGCAAAAATATTCATATCCGCGGATATCTGTGGATAAAATCCGCAATAGGTACGAAACAGATATTTTAATGGATATCCGCGGATAAAATAAGTGGATATTTCAATTATCCGCATTTAATGGATACAGATGCATGTTTAATACTATTTGCACCCGCGGATATCCATACCCACTAAATAATTAGTAAAATTATTTATATATCTCTACTTAAATGTAAACTCTAGTATTTTTCTTGTATAAAAAATAGTATTTTTTTATTTTATGTGTTTTTTATATAGAGAAAACTTTTCATATTTCTTTTTCATTTTTGAGGAAATGTTTTTCAGTTTCTTACATATCCCTCTTCTTCTTTTTAATAAAATTTCTTTTTTCAATTAAAAAAAAAAAGAGCGCATAATTTACGAATATTATGTTGTAGTAATATTTTTTCTTTTAAAAACACAATTTTTTTTCTCAATAATTAGGTTTTTTATTATAAAAAAATATTATCCATGGATATCTGTTAATATCTGCGGATACTGTAATATCCGTTGATTACCCACTTAGCGGATATGGAGAAGACACGGATATAAAATTTGTCCAATGGAGCGGACACGGATATCACACTATCCGCGTCCATGGATATCCATTGACATCCCTAGTTTCAGGTAGGGATGGGTATGGTTTGGTTTTTGAGAAAAACTGAATTGAATCAAATTATTTTTAAAATTTATAATAATTGAATCCAACCGAACTGTTTGTCTTTAAAATCGACTCGAATTGTTAAAGTGGTTCGATTTTATCATTTTAAAACAAACCATAACTAATTTTTTACTAAAAATACCGAAACATTAAACTGAACCGAACTGTTAATCATAAATCGAACCCGACTATTTCTATTTGATTTTAAAATTGTTGGTTATGATTCAATGTTTTTTATTCAGTTTAGTTTAATTTGGCGGATCGGTTTTATTTTTTAGTTTTTTTTTCCATCCATTTTCAGGTAAACGTCTTGTTCTAATCTATTTTGTTATTCAACTAAAGGGAGTTTTAATACTTTTATTGTTTTGACAGTAAATTACAATACTAGTAGTTAGTAAAATGAGTCAAAGAAAAATAGCTAGTAGATCGTATTGAACTCGTGGACAACGAGGAGATATTTTAATGTCTATATAATGCAGCACATAATAATCAAACCTCGTGTCAAAAAAAATAATAATCAAACCTCAAACAAATGTTAACATTAAGTTACTACCTCTGTCTTAATTTGATTGAGCCAATTTAACTACATGCATTATTCACATATTTTACTTTGACTCTATTTTATGAAATATTAGTAGAAGCCTTGCCTTGACCAAATAAAGATATACTACTGAAACAAAGTTTTTAAGATATAAGTTCACTAGTGGTCAAAAAAAAAAAATATAATTTCACTAGTGCAAAAAGAAAAGTTAAATGAAGATAGATACATATTTGGTCAGAATAGAAATAGTATATTGTCAGTTATAAATTAGTTTTAATATTCAATTAAAAAATAGTTATATGTTAATATATTCCAATAAATACTCACCTTTTAAAAGTAAATTTGCACATCACTTTTTCAATTATTTTTTTTACAATACCTAAAATTTTATTTAAGACATTAAATATATATATATATATATATATATGTCTTTTCATTTATATGTTGTTAACATCTCTCAAGTATATACGGCGCCTTTGTTTGTAGCCTCCTTTTCTGGTCTCTGTTCATCTTATACGGAGATCAGATTATATATATATATATATATATATATATATATATATATATATATATATATTATTTGCCGTTCAAAAAAAAAAAACATCTCTCAAGTTTCATCTATTGTTCAATATCTTAAAAAGTTGTCCAACAATATTACATACTCAAATTATGTTTTAAATTGAAATATTTATTTTTAAAGTGTGGAAAATAATATGAAATTACTTTTAGATTTTTTTTGTATGGCATTTTTTTAGGTGAAAATGTTGCGGTATGCGGACTAACTTTAGTTTTGGAGCATACTTAAATAGAGCATTCGTAACTTTTTGATACACTCTTTATTATCATCATCTTAAACACATTGTCTTATGTAACATCATAATTTGAGACTCTTATTTTTTTTTTTGGTACTTAATTTGAGACTCTTAATTAAAAAGATATTATGAAAATGATATAAAAAAAAAAAATGCTTCCAAAATGGTAGGATTTATCCCAAGCTTTTTATTCATTCATTCACTTTGCTAAAATTTTATAATCTAAATGTTAATCCAAATTGTCTTGTACGATAGGCTGTATTCTATAAACCTTAGACATTTTGCTTTGCTTGTTATTGACTTGCTGTGTGGTCTAAGTCTAACATGGTTAATACTAAGGGAGCTTCTAAGGTGTAGTCAATATTTTGATAATATTGAAAAAGTTATTTGAATAGACCAATAAGAGCAAAGTCTTTGTTTGGTCCCACCAAATTATAGTTATATAGTGTAATTCCATAATTGTGTTTCTGTGTATCTTCAGAAATCTAAGGGTGTGAGTTTTCTCTATCCTAAGATCGAGATTTTGGCTCTGATACCAGAGTTTTGGGGCGGCAGAGATTTGCGCGTTTTTTGGCTGGTTAGCTGTAAGATAAACGACGGAGTTCATTCTTCGTATATTGTTCTAAAAGTCTGTAATTAGACAATAGATCTTTTCTTTCTATAAGTCTTGCTTTTATTAGTGGATTAACATGAGGTCTATCCATATATAGCAGGTTTTTTAAACATCTATATTCAAAATCTAATTTTTGAATTCTTTTTCTATAGACTTTTAGATTTTTTCTTTCTTCAGCTAAGTTCATTGTAACAAGTTGCGGAAGTTTGATTAGATTCTTTTATCTAATTTTTCGAGTTGTAAGGACAACTCTGCTACTGAGCTTTGTAGCTTATTTAATTCTTTTAGTTCTGAGATTTCAAAATCTCTTTTTGGGGGTGCTACCCTAAGGCTTTGGCTTCTGATCAATGGTTTTTCGTTTGTTTCTTCAAACAGATTTTTGTCATCTTCTATTAATGAACAACTCTTTCTTGCCAAAGTTTTAAATATAGGTGACTCTAATGTCACTATAGGGGTGAATAATTCATCAATATGAATTATATCTTTTCCTGTAAACTCTATGCTATGATGTGAATTACTTAAAGCATAATTAATTCTATAGCATATTGTAAAAGGATGATTTCCCTTTTTCATAAATTTTGAATCTTCTAATTTATAATTAAAGATTATGGATCTGTCCAGATCCTTATCCTTTAGGGATAATCCTATTTGTAAGTTTATATCAAACTTTATTTTTCCATATTTTAAATTGCATCTACCTTGTGCAATTATAGATTGTCTATCATTTGTAATTCTAGAGTCTCTTAGAATTATATTTAACGGTGTATCAATACCTTTCATGAAAGTACTTTTGATTAAAACTTGAATGGTTGATATATGAATATAACCAATTTTATTTCTTTCTTTTTCAGAAAGACTTGAAATTCTTTTTTTGAATTTGTGTTCTATCTATGGTAGATATAAAAATATTTCCAGAAGTAGAATCAATTGGAATTGCTTCTTCTCCTATCATTATTCCAAATTTCAAGATATTTTTTCTCAAAAGACGTTCTTTGAATTTTATAGACTTTCTTTTAAAGTTTTCTTCAGCAGTTAGAGATAAGTCTGCTTCTTCTATTTTGTGATCTTGTATAACATCAGCAAAATAACTAGATGTTTCTTCGAAAAGTGAGATTTCAGACATAATTTTCAAAATTCTTCTGAATTTTCACTAATATTATCGGGCAGAATATTTAAAGTTTTTATTAGACTATAAATTCGAGAGTTTTTTAGTCTATAATGCACGCTTGCAAAGTCTCCATAGAATTGTCCTTGAAAACATTCTATGTATTTGGAATGTTTAGTAAAATTGTTTAACTCACGAACTAAACATTTTAATTCATGTTCTTCGAAGTCTCCTTCGATAGTTTCTTGAATTTTTTCGAGAAAAATCTTTTCTTGGTAATGATTAAATTTGAATTTATCTAAAATTATCTTAACCAGATTTGGTTCAGAGATTTTTTTCAGTAAATAAGTTACCTTTTTATCATAGTCTTCCATTAAGACTAATTCTAAGTATGTGTGATCAGAACTAGGTTCTGTGTATTCAATTTCAAAAAAATTTGAAAATAATCTTTGAGTTCTAAAATTCGAACTTTCCATCTGTTATGTAAACAGCATAACATAATAAACAAGTGTTGTGATAAGGATCATACCTGATATGATTTGCTTTTGGATCTGTTTGAACCTTTCGATCCGAAGATGTCTGTGTTGTTTTGGGATATAATCTGTTTTGATTATATTGTGTTATATGGTTGATCCCTCCAGAGTATTACCTCAAGGATCTAGCTCCTCCAGAGTATTACCTCAAGAGCTACTTCTTAGAAATAATTCTAAGGACAGAAGAAAATAATTCTTCAAAAACTAGTTAATAGTTTCATATTTCTTTCAACTGTAATTTACAACTGAGCTTAGAGCTCTTATTTATAGTGGAGAAGGGCTCACATTAGGTAAACGTCCCTTTCCATGACATTGTACATGCACTCAGAAAAGTGACACGCACTCAGAAAAAGTGATGCGCACTTTAAAAAAGAAAAACGCACTAAGAAATACGACAAATAGTATTTTACATTATTTAGCACTAAGTGGTCCCCATCTGACTCAGATGTGATAAGGTTCCACTGCACAATTTTGTCCTACATTGTGGCCAGTTGATTCGTGCTGTTAGTCTCCTTGTCTTCTTGTGCCGACGATTTTTGACAGTTTTTACAGTTATGATTTTTGTAATACTGTAAAAAATATCTACAGCATTCTTCTTGAATTACCCTTGGTAATTTTTCATAATCATTCTTCAGTTGGTCAATTCTTTCTTCAAGTTCTTTGATTGCCTTGATATCTTTTTCTTTTGCTGGTTTTCTGGAATCGCTATACACGATCATTGATGAGTCTTCGTAGATTGTTCTGTAGTTTGTCTGGGATGACAATCTTGAAATTTTCCGACGAAAATTCTTCATTTGATTGACGTACATAGCTGGATGCCATTCTGTGCTTTCTTTATTCATGACCGGATATTCTTTGTTGGATATCCCAATCTTGATTAAGTATATTGGTTTTGTGACCAGCTCCAAGGTATTTTCATCATACCAAGGATATGTTGAATCGACCTCTAGGAAGATCTCTTTTCCTTTGGCATATAAATTATTGAATTTTTCTGCCAAATTTTGTAGATTCGTTGGAAGAAACTTGAGTTCTCCAAAAGTTTTCTTTGGTTGTTCTTCCAAATATATGGTGTGGATTAAACCATTTTGAAAGAAAGATAGACATGTAGTACTATCTATTCCTGGTAATGTAACTGTTTTGGGACAGCTAAATTTGTTAGCCGGGTAGAAGCATTCAGTGGTGAATTCCTCCACATAATGGTTTAACCATTTCCATCTAAGACTGAATTCCATGTAAGTTGGGTCGGTTACCTGGAAATTCTTTTGATATTCGAGCTGGCGAATTTTGTCAATTGACAGCTTCCTTTTCGACTCCATCGTTGGGGATTTCTGAAGGTTTTTTGCTGTTGTAACTTCCTTGTAGGCTCCATAAAGTGCCTGCTCAGCTTCCTTCATGGTTTTGTATCCTTTGTGACGCACATTCTTGCCTAAGATGTGCTGCTTTGCTATTGCCCATTTTCTATAGATCCCTTTCATTGGACCATCAAAAATGACATAAGCTTCAAATCTTCCCATTTCATTGTCTACGGGATCGCTTGTTTGAATGGTTGTTGGTAAACCATTTTTTCTGGCTTCATCTTCTTCCTCGACCTGGTCAGCCCAAGACTTCTTGCTATCTGAGGTTGTTCCTGAAGATTCTGCTTTTCGTTCTATATCCCAACCACTGGGTACTATTGTTTCGATAGGGATTTTTGAACTTTCTGGGGTTGTATATTTTACATAGTAGTCATATTTTCCAGAAGGTTGTCCTAGTAAGTCCCAATTTTCTTCGTTCTCTAGAATTTCATTTGGGTCTTCTGTTGTCATTTTTTGTAAACCTTTGAGTGTTGTAATCATCTCCCCCCTCTCGGCAGAGATTTTTGCTCTTTTGATTTCTAGGGCGACAAGTTGCTCGTCCTTTTGCTTGATGTTGTTCTGAAGTAGCTTTATGGCTTGCTCCATTCTCTTGTCAATGTATCTGCAAAACTGTTTTGCTCAGATTTTATATATTGAACATATGGCTCGAATTGTTGTAATTTCATCTGCCACCTTATTAATCTGCCTTGTTTATGGTCAGCTTTAATTTTATATCTCCAAAATCCTGTAAGATATTTAGAGTCTGTACGAAGAAGGAATCTTGACGGTAATAAGTCAATCTTCCATTTTTCTAGTATTTTTACACATGCCAGAGTTTCTAGTTCCTGAATATGGTATCTAGATTCTGTATCTGTGAATGTACCAGAAACATATTTACATAACTGTAAATTTTCAGTATCCTTTATCAGGATTTTAGAAGCACTGTAATCAATGCCTTTTTTGGTATCTGTTTCTTCTTTCGAAGTTTCAGATTGTTTTGATTGAAGATTTGATTCTTCAATTTTATACCCTTTCTCATTCAGAGAAAGTTTTGCTTTACCATTAGGTAAGGCTCTCATACAACCTGCCCAGGTTGTTTGTGATGCGTCCGTTTCTACAATTAAAAAATCTTTTATTGTTGGATTGTAGAGTTCGGGTAAAATTTTTATTTTTTCTTTAATAATTTTAACATTATCAGAATCAACTTTAGTCCAAGACCATGGAATTTTTTCTGAAATTTTCTTTTGCAAATGCTTTCTTTCCTTTGCTAAGTCTTTTAAAAATCCTTCATTAGCAATATAATTTAAACATCCAAGAAATCTTTGGATTTGTTTTCTGTCAGAAAGCTCATTTGGAAAAGCTTGTATTTTTTCTTGGGTATGAGGTGCTAGACTTAGTTCCCCATTTTCTTTTAAAATTAAACCAAGGTATTCTATTTCTTTTTGTAAAATCTTTGATTTCTTTTTTGAAATTATAATACCTTTTTCTTTAATTCTTAAAAGAACACTTTCTAAATCTTGAAGATGTTGCTTTTCATCTCCTTTTGTAAAAATGAGTATATCATCTATATATGCCAAACATATATGATCCAAACCTGCGAGAGATTTGTCCATAAATCTTTGATATATTGACGGTGCTTGTTTTAGTCCAAAAGGCAAAACATTCCATTCATAATGTTTTTGAGGTGGACATGAAAAAGCTGTTAATGGTTTTGTTTCTTCTGCTAGTCTTAGTTGATAATAACCGGACTTTGCATCTAAGGAAGAAAACCAATTACATCCTTTTATTTTTTCTAAAATAAAATCTTTTCTAGGTAATTTATAAGAATCTCCGACTGTTGCCAAATTAAGTTTCTTATAATTAATTACCATTCTTCTCTTTCCTCTTTTTATTTCGTTATGGTTTTCGACATAAAAAGCTGGTGCAGAGTGTGGACTTGACGATGGTCTAATAAGTTCTTTATCAAGTAAATCTTTACATTCTTGTTGAAATTCTTCAACATCTCTAATAGAATATGGAATTCTATTTGGAACATTTATCTCGTCATTAGGATTTTTTAGCTTAATGACTATGAGTTCATGATTAGTGTTTTTAAGGCTGTCTAGAGGGTTATCTGAACAGACTTCGTCTAATCTTTCTTCTATACTAATATGGAAACTTCTTCCTTCCCATATAGTTCTTAATTCCTTAAGGTTTCCCTTAATAAGGTTTAAGATTTCATTTCTAGTAACTATTTTGGTGGTTACTATTTTTCTATTTTTTGGATTTCCCAAATCCTTCCATTGAAGTGATATAGTATCCTTTCTTTGAGTAAAGGGTTCATATAATTTTAAAAAGTTATTTCCTATGATTAGATCTAATCCTGAATCATGGAGGTAGATTGTTGGAATAAAAAATTTATATCCTTCAATTTCTATAGACACATCTCTAAGGTTGAACCATATCTGATGTTTTGATTTATCTGCAACTATTATTTCTTTTGGCTTGGTTAATCTTTCCCAATTTCTAGAGATGGATTTTTTCCCAAAACAAAGAGTTGCACCTGTGTCTATATAGGCTAAAAGGTTTCTATTTTTTAGCATTATTTTGATAAATGTAGCACTTGGATTTCCTTTACCAAGTATCTTCTTCGACATCTGAATCTGTTTCTGTACAGTATTCATAAATGTCTTCATTGGATTCTACATCTGATTCTATAGGTTCATATCCCATTGCATATATTGCGTGTAGGATATTTTTCTTAGAATTTTCTTTTTTAGGGCACTCATTTGCATAGTGACCTTCTTCATGACATAACCAACATGTACATGATTTTTTGCCTTGTGGGCATATCTTCTTTCTACGGTAAGGTTGTTTTTTCCTAAAGAATTTTTTGTTTCCCTTTTTGAATTTTCTAAAAGGAACCTTCTTAAATTTCTTTTTCTTATAGGGCTTTTGTAACCTTGTTTTTCTAGGTTTCTTCCTAGAGTTGCAACCATAATTTCCTACTTTGTCTTGTAGTTTATTACAACAAAGGGATACTTGAGCTTCTCTTTTAGCTATTTTTTGACTACACATTTCTTGGAGCCAAATTTTTAGGGTGGTTATTCTTCCTCCTAGGGTATCATCTACTTTTCCTTCTGCTAATGCTGAAGTAAAGAATGTTTTAACTTGAGCCGATACTCTTTCTGGTAATTTGTCATAGAATAATTCTATCAAGTTTCTGGAAATTCTAGTACTATTATCTATGTTGTAATAATAGTTCTGAAATTCACAAATGAAATTATCTATATAGCACATATTGCAGATTTTTAGGTTAGTTATTTTCCAAAGATTTTGATCGGAAAATGCTATCTTAGATTGAATGGAGTCCTTCCATCCTTTAAATTCTGTTACGAGTAACATATGAATCCAGTCTACTACTAAAGCTCCTGTTAGGGGTATCGTTCCCATAACTTCTGGTGGTAAGGTTGAAATGTATTTGTAAGCATTTCCTCTAGTTTTATATTGTAGGAAATTGAAAATTTCAATTGGTCCTAAATTTTTAAGGTCTTCATTTAACTGGACTAATACACTATTTGTATTGTACCAATCTCTTAGATCCTTGGCTGTATCAAAACTACAGTCTATGTCTAAAATTCCTTGCCCTTGAAATGGGTTTTGTGTAGGTACATAATAATGGGGTACCTTTTGGAATTTTTGTTTGGTAAATTCTCTTTCGAATTCTGCAGTTCTTTTCGTACCAGATGTTTCTGCTGGTTCGAATTTTACGAAGTAAGGATTTTCATTTTCTTCCTCTACTTCTTCTTCTTCTGAGCTGAAATCGTAAATGATTTGGTTTTTCTCTTTTGGTTCTTCGTCAACTACTTGACTTTTTCCTGATATATCTAAAGAGACCATGAGTTTTTCCAAATTTTCTAATTGCCTATTAAGGGCTTCTTCTGTATCGTCCATTCTTAAAAGAATTTAGATGGTGGTTTAATTTTTAATTGTGTAGAAACAGAAGTTTCTTCGAGGTTTTCTAGAAGCCTAGGAATATTTTCTATTTCTAGTTCTTTTCCTTTCTCTTCCCCCCCTTGAGAAAATTGAAGGTTTTTGTCTTCTAAGAGTTTTATCATGTATGCTATCATACAAGATATATTATTTAGCTGTGGATTTGTTGTATGAAAGAGGTGAGGAAACTTATGAGTTTCATTTTCTTCATAACAATCAAAGTTTATTCCATTATGAAATTTCCATGTTTCATATGGTTTATATCTTTCTTCTTCAGACTGTAAGGTTTCTAAATAGGATGTTTGTTTTTCTATCCTATCTTGTAGATTAGAGAAGTTATCTAAAACTTTCTGTAGTTTACTTGTTAGACTTTCTTCAGTCATCTTGCAATATTCTGAAGTCTTTTTTGAAGAGTTTCAGCTAGTTTCTTATATTCTTTAGCTAAATAGAGGTTTCCTGAGTTTCTAAACCAATAGTGTAGTCTTTTAAACCATCTAATTTGGACTTTATATAGAGCAAGATCAGCTATGTTAGGTTTAAAGCTGATTATTGGATAAATTAATCTTCCACACGGACTTCTTAGGAATTCATTCCCGTGTCGTTTTACTATCATATTATTCATTGCACTAAACTTAATTGCTATGGATTAGCTACCAAATTTTTGCTACTAATTTTGTGCTAATGGACTGATTGGTTTCTAGCCATTAGATTTGAGATTTGCACATAGAAAATTTTGTGCTTTTGCCACACTAGATTATGACTTTTTTGAAACATTCATTTTGGTGAATGTACCATAGAATTTGCCTAATACTAAATCTAATGGTTAATGGGTCCCTCACCCCTCCGCCCATGGTAATCCAATGGTATTGTTCTATGGTTGGAGACAACCCAAACTAAGTTTCCAATATTAACCCCGCATACACGGCTGAAATACTTTAGAACATTGGGAGCGTGCTTTTCTTAAAATTTACAATAGTATTGACTTGAAATTTGAGAGTGTGTTCTTTTTAAAGTTTCAGATTCGATTCTCTCTTATAACAATTTGGATAAAAAAGTAAAAATCTTCCTAGCAAAACCTACAAATTGAATTGTGTTATGCTTATCATCATCATCCCACCAAAATCTACAAAAATAACTTCCAATCTTGTCACATATGTTATGGAGAAGAAGAAAATAGTTCATAATGTAAGTAGGAATAACTTGTGCTATTGCTCTTAAAACAACCCTCTACCGGTAAAAGAATTTTTTTTCCTTCTCTTTTCAACCTTTTGAGTTTACGTTTATCCTTAATTTAGGATAGAAGAAATCAAGAAATAAATTTGGCTAACGCGCTTTTATATTATTTTTCTATATTAAAAAAGTGTATTGTCTCGTACGTATAGTTCAGTCGGTAGTTGATAGTTAATAGAGATATTATTGTAGGAGTTAATGTTCGAATATTAGATTTTTTACTTAAAGGATGTGAATCTAACTAAACCACTTTAAAAAAAAAATACATTATTTTGAACAAAACTATTTGTCGGTAACTGTAAAAATATTGATGGAATGTCAATTCAAATTTGAAATTCTCCTCATATTAACACTTAATGAGATATATGATACTAGACTAATTGATATAAAAAATGTGTTTTGATGCTTATTAATCTGACGTCCCAATATTCAATTTTGAGCTTCTTGTTGGTTTCCCAATTTAATCGTTCTTGACTTATAATTCCATATTCATGTCTCCTGGTTTTTGGATGAGCTCATTTTTACCAACATCATCGGTGATCAACATTTATTGGGACTCATCATAATGTTTTTTATGGTATATACTTCCAAGTTTATCCATACACATTTCTTTTTCTTTTTTTCGACAAACCATATCCGTACATATATTGAAAGCTGAAAGCATAGCCCCATCTACATGAAATCGGTTGTGCTAATTAATATAATCCCACGTATTTTACAAAGAATCTATTTAGTAATTAGGATTGTTTCTTTGATGCGTCATGTTTGTAATATAATATGCATATATTTTTTTCATCATTTTAATTGTACTTTTTTTTTTATAAAATCATTTTAATTGTACTTGGAAGATAAGAGTTGAAATTTCACATTTTACAATATTATTTTTCATCTATACATGAATTGGCAAAAATATATGTATAGGTTATTAATTTTAACCTACTAACCACTCTTATATTTTTGTAAAAAAAAAACCACTTATATTTATGAATATATTGATGATGGAATTATATTGTTGTAACATTTTCATAATATCACATTACTTAATAATATTTTAGTGAATACGGCTTTATAAAATATCATCTATGGAGATAATCTTTTGCCAAAATAATACAACTATTTGATCTATTTCCAAATTGATAATGTACACGCCGACCAAATAATATTAAAAACACCCTTCTTAAAATTCACGTTATTGGCTAAGCCATACAATTGTCAAGCATATGATAGAAAAAGATATTAAATAAACCAATAAAAACACAAAACCGATAAAGAATATGATTTCAAATTTTACTAAAAATAAACAATCAAATATAATATGATTCAATCTTTTCGTACAAGAGCAATCCGCATGCACATAAGACGACTATGTCATAATCTCCCAATAAAAATAGACACGTTCAAAGAAACCACCTAGCTTGAAGTCAGCAGGACCACTAATCTTTAACAATTTATCATGTAAAACAACACTTAACTAACAATGAAATGTATTCAAGTAAAGACTCTTTATTGAAATAAGGTTTCTTCTCCATTCTACTAAACATATCCGCCATTGTCACATAGTATTTATTAATACGGATAATCTACCAAACCTCTTGCACAATCTCTCACCCAATGTAACTTAGACAAGAAGTTATCAAATGAATTAAAAGTAACACGTTACTCACCATTCGTAATTAAAGTGACTACTCCAAGTCTCCAAACACTCTTCAATATTTAGATTAACAAATGGAGAAAATGAAAGGGTTATGGGTTCATCAAAATCATAGATAGACTAAGTAAAGGCACATTAAATGTTTAAATGAGATTTAACCTCAACTATCTATTTTAATCTGATCATTATTACTTTCACTTTTATGGGTAATGGGTAAAAAAGACATCAATTATTAAACATTTAATTAAGTATGTGAATTATAGAGTAAATTATTAATTTAATTTTATCCTTGATTTTAAAATACGCTATCAAATAAGTCTTTGATTTTATAAGTATCTTAAAGTATTTCTTACTTTATTAATCTGTCAAGTTAGTCCTTCTACTTAGCCATTTATAATTATCAATTAAATTTTAATATTTTAACAATTTATTATCAATTTAGTACGTCTATAATTTTATCTACAATTACTATTAATTTAGTTTTTGGTATGCTTTTAGAAAAACTAATATAAATAAAATTTGATAGAGTCGAAAATCTTTATAAAATATTAATAAGTCAGAACTTATTTAAGAGTATCCTTCAAAATCTGGAACCAATTTCATCGACTACTCATGAATTATATATAAAATCATCTTTACATTTCCAAATGTGGACCTAGTTGAGACATATATGACTTAATTACAAATTTGTTACGAACTTAATTAGTGTGGTTCTTTATTTTTTGTTCTACCTAAGATTTGTAAGTTTTCTTTTATGGTCGGCTTAACGAGTCAAACCTATAATTTCACAAAAATTATGTCAGCCATATATCTTGATAATCATATAGCGCTCACCAATAAGGATGAGTGTGGCATAATTAGCCAACTGACCTTTTTTAAAATATTGTATATGTATAAATGAGATCATGTAAGAGTTAGTTTTAATTTTTTTTTATAAGATGTAAGAGTTAGTTTTATGATATAGACATTAGCCAAAGAAATTATGTGCGGGCACATATTTATAAAAAAATTAATTTCGTGAGTTTAACTCAGTTGATAAGAAGATTATATTATATGTACAGAGTCAGAGTTTAAACTCCAATCATTCCACTTATCTATTTTAAGGGTGAAATTTATAGCCCTTGAATTACTTGATAAGACAAAAAATATAAAAAAGTTTAAACAAATTTTTCATCTCTATAAATATCTTAAATTAATAATTTAGTCCATATAATTTTTTTTAGCAAGTTTTGATCTCCAAATTTTGGTGTGTGTTTTAAAAATCCATATTTAATTCATTTATATCAAAAAAAAAGTTAAACTTTTGCAAAAAAAAAAAAATTGAATACACATTAACAGACTTAAAAACATGAACCAAAAGTCATAACGAAAATTATTTTTTTATCAACGTAAAATATTTGAGAAGACAAAACTTATTGAATTTTTTTATACGAACTAAAAATAAAATTCACGATACCTATAGGAACTAAAATTTTATTTAACTCTAAAAAATTAGTCAGGAGAATATATTAATGCCCAGACAAAAAGACAGTATGTGTCGATTGTTTGTTATAACAACTTACAAGAGTGTGTGGAATAGAAGAAACCAAGATGTTATTAAGGTGTGAACGTGATTATATATGTTAAGTTATCTACTATTTCTATGACTTCTCATGTTTTTTCTCTAAAAAAAACAAAATGACTTCTCATATATATAAACAAAAATGCTTTGGTTGGCACAAGTCTTTTTTTTTTTTTTTTCCTTCACCACCACGAATTTAATTTTAATTTGTGGTGTACTTTTTAGATTGTAACTAATAAGTTCCCTTTGGTTATGGGTAATCCATCTTAGCTAGTTAGATATGTAGCTTAAATCATCAAAGAAAAAAAATCTAAAATGTACAAATAAATTTGGTATGGATGGAGAAATAACAAGCATGCAATAAAAGAGAACAAATTATATATGATTTAAAATTCATATGCCGTGTCTATGTTCAATAATATGTGTACAACTCATATTTAGGTTTTGAAGAAATTATGGTGTGTATTGCTGTATCTTACTTAATTCTATATCCTCATGAATTGTTTGGTAGATATACCATAACCTGAAGTGAAGTGTACGATGTGGTAGATGAAAATTTTCGGATTATGTAATTTGATTTTAAAGTCACTTACAAGAAAGGAAAAAAAAAGTTATTTGTTGTTAACAAATATATATACTTTTTCTTATAAAAAGAAAAATTACAAAGAAACTAAACGGGTAAAAATACTCCTATGTGACCATCGTCAAAAAGTAAAATTAATAACGGTGGCGGAATAAAAAAATGTAATAACACAAACTCCTCTGTGCTGCTTCAAAAAAAAAAGCCTAAGTTTGTCAGATGATCGACACACCAATTAACCTCTTGATAAATATGCTTCAAGTTATTATAGTTTCAATATATTATATTGATGAAGGTAAGGGCTATATTTGAATTAGGGGTTTCATATGAAGATTTTGAGTCTTTCAAACACAAAGAATTATATATTTTTTACCATCAATTTAATCTAATTTCATGTTGGTGAGAATTCATCTCAACAATAGTAGGATTATAATCTTGATGGTTCCCCACATTCATATAACATGCATTCAATTTCCAAAATTTAATTATGACCGAAGTAGATTGATTGAGATCGCAAATGAAAGATGTTTACTTGCATAATTTTTTTTTTAATTACAAAATTAATCACTACTCCGTTGTTCTATTTCTTGTAAAAATATCTAATATTAGAGAATAGAATGACAACGGGATGAAAATTGTATATTTATAATTAAAAAATAAATATAGAAAATTTAAAATCATTTTCTTATTATTATTTTTTATTTGGAGAATTCCAATGTCAAACTTAAACAATGAATTTTTAGAAACAAGCCCTAAATATGTGTTGGGCCTGTCTGAAAATAAACCCAAATTTTATTTTCTACCCCAACATATTTTAAAATATCCCTATTATACCCTTATCTTACTCTATTATATTTTACTTTGTAGTTTTATTATTTTTCCGGTAAACTGCATACCCAATCAAAACACTGTTCCGGTAAAAACAATTTATAGTATGATACTTTACCGGTACACTTTGGTTTATGTTATTTATAAAATCAATTACATTATAATACCGGACCACTTTTAACAAGTGTACCGGTTTTAAAAAATCCCATAATATCGGTACACTTTTTGGCTACTGATTATAATACCGGTACACTTTTTAGATTGTAATACCGGTACACCTAAACAATGCTAATTATAGTAGCTTTTGTCACAGGTGCCCGAATGTAGACTCAGCCATTATGATTCAAGAATGCATCAGTATCACTGATAATTTGACCTGTAGCAGCACTATTTGTATGCTTCTTTTGAAATCAAATTTGGCACAATCCTTCCAAGTCCAGTAGAAAGTACCTGATAGATGCGTAAAAATAACTTTAATCTCGATGCCATTGTGATAATAGGAGTTACAGCACCAAGAAATAATGCTCTATATTAGATAAAACTAGTCTGCGACAAGCATTCCTTAGTGAGAACCAAAGAGCAGGAAAATTAAAGCTAACATGTTGCTGTTGCACTACCGTCATTATAATCAAGGCGCTGAGTGCACCAGACAAGACAATTGACTTTAGGATGACGCATAGCCATAAGAGCTGCAATAATAAATTTCTCATCCCAATCTAGCATTAAAAAAGGTTTTCAGTAAAAAAGCATAACCCAAACATAGAAATAGCAACAAAAGCATTCTTAACAATCCAATTTCTCGTACTTGTTACATTATAGCTAGAAGTAAAGCCTAGTTGAATAAAGTTCTAAATAGCATTTTTAGAAACTAAATACTAAAAGAATCTTAAGAATGCGATAACTATTATTAGTTTTTTAAACAACCCTTTGTCAAATGAGTAGAAATTAGCTCCTGCATTCTCAATTTTGAAAACACCTCTCATTTAATTTCAACATCTATAAGCTTATAAGAACTTTTTTCCGTAAACTAGACGCTGATCCATACCGAGCAAGAGTTTGATTCTAGTTAGAAATCAGTTTGGTTAATTTAGGTTGCCGAAAGCAGAGTCGACAATTAGTTACTAGACGGTTTCTTTTCATATAAGTTGGCTCATTAATTTTATACAACACACTTTTACTCATTCAACCAATTTCAGATTCCTCTAAGTCTAAGGACATTTGTCTTTCAAATTCCTCTTGCTCCTGTCACAGTTCACAACTAAAAATTTCTCCAACAGTTTATAAAATGCAATATAATCAAAACCAAAACCATACCAAAACATCTTAATATCAAGATTGGATCAAGGTGATAATGCTTGACAACATTAGTAATACTATTACACAAGCTATAAATTAAATTAGGTAATTAAATTTAAGCAATGTTTTAAGTACAAGGTGTTGTTAAACTAACCTCACTGACGAGAATCATTGATAAACTAGCAAAGAAAGCATCAAAGACTCCAACACCAGATGAATCCAAGCTAAGAGAAATAACCGAACCATTCTCTATATCATTCAACGCAACCTGTTCAATTAATCACTACACACATTCAAAAATATTGAAAAGTGTACCGGTATTATGGGATTTTTCAAAACAACTAGCCAAAAAGTGCACCGATATTATGGAATTTTTTAAAACCGGTACACTTGTTAAAAGTGGTCCGGTATTATAATGTAATTGATTTTATAAATAATATAAATCAGTACACTTTTAAAAAAGTGTACCGGTAAAATTATCACACTGAAAGAAAGAAAAAAAAAATTACCGGAACAGTGTTTTGGGTGGGTATGCAGTTTACCAGAAAAATGATAAAACTACAAAATAAAATATAGGTTTTAATGCAGTTTTGGTCCCCTATTTTAAAAAATCTGAACTTTTGGTCCCCTATTTTAAAAACCAGCTTTTTGATCCCCCTATTTTAGTTTTTTGTGTCAAGTTTATTAATGACGTGGCAGTACAATCATATTTCCATATCATTATGTATTTCTTTAAATTAAATATTTTGTTTTAAAAATAGTAAAACAATAAAATAAATAAATAATTAAATAATAAATCCCACATCAAATCAACAACTAAACCATCCACAAAAATCCTTTGATTCCTACGAAAATTCCACTTTAATCTCACTAGATCGCATGCCCGTGCGTTCGCACGGGTTATATATATATATATATATGACAAATATGAGAGAAAAAAATTGAAGGGAAGCCAAAATTTGTGTATATAACGCAAAAGAAATTTGTGCAATTAAAAGTAACTCAAGCATATCCGTGCACTCCTAATCATCATGATGTTATATTTGGTAATATGCATTATGCAATACGTAAGTTTCACTACTCTATGGCATATATAGCATTGGAAAGAAACAATTGCAAATTCAATGCAGTATTATTGTGCCTCTTTAGCAGTTAAGCTCAATGCAGTATTTCATATAGCCTCGTGCAGCACATCCAATAAATGTATGCTCGGCTTATTATGAATGTCTCTTGGAAATTGCTTTTTTCTTCCGGACATATCCTATGCGTGCAGCATTGAACGAACAATTAATTGAATTTCCTTATCACTTAAATAATTCTTTTGTGATATGCAAGAAGGTTGTTCATCGACATCTCCTTGGAAATAGGCGTGTACATCCAATTGTCCATAAATGTGCTACTTTAATAGGTTTTTCAAAACTCAGTTATTGCTTATAGTATAATTGAGCAAATTTTGTCTTTGAAATAAGGGATATTCAAATTAAAACTACAAATCGATTCAAAAAATTTGAAAACTGCAAAAACCGAATAATTTTTGTGTTTGGATGTCTTATAAAAACCGTTTGATTGGATTGAAATTTGGATCAATATTTTAAAACCAAACCAAACTGCATAACTATATTTTAATAAATATCTATCTTTATTATTATTAAGGTGTATTACATTATTCTATTATCATATGGTAAGATAGAGTTTGTAAGCAACCACAAAGCTAAGTAATGGAGTACATAGATAGGAATACGATTTTTCAGTTCTTGCAATTACTTAATCATAGGGAAAAATGATCTGTGCTAGACTAAACACAAACAAATTAAGTTGACATTATCAGATTTAATCATATGACATATAAAGTGGCATTTTCTATACATATTGTTATATACAACATCAGCACTTGCATTAAATAGATGAACTTGCAACCATGGTGATTTTGTATGCACATAGCCTTTGGCAAGTGCCAACTTTAGACGTTGATATTTTTAAACTTTAATAGATCAACAAATTTATAATAAGGAATAAAAAAAGATAATTTTTTTTCATTAAACATCAAGATTTTGGTTATACATCCATTCATGCAATCATATAAGCTTGAGGCTTAAATTAAAGTACATATGCTGTGGTAAAAAAAAAAAACTAAATTGCAGCTGATAGATTTATAGAATAATAACAATGTCGAAATGAATTCATCACTCCTCATAAAACAGATCAATGCAACTATCAAATCAAAATACGAAACAAAGTAATGAAAATAACACTATTAATCCCAGCAATTGGAGCACCAATCTTGATTGATTTTCCTTCTTTTAGCATACATGCAATGCAAATCCGCTGCCGCTCTCCAAGTTGAAATATTTTTCTTGATCATGAACAAATTGTAGTGTACAAAACCACTTATGGCCAGCATGATCAACCATAGTCAAGTTTGAAGCATTAATTTATGGTACTATCTCACCAAACCCGTCAAATGAGACTATCTGCAAAATGAAAATTTTGTTTTAATAATTAAGGTTACAAATGAATATTAGAATATCCTTTAGCAATAATCTATGTATCTTTGTATTTACTATTAGCAATAATTGTATATATCATTAGCTTCCTAATATAGACATATATACACACCTGTATATTATTGCAAAAAATCAGATCAATGAACAGGCAATGGAAAAACAGGCATAAAAGAACCTTTTGAAAAATGAAAGACACCAATTTGTATGCTTGTTGGGTGTGAACAGCTAGCAATGGAAAAAACGAAATAAAGAACCTTTTGTTATGACTGCAAGAATGTGAAACATGAATGAATAAGGAAAGGAACAAACCTATAATTATATTGAGATGAAATGGTAGCAAAGGTTATGTTATGCATTGATATCTGCAGAATTAATAGCAAGGTTTGATGAAAGTGTTTAGAATTGACCATTTGTTGATACAGAAGACAATTTTCGGAGTGATTTTCTGCAGGGAAAAATTGGAGGGCGTGGGGCAAACAGTGAGTGATTGAAAAAGGAAATGAATAGCAATTTATAGAGAGATTCATGGGTATTGCTGCTATCTGTCTATTTAATTTAATGATATATTATTTGCAAACATAAAAGACATTTTACGAAGACAATTGTGTGGGAAAACAAAATTAGCATTACAGCTTAACATGGGAAAAAACAGTTGATTACGGCTGGCATTAATTGTAGCATGGGTGGTTAAGCAGAGGTTGACATTAATTGTGGCTAATCCCGCCCAAAGCCTCAAATTAGGGTTAATTAAGAAGCTTTCATAGTAGATGCATGTTATTCCCATTTAATATAATAAAGATAAAGATAACTTTATACACCATCTTCTTATCCATAAACAAACACCACAGGTTACTCTTTGATCCTTCATCTTCAACACCACACTTTATTAATATCTCATGAAAATTTCCAGTTTCAAAAAACTTTGCATTTGTTGCCTAAACACTTGTACCAGAAAATCTTTCACTTCTTGAAACCATTGAAAATTTCACTCCATGGTTTTTCTTCAACATTCTTCTTCTTTATCTCCAAGGAAAAAATCCAGTTCATAATTCATCAAAATCATTACGTAAAACCCAAAAACCCAACAAGGATTTCTTGTTCAATTCTTGTTTCTGCTGTCTCAGACATACAACATCAAACCAGAATTTTTTCTTAAACCAGAATTTTAATAAATCAAGATTTTTAACAAAGTAGAATTTTGCCTAAACCGGAATTTTTAACAACACTAAATTTATAATAAACCAGAGTTTCTTCTACACAAACCTGAATTTTTAACACCTTGTCCCCACCCTTAGGGATGAAATCAGAGAAAAGAAGAGAAATTGAATCTTGCTGTGAAGGATAGAAGAGAAATCGAAAAAGATGTTGAAGACTGAGAGGGAAGAAGGCTACGATGAAGAGAAGAGAAATTGATGAAGATTGAGAGATCGACTCTGAGAGATCAATTGACAGACAGAATTTGGGAACTTAGGGTTCCATGATTTGGGAATTTTTGTAAATTTCCAAATTCCATTTGTTTATGCGTTTTTCTCCTTTTTCTAATTTTATTTTTGTTTTATAATTATTTATTTTATTGTTTTAATATATTTAAAAAAAATTGATTTTAAAAAATACATAATGACATGGAAATATGAATGTACTGCCACCTCATTAATGAACTTGACACATTAGCAAAAAGTTTGATCAAATTGAGATGGGGGACCAAAATTCAGAAAAAACACAAATAGGGGGATCAAAAAGCTGGTTTTTAAAATAGGAGGACCAAAAATCCATATTTTTTAAAATAGGGGGACCAAAACTGCATTAAAGCCTAAAATATAATAGAGTAAGATAAGGGTAGAATAGGGATATTTTAAAATATGTTGGGGTAAATCAATAAATGTTGGGGTAGAAAAAAAATTTTCGCCAAAACAAACGTGCAAGAGTGTCGCATCTCATACATATCCCATAAATTCCAAAATATAATAAAAAATTGATGAACAGAATTTAATGTATTTGGTCCAAATTTTGAACCAAATACATCAAGCATGTTTAACTCGTTTTTGCTTATATTTTAAAACGGAAAGAGTATTTTTTTTTTTTTTTAGTATTACTTTTCGTGCCCCTGAATTTTTCAAGCACCTTTTGAACTTTCGATTTTATCCCTCTTGTAGATTAGATAGTGACTTAGTGAGTGCGTAAAATAACAAAAACTGAAAGAAAAATTAAACAATATTGAGTTCGCTGTTTAAGTAGCGAACCTTACAAATAACAATTTTTGTCCCTGACAGTCACCCTTTCCTCACCTCTCATGGATTTTCTTTTGGGTTAATAGGTCTTTATCCCCCTGCAAAGTAGGCGAGTTTTGTTTTACCCCCTGTAATTTTTTTTAGAACACCCCTTGTAATGTTTTATTTTTTTGTTCGTAGTGTATTTGACCCCCCTGTAATGTTGTTTTGTTTTACCCTGAGGGGGTAAAATGAACTATGAAGAAAAAAAAATTATAGGGGGTGTTCTTAAAAAAAATAAAATTACAGGGGGTAAAACAAAATCCGCCTACTTTGTAGGGGGGTAAAGACATATTAACCCTTTTCTTTTTAATGAGACACAGTTCGCAAGTTAAAGTGCAAACATTTCCTTCACCTCCAAGAAAATATTTTGAATGAAATGTTGTATGAGCAAGTGATAAAAATATGAAAAAGAGGTTTCAATTTATAGAATTATTTGATGTGTATGTGTGTGATTGATCGATACTATGTCACAACCGCTCCAGTGTCAGATAAAAATATAGTCTTGGACTGTGACCAATTTTTTTATAAAGTTTACTAGTTAAAGTGCAAATCGAGTTCACACGATAAGTAATGAACTGTGTTTGAATTCGCACAATAAGTAGTGAACCGTGTTTGAATTCACACTCTAAGTAGCAAACTATAGTTCATATCGAACTCGAGCTGAAAAAATAGTTCGTATCGAACTCGAGCCGAGTTTCAAGCCGAACTAATTCTTATCGAGTCGAGTCGAGCTTAGACTGGTTCGACTCAACTCATTTCCAGCCCTAGTTACAATCTTTGTCCTCGTGCCTATATCCAATGGGTACTTAAGTACTTGTATTCAAAGATCAATTATAGAATATCATATCTTTTTAATATAATTAAAAAAATTCAAAGATTTTTATGTTGACTCATAAAAATTATAAACAAAATTATTAGTAATATCATGCTAATGTTCATTTTTCTGTTGACATATTTGTATTATATTATAAATAACTATTTTTATTAAGAATAAGTAATAAATAATAATGTTGAATTTTTTAAATTTAATTTACGTATATTATTATATAATTATTATATAATAATATGATTAAAATAAATAAATATATACTATATGGATATGGGGCTGGGTTGGTATTAAGGTACCCGTTAGGGATGGAAAAACGGGTCAACCTGCCCCGTCCCGTCATTAACTCGTCTAAAAAAGGGTGGAGCGGGCTAACTAGTGGTGGTGGGTTGAAAATCTCACCCCGCTCCTTTTCATGGCGGACAGCGGATTGGCGGGAGTGCCCCGTCAATAAAAGATTTTAAAATTGATAAATTCGCAACAATATCATAAAATTTTGTAGAAAATAAAATAAAAAGTCATTCAAGGAAATCAAAATACAAACTAACAAGACGACCAAAAAATAAAATTATCATTCAAAACTTCAAACATCCATAATTTATAAAACCAAACAAAATATTCAGTTTATATCCAAGAATAATTTTTATCCTCGCGAAAAATTTCATCACGGATAATGTTGCAAATGATGTGTACTACTTTATTTCCATATATTTACATTATTTTAATTAAAACCTAAACTATAGATTTGGTTAATTGAGTTTTATTTTTTAAATTGGCCAAAAATAGAAGATTTATGTATAATGAGTCAAGTTTTTTTTTTTTATCAAAAAATAAAAAGAAGCTTTCTTATACCACCCCCACAACTCTTCCCCCCCCTTTCCAATTTTACCCTTGATTCAAAAGTTCGGAACGCGTTTTTTGAAATTTTCAAAGTACAAATTCGGCAAAAAATTCGGAAAACACATTACGAAGTTCGTTTTCAAGGCAAAAAAAGTTCGGATAACGTGTTCCGAACTTTTTTACCATGGGCAAAATCGGAATATTGGGGGTGAAAAAGAGGTGTGGGAGGTGGAATGAGAAAGCTTCAAATAAAAATTGGTTAGCCCGACGGACCAACCGGCCCCACCCCACTTTTTTGTGGATTAAAAATGCCAACCCATCCCGCCAAAAATGACGAGGGTTAAACGGACTGATCCGACGGACTTGACCGGTTTTACAATCCCTAGTACCCGCATCCATATCCACTCAATTTTGCGGATAATTACTCATACCAATGCACGTACCCAAAATGCATATTTTTGCCCTATCCGTTGTGGGTACCCACTGTGTATGAGTCGAATTGTCATCCCTAATTTTAGGGGGGGGGGGGTGTGAGAAACCTTAGAAGGCGCAAAAAGAATAACTTTTTTTTTAACTTAGACTTCTTATGGATGGGTGTTCAATAATTCAAAGTTCGGTTATGGATAAATAAAATTTAATTTATTCTACAAGACTTATTAATCATTTAAACTCAATATCTTAGTTTTTATTAACTATCTTATAATATCTTAGTTTTTATTAACTATCTCGTTGATCGAACTCGAGCTGAAAGATTTACTCAGCGACTGAGCCATCGGCGGGACGGTGACTCTGATGTTTTATAACTTCAATCCTATTAGACTTGGTTAGGTAGTTAGGAGGTGGTTACATAACTACCTTGAGTTAGTTAGTTATGGTTACTTGTGTTACAAGTAATAGATGGGTTATGAGTTTTCCTTATAAATAAGCGTGTACCACATGCATTGTACACAACTCATTCTCTATTTTTCTTATCAATAAATCTTAACAATTTCCTCCTAGTTTTCTCTCTAGTTCTTACTTGTTATCTTCTTCCTCTTATCTTGGATTACCCTAACAAATTGGTATCCAGAGCCCTTTGGTTCTTAGTGTAGAAAGCACAAAGATTCAGTCTTGTTTGGTGTTTACATTTTCCTTCATTCAGAAACAATGTCAGGGAATGGTTTACCAAACAATCTTCCAATTCTTGAGGGCAAGAATTGGGAAAGATGGAGCAAACAGATGAAGTCTCTCTTTGGTTTTCAAGATACATGGGAAGTGGTGGTTAATGGTGTGCAAGACTTGGTGGGGAATGCCACTGAAGCTCAGAGATCAGCACACAAAGACTTAAAGAAGAAGGATTGCAAGGCAATGTATGCAATTCAAGCTGCAGTAGATTCTGCAAATTTTGACAAGATATCTAGTGCTGAATCCTCTAAGGCAGCCTGGGATATTTTGGTGAAATATTATGAAGGAGGAGAAAAGGTGAAAGGAGTAAAGTTGCAGTCTCTGCGAAGGCAATATGAGCTTCTGCAGATGGATAAGAGTGAATCCATTGGAGCCTATGTGTCGAAGGTTCAAGGCATTGTCCATACAATGAAGAGCTGTGGTGAGGTGATGACAGATAGGATGATTGTAGAGAAGGTAATGAGAACTCTAACTCCAAATTTTGATCATGTCATTGTTGCCATCCAAGAAACTGGGAATGTAGCTACATTACAGTTGGAGGATCTTGTCGGATCTTTAGAAGCACATGAGTTGATGATAAATGAAAGGAAAGGGGTTCAAGAATCTGTACAAGCCTTACAAGTTCAGGCTTACAAGAAAGCTAACAGTCACAAAGAGAAAAAACAAGATAAGGGAAAGAATGGCTCTCAGAAAAAATTTGATGGAAAATCTGAATCCTTCAAGAAAGGAGGAGGAACATCAAATTCAAAGAAAGGGAAAGGCAAGGACAAGAGTCACATTCAGTGCTATAACTGTGAGAAATGGGGACACTATGCTTCAGATTGTTGGTTCAAGAAAGGCAAAGAAAAGGGCCAAGACTCTGATGATGAAGCAAAACTTGTGCAAGAAAAGGTTGAAGACAAAGCTGTGACTTTCATGGCTGCATTATCAGAGGTAGAATCACAAGACAAAGTTGATGCTGAGACTTGGTTCTTAGACACGGGGTGTTCCAATCACATGACTGGTCACAAAAACTGGTTAGTGAAGTTTGATTCTGGAAAGAAAAGTAAAGTGAAGCTGGCCAATAGCAGTTCATTGCAGTCAGAAGGCATTGGTAACATGGTTATCAAGAGAAGCAATGGAAGCTCTGCAGTAATTGAAGATGTGATGTTTGTACCAGGTATGGACTGTAATCTTCTGAGTGTTGGACAGTTAGCAGAAAAAGGTTTTTCAGTTATCATTAAGAATGAGAAATTTGAACTTTATGATCCTGCAAATAACCTAATTCTGAGGACTCCTTTGGCCAAGAATAGAACTTTCAGAACTTTGATTCACACAAACACTGTTCAGTGTATGAAGGTAGTAACAGATGAGAAGTTGAATTGGCTATGGCACCTGAGATTTGGACATTTGAATTTCAAATATCTAAATCAGCTAGGGAGCAAAGGAATGGTACTTGGCCTACCTAAGATTGAAGCTTCAGAAAGAGTATGTGAAGGTTGCTTAGTTGGTAAACAACCTAGAAATGCTTTCAGCAAGAGTTTGCCTATGAGATCATCAAGTGTACTAGGTGTTGTGCATTCTGATGTGTGTGGTCCCTTTGATGTGAATTCACTTGGTGGTAATAGATATTTTGTTACCTTTGTTGATGAGTATAGCAGGAAGATGTGGATATACTTGATTCAAACCAAGGATGCAGTATTTGATGTCTTCAGAAATTTTAAGGCATTAGTTGAAAATCAAAGTGGAAAGAAGATCATAGCTCTCAGAACAGATGGTGGAGGTGAGTATACTTCCAAGAAGTTTGAGTCATTTTGTGTTGAACAAGGTATAGAACATGAAGTCACAGCTCCCTATACACCTCAACACAATGGCTTAGCTGAAAGAAGGAACAGGACTATTCTTGATATGGCAAGGTGTATGGTGAAGCATAGGAACCTGCCTAAAGCTTTCTGGGGTGAAGCAGTTCACACTGCTGTGTATGTGTTGAACAGGTGTCCAACCAAGAAGCTGAAAGACAAAGTACCTGAGGAAGTGTGGAGTGGTAGAAAACCTAGTGTAAGTCACTTTAGAATTTTTGGTGCTTTATGTCACAAGCATGTGCCTGAAGCAAAAAGGAAGAAGCTTGATGACAGAAGTGAAGCCATGATCTTGGTAGGATACCATGTCACAGGTGCTTACAAGCTGTATGATCCTGTCACAAAGAAAATGATCTACAGTAGAGATGTTGTAATTGATGAAGAGAAATCCTGGGATTGGATTGCTGGTTGTAGTTCAAGCAGAGCTCAATTGAATCCAATCATGAATGAAGAAGATAGTGATTCTAGTGATGAGAATGAAGCACCTGCAGCTGTGACTAGAGACAGGCCTGCCAGAACAAGGAACATTCCTGCTAGATTGCAGGATTGTGAAATTATTAATGATAATGAGGTAAATGCAGATGGTGACTTAGTTCATATTGCATTGATGGCTGGTTCTGAGCCTATCAATTACACAGAAGCCTTGAAACACAAGAAATGGAAGAAAGCTATGGAGGAGGAGTTGGCTTCAATTGAGAGAAATCAAACTTGGGAGTTAGTTAAACTTCCATCAGATAAGAAGGCAATTGAAGTAAAATGGGTGTTCAAGCTGAAGCTAAATCCTGACAATTCTATAGCAAAATATAAGGCAAGGCTGGTGGCAAGAGGTTTTCTGCAGAGGGAAGGAATAGATTACTCAGAAATCTACTCACCTGTGGCAAGAATTGAGACTGTGAGACTTGTCATAGCTGTAGCTAATGCAAGGAAATGGCCTATGTTCCACATGGATGTTAAGTCAGCCTTTCTTAATGGTCCATTAGAAGAACTTGTCTTTGTAACTCAGCCACCTGGATTCATGATTGAAGGGAAGAAAGACATGGTCTACAGATTGAACAAAGCTCTATATGGTTTGAAACAAGCTCCAAGAGCTTGGAATAAAAGGATAGATGGATTTCTTGTGAAACAAGGTTTCAGGAAATGCAAGTCAGAATATGGAGTATATGTGCAGGAAGCAGCTTCAAGCATCATTCTGATATGTTTGTATGTTGATGATCTGCTAGTAACTGGAAGTGTCACAGCTGAGATAGAGAGATTCAAAGAAGTAATGAAAACTGAATTTGAGATGACAGATTTGGGAGAAGTGTCTTACTTCTTAGGATTTGAACTTCTGAAGAATGGTAAAGGTCTATTGTTGCATCAGAGGAGATATGCAGGAGAAATTCTGAAGAGGTTCAACATGACTGAGTGTACATATGCTGCAACTCCTATGGAGGTGAACTTGAAGTTAGAAAAGAATGAGACAGAAGAGACTGTGGATCCTACAATTTTCAAGCAAATTGTTGGATCATTGAGATATCTTTGCAACAGCAGGCCAGATATATGCTTTGCAGTTGGGCTTGTAAGTAGATTCATGGATAAGCCCAGAAGGTCACACATGAATGCAGCTAGAAGAATACTTAGGTATATAGCAGGCACAATGGAGTTTGGAATTCTTTTTCCAAAGTCAGTTCTGAATGAGAAATTTGAGATTGTGTGCTACTCTGATGCTGATTGGTGTGGTGACAAAGTAGATAGAAGGAGTACTACTGGGTATTTCTTCAGATTTATGGAGGCTCCTGTTGCTTGGTGTTCTAAGAAACAACCAGTTGTTGCATTGTCATCTTGTGAAGCTGAGTACATAGAGGTGCATATGCAGCATGCCAAGCTTTGTGGATTGTGACTGTGTTGAAGGAGCTAGGAATTGAAGCAGAGAAACCTGTGGTTCTGCAGATTGATAACAAGTCTGCTATAAACTTAGCCAAGAATCCAGTTTTGCATGGTAGAAGCAAACACATAGAGGCTAGGTTTCATTTCTTGAGAGAGCAGGTGAATCAAGGTAGCTTAGATGTCAGGCATTGTGCAACAGATACTCAGGTTGCAGATGCTCTAACTAAGAGTTTGAAAACAGACAGGTTTTTGAAGCTCAGAAGTGAACTTGGTGTGTATCAGGCGCGCGCGCCCAGCATGGCAAGTTCTGAAGCAGTTCTGAAGGACAGACAAGTTCTGAAGCAGTTCTGAAGGACAGACAAGTTTGAAGTTCTGAAGCAGTTCTGAAGGACAGACAAGTTTGAAGTTCTGAAGCAGTTCTGAAGGACAGACAAGTTCTGAAGGAGTTCTGAAGGACAGACAAGGATTTCTGAAGGACAGACAAGTTTGCAGTTCTGAAGGATTTCTGAAGGACAGACAAGGTTGCAGTTCTGAAGGATTTCTGAAGGACAGACAAGTTTGCTTAGGCTTGAAGTTAAGGGAGCATGATGTTTTATAACTTCAATCCTATTAGACTTGGTTAGGTAGTTAGGAGGTGGTTACATAACTACCTTGAGTTAGTTAGTTATGGTTACTTGTGTTACAAGTAATAGATGGGTTAGGAGTTTTCCTTATAAATAAGCGTGTACCACATGCATTGTACACAACTCATTCTCTATTTTTCTTATCAATAAATCTTAACACTTTCCTCCTAGTTTTCTCTCTAGTTCTTACTTGTTATCTTCTTCCTCTTATCTTGGATTACCCTAACAGACTCCAGTGGAGCGGTCGAAACAAAAGAAGACATAAACGGTAAGAGTAACGTCATTTAAAGGTGGTATTTGATCGACGTTTTACAATTGTAGGGGGTCTTTGTCTATTTCGAAATTACATATGAGTATTTGACAAATTTTAAAATTACAGGAAGTAATTGACATAAGTTCATTTATTAGTTTTTGTATTTTTCTTTCTTCTCTTTTCTCTCTCAAATCAAACAGACTTATTTTGGAATCGGTAGTTATAGTGATATATGCAGAATTCACAAGTCACAATCATGAGTTAGTTTATACATTGAGGAGCATGTGCTTTTTGAATTTTTTTTAATTTAATATCAAGAATATCAAGAATGAAAGTTACGACTGATACGATAATTTATTTCATTATCGTCGCATACTACTAGTAACACTTATATTTAATTTCAAAACAAAAAATTTTTCCTCACTAACTTTATTTCGAAATTTATACAGAAAAGAAATAATATATATATATATATATATAAAATAATTACATATAAATAAAAGGTAGATGTGTAACAAGTTACACCGCTAAACCTTTTTGAATAGCAAAACTAAATTTTTGAAAAACTACATTCATAGACTTAGGCATGGTTTTAAATAGCGGTCGCGATCGCGTTAAAGTTTTCACGATTTCGGCTGTTACGGATGCTGTGTTGCAAATTGCGGTCGTCGCGGTGTGAATTATTCACAAAATTCACAAATCTTATAAAATATTATTTATACATGTATAATAACTTAAACTAAACTTTTTTTCTCAATATTATAAGATGTTTAAAGTAAATATAATAATAAAAAGCTAACTCTATCATATTAATAAAGAAAAAGAAAGATACAAAAACATCAAACTTGGGGGGACTAGGCCAATACCCAAGTGGAAGCAAAATAACAGACAACTGCCTCATTAAAAACCTTACCTGTAAAACCCAAAGGGAAAAATCAGGTGAAGGGAAAAAGAGTGCAATGCTCCACCTCATAAAAAACAACAAGTTACAAGTTACGATATAAAAAACTACTAATACATTTGAAATGGTTTAGTGAAAATTTATTGATTACATTACTAATCACCACATGGTAGAACGACGTGCAGGATCATAACTTTCACTATCACCTTCGTCATTGTTATTTTCACTTCTTCCAAAAACATAATCAAACAATCCAGAGCTTCTTGGTGGTTCTATTTGTTGGTAATCATATGAAGAATTTGTTGACGACTCATTGTAATTCATAGAAGCGTGAGCATCATTATAAAATGGTGTGTTTGGGTTTGGCATATATGGATAATACCCGTGTGGCATATAAGAAGGATTTTGGTAATATGATGGAAAATTACCTTGATTACCTTCAAATGGTGCAACAAAACCAAAATCACCATATGATTGTACTCCGCTTGACGAGGAAGAATCACCTAATGGAGTAGCTTCATGTTTTTTACTTTTACCACGTCTAGCTCGGCCTCTGTTACTACCACCACCACGTGATTCTTCTTCCATTCCACGGGACAATAAATTTAGATCACGCCTAGCATATGAACCTTCTTCAAAAGAATCATGTGACCCTTCACTTATGCCATGAACTTGTTCTTGATTACCACCACCACCATTGCCACCACTGTTTCCATCACTTGGTGGACTTAAACCACCTTCACCAGTTTGACTAGGTGTTTGACCTGAATTTGAGTCATCAACATCATCACTGGGTATTTCTTCAATGTCATCATCAGAATCAATAGGGAGCCACTGTGAATTTTGAATTCTATCCAACAATGGTCCCTCTGTCTCTTCAATCCATGGTGACAAATGGTCTTCTTGAAATATATGATCAAGGTTGATAGGACTATAATTTTTTTTCAATGTCTTCCTGACTTCTTTTCATGGTGGTCCTATTTCTTAGCTTCATGTTATAATATGCAAAGACAAGTTTTTGTAGCTTTTGATACTTCAGTCTGTTTCTTGTCTTTGTATGTATGTAACTAAAGGTACTCCAATTTCGCTCACACTTTGAAGCTGAAGTTGTTTGGCTTAGAACTCTTACGGCTATTCTTTGAAGTTCAGGAGCAGAAGATCCATATAGCAGCCACCATTCAGCTAAATAAAAATTTGATATTGAAAATTAGCATAACTTGTTCATATTTTCTTATCAACTAGCATGAGTTATATACCATAATACATACCAGGATCCGCTTTAGACCATGCTTCTTGAGCTTGTAGAGTTCCAAACGACTCTTGCTTATCCCGAAAAAGTAATAACTACAATTACCAATATACCATATAAGTATCAAATGAATATTTTGTTTCTAAGATTTAGTATTGAGTTATAAATATATAACATGAGAAAATGTCTCACCTGATTGTTAGCACTTACTTAAATATGAATGTCTGGTTCTAATTTTCTTATTACTTTTGTGGTTCCATCCAAGGTTTCCCTAGCTACATCTCTTCCATGGACTAATCCAAATTGGAATTGTGGATTGAGAAAATAACCTAAGAGAAAATTATTAACATTTTTATTTCAAAATTAAATACCAACATGTAAACGTAATAAATTAAATACGTCGATGCAACCCTGCTGAATGCAAATCAGAATGCATGAAAATCCATCTTCTGTCAATGATTGAATTATAAATGGTGTGTTATCGACAATTTTTCTCAATAGATTGTTTGGCTCTATCCATTGCTTCATAAATAAATCCCATCGTTGGTTTAACATCACCATCCACCAACTTCAAGACTTTGACAATTGGTTCAAATACCTTCAATATTTCAGTTGCCTTGTTCCAAAATTCTTTACTCATCACAATTTTTTTTGCTTCATATGCAGCTCCTCCTGATTTGTCTTTCCCATATTTGGAATTCTTGTAATCATCAGAATCAAACATAACTTTCAAAGCTTGTTTCTCTTTAACAATTGATTGAAGTTGTAAAAATTGTGTAGCAAAACGAGTGATCGCTGGACGAATAATTTCTCTGTCATTTGTATATTTCTTCATCAAATTTACTGTCCAAATATGATTGTATATTTGTATATAAACAAAGTTACCTTTTTTGCTTCATCAAGCACTTTTTGGACATTTGACTTTTTTCCAATATCTTCTAAACACAAATCCAAACAATGAGCTGCACATGGAGACCAACAAAGAGTAGGTCTCTTTTCCATCAACTTTAAACCAGCCGCTTTCAATGCTGCCTCATTATCAGTGACAATTTGAACAACATATTCTTCTCCCACATCTTCAACCATTTTGTCAAGCAAGTTGAAGTAATACTCAGTGTTTCTACTAGCAACATCCGAGGCATCGATAGACTTTATGAACACTGTTCCTCGACTACAATATACTAAAAAGTTCATGATATGCATGTGATTTATTCCATTTGTCCAACCATCACACATTATAGTCACCCCTCTCTCTTCCCAGTATGGTTTCATTGAATTGATATACATTTGCATATCCTTACATTCTTCGTTCAAGTATATCTCTGAAATCTCATAAGGAGAAGGACATTTAACACCTGGACCTAACTTTCCATCTTCTTGTAACAAGCTGTGCAGCCAAGGAGAATTGCTCAAGTTTATAGGCAAACGCTCATGTATTATCAATTTAGATAGTGCATTTGCTAACCTCTGTCGTGCATTTTTCAACACTCCTACATTAACTTTTGTTTGCTTCATACTCTTACTTCTATCTAGATCAACATCTACAGCTCTCATTCTTTGATCAAGATCCATTCGTTGATATCCAGATGAAGCTACACCAACACCACTACTACTACTACTACCAATGCCACTTCCAGGAAATCTTTGGCTATCTTGCCATTGTCTATGCGACCTCATGCTTTCATGTGTTGCCCTTCTAATAGCTTCCTCTTCCTCTGAATCTTGATTGTTTACATTGTCGTCTCCTCTTAAACGTGCGACAAATTCTTCCTTTCTTTTTCGTGAATCATGTTTTTTTTTGCTTTATTGTCTAATAAAATCTTCATAATATTTTCTCTAATAAGCTGTGTGACTCTAGCACAACTTTTGACTTCTTCTGGCATGCGTGCAAGATGTTCCTTCAACCGAGTTATTCCACCGGTTATGATTTTAAAACAAAGTTTACATTGTATGGTGTTTCTATCTCCGCCTTGTACAATGTTAGCAAAATGCCAACCAATGTCATCACTTGGAGCACCTTGTGCTCTACCGATTGGAAATTGTTCTTCTTCTTGTACCGATGATTCTTGTCTTCGAGGCATTATTCCCCAACCTACAAATAAATAATTTAGTTTTGAATTAAAAAACAATTAATGTAAATTAATAATAAACACATTATAGTCTAATTTATGTAACCATAGTATACTAGTATAATTTATAGTCTCATTTAAAAAAAATAAAGAAATAAGTAAATCAATTAAGAATACTTTAACTTAATTTTTAGTGTAATCAAAATTTTATTTAGCTTATAAACAAAAAAAAATCTTATTTAGCTTAGTTAAAAATACTTTACTCAACCCAAATCTTCAACCCAAATATTCCCTCCAACCAAAATCTTCCCTCCCATTTGCCTAACAAACACACAGCCAATAAAATTTTTTTAAATAAAAAAAAATCATATGTCACAAACCCACACATACAAATATGTAACAAAAAAAAAAAAAAAAACTCACACATATTACACTACACACACTAATCACGTGACACACACACAAGTGACACAACAGAACACTAACCTTTATTTTAAAAAAAAAAAAAAAAACAAAACAACCTGTAGAGAAACCCAGAAAACTCACAAAACCCATCTCCTTCTCCTTCCTTCCTCCACGAGACACTCACCATCTTCTTCACAAACAACAACACAACTTAGGTTCTATTTTCAATTTTTTCACCCCACGCATGAACACATACAACAGTCAACAACACAGGAAACAAGAAGTTAACAAAATCCCCAATTTTTTTTTCTCTCATCTCACTTTATAATTTCCATACAAACACCACAAATCAACACAGTAATTTACAAAATACCTGTTGATGGGAGGAATTGATGATGTAGTTTGAACAAGCAAGGAAGAAAGAGTTTAGCAGCAAAAGAAAAAACTTAGAAGATGGATTGGAATCATTGGAGATGAGAAATTCAAAATAAGAAATAGAGAATGAGAGAGTGAGTTCTGAGTTGAGTTGATTAAAAGGTAAGATTCTTTTCTTATTTTCAATCTGACATAAATTACATAATGAGATTCTGATTCTCCATCTCTTTTTTGTTTTTTTGTGTCGGTAACGGATTTTTCGCGGCCATAACGGCGTTTCGCGGCCGTAACGGCGTTCCGTATCGTTCGTAACGGCGTTTCGGCTGTGATTTTTTTTCACACCTTGAAAATCATGGAAAACGGGAACAGTGGCTTGAGAAACCGTTTTGTAACGCCCGTTTTTGCGGTAACGAGACGTTTTTTAAAACCTTGGACTTAGGCAACACAACATGACTATGCATGACATTTTGAACTATTTTCAAAAAGATTTACGGCCTCTGGTGCTAAAAAACAAAAGTGTCGAATGTAAATTATATAAAAACGTGTTGATTGTCAAAGCATGCTTTCTCATGTTTAGCAATTTTGCTTGAAGCAGCATTGAGGACTGTCGATCCCACAGTAAAATCTCTGACCCCAGTCCCACGAGGGGGGAAACTCCAGTCAAATCCACACAAACATGTTTCCTACCTACCCATCCATACACCAGAACATCCACTGGCCGTCGTATCAATCATACCACTATCATAGGAGTAGTCAAGCAAAACCATTTCGATGGGAAAAAAAAGGCAAAAGTATTTGAAGATTAGTTTAGAGAGAATACATGTTTTGTTGGTCCTTAATTTGGTGAAGACAAGTGTTGAGGATGAAATTTCACTCTTTGGTGTTTGTTTTGCATTTGTGGCATAATAAAAAAGCGAAATTAATTCACTATTTAAATATCAAATTGTGTTTTATTTTCTTCAAATTTTGCACTCTTCAATACTTGTTAGTTGTCTTGCAAGTGGAGTATTTTGAGAAATCCAGGGGCGCTTGAAAAGGAAAATTTCTCATCCCACCCCCACTCCTCTTTTTAACTCCCCTGAAAACCAAGTTTACCTTTACAATTTTGCTGAAAGTCAACCGCGGATTTTACGATCCGAATTTTTTAAAGCACGGAAAATAGTTTCCGCTTGGGTTTGTCGTGGTAAACGTTTTTCGCGATTTCGTAACATATAGTCAGAACAACAATTAACACTTCAGTTTCTATTTTCACGAATTCAAACACCTAGGGTTGGGTGGGAAGAGGGTTTTGAAGAGGAGAATTTTGTTTTTCTCTTACAATTCAAGCAAAGTCATCAATATCAAATATAACACTACTAGAAAAATCTTAAATACCGACGGACAAAATCTGTCTCTAAAATGCAAATATTCCGTCACTAAGCAGGCTAGAGACGGATTTGATCCCGTTGGTAATTTCCTCGTCTCTAAACTGTTAGAGACGGACAAAATCTGTCTCTAAAATGAAAATATCTGTCTCTAAAATAAAAATATCTGTCTCTAACTGCTTTTTCTGTCTCTAATTCCATCTATATTAGAGACGAAATATATTTTGTCTCTAAATTCCATCGGTATTTCAACTTTTTCTAGTAGTGTAACAAGTAAGTTTTGTGCATTGTTCGTCATTATGTTGGTTTTTGTTCATCATTATGTTATTTTTTTCATTCCCTTTGCATGCCAAAATCTTTGAGTTCGTGGTGTTGATGTTGATTATGTTGGTTAATTGATTGTTTATGGGTTTTTTGTGGGGTTGAGTAGATGTTTGCATCAATGCATGGTTGAGACAAAATTTAATTTAAAATTTGACTTAGTTGTACTCCAACTGTTTGTAAAAATGCTTGAATGAAGATAATAGGTATTATAATTGTGTTTATGCACACTTGAATTTGGTTGAATTAGATTGGAGTTCATGTATATGTTGGTTTTGCACTTTAATTTTTTGAAAAAATGTTTGAAGGATTGAATTGGTATTGTAAGTGTTTGTATGAACTTCTGCTCGATACGATACATTAACTTGTCGATTGAAATAACATTGTACCGATAATTACCTATTAATTGAGTTTCATTTATTGAGTTTAATTAATTGATAATGATTGCGACTTGTTTATTTTGATTTGTAGAAATGGAAGAAAATGTTGGAAGACAACGTCAAGGTAGGCCTAGCCGTGCACATTCTTCTGCCCGTCGAGATGGTGAAACGTTACGAGCAGTTAATCGTCCTCCTACAAAAAAAGGACGTCGTAGACATGGCACACCGGTTCCAGCACCGCCGTTTGAAGGACCACACGATAATGAGGCGAGAAGTTCAGCCCCCGGTGTTTCCCAACCGCGTTCAGGACGACGTAGAGCTCAGGCGGCTATTGAAGAGCATGTAGTTCAGGATCGTGTTGAAGAGCATGTGGTTGAGGATGCGGCTGAGGAGCATGAAGGAAAAGGCATTGTTGCCGATGTACAACAACAAGAACAAGGTGCACCAAAATAGGGATATGGAGGCGACCCGATAGATTTGTCCCTGTTACATGGTTACCATAAGCATAGGGCAATTCCGATATGGAATGCCACAGTACCTGAAGCGATGGTATTAAAATTGATCAAATTTGTGCATTTTAATTAATTTATTAAACTACTATATTTCGATATATTTTATTAAAGAAATGATGCATGCATTTTTTTGTAGATTTTAAAGAAAACTATGCAATCGTTAGCAAATGGTAAGAAGGTCATCAATCTTCCGAAGTTTGATCGTACTGTTGCGTGGTTTTGGGATGTTGTAACACAAATCGGGTTAGAGCCATTGACAAGGATGAATTATAGCATAATCGACCATGGTTTGATGACAGCGATTGCTGATCGATGGCATCCGGAGACGGCGAGTTTCCACCTTCCTATAGGTGAGGCAGGCATCACATTGGACGACGTTCAATGTCTGCTTCATATTCCGATCACGGGGCCATTTTTGAACCACGAGAAGCTGAAGAGATTTGAGGTTGTGGAATTGGTACATAGAACTCTAGGAATTCCTGAGACTTAATTATGGAGGATGTTTGAAAAAACAAAGGGTCAGCATATTAAGTATGTTGATTTACAGGTCTGGTATAATGAGCTGATGGAGGAGGCTGAGCAAGCGGAGGAAGATGGGAAGCCGATGTACGAGGTTGTTGAGTTGAGGGACAGGTGCATCAAGGCCTTTTTGTTGTTTTTGGTTTGTTGTACCATATTCAGCAATAAAAGTCAAAACTACGTCGATGTAGTTTATTTGACATACTTTGAGGATCTGACTGCGGTGCATCAGTGGAACCGGGGTGCTGCTGCATTGGTTTATCTTCAACACTATATGGATCAATCATCTGAAGCTGGTTGCGGTCAAATGGCGGGATACCTGTCATTCCTTCAGGTGACGATAGTTTTTTAAATTAGAGTTGCCATTACTTCAACACTTAATTCATTTATTGTATGAATGTGATTATAATTTTATTGATGTGAATATGTGTTTTCAGGGTTGGATAGTCTCGCATTTTCCGAGACTTAGTGTGTGGACTGTGGACGGTAACTACAACAAGACGTTGCCGCGGTGTGCAAAGTTTGTGCCTGGACAAGGACATAAGGATGAATCATCTTATAGGGAACATTTGGATAACAAGCAGATATCAGATTTTGTGTACACTCCTTATGATGGCCATCGTGGACAAAGGCCGTTGATTGATGCCTGTTGGTTTTTAGGATGGTTACGAAGTGGATCTTATAGAGGCATGCATTTGCCTGAACGTGTGCTTAGGAAATTTGGATATGTTCAAGGCATTCCAAGGCCTCCAGCTGCCTCTGCTCCTGCCGGCATGCCTTTGGCTCAGATTGATCGGGTGTTTGTGGAAGAGACGGAAGAGAGGATGATCGACAAAGAAATGAGGGGTGCGCCAGTGGTTAACGCATGGGACTATGAGCCTGGCTATGTATCTTGGTTTTACAGAGTGTCTCATCCTCTAATGCTCCAACTAGGAGCACGCGCAGAGCCACCTCGTCCACCGATGTTGGAGGTTTTGATAGAGCAGCAGGGTCGGAATGATGTTAAGGACACGGTTAAGATTTGTCAGCAAGTGCGAACTGAGCTACAAAGGGCACTTCAAGACCGTGAGGCGGTTCCGGGTACTCCGATTTATGGTACAGTTCAGCGAGTCCTTGGGATGGTATCCCCGGCCGTAGTTTTCACATCACGGCGCCTGAATCCAGGGTCATCTGCATTCCCTTATCATTGTGCTACGCAGTAGCATATTTATTTTCTTGCATTTTATTTTGGACAAGTGGTTTTCATATTTTGCGTATTTTGTATGACAAGATTTGTATTTTGATGACAATGTTTATAATTTGGTGTACGTGTTTGATGACAATTGGGTTTGATGACAATGTTCATAATTTGATGTACGTATTTTCTTGCATTGTTTGTGCGGATAATTTGGTGTTTGATGATAATGTTTGATGAAATATGAAGTAAAGTAACTTGGCTTGTTTGATGAAATATGATAATGTTGAGTGTGGAGAAGTTGAAGAGAAATGAGCTGCTCTGAGTCTTTATAAACCTTTTCGCAGAAAACGTTTACCGTGCAAAACCCGAGCGGAAAATAGCTTCCGCGATTTCATTAGTTCGGAACGCAGATTCCGTTGTTGACTTTTAGCCAAATTTGAAGGGCATAAAGGGAAACCCGGGGTGTGAAAAAGAATTATGGGGGGTGGGATGAGAAATTTTCCTTGAAAAGCTAGGGGGATACGGAAAGAAGTTCTCAAAGTCAGATTTGTCAACTTGGACTTTATGTTCATTGGGCCTGATTCATTAGTAACTTTTTTGTTTAATTATGGATGAGTTTTAAAACATTAACATAGTATTACTGTAATTTTTAGTCGAAAGAAAACAATATTAGTTTGTTTTTTATATATAGTAATTATTTTGTTTGTTAGTGATTTAAAATTAAATAAATTATCAAATTAGTCTCTATGTCTCTGACCTTATGAATATTTTAACAAAACATCTCTGTCTCTATTAAAATATTAAATTAATTCCCATAATTTAATTACTTAGTATCAATTAAGTTCTTATATTTTACGCCTTATTATAAATTTGTCATTAAGTTTGTCCATTTAAGACGCGTTTGATCTGTTAAAAAATAAGAAATTAGACAGGACTACTTCAGTTATACCGTGTTTAATTTTAAAATTATTTTTAATACTGAAGTACCGAACAAAAAAAACTCAAAATTACCCTTGTTTATTTTACCTAATTTTTTTCTAATAGCATTTAATTTTTTTAGGGTTAATAGGTCTTTACCCCCTGTTAAGTGGGCGTGTTTTGCGTTACCCCCTGCTAAAATTTTCTTGAAGAATGCCCCCTTGCAAAGTTTTTTTTTTTGGTTTCCCCCCTTTTCCTCTCTTGGATGCAAGAAATTTGAACTTTTTAAATCGGTTGAACAAAATAACCGATTTAAAAAACATAACTTTTTAAATCGGTTGAACAAAATAACCGATGTAAAAAGTGCACTCAAGGGGGGAAACCAAAAAAAAAAACTTTGCAAGGGGGCATTGTTCAAGAAATTTTTAGCGGGGGGAAACGCAAAACACGCCCACTTAGCAGGGGGGTAAAGACCTATTAACCCATTTTTTTATAAGTGAATACTCTATTAATTATAGAAAAATTACACCGATCATTAATTGGTTCAATGGTGATTAGCGCTAACTTAATAGGAAAAACTACAGTTCGATTCTCACAATTGCGATCGAAAAAAACCGAAACCAATTGATGACAGAACTTATCTCCAAACCACAAACCAAACAAATATAGAAAAATTACTACTAAAAGATGAAAACCAACTTTTTTAATACTAGTGTTTGTCAAACCGGGTCTTATAAAAATGATTAAGATTTTAAGTTGCTCTATTTCTCTCAGTCACGTAACAAACTCTTCGCTGCCTTCGTCTTCAAGGTTTCCCCCAAACGTCGTCGCTTTGTCTTCTTCTCTCTCTCACACACACTCTTCACTCTACTACATTCTAGGTTTTCCTCTACTCTCTTCATTTTCGAATATCAATCTTCACTATACCATTACTATTGTAATCATCGCTTTTTGTCGCTATTTTGTTCAAATGTGTACTATTATTGTTCACTGCATTGCAATTTTCTATTATTAGTATTCTATTGATGAACTATGCAAGTTTCACTAATTTTTTATTTCCATTTTACTTTTGTACTTTTGTTTTTCCTCAATTTGAAATATTCACTTTTAAGAAAATCGTAACGCATGGTGAAATTAATTTTTGTTTTCTTTAATTTTTCTTGTGCTGTATCTAGGAATATGTATAAAAATAGAAATTATAATGCACAATGTGATAGGGATTTTTTTTATTTATATATAATAATTTTTTTGGTATTAACCATCTGATTCTCTCGGTGAACGGAAAGAGGTCTGGTAATCCGTGGTTCGGACAAACAAAGTAAATAAAGTGTAGACAAGAATTTATAACATTTTTTATTTGCTAAAATAAAATAGATGCATTTATTATTGATATTTATTACACTATTATAGACACCATTCCTAATGTTCTCTACTAAAAATTAGTATAAGTGTGTGCGTAACGTCTAACTTAACTTCCAATGCCGAAATTGTTAGGTTGGAGATAAACCTTAGTACACTACTATATACACCATTCCTACTGTTCTCGACTAAAAAGTAGTATAAGTATGTGCGTAAGATTTAACTCAATTATCAATGCCAAAATTGTTAGGTTGGATATTTGCTGTGGCTACCGATGATCTTTCGTTTGTATGAGTTTTCAGGTGGTGTTTTTCACCATCTACCACTCTGCCCGACAAAAATAAATAAATTAGTATAAGTGTAAACAGTTTTGGAAAGGTGTGACAAAACCTTTGTGAAAGGTCAGTAAGAACACAGTGTTTATAGTACCATATCTTAGTTTAGTTCATATTATTATCCTTATGTTGAGAAGAACACATTTACAAGCATAGCTTTCTGATATTTTTTTGTTTGTTTGTGTGTTTGTTTTAAATATTTGTATTATGCAGTATTCTTTTAGTACAGCTAATTTTTTTGGCACTACCATTTATGCAGATGAGCATGGCCATTACCCTTACAAAAGATTGGAAACCTATATGCGACATAAAGTGCCATCACCCACCGACTGAATTGTATAATAACTTTGGAGAACCTGTTATGTTATTACCTGTATTTTATGATGAGACAAACAAAATTTTGTAGTGTGATTATTTACTAATGAATATGTTAACCGGTTTTGTTTTGCAGGTCACAAGAATTGAACATAAATTCAATTGTTTCGAAGAGAAAGCTAACCGATCTTTCTGCATTGCCCCAGTTTTCAGTAGCACCTGCTCCAAAATCTTCACGTGATAGGAATGAGTGGGGAAAGTTTTTGACTTTCTTGCGCAAACATGACATGGTATGAAATTTTATTTTTCCAGCTTAATTTCTTTTATTTGCATAACATGGTTTGAGGTAATTTTAAGTAATTTAAGGTTTATAGATCACTTATGTGTATCATGACCAACTATGCCTCCAAGGAGGAGACAGAAGTCCAGTTATGGCTTTTATAGCGGCTAATGATGCACTTATATGATGATATTGTGGCAGTTCTTGCGGAAATGTTTATTTATTTGATGGTTTGATGTCTTTTCACCATGTGTTCTAGTCAGATTCTTGCTGTTAGTGAGATTCCCCCTTTTGCCAATAAACTATACTGTATATGGCTTCACAGAATAAATTATATACACCTATAAATTTATATGACATGGGTGCGAATATATTCCTGGTGCTTAGTGATCTAGAGGAGATGTAGATTTGCGAGCACAAGTTTTTTGGGTAGTGAGATGCCCCTCGTTTGCTAGTTAATTAGCAATATGCAAGTCTTCCTGTGTACTTCTGTATGTATATATTATTATAAAGTAAATTCTAAAAAATTATGTGCAGGTTGTATTCTCATTTACATGGAGCTGTAACTATTAAATTGTAAAAATTGAAAAGTTATGTGCCAGTTTTCTTAATTATGTTAATCGTCTTTTTCTTGATTGTCAAGGTCCCTGAATTTTTTTTGCACTATCCTGTAAGTGCCAACATTTATGATATATCCATGATTACCAAATAGAGTAAAACTAGTATATCTTCCCTCATTGCTTTGCTTCTTTTGAGTAGTTGAACCAGAATCAATAAGACTCTGTTTTTCAGGTTGCTATTACAAGCTTTGAGCAGTACAAGTTTTACTTTTTGGCTCCTAAAGCATCTATATCAATCGAGTTAAGCCCAGTGAATGTTGCATATCAAACAGGCAGCACATGTACTGTAGATGGTCGTCCAAGAGATTGTGAATCAGGTTTGCCATCTATAGTTCACTGTTTTCACTCGTTATTTTATTACTAGTCAATGCAAAATGGTATGAAATCATTACAAACAAAATGTTTTGTATGCAAAAATGAATGGGCAAGGATCTAAAGAATTGATGGACATTTATTCTTTAAGTTTATGGAATTATTAAGTCGTTTTTTAAAATTTTGCCTTTGAAGTGAATGATATTATTTTTAACTTTGGTTTGAAGCTTAGAATTTCTTTATGCCTAAAAAAGAAGTTTATGGAAATCTTTATTTAAGCTTGGCATTTGCTTCTTCCGCGGATGAAATAATTGTAGTAGAGGCTTCCTTAACAGGTTCCCACATAGCTGAGGAACATGGAGGACGCAATGCTGTCACAGGAAGAGGTCCACCAAATTGTGGAGATGTCTCTTCACATCCTAAGTTTCCTCCCAGGGAGGATCGTGCATCTCGTTTTACATCCGAAACTTGTGGCGGAATTCAGTCACATGTGATGCAGGAAAGACTGCCCGAGAAAAATTTTATACGAGCAGACCCAAGTTACCTGAAAACTCTTGGCCAGGCTCACTCTGGATGGATTTTTGGTGGAATAGCTGAGCTTGTTGATAATTCAAGGGATGCCAAAGCAACAAAGTAGGTTTATTTTTATTTTCTGCCACTGTTTTCTTGTTTTTGTCCTTGTTGCCAAACTTGCTATCAATAATGTTTATTTTACTATATTTTTTTCTAAGATTTTAGAATTTTTCTTGTTAAGGCTTTTCGTTTGATGTTGAAAACTTTAAGGAATAGTTAATAAAATTATTAATCTTCAACAAAGTTATTTCTGTGGGTATTTTGTCTTTTGTTTCTTCATTAGTTGTTATTTGTGATTGTGAGCGATTGTTTTTTTAAAAAAGTTGTGAATGACTGTGATATATGGACTGCGTTTTTTAAGGGTTTTTGTTCTTATGATAAAACAAGAATTAAATGTAAGAAGGAGTGGAGACTGTTAATATTATGATAATATGGGAAGTAATCCTTGGAGATAATCTAAGATATACTTAATAATAGAAACCGAGTCTAGGAGATAAACTAAGATATACTGAGATATTTCATATGCTCTAACAGAGACAATCATCCAGCATTTCTTTATTTATCAAATTTATGGTTACAAAGTCAAAACGTGGCTGCTTGAAATGTGGTAAATGTATGAGTAGCATATATATTCTTGTATATGTAACCTGACTATCTCCTTAAAAAGCTACGTATTGTTCCTTTGATGTTGATGCAACAGGATCGATATTTTTGTTGATATGATAAAGATGAAGAAATCTGGGAAGGATGTACCCATGCTGTCAGTAATTGATGATGGTCAAGGGATGAACCATGACGAGGTTGTGAAGATGGTATCTTTTGGGCACAAACAATCTGATTATGATGACAAGGATCAAATTGGCAGATTTGGTGTTGGATTCAAGGTAGATTTCTTTCCGTTTTCTTGATCTTCTCACCCAGGTGTTTTTTGAACTTAATTTTGGCCTTTTGGTGGACATGATTTGCGTAAATGGCTTTTATCTTCTATGATGCATTTAGTCAATGTAATTTATATGGGCTACCACTGAGGCATATTCAAATAGTTGGAGGGTGTTGTTTGGTCTTGCAATTGATTAATTTTTTTTCCTTCTTTTGCTCCCCTTTATTACTAGTATTTAGTTTATTACCCCTCCGGTCTCGACTATAATAGAAAAGTTTCATAGTTTTTGCTCTCCATAATACCCTTCATTAGTGCTAGCCGACAATTGAAATGAGATGAGTGAATAATAAATATCATAAAATGGTATTTTTATGAATGTGCTTAATTTTTTTTATGAGATCAAAGAGATTAATTGCTTTTAACTGAATTGCATAAAGTTTGTTAGTTTTTGGAGGAGTATTTTTTTTATTGTCGATTAATCTTTTATAAGAAGTAAAGACGATTCATTAAGTTTTGTTTAGTTTAGCTTGCTTAGTTTTTTTGCACTGAGAGTTTCTCTTATTTTCACCTTTGATACTTTGTCATTATTGCTGTTATTGACACTTGAATACAGACTGAATTTCAATAAAAAAAATGAGACTGAATTTCGATAAAAAAAAATAAGACTGAATTTATAAGATCTAAGTGTACAATTGGAATCCCTTGATTATAGTCATTTAATCTAGTAAGTACAGTCTACGTATTCCATAACCTATCGTAATTGATAGTTGCATCAGACAAATAGATACAAGGAGAAAATAAGATATACAATGCTCCTCCTCAAGCTGCTGCACATATATGATTTTGTATTTCTGATTTTACAGGGATAACATATAAGAATTATTTAATTCATGATCTTGTTTTGTACCATGTTGAATTGGAAGAAATATAAACTATAGTATATCTTTAATCACACCTTGTATCTTATTGCTGAAGTGAATTTTTGTTCATCTGTATTCCCCTCCATGATAGACAGGAGCAATGAGGCTTGGCGGAGATGTTCTGGTTCTAACCCAGACTGCTAATTCTAGATCCATAGCTTTTCTTTCACAATCACTGAATGAAGGCAAGGATGTACGTTACCCAACCTGCATTTTCTTTTAATTATACTGAAGACATAATTGATGCCACTTTTAAAAAAATATGATGATTGACTTCACTATTCCTTGTTGATACTATTGTTTTAAGTTTTACTGTTACTTTATTTAAATATTTTATTGTAGAATATAGAGATACCTGTAGTTAGTTACTGCCGACAAGGACAACAAATGGAAGTTGACACAAAAGCTCAGTCTGAAACATTGGCAAAGTACAATTTGAAATCTATTAAGGAGTTCTCACCATTTAATAAATATCTTATTGGTGAAAAGGCAGCCTTGTTTTGTGGTGGTACGGGAACCCAAATATATATATGGAACTTGGATGAGTGGGGCTCAGAGTGTTGCTTAGAGTGGCATGACGGACTGAAAGGTGGGAGTTCTTTTCACCAAGGTGACATTTTCATCCGCAGCAGAAGGAGTCGTTCTCGTCTAGGCCAAGTTAATCAAAAGGTTTGGTATATCTTTTGCTTTTATGAGATGATTATCAATCGAAACTATACCTGATTTTTTTCATGTTTCCTTGTTACTTCAGGTTCCTCTGGATTACTCATTACGAGCTTATTTGGAAGTCATCTTCTTAGTACCACGAATGAAGATATGTGTTCAAGGGAAACTGGTAATTCCATTCTTGAAAGTTCTAGATGGTCAATGGAACCAGGGTATTGTTTTTGTTCTGTTTGACCTTCAATCATTCATTCTGACTGTTCGTTTTATCTTTTGCATAGGTTAAAAGTCGACCGCTAGCAAATTTCCTCACTAATACTGTTATCGTAACTGGTGACATCTTGGGAAGGGCAGTTGAATTGACTCTAGGATTTAGTCAATTAGAATGGGATCAAGCAAGCTGTGGAGTATTTTTGTATTGGCATGGTCGCTTAATTGAGGTAAGGATTTAGTTCTGTGGTGTATATTTGTTGCTATTGAGGGGATTGGAGTCCATTGTTACACTCTGGTATGTGACATAGCCCAATCAGGACATTCAAATGTAGATGGGTGAGCTGCATATGCTGTTGTGAAAATGTTGGGTGCACTGAAGTGCCCCTCAGTTAGCTTAATACTTTGTTATTCCTCACGTTTCTGTTGCATGTGCTGGCAAAGTTTAACAGGCTTATGATTTCACTAAATCTTTGTAAGGTCCTCTAATAAGCTTTGTGTATTACCTATTTTCTCCAACTTGAGGGCCAATGTTAGATAGGAAGACTAGAACCTATGTAGTTTACAATATCCATCAGTGATTTACAGGTATATATACAACCAATTAAAAACACACATACATGAATCTAAAAGAAACATGATCCTGTAATATTGGAATCAAATCAGTTAGCCCGGGCTATCTCAGGAAACTATGAAAGCTTGATATTGGTAGAAATAATAGTGTAATCTCTAATAATTACATAAGATATTTACAATCGGGAGAATATAAATATGGTAATTATACCATGTTTAGTCTTTTGCAATAACAGTAATTAAGATAACCAAAAGTTCTTGTATTTATTCCTTGTTTTCTGTATACTTCATACTATAGCTTCGTGTACTTTAGACAAACGGGTTCAGTCATATTCCTCTCATTCTCTCCTCTTTATTTTCTCTTGGCATCGTCATTTGTTTCCTATTTTAATTCAAATCAGGAGTCTAGTTTTAGTATAAACTTAGAGTTAGGAGTGGTTCAACATTTTACAACAGCCTCCTATTGTGAATTATACCAATGGTGATTTCCTATATTTCCCCAATGAGATACACCCTGAATGATTATCTCAGATAAAGTTTGACCTTGGCTATCTGTAATGTAGTTTGGTGCAGCTATCCTAAATGATGTTTTGCCTTCGGCTATTATCCCAAATCCCGAAATTCAATTTGACCTCGCCAATTTGAAATTAGTAAGGTATTATAACAATGGCTGATTTTTAATCAACTATTGTGACTCGTACCAGCCTTCCACTGTGAGTTATAAAGTCAATTTTTAGTTGTTTTCTGGATATCGTAAATTTCCTTGTGGTTTAAATCTCTCAAATGTTAAATTTAGAGAATTTATAGTTCATGTCTAGTGGGAAATTTTCGCTGATGATAATTCTACCGAGTCTCTTTTTCCTTGGTTGTACAACACACTAACCAACTTTCTGGTTGATCATTCTAACACTGCTGTACATCTCCAACATCTTTGCGTTGGCTTTTCAGCCATATTTTTTGCAGCCCAAATAATATTTTCCTTGAGAGTTTATTTGTAACAAGCTTAAATTAAAGCTCAGTAAGCTTTAGATTACGGCAGTGTTAAACTATTTTGTACAATTGATTTTCATATTTTTTTTTTTTTATTTGTTTCCTGACTTAATTTAGATTTTGGGTCTAATAACCTTCTCGTTTTTAGTTTCCTCCTTAAATTAGAATCAGGAGTCCACTCATAGAAGTTAAGAGTTAGTGCTTTGGCTTTTTGTATTAAACTGTAACTTCAAAGTATTTATTATTTTTCTGTTTCCTCCTTATTTAAAATTTTATAGTTTTCATACTATTTTTTCTTTACTTTTACAGGCTTACAAGAGAGTTGGTGGTATGATTCACAGTGCAGATGTGGGTCGGGGTGTAATTGGTGTCATGGATGTGACCAATTTAATGGTATGTACCCTCTGATGGCATTAACTCCGATAATATATTGTTTTGACATTTGATTTACATGTATTCTATTTCTAACTATTAGAATTTATGAGGCCTATACCCAACCACAAAAGCTAACTTGAGAGTTGAGGTTTGCACTACATTTATTTAGGCTATCTATGCCATATCTCTAGCCGATGTGGGACTTCTAACACTAACCATTTGGGGCCTTTGAGAAAGTAATGTGCTTGCTTGGACTATAATTTTATTAATTTTAGTTGCTTAGGTTTAGAAATGTATTTGTTGCTTCTACAATCTGCCTGAATAGGATGATGTACCCTTGTTATACAGATCTGCAGTGGGTTAAATAGTATGTATGTTAACTGAGACAATGAAATGTCATAATTTTTGGATGGAATAACATGCAAATTTAGATTGCTTGGTTTTTAGTTATTATTCTTTATGTCATATTATAGAATTAGTTTACCACAAATCAATTGAAACTTGTGAGGAAACAGTATGTACTTGATTTTTTTTTATTTTTTTTTTAAAAAAAATTTGGATGTTTATTTTTTTTGCATCTGGATTTATATCCTCGTTCCATCTGCCCAAATGATGCTTTGTATGTTAGTTCTGGATTTTACTTCTGAGAAGGGAGATTATTTGTTGCATAATACCTATAACTTAGTTACGCAATAATCAATTGCCGTTTTCATCTTCACAGCATTTGAAATCTCGTACTTTTACTTCCTTTTTGGTACAGGATGATCAGAATGGTCGTGTGTGGGTGCATAATAACAAACAGGGATTCCAAGACTGTGAAGCATATGCATGTCTTGAGCAGTGGCTTGGGAAAAAAGCAGATGAATACTGGGACAATAATTTTGATTCGCTTAATTTGGTAAAACTTTTCTATACATTCTATCATCATTTATGAAAGATCATCAAATTTTTATTATTCCTTAGGACTAAGAAACAATATATTGTTTTAAAGTGAAGCTGCTCTCTCCATGTGGGATTGTGAATGGTCAAGTCCTCTTTTTCTTCCTTTACCCAGGAGGTTTGCTTAATTTTACTTTTATTTCTTCCTTAGGACACGGATAACTGTGTCTACAAACCAGATTGTGACTGGGTGCAATGTGACAAATGCAGAAAGTGGAGAATGTTACCTCCCACCTTTAACAACCGAGAATTGCCTTTACAATGGTATGCTTACAAACATTTTACATTCATATATATAAATATGAATATTTCTTGTACCATTTAAAAAAATGTAAGAATATATATTCATGAGAAAGTTCCGGAGATCCTTAAATTTTGAGCTCACATCAATCAGCATAGGCTATCTATGTTAACTATGAAATCTTATTGTTGAAAAGTCTCATATTGGATGTCATATGGTATGGATAAGGGTTTATAGTGACATGCATTAGGCCCAACCTTAACTCGGAGATGGAATCAGAGCCTATCTAAGATCCGTCGGACCATCCACTTATCGAAGATTACACTTTGATAATTTAGTATCTATTGAATAATTTATTGAAAATGTGATATCAGGATAATGTTGATAGTGTCTTGCAGCAATATAGCTGGTTCATGCATCTTAGTTAGCAGTTTAGTTGTTATAATTTTGTTAACCATTTTACTTCTTTATGAATGCTTTGGCTTATTTATTTTTTGTATATAGTAGAATGTAATTTCTCATAGTCTTGTATATAATATATAATCACTAAATGCTGATTCTTCCTCAAAATATACTAGATTGCATGTATTGTTCATTAATTTATATGAACTCTTGCCATTTTAGGTTCTGTTATATGGAGCCTTGCAAAGGTCAATGTGCAGATCCTGAACAGAAGCCCAAGCCTGGCGTAGTCACTATTTCCACAAAGCGATCAGGATATGATCCCATGCTGAAGGATTCTCATAGCATCAAGACTGAAGCTGGTACAGATGCTTCCCGCACAGGTTAGACGACATTAGATAACTGTACTATTAAAATCACTGACTATATTTGTAGTATGTTTTAAAAAGTACTTAACAGAAATTCTTATTTGAAGGCATGCCTTTCAGATCTTTATTTTAATCCTATTTGCCAGCATAATATTCTGTTTTACTTCAGAGTACATCCCTGTTTCATTTTCATTTCTAATTCTTGTTATAATCTCAACTTGTAGATAACAAATTCGTCAATTCCGAGGAGGTAAAATCAGCATTGAAGCGGTTGAAAAGGGGACTTCCAAATCCCAAATCTCCTTCCTTAACCAAACAGAAAAAGAGATAACCACACAAGTTAAAGTACCACCTGAAAGAATCTGCACAAATTCAGGTTTTGGAAGCCCAAAAAAAGATGTCTTCCACGATATATAAGGCTCATTTTTGAGGAATACTTTCAACATGTGAATATTATGGACTCCAATTCCTTGCATTAAAAACATCACTCATTTACACGTGTTAAATCGAGATTGGATGGCTAAGATTAGCAAATGTGTCACTCATTTACTTAGGCTCTGTTTGGTTCAATCGAAGGGGAGGGGAGGGGAGGGATTTTAATGAAGGGGAGGGGAGGAAAGGGGAGGGGAGGGGAGATCTTTTAATTATTTATATGTTTGGTTCAAAAGAAGGGAGGGGAGGGCAGGGAAGAAATTTAATTGCAAATATATTTGTTTCATGAAGGGGAGGGGAGGAATGATAAAACTAAATTACTTTTTTATCCTTATAATTTTACAAAAAGTCTCATAAATTTAAAAAATTTCACTTTATAAATGATTAAATATAAAAAATCAATAGACCAAAAAACTCCACAAATCAAATTATCTGTTGATAATAACATTTTGATTTTATTGATCTATCTAACTTAATAAATAATTTTTTTTTGTAAGGACCTAATAAATAATTTATAAAATTGAACTCTACACAATATATATATATATATATATATATATATATATATATTATACAAAAGGGAGTAGAAACAAATTATATAAGAATATGTGCACAGTACGTGCAACGAAGCAAATAAAAAAAAAACTAGAAAAAAATTATATAGGAATTATAATTAACGTAAGTCTTGAAAAAAATAATAGCAAGTTAGCAACATAAATAAAAATATGCAAGGACAATTTTGATATTTTAAAATAAATATAGGCATAATTATATCAATATAATTCATATTGTAATAAAGTATATTGCCTTCTCTTCCCTCCCCTCCAAATCCCCCCAATTTGGGGGGAAGCAAAATTGAGTATATGAGGGATTTTGCTCTCCTCCCCTCCCCTCCAAAAAAAATGAACCAAACACATAAAATTTAAAATATTCCCTCCCCTCTCCTCCAAAACCCCCAAACCAAACAGACCCTTAGCGAATCCAAATATTCAATTTTTTTAATTATTTTTAAAGTTAACTAGGGGGTATAGGCCAAAAAAAAAAAAAAGAATCTACATTTTAATACGACGGTAAATAATTCCCATAATAGCCTGCCTGCAAAAGAAGAGAGAGGGGAGGGTTGGAAACATGCTGAACTCCATGTAGTTTGGATATGAGCAAAAAATTTCATCCACTATGCAACACAATTAGCTGGTTTTATTTATTTTTTGAAATGACCCTTTAAAACATATATACCAAACTGTGCAATTTTAGAAATCATTATTCCATCAATGCAAATGGCGTTTTGAGATTAATGGTCATATGTCGTTTCTTCACCTTCCGCCAAAGGAAATGGCCGATTCATGATGACATTTATATTTTTTTAATGGGTTAAATATGATTTTAGTCTTTATTTTTATGTGAGTTTCGACTTTTAATTTTTACATTTTTTTTATTATATTTTTAGTTTTTTTGGTCAAATTTTTATGACTAGATAACAGAATTAGCTACATGGGATAACTTAAATTGCCTAGGATATGTTTCCGATATCTTTTGCATGATACGTTTCTTTGTAATTGAGGCACCAATATATTATTGTTAAACATTACACCTTAAATATTTAGGTTATCCATATCCATATCCATATTGGATCTAAAAACAATGGGCATGAACACTTGGAGGAACTAATACAAATAACAAATGAGTTTGAATCCTCAGAGGAAATAACAAAGATAAATTAAAATTAACTATGGTCAATAAATTCTTAGGGAAAAAATCAATATAATTTATAGTTTTGCAGATATTTTTTAAGGAGATTGAGCTCCGATAATTTAGAGATCGTGAGGTAAAAAAATCCTAGTCAAGAATTGTTTAGGAATCAGATTTCCGAACAATCTAAAGTAATTTTTTAGAAAAATAAATTTGCATACAAAATGGAATATTAGTAGAGAGACATCAAAGTAAAAGTTTACAAAGAAAATAAAAGTAAGAAATTGCGAGGGTCTTTTTTTTTTTTTAGTAATTTGTGAGGGCTTTTTGTTGGTTTTGAAGAGTGATTTTTGTTGGCCACACAAATCTTTTTATCAAGCAACAATTGCAGTTTTTTTATAGGCGCAACAGTTGCAGGTTAATCAACTATAAGGAATTATTTTCTGCATTTGTAATTTTTGACCTTTATCAATCAAAGATTTTTTTTATGATGACTTGGGAGTTATGGGGTAATAAAAATAGTTTGGTGTGTAACGATAAGTTAATTCGGTCGGACTAATTTTTAGAGAAGGGACGATAATTCAAAGTTCGGCTGCACGATAAATAAAATTTAATCAATAATTTTTTTCAGTAAGCATCAAATATGGTTTCTTCCAAACGTATAGTAGCAGATGATTATATAATAAAATTAACCGTGGATGATTATACATTGAAAAATATTAATTAATAATTAATTAGATAAATATAGTAATTGTAACTAACAATTAGTATATATAGTATAATAGTAGATGATTAAAGAGACAATTATTAAATAAAAAATTATAATAGGTAACTAACCATTAGTAGTAGATAATTAAATAGAAAATTATAATTTGGACATATATGTAAAAATTTTCGAACTAGACATTATTAATTAATTAGCTAAAACTAGATTATTATTATTATTATTCCTATTCCTAATAAAAAAGATAACTTATTTTCCATTTGGCTAGATAAAATAGATAAGAAACCCTAATAAATAGTATTATATATAACTAGTAGCAAAGTGTGAAAGAAACAACTTATTCATTCATTCATTCATGGCTAAGCACAAGAACATTACCAATCATGTGTGTCTTTGTCTATCACTAGCTGGTAGTGCTTCTTGCCAATTCCCCTCCCATTGTGAGACCACCGATCATGATAAAATCGATTTTCTCAATATAATAAAAAAACTTGCCCACCAAGAAACAAAAAACAACATATGCAATGTTGAGGCTGATGCTGTTCCTCTTGGAAGAAGAACAAGAAATTGGGATTGTTCAACTGAGCTTGTGCTCTATGATGATCCATGGAAAATCAAGAAAGTCTTAACACAAGCTGATGTTACCAATAATCGTAATATTTTGATCAAGAGAGAATTGGCCAAAGATTTGATCGTTCCTGTCTTAGGTGGTCATCAAGTTTGTGAGAACAATGACATCCATGTTCGAGTATGGGATTTTGACACCAAATCTCTCCATTCCCTCGTTTTCACCATACGCCCTTCCAATCAAAGCCATGTTTTCAAAGACAAGTGGGTTGATGATTTCGTACTTCGAAGGAACTTGCATGTAGGAGATGAAATTGGCATGCTTTGGGATCAATACAACGAACGCTTTGGTTTTTCGGTTCTTCGTTATCGTCATCATCAAGTCGGAGACCGACATTAATTGTGCGGAGGAAATTAATTTTGCAGTTTCAGGCTTGTTCTGATTTTGTTTTATTTAGCACTAGAGTTTTGTTAGCTTTACTCCATGCTTCTGTTAGTTGCAAAAAAAAAAAAAAATTATTCCTTGGATGTAAAAGCAATAGTTTGGAGATGTTTTAAAATTTCATATGTAATATGAAGTTTTTTTAAAAAAATTATAAATTCTTGTTTACAAATATTATGATCGAATAAGTGATTAACATTTACTTCTTGGAATGTTTGTTCACATTGGTTTTTAAGTACGAGTGATTAAGTCACACATTAACATTTAATGCCTTATAAGGTTTTGGTATTCAACACAGATATACGCAACTGCACGTAATTCCTTCTCGACACACGGAGTGCGAGTTTATTTTTAGTCCAACTTGTCATTGTTGTTATGTATTCCTTATCTCTCGTTCATACTATACATCTTTTTCGGTAAATTATGGTTCCGACTTATTTTTTAAGATACTTAAATGGATTCTGATTTTATAATTGTTTTCAAATGTCTCTAACTTTATTGAATTTTATTTATATTATTCATTCAAAAAATATGTTATGGACTAAATTAAGAATAAGTGGATAAACTTAAAAAATTAAATTGATAGTAAGTTGTAAAGTATAAGAACTTAATCGACTGAAATTTTTTGACAATTTAATAGAGTCAATTTTTTTTTTTAAATATTCATAAAGTCATAAACCTATTTGAGAATTTCTTACAAAGAGATTAATTTGTTGATTTACTCGATTTTCATTTCAAAATAATAATAAAAAATTGGTGGTTGATTTTTGAGTTTTGATAGGTTTTTCTTGCTCTTTGTTTTGAATCGAAGGTTTGCTTGTTCTAATTTTTAACTTACTTTATTTAGATATACTATGGTATTTTTTTAGCGTTGTCCAGATTAGATTTATAAAAAATTATTATTTTTATACTTAATGATAAAGGAAAAGATTATCATATTACAACCCATAATTTAATATATGCATAAAGTATAAAATGAATAAGTTTTTTCCGTTAAAAAATGAATAAATTTTGTTTTTCAAATTTGTAATAAAAAACAAAAGCATAAATTTATAGTAAATAAAACTAGTACATGCATAAAAATTATTTCAAATAAGCTCATGATTTTACTAAATTATCAAATTAATCTCAATATTCAACCACTTACAACCAATTAAATCATTATATTTTATAATTTATTATTAATTTTATCTTTAATATATATTATTTAAAGGTCTACTATAAGTAAAACTTAACAGTGTCAAAAATATTTTTGAAATATTAATAAAATGAAGGAGTAATTTAAAAGTGTGACAAATTATTATAGAGAAAAGCAGCTAGAACTTTAATCCTAACCCAAACTTTTGTATTAAATACAATTCTGTTGCATTATTTGCTGCCTGTCTCCCGAGAAGTCACTTGGTTGATGATTTGTTCTTCAATCTTGAGGAACTTGGTTCGAGACCCGGCGGGGGTGAAAAGAAGAGAAGAACTTGAAAATAATGAGGTGTTTCAAAATACCTCTCTTTTGTGCTTCCCTTTCTCATTCTCTCTGATCTTTTGCTTTCTACCATTCTTCTCTTCCTCAAGGTTGCTTTATTGTTCTTTGTTTGCCAGTTTGAGATATTTATTTGATTTTCATTTGCTTTACTTGAAGTTTTATAATGGGATTATGAGACTCTAGTTTATTTAATTGCTGCTACTTTTAACATCTATGAACTTAGATTATAGACATTTCATAAGCTTTAAGTGTGTTGTTTAGTTATTTTTAATTATGGGGTTTCAGTTTTTTTGTTAAAGATTTTAACTTTTGGAGTTTATGTAATTTGGGGTGTTGTGGGTGGTGACTTTGTTTTTGAGGATGAGATTTCCTTTGTTTGTAGGATACTGGTTTCCTTCATTCAATATGAAAGGTTGATTGAGAATTAACTATTGTAAGGATCAATCTTACTCTTTTATAGATCAACAATTGGCATTTAAATAAGAAGATTGTAAATTTTTGTCAAGTCACACGGGGGAGGCTATTTGTTTGACAATAGACAAGTGCTTGGATAGTCGGGGATTAAACCGTGAGCTTAGTTTGATAATTGATAATGCTTCATCTAATGATGTTGGGGTTGATTGTCTCAAGAGAAGGCTTTTGTCTTGAGTAATTTAGTTATGAATGGGAACTATTTTCATATGTGTTGATGTGCGCACATCTTGAATTTAATTGTGAAGGATGGTTTGCCGGATATTGATAATTCTGTTTCAAGAACCTGTCATGCCGTGTGGTACACTAGATCTTCTCCTATGAAACTTGTTAAATTCATGGCATGATTGATGAGAGCATTGAGACTTGTTGGACTCAACATATATAATTTTAGTAGCTGCACCAAAACATGAGAGTATTGTAACAATGCTGGTAATGACTATGGAATGAATGCAGGCAGGCCAAGCATGTGGTTCCATCATGTTAGACAGAGTGGGGAAGATGGAGAATTAACTATTGCAGTAAATTATTGTAAGGACCAATCCTCCTCTTTTGTGGTCCATATCCAATGTTAATAATTTCTTATACAAGTTTTATCTTATGCAGGGTATGATATGCAGTTTGACATTAAGTATGCTTATTTCAACTTTTTACAATCGCTTGATTACCGAGATCCTACGAGTCCAATGATGCCTGAGAAATTGTGCGAAGAGATAGATTCAGGTCCTGATGACGATGACACTAGATGAGTTCTCATTTCTCAGCCGGTGATATTCTGCAACGTGAGGGCTTCAAGCCAATGCCGAAGACTAAAAAAGTCAAGGCCACTTGCGCAAACACAATAGAATTAGAAACAATGTGGGGAAACATTTTCCCAAATCAAGCAACTACTTGCTTGCCGTTGTCTGGACTTGTGCCAAGTGCCAATACAATTTTGCTCTGTCCTTCATTTGTATCATATGATATGACATCAATTTGTTGGATATTTTAGAGATATTCCAAAAGTTTATTTTATATTTTATGTAATTCAATTTAATTAATTTTAGTTGTAAAATTTAAATCATGTTTTGACCAAGTAATTAGTATTGTAACTTATTTTTTTTGTGTACCTAATTAATAGGAGATATGAGACTGGTCTTTCTCAACGTGCATAATAATTTTCTGAACTTTATCAACACCTTGTCCTTAAATTTCTCATACCCGTTATTATTATTTACTATTATTTATTAATCAATTAGTAATGATAAAGGGATGGTCATTATATATTGGAACAACTTAGTGAAATGGGGGTAGTAACCAAAAATATGTTTACTGCCTATGCGCAGCTTTCTTTCCAAAAATGTGAAGTTGCTAGTTGATTATAAATTACATTTTCACTAAGTGCCTGAGTTACTACCTGATATTCTTGTGAATTGATAGCCTTGGTACGTTTATCACCGAGAAGAACCGGTTGTATTCTGGGGGAATTGCGCAATACCTGCGGATAATTCCTTAGTTCAGTAATTACACGCCTCCGGTTATTTGTCCGTTATTAATTTTCAGTCATCCGCAACAACACAATTCACCCCTTTACCATTTCTTCTTTCTGGTTGGAGGAAACTGTCCCAAAACAAACATCTATTTATTTGGTGAGTGCCTTTTGATAATGTGACAAGTGAGATGTTTTCCCATCAAATTATCACATTCTCTTCTATTTGAGATGAACTAAAAACTGGTGGTTGATCATTTACATCTGAGTTAGGCTAATGTTATTATTCAAGCTTGATATGAAATTTTAAATTCTCTTTCAAACATTTGTGTAATTTGAGTAAATTAACAATTTGCTTCTTAAAATTGAAGAGGTTGAAATTTGTGAATAGACAAAATAAACCTTGATTTATAACAACTAGTATGCAGTTGGCACGGATAAAAATCCGTTTGTAGATATATAAATATATGTCTCATATAAATTACAAAAGACATTCCCCATATTAATGAGTATGAATTTAGACTAATAGATTTATAAATTAGAAAGAAATAGGTCACATATTAATTTGTGAGTATAAATGTAGGTCTCTTATAGATTACAAAATAAAAAAGAAAAAAAAAAACCTCGTATATTAACATATGATTATAAATATAGGTCACACTGTAGTAATTACAAAACAAAAAAGACCTTCATAATAAAATATGAGAATAAATATAAGCTCCATATAATTTAGAAAAAATATCTCAAATTAATATATGAGTATAGATATAAGTTTCGTCTAAATAACAAATAGAAGACCTCATATTAATAAATGACTATAAATATAAATTTCGTATAATTTTTCTTTAAAAAAAATAATCATGTATTAATATTAAAATATGAATATAAGTTAGGTCCCGTTAAAATCACTAACAAATAGGTCTTGTATTAACATATGAGTATGAATAGGACTTCTTATCAAAACATGACTATAAATATAGATTTCATATAAATCACAAACAAAATAAAAAAGTCTTGTATTTATATATGACTAAAGATATAAGTCTCGTATAAATATAATACCCCATATTTAATATGTCTTGTTTAGTTTTTTTTTTAAAAGTATCTTGTATTAATGAATATAAATATATTCCCCGTATAAATTACACAAACAATATGCTCCCGTATTAATATATGAGTATAAATATAGTTCGTATATAATTACCAAAACGGTCACTATATTAATATATGAGTATTAAGATAGATTTCATATAAACCTTATATTTGGAGATATTTATAGGTGGATGGAGAAATTAGTGCCACAAAGATGATACTTCAAAGCGCTCCGGGTTTTGCGGAGAATTTTGTTTTTTCAGCGAACAGCGTACCAACGACAACGAAGGAGAAACCGCCAGACATGGCGAATGCTAATCAACAACAACAACCTAAGATTTCGTTTCGTGACATGCTAACTGAAGGATCTAGGAAGACTCACGTTAAAGAAAAGGTTACCCTAGTGGAGAAAGGGCTGGTGACTATCACCTATGAAGGGGGAAACAAACTTCTCCCTAAAGTATCTCTTGATGATTCTTACTTCAATGATCTGTGTCACCCATGGAAAGAAGCACTGGTAATCAAAGTGCTAGGGAAAAACGTCGGCTACCAGGTGCTTAAAGAACGCTTGCAAAGGATGTGGAAGCTGCAGGGAGGTTTTGATATGATGGATGTTGACCAAGGTTTCTATATGGTCAAGTGCAATTTGTTAGCTGATCGTGAGAAGATAATGTCTGAGGGGCCTTGGATGATCTTTGACCATTATCTTGCTGTAGCGCAATGGTCTCCTGCTTTTACTTCACCAACAGCTCAAGTTGAAAAAACCTTGGTGTGGATTAGATTCCCAGGACTTAACTTACTATTCTATGATGAAAGTTTCTTGTTGGCCCTTGCATCAACTATAGGAACGCCGATAAAGGTTGACACCAACACTCTCAATGTGGAACGAGGACGGTTTGCAAGAATATGTGTAGAGATCGATCTCACTAAACCAGTGGTGGGCAAAGTATGGATCAATGGGCATTGGTATAAAGTCCAATATGAGGGACTGCATATCATATGTGCTACATGTGGATGCTATGGTCATGTCACCAGAAACTGCACCAAAACCTTTGCCACGAATGAAGCAGCAGAGAAGACGACAACTCATCAAGAGGCCATTGTTAACGGTTCTCCGGCGGCGACGGCTAGGGTTACTCAGCAACAACAAAACGCTCCAGATGCCACAATTATTGCAGAGCAAATTTCCGGGATTCGCATTAATGACACCCAAAAACAAGGAACAAATGAAGATGGTAGAATAAATGATATTGAAGTGCATGGTGAATGGATGACTGTCACGAGAAAAAAACGGAATAACGGTCAAAAAAATCAGGTGAGCACACGTGGCATGCAGGGGGGAAAAAATAAGCCTCCACTCAATAGCAATCCCAATAATATAGGAGGCACGATGAATAACGGGAAAAGCGGCGCGGTTAACAGAATGAAGGAAAAAACAAAAAACCAGTTTTTTGAGGTGGGGACCATAAAAAAAGGAGGTCAAACAAAGAAAAGAAGGTTTGACAACGTGGCCACCACAAGTAATGTTGTTGGGCCTATGTTTAGTGGACCTGAAGGGCAGAGAAAGGGCTTATCCAACACCCAACAGCTTTATCAACCCAAAGTACCTGGATCGGGTCGGTCCAATGGGGCAACTAATAACCAACCGAATCAAAACCCCTCTCCTCCTGCAGATTTTGTTATTTTGCAAAGAGAAACAAATGAGAATCGGTTGGAGAAGGATTGCGACCAAGTGCTTGATGAGGGCCACCATCTGCAACGGGTTGAAGACCAACATACAGAGCTGGAATATGTTCAAGAAACCCCCATGGATGGGGGTCAACATCATCAAAACATGTGTTAGTAGGCGCAAGTCTTTGGCACCTACATCAACCCATAATGTTTTTGATGATAGGTTTCAAAGATGTGTCAGTACTCTCCTGGAATATTTGGGGAGCTCTAAACAGAACTACTCAGAGACACTTGAAGGATAATATTAGGCGTTACTCTCCCACTTTTGTTATAATAATGGAGACTCATGGAGCTTTTGAGAAGACAATTTCTTTTTGGAATAAGGTAGGCTACAGTAAAATTGCTATTGCTGAAGCTAGAGGACAAGCAGGAGGCTTGTGGATTTTGAAGCAGACTGGTAGTAATGTGATAACAACTGTGGAGGATATTTACCACGACACTATTACAATTAAAGTTGCTGTTGGTAATGACTCTTGGCTCCTCACAGGTATGTATGCTAGCCCCATCTACACCAAGAGACTAGAGCTTTGGCAACACCTCATCTCTCTTAATGCAAATGTTGATGGTCCCTGGATGATAGTTGGGGATTTTAATGAAGTCATTCTACCTAGTGAACAAAAAGGTGGAAACTTTAGCCAAAACAGGGCAGATGCGTTGTTAAAGGTGATGGATGAGTGTCATTTTGTTGATATTGCAACCTCTGGTACCAAGTTTACATGGGCGAGAAATTGTGCAGGACAACGGAGAATTTCCAAAAAACTGGATCGAGGTATTGCTAACCTTCCTTGGCAACTAGCCTTTCCTGAGGCTTACATTGAAGTGCTATGTCGACTCCATTCTGACCATCACCCTTTACTTTTGAGATGTGGAAAGATTTTGAAAAGAAATGGGCCGAGGCCTTTTCGCTTTGAAGCGGCTTGGTTAACTCACCCTGATTACCAAGAAGTTGTCCAATCTGCTTGGAGCAAGCAAACTCCCTGCCCTATTGCGGGTTTGAATCAAGTGCAAACGGACTCCTTAGATTTCAACAGTAATGTCTTTGGCAACATAAGGCACCGAAAAAACTGCCTAGAGAGTAGAATCAAAGGGATCTAGATTTCTTTGGAAAGAATAGATTCTGCAAGATTGGTTTACTTGGAGAGAGATTTACAGCTACAGTATGACAACATCTTATCCCAAGAGGAGCTGCTGTGGTACCAAAAATCTAGAGACAAGTGGATCAAGTTGGGAGATCGCAATACCAAATTTTTCCATGCTGCGACTGTGATAAGAAGAAAAAGAAACAAAATCCATGGCTTGCACCTCCCAAATGGCATTTGGAGCACTGATGATGATATCCTCAAAGATGAAGCGCAGAAGTTTTTTAAGAACCTCTTCGGATCGGACTCTGTTCAAAGCCTCCCTACTCAAGGTGTTGGACAGTTAGATTTTCCAAAACTTTCTGAAGAAGCAGGCAATTGTCTTACCCAGCCAGTTACTAGAGAGGAAGTTCGCAATGCCCTGAATCAGATGGGATCCTACAAAGCCCCAGGGCCAGATGGTTTTCAAGCAATTTTTTTCAAACAATATTGGCACATAGTAGGAGAAGATGTTTATAATCTGGTCAGTCATGCTTTTGCTGCAGGCACTTTCAATCCTTGCCTTGGTGAGACTCTTATCGCTCTCATTCCAAAAGTGGATCATCCTCAGAATTTTAAAGAATTCCGCCCGATCAGTTTGTGCAATACTGTTTATAAACTGATAACCAAAGTTCTGGTTAACAGGATGAGACCTTACTTAGATCAAATCATTGGCCCTTATCAGAGCAGTTTCCTGCCCGGAAGAGGAACTTGCGACAATGCCATTATTCTCCAGGAAGTGATCCATTCTATGAAAAAATCAAAAAAGAAGAAGGGTGATGTTGTTTACAAGATTGATTTGGAGAAAGCTTACGATCATGTGAACTGGAATTTTTTAAGGGACTGCCTCGATCAATTTGGCTTCCCTCCAATTACTATTGATCTCATCATGCACTGTGTGACAGCATCCACGCTCTCTCTCATTTGGAATGGGCAACAATTACCTGCTTTCTCCCCAACTAGAGGGCTTCGTCAAGGAGACCCCCTTTCCCCGTATTTATTTGTCATGTGCATGGAAAGGCTATCCCATGCTATACTACGGGCAGTTGATGATAATGTGTGGAAACCTGTCACCATAGCTAAAAATGGCCCTCGTCTATCCCATTTGTTTTTTGCTGATGACGTTTTGCTGTTTTCGAAAGCTTCAGTTTCCCAAGCTAGGGTCATTGAAGGTATTCTTACAAGGTTTGCTAACTCTTCTGGCCTTCGGGTTAACGTTAGAAAATCTAGAGCCTTCTTCTCTGCTACAACCAGACGAAGGAAGATTGAAGCCATTGTGTCTGTTACAGGAATACAAAATACCAACTCTCTTGACAAGTATCTTGGTTTTCCTATGATTCATGGTAGGCTTTGCAAAAGGGATTTTGATTTCCTGATTGACAAGATCCAACACCGCCTAGCCTCATGGAAGAACAAATTGCTTAATAAGGCTGGTAGACTTGCGCTGGTACAGTCTGTTCTCACATCTATACCAACTTATTATATGCAGTTAACTTGGCTCCCTACATCTATTTGTGACTACATGGATCGTATTTCTAGAAATTTTCTGTGGAAGGGTACAAATGATAGAGGTATTCATTTGATTGGTTGGGATAAAATCACTCAACCAAAGAAAAATGGTGGTTTGGGAATTCGAACGGCGAGAGACTCTAATACGGCGATGTTGGGGAAACTAGTATGGGACATACACAGCAAACAAGACAAATTGTGGGTGAAACTCATTACCGATAAATATGTTGGTAATAGATCCTTTCTGGACGTCCCCAAGAAGGTAGGCTCTGTGGTTTGGAACTCTGTTATGAAAGCAAGGCAGGTTTTGCGTAGTGGATATAGTTACAGATTGGGCAATGGCGCTTCTTCCTTTTGGTACGATATTTGGTCGGATTTTGGTAAACTGTGTGATCATGTTTGGTATGTTGACATCCATGATACACATCTAACAGTTGCTGATATATATCAACACGGAACTTGGAATCTCTCTCAATTATACACTCATCTCCCTGCAAATATTCTTGAATCCATCTCCAAAATCGTCGTATGTCTGAATGAGAATGTTTCAGACGGCTACACTTGGAAAGGTAACTTGGATGGTATCTATTCAGCAAAGGCAGGTTACTCTTGGGTAAGAAACTCCACTTCAAATGAGACAAGCCTTGATGTTACTCCCTGGAAGTGGTTATGGAAGCAACCGGCACCGGAAAAATTCAAATTTTTTTGTTGGACAGCCTGCCACAATTCTCTCCCCACAAGAATGATGTTAAATAACAGAGGTATGTTGCACTTTGATTCTTGCCCTCGTTGCCCCAATAGCTCTGAAAGCATATTGCACTGCTTAAGGGACTGCCCTTTCTCGAAGACAATATGGTTATCGATTGGCTTTGATAACATTAATTTCTTTTTGGATCAAAATATATCCTCTTGGTTTCGAAGAAGTTTGGCTTGTGAAAACAAGCATGTGTTCTTGGCAGCTTGCTGGTGGATATGGAGAACAAGAAACAGTTTGTGTTTAGCTAATGAAAACACCTCACTTTATGAAGTTAAACTCCAGATATACAATACTGCTAGCATCAATTCAAGAGTGTTTGCTTCTCAATCAATGGAGCAATATTTGGAGCATTGGGTAGCGTGGCATCCAGACGAGGCGTCAGCTACCATACTTAATGTTGATGGTAGTAGCTTAGGCAACCCAGGTCTGTCAGGTTTTGGAGGGGTGTTGAGACATTCAAATGGTGACTGGCTGTTTGGTTTTGCTGGAACGGTAGGCAGCTCCACAATCCTTCATGTTGAGTTACTTGCTATATATCATGGCTTAAAGGTAGCTTGGGACCAAGGATATAGAAACATAATTTGCTACTCTGATTCAACCCTCTCGCTTCAGCTGATTGGTGGAAAGGTGAATCCATGGCACCACTATGCTTCAATTTTGGCAAACATTTCTGACTTGGTGAAGAGAAATTGGAGTGTTTGTTTCAGACATACAAAGAGGGAAGCCAACTCTGTGGCAGACCTCTTAGCCAAGACCGGCGCGGCAGGCACTAGCAATTGGACCGAGATGAGAATGCCTCCTCCTGCAGCTATTCCTCTACTGCAAGCAGATGCTGATCGGGTCTTGTTCTTAAGGAACTAGCCCTTTTCTTTTTGGTTTCCTGCATCTTTTTTTTTTTTTTTTTTCTCTTTTCCCTTTTGTATCCTTTTCCTCTGCCTACCAAAAAAAAACTAATACATGAGTATAAATAGATCACTTATAAATTTTTTAAAAAAATACATAAATCAAATAGTGTTTGGTATTTTTTTAAACAGATAATCTAGTGGCTATAAATTTCACTTTTCAGATGAATAAATGGGATGTTATGGGGTTCAAATTTTAACCCTACACAATGCGATGTCTCTACTAATTGAGTTAAATTCACAGGGACAATTATCTCTATATATATATATAATGTGAACCTTTTTTCAAAGTCAAGTGTACACATGGCAATCCTCCATTCAGAAAATATTTTTTCTACCCCTATATTTATCTCTTTACCCCAACAATTATAATTGAATGGACGAATATGCCCTCATATATAAGGTAAAACTAAAATAAATAAAAAATCATTCTCTACACTATTCAGAGAAAGTGTTCCGGTGTGAATAAAAGAAAAAAGAGAGAGCAAGTGTCGAAATATGTACCGAAACACTTTTTTAAAGTGTGCTGGTATGAAATTTTTTTTTATGAGTTTGCCGGTATAAATATTCATACCGGTAAACTCATGTCAAACTGTTCCGGTTTGTAACAGTTCCAAGAACTTACCCAGTTTAATAGATTTACCAGAATACTTCGTATAGATATTTCGGTACACTAAAATGTGCCAAAGCCATAAACTACAAACTTTGTTCCCGTTTGTTAAAAATCAAAAGAGGAGCAAAAAGTATTCCTCACATAAGAACTAATCCAAACACGTTACACAGCAACCACACAACCACACAATACCCCATCTCCTAATACAAGCAAAGCCACTAAATGTGCTAATGGCAGTGGAACATCCAGCGGGGATTTACAGCGCCGAAAAAAATTTCAAAAATTAATAAATAATTCAAATATTAAAATTTACAAAACTATAAATCAAGTTGAATGGTGATACTGTAGTTTAGACTTGAGATCTAAGTGACAAATTGGAGTCAGGAAAAGAAGGAATTTGAAGATGAAGGAACTGTTAAGTCTTCTTTCATGGCGATTGAGGTACTTGCAGCCATGATTGAGGTGGCAGATGAGAGGAGAATATGCACCAGATATTTGTTGAAACTTTTCCGGTCCGTATTGCAAACTCCCTCTTTCACAGTCAAAATCAGAAAACTTGAACATGCCAGAATATTTGTTGTGGGGGTGAGCTCACACCGGAAATGGTCATTTTAGTCTCTCAATGTGCAACTCGCTGTTATTTTAGTTTTTGACTGAAGAAAAAATACAAAATAATTCCTCACTCTATAATCCGTTAGTCGGTTTAGTCCCCGACGTTAAAATTGACCGTTAAATCTAAAAAAAAGTTGATGTGCACTTTTTTAGAGACACGTGACACGTTAAATATGCATTATTTGACAGGTGGCCCGATGATATGGCCAGGGAACAAAATGACAAAAAAAAATAATTCTTTCATTTCTTCATCTTCTTTCACTCATTCTTCTTCATTGCAACTCTTATGGTCCGTTTGGTTTGAGGGGAGGAAAGAAATTTGCGGAAACCAATGCATGAACTTGGACTAAGGTTAGTCTATATTCATGCATTGGTTTCCCGTAATTTTCTTTCTTTTCTCTTTCTTTCCTTCCAACCAAATAGACCCTTAACTTCTAATTACCACAAATTAGATCCTCGACAGTTCATATGTCTTCCGCAGTCTCTACCGTTGCAATTACAACCCCTTAATTGATTCAATAGATCAGATTGTAAATATATAAAAAATTATTGGTGCTTTTGTCTTCTTTGTAACTATGTAAATCTGCTACTAAGCTTTGAGAAAAAGAAGGAGATGCATGTAAGCCATCCATGGAGATGACCCACAACAGAAACATGATGGCATAGTGAAAATAGATGGAAAATAATTTGATATCAAGTGGAAAAGCTGCTCTGCAACAACAATGAAGAAATAACTTCTAATTTTTCTCATTTTAATTTTTAACTTTGGGTTTGGGGGTTTGCTCCTTTCTTTGGTTGGGTTACTTTTCAAATCTCAAATATGCCTACTTTTGATTCTTTTGAGTTTAATTTGTGATTGATGATGGTTGTTTCTCTGATCAGCTTGGTGTTTATTCATTTCTCATACTTTTTGCAGTTTTTTGTTGTTGTTAATCCTTAAAAGAAAACTGTTTTTTGTGATTGTTTTTCTTTTAAGGATTAACAACAACAAAAAACTGCAAAAAGTATGAGAAATGAACAAAAAACTTTCTTGTTTTCATTGTCCTTGTTGTTTGCATATTTGGTTGTTTTTTGAGTTTTGTTGCAAACATTCAAAATTACATGCTTCATGAAATTGAAAGGTCTTCATCCTATTTTCAAGAGTTTCATTGCCTCGATTTCAAGATCTTCATTCTTATCATGATTTTTGAGTTTTACAATTTCTGAATTTTATATTAATGTATAAAGAAATTGAAGAAAAATGAGAGGAAGAAGATGAAGACATGAAAAAAATATTGTCATTTTGGTCCCTCGCCATATCATCAGACGATCTGCCAACTAATGCTTACTCAGCGTGCCACATGTACTCAAAAAATGCCACATCAGTTTTTTTTGTAAAGTTAACAACCAATTTTAACATCGGAGACTAAAATGACTAACAGATTACAGAATCAGGGACTATTTTGAGGTATATTTGTCCATTTAATTATAATTGTTGGGGTATAGAGATAAATGTAGGGGTAGAAAAAAATCAATATTTTTCATTCTCCTCCCATATTGTGTTAGGGCCAAATTTATTATACATAAGGATATCCTTATGCATGGTGCATAAGTGAAATCCAGCCATCAGATCCCAGTGACACGTGTAATAATCTTAGGCATCATCTCTGTTGCACACAATCTGAACTCTTCTTCTTCTCCGACACGACTCCGACGCGGCGCGATTCTTCTCCGACCTGTTCATCTTCTTTTTCGCGTGCCGTTGATTTCGTTTTCATCATCGATTTTGTTTTTCGATTTCGTTTTCGTTTTCCTTCTTCCGATCTGGTTCATCTTCATCATCGATTTCATTTTTCGTCATTTTCAGAGCTGAAACTTCCACTTTCAGAGCTGAAGATTCAACAAAAGGTACACTTTGAATTCTGTTTCGATTCTCCTCCTTGTGGCCATTTGTTCTTTGGTTCTGCTTTTATGTGTTCTGTTTCTTTGATTTTGTTTTGGGTTATGGTGGTTGGTAGTGATTTGTAGTGATGATGAATGAAAGTGAATGTGGTGATGGAAGGTGCTGTAACAACAATCAAGTTTTTCTTCTGTTTTCTATTGATTTTTTTTAATGGGATTTTTAGTAACAATTCTGTGTGGATGTGTGTTTGTTGTGGTTACTAGTTTGTGTAGTTGAGCATTTTGATACTTTTGTTAGCAGGTTCAAGTTTTACATGGTATTCCACCAACAGAGGACTATTCTTTTGCCAAGTACAACAAGGTAAATGTTGATTCAGTCTTTTACATTTTCTGGTGCACCTTGTAGCTTTTTTTTGTTACAAATCATTCTTGCTAAGTTAAAAATCATACATAAACCATTTTGCTGGAAGAATGGTTTCAGAAAGTTGTACTTCAAAACCATTTTGCTGGTAGAATGGTTTTCAGAGAGTTAATGCTTAATTGTTGCATCCTAAACCACTTTGTGTTTGTGACTGTGCATGTGTGGTTTCAGAGATCTTCGTGTTGAGGAACTGGTGCTATTTAGTTTTGTGCTTCTGTTTGTAGGCCTCAGTTTGTTTAGCTTTGGTTAAGCTTAGTGTTTTGGTATAGCAGCATTCTTTAGCTTGAACGTGTATATGGATTTGGTCATAGCTGAAACTTCCATGTCTTTTCTATCCTGTTCTCTGGTTGACTTTGTAGTAGTTAAGACACACAGAAAATTACACAAAGCTATATGTGTACAATGTTAGAAAAAGTGAGAGAAATGAGAAATTATTAGTATTAATTAAAATGATATTATCAATTTTTTACAATTGTTTTTGTGAAAATTTCAAATCATTTGTTGAGGTTACAATGTTAAAGGTTTAACACCTAATCAACACTGATCCACTGAGTTTGTTACAAATCATTCTTGCTAAGTTAAAAATCATACCTAAACCATTTTGCTGGAAGAATGGTTTCAGAAAGTTGTACTTCAAAACCATTTTGCTGGTAGAATGGTTTTCAGAGAGTTGATGCTTAGTTGTTACATCATAAACCACTTTGTGTTTGTGACTGTGCAGATGTGGTTTCAGAGATCTTCGTGTTGAGGGACTGGTGCTATTTAGTTTTGGTTAAACTTAGTGTTTTGGTATAGTAGCATTCTTTAGCATGAACGTGTATATGGATTTGGTCATAGCTGAAACTTCCATGTCTTTTCTATCTTGTTCTCTGCTTGACTTTGTAGTAGTTAAGACACACAGAAAATGACACAAAGCTATATGTGTACAATGTTAGAAAAAGTGAGAGAAATGAGAAATTATTAGTATTAATTAAAATGATATTATCAATTTTTTACAATTGTTTTTGTGAAAATTTCAAATCATTTGTTGAGGTTACAATGTTAAAGGTTTAGCACCTAATTAACACTGATCCACTGAGTTTGTTACAAATCATTCTTGCTAAGTTAAAAATCATACCTAAACCATTTTGCTGGAAGAATGGTTTCAGAAAGTTGTACTTCAAAACCATTTTGCTGGAAGAATGGTTTTCAGAGAGTTGATGCTTAGTTGTTGCATCCTAAACCACTTTGTGTTTGTGACTATGCAGGTGTGGTTTCAGAGATCTTCGTGTTGAGGGACTGGTGCTATTTAGTTTTGTGCTTCTGTTTGTAGGCCTCAGTTTGTTTAGCTTTGGTTAAGCTTAGTGTTTTGGTATAATAACATTCTTTAGTTTGCAGACATTAGTTTGTTGTATTATTTAGTTTTATTAAGAGTAAATAAGAACAATATTTGTATAAAGCACAAATTGTAATGGGGAATGGGAATAGAAAATGAAAAATATGAAAAAAAGATTATGATGTAAAATATTATTTTTTGTAATTGTCGATTCTTTTTTAAATCATGATTGAAAATGGATTCTACAATGCTAACTAGTAACTACTATTGGTCTTAAAGTTGAATTGAATATGAAAATAACATATGGTGATAATTTTGTTCATATGGTTTGCACAATTATTTTGAATAAAACATGAATATTTTATTGGAAACCATAAGAGATCTACTTTGGTTTCACATACAACCACTAGTGAAACTATTAAGCTACACTTATGGTTTCAATTATAATATTTATTTTGAACAAAATATGAATATTTTATTGGAAACCATAAGAGGGCTACTTTGGTTTCAGATACAAAAAAAATGAAACCATTAAGCCACACTTATGGTTTCAGTTATAATATTTATTTTGAATAAAATATGAATATTTATTTTCTGTCTATGCATTAGTGTATTAACATTTGAAAAGAAAAGACGGTACATGAGAATCAATAATTCACGATTTTCACCATAAAATCAGAATTTAGTATACAAATATCGAGTAAACTGATATGCATGTGTGAATCTAATTGAATCATAAACATGTCTTCTAATAGTTCATGAAACCATCAAGTAGTAGAAACTAAGTAGTTCTTACAATTATGACCTCCATAATTCATAATTTAAACAAAAAACAACAAACAACAAACACGATAGACAAACTACTGCTAAAATCACAATCCTAACAACTATCACGCACTCTTCAAATCACAATCCTAACAACTATCATATTGTCCTTTATAATTGCCGAGATCTGTTAATATTGCTGAACATATTCCAATTCTGAGATCCATAATCTTTGATACTTCCTGAGTTTTAGCTCCCTTTGGCCAATTCATTGATGAAGTTGTTCTTTGACTAGTGTTCTTAAACTCACCTGCATATATATATGTAAAATAAATGGTTTAGGAAGCAACAATTAAGCATCAAAGCAGCAATTAAGCATCAACTATCTGAAACCATTCTACCAACAAAATGGTTTCAAAGTAACCATTTTACCAGCTAAATGATTTAGGCAGCAACAATTAAACATCAACTATCTGAAACCATTATACCAGCTAAATGTTTCAGAGTACAACTCTCTGAAACCATTCTACCAGCTAATTGTTGGAGGGAAAACAACACGAAAACGAATCTAATGTTCCAAATTCAAAGTTCTAAAATTCAACTAGCAGCACTCATAAATTGATATGACTGTGAAGAAACAAACATCAAAAGTTTATTGTCTCAGATTTCAACTCAGCCAACAAACAAACACATGGAATGCATAGATTACAAATTTGCAAACAGGAAAAATTCAATTACTGTTACAGCAAAAAACCAATCAACAACTTTAGAATCATGTGAAACAGATTAATTCACACATTTCATATCACAAAATTTAAGAGTTAGTTCACATATTAAAGAAAAACAGGGGAGGTAATTAATCAGTTCATAAGCAAAATTGCAAACATTGTTTGAGAGAAGGGGTAATTCTAGGTCATGTGAATTTTTCTCAACCTTCATGTTTAATTGAAAATTAATCTGTCAAGCATAAGGAATAAGCTCAAACCTATTTTGTTTTCATCTTTTTGCTGTTTGTTTCGTTTGAATGCAAGCTCGTGGTGTTTTGTTGTTGCCGGCGATGGTGAAGTGTTGTTGTCGGCGATGAAGATGAAATCGGCGACGGTGATGATGATTGGAAATCAAAGTCACGAAAACCAGAGAGAGAGAGAGTATCAGAGGAGGAAGAAGGAGGAGAGCGAGGAAGAACGCAGCGCCAAAATTTCTACTTGGATGGGGGTGTATAATGAAATGAGAGGATGCAAATGGAAAGTTTATGCACGGTGCATAAACAATCCTTATGTAGGATAACCGGACCCTTGTTTTAGCATTCAATACTTTTAATTCAAAAAAAAAATCACAATAAAGGAATAAAGGAATGAATAATAAAGAATGAACAAATTAGGTACAATATCACGTAATTTAATACTATTGAATACAAAGTTGACTATTCTATTATTATTTTCTTGAAAAAAAAGAAATTGGTGATAACAAATTTCCTTTGAATTGGGCTATATTTACAGATTTTTAGCGATAACAATTTTTTAATTTATTAATCAAATCAAAGTAAGTCAACTATTTATATAAAAATCATAATTTTAATTTATATTTTCTTTATATATATTTTCACACAAAAAAATAAATTAAATGTATATATTTAAAAAACATATATATGGTACGTCTAGAAGGGTTATACTTATGCCCCTTTTGTCCATTAAACAAAAATTTTCAAACTTTATTTTTTGTTATAAATGATCATCATATGTTACAAATGATCCTCACATTTTTAAAGGACATACTCTAAATAGATTAAAAAATATATTCAGTATATTTTTTTAATATTCAGTTGCATTTTAATTAGGAGAATATTTGTAATTAATGGCTTTAATGACATTTTTTTTTTGAGACAATTTACTTATATAGCACCACTTATTTTTCTATATAAACAATTTTTTAGTAAACATTACATGCACATCACACAATTTCTAACATTTTCTATTTTACTTCTTTTCCGTTGCTAATTGTTATTTGTCATACCTTATAATATATGATTTTTCATTTTGATTTTTGATTAATTTTGTTTACCTTCATGATATATTCATATAGGTTCAACATGTACGGCTATAAATGATAATGTACATATTTCATACAAAAGCTAGCTCCATGAAAGGTATGTGCCATAAATCAGGTTTTGTATGATTGATTTTTTTATTTTATCATTTGAATAAGAGTATAATTTTGTATGATTGAATTTCCTCATGGATTGAATTGAGTTACAAATCGTGCATACTCATGTGATTCATTTGAACTCGAATCTTTTCGTACATGTACAAGTTTGGTGAATTACACAAACTCCTTCATATACTAGCCCGAGACCAAAAAACAAAAGCCACAAGTGAATATGACATTTTAATTATAGGTGTGTGCCATAAATCAAGTTTTGTATGATTGATTTTTTTTTTATTTTAATTATTTGAATAAGAGTATAACTTTGTATGATTGAATTTTCTCATCGATTGAATTGAGTTACAAATCAGGCATACTCATGTGATTCATTTGAACTTGAATCTTTTCGTACATGTACAAGTTTGGTAAATTACACAAACTCCTTCGTATATACTAGCCCAAGACAAAAAAAAAAAGTCACGAGTGAATATGACATTTTAATTATAGGTGTGATCACAAAATTTATCATTTTTACTATAATTTTGTTACTACGATATTCTTTGTTGGATTTAATTATTTATAACTTTTCATCTGTACGGAGGCTTATGTTTTACTTTTGTTTTAATTTTTACAGCGACATATATTTGCTCAAATATATTAGTATGAATAACTCTTTATTTATAATTTCTATGGGATCTAAATTTCTACTCATATATTAATACAAACCTATTATTATTATTGTAAGTTTTATGGAATACTTATATTTATTCATATATTAATACGGTGATTTTTTTAATTTCTACGGGAACTTATAGTTTTACTCACATATTAATATGGATCTATATATAATTTTTTGTAATTTATACTGAATTTTTATTTCTACTCATATATTATTATTAATACGAAGATATATCTTTTATTGTCATTTTTTTGGTATACTTTTATTGTCATTTCGACAAGAACATATATTTACACTCATGTATTAATATGAAGGAATATTTATTTATAATTTCCATGGGAATCTTTTTTTTTGTTCATATATAATTAATACGAAGAACTTTTTATTGTTATTTTTATCGAATCTATATTTTTACTCATTATTAATGTAGAGACTATTTTTTAAAATTTGTACGGAAATCTATATTTCTACTTATATATTAGTACATGAGTATATTATTTTGTAATTTATATTGTAGTATATTTCTACTCATATATTAATTAATAGACATGAATATTTTTTTTTTTGTAATTTCTACTCGAGTTTAACCATAACATTAGTCATCGTACTATCTAATGAGATAATTATTTTCTCTCATGGCTTTATGGGAGCAACAAAGTTGTTTAAAGGGCCAATTTTCTTTACATATAAATTATATTTATTACAAGATTATTGATTATTAGGATAAACTTATCTATTACACCGTTGATACCATTTTCACTAAAATTTATAGGAGTGACAATTTATCCGTACTCAATGGATACCCATAAAAAATACCCACAACGGGTAGAGTAAAAATCCGCATTTTGGATACGGGTATGGGTGCGGGTACAAGTACCTTAGTACCCACCCCATATACCCATATAATATATATTTATTTATTTTAATTATATTATTATATAATAATTATATAATAATATATGTAATTATTTTTAAAAAATACAACATTATTATACTATTATACTTTTTTTTTTGGTACAAAAACTATTATACATTTGAAATAAATATAAATATGTCAATAGAGATATGAACTTTATTATGATTTTACTAATAATTTTGTTTATAATTTCCATGAATCAACATTATATCTTTGAATTTTTTTAATAAATATAAATATGGGGATGAAGACTATAATAGCCTACCCATACCTTACCCATTGTCTTTCCTAAAAACTTAATTGCCCTCAAATTTATTCCAATTTTTCACTTAAACATAAAATATAAGTTTTCCCCAATCAAATTCAATACATAATTACAATTTATTTTCTTCTATTTATAAGTTATCATCAAACGAATTGTATGGAACCGACAATATAAAAGAAAAATCATTCTTAGAAATATTTGTTGAATATCTAAATAAGAAGAAACAAAAAAAAAAACATGTAACCATTGATTCGGTGATAACAACCAATAATAAAAAAATATATAATATTTATTAAAAATCAAATGTTAATAAATTTAGACTTTTCTTAATTCATATGTGCACCTTGGAATTTGTATTATTATTTACCAAAAATTAACAATTATCATCAATACAGGTTTGCAACATATTGCGCAATTATTTTTACATTGCCAATAATTTTACATTGTCATTTTTTTTACATTGTCAAAAAAAAAACTTATTGTCAAAACTATTTGAAACATAACAATTATTTTTATATTGCCAATATATAATTATTGTTCTAATTGTAAGTGTTTGTAATGGAGAGGCTCTTTAAATGGAAAAAGTATATGCAATTAATTATTATGTCAATAAAAGTCATTTACATGTTGTTCTACTATGAGCTGTTTTTCCAAATGTTGCAAGAAAAATTTTACAAACAAAAGTTTTTGCAATAACTTATATGAAAAATAAGTGTGATAATATTTGCAAACCCATCAAAAGCTGTTAGAAAGATAATAAAAACTGGAATATATAGTGAGAATTTAAAAATAAGTTTTTTTTTTTTACCGCCTATTTCATTTTTGTTGCACACCACCTTGAACCAATAATTCTTGTTTCCATTTTATACTCTTTTGTTTTTCATATAGTATAGTATAGTATTTATTTTTTTGATAATTATTCCTTAAGGCATATGAAAATACAACCGTATACAGTATTAATGTTTCCATAACTGAATTGTTCATTCTTTATTGTGATTTTTTTTCTTAAAAAATAAATTCAATGCTAAAACAATATTATCGGATAACTCGGTCCTTCTATTAATTTGTAAGGATTAATTAAGAGACTTTTTTAAAAAATGGAGATTTTTTTTTGAATAATTTAAGTGATATTAATGGTCATTTTACAACCATTTTTTTAAGGGAATTTTGTCAAAAAAAAAAAAAACATTTTTAAGGGAATTTGATCTTAAAGATTACAATGTTAAGCTATTACCACTGAGCTAACACTTTTTTTTTTTTGGTATATAGAAGAATTGACAAAGTAAATATAAGAATTTCTCACACAAGTGAGAGAGTCGGAGTTCGAACCACCATTGAGCTAACACTTTAAATGTATATAATTAAGGGACTAACTTGCTAATAATGAATGATATATTTGTGATATAAAAAAATGATATATTTGAAACTAATTAGATAAAAATTAGTAGAATACTAAATTGTTCGACATAATTTAATATTCGGATCTCTTTTGTCTATTTGCAAATTTAGAGATGCAAATGTGCAGCCTATCTAATTTCAATGGTCAAATAGACAATTTATTTGTATAATTTTTTTTTTTGTCAACTAGCCTAGCGGCTAGAAATTTCATCATTATAGATAAGTGGAACGATCGAGGTTTGAACACTGATTCCCTACATGTATATTGCAATGTCCTACCAATTGAGCTAAACTGACATAACTACTTATATAAATTTAGTTAAAAAAACAAACAAATAACACAAATCATTTTTTAACAAGAGCAAGAAACATTAATCCTAGGAAAAGACTTGCACAACGAGTAAACCGTCAAATAAGTCATTGATTTTGTAAGGCACTTTAAAATAAATTTAAACTATTTAAATCATTATTTATATTTATCCCGTTACAATGAATAAGTCTCTATATTCAAGATTTTTTTTGCCAAAATTGTTTCTCAAAATCTCAACATCAAGTAAATTCAAACAAGCTGATTGTGATGCAAGTTGTGTGCAAGCTCATTCAAACAAGCTGATTCAAACTTGCATCACAATCAGCTGATTCACACAACTTGTATTGAGGTGGTGAAATCTTCAAGATTTTTTTTGCCAAAATTGTCTCTCAAAATCTCAATCCAATACGCCCCCCTTAATCCATAAATTTATTCACTTATTCTCAATTTAGTCTTTAATATATATATTTTTTAAATTACATTGATATTGGTACGAAGTTTTCACTATATATATTCACCGATTCACTCTTTAATTTAGGGGGGTATATTGAATTAGGATTTTGAAAGACAATTTTGATAAAAAAATTCTTCAAGATTTTAAAAGATTTTGAGAGATTATATTGACTTTGTAACATTTCAAAAGACTTTTTCAAAAAGACTTTTACAATCAAGACTTTTAAAACAAGATTTCAATGGAGTTATAGCACAGATTTGTAAGATTTCAATGTACTATATGGATTTTTAAGATTGCAAGAATTCAATGTATATTAATGGAAAAAAATAACAAGAGTAAATGCAAATAATAATCATAAAGTTTCTCCTCTAATTTTGAATTATTTTAAAACGAATATGAATACTATTTAAAGGAAATCAATGCACTTGTAAATAAAGAAGAAACAAATGAAAATGAACACATCTCGTCGGTGGAGAAAAAGAATGGAAAAAACTGGAATTTTTAAGAGGCAAAATGGTTATCATAAACATAAGGCACAAGATATGCCATTGTTAAAACTATACAAAAAGTGTACAAGAAAGAAGGGCTGCAACATGAGTCATATTACCATATACAAATACAAATATAGCATGATAGCAAATGCACATGACCATATAACCATAAGGATAGAACATAAAAGTGAGAGAATGAAAATCGGCTGTTGTCTGTGACTGAATAAAAAAAAGTCTTTAAATGAGTTTGAAAAAGTCGTGATGTTTTATGTGAGACCGTTGAAAGAAATTGTTATGTGTATTTTCAACTAAAAAGTCTTACAAAATCTATTAAAATTCATTTCACAAAAGAATCCATTGAAATATGTATAATTTTGAATACCAAAAGACATTTTAGAAGTAGTGAAAAATCTCAATCGAATACCAACAGATTTTGCTGCCCTGAAAAAAAAATCTTAATTGTCTTCATTGAATACCAATAGATTTATTTACATTCCATAAAAATCTTGATTGAATACCACAAGATTGTTTTGTTATAAAAAAAGTCTTTTAAAATCTTTTGAAATCTTAATTCAATACACCCCATTAGTCTTTAACACATGACAGACAAATTTAACCCAAACATTTGTACTAAATACAATTCTGTAGGAACATATGTTGCCTGTCTCCCGAGAGGTCACTTGGTTGGGGTTTGGAACCTCAATCTCGAGAAACTCGGTTCGAGACTCGGCACCGAGAGAAGAAGAAGAGAGAAAGAAGAAAATATGAGGTATTTCAAAATATCTCTCTTTTGTCGTTAATTCCTTTCTTATACTCTCATCTTTTGCTTTCTAACGTTCTTCTCTTCCTCAAGGTTGCTTTCTTTTTGCCAATTTCAGATATTTATTTGATTTTCAATTGCTTTGCTTCAACTTCAAGTTCTAGTTTATTCAGTTGCTGCTACTTTTCTGGGTCTGTGCAATTTTAACATATATGAACATAGGTTATAGACATCTATCATAAGCTTTAATGTGTTTTTTAGTTATTTTTAATTATGGGGTTTCAGTTTTATTATTAAAGGTTTTAGATTTTGGAGTTTATGTCATGTGGGGTGTTGTGGGATTTTTTTTGTTTGTTTTTAGGATACTGGAGGCTTTGATGGAATGAATGAGAATTAACTATTGCAGTAAGAACCAATCCTACTCTTTTCTGGTCCATATTCAATGTTCATAACAAAGTTTGATGCAACTTGTATTTTATGCAGTTTGACATTAAGTATATGCTCATTTCAACTTTTTACAATCTATTGATTAGCGACATCCTACGACTACAAGTCAAGTAGTGTCGGAGAAATTGTGCGTAGAGATAGATTTGGGTCCTCATGACGATGATACTAGACGAGTTCTCATTTCCCAGCCAATGGTATTCGACAATAGTGAGTGAAACCACGGTTGCGACAGAGTTTTGCATAGGCTTTTGGGTATGGTATCCAAGGTTGTCGTTGACGACCATTTCCTCTGAGGCGAAACCTTAATCTTGCGCTTATTTTGATTTTCTGTTATTTGTTGGAATCCGTTGAGGCTTGTTACACAAATCTGCATACTATCATGGTGTATTGTTACTACGTGTGTTGATTCTCTATTATATATGCTCTGGAATAGGCTATTAGAATGTAATTTTGTTTGAAGTCTATATAGTGTAAATTGGAACCACTTTATATAGTATATACCTCAAGAATCTGGTTTACAAAAATTGGAATTAAATTGGCCTATACAGCGTGACTAGATTTCTTTATGCCACCTACATCCCCCGACTTTATTCTGATTTTGCTTCATTTGATGAGTTCTAGTACTATGCTTTTATGAGTTATCAAGTGGAGGAAAAGTTGATATGTTTCCATCAGTTGCTAATGTTATAGATGCTCTTCTAGTATTATGCTTTTATGAGTTATCAAGTGGAAAAGTTTATTTGTTTTCATTATGAGGAATGTAGCCCATGCATTTTTCTGCACCTTCTAGTTTGATGAGCAACAATTCTTTTTTAATTTCTCTAATCTGTTTCTTTATGTTTTATAGATCAAGACGACTAATGATGGTAACCTTCCAACGTCAGCAATTTCTCTAACAGTGCAATGTTACCTCCTCAAAGTCTCAAACTAAGAAGCGTAAGAACTAAGAAGCATTTGGACTCATGGAATCATTTCATTAGTGTGTGACATAGAAAAGAAAGTTGCATGCCATTGTTGGGGTGGAAAAATCGAGTATGAAATGGAACTAGTTCTGTGCGTGCTCATCTCAATAGATGTTGCCATCACAAGAGGCAAATATCGTCATCTTCAATGACAAGTGCGGAAGGACATGTGAATTCTCCTTTAGTTGCCAAGTTTGACCAAGAGGCAATTCGAAGAGCAACGGTGAAGATGTTCACATACTGTCTGGTACGTTAGATCTTCTCCCGTGGAACTTGTTAAATTCATGACCTTATTGATGAGAGCATTGACTAAATTCATGACCTCGTTGGACTCAAACATATAAAATCTTAGTAGCTGCACTGAAACATGAGAAGATCTTTGAAGAGTTAAGTTTTCAAGATAAAAAATATGTGAATGAGTTGACAAAGAAGGAAAAAGGTGTCCAGATGCAAGACAATTGTAAGCTTAGATTTAAGCTTAGATATGGACGGTTCAGTTTTAGCTGTGGTGTATAAGTGAATGGCAGAGAACATGTGCAACTAAAATTTCTGATATGAACATGTGCTCTCCATGAAATCTAAATGTAACAGGAAAAAGTCTTGACATTTTCTGTAAATTGATAGTTGTTCAACTAAAATCAATATTGATTTTTGAACTGATCAGCATAAAGATCTTGTTCATATTTGATCTATTTTTATCTCTATGGTATGAGCTTTATGAACTTTGAGGTATGATCAACTACAGCTTTTCATTTTGGACTCATTTTACAATCTATAAATAACGGTCTAAATCCTGGCATTCATTTTCAAGTTTCAGCCAATTATTACTAATCATCCCCTAAACTAAAAAAAAATAATTTTGCATCTCTCCTTTCGTTTTTGATCTTACCAGGATCAAAGATATGACGGCGTAGTAGAGTTGATTCAGCAGCAGCAAGCCCCCTGTTGAAGCGGAGGGGGGGTGTGTACCTGTTTATACTCCGACGCTCAAGTCAGTATAATGTTATGGTATCTTAGGCAAGTAAAAAAAAACATACCTGGCTCCTCAGACTGAGGAGCTTATTTATACCCCAGCGCTGAGGAGCTTATTTACGCTCTTTCTTTATGCTCGTATTTACTTCTTACTTTGCATATGTTGTTTTACTATGCTTGTAACGTTGCGTGTATGTCGTAACATCGACACTTGGGGTATTTTTGAATGTTTAAACGGCTGATGCACGAGATGGATTTCATCTACGAATGCCTTGCTCGGAAAGTTTGGGGAACTAACTCGAGTGTTTGGGTTAGGGTCCCAAACGAAAGGCGAGGAATAAATCGATTGAGATTAGATCCTCGCGGCTGGGTCAACCCATCGCGAGCTGGGTGCCCAAACCTTTCGTGTACTTACGACGATGGGGCTCGTTTAGAGTGGTTCCTCGTCAAGACTTGTTTGGTGCAAACTTGGCTTTTTCTACTTTTAGATTCACTGCCCGTACCTAGGTGATCCTCCGTTGTAAAGGTCAAAACCTCTCGTCGTTTTGAGTCGGTTTTGCCCGCTAGCTAGTCGTCGCGTACAGGAGACTTCGCTAACTATAATATTGCTTCAACTTATCTGCGTTCCACGTTCTAGGAATTTCTTCGCCGTAAAGATTCTCGAGGAAGTAGGCTCCATTGTCCGTTTTAGCACGGACTCTGTAGGGGCCGTCCCAATTCGCGGCGAGTTTGCCTTCGCGAGAGTCTTTTTGGTTTCGTCGCAGGACTAGACTGCCTACTTCGAATTCCCTTTTTATGACTTTCCGGTCGTGGCGAGCAGCAATTTTTTGTTTTAACGCAACTTCCTTTAAGGCGGCTCCATGTCGTAGTTCTTCGACTAAATCGAGCTCTTCCCTTAATAGCTCGTTATTTGTTTCTTCATCTGGTGGATTATCCGTTCGTCGCGTTGGTTGCCTTATCTCAACGGGGATTAAAGCTTCGGTTCCGTAAGTTAACCGGAACGGCGTTTCTCCCGTGGTCGAGTGTGGGGTGGTTCTGTAGGACCATAGCACGCTGTATAGTTCCTCGACCCATTTTCCCTTTGCCTCGCCTAGCCTACGCTTCAGGCCTCGCAAAATTACTCTGTTGGCAGCTTCGGCTTGGCCGTTAGTCTGAGGATGCTCGACGGATGTGAAGTGTTGCGTCACTTTTAAGTTGATGAGAAACTCTTGGAATTTTTTATCTGTGAACTGAGTCCCGTTATCTGTGACAACGGTGTGTGGTATTCCGAACCTAGCAAGGATATTTCTTTTGAAGAAACGTAGGACGTTGTGGGATGTGATCTGGGCGAGAGGTTCGGCCTCTATCCACTTCGTGAAGTAATCTACTCCGACGATTAGATACCTGTTTTGGCCTGGTGCTCGTGGGAATGGTCCTAGAAGATCTAAACCCCACCACGCAAATGGCCATGGAGATGAGAGAGATTTTAGCTCGTTAGGCGGGGTTAAGTGCATATCTCCATGCCTTTGGCATTTATCACACCTCTTTACGTGCTCTTTTGCGTCCGTTTGCATGGTTGACCAATAATAACCTGCTCGCAATGCTTTTCGCGCAAGTGATCGTCCTCCAATATGTTGCCCGTTGATTCCTTCGTGAATTTCCTGTAGAATGGATTCCACTTTATCTTCCTCGACACACTTCAGTAGTGGGGTTGCGAACCCTCTTCTAAAGAGGGTGCCGTCTATCAAAACATACGAGCATGCTCTTCTTCTGACCTTGATAGCTTCTTTGGAATCGTCGGGAGCATTCCTGAGGCGAGGAATTCTCTCACAGGATTTATCCAACTGTTGGCGCTAATCGGGCATATGAGATTCACCTCAGGGGCTTTCTCAATGCTTGGTTTTTGCAACGTCTCTTGAATAAGTGATTGGTTCCTCCCCTTTTTCTTTTTGGTGCTCGCCAGTTTTGAGAGGACGTCCGCCCTTGAATTGTGTTCGCGAGGAATATGTTGGACAGTTGATTCTTTGAACTTGGTCAGTTTTTCTTGGATGAGAGTCAAGTATTCCGTTAGGCGTTCGTCTTTAGCCTGATACTCTCCGTTTACTTGAGAAGCGACCAATTGTGAATCTGTGAAGATTATTATTTCTTCTGCGTTCATATCTTCGGCTAATCGCAACCCTGCTAGGAAAGCCTCGTATTCTGCTTGGTTATTGGTCGTTTGGAATGACAGCTCTAAGGAAACTTCGATGAGGACGCCATCGTCGTTTTCTAGGATAATTCCTGCTCCGCTTCCTTTAGAATTGGAGGATCCATCGACGTAAATGGTCCATTTATTTTTGCTCGAAGTCGCTGGTGGAGTCATTTTGGCGACGAAGTCAGCTAGTACCTGGGCTTTCAAAGCCTTTCTGTTTTCGTATGTTATGTCAAATTCTGACAGCTCTAAGGACCATTTAAGCATTCTTCCGGACATGTCGGGTCTCTCGAGCAATTGCTTTATCGGTTGGTCGGTTCGTACTGCGATGGAATGTGCTAGGAAATAATGCCTTAGCTTCCTCGCGGCGACGACTACTGCCAACGCTGTCTTTTCGATTTGCAAGTATCGGAGTTCTGGTCCTTGTAACACTTTGCTGATGAAATATACTGGCTTTTGCCCTTGCTCGGTTTCTTGGATCAAGACTGCGCTTATGGCTTCGTGTGCTACGGCCAAGTATAGGAATAAAGTTTCGCCCATGTTTGGACGTGTTAAGACTGGAGGTTCTGATAGTGCCCGTTTTAAATGTTGGAGAGCGTTTTCGCATTCTTCGGTCCACTCAAAGGCGGATTCTTTTCTGAGTAATTTGAAAAGGGGAAGTGCGTGTTGAGCGGATTTTGCGACGAATCTTGCGAGGGCAGTTAACATTCCGTTTAGCGATTGTATCGATTTCTTCGAATTCGGCGTAGGGAACTCGAAGAAGGCTTTGCATTTTTCAGGGTTAGCTTCAATTCCTCGTTCTGTAAGATAGAAACCGAGGAATTTTCCTGCTTTTACCCCGAACGTGCATTTCTCTGGGTTAAATCTCATGTTATACTGTTTAGCTCTCTCGAACACTTTTCTTAAGTGGAATACATGGTCGTTTACCTGTTCAGATTTAACGATCATGTCATCCATATAAACTTCGAGCATATCGCCTATTTCATTTCTAAATACTTTGTTCATCATTCGTTGGTAGGTGGCACCTGCGTTTTTAAGCCCGAAAGGCATTACGTTATAGTAATAATTACCCGATTCAGTCATAAACGCCGTTTTCTTTTTATCGATTTCGGCCATTTTAATTTGATTATATCCAGAATAAGCGTCCATAAACGAAAGTAGTTTAAATCCTGAAGAATTATCTACTAGTTTATCTATGCTAGGTAATGGATAAGAATCTTTAGGGCAAGCCCTATTGAGATCGGTGTAGTCAACGCACATCCTCCATTTTCCATTAGACTTTTTAACCAATACAACGTTTGACAGCCATGTTGTGTATTTGGCTTCAGAAATGAAATTCGCCTCTAAGAGGTCTTTTACAGCTTTTTCAGCAGCCTCCGCTTTTTCGGGAGACTGCTTCCTACGTCGCTGAACTACAGCTCTAGCCCTAGGATCTATTGTCAACTGGTGACAAGCGACGTTTGTGTCGATACCGGGCATCTCAGCAGCATTCCAAGCGAACAGCTCAGCGTATTCCTTCAAGCAAGCCTCCAATTGCCTCTTCACCAGCTCGGGCATGTCTGCTCTTATCTTGATTCCCTTTGAATAATCTTCGTTCAGAGGAATGATTTCGAATTCTCCATCGGGAATTGGGCGATGTACCTTCTTCGCAATGGGATCTTCTTCATCTTTCAGATCTTTCTCATTGATGCGTGCGTCCAAGTCGATGATGTTGCTTGCTTGCAGGGTGCTCACAACGGGCATCTTGTGTTCAGCCTTCTTTTTCGGAGTCAGGAGGGAGCTCATGTTTTTTGCAGCGGCTTCAAAGCATTTCCTCGCTGCAGCTATATCTCCATTCAGCGTTGCTATCTTGCCATCCACGGTATAATACTTCATATTTAAGTGAATGGTCGAAGATACAGCAAATAGGTTCGCCAAAGCTGGCCTTCCCATGATACAGTTATACAGCGAGGGGCAATCTACGACCAGAAATTGGACGTTTATAGACTTGGTCGCCTCCCCTTCTCCCACGGTCACGATCAGATCCACGTACCCCCAGGGTTTCGTGGTCGCTCCATTAAACCCTTGCAAATCAGCACCTACATATGGAGCAAGGTTTTTCTCCGTCAACTGCAGAGTTTTGAATAAACCGGTGTACATCACATCACACGAGGATCCTTGATCTACCAATATCCTCCTCACATCAAAGTTGGCCATTCTGGCCCTTATCAACAGCGGAATTTGGTGGTTTGGAGAGCCACCAGGAATTTCTTCTTTGTAGAAAGCTAAAGGCATAGATCCTTCTTTAGCTTCTTCTGTCGCGAGGACAGGTTCCAGCAAGCACACACTTTCAAGCTCCTCGAACTTCCTTTTCAACGACCCTATAGTGGAAGTTCCGAATCCTCCTCCCGAAATCACTAGCGATCCTAGATGTGCGGTCAAGTGTTCAAGCACATCATCTCCTTCCTGATGTTCGGGAAGTATGAAATCCTCAGGCCTTGAAATAGAATAAGCAATCTGCATGTTGCTGTTATCCGTGGCCGCTTGTTGTGGTGCCTCCTTTGATGGTTGCCCCTCCTCGGGCTCTTTTCCTTTCTTCTGTCGTTCTTCCTTGACGAACTTTTGAAGGAGTCCCTTTTGTAGCATGATCTCTATTGCATCCTTAAGATGGATGCAATCTTCAGTCACATGGCCGTAACTTTTGTGAAAACGGCAGTATTTTGACTTGTCCAGCCCTGGCCTCACGATCAGCTGTTTCGGCGCTCGGACTCCGTTCTTTTTAAATTCGGCCATTGAAACTTCGGCCAGAATTCGCTCGCGGGGAGCGTTCAGCGGGGTGTAGAATTCAAACTTGCTTCTGGGAGGTTTGTTCTCCCTGCGTTCTCTTTTTTCTTTTCCTCTCTCGTTTTCTGCTCGAGAGGGTCCAACATCTTCTTGACGCTTTGGCTTTCTAGCGTCTTGAGCTACTTGCTTCTCCTCATAGGCTATGTATTTCTGCGCCTTTTCGAGGAAAGCGTCCAGTGTCCTTACTTCTTCAATGCCAATAGCTTTGGCAAAATCGCTTGACGGTCGCAGTCCGCGTTCCAACAGGTACAGCTTCATTCTGTCGTCGGTCCTAACTTCAATGGCAGCCTTATTGAAGCGGTCGATGTATCCTCTCAAGGACTCATTGTTTTGCTGTTGAATTGCCTCGAGAGTAGCCTCGGTCTTGGGGTGCTTCCTCGAAGCGGTGAAATGCGCGGTGAAGAGTCTGCACAGTTCGCCCCATGAGTCGATGGACCTCGGCGGTAAGCTCTTGTACCAAGCCATTTCTCCTTTCCTCAGCGTGGTGGAGAACAGCTTGCACTTTATGGATCCCCGTACTCCTCTGTAGTTGAGGACAGCTTCCATATTTTCAATGTGGTCGTCTGGGTCGGTGGTCCCATCATAAGTGTCCATTGCTGGTGGTTTTTCTAGTCCCACGGGCAATGGTACCCTCATGATCCTGTCAGAGAGTGGCCCCACGTGCCTCTCATCGTCGCTTCTTGGAGAGCGATGGTGGTGACGAGGAGGAGAGTGATAATTCCTTCCTGTAGACCTTGCGGGGGATCTCCTCGCTCCAGCAACTCTTCTCGAGGGACTTATGCGACCTCTGGTTTCTTGTGCCCTTGGAGACCTCGACCTGGTCCTCGAGTTGGATCGTCGAGAGGATTCTCGTCGCCTGTAGCTGCTCGTGATCGCCCTTGTAATGCGCGATTCCTCGACAGCCTCGATCCGGCGGTTTTGCTCCCTGAGCGCCTGCCCTTGATTGTTGATGGCAGTTAGCAGTGCGGTCATTATGTTTTCGAGGGTGGCTCCGGGTGGAGGAATAGATACGACCAGAGGGTTAGTTTTGTTGCTTGGCTGGTAAGTGGGGTCAGTGTCTATGTTGGATAGGATCATTCCACTAGTACCGTTGTTGTTGTCAGCGTGCTCGCTTGACATGTTGTTAGCAGCTGAATGTTCGGATCTACTGTTTGCGGCCATTCTTAGCTTTTTGTGAATTTTGTGGTAGTTTATGAGGTTTTGTTCTTTTTTGAAAGAAGGGGATAATTAGTTTCCCACAGACGGCGCCACTGATCTTACCAGGATCAGAGATATGACGGCGTAGTAGAGTTGATTCAGCAGCAGCAAGCCCCCTGTTGAAGCGGAGGGGGGGTGTGTACCTGTTTATACTCCGACGCTCAAGTCAGTATAATGTTATGGTATCTTAGGCAAGTAAAAAAAAACATACCTGGCTCCTCAGACTGAGGAGCTTATTTATACCCCAGCGCTGGGCCAAGGCCCTTAATGGGCAATTAATGCCCATTAAGTGGCTGCCGGAATTCTGGCCGTTTTGGCCATGATGAGCAGTAAATGCCATCATTCCGGTGGTCGGCCGTTACAGATGGTGAGCATCTGGCCGACGGGCAGGGTGCCCCTCAGGGGGGCAGAGTCTTTAACTTTAAGGGACTTAGCCTCTGAAGTCCAGAACAGTTTTCCTTCTATCCATTTTTGGATTTCAAACATTCAAAAATCTTTCACTTAACTGGAGAGAAATGGACGTTCACCGGCAAAATGTGAATGCCATCATACGTTCTGATCCCTCCAGCAAATCTTCAAAAACGAAGAAGCAAAAGCAGGATTCACAGTCACAACTTTCACGGATTTGGATCCTCTCCAATTTTCTCTCCAATGTTTTCTCTCCAATGTAATCTTAACCATTCATTTATTTACTTTTTCTCTCTTAAGTATTATTTTATTCTATATAATTTAACAACCATTAGATTAAGAAAATGAAAGAAAACATTGGAGAGAAAATTGGAGAGGATTCAAATCTCAACTTTCACTGTACTTAGCAAACACAGTTTTCTTCACTCTCTTCTTCTCTGTCACGTACTTTCTTCTTCAACGGTGGCGTGAGAAGATCCGAACCTCTACACCTCTCCACGTCCTCACAATCTCTGAGATGGTTGCTATTGTCTCCCTCATCGCTTCCTTTATCTACCTTATGGCTTTCTTTGGCATTGGCTTCATCCTTCAGCCATTTTCGATTCTTGAAAAAGATGAAGCTGTCATAATTGCACTCCAAGAAATCTAAATGTAACAGGCCAAAATCTTGACATTTTCTGTAAATTGATACAGTTGTTCAACTAAAATCAATATTGATTTATGAACTGATCAGCATAAAGATCTTGCTCATAATTGATCTATTAGTATCTCTATGGTATGAGCTTTATGAACTTTGAAGTATGTCCTAACTCTAATTAGCTACCAAAACTCAATTCACATAAATGTTTTTCTATATTAAAAAATAAAATCTGACACGTGAACTTATTTTTTATACAATTTAGAAAGAAAAACACACGCTAATTAATAGACTGTGTAGTGTAGTTACAAACATTTAAATATAATAATATCAACACATGTGAGTGAGTAGCTATATATTACTTTAGTTTGTGCAGATAACAAATATTATTGTTTAGTCAAGTCAAGGCTTCTAGTGATGAACTGAGAGGTTCGATTATTATGTGCTACATATTTAAATATTCCCTCATTGTTCACGAGTTCATTATGATCAACTGCTACTTTTCATTTTGGACTCATTTCACAATCTTATAAATAACATTCTAAATCCTCACATTCATTTTCAAGCTTCAATCCCATCATCCACTAAACTAAAACAATATTTCCTTCTCTCCTTTCATTTGCCTTCTTTCCATTTTTGGATTTCAAACTTTCAAAAATCTTTCACTTAACCGGAGAGAAATGGACGTTCACCGGCAAAATGTGAACGCCATCATACATTCTGATCCCTCCAGCAAATCTTCAAAAACGAAGAAGCAAAAGCAGGATTCACAGTCACAACCTTCACTGTACTTAGCAAACACAGTTTTCTTCACTCTCTTCTTCTCTGTCGCGTACTTTCTTCTTCAACGGTGGCGTGAGAAGATCCGAACCTCTACACCTCTCCACGTCCTCACAATCTCTGAGATGGTTGCTATTGTCTCCCTCATCGCTTCCTTTATCTACCTTATGGCTTTCTTTGGCATTGGCTTCATCCTTCAGCCATTTTCGATTCTTGAAGAAGAAGATGAAGCCATCATTGAAAAATATTCCGGTTCATGCCTCGCCGGAGTGTCCCCCAAGCTACCTCTGCTGCCGCCAAAAACCTTAGTCGAAAAAGTTGCTCCAGCACCAGTGCTCCTTTCCATGGAAGATGAGGAAGTTGTCTGTGCAGTGGTATCAGGATCGATTCCATCTTACTCACTTGAATCAAAGCTCGGAGATTGCAAACGTGCAGCGGCTATTCGGAACCAAGCAGTGGAAAGAGTGACCGGAAGGTCACTCGAGGGTTTACCAATGGAAGGTTTTGATTATGACTCTATATTAGGACAGTGTTGTGAGATGCCAATAGGATTTGTTCAGATTCCGGTGGGAGTTGCTGGTCCTTTGTTGCTCGACGGGAATGAGTTCACAGTTCCAATGGCAACAACTGAAGGTTGTTTGGTTGCAAGTACTAACAGAGGCTGTAAAGCTATTTATGTTTCCGGTGGTGCTTCCGCCGTTGTCCTCCGTGATGGCATGACTAGAGCCCCTGTTGTTAGATTCAACTCCGCCAAAAGAGCTTCTCAGTTAAAGTTCTTTTTAGAAGATCCTCAAAATTTTGATTCCCTCTCTCACACTTTCAACAGGTAATTTTCTATTTCCAATTTCTCTATACTTTTTTTTTGGAAAATATTATTTTTACTTTCACCCGTCTGATAGAAAGTGTGTCCGGTGTCTCAGAGTATAATTGATTTTGTTTGGAATATTCAGGTCCAGTAGATTTGCGAGATTGCAGAGCATTAAAGCTAATATGGCAGGAAAGAATTTATACATTAGATTCACTTGTTCAACGGGTGATGCAATGGGGATGAACATGGTGTCAAAAGGTGTACAAAACGTACTTGATTATCTTCAAATCGATTTTCCTGATATGGAAGTTATCGGTATATCAGGTAAACATTACATCACATAAACAACATTTTATGTTTATTTTTACCATTTGCTGATTTGTATTATAGTATAATATGGTCAAACTGGTTACTGAAATTGTGATGTAATGTGTTTTGGTGATATTAGGAAATTTTTGTTCGGACAAGAAAGCTGCGGCAGTGAATTGGATTGAAGGGAGAGGAAAATCTGTTGTGTGTGAGGCTGTGATTAAGGAAGAGGTGGTGAAGAAAGTGTTAAAGACTAGTGTTGAGTCTTTGATTGAGCTTAACATGCTCAAAAACCTTACCGGTTCAGCCATGGCCGGTGCTCTTGGAGGATTCAACGCACATGCTAGTAATATTGTTTCTGCTATTTACTTGGCTACAGGTCAAGATCCTGCTCAGAATGTCGAGAGTTCTCACTGTATGACTATGATGGAAGCTGTGAATGATCGCAAAGACCTTCATATCTCTGTCACGATGCCTTGCATTGAGGTGGGGACAATTGGAGGTGGCACACAACTTGCATCACAATCAGCTTGTCTGAATTTACTTGGTGTTAAGGGTGCTAGTAAAGAGTCACCAGGAGCAAATTCAAGGCAATTGGCAACAATAGTAGCTGGTTCAGTCCTTGCCGGAGAGCTCTCACTGATGTCTGCAATTGCTGCTGGACAGCTTGTTAAGAGCCACATGAAATACAACAGGTCTAGTAAAGATGTCTCCATAGTTGCTTCATGAGGTTGCCATTTGACAATACCTTAACTGATGTCATAAACTTGCATGTATTGTAAAGAATGAAAGAAAAAGAAATTCAATGTAGAAGTATAGACTTCATTAGTGTAACAGAAGCAAGAACATGAAATATAAAGCATTATCCTGTTTGTTCTTCCCAAATATTTGAAATTGTATGGAAGTTGTTTCATTTTTCAAACTTGCAGGAATGCTTCAACATTCCCCAAATATTCTGTTAGGCTATGTTCTGATTTTAATTTGGTGTTGGAATTTTTTATTGCTTGTATTATAAACCGGTTCTAAACCAGATAGAACTGGAAGTTATAAGAATTGAATCGAACCATATATTTTGGTTCAGTTTGATTTTGTTCATGAACTATGCACACCTCCAACTGAATCGGCGTTGAGACATTGTCTATATTAGTTTTCTCTAAGTCTAAAGAATTTTGTTTTCCCTGTAGTAATCCTTAACATCATATCAAATTTGAAAAAAATGACCCCTGTCAGTTTGAAAAAAATTCAAATTTGATCAAATTATTATCCTTAACAAATAACATCATATCAAATTTTCAAGTCTTACATAAACATACTCTAAATATAATTGATCTGAGTTTGAGTAAAATTTAGAAACTCAAAATTTACAGGCAGTACGTGAATTAAGTTTACATAAATGTACTTGGGCTTAGTTTGCATAAGATCTAAAATTTCATGTAGTAAATACAACTCTGTTGAGTAATATGTTGCTTGTCTCCCGTGAAGTCACTTGGTTGAGGATTTGTTTATCAATCTAGAGGAACTCGGTTCGAGAACCGGTGGGGGTGTGAAAAGAAGCAAAAAAAAAAATGAGGTATTTCAAAATACCTCTCTTTTGCTTCCTTTCTCATACTCTCATCTTTTGTTTTCTACCATTTTCTCTTCCTCAAGGTTGCTTTATTGTTCTTTTCTGGGTCTGTACAATTTTAACATCTATGAACATAGATTATAGACAATTTTGTATCATTTTGATACAAATGAAGGACAAAACAAAATTGTATATTTGTATTGGCACTTCTCCCTTCTTGACTTGTGTCCAGGATGGAAGAATTTAGCCGATTTGCTTCCAATTGTCTCCGTCGGAACACCTTTTCCCTTCTTTATTAACTCATTCACATACTTTTAGTCTTGAAAACTTAACTCTTCTAAGGTTTTCTCATGTTTCGGTGCAACTACTAACATTATATCTAGGCAAACTGAACCTTTTGACAATGAAATGAGCCATCAAACACATATAACTCGTCTTTTGGCAAGAAGTCCACATATCAGTAGTGAGACAAACTCTTTGATAATTCTGAGAAAGAAATGCTTCTGTGTTACTTTGACATTTTATTTTGTACATTGCTGCTATGTGTGCTGAGTCTGCATTAAAATATATATGCTCTAGATAAGGCTATCTGAATGTATGTACTATTGATTGAAGTCAATATAGTGTAAATAGGAACCATTTTATATATAGTATATACCTCAAGAATCTGGTTTTCAAAAAATTGAACTAAATTGGGCCTATATAGTTTTACTAGATTTCTTTACGCCGCCTACTAATAGTCTAGTACCCTTGGCCTTATTCTGATTTTGCTTCATTTGCTTTTATGAGTTATCATCAAGTGAAAAAGTTGATTTGTTTCCATCAGATGCTGTTGTATATTTTGGATAAATTATGAAATTAACATTCCCTGGTTTTTTTGTGTCAAACCACACAAAGTTACAGTTCACAGAATAACAATTTGCACAATATACATTAGGGGTGATCGTATCGGAACCAATCCAAAAGTAAAACTGCAAACCGAATGAATTCAAACTGAAAATCGCAAAAAAGCGCATTTAGTTTATACCGCACGATCGTTTTTCTTCTAAACCGCATGGTTTGATTTGCGGTTTTCATTTTAGAAAACCGAACCAAACCAAACCGCAAAAGATAACTTAACTATATCAACTAGTAGCAATCAACTTATTACCTAGTCAAACTCAAATTGAGTTCATAAACAGTAGGTTGTTCAAATATATAATTTCACAATATTCAGAACTATACTATTAGTATTAAGTTCTTATGTGTATGCAATTTATGTATATGCATATTATATCATGTAAACAATAAAATAAATTAAAATTTCTGATTTTTATTTTGTAACATGTTGGTAATATTATCGTATTTTTTATATCGTGATAAACTGTGGAAACCGAACCAACCCTAACCGCATTGGTTTGGTTTGAATAACTTTTTAAAAACCAACCGAACCGCATGCAATTTTATCTCGCGGTTAGGATGATTTTTATGCTCAAAATCGAATCAAACCGCACCGCAAACACCCCTAATATACACATAAGATGGCATATATCACAACTTGAAATAATGTAACATGACATGCGAATATGATAACACATACTCCACCCCTCAATCTCAAAATAAAAATAAAATTGGTCAACAAAAATAAATATATTTTGTCCAAATTTTAAATCAAATATATCAAGTATTTTTATCCATTTTTATTTATATTTTAGGACGGAAAGAAGTATACTATTTAAGTTTTCTCTAAAAGATGATCAAAGTTGGAACTATTTTGAATTAAATGATTAGTCAACCCTATAAGTAAATACTATATATGGTTTGCAAACTTTGCATAAATCAAATATTCATTCCTTTGCCTAATAGCTATAGCTAGCTAGCTTGACTAAAATGGTTTGCCACCATGGCCCATAAGCTTTATTCTTCTCCTCAGAATCATAAATTTTTCTCTATTCTACACCTCCTCCTCAAAATCATAATCTTCCACTAGGAAATACTGTTTAATTAGGCTCATATCTCATTCCTCCATTGACTCTAATTATAGAAATTGTCTTTATATGGAATAAATTTTTGCCCCATCATCATACCAAGCAAAGATGGATGCTTCCCTACTAGGATTCCATATCCACTTCTTCATTTATCTTAAAACCTTAATGTCAACATCATTGGCTGCACCTATGTCTTCACTTGTGAGCCATCCGATCCTTTTCTTAGCTTTAATTAAACAAAATAGAAGTAAAAAGTATTTAAAGCTTTTGCAACATAAATAATTTATCAAAATATCATTGTATATATAAAAATTTATTTAGTTTCTTAACCATGTGAAAAAAAAAAGCTAATTAATATTACATTAACGATTTAAAATGACAATTTATGTCTACAAGTCCTAGCTCAATTGATAAAAAATGTCGAAATTGTTAGTTTGAACGTCACGATCAGTGTTTGATTTCCAACTCCCTCACTATGTGCGAGTTATGATGATTTTTTAATCTCGTATATGTAATAAAAAAAATGACAATTTCTAATAAAAATGACGATTTAGCTAGTAGTAATATATATTGTTTTTTTTAGTTTCTAAGCTTTTTTTTGCCGGAGTTATTCATATTCCTTACGTTATGAATCACTAAATGAAAATACTTTTTTCTATTTATAATAGAGTTGGAGATTGAACCTACGATCTTCAACATACTATCCGATTTTGGGAGACACGGTTTGAAAACAAAATGTATTAGTAATTGTTTATCTCTATAGTATTTATATATGTAACTATATATTTATTTTATGTAATATTGGTGAGCTAGCCATGAAACTGAATTTACATAGACTTATATTTTATTCAAATTAATTAAAATAATACCTAAATGATGATATATAAGGGGACAAAGGCAGATGATGAGATAGAAGGTGAAAGGTGCAGCCGAGTTTTGCTGGCATTGCCTGACTTATCATGTCATATAACAGATTTTCATTCTCATCAATTTTTTTAAGAATAAATTTATCAGAATAATTCAGGGGCTATTTAAATAACGTTACTCACTCATTCACATTCACATCACATGTTGTGTTAGTATATCCAAACTTGAATTGCGGTTAATACGCAGAAGGGTCACGAGTGAGTGAGTGATATTGATATCAAATCTGTGAAATTAATGAGTGTGTGTGTGTGTGACTCATCAAGAAATATGGATCAGGTAAGATGCATGGTGGTCATTAATACCTCTAAATATAACTTTGCTTTCAAATAAAAAATGTGTCTCAATATAACTCAAATTATTCAATATATTTTGGGTGAAGATTTATTTTGATTTTTCACAAATTTTAGATGGAATAATTTAGTTTTTGATAAAAATAAAATTTGAATTAGTTTTTAATATTTTTATATTAAAGACAAGTTAGTTCTTTGTTAGAACGAATTAAAAATTAGTTTGTCTGCAATATAAAAATGTCGAAGATTAATTTAAATTTTATTTTTGTAACAAATTGAATTGTTACGTGAGGGGTCAAAATGAACAACTTGATTATATAGAGAAGAAGAAGAAAGTTAAATGTTTTTATACAAATAAGATATTATAAGTGTATAAACTAATCTCTTAAGTATTGCAAGACTTAAAAATAACAATAAGTTTTTGAGTATTTACTAATATATGTTTTTGCATGTTCAGGGCTAAGTTTGTTGAAGGTGTTTATAGTTTCTTTAAGTATTATTCAAAATTTCAGGTTATTAATTTTTTGGTGTATAAATTAAATATGTTCGCGCATTCTCACTATTTATACTAATTTTTAGGATGAGATCGGAGCTTAAATATAATATTAACATCGAATTAAAGATTATAACGTGAAAATTGGAACCTGACTCACACACTAAATGCAAGAGAGAATGTTAAAATTATTTGTGATTTATTTGAAGCTCAAGTTCTTAAAATTTTTTGAGTATAAAAATATGCTAATTTTCCTTCTTGAGCTAGCTTTTGGAATAAGATTGAAATAGAAACTTATTTAAAACGGGAACTTGGATTAAATACATTACTTACTAGTGCTATTAGTTATTGGAATAAAGAAATGTGAAAATGGTTTAGAAGTCCTGATTCAACTTAGATCGGATGTCGTGACTTGAGTTCGAACTTAGAATCTCACAGTTATTTGTGAGTTTAATTTCAATGGATTATCGGTTAATAAAAAAAAATATGTGAAAATGGTATTAAGAGAGTTAAATGAGTGGTATATCACCACAAAAAAAATAGTCACTACCAAAAAATTAGGAGAAATACTTATATAGGCACAAACATAAATAATACTTGTTAGGCACACTCACAAGAAACAAGAAAAAATAAAGAAAAAATGATTAAAGTGATATGACTTGATGTGACAATTTTACTTTTCATTTAATTTTTTTGATTTGTGTATGTGTGCCCACATATTTGTGTCCAAGCAAATGTTCGTAAAAAATGAGTGGTATAGAAAATGTAGTAGGAGGTGGGTAACATGTAGATGAGCACAGGCTGATGGTGAGGGGACAACTAAAGCAACAGCACGTGACACTGAATGTGATATATTATATCTTATCTTATTATAGATCATCATATGATAATACAGATAAAAAAAAAAAAGGGAGTTACTATATTGTGATTGATTTGAGCCATAATGCAGTGAGTCTCATGACCATGAGTATGACCACGACGACCCCTCTCACAACATTACCAACCATAATATATATAACAACCAAACTATAGGGTAAAAAATAAAAATAATTAAATAAGTATGAATGAATGAGTGAATCAATGTGGTTGTGCTGAAAAGTGAAATGGCATTGGTGTGAATAGTCGCTTTGCCAGCTGGATACACCTATGGACGTGTCCCCCTTCCCAACACTTACACCTGTTTCTCTTCTCTATCTCTCTCTCCCTTCTTTTTTCACTTTCTTTTTATGCTTTCTTTACTTCTAGAAATAACCAAAAAAATAAAGCATAATAACCTTTAATCAAATATGATATGATGATCACATGATTATCAAAAAATAAATATATGATGACTACATGATACTTAATCCATTTGTTCAATAGTTAAAGAACCGAGTTTCCTGCCTAACAATAAAATGAATAATGATAAAGAAAATAAACAATTTGAAATGATCTTGAGCTCATTAAAAAGTCAAGTCTTCAATTTAAAAATTAATTTGCACAATAGTTTCCTTCATCCGAAATGAGCCAAAAAAAACATTTCAATCTCTTAACATAAAAGAACATATGTTATTGATAAGATGAGCATATTGATAAGTAGATAGAATTCAATTTTTAAGATAAGAGTTACCCAATAATTTTTTATTTTTTGATATTGAGACAAGTGATTATTTACTATATTTATTTTTGTTTTTATTAAAATTTGTTCTAGTTTAATTTATATCTTAAGATATTAAATTTGACAAATGGCAATATGCACCCTCAATTTCAATTTTTTCTTTTGTTCTGGACTGGGCTTAAGGTTGGTCCATCGTCGAGCACGACCCAATCCATTAGAACGTCGAGGGCAGTCTGAGAAGATCATGTCTACTCAATTGGGTCAAACAAAGCGTTTAACACGTGTCCCTTCGTCAAGGACACGTCGTCATTCAAACCTAACCATTATCCTCGATAAGCGGAGCAGTTTGATCCAGAATGATGAGCAATAATGGCTCCTTCCACCTAGAAATCCCAGCGGTCATCAATTACGGTCAGGTAAAATCAACTCATAATGGAGACATTTAGCCCAGCGTTGGGGGAAATATATATATCCTCCTCTGCAGGAGGACCATATGTTCTATTCTTTTCCACTTTAAACTCTTGCTCTGAACTAACTTGAGCCTCGAAGCACCTGTAAGTACAACCCCCCTTTATGAATTGATCAACTGCGGACATGTTTACTGACCACCTGACCATTTGATCCTTGTAAAATCCCCTTTTAATAAAGAGAATAAAGCATGCCTCTTATGAACCAAATATAAAAGATATTATATTAGAAATTGTGCATTCGATTTTCTTTTTTAGATTTTATTCAATTCATTTACTTTTAACCCAAGTGCATTAATTTTTTAGAAAATTGAAAATCGACTTTTTCAACACAAAATTTATATTTCTTTGTTTTGTATTGGACAAAATTTTACTTTTTATCTATGTTATTGAATGTCATAGTCCTTTTCCACATTCCAAGTTATGCCACTTTAGTAATTTCATATCAAAAATATAATTAATGTTGTATAAAAAAGAAAAATAGAAATTCAATTTATCAAAATGTCCTGCATTATTGACATGAGAAAAATAAATTAAAATAATTAAAAAAAGTTAAAAGTAAAAAAATATAATATAAAAAAATAATAGTTCATTGATATTGAAGAATTATTTAAAATAGTTGTTGATTTTCATCCATTCAAAAGGAAAATGCTTTTCATTAATTTTATTTATTTATCTCCAAAAATGGGTTATCTACTTTCTTTCTTTCATTAATATGGTTAGAAAAATATGAATATTATAATTTTCTTAATTTCTCTTTGTAAAAAATTAATCAAAATTTCTTTAAAACACACAAGCATAACTAATACTTTTTTTGGTACAAGCATAATTAATACTCCTTTCAGTCTTGTATATAAGAAAAAATTTAATTTTAAAATTCAATGTAAAATTGATGTATTTAAATAATATTAGAATAAATCTAAAAAAAAGTTTTATTTTCATATATAAAACTAAAGAAAATACTACTACTTTATAAAATCAAAAACAAAAGAAAGGGCCCATAGTTTTGTCTATTTTCTTTCATGAAACGTTGTATTGTAATTAGACTAAAAATCCGAAACTTTCGGAATGAATTAAAACAAAAAATCTGCACTTATGTCATGAAATCAGGTTTTGATACGTTAATTAAAAAACCGCGGGCGTATTAGAAGAAAAAAAACAGGTGGCATACGTTGTTATTTACCTAATCATCCAAGGGTATATTAGGAAATTCCATAAATAACGCAAAAGACAAAACACACAACAACTACTAGAATAGAACAACAACATTAACAAGTAGAAAGAAAAAAAGAAAGAAGAGAAAACTCGTGAACAACAAATGAATCAAATGATTCAGATCCTGAATTTCTAAACCCAATAAACTTTAAGGACCTTCTTCTCTGTCGTGTAGTGTCAATTGTTTTTGTTTCAGAAACCGATATTGTGTCTGTGTGTGTTGTGTTTTTTTATAGCAGAAACAAAAACAAAAATGATCTGAAAAGGGAAATTTGAATTAGAATTTGTTTAATTTTCATCTGGGTTTTGATTATGATGTTAAAGTTTTGAAATTTTTGAAGTTTTAGTATCTGGGTTGTAGATTTTTTTAAAAAAAAATGGAGTGTTGGAGTAGTGTTGATGGAGTGATTGAAGAGATAATGAAGATTCATAGATCTTTACCTGTTAGACCAGGGATTGATGAAGTTGAAGCAGCAAAAGGGTTGATTTTGAATGTTGAGAAAGAGGATCAAATTAAGTTTGAATCTATAGATAAACAGAGTAAAGGAAATGATGTACCTGATGAACTTTTTATGATTTTGCAAGAGATGCAAAAGAATTTTGTTTGTTTTCAGAGTAATGAACAGAAGAGGGAAGCTATGAAACTTCTTGATCTTGAGAATGTTCATTCACTGTTTGATGAATTGATTCAGAGAGCTTCTGATTGTGTTTCTAATGGTTCTAGTGGTGGTGGTGGTTCTACTGGTTCTGATTTTAGTAAAATTAGTTATTCTAATGGTTCAAATTCGGCTTCTGTTTCTGGTTCTCGTGGTGGTTTTTATAAGCAGGTTCCTTCAGTTATTGCTTCTTCAAGTTTGGTTCGTGTGGATAAAGATGTTTCTGCTAAGGGTTCTGAATTGTTTACAAGAGATGATAGTTATGTGAGCAAGAGTAAGACCAAATCCACATTCTATCCTAACGGGTATGGAATTGAGCCAAATTTCACACCCAAACCCCAAATTATGGATTCATCACTAAAATCCACAGCTGCTGCAGGTATAATATTATATTTTGATATTGCAATTTAATTATTCACATTACTGTTTTTTAGATAGCCATATTCAAGGTTTTAAATCATGCTAGTAGTGATAACGTTCGGTTGTGCCGATATTGTGGTGAATCTCAGTCTCTAATGTGACTGATGCTACCTCAATTGTGGTTGCATTACGGTCGTAGAGGTATCAAAGACTTCGATATTGTGGCCTAGATCGCTGTCGCGGGCCTCTTTTTGTTAGGTTGTAGGAAATATATTGCTATTCTCAAAAATTGTGATGAAGTTGATTTTATTATCGATGGATTTGCTTAGTTTTGTTTTTGTCATAAAAAAAGTTTAAGGCGATATATATATGTGCTGATGGAATGTTGTTTTGTAGGTCAAGAGGGTGATAAATTGAGTTTGATTAAACTTGCTAGCATAATTGAAGTTTCTGCAAAGAAAGGAACTCGTGATCTAAAGCTGCAGGGCAAGTTGATGGACCAAGTTGATTGGCTACCTGATTCGTTAGGAAAGCTATCTAGTTTGGTCACTCTTGATTTATCAGAGAATAGGATTGTGGCTATACCTTCCACTATTGGAGGACTTTCGTCATTGACCAAATTGGACTTGCATTCCAATAGGATCACAGAGATTCCTGATTCTGTTGGAAATCTCTTGAGTCTGGTCTATCTAGATCTGAGGGGAAACAGTTTAACAACCTTACCTGCTTCTTTGAGCAGATTGATACGTCTCGAGGAGCTTGATTTGAGTTCAAATTTAATTTCAGTGCTTCCTGACTCTATAGGGTCACTTGCTAATCTCAAAGTGTTGAATGTGGAAACAAATGATATAGAAGAACTTCCATATTCTATTGGTAATTGTTCTTCCCTTAGAGAGCTTCGCGCTGACTATAATAAGCTTAAAGCCCTTCCAGAAGCTGTAGGGAAGATTGAGAGTTTGGAGATTTTGTCATTGCGGTACAATAACGTCAAACAACTACCTACAACAATGTCAACTTTGATAAACCTGAAGGAACTTAATGTGAGCTTCAATGAGCTTGAGTCCATTCCCGAGAGCTTATGTTTCGCTACCTCCCTTGTCAAGATAAACGTAGGAAACAATTTTGCTGACATGAGATACTTACCAAGATCAATCGGGAACCTTGAAATGCTTGAGGAATTGGATATCAGCAATAATCAGATACGTGTTCTTCCCGACTCGTTTAAGATGCTCACAAAACTACGCATCTTGCGCGTGGAAGAAAATCCTCTCGAGGTTCCACCAAGAGAAATAGCTGAGAAGGGAGCACAGGTATATATATTTTGTAATCAAGTTCTTTTTTTGATACTTTAATATAATGAAGACTTTATGTTTTTTAATTTCAATTTTACTGCGTTGGTGCATCTTAGGCTGTTGTTCAGTACATGGCTGATTTTGTGGAGAAGAGGGACAAGAAAGAAGTTAAACCACAGCCACTTAAGCAAAAAAAGAGTTGGGCTCAGATCTGTTTCTTTTCAAGGTCTAACAAAAGAAAGCGCGATGGAGCAGATTATGTGAAAGCTTGATTTCCTGTTATGACGCGCCGATCAACTGATTCCATTAGTAAGTTCGAGTTGTTCTACTCTTTCAACACATCAACCAATGACTAAAATTAGCATTGTATATCACTTCTGAACTAGAAAAGCTTATTTACATTACCGAATTTGAACTTATTTTATGACACAAGTACTAAGGCATGACAAGCATTTGAAAGAGTTCATAAAAATAGTATGCAACATAGTCATAAGTTATTTTCAGCAAGCTCGTCGCGATAGCTTACATAATAATACACATTTGTTCAATAATTGTATGCAACCTTAATATAAATGTTTGTTGGTATTGTTATCCTAGGTTCGCTACATGTGGCATGGCTATTTCATCAGAAGGAATCATAGCAGAGAAGGGAATGCATGGCTGCTGATGTTTTCTGCAATTTCATGTTTGGCAAGGACATGCATTGAGAAAATAGAGACAAAAACAAAACATCTTTTTTCAGTCTAAGGTCAATATATGGATGGTGGGAGAATGAATTGACAGCATTGGTTGGCTGTAACAATTCTCTCTGACTTGGCGGCACAAATTTGTAGATTTCTTGTTCAATATTTTCTGTTTTACTTTTTGAACTTTCCATTTTATTTCAGTGTTTATGTATCTACAATTGCACCTTCATTCCATTGTTTAAATGATTCATAGTTACTGTAACTTTTTGTCATGTTATTAGAAGTTGAAATTTACTTTGCTGGAAAAATTGATTGAAAGCATAATCACATTTAAAAAGAGCTAATTGCTGACCAAGCCATCTTGGTTCTTTTACTCACGTGGGCAGCTGTAGAACATTTTTATATGTTATGTCTTTGTGACGTAAATAATATTGTATCGTAAACAACTTTCATACACCAGATACGACACAGATAATAGAAAATGATATAATTCAATGTAATATATGTGTCAGTGTATAACTGTCTGAAACATGTTTAATCTGAGAAGTGTCTGTGTGATATAGTAAAAAATGAAAAATACAAGTAGCGTAGACAGGGGGCCCTATGAATAAATTTATAGCTCCTTCAGCCATGGACCAGATGCAAGAGATGGGGGCAAAGAAAAGTTTGGAGGGTTGCAAGTTGTACGGTGAGCATCCTAGCTGGTGCTAACTAGATTTCTTTAGAGGATAGTATGAAGTGTGTGTAATTATTGCTTTTCCTTTTGTTGTATTCTGTAGACAGCATGACACATCTATATTACAGTAACTGCCATAGACATTCATGAATTAATTTATGGATAGTAAAAAAATTATTCATAACCGAAGTGTGGCACAAGTGGTAGATGCTTGAGCCCCTTAACCATTTGGTCTTGGGTTCGATCCCTGGCCGGTGCGTATGGAAAAACATTTGTTGGGAGAGGTCAACCCCTTAAATGGATCTCAGTTACCTCGAGGGGATTAGTCTCTGCAGTTGCGCGCGGAGGATACCTTTGGAGAACAAAAAAAAAAAAAAAAAAAAAAAAAAAAAAAAAAAAAATTATTCATAACCGAAGAATGATTAATGTTCAACTTGTTTAATTTAAAAAAAATAATTAATGTATGTATTTTGTGTATAACTGTTATTAAATTATTACTCTTTGTCTATTTAATATTGATTTTTATGTTTAAGACAAATTATTAAGGTATATTTGAAATGATGATAACTGGTTTATCTTTATGGTCGATTTTATGATATGTGCAAGTCAAATAAGTTTTGAACATTGTATTTATTTATTTATTGAATTAATAAGTCTGATGTCTCACCATTTGATCAAATATGATAAGAATCATGATAAAATTTATTGATTTAATGGTGAAAAATAATTTTTTCGATAGTGCAAGATAAACTTATTTATGCATATTAGACAAGCCTATACTAATAGGGATTTTTTTTCTTGGACTTAATTGCACATATTTTCTTTAATCAATTTGATCTTCATATTAATTAGTGATTATTGTATCCCTAATTCCTATTAGTTCTCATATTCAATGGTCTCTAATGGAGTGTACTAATAAACTTAGCACCTCTTTAAGTTCTCAAATAATTGGAGATGACCTTAGTATAAAAATTTCTTAAACATTTTTAGACTTATAAAATTAGTAAACTTATGAAAAGAATTAGAAAAAAAAACTGTCAATTTATTTGAAAAATAGACTGATCACGTCACAAGGAATAGTCTATTTGCCATAATTCCCAAACTTTTAGAATGAACTAGTTTGGCAAAATGGTACTAGTTTGTCAAATAAGTTATTTTCAATCTTCTCAAATTTGCCAACGTTTGAAAGTTGGTTGGTCTAACATCACACGTCATTAGTAATATAAGTGATTAATTGGAAAATAATTCTTGGACATTAAAATTTTAATACGGCATACGATTTTTAAACATATTTCATTTGATTTTGAATATGTACATACATTGTAAAAGCAATTATAGAGATAGAGACAGTGAAATATGTTAAGATAAAGACAGTTTCTTTTTCTCAATCTTTTGATTCATTTTGAGTTTTATATATGAATTAAGAAATAAATATTGATAAGTTAAGTTATTTTATTTTTAATTTATTAAAAAAAAGAAAATTTATTTATTGAGTGTTTAATTTTTTATAAGGGTATAAAAGATAAAATATTACTAATTGTACAGTGTAAAATAATATTGAAAACTTTGTATCAATAATATGAAAATTAATAACGCCTTGCAAATAAATTTAAAGAATTTCAATCATATTTTACGCATTGAACACTATATTTTAAAAAATTAGAGTTCAATCATATTTTACGCATTGAACACTATATTTTAAAAAAATTAAAAATTGATCCTAAATAAATTTATAATTGTAATTGATCCCTATAATTTTGTTAAAAAATTGCAAATTTACACCTATAATGTTTTTTATGAAGTTTAACTAGTACTTACGGCTTCTAATTTATTTATTTTTTGTCAATCTTTCGGTTTTTAGAAAAGAAGTTTTGATAATTTAAAATTCAATTATAAAATAAATAAGTTTTGACAAAATATTATTTCTTTCATAAAAACTAAACCGAACTTTTTTACATGTTATTTTATTTAAAAAAAATAATATTATTAATCATTCAAATTCAATTACTTATGGACAAATTCCATCATAGATTACATGCTTACATGAAACTAAACATCAAATTTTGAGTTTGTGAAAGGATCCACAAAATCATCCAATAGAGGAGGAGATGAAGAAGAAAGCTTATTATACTATAAATTCACAAAACAGCTTTTTCCTAACGCTGGCAACTTGATGGTGGGGATGGCGGCCACTAATTCCTTCCTTCAAACACATACATACATGTGGGACATACCAAAACCAATAGTATTATTCACTTAATTGTCCAACTTTTTGAGAGATCATAAAAACCAAAAACATTACATGTGATGACATATCACAATGTTTAGACACCTAAGTTGTGCATTCAAATACGTTTAATCGTGTAAATCGAGGATCATACATACACATGTATGCTAGTACCAATTCTCTACAAAATATATATATAGAGGTTTGACATATGTCATTTTTTAACCAATATCTTAATTAAGGTTTGCTTAATGACAAAATAGAAAATAGTAATTGGTAAGCATCATTTAAAAATTGACAAGAGAAATAATTAAATTTATAAAATAAAATTATTCTATAAAGAATGGCATATTATAATTTTTCTAAAAGAAACTAGTATTAAAAAATAACAAAGAGTGTATTAAGATTTAATTAATCAATCAAAGTAGTGTTGAATTAGTAAGTCATGTTTTCGAGAAAACAAAGCTTCAGAGGTTGGAGAAGCTTCAGAAGCTGAGCAGAGCTTCAGAAGCTACAGAGCTTCAGAAATTGTAGAGCTTCAGAAGCTGAGCAGAGCTTCAGAAGCTACAGAGCTTCAGAAGTTGTAGTGCTTCAGAAGCTGAGCAGAGCTTCAGAAGTTGTAGTGCTTCAGAAGCTGAGCAGAGCTTCAGAAGTTGTAGTGCTTCAGAAGCTGAGCAGAGGTTCAGAAGTTCTAGTGCCTCAGAAGCTGAGCAGAGCCTCAGAAGTTGCAGAGCTTCAGAAGTTGAGAAAGTTTCTGAAGCTAGTAATAGATAGTTAGTTTGTTATAGTTTTTTGTTTTGTCTTAGGTAGTTAATATACGATCGCTTGGCAGTGAAGCAAGCCCCATTTTGTATATAAATACCTTTGCCCCATGTGGATGAATGCAATCAACTCTTTTTCTTAATTCTCGTCTCAATTCTCTCGTTCTATTCTCTCTAATTTCTTCCAAAATTATCACATTGTCCCAACAAATTGGTATAACAGAGCCCGGTTGTGATTCACGTTTTGCATTGATTCTTTGATCAAGAAACAATGGCGAACAATGGCACAACCTCATCACAATTTCCTGCAAATCTTCCAGTTTTCAAAGGTGAAAACTATGATCGTTGGTGTGCGCAGATGAAGGTCATTTTCAGGTTTCAAGATGTTCTTGAAACTGTTAATGATGGAGTACCAGACTTGGCTGCAAATGCTGATGAAGCAGCAAGAGCCTTGCATCGCGAGTTGAAGAAAAAGGATGCAAAAGGTCTGTTCATCATACATCAGTGTGTGGATCCTAATATCTTTGAGAAGATCATTGAGGAAGAGTCTTCTAAAGGTGCTTGGGATACATTGAAAAAGATTTATGGAGGTGATGAAAAACTGAAGGGTATCAGGCTGCAAGCTCTGAGGAGACAATATGAAATGTTGGTGATGAATGATCAAGAAACGATAGCTGAGTATCTTTCAAGAATGTTGAGTATCACTAATTTGATGAAGTCAAATGGTGAAGCTTTGTCAGAGAGGTCCAAGATTGAGAAGGTTTTGAGAACCTTGACTGAGAAATTTGATCACATAGTAGTAGCAATAGAAGAATCAAAGGATTTGGCCACTATGAAGATAGAGGAGCTCCAAGCTTCATTGGAGGCACATGAACTGAGAGTCAAGCAGAGGAGCTCAAATAAAGCTATTGATCAAGCTTTGCAGGCAAAGTTTCAGAAAGGTTCCAAAGGGAAAAACAAGAAAAAGAAAGAAGATTCAGAGAATGATGGCAAGAACCTTAAAGATTCAGAGTCTAGCAAAGGTAACAAGAAAGGTTCAAAGAAAAAGATTGATAAGAAGGATGTGAAGTGTTATAATTGTCAGAAGCTTGGCCATTATGCTAGAGAGTGTCACTCTAAGAAAGTTGAGAGAAGTGACAAGGATGAAGCTCAATTGGCAAAGGGAAATGGTAGTGACTCTGATGATTCCCTGCTCATGACAACTACAAACACTGATGCTGATAAATCCAACTTGTGGTATCTTGACACTGGCTGTAGCAATCACATGACTGGCAACAAGAAGTGGTTCTTGAAGCTTGATTATTCAGTGAGACGGAATATCAAGTTTGCTAATAGCAGCCAGATCACTAGTGAAGGTATGGGGACAATTCTTGTGCAGAGAAAAGATGGTCAAGAATCCTTCATTAATGAGGTATTGTATGTTCCTTCTATAACAAGTAATCTGATTAGTCTTGGTCAATTACTTGAAAAGGATTATACAGTGACAATGGCTAATAAAGAATTGAAGATTCATGATGCTAAAAGTAGGTTAATCCTAAGAGCTCCATTGTCAAGCAATAGAACCTTTAAGGTTGAAATCAATGTGATTGATTTCAAGTGCTTAGCCTCAGTCACTAGTTCAGAAGAGAATTGGATATGGCACCACAGGTTTGGACACTTAAACTTCAAAAGTTTAAGCATGTTGAATTCCAAGAAGATGGTTCATGGCTTGCCTCAGATCAGAGCACCAAGTGAAGTGTGTGAGGAATGTTGTGCAGCAAAGCAGGCCAGAAATTCATTCAAGAATGAATTACCTATGAAATCAACTCAGAAGCTAGGAATGGTGTACTCAGATGTGTGTGGTCCATTTGAGGTGAAATCCATTGGAGGTAACAACTATTTTCTGACATTCATAGATGATTGTACTAGGCATGTTTGGCTCTACCTTATCGAAAAGAAAAGTGATGTATTTACCAAGTTCAAGAAATTTAAGACACTAGTTGAAAATCAAAGTGGATTTAGTGTTAAGAAATTGAGAACTGATGGAGGTGGTGAATACACTTCACATGAATTTGCAAAATTCTGTGAAGATGAAGGTATAGAGCATGAAGTCACTGCACCCTACACCCCTCAACACAATGGTGTAGCTGAGAGGAAAAATAGAAGCATCATGAACATGGCCAGAAGTATGCTTAAAGCTAAGCATATGCCTCATAAGTTTTGGGGTGAAGCAGTCTCTACAGCAGTTTACATCATCAATAGAAGTCCTACAAAGAGGTTACAAGACAAGACTCCTCATGAAGCTTGGACAGGTTTGAAACCAAGTGTTAGTCATTTTAGAATATTTGGCTCACTTTGCTTCAAACATGTTCCTGATCAAGTTAGAAGAAAACTTGATGATAGAAGTCAGACAATGATATTGTTAGGTTATCATCCCACTGGTGCTTACAAATTGTACTCACCTAGAGATAACAAAGTTGTGATTAGCAGAGATATCAGGTTTGATGAATCAAAGGGTTGGGATTGGACTGAAGGCACAAGTGCTGAAGGCTCAATGCTCAACAGAAGACTCATGCTTGAAGAAACAAATCAAGAGGAGATAGAAGTTGAAGATGATCAACCTAATGCTGCACCTAATCAACAGTTGAGAAGATCAACCAGAGAAAGGGTACAGTCAATAAGGTTGAATGAGTATGATGTGTTTCCTGATCAAGCAATCACTGAAGATGGAGAACTGGTCAATGAAGCAATGATTGCAGAGTTGGAACCGGTGACTCTAAGTGAAGCTTTGAAAGATTCAAATTGGTTGAATGCTATGAAAGAGGAGCTGAAGTCAATTGAGAAGAATAACACCTGGACATTGATGAACAAAGCTGTAAACAAGAGACCTATTGATGTGAAATGGGTTTTCAAGCTGAAGATGAAACCAAGTGGTGAAATTGCTAAGTACAAAGCAAGGTTAGTAGCTAAGGGTTTTCTTCAGAAGCCTGGACTTGACTTTAATGAAGTGTTTGCACCTGTGGCAAGGCTAGAGACAATTAGGCTAGTTGTTGCAGTAGCTACCTACAAAGGATGGGCTATGCACCAGCTTGATGTGAAATCTGCCTTTTTGAATGGACCATTAGAGGAAGAGGTATATGTGAAGCAGCCACCAGGATTTGAGATTAAAGGTCAAGAACAGAAAGTGTACAAGTTGAACAAAGCTCTCTATGGTTTGAAACAAGCTCCAAGAGCTTGGAACAAGAGAATTGATAGCTTCCTGCTGAATTTGAGCTTCACTAGATGCACATCAGAACATGGAGTATATGTGAAAGGCTCAAGTCATGATGAGATTATAATACTGTGTCTGTATGTTGATGATTTGTTGATCACAGGATCAAACAAAGCTGTGCTAGAGAGATTCAAAGCAGACATAATGAAGGAGTTTGAGATGACTGATCTGGGAGAGCTATCATATTTCCTTGGCATGGAATTTGTGAAAACAGATAGAGGCTATTTCTTGCATCAGAAGAAATATGTCATTGACATATTGAAGAGGTTTCACATGAGCAATTGCAACCCTGCAATTACTCCTATGGAAACAGGTGTGAAGCTGAGCAAGAATACTGAGGATGAGTTGGTTGATTCAACACTGTACAGACAGATCATAGGATCATTGAGGTACTTGTGCAATACTAGAATTGATTTATGTCATAGTATTGGTCTGCTGAGCAGATTTATGGATCAACCAAGGATGAATCACTTGACTGCTGCAAAGAGGGTCCTTAGATATGTGAAAGGAACCATTGATCATGGCATTTTAATTCCAAACCAAAGGAACAGTAGCAAGAAGCTAATGGCTTATGGTTACTCAGATTCAGATTGGGGAGGAGATCAAGATGACAGGAAGAGTACTGCAGGATACCTGTTCATGATAGGTAATGCACCAATCTCTTGGTGTTCTAAGAAGCAAGGGATAGTGGCATTGTCATCATGTGAAGCTGAGTATGTGGCAGCTTCATTTGCAGCTTGTCAAGCAAATTGGATTGAGATGTTGCTCACTGAATTGAATGCAGTAGAGACAACAAGGATGAAGCTACTTGTTGACAACAAGTCAGCAATTGATTTGGCTAACAACCCAGTTAGTCATGGAAGAAGTAAACACATTGAGAGGAGGTTTCACTTTTTGAGAGATCAAGTGAACAAAGATAAGCTTGAGATGGAATACTGCAATACTGAGATTCAACTTGCAGATATTCTAACCAAACCTATGGCAAAGGCAAGGTTTGACACTCTGAAGAAGCTTATAGGAATGAATGCTTTGGAAAACATGCCTTAGGAGGTGTGTTGAATTAGTAAGTCATGTTTTCGAGAAAACAAAGCTTCAGAGGTTGGAGAAGCTTCAGAAGCTGAGCAGAGCTTCAGAAGCTACAGAGCTTCAGAAATTGTAGAGCTTCAGAAGCTGAGCAGAGCTTCAGAAGCTACAGAGCTTCAGAAGTTGTAGTGCTTCAGAAGCTGAGCAGAGCTTCAGAAGTTGTAGTGCTTCAGAAGCTGAGCAGAGCTTCAGAAGTTGTAGTGCTTCAGAAGCTGAGCAGAGGTTCAGAAGTTCTAGTGCCTCAGAAGCTGAGCAGAGCCTCAGAAGTTGCAGAGCTTCAGAAGTTGAGAAAGTTTCTGAAGCTAGTAATAGATAGTTAGTTTGTTATAGTTTTTTGTTTTGTCTTAGGTAGTTAATATACGATCGCTTGGCAGTGAAGCAAGCCCCATTTTGTATATAAATACCTTTGCCCCATGTGGATGAATGCAATCAACTCTTTTTCTTAATTCTCGTCTCAATTCTCTCGTTCTATTCTCTCTAATTTCTTCCAAAATTATCACATTGTCCCAACAAGTAGGGCATGGTGCATGCAGGGCCTAAGGCTGCAGGCACAAAGTCCTTCTTCTTCTTCTAACGATTCTTTAATCATTGGTCATTTCAATGAATTTAAAGAATGAGTCACACATTACACAATGTGCTGGTGGAACCAATAAACAAGTAAACTTTGTATACTAATAGAAAATTAATTCTACTATTAGTAAAGTTTTTATATTAAGGATAGTTGTTGGAAAGGTTCAAGCTAATGTGGTAGATCTTAAAAGAAGATATTTTATGAAAGTTATAACTAGGAAACATTAAGACCTAAAAGTTTGAGGATAGGATAAGGTTGAAGTTAGTTGAAAAATTTGGCTTGCTTATGTGTTAATTATTAAATAATTAGTTAAGTTACAGTTGGATTCTCGTGTTCCCCTCTAAGATATGGCATCCTAGTTGGTTGCCAGGAGTGTATATACACATGCACAACTGTTTTTTTGACAACACTTTGTTCTGTCATTGGATTATATTCTAGGTAGTTTTTAGGGTGTACAAAGTTTTCAAAATAATTTTATGGTATATCGACTTTTAAAATCGTTTGAAATTCTAATAATATTTGAAGTGGTTTCCTATAAGTAGAAGTCGCCCATAATATTGCTTGTGTTTACGACTGTCACGTGACTTAATTAGTGTCGATTTGATAGGAAATAAGGAAAATAAATATTAGTGGCTTGAATTAAAATAGTCATTTGAATACTTTGCAGCATTCGAGTACATAAACCTTGTAATCGTAAGAAAGATGGTTTTTTAATTACGAGTCTAACAAAGGAAAAAATTGGATAGGATCCAATAAGATGGATATCCCCTTTTAAAAATTGAACATGAGGGTTTTCTCTCATTCGGCTATTTATACACAATAAAAATAAAGAAAGGAGGTACCGTCGTGGTTCTTTGGTTGAGTATTCGAGCAACGTTACCTTTCGAAAAATGAGTTGCTTGTTTTAGATTTTATCATTTGAGTAAAAATTCAAGAATTTTACTTATTAACAAAGTGGATAAAAAAATTCAATGTATGAGTTAACAGCATACGTTAAATCACATAAAATGCAACTATACAAATTTTTGTCAGAAACTCTTGTTAACTTAAGAGCTATACAAACTTTTTTTTGTTGCTATTTGAATTATATCTTTGTTGTCATGTGATCCTAAGACCTAAATATGTGTCAGAAAAGTTCCACATAAAATAACCTAAAGATATTTCCTTAAGAAGGGATTTTTAGGCTTAAACAATGTTTACAGACATGATAATTCTTATCTTATAAACCAATTTTATGAAATTGAATTAGACTTTAAATCAATTTAATTTAATTTATAAATTTATTCTAGATCAGTATCAGATACCAATATTTTTCTTTTTTTTTTTTGACAGACAGATACCAATATTTTTCACACTCTTATAAAATTGAAAAAAAATCGTCATTTATTATAAGCCGATTTTATAAAGATATATTAAAATTCAAACCCAAGCTTTTAGACCAAGGATTTGATAGCCATTTGTGCTACTTACCTCTCACCATTCAGGTATATGTCATTATCATTAGGGTTGAAAGGGAGATTAGTTGGGTCCAAGACCCTACCTTATGGCTACAAATTGGCAAGACATGATCATGAATTAGGAGTTAAAAAAGGACAGTAGATAAAAGGGACCAACTCCTTGTGTTCCAAAAAAATAGCAGTTGATAATGACACAATACATGTCACATAGCCAATAGTGAAACTTGCACATTCAATAACAAACCATATCACGCTGAAGCTTTTAAAGACATCTGGTGAATGGTGACAACACAATGTGTCCCCTCTATTCATATCTACCTTCTCATTTATAAGCTCGTGAGTTATGAGCTTGCTGTTACCTATGCTTTCAATAATGGTGTTTTCTATGTTACATTTGCTTAATGTTGATATTGACAAAACAAATGTAACTTGTCCTCAGATCGATGCTTATATCAATCGTTAGTTGGCAGGAAGGACCACGGTTCGAGTCCCCTGCAACTGCGATCGTGAGGGGGTTGGAACCACTTAATACCAAAACTGACTTCCAAACCAAATTAAACAGGTGGTGAAAGCCATAAAAAAAAAGATCGATGCTTATGTCTTTAATCGAGCTCATTGAACATTTGAGTTCAACTACTTGGTTAATATCAAAATATTATGTAAATAGCTAAAACCAGACAAAAGTTAATGTTAATGAGTAGATAATTGAGGTATGAGGATTAGAAGAATTCAAGATAAGATAAAATTGAGTGGAGCACACCAAGAAGCATGGGCAAAACAAAAAATGGTAACTTGACAGCACAAGCATTGCTAAAAAATCTTCTATTCTTTTGTTCTTTATGTAACGTAGTATGCTACTTCTAGTAGATGTACGAAGATGAGTGGTCTCATTTGCAACCATGAAGATTAATCTCTCGAATTAGATGGGATGACATGAGTAGCAAAATTCTCTCTAAAGTTTGACTTTAACGTTGTTGCATTCCCCAGAATCGGGTTTGAACTCAAGACCACTAATTATGTTCGAAGAGACCTGTACCATCTCATCCAGACATTACCATATTCTAAAAAACTTATGAAAGGCTATAATGGCTAATTTAATAACAAAACAAAACTTTATGCAAACTATTTCCGTGTATACAATATAATGACTTGCAATCATAGACAGTCAGCAAAAAACAATGACTGCAGAATTCAATTTCTATGAATCTAGCCTGTCCCATCTTCTCTCAAGTCAGGTGCAACTTCACCACTAGTTGGCCTGCAAGGTTTCAAAATACATAAAATGAGAAAATAGGCTATACCTTTAGGTTTAGTTTAATTAATCTAGCATTAGCACATCATTTCCTATGGCAACAAAATGCTTAGATTTCATTAATTTTACAGTTGATTCTGAGGTTACCAAATCAAATATAAAACCATTTCTAGACAGCATAAAAACTAAGATATATAAACCTTAAAAATATTTATTACATCAAAGCATAGCACAAGACACCTTTGTTAACATAATTTAAAGGGCTATATTGTCAATAATGTTATATTCATCACTAAACAACTCTAAAATATCAATCTGCATAGCTACAATCAAAGTTTTTTGGCTTGCTAGTTGCTACATAGATCAGGTCAAGTCAACACTCTCATTCACTCCCTACATTGTAATAATGGCAGGTCAAGGTCCTATAAAAGTTAAAGATCATAGCATGTAGTTATAAAACTATGTATTTCTCATTGTTAGAAAAGTAAATCCAAGGTGTAAGCTAGTATCATATTTAGTATTCTTCGCCATTTAAGGATGCTTCATGACCTGCCGTGCTCATTTCATTACAGTTTCACTCAGTCCCCCAACCAAATAACGCTATCTCTTATTGATGTTATTTTTTATTATGTTTTGCATTAAGTTTTAGACATTTAGTTACTGGATTCAAAGGATAATGTTCACTTCTTTCTAAAGCCAAGTCTTGTGCAAATCACTCGATCATTCTACCTAAAAATATTTTATTAGGCCATATCACATCTAAAATGAGACTCTCAACGCACACCCCTCATGTCTAGGAATAGACATTAGGAGTGTAACCCGAGTTGTTTCATAACAGATGACCAAACAGATTTAGGATACACTTTGATATCATCTTAAAACTTGAGTATGATATAACTCCGCCACAAAACCAGCTTATAAGGTGGAAGATATCTCCCACTTACAAAAACTTTGAAAAAAATATCACATCCAATGTAGGACTCTTGACAATACTAAGAAATCAGACTGATTCTTAAGGGATTATCTAAGATACTATAAGATTAGAAACTAAACATATACGGAGTAAGATAATTTGACATACTCTAGGATAATATCAAGATATTTTAAAACATTTTCATATATTTCAACAATACCCCTTAAGTTAAAGTTTACTTGGTTTTAAGCTTGTTACAAATGAACTCTTAAGTTATATATTTCAAAGATACTATAAGTGAAAAATAGCCAAATAGTATAATTTGATTTTGAAAATTTGTAGGGCCCAATCACATATGGATCAAGAGTTGAGAACAATTGCAGCTAAGACAAATGCAACTAGGTAGGACAATAAAATCGAGGCCCAAACTGATGGAGACCAAGGAGGCCAAATAGGTCCAAATGAAACAAAGAATGCAGAAGCACTAAAAGGCTTAGAGGACTCATGACAAGACCAAGGAGGCCAAATAGGCCCAAATGGAACAAAGAATGCAAAAGCACTAAAGGGCTTGGAGGACTCATGACAAGACCTAAGACTGCTGAGGCTAAGGAAGCATTAGATCAAAAAATTTGAAAAGAAGAAGAATAAGAAAATTAGATTTTGTTGAAACATCTTTTATTTTTGGCTATATCTTGAGTTCTGGATAACTTATTGAAGTGTTATTTGATGTGTAGAAAAGCTAAGAGAATTATCTACAAGCCGTCATTTTGAGCCTGAGACCTAACCCCAATTCTATATGGTGAAAACTGAGCTTGAAGTTGAATACGAAATTAACTTGATTTCTTGTATTTTGGGTTTTCTTTTGTATTCTTCTTAAACTACTTGTATTTGGCTTGGGTTTTGTCCTAGAGCAACCCTCAATAGTGCTCGGTAGGTGCTACTTTAGTATGGCTGCCTACCACTACAGAATATCTCTATAAATAGCCTTGTCATCTCCTTGTTTTGGGACTTCATAAATCATAACGAAATTTCAATTTGCACTCCTTTGTGAGATTGTGGGGGCATAGTTATCCTAAGTGTTTGGATGAACCGTCGTTGATTCTATACCAGGATTATCCTTACTCTTATGATGAATCCTTACCGAACTTATCACTCTAAACGTGTGTGGCGTCTTCTTTCATTTCTATCAGTATCTATCTTTTAACTTTTGCTATTTATTTCTTATTGTTGTACCACTTCTGTTGTTCTTTCTTTTAAGGCCCCGTTTACTTTGTGAAAATATTTTCAATTTTCATTTTCTAAATTGTGTTAATTTTACTTGCTAACATGAAGATAATACACTATCGAAATAAACAATTGTGTGCATTTTTTGGAAACAATGAAAATGACAAAAAATTGTTTTCATTATTTTCAAAAATGCATCATCTCTAGCTGCATTTCATGATCTCTCCGTCACAATGATTCACTTCAAGAGTACTACAATCTTATTAGCAAGTTAAAATAAACAACTATTTTAGTAAATAAAAATTAGAAAATATTTTCATAAAGTAAACATGACCTAATATATTTGTGTGTCATTGATAAAAAAGACAAAAGTTTGATATTTGTTTCATCTTCCCCATTTAAAAAAGTTGTGCACACTTAAGGGTAAAGATTGGATCCTAAGGAACCCTTTCTAATGCTCATTCTAGAATCTTTATTGAATCAAATTCATATTGTGTTAAGGTATTATTATATGGCACCAACTGTACAAGATTATAAAGCTCGACTCAAATCCTAAAATAAATAGAAAAAGACAAAACACTAACCCATAGTTACAAATCATGTACTTTTAAGTTTTAATGCAAGACTCAAATCCTAAATAAATAACCAAACAAATCATGATAATGACTAAGAAATATGAAAATTAGCTTAAGAGATAAAATGTGATCAATTATAAATTCAATATTATCTTGAAACAATAGTCAAAATCATGATCTTACTCATAATATCATGCCATTTTACAATCTTTGGATCTCGTGACAAGCGATTTGATAGGTTGTAGTGCTTATACCTAGGATCATAACATTAGACGACTTTCAGTGTAATTATTACACGCGCAGTATTCGATCAGCAATCATATTTTTGGGTCAGGTTCTGCAATCTGGTTGCTAGAAAACCAATTTTTGTGGATGAAAATGGAAGCCATCTGCATGTAATTTCCCACCTCTCTCTATAAATTCTAAGCCTACTCTCCCTGCATATCTCCGCCTATTTCTTAAAAACTTGGTGTTTAGTGAATTTTCCTATTTGGAGTTGTTAAGCTGTGTTACTACTGTAGGTTAGATTTTTATTTTCTGACTTAGTTACATATGTTCTTACAAGAACTCATAAAAGCAACAGTTTTTTAATTTGTAGAGACTGAATCTAAATAAAAAAACTTACAGGTACTAAACCAAAAAACACTGCAATTGCAAGGACTAAAATCATATTTAAACCTTAAATCATAAATGTCTATATCTTTTCCTTTGTTTTTATTCAGAGATAAATAAATAACACGTAAATAAAACAGAAGAATACTGCAGAGCAAACAATAAAAGAATAAGTTTCACTTAAAAGTTTAGGAAGTATTGCACTTACAATCCACCTAAAACTTTGATAGTGTCGTAGAAAAACCATTGCAAAGTTATGGAAGGACCAACCAGCAACATTCTAATAGGAAGACTCCTGGTAAATAAATTGGCTAGTCCAATTTTTCTGATAGCCTGCCATAAAATAAGTGAAAACATTTAGTTCAACAGCTTCGATCTCGGAAGGAAGTATCATAAACCAAAATGAAAAGAAGTAGATACCAGCAGAAGACTATCAGCTTTTCTGTTATAAAGAGAAGCTACTATATTGTCAGCGGGATTAGATACAAAGCTACCAACAGAGCCAGCGGTATATCCAGCTAAACATGTCACGCCAAGTTGTTGAGCTTTTGAACATTCCTCCTTTTTTCTTTTGACAACATTACGATATAAAAAATCAACAGAGTGCTCGAACGTTGAAAACATAACCATGGAAACTGTCCAACAAAAAAAGCAGGAAACTTAATATTCAGTACAATGATGAACAGCTGCAAGAGTTATAACTCACTATCACCGAAACCATTCACTCAATCACCGCGCTAATCCAAAGGATAAAATTAATTCTTATAAGAAGATAGTTTCGATGTATGTTTACAACATAGTTATAACAAAATAATTACAACATAATTCAGAAGAATATAATTATATGCTGTAAGATTTCACAATATAGAATGGCAGCTAGCATAAAAATGTGAAAATATTGTTCATGTTTTGTTAACTTTTAGATATAAAGTTGTACACAGCCCTAACTAGTGCAAGATTAAATAAAGTTTCAAGAGATTATGAAATTACATGGAATGTTTCGACCCAAAAGTGGAACAAGTCCACGGTAGAATCTGCAAGCAGTAAATAAAATAGAAGATAAATAATCATAACCATCTCCTAAAGACAGATGCACATCAAGTAGTAAAACTAATGTATTGAAATTTTATTTACCCTCGTGCGCCTTCTGCTGCATATACCTTCGGAAATCCGTCAAACATACCCTTAGCGAAACTGGGTTGTGCTTGAACCCTGACTTTAACGGCTTCAAATGGACATAGAGCTAAATTGGCAAAAACTTCAGCAGATGCGCTGCTAAGAAAGAACACAAGACTCCTGTGCTGATCTACCAATACATTAGAGTAAACCCCCTTAAAATATTCGTAGAGACCAAACCTGCACCCTCCTTGAGCACCATAGCCAAAGAACTTGCCTGTCCAACCTTTCCAAAGGACAGAAGGCCCTTGTTCCCTCAATAAGGTAGTAAAGCAAGACGAAATACTGTAATATTTAATAGGATGCACCTACATGTAACAACATAACTTCCCCCATTAAATATGGCCAAACAAAAACATGATCAATTCTAAACATTTGGGTGAAAAATTATTCTCATAAAGGGTAGCCAAAAATATTCAATTTTCCACATTTTGTTGGGTCTTAAACCCTCCAAAATTCCTAGGGGAAAAGACCCCTGATAATCCGAAGTTCGGATGAGAGGTAAGTAAAGTCTGACCAATAATTGTTCCAGCCAAGGTTTAAAATCGAGAACTCCAATTTTTATCTTCTTCTAGGTCTTTTCATTAGTGTGAAAAACCATTCTCAAACTCAAAAATAAAGGGTAGCCCCAAAAATTCTGTTTTTCCATCCCACATAAAAGGGTAGCCAAAAATATTAAATTTTTCCCCTTTTTTGTCCATTAGTGTGAAAACCCATTCAAGAGTAGCTCAAAAAAAATCTGATTTTCCACATATATTATAACTAAACATTAGGGTGCAAAATCATTCTCATAAATAAAAGGGCAGCCAAAAATATTCAATTTTCTCAGTTTTTTTTTTGTCCATTAGTGTGAAAAATCATTCTCAAACATAAAGGGCAGCCCAAATTTATTTATTTTCCAACATATATTGTTACTAAACATTAGGGTGCAAAATCATACTCAAACACAAAAGGGTATAAAAAAAATTCAATTTTTCCACTAACCCTTTTCTAAAACCTAATCAAACAAACTAAAAAACAGTTTATCAAACATGAAATTGAAATGCAACCTGCATGTTAACTTTCAAAACGTCAAGAGGAGTGGTAGCAAGATGAGTGGTACCAGCACTAAGCATTCCTCCAATGGTACAAAGGGCATAATACCTAGGCGTTAATTCCTCAGAGATTCTTCCTTCCATGGCAGCCATGATCCTGTTTTTTGTTTCTTTCTTTCTTCAGTCACGTTCAAGTTAACTCCATTTATTCTTCACTCACTGAACTTTCACGTGTTTTTTGATTCAGAAAAGAAAAGATGAATTTTTATGCTTTGTGGCTTTGTGCTTTTTTTTTTCTAGAAAGAGAAAGAAAGGAACAAAATTAGAGGTTGTAAGAGTGACACAAAACATATGAAAATACAACACAACTTTGTTTGAATTGAATCTGATTCTTGTATACCAAATGTTGTTAACATCAAAAGTCAAAGAATGCCCCCATAATGTTGGAACTTCTTCGGCCGTTCGAAAAGTTAGTAGAGTTTGAGTTTTTTGCCCCAAAAATATACGAAATTTTTCAAAACAAAAACAATTTATTTTTGTTATTGTTAAAATAAAATATTTTGTAGAACTTGACAAAAAAAAATTATAGAAAAATGCTAACGAGTACTCTCTAATTAAAGAGTTTAAAGAGTCGAGAAGATGACTTTGGGAAAAAGTAACTATAAAATAGAAGAAATAGGATTTGGAAACTCTTTAATTTTTTCCTCTTATATTTTAATTGTGTTGTGGAAATAATGAAATATTAGTTATTCATTTACTTTTTGACACAAGTTATTCATTTATTTTCTTCTCTTTCATTTTAATAGTTTTTTTTTTGTTAGAGAATGAGAAATAACGAGAAAGGTTCTTCTCAAAAAAAAATTCTCAAGCTTTTTTAATTGTTACATTTTAATTATTGATCAATTTTTTTCTAATTAAAATATTATTATAAGTTTTTATCAATGGTTTACATGTACGCATTATTTTCTCAATTTTTTTAAAATAGAGATAATCCATTCTAACATGTGAAGAGAGGATTTTAGAAATTACTTACAAAATCACTTAATATGGAGAATCCAAAAAATTGTATTGGATGAGGAATTTTGAAGACCTGGCCCATTAGGTTTCGGGCTATTCATTACCAATATTTTTATGCGATTTTTGTAAAAATAACGTATTTAGTTAAAACTTTTAATAAAATTACTAGCAAACGGAAGGTTTTACGGGTCTCATGTGTAAGGCCATTGAAACCAATGTTTTCCAAGGCTATAAGGTTAGTAATAATTTTACGTTTCATACTTTTCAATTCGTGGATGTGTTGGACTGAATTTTAATCATAATTATTTTTAATTAAAAAGTTGGCCCAACAGAATGAAATTAAATGTCCAAGGAACACGTGTCCTTCGATTTGTCCAGCTGGGAGTTTCGATTGATGATGCGAGTCGAAGAAGGCGTTTCGATCCACGTTATCACTTGAGCTATTTGGCATCGAAAGGAACAGGAACTTAGCGAGTTAAATGGGCCAGCCCAAGAAGTGCAAGTCAGGCCCAAGTTCGAAGCACGCCAGGAGCGGTTATTGGAAGTGGAGAACGTGGGAGATTGAAGGCGCAATCTGGAGCGTCCAGATCATCTAGGCAGTTTATGTCTTTATTTGTATATATAGTAGTTCCTTAGAAGGAATCGAGGTCGCAAAACTGTTTTCATATAGTTTCTCTGAAAATTCTAAGTACTCAGCGAAGAAAGAAAGGAATTCCAAAGAGAAGCATGTACGGTTTGTGAACCATTTTCATTGTATTCTGTCTTTGCATTTATGCAAGTTTGTTTTATTACAATTTCGTTTGATGTTGCATGAAGTTTGTTGTTTTCGAGGCGATTCGAACCAACTTGCTTTCTTTACCTTTTTTGTTAAACAAATAAAAAATACAAGTGTTTATTGCAACTCGATGAACACTAAAACTTTTCACTAAAAAGCAAGCACAAAATTGTCCTGAGATTTCTAGTTGGTCTCGCAAGTTTAGAATACCTAAACTAGCGCTTGTTTACCAAAAATCGATGTAAACAAATTGGCACGCCCAGTGGGACTGGTTTTGTGCTTAAAATTGTAACAAGTTTACGCGTTTAGAAATAATAACTGTTAAGTTGCGGTTATGACTAGAACTACACAAATTTACAATTCAACAAATAGCCAAAGTTCTAACGCAATGAGTGGTAGTGGGAACCAAAATGTTAATTCTAGTGGGGGATCACCTAATTCCTCGCAGAATTCTAACACTGTAAGTGTAGCCGTCAGTTCGATGGTTTCAAATTCAATGGTTTCGACCCAATCAGAATCCGTTCCTGCAATGATGTCCTCTACCTTTACAACTTATGGGACATCAGGAATGCAATCCATTAGTAACCCTTTGTTTGGACACATACCACCTCCTACACAAGGTTTTCAAACCTTCCCTCCACATGAACAGGAGAGGTACACTGATCTTAGGGTAACCCCAAGGCCTCTAACGGTTTCGTCGTTATTATCTTTGAGGCATCAAATGGATGAGAGTAACCACGAAATGGTTAATCTCTTGACACAACAAATTGGTACTGTCTTTAACCCGTTAATTCAAAGTACCAATGATAGTTATAACATGTTGGCCCACCAGATGGGTCGAATTGCTGATTTTTTTGGGACGCCTGCTACTCAGGCACAGCCTAGGTTGAATTATCAGGCACCACAATTAATAATGCCTGCTGCATCTGCAACTCCCCAAAACCAAGGCCAAACATACACAATCCCTGAGCGGCCTACTAACCAAGGGCCAGCCTTTGTAGCCCAAGAAGAATATCAGCACCAAAATGAAGCTTATCAACCTCCTCGAGTTGTCATGGTTCAAAGGAACCAAGATGCTGATGAAGTGGTTCGAGAGGTTCAGAATAATAATTTTGCTAGACATAATAACTTAGTCGAAACCATTTTGACTCAAAATGGCCTTAACACAGGATTTAGAAGGCCAAATTTCGTTTTTGCCTTGTCAGAATATGTGTTGCAAACAGAGTTACCAAGGGGTTGGAAAATCCCTAAATATACTAAGTTTGCAGGAGACACTAATGAGTCGACTGTCGAACATATTGCCAGATACTTGGCAGAGTCAGGGAACTTAGCAAATAATGAGAATCTAAGATTGAAGTACTTTCCCAATTCTCTAACCAAGAATGCTTTCACATGGTTTACCACTTTGCCACCTAATTCGATTCACAATTGGACTCAGTTGGAAAGATTGTTCCATGAGCAGTTTTATATGGGCCAAACTAAGATAAGCCTTAAAGAATTGGCCAGTGTCAAACGAAGGGCACAAGAGTCCATTGATGATTATCTAAACCGGTTTAGGTTATTAAAGGCCAGATGTTTTACCTCAGTGCCTGAATACGAACTAGTCGAAATGGCAGCAGGAGGCCTAGATTATTCGATTAGGAAAAAGTTAAACACTCAATATCTTCGAGATATGTCACAACTAGCTGACAGAGTTAGGCAAATCGAGCGTTTGAAAGCTGAAAAAGTTAGAAATTCTAAGTTCCAGAAAAAGAAAGATGTTGCTTTTTTAGATTCATATGATAATGAAATTGATTATGAACTTGAAGATGAGTGTTCTGATTTCGATGATAGTGATGTTAACGTGGCTGAACTAAAGTCAGGGCCTCCTTATACTTGCAAGCTGTTGAGGCCTTCGAATGGAAAGAATCCAACATAACCAAAAAATGAAAAATATGCAACGAAAACTTATACTTTTGATATTACTAAGTGTGATGAAATTTTCGATTTGTTGGTTTCTGATGGTCAAATCGTTGTGCCAAAAGACTTAAAAATACCTCCAATAGAACAAAGAAAGAAAAGAGGTTATTGTAAGTATCATAATTATTTGGGCCACAAAACTTACCAATGTATTCTTTTCAGGGATTTGGTCCAGAAAGCTTTGAATGAAGGTAGATACTGATCCTTTGCCAAATGCTGATGCCGTTTACGTCGAAATCGTGGACTGCAATATGGTCGACCTGGTGGACCCAGCGCCAGTGAAGGCTATTCCTGAGGAGGAGTATGAGAAAAGGGTAAAGGAAGTTTACCCCATGCCTGAGGAAGATTTGGCTGACTATCTGAACAGGTGTAAGCTGAATAACGTCGAAGTCATGATGTGCCCCAGGTGCAGTGCTGTTTGTGATAGGGACACTACCAAGTGTCTCAGAAATTGTATCCCTTACGCTGTTCTTGTATTTTTCTGAATTTATTTTAATCACCTTCCTTCTTTCATTTTGTTTCTGTCTAATAGGGACATTGTCGGCATTTTCGCAGTTCTGGCTACTACTAGGTCCAGTCATTCTAATCTTTTTGATCTTAATCCTGAGATAGAGAAAACTTTTCACACACGCCGTAGAGCAAATCAGGCTAGCACTAGTTCACCACCTGTTATCGATCCTATTTCTTTGTGCAAATTATTTGATTGTGATTCTGAAGTTGTTTTTAATAACATGGCTGCTGAACAAAGAACACTAAGGCAGCTTGCTGCTCCTGATGTGAATTACAATGGTCTATGTATCGAATATGGTGATGTTGCTATTCCATTTGAATTGAAATCTGGTTTAATTCACTTGCTTCCAAAGTTTAGTGGTCTTGCAGGTGAAGATCCCAACAAGCATTTGAAAGAATTCCAGGTTGTTTGTTCTACACCATTGAGGCCTGAAGGAATAACAGAAGATCATATCAAACTCAGAGCCTTTCCTTTTTCGCTCCAGGGTGCTGCAAAAGATTGGCTATACTATCTTGAACCAAATTCTGTCGCAACTTGGAATGATTTGAAGAAAGTTTTTCTAGAGAGATATTTTCCCGCCTCTAGAGCTGCATCAATCAGAAAAGAAATCTGTGGCATTAGACAGGGAAATGAATCATTGACTGAATATTGGGAGAGGTTCAAACATTTGATCTCCAGCTGCCCTCAACACCAGATTACCGAACAGTTGCTTATTCAGTATTTCTATGAGGGATTGCTACCAATGGATAGAAACATTTTGGATGCAGCTAGTGGTGGAGCACTTGTTGATAAAACTCCAGTTGCTGCAAAGGCCTTGATTGAAAACATGTCACTTAACTCTCAACAATTCACAACCAGAAATAATTCTGTCACTCAAACAAAAGGTGTGAATGAGATTCATGCTTCTTCTTCTTCTTCCAACAAGGCTCTAGAGACCAGAATTGATGAACTTACTTCTTTAGTGAAACAACTGGCAGTGAGTAAAGCTCAAACAAATAAGTTGTGTGGTATATGTACTTCTACTGAACATCCAACCGACACTTGTCCCATTCTTCAAGACGAGTCAGTCACTGAGATGCCCCAAGCATATGCAGCAACCCTTTATAACCGAGGCAACAATCAAAACAGGTACAACATTCCTGATCTTTCCACAAACAAGTATCATCCCAGTTGGGCGAATCATCCACTTCTGCGGTATGGGAACCCAACAGCACAACAAAACACACCACCACCACCAGCTGCTGCCTCCGGACCTTCATTGGAGGACCTCATGAAGCAAATGATTGCAAGCAATATGCAATACCAGCAGCTAACAGATTCTAATATGCAGAATATGCAGACACAGATTGGGCAACTTGCTACTTCAATTAATGTCCTGCAGCAAGCTCAAGGATCGAACCAACTACCTGCTCAAACAGTGGTGAATCCTAATGTTCCTAATCCTAATGTGAGTGTAATTAACTTGAGATCTGGAAGGGTGACACAACCAGCCCCCGAAGAAAATAAAAAAATTCAAAAAAAAGTTCTTGAGGTAACACCTGAACCTGTACCTGTTGAAGCTCCCGTTGTTGTCGAGGCGGCTGAAAAAGAGTATGTTCCAAAAATTCCTTTCCCTCACAGAGTACAGAAAAATAAAAAAATTGATGAGGAGGACAAAGAGAGATAGATACTCGATGTATTCAACAAAGTGGCGGTAAACATTCCGCTTCTTGATGTGATCAAGCAGATTCCGAAATATGTAAAGTTTCTGAAAGATTTATGCACTCGCAAGAGAAGGTTGAAGGGTAATGAGCGAGTCAATTTAGGGCGAAATGTTTCTGTCCTTATTCAGCCTAAGCATTCATCTGAGCCCTCACTTGAGAAGGGCACTGTTTCATCTCTCAATCAGGCTATACCACAAAAATGCAAAGATCCAGGAACTTTTTCTATTCCATGTACCATTGGGGATAGTAAATTCGAAAATTGCATGTTAGATTTAGGAGCTTCTATTAATGTTATGCCTACTTCTATTTTTAATAATCTTGATCTTGGTCCCTTGCAGCCTACAGGTCTCACTATTCAGCTAGCAAACAGGAGCAATGCTCGCCCTGTTGGAGTAGTGGAAGATGTTCTTGTTCAGGTTAATGACTTGATTTTTCCTGCAGATTTTTACAATCTTGACATGGCTGGAGAAACAGAATCAAGCAGATCGCCAATCATTTTGGGCAGACCATTCATGAAAACAGCAAAGACAAAAATTGATGTTGACGATGAAATCATGTCCATGGAATTTGGTGACATTATCGCGAAATTTAACATTTTCGATGCTATGAAGCATCCCTCTGAAGAGCACTCCGTGTTCCAAATGGAGTTGCTCTCTGAAATTGTTGATGAATTTAATTTTGATTTGTTCTCTGCTAATCCATCTTTATCTGGTTTTGATGATGATTATTCATGTGATGATTGTACTAACACTGACCTTTGTGTTGCTTGTGCTGAAATTGATGCTCTCTTGTTGGATGACAATTTTCCTGCAGGTGAAGTTGTTGGTCTTGACATCATGGCTGCCCCCGCCAAACCATCCATTGAACAACCACCCTCCCTTGAGGTTAAACCACTCCCTGAAAATCTGAAATATGCTTATTTGGAGAGTCATAAAAAACTCCCGGTTATAATTTCTTCTAACCTTGATTTTGATCAAGAAAATAAGCTTTTGCAGGTTTTGAAGAAGCATAAGAAGGCTATTGGGTGGACATTGGCTGATATTCCGGGTATAAGCCCCTCCACACATGTATGCACAAAATTTTACTTGAGGATGGAGCGAAAACGGTAAGGCAACCACAAAGGAGGCTTAATCCCTTGATCCTTGATGTGGTGAAGAAAGAGGTAACCAAACTTTTGCAAGCAGGTATCATATATCCTATCTCTGACATTAAATGGGTAAGCCCAGTGCAGGTTGTACCTAAGAAATCTGGTCTCACAGTGGTAAAAAATGAAAAGAATGAACTTGTTCCCACTAGAGTTCAGAATAGCTGGAGAGTTTGTATTGATTACAGGAGACTAAACCAGGCTACTAGAAAGGATCACTTTCCTTTGCCGTTCATTGATCAAATGCTTGAGCGGCTAGCTGGTAAATCACATTATTGCTTTCTTGATGGTTTTTCAGGTTATTTTCAGATTCATATTGCACCTGAAGATCAAGAAAAGACCACTTTCACGTGCCCATTCGGCACATTTGCTTATAGGAGAATGCCTTTTGGGCTTTGCAATGCTCCTGGAACATTTCAACGATGCATGATTAGTATTTTTTCTGAGTTTATTGAAAATTGCATCGAAGTGTTTATGGATGATTTCACCGTTTATGGTTCCTCATTTGATTCGTGTTTAGACAGTTTGGAATTGATTTTGGCAAGATGCATTGAAACTAACCTTGTTTTAAATTATGAAAAGTGTCATTTTATGGTTCAACAGGGAATTGTTTCGGGACATATAATTTCTAAAAAAGGGATTTCTGTTGACCCTGCTAAAATTGATGTGATCTCTACATTGCCTTACCCATCTTGTATTCGCGATATTCGTTCTTTTCTTGGCCATGCAGGTTTTTACAGGCGCTTCATTAAAGATTTCAGCAAGATAGCTCTTCCGCTGTCAAATTTGTTGAAGAATGATGTTACTTTTGATTTTGATGACAAATGCAAAAAAGCGTTTGACTTCTTGAAGAAAGCATTGACCTCTGCCCCCATCATCTAGCCTCCTGACTGGACCCTTCCTTTTGAGATTATGTGTGATGCTTCTAACTATGTTGTTGGGGCGGTCCTTGCACAAAGGGTTGACAAGGCTGCCCATGTTATTTATTATGCTTCTAGAACTTTAGATTCTGCACAGTCTAATTACACCACTACTGAAAAGGAACTTCCAGCTATTGTTTTTGCACTTGATAAATTCAGATCATATTTGCTAGGTTCCAAGGTTGTTGTTTTTACTAACCATGCAGCTTTAAAGTACTTGTTAAAGAAACCAGAAGCAAAGCCGAGACTGATTCGGTGGATGTTGTTGCTCCAAGAATTTAATGTCGAGATTAAAGACAAAAGTGGAGCTGAGAATTTAGTGGCCGATCACTTAAGCAGAATAGAGCGTGATGAGGATCCTTCCCCCATTCAGGATAACTTTCCTGACGAACATCTTTTACTCTTACATGGGGTAACTCCTTGGTTTGCTGATATTGTAAATTATCTTGTTGCTGGTGTTTTTCCTACAGGTGCATCTAGGACACAAATTCACAAGCTTAAGAGTGATGCAAAATATTATGTTTGGGATGACCCATATCTTTGGAAATTTGGTAGTGATCGGGTAATTAGGAGATGTGTTCCCGATTACGAGATTGAATCCATTTTGCATTTTTCTCATGCTTCTCAAGTAGGGGGACACTTTGGTCCTCAAAGGACTGCAAGAAAAGTCCTAGATTCAGGTTTCTATTGGCCTACTATTTTCAAGGATGCTTATGAGACTTACCGCACTTGTAAAGAGTGTCAGTTAGCAGGTACAGCCATCACTCGTAAGAGTGAAATGCCTCAGCAATCTATGCTTTTTTGTGAGGTATTTGATGTGTGGGGAATTGACTTCATGGGTCCTTTTCCTGTATCATTTGGTTTTCTCTACATTTTACTTGCTGTTGATTATGTTTCAAAGTGGGTGGAAGTTATCCCCACTAGGACTAATGATTCTAGAGTTGTTGCAGATTTTGTCAGGTCCAATATTTTTTGCAGGTTTGGAATACCTCGAGCTATCATAAGTGACCAAGGCACACATTTCTGTAACCGCACTATGGAAGGTTTACTCAGAAAGTATGGAGTTGTGCACAGAGTTTCTACTGCATATCATCCCCAAACTAATGGGCAAGCTGAGATCTCAAACAGGGAGATTAAGCAAATTTTAGAAAAAATGGTGCAGCCAAATAGGAAGGATTGGAGTCGCCGTCTAGAAGACGCACTTTGGGCTCAGAGAACAGCTTTCAAGACACCAATTGGGATGTCTCCCTATAGACTCGTGTTTGGTAAGGCATGTCACCTCCCTGTTGAAATTGAACACCGTGCTTATTGGGCGGTCAAAAGCTGTAATTTGGAAATGCAAAAAGCAGGTATGGAAAGAAAACTTCAATTAAAACAGCTTGAAGAGCTTAGGCTAGAAGCCTATGAAAACTCTAGAATTTATAAAGAGAAAACTAAGCACTTTCATGATAAAATGATTTCTATAAAGGAATTCTCTGTGGGCCAACAGGTTTTATTGTTTAATTCCCGCCTAAAAGTAATGGCTGGGAAACTTCGATCTAAGTGGATTGGCCCTTTTGTTGTTACTAATGTTTTCCCTCATGGTGCGGTAGAAATAAAAAGTGCAGGTACTGATAAGGTGTTTAAAGTCAACGGACAGCGGCTGAAGCTGTTCCACGAAAATTCGATGCCCATTGAAGAGGGACTTGTTGAAGAGATCTCTTTGGAGAAACCGTCCTACCCACCAGCTGCTACACCTTAAACTCTCGGGTGTGTTCCTTCCTTTTTCTCACTATATGCTTATTTTTACATTGCGGACAATGTCTGATTTAAGTGTGGGGGGAACAATTTACATCTAGTTGTTTTATTTTATTTTTAATTTTAGTCTTTCTTTTAAAAAAATAAAAACCAAAAAAAATCAAAATATCAAAAAAAGTTTTGGCATGCATGCAACTGTTATGAGTAGTTTCATTGTTCTAGGCCTAGAGGTGTATGTCATGATATGAATAACATTTTTGCTTGTGTAGTGTGATGAGTTGACTTGATACTAGATTGTGCGTCATTTGTGATAGAACATTGAAACCTTGTGAGATTTTGAGCCTCCAGCAATTCGTTGTTTCTTGTGTGGTTCACTCATACTGTTAGTAACTTCTAGAACTTGACTTGACTCTTGAAGCACTTGTTTCACATGCATGTACTGAAATGATCTAGGCAATTTTCTTTCATAAGCTACTTTTAGCCAAATAAGCCTACCCTGATATTTCATCCCTTGTTAAGCCCCTTTGAGCCTTTTATTCCCATTCTTGGTTTTATAGCTCATTACAAGCCGATTAAGCCTTTGTTTATATCCATTCTTTTTGTGTCCCAATCTAAGGGATAAAGAGCTTGAATTTTACTTATGATAAGTGTGGGGGTGCTCAAAATTTGGTTCTAATGTTGATATGATTTGTGAAAGGGAAATGTCTTGTTTAGGTTCATATGTGGTATGGAATGAAGAAAAAAAATATACAAAAAGAAAAAAAAGACAGAAAAAAAAATGAAAAAAAAGAGAAAAAAGAGAAGAAGAAATGGGCAAATTTGGATTTCAAGGTGTGAAAAGAAAAATATCTTAGGATGTGAAGGAGTTATGTTGTTTAGTTCAAATATTTTGGGTTTAGTTGACATGTTCTACTATGTCATTGCACTTTGTTGAGCTTCATTAACCCTCATGCTTATTAATATTCAATTGAATTTCATGCTTCTTTATCTTCTTAGATTTTATAGCCTAGTCTCCCTTAGGATCATCCCACCTTTACCTTGGCCCCGTTACAACCCGAATAAAGACCTTTTGATCTTTGCATGCATGTGCTTCATTGTGTGGATGTCCTCCATCTTTGGGGACGGAAGAGACTTGTCAAGCTTATGGCAGTGCTAACTTTGATGATGTGCTTTGAGCGTAAACACTGTCCCTAACACTCAATTTTTGAGTGATTGAGTGCACTTTATACAAATATTTCGTGAGGTTCTATCATTTTTGAAGCACTTTTTAGTCTTATAGCCACCTTGTTCATTGCACATGTGTTAAGATGTTGTTCATGATTGTTATACACCTTGAATCTTGGAATGTGTTGATTGCTTGTGACTTTGCATTATGCCTTGTTTTCTTTCTCTTCCATCTTTTTGAAGTCTTTTTCTTAAATTTTGCTCAGGGGTGCAAAAGTTCAAGTGTGGGGGAATTTGATCAGTGCATTTAGATGCACATTCTTCTACTATTGTACTTAGGCATTTCTCTAGTTTGAGTTAATATTTTTACTATTTTATTATGTTTTTAGATTTAAGTTTATTTTAGCCTTTATTTTATTTTCGTATTTTATTTTTCAGTATTAGCAATCTGCACGAATAAATTCATAACTGGAGCTTCGAGTATCGTATTGCGGCGCGGTCAGTTGCGTTGGAAAGCTAAGAGACAAAGCTACAACATTTATGTTCAGTGGAGAAGCTGTTTCAGAGTGCAAGGGTCTCTAATTTTCGTGGAGTTTCAGACTTAAATAATTAGTCTAATGGAGATTTAATTATTGGCCTTTAGTTTCTTTGGCCTTGGCCTTTGGATGTCACTCTTTTCTCCTATATATAAATAACAAAAACCAGAAATAAGGTGTGTAATTTTCGATCACTATTCACAACAAAAACTTGGAGAAATGTTGCTTGCTATGGAGAACTAATCACCAAGGATTAATCTGCTGTAATCGGTTTCCACTTTGAGGTTCTATAATTTCCAATAAAATTGTTTTTCCCTTTTCAATATTTATGATATATGTCTTGTTTGCTTTATTCAAGTTCTATAGAATAAGTGTTGATTAATTTTGATTGCTATATGTTCTTGTACCTTAATAGCGTTTGCTTAATTCGCGTTCGATCATGTTTGCTTAATTCATGATTGCCTTAATCCGTTTGCTTAATTCGGAAATCAGGAACATATGTCTTGTAGTGACAATTGCGCTTGTTAATTGATACTATAATCGAAAGGGGATTAGAATCTGCTTAGGGCTCGGAAATTGTATGAATCAATGATAAGTTAGGAACCGAAAACAGTAGATTAATCGTTTTAAGTTTATTTGATAATCACTTATTTTAATTTCTTCTTTGCAACTCGAATTCAAAAACCCCCATTTTTTTTACTGATTCTAATATTTCGTAATTGATCAAGAGAATCCTTGTGATACGACACTTTTGTCGCTTCCCTAAACTACATTTCTTTTAAATACATTTTTTGACCCGTGTGCGACAGCGGATCATGGCTGCTAACAAAGGTTCCACAGCAAACATGGCTTCCCAAGAAGCCAAAGTTGCTCCTGATGCAAACAAATATGCATACAGGAACAATTATAGGGGGAAAAACCCTATGTCCAGGACTCAGTGGCGCAGGTTCCAACGCAAAAAGAAGCGGGTTGCCCAGCAAGCTGAGGCTGGGGGCAACGCAAATGAGGTCGAGAAAGTTGAAAAGGCCAAAAGGCCAATAAAGGAGAGGCTTGCGACCATCAAAGAATCTGAAGCTGAAAATGCCAAAGAAGCTGAAGATGAAGAAGATTTCATGGATGATGATGATCTTCTAGATGAAGAACCAGACTTCGACGTTCTGGTTAATATGGTTTCTATTCTGCCTGTGGAATATGACGTTCCAACTGAAATAGATGAGGTGGAAGAAAACCTAGAGGCTTTGGAACTGGCAGCTCATAAGCCAGTATGTTATTATGTAATGGAAAATGGCTGTGTCGAAGCACAAAATGTTGTGTTCGAGAAGCCAGATCTGGGAATGAAAAACCACTTGAAGGCCTTGTTCATAAGGGCCAAGGTGAACAATGTGGGGGTCAACAAAATTCTTGTTGATGGAGGAGCTATTGTCAACATCATGCCTCATTTCATGTTAAGGAAGCTGGGTTTGTTCGACACTGACTTACATTCCCACAATGTGGTTTTGGCCAACTATGAAGGAAAAATTGGGCGCTCTCTGGGTGCTATACAGCTCGAAGTGTGTGTTGGAAGCACAATTCGAAAAACTTTATTAATGGTTATTGCTGCTAGGCCCAACTACAACCTGCTGTTGGGTAGGGAGTGGATCCATGGAGTAGGGGTTGTCCCTTCTTCCCTGCACCAAAGGTTAACTCTTTGGAGAGAGGATGGGCTTGTGGAGAATGTAAAAGCAGATCAAAGTGCTTATACATCTGATTCCAACACTGTGACTCTCCAAAACTTTGACAAAAATCTGGCAAATATCACTCCTTGTGGGGAACAAGATGCTGCCTTCGATCCAAATGTGGCGAACACTGAAATTGTTTACCACTCTGTGAGATTACATCCAAGCCATGGCTTTTGCTGGGAAAGGGAGACTGTTGATGGACCCTGGAGTAAGGATGTGTGCCCACCAGTAACTAGGTGGGGTGAAACAGAAAGTTATGATGATTGAGTCTCCAGAATGGAGAAGAATAACGGCTTACGCAGCCGAGAACAGAATAAAAATGGCTATAGAAGCCATTGAAGTCCAAGAAAACATGGCTTTCGAAGCCAATGGGGATGAGAAAATGGCTAAACCAGCCATTGATTCAAAGACTGGTGATAACCACAGGTTAGACTGTATTTATGATGATGAACCCTTGGGTTTCAAAAAGGACCCACTCAGTTTGAGTCAGAAAATGCAAGCTCAAAACCCTTTAGAGGAAGTTGATATTGGAGATGGTCCTGTCAAAAGACCAACCAACATACATACTACCAATATTGATTCGAATCTGAAAATACAGGTGGTTAATTTGCTTAAAGAGTACAAGGATTGCTTTGCCTGGGACTACAATGAAATGCCAGGATTAAGCAAGGAACTGGTGGAACATAGATTACCGCTTCGACCAGACAAGAAACCTGTGAAGCAGCTTCCAAGGAGGTTTGCTCCAGAAATCATGACAAAGATCAAAGCAGAGATCAAAAGGCTGCTCAAGTACAAGTTCATTAGAACAGCCAGGTATGTAGAATGGCTAGCTAATATTGTTCCTGTTATTAAAAAGAATGGGTAACTTAGAGTCTGTATAGATTTTCGAGACCTAAATAATGCTAAACAAAAGGATGAATATTCAATGCTTGTGGCAGAAATGCTAGTTGATTCAGCAGCAGGCCATGAATATCTGAGTATGTTAGATGGTTATTCTGGTTATAATCAGATCTTCATTGCTGAGGATGATATTTCGAAAACTGCTTTTCGTTGCCCTGGTGCCTTAGGCACTTATGAATGGGTGGTAATGCCCTTTGGATTGAAAAATGCAGGGGCCACCTACCAAAGGGCAATGAATTCAATCTTTCATGATTTCATTGAAATTTTTATGCAGATTTACATTGATGACATTGTTGTCAAATCTTCGTCTTCTGATGATCATTTAAGTCACCTTAAAAGATCATTCGAGAGAATGAGGAAATGTGGATTAAAAATGAATCCACTAAAATGTGCTTTTTGTGTGCGTGCAGGTCCTTGGCTTAAAGCTATCATGGAGACTTCCTTGGCTTTGTCGTGCATAAAAAGGGCATAGAGATTAATCAGAACAAGACGAAAGCTATCATGGAGACGAAATCTCCAACAACAAAGAAACAACTTCAGTCATTACTTGGTAAAATAAATTTTTTGAGGAGATTCATTTCGAATCTAAGTGAAAAAGCGCATCCCTTTTCTCCACTCTTGAAACTCAAGAAAGATGAAGTGTTTCAGTGGGGGATAGAATAGCAGAAGGCATTCGATGACATCAAAGCCTATCTGTCGAAGCCTCCTACTTTGATGCCACCCATTCGAAGTAAAGAGATGAAGTTGTATATCTCAGCGTCAGATACAACCATTGGTAGCATGCTTGCTCAAGAAGATGAAAATGGTGTAGAAAAAGCTATTTATTACTTAAGTAGAGTTTTAAATGATGCTGAAACAAGATATAGTTTAATTGAAAAGCTTTGTCTTTGTCTGTATTTTTCTTGTACCAAACTTAAGCATTATATAAAGTCAGTTGATGTCTATGTTTATTCTCATTTCGATATTATTAAACATATGCTTCTGAAGCCAATTTTGCATAGCAGAATCGGAAAGTGGGCTTTGGCTTTGACAGAGTATTCATTAACATATAAACCTCTAAGAGCTGTCAAAGGCCAAATTGTGGCTGACTTTATTGCTGATCATTCAGTTTTGGAGGCCCAAGTAGATTCAATCGAACTTGGATCTTGGAGTCTGTATTTTGATGGGTCTAAACATAAAAATGGTACAGGAATTGGGATCTTGATAATCTCTCCATCTAGAGTCCCAACCAAATTCAAATATAAAATCAATGGGTCTTGCTCCAACAACGAAGCAAAATATGAGGCTTTAATTGCATGATTGGAAATTCTTCTTGACCTGGGGGCAAGACATGTTAAAATAAGAGGTGATTCTGAATTAGTAGTGAAGCAGTTAACAAAAGAGTACAAATGCATTCAAGAACATTTAATGAAGTACTTTGTTATTGCTTTTTCGTTACTAAAACATTTTGAATCTTACAACATTCAGCATGTACCTCGAATTGAAAATCAAGAGGCAAATGATATGGCGCAGATTGCCTCTGGGTATAAAATGTCGAAGGCAACATTCGATGAGATTATTGAAATAAAGGATAAGTTAGTTTTGAATGTTTTTCCACAAGTTCAATTGCTAATGCCAAAACATTTGGGGGCAGATGAACATGAAATTACAGGAAAAAAATTCGATTTTAAAAGTGTTGAGCATTTCGACAGTAGTGGCCTTCAAAATGGTGACTTACGCTTCGATAATTGTATGGCAGAAATTTTTGTCATTAGCAATTTGGATGATAATGATTGGAGGAAGCCAATTGTTGATTATCTAGAAAATCCCACAGGTATGACTGACAGGAAAGTGAAATATAGAGCTTTAGTTACACCATTATGGGAAATGAGCTATTTAAGAAAACCCCTAAAGGAGTTTTGTTAAAATGCTTGAGTGAAAATGAAGCGTTTTTAGACATATCCAGTGTGCATAGTGGTTCATGTGGGGCTCATCAGGCAGGCCATAAAATGAAATGGTTGTTGTTTCGACGAGGTTTGTATTGGCCTTCTATGCTGAAAGATTGTATAGAATTTGCCAAGAGTTGTCAAGAGTGCCAGAGACACTCAGGGATCCAACATGTCCCTGCCAACGAACTTCATTCAGTGGTTAAACCATGGCCTTTTAGAGGTTGGGCTTTAGATCTAATTGGTGAAATTAGGCCCCCATCATCAAAAAATCAGCGCTTTATTTTGGTGGGAGTAGACTATTTCACAAAATGGATCGAAGTTGTTGCTTTGCCAAATGTAGATCAAGAGGTTGTAATTAGTTTCATTCAAAACCACATCATATATAGGTTTGGGTTACCTGAGACTATAACTACTGATCAAGGAACAGTGTTCATTGGGCGCAAAATGCAAGATTTTACTGATCAAGCAGGGTTTAAATTGGTAACCTCAACACCATATTATGCTCAGGCCAATGGTCAGGTTGAGGCAGCCAACAAAATTATAATTGGTTTGATCAAAAGGCATATTGCTCAAAAGCCAAGGAATTGGCACAGAACTCTAGATCAGGTTTTGTGGGCATGCAGAAATTCTCCTAAGGAATCCACTAATTCAACCCCATTTCGACTAACCTATGGGCATGATGCTGTGCTACCTGTTGAAATTATGGTTCAATCCATCAGGGTACAAAGACAAATGGAGATCCCTAATGAACATTATGAAAATCTAATGTTAGACGAATTGATTGATTTAGATGAGGAAAGGTTACAAGCTCTAGATGCTTTAATAAGGCAAAAAGAGAGAGTTGCTAAGGCTTATAACAAAAAAGTTAGATTCAAAGCCTTCAATTTAGGAGATTTGGTGTGGAAAGTCATTTTGCCCATGGATAGAAGAGATAGAGTCTTTGGGAAATGATCACCTAATTGGGAAGGACCATTCAAAATTTCTCAGGTGCTCTCGAATGGTGCGTTCGAAATCGAGGAATTAACCATTGAAAGACGTACAGTGAATATAAATGGCAAGTATTTAAAGAAATATAAGCCAGCATTGCAAGAAATACATATAGATCCAAGTTGATGTAAACAAGTCGAAAGCGAAATGGCAGATAGAAATGCCAACACAATTAGGTTCGATTAGTTTAAAGAAGTACAACTTTATTCATGCATAATAAAAAAAAACACACAAAGTAGTGAAAGACCAAAGTTGTTCACTTCGAGCGTGATTTAGCCTTAGTAGGCTTTGATTTTTTCTGGCTGTGCTCTTCAGTGACCTGGGATCCTGCTTCATCTCCAGAGGGAGTACCAGAATAAGTTTCTTGAGGGTCGTAAGTCTTCAAAAACTCACGATAATCCTCGTCAGTGTCATTAGATGAAGCTGGGGAAGTGGACCTGGTCGGTTTTGCTTTCGCCTTCTTAGGTGGAGGAGCATTCTTAGCCCTGGGGGCAGAAACTTTGTTTTTCTTTTTGTTATGCGAGGATTTCGACCCAGTGGCGTTATTTTTCTCCATATCTTGTCACTCTGTGGGATTAGACGATGTGAGGAAGAAAGGGTGATGAAGCAGGTATTTATAGTGCAGCCCCTAACGCCCCGCAGTAAATGCACAGGGGGGCAGTTACAACAAACCAAGTTTGACCATATTGGAACCCGTTTCTTACATTGATGTACTATGGCCATTTCGAAGTAGGTTTTGACCTATCAAGCAACAATTTTGACTAGGGCTGTCATGAAGGACGCGCTGGATAAAGATGCCTAGGAAATTGAGATTTTCTCTCATTAAGGAAGCATTATAAACTTGGGTAAGAGATTAAAAAAGATAAGAGCCAATAGTGCAGAAAAGTAAATGTGGCGAATTAGTAAATCGAAAGCAAAATGTATTAAATAATGGCACGTAAGGCCATTTAAGTGCTTCAAAACAAAGATGGCATATGAAGCCATTTCAAAGCACTAGGAAATCCAAGTTGTTTAGAAAATTCGAAAGCAATTACAAATTAAGCCTAAATACTGCTAAGAGCTATACGCTGGAAGGCTCGATAGAGTTCTTTGAGTTGGGCCAACTTGGTCTTCAGCAGGTTGCTTTCCTTGTCAAGGCGCTGAACTTCAGTCTGGATAACAGCTGCGTTGCCACAGAGCCTTAATCCTTCGTTGGCTTTGGCTTCGACTTGCTCAGGGCACACCTTAGTGGCTATATCTTTATAATGCTTCTGCAGCTTCTCCTCTTCAGCAATCTTTGTTTCGAGCTCCCTAATCTCTGCTCTCCAACCAGCTATGTTGTCCTCACAGGCTACAATCTTCAAGTATGCAGTAGTTGACTCTTCCTTCATTTTGCTTACTTCAATCTTGCACTGGGTAGCATCAGCTAACACAGAGGCATGGGCTTGGATTTGTGCCTGGTGAGATTTCTGCGCAGAAAGAAGAGACTGTTGGTTTTTGGCAAACTGTTCGATGTGCACTTCTGCTTGATTGACCAAGAATAGCAGCGCTCCATTGGTTTTATCAGTTTGCAGCTGTTGAAGTAAGGCCTTCAAACTGAAGAAGGCATTGGGGTCTTTGTCCATAATCTCCAGCACATCCCTTCGAAGGAATTCCTCCTTGAATCGAGTCTCCAGGAGCGCTTGTTCAAATTGAGCCTCTTCGTCATGGCTTACAGGAGCTGATGAACCCTCGTTGTTAGTGTTGAGTTGGCCCCCAGACAACAGTTTTTCAAGTGCTTCTTCTGGTGTTGAGACATCCAGTCCTTGTAAAAGGTGCTCTGGAATGCCTGATGCCGCTGATATTTTCGAGGTCGAAGATTGAGCACCAACACTTGAGCCTCCAGGCTGGGTAGAAGGAGCTTCCTCATTGTTAGACTCAAAGTACTGATTTATTTCAGCTTAGAGAGTGTCCCCAGCCTCTGAGTTATCCTGAACATTGTCATCTTGTTGTTGGTCCTTACCATTAGGAATTTCTTTTTCTTGGTTTTTTGCAGCATTACTGGGCTCGATAACTTCAGTTTCTTTTGGTTTCGAGCCTCCCTTGACTGGTTCAGGTAATTCGACCCTAGGAGGGCTTGGTTGGATTGGTGGAGAAGTTTCTTTGGGAGGAGAATCAGCAGTAGATTTCTCTTCTTCATGGACGTCCCTGGGGGGAGTAGTACTTCCTTCGAGAACAGGAGATAAAGCCACAGCAGGTGTCTGCAACATTGAAGGAAAATGTTAAGAAGGGTACGTAAGTAAAGCACTCAAAGAAAATGATGGCAATATATCGAATACCTTGACAGAGGGGGATTTCAGACAGGAATTCGAGCTCTCCGCCCCCTTGGGGTCGTCTTCCACTATTTGTGGATTGCCAGATGGTCCTTCTGACATCGAAACGTCAGAGACAACAGTGGAAGATAAGCTGGCCTTCTTGAGCTTCTTTTTCTTCTTCTTCTTTTTGTCCTTTTGCTGGTCAGGCTCTACCTCAGCACTAGGCGCTTCAGTTTCAGTTTCATGAGCCACCTCATCATGTGGCCCTGCAGGCTCCTCTTCTCTTGGCCTCTTGTCTTTCTTGGCCTGTTTCTTTTCTGCTGCTACCACAGTGGAGGGATTTGTTTGGCTCGAAAGCTTGGCAACAACTCTGCCAAGACCTGCTTCGATATTCTGTCAAAGTAAAAGATTGTGGAGTCAAAGAAAGGCCACCAAAAGAATCTAAGTATACATGAGAAAAGGAAAGAGCATACCTGTTCATCAAGTGCTGACGGATCAATGGTTTCCTTCTTGTGCTTCTTGGATGGTTCGTCAGCAATGGAGCTGCTAGCTCTTTCCAAACCCTGCAAATAAATACGGAGCAAAGTTTAAATCATTTAGGCCTGTAAGAGCGATGGAATGCACAAGGGCGTATCACTCGAACTAAGTACCTGAACCTTCTTTTCTTCTTTGGGATTCGAGGATGCAGCTGGTTGGGAGGATGTTGAAGTCGTCCTGGACTTAATTCCTAAAAACAGAAGAGCTTAACTTTAGCAAGTAATTCGAAGGGCATAGAGTGAAAGAAATCATACTAAAGCAGTAAGAGAGATACCTTTCGTTATTTTAGTCTTGACTTGCTCAAAGAGTGAAGTTCCAAATCCACTAGAGATTCGACTAAGCAGGACACCCACACTTGGAATCATGGCGGAGTAATGACGCTCCCACCATCCTTGAAAGTCTTTGGTGGTAGAGAAAGAGTTTTGATAAGGGAAAGGATTGATATGGTACTTGTGTTTTTTAGTGTTCCTCAGATAGGACCTGTAGTATCCTTCGGTTATGCTTCCCTTGCTGTTCTTATAACCCAGGCAAATGTCTATTTCATTCATATAAAAGCTCTTGGGAACAAGCTGGGTGAGGCCAAACTGGCGAGATACAAGATTTGGGAAGTATCCAACTAACCCATAATCTTTTGCAGTTGTGCCAATTCGACAGGATAAGACAGTAGGATCAAGATAAGCTAACCATTTTCATACTCTGCAATAGGAGGAAATGGTTGTACAAACCAGGAAGGCCCAAACATGCGCTTGACAAATGGGGCATGAGATTCTTTAAAGGTCTTTAGACCCAAAAATACATTAAAGTATTTCAGAAAGGATTGCTCAGGGTCTGAATCTCTTGGTAAGGGAGTTAGCCTCACCAGCATAGTTCCTTCGACTTGGCGCTTTCTGGCTTCATCCTCATAATCTTCAGGGAGGAAAAATTCAAGTTCTTCTTCAAATGTGGCATTAAGCCGCGATTGCAACAACTAAAAGGGACCAGCAGCTAGGAACGTGGAGCCCTCTCCAGTTTTCTTAAGGTTTTCATTCACAGCCTGCATGGATTCATAGAGACATCCTAGGATCAAACGCCCAAGGCCAAATTGCTGGCCTTCGTGAAGTTGAATGGCCATAGGGATAAATTTCTTGGCAACTTGGAGGGATTTCGAACATAAGATATAGTGAGATAGCCACAGTGTGAGAAATGCCACGTGTTCGACATCAGAGACTTCGTCTTCGTCAACCTCATGATTTTCTTGGATATACTTCTAAAAGGTTTTCTCCTTTGGGTCGAAAGCAATGTTCGAGCTTGCCTTAGTGGGGTCGTAAGTGTCGCATGTGGGGCTAAGGCCAGTAATGGCAGCTACATCGAACAGTGTAGACGTCATCATTCCACACTCGAAATGAAAGGTGTTCGTCGAACTCTCATAGAAATGCAAAGCAGCTAGCAGCATTTCTTGCTGGTACTTAGGTCCTACCCTAGATAGCTGGATTAAGTCATAAATCCCATAGTCTTTCCAGAAATCCCCATAGCCAGCTTGGACCCTGTCGAGCCATTTAATGTAATCCTCATGGCCATAATAAGGGGCAGACCTAAAGACCTTATTTGGGGGTTTCAAGTAGGTGAAATTGTAAGGGGAATCTGAGAACGCTCTAGGGCTACAAGGCTTATGCAATGGGAAAATTTCCACCAATGTTTTCCAAGGCTATAAGGTTAGTAATAATTTTACGTTTCATACTTTTCAATTCGTGGATGTGTTGGACTGAATTTTAATCATAATTATTTTTAATTAAAAAGTTGGTCCAACAGAATGAAATTAAATGTCCAAGGAACACGTGTCCTTCGATTTGTCCAGCTGGGAGTTTCGATTGATGATGCGAGTCGAAGAAGGCGTTTCGATCCACGTTATCACTTGAGCTATTTGGCATCGAAAGGAACAGGAACTTAGCGAGTTAAATCGGCCAGCCCAAGAAGTGCAAGTCAGGCCCAAGTTCGAAGCACGTCAGGAGCAGTTGTTGGAAGTGGAGAACGTGGGAGATTGAAGGCGCAATCTGGAGCGTCCAGATCATCTAGGTAGTTTATGTCTTTATTTGTATATATAGTAGTTCCTTAGAAGGAATCGAGGTCGCAAAACTGTTTTCACATAGTTTCTCTGAAAATTCTAAGTACTCAGCGAAGAAAGAAAGGAATTCCAAAGAGAAGCATGTACGGTTTGTGAACCATTTTCATTGTATTCTGTCTTTACATTTATGCAATTTTGTTTTATTGCAATTTCGTTTGATGTTGCATGAAGTCTGTTGTTTTCGAGGCGATTCGAAGCAACTTGCTTTCTTTTCCTTTTTTGTTAAACAAATAAAAAATACAAGTGTTTATTGCAACTCGATGAACACTGAAACTTTTCACTAAAAAGCAAGCACAAAATTGTCCTGAGATTTCTAGTTGGTCTCGCAAGTTTAGAATACTCAAACTAGCGTTTGTTTACCAAAAATCGACGTAAACAGGATGATACTATTATTATGGGGAAAGGTAATTGAGATATGGACTATCAAAACGGTGTTGAGAAGCTTTGAGATTGTGTCTGCGCTGAAAGTAAATTTTCATAAGAGCGAACTTTATGGTATTAATCTTGAGGATAGTTTCTTAAGTACCCCGTCGTCATTTTTACATTGTCGAGTGGAATCTATCCCCTTTCGTTATATTGGAATTCCGGTAGGTGCAACTTCAAGAAGAAGAGTTACTTGAAATCCCATTTTAGATTTCATAAAAAAGAGACTTTGTGCTTGGAATGGTCGTAATTTATGTATTGGTGGTAGAGTTACTCTAATTCTGTATTATCTAGCTTGCCGCTTTATTTCTTCTCTTTTTTCAAGGCTTCGATTTATGTTCTAAAGGATTTGGTAAGTATTCAAAGAAAATTCTTGTGGGGGGGAGGATCGGAGAATAACAATATGTGTTGGATTAGTTTGGATCGCATTTGTAAATCTAAAGAAAGAGGTGGATTGGGTATCAAAAATTTAGCTCTCTTTAATTCCTCTCTTTTATGTAAATGGAAGTGGCGGTGTTTGTATGATCGGGAGGTGTCATGGTATGATCTTTTGTTGTTTAGATATGGCTCTTTAGTAGTCAATTTTTTGCATGGAGCTGATAGAGATGGAATTACGCAAGCTTCTATTTGTTGGCGGGACATTTGGAGACTTGGTAGTGAAGAGGATGGTGGTTGGTTTGGCAATAACATTTGTAGTGTGGTTGGTGATGGCAATGACCTTTGTTTTTAGAAAGATAAGTGGCTCGGAATAGCTCCATTGCGACACTCTTTTGGTGATCTTTTTAATAAGTCGACGTTGTAACAATAGGGTGGGAGGCTGGGGGGAGGCGTAGGTGTGGAGACGTCAGTTGAGGGTGTGGGAGGAGGAGATGTTGGAGGAGTGTCAGACTTTACTTCTTACCGTGACTTTGCAAGTTAGGTCTCCAGACAGGTGGCAGTGGCGGCCAGATCCTTTTATGGGTTATTCGGTTCGAGCGGCGTATCGGATTTTGACCTCTCAGAATTTTGGTACTTTAGGGGCTACTAAAGATCTTCTTTGGCACCGACAGGTTCCACTGACGGTGTCTATCTTTGCGTGGCGTCTATTGCGAGTTCGGTTGCCCACGAAGACCAACTTGGTTACTCGAGGCATTCTCTCTCCATATCTTCGTCATTGTGTGACAGGGTGCGGTGGTATAAAGACGGCTCAACATTTATTCCTCTCTTGTAACACATTTGGTTCTCTTTTACCCTTAATCCGGTCCTGGATTGACTTTTCGACGGTGGATGCTCATATTCTCTTTATAGATCTTCTCGGTACGCCTTGTGCTGAAGAATCTACTTATTCCTAAGATTTTATATATCATTTTAGCTTCTTCAAAAAAAAATTACTATTATGGTCTTTGTACATTCAAACCATAGTAATAGCCTATTATCATGATTTGAATATACATGCAATGAAGCATGGACACCTCTAAGAGATAGCGTGTCGCGGTGTCCGACACTTGTATGATACTCGTACAACACTTGTCGGAATAGTCAAACAAGTTTTACCAAAAAAATAAAATTTTTTTTCTTCTTTTCTTTGACACACTAAAAAAGTTAAACATATATTGAAACAATATTATCAATAGAGAATTAAAGATATTAATTTTAATTAGAATATTTAAAAAATATATATAATAATAAATCGACAATTAAATTAAAATTTTATCATATATATATATAGTCAGGATCCATTGACACCAATTAGTTTGACACCAAATGTTACACATCTCAATAAAGTTTTAACTGATATAAATTTTATAAAATCCACCGTTGGATTGAAAGTTTATATCATCTAGATCACTTGTGTAAACTATCAGACAAATTCAAAATCATTTGATATGTTATTGAGACGCATAAAGATTAACGGCATTTAAAAAAACGTCCAAACCGTTAATTTTGGTGTATCTCAATAACATATTAAATGATTTTAGATTTGTCTGACAATTCACACAAATGATCTATATAATATAAACTTTCAATCCAACGGTGGATTTTATAAAATTTATATCGGTTAAAACGTTATTGAGAGGTGTAACATTTAATGTCAAACTAATTGGTGTCAACGGATCCTGACTCATATATATATATATATATATATATATAACGATATCAGTGTTCTATATTTTTTATATTATCAATGTCAAAGTGTCCATATTATATCGTGTCGCGGTGTCCGTGTGCTTTATAGATAAATAGTCTCTTACTATTAATAGGCTATTTAGTTTAGGTTAATAGTTGTTTATTCATAGATTATTTATATATAAATAATATATTATTATTGCTTTCCAAGTTTGTCGGCAATATGCATGATTGTGCTGTGACAATATCCATCGTTGATGAAAGGCTTGTTCCATGCATTATAAATAAGAGGCATGCTGTCGTTTTGTTTTGCTGTTCCCAGGGGAGGTTTTCTAGATTTTAGATGGGTGTGTTTTTTCTGCTCTGGTTGTTTTGGGCCTGTAGTTTGTTTTTCTTCTGTTTTTTCTAGAACAAGTGGGCCTGACCTGAGTTTGTATATATAGCCTGATCGAAGATTTCTCTTCCAGCCCCTCACGTTTCTTTTATACCCCCTAACTGACTTTTGCCCTTGTAAAAAATTTCAGTTTTTACGAACCGAAGTTAGCAGGATGAACTCAGGTTTGAAACTGAGATTTCAATTATTTCGGTTCGTAAAAATCGAAATTTTTTGTTCATATTTCACATCGTTTTCAGAGACAAAATAAGATTTATAGAAGGTATAAAAGAAATGTGGGGGGCTGGAAGAGAAATATTCTCTGTATTTTTTGTTCTTTGGAGGGACTTGTACATCTTGTCTTAGCCTCTTCAAAAAAATAATAATAATGAGAGGCATGCTATATGAACACAAACAAGATTTCATTTTAATCATTTATATTCTACATTTTCTAAAATTAGATTCTTTTTTTCTCTAATAATATGCATATTATTGATATGTTCGAGTTTTCGTTAAAAAACTAGTTAGGTGACTGTCGCTTTCACCAAATGTTATATGTCCATAAGTTCACGTTTTTCTTAGAAACTAACTGAAAGGATCAATTTGATTGAAGAACGTAAACTTAAGGGATCAATACGGATCATAAAATAGTTATCTAACCAAAATAAATCTATGAAAAAATTTATGGGACCATATATGTATACTATTTATGGTACGACGATTCACTATTTTCTTTTCAATAATTAGAGTTTTGTAACTGATTGTGTTTGAATAGGTCATCTCTAATTTGTGAGTTGCACTTGCGAGTATCAAACCAGATTCTAAAGTCTAAACTAATTCGTAAAATAGAGCAGCAATATACTATTTATTATATTTAAATTGACTAATTTGGTTATTTTATCAATTAGACTGGACTTGTAAAATAGGGTATGCTTGGTTTGGTTAGGGTTTTCTTTTTTCACACCCCATTCAACCATTAGATTTTTTTTTATTTGACATAAATTAGATATTATCTACCCGCAATTACATAGATTAATCCATCGACTCGAGCTTTGTGAGGCTAAATGGATGATAAACTTTAAAAAATTTAACACTATTATATACTCAAATCATTAATCAAACTCAAAATCTTAATTAAACTAAAAAAGATTCATGTCATCTCATCTAAATATTATTAAATATAATTCTTATCATAGTGTGGAAAATAAGCAAAGGGACAAAGGGAGAGTCCAAAAAATGGGAAAGAAATTGTGGTAAGCTTTGTCTTTACTTAATACCGGCCGGTCTAATTGAACAAGAAAACCTACAAAATAAAATAAAAACATAATGCCAAACGTGCAAATCATGTAAAAGCCAATGTCGTTATTTGATTCGAAAAATCAAAACAAATCATGATTGAATAAGAAAAATCAAACTAAGTGAACAAAGGTACTCAATTAAGAAAAAATTCCTATCACTTTCCCAAATCTTTGTAATGAGATGGCATGTGATTGTGAAACACGTGGCCGGATATTATATCTAAATTAAATTAAACAAAGTTCCTATCACTTTCCCAAAATAATTTAATGTGATAAATTAAAGTGAGGGCATAATGTTCTAATTTTAAAAAAGCAAATGCCAACGAGTATTCTCGGAATACTCATTAAAATTTTAAATAGTAAATTTTTTATGAGAATGCGTAAAGTCAACGCATCGAAAATTGTAGTGTTTTATTTTTTTGAATAAAATGTTTCTTTAAATATAATGTTTAAAGAGTACCGCGGAGTGCTCGGAAATACTCGTTAGCAAGACCTTTTAAAAATGGTGGGTGATTACATGTAATAAGAAAATAAAGTTCAGATCTTGTTACATCTATTTATTTATTTTAAAAAATAAAATTTTAATAATTAAGCTACTTGACAAAAGAAATAATGAATCATTAAATTTAAAGATGATTCAAAAAAATTATCTTTTTTCTTATGTGACAAATTTAAAATGATTGAGTTTGAGTGTTTCTTGCTTTTAAATAAAACTATTTTATATTTAAATCATTCTTTAGAGCAATTAATTGATTGAGTTTGAGTTCAAATGGTAAATGAGTTCATCTTAAGATAAATCATTTGAAAGAATATGAATTTAATTTATGGGATAAATAATTTGTAGTAAGATTTTATTTAATTCATTGAATATGAATTACGGATGTCAGATTGATATATAGAGTGTGAGTTGGAGTCTCACATTAAATTAAAGCGTTGGGGTAGAGTAATATGTAAGTGATGAACCAAAAACTCAATATGTATACTTAAAGTTTTAGGGGTTGAAGTGGCGTCCAAATCACTTGTGTGGTTGCTCTTCGTTTAATGTGCAAATCTAACTAAGTGAGACTCTCCCTTATGGCTCAATAGTGTGATATGATGGGAGAAGACGGGAGATATTCCTGGTGTTAGATCGCAAACAAATGTGAAGAGTCTCACACTCGAAATAGATATGTTATGTATGTGTTAAAGTCTCACATTAGATTATATGATTTATGCTTAACAACATATAAGTGAAAAGACATAAGAACTCAATGCCTTAAGATTTTAAGTGAATATGTGATGTTTAATTCACTTATACAGTTGTTCTTAATCTAATGTATTGATCAACCCGACAAAATTAGAAAACATATAGCATAATAATTTTAAAACAGTGCACAAAATATAATTATAGAATAAAATTTAAAATAAAATAAATAAATTATGTTTTAAAAATGCAAAATAACAATCAATACATTGTTCCTAATACAATAGTCATTTAGAGAAAGCATTGTCATATAATAAGGACTCCTTTGAAGATGCAATCAAATTGTTGTTAAATCTTATAAATATGTGTATGTGATTGTTATATTGTTGATCCCATTATTATCGAGCATACTGCGGTCGGGAGTAACACTTGCCTAATCATAAATTAAAATAAAATAAAAAAGGCACATTCACATAAATATAAAACATAAATGTTATTTAAACACAATTTTTCAGACACGTACTTGACACATGGATAATTTTGTTATTTTGCTAATAAAAAGAGAGGTAATTCTCGTCAAGCCCAAAAAATTCACCTTCTCCAAATTTGCGATTTATCCCCTCTCACCCCCTGATATATCTTGCTCTCTAATCTCACTCTCTATTACCCTAATTTCTCATTGGCAACAACTTTGAAAATGCAGAAATGTGAGGAAGGAGGATGTCGACGGACAAAAGGTGTGGTGGAAATTATGCAACGGTTTTTGTGTGTTGTCATAGAACGAAAATGTTGTAGTGAAAAAGAATAAGGAGGATGGTGGTTGTGGCCTATGATGGGAGGCAGACGATTGGTGGCCGATAATGGAAAAGGACGATGGTAGTGGTGGCTGGTGATGGAGGTGGTAACTAATGAAAATTGAGAGGGAGAGGGAAAGGGAAAAAAAGTATGTTTATACATGTCTGTTGGATACGTGTTTAGAGAGGGTGTTTAGTAATAATAAAAAAGGGTGTTTAAATAATATTTTTGAACGTAAAAAGGTAAAGAAGATTATTAGTTTTTTTATCATTTAATAATGTGCAGTTTTTGAATTTGTGGCTAAATAATTTTTATTTTGTTTTTTTTAATCTTAAAATAATTTTTATTTTGAATTGTGTCTATATAAGTATTTCTTTTCCGTCGGTTAAGATGTATATCATTATTGGGTTCTAGCAGTGCTTGGAGTTATAGGTGAGCTTTGGGGTGTCTTTGAGAGCTTGCAGTTTGAGGTTTTTTTAACTCTTTGGTTTATAGGAAAAAATTCTGGTAATTCAGAATTCGACTGTGAGATAAGTAAAGTCCGACTAAAAAAAATTTCCATAAAAATCAAACTCAGATATTCCCGAATAATTCGTCATAGGTGAGCTCATTAACTACTTGAGTTAAATGTCTTGGTTTAAAGTTACGAATATTTAAACTAAGTAATTAAACTAAATTGATTAATAAGTTCTTCTTACGGCAAATTGCTCGGAAAATTATAAGGTTTATATAGAAAAATTTACGAATATTTCTATTCTTCCGCATTTAAATTTTTCTTAGCAAGAATATTATATTATTATAACTATATTTAATCTTTTAAATTTATTGCCATATATAATTTTTATTTTATTTTATTTTATGATACCATATATAATTATTTATACTATAATTTCAACATTAATGATACTCCATCCGTCCCGAATTATAAGCAAAAAAAATTATTTCACACTTATTAAGAAAATCAAATCATGAGTCTGTTAAAATATGTCTCTTTGACTTTTCTTTGTAACAAGGTTCATAGAAAGATGTAAAACTATTTTTCATTGGTCAATAATTATAGAGAAAATGAGATAGAAAACAATTTGCATTTAATTTTATAGGAATAATAAGTAAAAACAATTTTTGAAAAAAAGAAAAATTAATAATTTCTATTTATAATTTAGGACAAGAAAAATGAGTTTTTTTTTACTTATAAATTGAGATGGATGAAGTATTTTATTTATTAATAAAAACAAGAGTTTTATTATAATATAAATATAAAATATAATGAGTAATCACTTCCGTGGGGATATGATCGTGGTGGATGGAGGTTGTGTTTAAAGTCATGGTAAACGGAGAGACACGTCATTTTCACGTGTTATCTTAACCATAAATTTGAAAAACAAAAAACAAAAAAAACATAATAAATGTAAGCTGGCAATAATTCTTTTGACTTCACAATTAATTAATTAATATTATACGCTTAAATAAAATGATACAAATCTCATTTTAATTTAACTAAGGTTTTAAGTTTGATATTTAATTTGAACATTCCGCAAATTGTAATGTGCGCGTAGAATATATCAGATTTATTTATGAATATTTTTTTATATTATTATATGAGTTTAATTGTTGTGCACTGTCGATGTAAAGCATTTTTACACATGCATCTAATGATGTGTTGCCACATCATTTAATGAATGTGACACATCATGTGTTTTTAAACACAATATATGATGTGTTGATATATTATTGGATGTATGTGTAAAATAACTTTACACTGACAGTGCATATAAATTAAATTCTTATTATATTAAGGTCCGTTTGATCTAGTTTATTTTTGAGCTTATGCAAACAACTTATGCAATATAAATTAGGGTTTATGCTATTTTATAAGTTTAAACTAGTGAAAATTGAATTTTTATAAGTTATTTTATTATAAACTACCTTGAAAAATTTATAATAATACGTAAAAATTGTATAAGCTGTTTGCATAAGTTCAAAAATAAGCTAGGTTAAACGGACCCTTAATCTCATCGACTATAAATAAAAAAATAATTGAATAAAAAAAAATCAGTGACAATCTAGTACAGCTAAGCCTCATGAGATGCATAGATATTTTTTAAAATATTTTGGATGAGAAGCCAACAAACATGAAACAAGTAAGCTTATGATACGGATCAATCAATAAAACCATAAACCCCTGAAAAACAAACACTGTTGTTATGTTTCAACTCTTTTATTTATATTCGTAACATTCATTCATACATTATTGGCCCATCAATTTTCAATTTTTTGTTGAAATTCAATAAATTGTTCAAAAGTTTTCATTTTGAGTTTAGCTGAGAAAAAATAAATATGATGGAGGTTGTGATTGTTGCTGTTGCTGCTACACTTGGGAATCTACTTATTGGTTGGGATAGTTCAACCATTGCAGGTTTATATTTCTTTAATTTTTCAATCATTAATCCTTAATTTGTCATCTACTTTGTATTATTTTCAGCTTAAAGTTTGTGTTTTTTTTTTGTACTTATATGAAAATCTCAAGCTTATGTATGCTTCTAGATTCTGGCCAATTATTTAGTACTAGTATATCATTACCCTAATTCTGAAATTGTTTAATGAAAAAAAATAAAAAATAAAAAAATTTAGTAGGAGTAGGTTAATGGGTAATTTTGCAAAATAAATGTTGATCTTGTAATGAGTATGACTCATAGTTACTGATAAGTGGACAAGGTCGAATCGGTTAATCAAGCATGATAATGTTGTAATCTGAACCATAATATTTAAATTGTGAATTGTAAACCCTAGTCAATTTTTCATACAATTCAAAGGAAGTGCAGATGCTCTGCGGTCGGAGATGCATGCAAAATTGTGTGTTCGTTGTTTGCGTTTATTGTTTCATTATTCTTTTGAGCCGTTAACTAGAATTGAACGAACAATTTTTGTCATGCAGGGGGTGTGACCTACATCAAACAAGAATATGATTTGGAAAAGGATCCAACACTTGAAGGGTTAATTGTGTCAATGTCTTTTATAACTGGAACTGTTGTGACCATATTTTCCGGAACAATCTCTGATATGGTTGGAAGACGACCTATGTTGATAACATCGTCTGTCATGTTTATCCTTAGTGGTTTGGTAATGTTGTGGGCTCCTAATGTTATTATTGTTCTTTTGTCGAGGATAATCGCTGGCGTTGCCATTGCTCTTGCTGTTACTTTTAATCCTCTTTACATATCTGAGATAGCACCGCCTGATATAAGAGGACAATTGAACACGCTTACTCAGTTTGCTTGTTCTGGTGGAATGTTTTTGGCTTACATTCTTGTTTTCTCAATGTCCTTGTTGCCCTCGCCTAGTTGGAGAGTTATGCTTAGTATTATCTCTATTCCTTCTGTTGCTTATTTTCTGCTGGCTGTGTTTTATCTCCCTGAATCTCCTCGGTGGCTTGTAAGCAAAGGTCGAATTCATGAAGCTGAGAAAGTTTTGCAAAGACTTCGCCGCTTTGAAGATGTCTCAGGTTATACTTAATTTCTTGACTTTGCTGCTTGTTAGCTTTATTGTTTCCGTATCATTATTTTTTAACTGATTATCCTGTGATTTGGCCAGTGACATGATACAGGCCATGTTTGAATAAACAACTTAATTAAACACTTAGAGCATAAGCGCCTATCATATAATTGCTTTTGTATAAGCTATCTATAACTAAAGATAAAATAAAGTCAAACTGTTTTCATAACCTATTTTCATAAGATCTTCCAGATAGTCTCACAAGTGTTTATGGCACTAGATAAACTTAAATAAGCTAATCTAAGCAAACCCTTATGATAGAATATTATTATGTCAGTTTGATCCATGTATCCGACTTCACTTACTAGGATAAGGCTTGATTGTTGTCATCTATTTCAACTGATTAGGAGTCAACTGTGTTTGATTTATAGGGGAGTTGGCTTTACTCGCGGAGGGTCTCAGTCCTGGGGGTGAAGACATAGCCATAGAAGAATACGTAGTTGCCCCAGCTAGTGAGATTCTTGTGAACCAAGAAGCAGGAAAAGATTATATAAAATTATATGGACCTAATGAGGGAGTTACAATGATTGCTCAACCTGTGAATGGACAAGGTAGCATGCTATCGCGCAGTATGTTGTCTCAGCACGGAAGCTATCCATCACGCAGTATGTTGTCTCAGCAGGGAAGCTTTGCATCTCAGGCAGCTGCCAGTCTCAAGGATCCTATTGTCAACTTATTTGGAAGTTTACACGAGAGTACTCTCATTGACAGCGGTGGTTCACGCAGCATGCTTATGAACAAATCTAATAGTATCTTTAGCATGGGAGATCCAGAGGCTAGTCCCTTCGGTACAAGCGACAACCTGCGTGCTCCGCTGATGTCATTTCAAGGCGGTGCTGATAGGGGTTTTGGATCTAAGGACATGTTAGGTATGACAAGCAATAGCAGTTTGGTTCATGGAAATGATGTTGAAACACCGAGAAATAGAGACATCGGTGGAGGTTGGCAATTGGTATACAAGTCAACTGATGATGCCATGGGTGGGAAAAGAGAAGTACAAAGGGTATATTTGCATGCAGATCCTTCTGCTGCTGCAGTGTCTCAGTCTCCGCACGTTTCGTTTGTTTCAACTTCTGGCTATGACTTAGACGGCGGCGAACCTTTTCAGGCCGCTGGTATTGTCAGCCGGTCAGTTCTTGGAACTAGTGATGCGTTGACTATTCCAGAAGCCGCTGTGAAAGGTCCAAAATGGAAAGCTCTTCTAGAACCCGGAGTCAAGCGTGCTTTGATTGTCGGAATAGGACTTCAAATTCTTCAACAGGTACATTAAGTAGATTGTATCATACTATAATTGATATTCCATCCAAAAAAGTGATTATACACCAACTTATTTCTATCCGATTCTGAAAATATATAATACACATTGCAGGCTGCTGGCATAAATGGATTCCTATACTATGCTCCTCAGATTCTTGAGCAAGCTGGAGTCGGGGCCCTTCTATCAAATTTAGGCCTCAGTTCAATATCTGCTTCTTTTCTTGTAAATATCATTACGACATTCTGTATGCTTCCTTGTATAGCTATCGCTATAAGACTCATGGATGTTGCCGGCAGAAGGTATGTTTCAACTATGACTCACCTTGATACGTTTATCTTGTTTCTATTTCATTTTTCGATGAAGCTAGCCTAGATTGTTCAGTTTGTATGTTCACATTGGTTTCATTATTTCTTTTCTTTACATTGTCATAAAATCTTTTGTCATTTGATGGAATTTATTTTATAAACAAACTGAACTGAACTATTGCAACAGTTCGGTAATATTGAATTGAACCAAATCGTTAATTGTTAATGGTTCCTTATTTTCTTATGACAGGTCAATCATGCTGTACACAATACCCATTTTGATAGTGTGTCTCCTATTACTAGTACTGAAACAGTTTTTCCAACTCAGCTCTATCCTAGATGCGGCAATTTCAGCTGTCAGTGTCATTGTCTACGAAAGTGTTTTCTGTATGGGTCTCGGTGTTATTCCAAACATCATATGTGCAGAAATCTTCCCAACTAGTGTTCGTGGAATCTGCATTTCGCTTACTTCCCTTACATATTGGGTTTGTACACTGGCCGTCACTTTGACATTCCCTTATTTGCTCCAACTTCTCGGTCTTAGCGGCGTATTCACTTTATTCGTTGTTGGTTGCATCATTTCATGGATATTTGTCTACTTGAAAGTTCCCGAAACAAAGGGTATGCCTTTGGAAGTTATCATTGAGTTTTTTGCTATCGGTGCAAAGCCTGGTACTGATCCTTCAGAAATTGGTATCAAAGACTAATTAATTTCTTAATGATATGAATATGATTATTGTCATCATCATCTGAAGAAGCACTAATCATTGATAAATTTAGAATTGTAATTCGTTTGATTTAGACGAAAGCAGTTTGAAAGGATTTTGGAGGAAGATTGAAGCTATATGCAGTGTTTGAACTTTGAACACATCAGTAGCTGATTTTTACTTTTTTATTTATTGAGATTTTAAGAAAATTCAATGTACTCTATTATTTATTTATACATGGTACAAAATATTGTTTTAGATTAGTCCTTTTATAGGAAAATTCTAACATGAACCACTTCTTCAAGTGGTCCGTGGTGGACCATTCATGAAAAACCCTATAACGAATACGAATTTTACAAAATCCACCGTTGGATTGAAAGTTTATATCATATAGATCATCTATAGAAAATTTTAGAAAAATTGAAAATCATTTGATATGTTATTGAGATCCATCAAGATTAACGGTTTATTAAATACTGTAAATCTTGATAAATCCCAATAAAATATCAAATGATTTTCAATTTTTTTAAATTTTTTTATGGATGCTCTATATGATATAAACTTTCAATCTACCAATAAATTTTGTAAAATTTGTATTCGGTAGATCACCTGTCCACGGTTGACCACTTGTGAAGGTGGTCCACCGTAGCATTAGCCCCTTTTATAATGTTTATTTCCATTCATTCCTTTGCATTTGATTTTTGATTTAGTACTAAGTTCTACAACAAATGGTTTTGACTTATATTACATCCTTTCTTCTGTTTAATTTAATTCTTGATTACTGTTTGGAATAGTTTATTTACATCTGATTTCAATAAGCTCCATAGGATGACTTGCTAAAACAATTTATAACTTATAGGAGTACAATTTAATTATGTTTTCTTTGATTATAGAGTTAATTTATACATAAATGTTTGATTAAGTTGTTTACTTGAACGTGATCCTCATCAAAGAGAGTTTGACCTCGATGAAGAGCTTTTACTACAAGGGGAATGAGTCAAATAACCAAGCAAATGTCGTGGAAAATGGCGGTGCCGAGGCATCTGCTTGCGTTAAGGGAGAGTTACTTCACCAACCTCACATGTTTCTAAAAAAACATACATATGAAAGTATATTTTCAAACAACATAAACAATGCAGGTTTTTTTTTTCATTCTTTTTTATTGTGTAGTTCGAAAGTGATTTGAGAGGGAAGAGTTGCTCCCATGTCAAGGGTGGAGGTCGATTGGATTCGGCCACGAAACACCCAATATGGCCCAAATTGAGAAGACCGTGACATGACTAATTTTCGTCAAATGCTAGATTGGGTGGATACACAAATTGGGGTCGCGAGTACGCGGATTGACCGGTTTGTTTGGTGCAACTTAGGCCTCCACTGTGCCATTTCAAGTTTTGGGGTCCAGTAAATTTTCCTAGCACTTTTTTATATTTATAAAGTGTCAATTTTATAAGGCAAAATTTATGCATTGAGTCATTCAAAATTTCGTTGCATTGACCATTAATCTAATCACAAATGATATATAAGACATTGGTGTTACTAGTAATGATCTATTGCAGGTATTTGGGACCAAACAAAGTTCAAGTCATCCAAAATTAAGAATTGGGTCTAACAAATTCAAATTAAACGTAGGTCTAATAATATAACAACTTAACTATAAGTCCCAACAGTTAGATTAGTGATAATGTTTTTAAAAAGGAAAGACGGAATAGTGTTATTAATCAAAGTGATACTAATGACAATTTAATCAAAGTGATACTATATACATCTTAAAATTACAAGGTCAAACTCTTACCACTAAGTTAACACCTCAACTTTTTGCCTTATAATTTCATTGAATCAAATATATGTATTTCTTACTTATATTTAAATTCAGAGGAGATCAATTATTTTACATTTATCGTTTAGTACAACCGATAATTTTACTAAATACTTAAATTAAATAAAGTAACAATTTTTTATAAGCCTATCAATTCTGTCCTTTTACTATCGACTAGTTTTCCCATTTTAAGTTAACTTATTATCCATTCCTTTTTTATTTTCAAGTTGATGAGCCTAACTTGTGGATTCAACTGAAAAAACTATGCTAAGAAATCGGCGTAAGAGTATTTCCAACGGTGATACCAATTTGAGTATCATATATTATTAAGAAGGGGTTCTTACAATGTCAAATAATATTTATGCAACTTGTACATATTTTGCTCTAGTAGTGATGTCACTTTGAGTATCATACATTATTAACGAGTTATCTCTTCTATATTTATTTTTTTAACTTTGTCCAAATAAAAATAAAAATTTATTTAATTTAATAAATTCGTAAATAAATAAATTAATAATTAAATATAATGAGGAATGCAATGGTGAAAAATACATAAATATGATGGAAAATCTATTTACAATATATTAAAAGAAACTACTACTAAAAAATCTATTTTGTCCTTAGTACGTTTAATAGTATTTCACTGTTTATGCCCTTAAATGTCATTTTAACTCTAAATTGAGAAGGATATGTACAAAACAAAAATAACAAAAAAAAAAAAAAAAGATAAGCATAAAACAAATATACTCATAAAAAAAAGATACAAAACAAAAATAAATAAAAAATCCAAAGATAAACATAAAACAAATCTACTCATAAAAAAAATTAAAAAGAGAATAAAACAAATATACTCATAAAAATAGCACGAGAAGTGTATTATTGATGAATATATATTACTAGTATGGACACCCGTGCCAAGCACGGGCTAGAAATTCTTTTATTTTTTTTTTTATAAATTTTAAAAATGCTTGTTATATTATATTTATATATATAATATATAAATATGTTTTAACATATATATATATAGCGGTAAAAATGGGTCGGGCTATCGGGCCTGCGCATTAGCCCTATAGTTTTATACGGGCTGGGCCGGGCTTAAAAAAATTTATTATTGGACCTTATCTGGCTGGGCCTATTTTTTTAATGGGCCATCATGGGCTGGCCCGCGGGCTTTTGGGGCGGCCCCTTAAAGAATTTTTAAAAAATATCTAAAAAAAATTTTACCTAAAAATAAGGAATTTTAGTTAGCATAAAATCTTTAGATAAAATAAGTAACAAAGATGAGATTTATGAATCATCATCCACAGATCTCTCGACTTTTGCATGATATTTTGAAATATTTATTATTTCATGAAATCATGACACTCACTTTTTTTATGGATATTAATTTGTGTGCGATGCATATGTAGTTTTATTGTCCATTAAAATTTATTTAAAAAAAAATTTGTCAATTTTTGATAAAAAAAATATGAAAAAATTTGTCGCCCGGCTCATTGGGCCATGTAGGCCCTTATTTATTGGGCTGGACTAAGAGCATCTATAGCGCAGGTAAACTATTGCAAAGTTTATTATAGTTGCCGTTAATTATAAAGAATCTTGCATTGCAGCCAGCATGAGGTGGCACTTGATGAACTAAAAATTAGTTCACGTCCTCTCTAATAGCAACGTTAGCTAATTGAATGACACACTTATAGTACTATTATTTTATACATATCATACCACACACATATAATACTATTATTTTATATATAATACTACTATCCATATACATATTAATTTTTAATTTTATTTTATATTTCGTTTAAAATGTAATTGTTGCTTATTATTATGTGTTATTTTAAATTCTTATGAAAATGAAATTTTTTTTATGTATTATTATATGTATTATTTTAATATTTATTAATTTTTTTTTATGCATATTGATTAAAATTATTAAATTAATGTTAACTTTTGAATCAAAACTAATTACAAATAAAAAAAAAAACATAAATATGTGGGGTCAAGATTTGATTCTTTATAATCAACCACCATTAAAGTAAAAACTACTCAAATCAACTATAAAATTTTTAAATCCTACAAATCATTTTAGACCCACAAAAAATAAATTAGCTCACCCATTTAATTTACTCCCATTAAAGATGCTCTAAGCGGGTCGGGCCTTAATTGGCCGGCCCACTTACGCCCAGTTAATGTCTTGGGCCTCTGGGCTCGGGCTGGGCTGACCCATTTGACAACTCTATATATATATAGGTTAAATATGTTTTTAGTCCATACATTTTTAAAATAATTGGTTAACGGGATAGTGATGTGGTACAGTATGGACCCGTTTTTCTAATTAGCTAACAAATCACGTGACGACACGTGTCAACTTATAGTGACATTTTTAATTAGTAAGCAAACTATTTTAAAAGTTAAATAAAAGAATGTGTTCTTCCTCGTCTTCATCGGAACTTCAACAACAATAACCAGCAACTTCAATCTTTTCATCAAACTCATCGAAACCACTCGGTACATCGCCACTATCGACACACGTCACTTAATCCAACTGCCGGCCAGCCACCCACAACATCAGTCCCCACCGTACCCGAACAGTTTGTCGAATATCATGATTCTAAGCATGCTCAAATAAATGTCCCATATTAAAAAATGATTCTAAGCATGCCCAAACTCTATTGTTATATAGCAGTTTTGGTGAGTTTATTTAGCAATGAGATTTGTTTTGCAAAAATTTGGCAATGAGATTTTAGATCTATTTTGTTTGGTTTTGTTTATAAATCATAACTCTGTTGAATTTTTTCTCCAGGATTTTTCTGGATTTTGAAACAGAAGGGCTAGATCTATGCTAAAAATGTTTTGTTGTTGTTGTTGTTGTTGTTGTTGTTCCTCTCTTTGTTTCTTCTGGTTTTCTTTAAGTTAGCTTTCATTCATAAAAATATATTGTTTTCCTCCAGGATATTGATTTTTCTCTAACTTAGAAGTGAAAAATTGCCCGTGTTATATATGAGTTAGCTTTCATTCATAAAAATATATTGATTTTGGACTTTTTTGTTAGAATTAATGATTTTAAACTTTTTTTTTTTGGTCTTAGAAGAAGTGGTAATCCACTGAAATTAAACTCACATAATTGTGAGATCCCGGGTTCGAACCCGGGTCATGACGTCCGGCCTAACAATTTCGACAATATTTGCCAGTTGAGCTAGGACTTATGGGACTAATGATTTTAAACTTTAATGTGCACATATATTTATTTTATTCTTATTTTGATAGAAAATTTAATTAATTTATCAAGAGCGTTTTGTTCTAATGGAAGAGGATAATTTTTTATGGGATGAAATATTCATTCAAGAGTATCTAACCTTAGGTCTTGTATCTTGACTATTAGGTAAAAAAATTCTATTAAATATCAAAATGTATTTGATCTAACGGAAAGAACTAAACCAAGCCGGTGTAAAAAGTAAAACATAATTGAAACCAAAATCTTAAACCTCGCATCTTTATTATTTTTTGTAAAAAAATTCAATTAAAATATTCTAAGAGATATCCGATCAACCGGAAGAGGCGTAATCTCTTAAAGTGTGAAGAACTAAATTAAACTCACGTAAAAAATTAATAAATTGAGACGATATCCTTAGACTTTGAATCTTAGTTATTTCTATAAAATGTTCAATTAAAATATTAAAAGGAATTTGATCTAACAAATGAGGGTTAATCTCTTACGATAGAAAGAACTAAAACCAGACCCGTGTATAAAAATAAAGCAATTGAGACCATAATCTTAGGTCTTCTTAATTGTTTGTTCTAACGGAAAATTGTAATATCTTACAGTCTGAAAAAATAAATAAAGACCGTGTAAAAAGTAAAGCAATTGAGACTGTATTCTAAGGTCTTAAATTTTTCTTTTTTAAAAGTTCAAGTGAAATTTCAAGAGGAATTTGATGTAATAGAAGGGAGTAATTTTTTACGGTGTGAAGAAATAAATAAAAAATGTGTAAAAAGTAAAACAATTGAGACCCTAACCCTAGGTCTCACATTTTAATTATTTTTGTAAAATTTTTTTATTAAAATATCAAAATGAATTTCATATAACATAAGAGAATAATCTCTTACAGGTGTGAAGAACTTATTCAAGCTCGTGTAAAAAGTAAATCAATTGATACTATAATATAAGGTCTCACTTTTTTTTATAATACTTGTACAAATTTCAATTAAAATTTCAAGAAAGATTTGCTCAAACAGAAAAGAGTAATTTATTACGGTATGAAGAACTAATCAATTTTGTATAATAAGTAAAACAACTGGACCATAGCCTTAGGCCTCATAACTTATTTATTTATATAAAATGTTCAAGTAAATTATTTAAAGAGATATGATCCAATGGAAGAGGGTAATCGCTCTTACGACTTGAAGAACTAAATGAAGTTCGAGTAAAAAGTAAAGCAATTGATAGCATAACCTAAGGTCTCAATTATTAATTATTTTTGTGAAAACTTCAATTAAAATATCCAGTGAAATTTGTTCTAACGGAAGATGATAATCTCTTACGGCGTAAAGAAATAAATAAAGCCGTCAAAAGTAAAACATTTGAGACAATATTCTTAGGCATTTCTTGATCAGATAGTTCAATTAAAATTTCTTGTAAAAAGTTCAATTAAAATTTTAAGATGAATTTGATCAAATAGAAGAGAGTAATTTCTTGCGGTGTGAAAAACAAAATCAAGCCCGTGTAAAAAAAAAACAATTGAAACTATAACCTTAGGCCTTACATCTTAATTTTTTTTACAAAATTTTCAATTAAAATATCAAAAAGGATTTAATCTAACAGAAAAGGGTAATCTATTACGGTGTGAAGAATTAAATCAAACGTATGTAAAAAGTAAAGACAATTGAGACTATAATCTTATGTCTCGCGTCTTAATTATATGGGTAAAATATTCTTTAAAATTTCAAGAGATATTTGATCTAATAGGAGAGAGTAATTTCTTATAGAATGAAGAACTAAATCAAACCCGTGTAATATACAAAACAACATGAACATAACTTTAGGTCTCACATCTTAATTATTTTTATAAAATGTTCCATTAAAATATTCAAAGATATATGAACTAATGGAAGATATTTATTTCTAATTGCGTAAATAATTAATAAAGCTCGTGTAAAAAGTTAAAATGAAGTTTGATTAAAAGAGGAAAATGTATGTTTTAACATTAGGGGGAAGGGGGATGAAATTCAAATTTCTTTCGAGTGAGATGAGAGTAATTTTCTCTAATATATTTTGTATAAGAAGGGGGGAAAATATATATTTTAACGTATGAGGGAAGAGTAATGTAATTTAAGCACCTCTCAAGAGAGGGTAATGTAATTTACTATAATATGTATTATCTTTTAATTAATTTTTGTTTGTTTTTTATTTTGTAAGATTCGTTATTATTTTTTTTTGCAATACATTGAAAAATTGGTAAATAAAACAAATCAAGGCAAATCTTTTTTTTTTTTTTTACAATAGATTCTTTTTTTTGGTACTTATCCTATAGAATTCATCTCAATCTTAATATCTATATTATTTTTTTGTTTCACAATAAATTCAATAATTGGTAAAAAATAAAAAGCAAGGCAAAATAAGAAAGACAAAAAAAATCATAAAATTAATATTTTGTTGTCAGTGGGAATTGAACTGTGTCCCTTTAGGTCGCAAAGAGAAGATACGTAGGCGCCACATAGATGCCACATTATTAAAATAGTGCCACATATGAATTTGCTCCTTGAGAAGTAATGTGAGGATGCCAAGTGTACTTTTTACTTTGAGGAAGACAAATAATAATAGTATAGATAATAAATAATTACGGGGTAAATATATATTATAGTAACACACGGGACAATTGTTTTAATAAAAAAAATTAATCTTACACGGGACAATTGCTTTAATAAAAAAAAAGGAATTTAATAATATATTATAATAATACGCGGAACAATGTTGATGAATATATTATTGATGAATATATATTATAATAATACACGGGACAATTGTTTTAATAAAAATAATTTAATAATACACGAGATAATTGTTTTAATAAAAATAATTTAATAATACACGGGACAATTGCTTTAATAAAAAAAAGAAATTGAATAATAAAAATTATACACGGGACAATTGCTTTAATAAAAAAAAATTACTTAATTTAATAAATTTTAGAAAAAAATAACAGAATAACGTCACTTATTATTTTTATTTTTTGATACACGACGTCATTTATATTTTAGCAATATTTTATAAATAAAAGTCAATAAACCCGTGCGAATGCACGGGTCTCAAAACTAGTTTATAATAAAAAATATAATAATTAATTTTGATTATTCTCTTGTCTGAAACGCTCTAAAATTTATTCATAAATATGATGGAACATTTTATTTTTTTTGAGAAGTACGTGCTTCTTCATCAAACCTGTTAATATTTTATAGATCATTTTTAGTTGATAATTGTGGCACTTGAGGAGGTTCAACCAAAGTGGTATTGGGTGGTGGTGATGGATAAATAAAATAAGGATGATTTTGGAAGTTTTACCGGTAGGAGATTGGTTTGGAAACAAATTCATGTAATCATAAATATTATTACTAGAATGATTCATTTGATAAAAAAACAAATAAAATACGACTAGAGAACAAAAAAAAAAATTTGTGTAATATAGAAAAAAAATGAAATATGATTAAATGTTTGTAAAAAAAAAATTTAAATGACCATTTAATGATCAAACAAAAAAAAGGTCACATTAAATTGATGATACAGTACCTTATTTAAGGTACCCGTATAATCAATTTTGATACTCTCTATGTCACATCATGGAACTCCAATGATAAAAATAATAAGATACTATTTATCAGCCTATAAAACTCTCTTAGATACCCTTATCGTCAGGGATTGTTATGATTAATCAAATAAAAAAAAAAAACTATGCTAAGAAATTGTGGGAGGTGAGGAAAGCAATTGTAGCGTCTTAAAAATACTAAAAATGAAACCAGGCCTTTATAGACTGGGCTACTTGAGTTAAAGCCCAATTCTGAATCACACCGAGTAGTGCCATATAGAAACGAAAGCTTCATTTTTCAGATTTTAGGGTTTACACCGAGCAGCTACCACCCACCAACGCAGCAGCAGCCATGGTTCTCAAGTAAGAATTCATCTCTTCTCCATTTTCCAATTTTTTAATCAGATCCATAACTCGTATCTGCTAAAAAATCTATGCAATTTCTGTTGCTTATTCTTCCATTCTCAATAATCTAGGATTTAGTTTCTGAATCGAGAATTTGATTCAATGCAGCATGATTTCTATTATATTAGTTCTGAAATTGAGAAAATGTTTAGGATTAGGATGTGATAATTGTTAGTTCTGAAATTTCATAGTATTAAACATTTTCAATTTCAGCTAGATATACATTATTTTGTTTATTTTATATCTGTTGTTAGTTCGTTGCTTGTTTGCAATTTTGTCATTTTGCTCAAAATATTGACATGAAAGTTAATTAGTGGCTATGTTTTTAATTTGAAGTGGAAAGTTAGTAATTTAAATTGCAATTTCAGAACTGAACTCTGCCGATTCAGTGGCGCAAAGATCTACCCAGGAAGAGGCATCAGATTCATTCGTAGCGATTCTCAGGTGGGTTGATGCATTTCTTTACATAAACACTTGTGCTGTGTTTGCTACAATATGATAACAATGTTTTTTTGTTGATTGGACAGGTTTTCCTGTTTGTGAACTCCAAATGCAAAAGGTATTTTCACAACCGTTTGAAGCCTTCGAAGCTCACATGGACTGCCATGTACAGAAAGCAGCATAAGAAGGTCAATTTTTTACTCTAACATGTTGATTAAACACTGGCAATGTCAAGATGAATATGTTATTTGATTTTATTCTTGTGATGTGCAGGACATTGCTCAAGAAGCAGTGAAGAAGAGACGCCGTGCTACCAAGAAGCCATACTCCAGGTCCATTGTTGGTGCTACCTTGGAAGTCATTCAGAAGAAAAGAACTGAGAAGCCTGAAGTTAGAGATGCAGCCAGGGAAGCTGCTCTACGGTGTGTTTCTTGTTTATCCTGCTTTTCCTATATTCTAACATGTTTTCTCATTCAGGTTTTGGAGTCTTATTTATATCTACTTTTGCTTTCTATCTTACAAATATGGATGTCATATCTAATTATCCAAGTCTATCCTGCAGTGAAATTAAAGAGAGGATTAAGAAAACAAAGGATGAGAAGAAAGCCAAGAAAGCCGAAGTAGCATCTAAGGCACAGAAATCCGGCAAAGGGAATGTTCAAAAGGGTGCTATGCCCAAGGGTCCTAAAATTGGCGGTGGTGGCGGGAAACGCTGAGTGTTCCAGTTTTGTCTTTAATTCAAATATATTTTGTCTGAAACTTCTGTACTAATATATTTTATTTGCTTGATTAGCCTTTTATATTACCGTATTATCACACTCGTTTTGGAGCTTCAGACAGTGCTTGGTTACTGAATGCATTTTGCTAGTTGTACTATGTTTTTTTGCGATAATACGTTCCTTATTCTTGGTTTGCAAGTTTTGACTCTTTTAGTATCTATAAGCTCAAATATCCATGCTTTTGGTCACATTTGGTTGTGGCTGGCATTGATTGTTTGAAGAGGCACAAATTACTCTCTGCCGTCATATATAGCTCTTGTTGTGAATTGTGATGAATGATTTCCAATATGCAGTCCCTGCGTTACTTAGTCAATTGACGGCTACAACCTTAGGCTTAATACAAAGTGGTTGGTAATGAAGTTTGAACCAAATTTGAACCAAGAAAAAATTATGCAATATGGATAAATAGTTAGGGTTAACAACTAGAACTAGCAAACAGAGACGATATAAACTAACAGTAATAAAATATTGATGATTTCACTTGAGAGTTGTGAAAGTGATAAATATTAGAGGATATAGCTGCAAAATATTGCATTTAAAGTTGAGTAGATTAAGTACGAGTATTTTGTGACTAATTTTTATTTTATATATGTTAGGATGGAGGGAGGAATGTTGTTTAAAGGTCAATGGTACTGATAATATATGTCCTGGGCACATGTTAATAGAATTTTATAGTGAAAATAAACAAATATTTTTTTTGAAAGGATTTTTGTTAAAATGTTTAAAAAATTGAATGTACAATTTCAAAATATTTTTTTTAGGACATGAGATTCCTTAGTTAACATGTATTCTTTTTGACGCAAAACATGTACTCTCAAAACACGTGTTAAAATTTCACAATATTTAATACGTATTACTTCTTCCGATCACTATTATAAGCAAAAATATTACTTTTTAAATTCATTAAAAAAATAATCTATCTAGTCTATATTATTAACTAGATATATTACTTTCTCAATAAATCTAAAAAATTGTTTTTTACTTATAATAATAACCGGAGAGAGAATTTGTTTTTTATTTAACATAATCTTTTTTTTTAAAGGTATTTAACATAAAATTTATAACTCACTTATCGCACCATAACTAGTACACTTATCTTTTTCTCTTTTTAGAAACATTCATTACTTCTTTTCTTTTCTTTTTTTGGTAGTGATTCATTACTTCTTTTCTATCTAGTTGTTTTCACAATTTTACTAAATACTTAAATTGAATAAAGTAACTATATTTTTATAAGCCTATCAATTCTGTCCTTTTACTATCGATTAGTTTTTCCATTTTAAGTTAACTTATTATCCATTCCTTTTTTTATTTTCAAGTTGATGAGCCTAGCTTGTGGACTCAACTGAATTAATTGATGTGTGAGGTTGGGAATATACTTGAAAGCTAAATAATGGCCGCAAAGTTAGTATGAAAATGGCTTCCACATTTGGAGGAGGTACGTAGTGAGGAAATAGATACGATATAAGGTGTTAGCTTTACTTTAAATGTAAAGACAAGTGATGATGGATGTCATTTTTTTGTAAGATTTCACTTTTGTATAGATTGAAATCGATGAGCAAAACTTTCTACATCATGTGTGCTTGCTTTTGTTCTGTCCCATTCTTTGTGGCTCCATAAAATCTAAACATGATTCAAGATCAATTAACGTAACCTTTTTTTTTTACGGAATATATTAACATAACTTATTTTACATTGAACTTATAGGAGTATATAGACATAATTATAATTTATAAAATTAAATAATTTGAAATAAATTTGTGTCACACCTAGCCAACCACACAGTAGGTCATCTTGATTGGTGAAAGTGCTTTTCGGCACATAAATTTGTGAGACCATTACATGGCACATGCTACGGTTATTTAAAGTGCTGATAAAAGTGTTACGGATAAATAAAAAATAAAGAATTAAAGTGTTACAAATAATAAAATATAAATAATCAAAATGTTACAAAAAAATAAGATAAATGACAAAAATGTTATAAATAAAAGATAAAGGATCAAACTGTTACCAAACAATACGATGAAAAACTTTTAGTGTAACTTTGCCTCAATGAAATGTGTTAAAAAAAAGTACCATTTTAAGTTACAACGGTTTTTTTTTTTAACAATTGAGAGAGAGAGAGAGAGGGGGAGAGCTAATTAACATACAAAATTGTGGAAACCATAATAAAAACTATTTAAAAAAGATATAAAGACTAATGAATTGAATAAAAATATAATACTCTCTTCATCTCAAAATAAATGATCTAATTTTGACTTAGTATACTATTCATTTGATCAACTTTGACCATATTTTTCTGCTAATATATACATGCAAATATTAACATATGAGATGTTGTTTGATTTGTCTCGACGAGTATTTTCAAAATATATTATTTTTATAATTTTTCATAATAGATAATTAAAAATATTAGCGATCAAAATTATACATTGATAAATATAAACGAAGACAAACATATCATTTACTTTGGGACAAATGGAGTATATGATATCGTTTCGTCTACGTAGCCGAATCCACTTAATGAAGTCAATATTCCTCGGTGTTGTATTCCTTAAAAATAACATCAAACCCTATTGAATTTGAAAGGAAGTTACCTAAAATGTTCATCACTTAATGTATTGAATTTGAAAGCAAGTTACTTAAAATGTTCATTACTTCATGTTTCCCTGTACTATTTCTTAATGTGCTGCTCTCACCTTTATCTTTAGATCCTATAAGGCATAAAAAATGGCAATATGCTATGATGAATTTAGGTATTAGTCATGGTAAGATGAATTTAGGTAGTACTTTGAAATTAGATACCACTTTTTTGGACAGTTACTAGAGGAAGTGTAGGTAGCATAGCATACAATCCAAGTGAACATACAAGTTTGCCATGTTTTGATAAGTCGCAAAAAGTTTGGAAAAAGTAGGAAAAAAGAAGGGGGAAAAGTAGGTAAAGTAACAAGTTATCGAGTCATCAAATCTCAACTTGATTGAAAAAAGTGGAAAGTGGAGTGTAATTAAGAGTGACAAGTGGATGTAATCTCTAGCAAACTTGATTAGTGCTCTCAAATCATGTATCTAGATGATTAAGGTAAACTCAACATATATGAAAAATGTTAGTTAAACATATTAATAAAAATATTTTATTTTAGAATTTGTGGATTTGATATTTTAAAATATAAGAAGATATATTTTCAATATTTTAATTAGATTATACTATTATTTAGTCTCTCATAATATAATTAGAGGGGTTTCTAATTAGATGGAATTTAGGATAAATGTAGAATAGAACCATATGGCCCAAAGGGCATTACTTTTATAGTCTTTTAGCCCCATGAATAAAATAAAACACATGCACTACCGTTATTTCTACTTTTTGTCTTATCCTCTCTTTAAATATGATTTTATTTTGATTTTTTGGACCATCAAAATATTTCCTTTTTTGCTAAAGATACTTGTTTAAAATTTAAAATGAGTTTGTAAAAGATTCACGGATAGTGGAAAATTAAAGCAAGCTTGGTGTACAAGGTAGAAGATTGTGTGCTAGTGTTACCATCAATGTATAATCAACAATTGACATTAAAGTTTATAAAAATGGTCTCCATAGCTGCCACCAGAGTTAAGTGGCGATACTATATATTAAAAATAAAATTATTCTTAAATTTCAAAAAAGAAAAAGAAAAATATCTCTAATTTTTGTTAGCATTTATAGAGATGAAGATTACTTTCAAGATTATATCATTATTTTTATTTTACTATTAAAAAATTTATTATTTTTGTTTTTTTAATCATTCTTGTACATTTGTCCATGCATAATTTTGATCATTAATATTTTTAGTTATGTATTATTAAAAATTATGAAAAAATTGATATTTTGACAATACTTATTAATACAAATCTAATAAGAACTCATATATTAATATTTGTCTTTATACATTAATTGAAAAATATGATCAAAGTAACTTGTATAAATAGTGCACATGATCAAAATTTGACAATTATTTTGGGACGGAGAGAATAATAAGTAAACTACTCCCTGCTTTATAAGCAATATTTATAGTAGTTTCAAACATATTAAAGAAATTTTAGTTATGCGTAAATATTACAGTGGCATCAAGTAAAATACAGTACCCTTAGCATCCTCACTTTCAATACTCACTGATAATAATGGCAAAATTACATATTTGGTCCTTTATTTTATTTTTTTGTAACATTTTGGTTCTTTATCTTTTATTTGTAACATTTTAGTCCTTTATCTTATATATTTGTAACACTTTGGTCCTTTATCTTTTATTTGTAACACTTTAGTCCTTTATCTTTTATAATATTCACATATAAATCCTTTTTTTCATATTTTTTTTTATTAAAAAAATTCTGAATTTTATTTGTTAAAATACTTTTATATTAAAATTAAATAAAAATCATAATTTTGATAAAAATGTTCATCATATTCATCAATTTTTTCATATTTTTATATTTTTTAAAGGACCAAAATGTTACAAATAAAAGATAAAGGACCAAAGTGTTACAAAAAGATAAGATAAAGGACTAAAATGTTACAAATGAAAGATAAATGACCAAAATGTTACAAAAAAATACGATAAAGGACCAAATATGTAATTTTACCGATAATAATTGTGTCGGATATTACCGTACTACCCACATTCTTTACTACTCTACCAACACTTGTTGCTCTTTATCTATTCTCTCTACATAAACTACATTCATAATATAGGCACCGACTCTATTAGGAAGTAATGACTCTGATATGGACATCGCGATATGATACGATAGGATATTTCGATATCGCTATTGTAAAAAAATATAAGATACCGACATCGTTATATATTTTTAAAAAATCGAAATTTAAAATCAAAATACATACATATGCATCTAAGTTAAACAAAATTTTTATTAAAAAAGTTTTAAAAGAATATCTACTTGACTATCAATCCAAGGACCAGGGAAATCTCTTGATATGATCTTTATTCATCCATCTACTATAAAAAAAAAATGTAATCAAAATATAGTCTCTTTAATTTCTCATTGATCAACATTATTAATTCGACACATTTTTAATCGTTGTAAATATGTTTAAAAAAAGTAAAAACAAAAAAAAGAATAATTTTTTAAAGCATTTATCGCATACGTTTATACAATCGTCTTACATGTATTGGACACCGATCCAACAAGTGTCGAGGTAAAGGAAAAAAATACAACTTAGTCTTTTTTATTATTTTATTGTTTCATCTATTTTGCCTAAATTGTCTATTTGACAATATTTTAATTGTACAACTACAAATAACATACATCAATTTAGTTCTTATGCAATTTTGATTTTAAACTAAATCATGCCCACTTTTACTGTCATTAAGTTTTTAGTATATTTATATTCATTTAATTGAATAATCAATGATAATAATGAATGAATCATTGGTGAACTCTCCATCACGATTGAATGAGAATCCCACAAAAGAAGGCAACATGCCAACATGAATGTTAGCAACAAAACAAAGAGAGGACCTGACCTGACAGACAGACACAAAGAAAGACACAGGAAGCTAGAAAACAACTGCGCTGGTTGTTTTGTTTTGTTTGGTTAAGACTGGTTGGCTCACACGCAATCACAAGCTTTCCTTTTCATTACTGGTAGGAGTAACCTCATGACTAAGCATGTCATTAATTACGAGTAACAAAGACGTAATTGTCTTTAATATTTCGTGCATAAGCATGATAATAAAACTCATACCCGCGGGTACTCGTCCGTACCATTCCCGTTTTGACGGATAAAATCCGAGTTGATTGGATTTAGGTTCGGGTTTGGGTTTTCCCCGATTTTAAAAGACGGGGATGGGGCGGGTAATGGGGACATTGATACCCACCTCGAACCCGTCCCGTTTATATAAACATCATATTTTCCTTTTCATAAATTAAATTATGTATAAAAAAATATGATATATGTACAAAAAAATTCTTAAATTACATTCATACGTTTATTTTTATTTTAAATTGATTATTAAATAAATTGTTTTCTCTATTATTTTCTTTGTTTAATAAAATCATACTATTGAAACATAATAGTTCTCAACTTTTAAATAATTTTTTAACTAAAAAATATCAAAATATAATTTAAGTTCATGTGAAGATAAACGAAACGGGGATACCCGAAACCCATTGGGGATACCCGAACCCCGTCGGGTATGGGTTTGGGGTTCTACTTTTCTTCCCCGATTAAAATGGGGATGGGTATGGGGATACCCGAACTTTATGGGTTTGGGTTTGGGGAGAGCAAAAACCGACCCCGCCCCGCCCCATTGCCATGCCTACTCGTGCATCACAAATCAATAGTAATGCCTGCAATTAAAAAAAGGAAAATGAAAAAAATATCTAAACAATAGTCCGAGTGGGATTTGAATTCTCTCCAATTTTCTCTCCAATGTGATCTTAACTATTCATTTGCTTATTTTCTCTTTCTTCTTAAGTATTATTTTATTCTTTATAATTTAATAACCATTGGATTAAGAAAAAGAGAAAAAATATTGAAGAGAAAATTGGAGAGAATACAAATCCGTCTGAGTGAGACAATGGTCAATGGCTAACAAAAACAAAAATAGTAATATAAAAATGAAAGTAATGTATTTAATGAATTAAAATATTTAAAAAGGACTTTTATACTTAGATTTTTTATATTATTTTTTACTTTTATTTCCTTAACTATTTTCGGGATGCTGATTATCTTAACTTGAAAAAAAAAAATACATTCTCTATTCTTTAATATTTAAAAATTTACCTAAAGAATAGTATAGTTTTTTTTTGTACAAAAGTAATTTTTTTATATATAAAAAAGTTAACTTTGTTATAAATTACTCCCTCGGTCCCAAAATAAATAATCTAATTTTGACTTAGTGTATTATTCATTTGATCTACTTTGATCATATTTTTCTACTAATATATACATAAAAATATTAATTAGTATAAGAGAATATAAAATGTTGTTTCATTTGTCTCGACGAGTATTTTCAAAATATACAATTTTTATAATGTTTAATAATATATAATTAAAAATACTAGTATGTTAACCCGTGCCGTGCACGGGAGTATTCTCTTTTTTAATATTATTTATGTGTTTATTTTAATATATTATTTGAACAATTTAGTTAAAAATAGTAAGATAAAATTGATATAGATTTTGTATTATATATATATATATATATATATATATATATATATATATATTTAATAATGCTATAGGATAAAGCGAGATGAAGAATATTATTTCGCTTCCCGTTATACACTATTAAGAGATAGATTTTTTTTTCATCTTCATCTCCAGAACTATACAGTGACCCTTTAAACATAAAATAATTATAAACTTCATTCTCAAATGAAAATTTAATTAATTTAGGTGCATTTTTAACAGTGGGATCGAAAGTGTTACGCGTTTCTCATTCTACACCCGTGAGAGATTCTTTCTCTCTCTCTCTCTCTCTGTCTCTCTCTCTCTCTCTCACTATTTCTACATTTCTCCCACATGATCATTTTCATTTTTAATAATATTGATTTGCTTATGTTCTTCATTTTCTTTTGTGTTACGCGTTTCTCATTCTACACCCGTGAGAGATTCTATCTCTCTCTCTCTCTCTCTCTCTCTCTCTCTCTCTCTGTCTCACTATTTCTACATTTCTCCCACAGGATCATTTTCATTTTTAATAATATTTATTTGCTTATGTTCTTCATTTTCTTTTGAAAGTTGTCTATGTCATTTTTCATTTTATATTATTTTGAATGTTGCCTATATTTTTCTTTCAATTATTTATGAAATTGATTTTATTTAATTTACTTGAGTATGAAAATGCGATATATGTTTAAGGATGTTACAGGGACATAGTAGGATGAGAAGTACTCCCTCATTCCCCGTTCAACAACACTATGAGATTCTTTCTCCCTCCCTCTCTCTCACGTCTTTATAGGGACTCCATCAACAAAAAAATAATTGTAAATTTTATAATATTTTTCAAATGAATATTAACATACTTTGATCGTGTTTCTATACTCAAACTATTTTTTGTCATTGTACCACAAATAATCAATTTTCATATGTGAGCGTCAAATGGAAAAATCTATGTATGAATCTTCACTTACATTGATAAATTAGCATCCAGAAAAAGATTTGAACGAATGTTAATTGAAAGCTTAAAATCAAAATTATAAATAAAAAACCCATTGATTATAAAAAATTAAAATTATATTAATTTATTTTAGGTTTCAATTTCCATAAATTTTTTCAGTTGGATGTAATATAGTGAAAGTGCGATGTACACATAATATGGAGAAAAACTCCCGTAGTCGGAATTCAAATTTTAATTAGTCAATATATATTTTTAATAGTGTGGTGATAAGTGTTTTATGTTTCCCATTATATACCATTGAAAGATTCTCTCTCTCTCTCTCTCTCTCTCTCTCTCTCTCTCTCTCTCTCTCTATCTCTCTAGTCTCAGTTACATTATTTTATAGGGGTTTCATCAACAAAAAATAGTTGGTAATTCTATATTATTTTTATAATGAATATGAATAAAATTTTAGTGTTCATCTTGTATCTTCTACATACACTTTTTTTCATGGTGAACCAATTTTCATCGTGCTAAATAAAATTTTGAATAAGGGATCCCCGTAATAAAATATGAAAATATGGATAAGCCCTACTGTTAGAATTCAAATTTTAATTAACCAGTGTGTATTTTTAATAGTTGGGTGAAAAGTGCTTCCGATTTTTCATTTTATACCACCGAGAAATTCTCTCTCTCTCTCTCTCTCTCTCTCCAAACTCTACAGGGGTTCTATCAATAAAAAAGTTGTTAATTCTATATTTTTTTAATTGATATCAATAAAATTCTCGTGCTCGGTTCTCACTGTCATCTACATACAATATTCATCATGGGGATCATGTTTCATCGTGCTAGATAAAATTTCGAATAAGTAATCCCAATGACAAAATATGAAATTATGGATAACTTCCACAATCAAAATTCAAATTTTAATTCGTCAATGTATTTTTTTTTTTTGTTGCATAATGTCAATGTATATTTTTAATAGTGAGGGTTAGAATGCTCCCCGTTTTTCATTCTACACCAACGAAACTCTCTCTCTAATTCTATCTGTCTTCCGTGTTCATTACTGTGGACTCTATAGCTACTCCATGAACAAAAAATAGTTGTTAATTCTTTATTATTTTTAAAAAATAAACATAGAAATATTACATGGAATTGAATGATCGGATAATAGATGCATGTCAAATCAAATTTTAGGCGAAGTGTTCACATATTTTTTTATATAGAAAATATATAATATTTAATCATGGATTAAATAAGTTTGTCGTCATTAAAAATATAAGGGTTAATAGGTCTTTACCCCCCTGCTAAGTGGGCGTGTTTTGCGTTTCCCCCCTGCTAAAAATTTCTTGAACAATGCCCCCTTGCAAAGTTTTTTTTTTTGGTTTCTCCCCTTGAGTGCACTTTTTACATCGGTTATTTTGTTCAACCGATTTAAAAAGTTATGTTTTTTAAATCGGTTATTTTGTTCAACCGATTTAAAAAGTTCAAATTTCTTGCATCCAAGAGAGGAAAAGGGGGGAAACCAAAAAAAAAAACTTTGCAAGGGGGCATTCTTCAAGAAAATTTTAGCAGGGGGGTAACGCAAAACACGCCCACTTAGCAGGGGGGTAAAGACCTATTAACCCAAAATATAATATATGTTAGTAATTAAAATATAATATTTTAATTTCTACAAAAAAAAATGTAATATTAGAAAAGCTTTAATTGAATTTCACCAACGCAATATTATTAAAATATAATAATAAAAATATTAAGATAGGTATAATATTAGAGTTTCTAAAATTAAAAAGTACCAATCCCCACAAAGAGAAAGAGTTTCTACAAAAAAAAAATATAATATCAGAGATTCTAAAAAAAAGTATTAGATTTTTTACAAAAAAAATATACTCGCATAATATTAAAGTTTCTACAATAAAAAAATATTAGAGAATCTCTAATTAAGTGACAAAAAAAAAAACAAATACAAACTCGATAAAAAAAAAGATAAAAAAGAAAAAAAAAACTTTAGTTTAGTTGTATATATCCAAGAATTTTATTTTATAATAATGGGTTAGAGTGATATATCCGATTAATTTAATTGTATTATCCAAAAATTTGTTTTCTTAAAAAATAATGGGTTAGAGAAGATTAAAAAAATACAAAATAAAATAGAAAAACTCTAATTGAATGCCACCTAAGCAAAAACTCTAATTAAATGCCACATAAGCAATTTTTCTTCAGAATGCACGAGAAGTCTCCGTGGGAATCTCGCTATGTATATAATAAAGATTAGCTATCAAAATTATACATTGATAAATAGAGCGAGTATAACACAATGCACGTATCATATACAATTAGTCAATTACGATGAGATATTAGAGTGATATGTTAGAATCTCCAAATATCTACTATAAACTTAATTTTGTTGTATATTTTAATTATTTCAAAAGTTAATTATTATTTTACATTTTAGTGTGATCCAATTTAATCAATAATTTTATTTAAAGAATTAATTCAATTTAGTAATATAGTGTGTTACACGTTTTTCTTTTAATACTTAGATTATCTTCAATGATGATATCATTTTGAGTATTATATGTTACTAACAAGTGGTCTGTACAATGCCAAGTAATACTTATGCAACTCGTACATATTTGCTCCAGTAGTGATATCACTTTGAGTATCATACATTATTAACAAGTGATCCTTTCTGTATTTATTTTTTTAACTTTGTCTAAATAAAAATAAAAACTTATTTAATTTAATAAATTCATAGATAAATAAATTAATAATTAAATATAATGAGAAATACAAGATAGTAAATAAAAATTGATGAAAAATATATAAATATGACGGAAAATATATAATAAAAAATATAATAATTAATTTTGATTATTCTCTTGTCTGAAACACTCCCAAATGTGTTTTCTTTTGACGAAAAAGGAACAAGATTTTTTTCTTCTAAGAAGTACGTGCTTCTTCATCAAACCTATTAATATTTTTTAGATCATTTTTAGTTGATAATTGTGACACTTGAAGAGCTTCAACCAACATGTATTGGGTGGTGGTGGTGGATAAATAAAATAAGGAATATTTTGAAAGTTTTTCCGATATGAAATTGTTTTTGGAACAAATTCATGTAATCGTGAATATTATTACCGGACATATTATGATTCATTTGATAGAAAACAAATAAAATATGACTTGAGAACAAAACAAATAAAAATTGTGTAATATAGAAAAATATGAAATATGATTAAATGTTTGTAAAAAAAAGATCAAATGGTCATTTAATGATTAAACAAAAAAAATGTAACATTAAATTGATGATACGGTACCTTTATTTAAGGTACCGATATCATCAATTTTGATACTCTCTATGCCACGTCATGAAACTCCAATGATAAAAATAATAAAGTACCATATCAATAGTCCATGAAACTCTCTTAAATATACCCTTATTGGAGATGCTCTTTTTTTTTTTTTTTTTTTTTTTTTTTTTGGCTTTCGCACTGGTTCCGACCCACCAAAGGTGGACAACTAATCTAGCTCGTGCGTAGAGGCATGCGCACTGGCCAAGCGTTGTTCCCTCTGGGAATCGAACCCGGTATTCCCCGGATACGTCTTTGGAAGGAGCTCCTTGCCACTTGAGCCCAATCAACTTGGTTCTTATTGGAGATGCTCTTGTTTAACTCAAATAAAGTGTAACTATCTTCTTGCTATGTGATGGTTAGCCAATCCTAATTATAGCAACTTATTAGCCTATTAATTTGATAACGTTTCGAAAAATTTTCATTAATAGAATTGATTTGTCCTTTTTTTTAGTTAGATAGCCTAGCGACTAGAATTAATTTGTCCTTTTACTTGGTCAATTACATATTACATATATGCATATATGCATGGTTTTCATGAAAAAACACGACAAGCAAGTGCTAAAAGAAGAGATGGTCCAATCTCATTGTGTTTTTATCTAGTCTTTAAAAGAGTATTTTCGATAAGTGCATGTGTGACCAACCTTGTTGACATTTTCGTGTCTTGATAGTCTCGGCATGCTTATTGTCGAGAAGAACCGGTTGTATTCTATGAAAATTACACAATATTTACGAATAATTCTTTAATTTAGTGTGACAACTCACCTCCGGTTATTAGTTTCCAGCCATCCAGAACAACAAATTTATGTATACTTTATCAATTTATAGAGTCATTCGCCTCTTTATATCTAAGTTTGAATTTCTTCACCATCATTTTTAGAGGTGGATTTGATTTATTTATAAAAAAATAAAAGACTTAAAATTTATTTGTATTCTATTTGGTGGTGATTTGATTGATTTTGCCTCTTAGAAATCAATACACCCAAATAAAAGACTTAAAATTTATTTGTATTCTATATGGTGGTGATTTGATTGATTTTGCCTCTTAGAAATCAATACATCTTAACAAATGGTGCCGAGTAGAATTCCCACTCGGTGTGGAATCTATATAAGATGAAGATTATTGTAAGTGATATACATTGTGTAGTATTTTTAAGGATACCAATTTTTCCTCCAAGTATTATAAATTGTAATACGTGCAGCTGGCAATTGGTGTGGTCATAGTGGTGTCGTATAATTTATTCATTCAAATTTAGATTCTTCATTGTTATTGGGAGAGGTACAAAGGGATCAAAGGGCATGTCCCTAATATGACATTTATTTGTTGGAGCTATCTAATGATTTTGTGAATGGATGTATTTTTTCTAGTGTGGTCCTTTAGGATGGATGTGGATAATTAAGAGCGTATAAAGAACGGTGAGGATATCATTAAGAGAGAAAAAAAAAAAGAGAAAAATATACTTGATATACTTTAGTTGTACTAGTGATATTTGTCAAAATAATTTAATTTATTTTTTTTAACATAAACTTTATTCTTAATTTTTTTTAACAAGCTAAAAAAAAATATAAATATAAAAAGATAGAAGTAGATCCTTCGGCATAAGGTGTACCGAAGAGACCTACAAAATTTTATAAAAGGATTCCAAAAGAACAACAAAATAAAATATAATTAGTCGATATCCAAATAAGGAAAACGGTTCGACCATCAAACATGAAAATGCGCCACCAAAATAGCATCCGTCGTCCGCAACCACCAAAATAGCTCTGTATAATGTTTGGCGAATTCCTAAATAATTTACTAAGAGAGAAGAAAAAAGAGAAGAATATACTTTAGTTGTACCGGTGATATTTGTCAAAAATAATTTTTTTTAAAATTTTTTTTAACATAAACTTTAGTCTTAATTTTGAACAAGTTAAAATGAGATATATAAATATAAAAAGATAGAAGTAGATTCTTCAGCACAAGATGTGTCGAAGAAACCTATAAAAGTGTACAAAAGGATTTCAAAAGAACAACAAAATAAAATACAATCGGTCGATATTCAAACAAAGAAAAGAGTTCAACCATCAAACATGAAAGTGCGCCACCAGAGTAGCATCCGTCATCCGCAACCACCAGTAAGAAATTTTTTTAACTTTGTTCAAAGCTGATGTATAATGTTTGCCGAATTCCTAAAAACACGAATATTTCACTTGTTCCACACAACCCATATGTACAACTTTAAATTGTCAATGTACAATTTTAATCGTTAATATTTTTAATTATATATTATTAAAAATTATAAAGCTTGTATATTCTGAAAGTACTCTCGTCAAGACAAATCAAATAACATCTCATATATTAATATTTACATATATACATTAGTCAAAAATATGATCAAAGTAGTTCATATAAATAGTATTCAAAATCAAAATTATATTATTTATTTTAAGACGAAAAAAGTATTATTTTTCGTTGTATATTTTTCAAAGAACAGTGAATATAAATAAAAATAGGTAACAAACTATATATTTAATAAATGTTAAAAACTATGATACATAATAAAATTAATAGGAAATTTTTATTTATAAAATTGAGTGAGGCTGGAGTCTTTTTCCCAACTCTATTGCAACTTGAATAATCTTGATATTTTCCAATTGAAAGTTAACTCTTCAATTATGAAATTTAGACACACATACAAAAAATTTATAAAATTAATAGAAAAAGAAAATAGTTATATCAATCAACATCATTTTAATCATTTTTTCTTTAATTTTTCATCTTTGTTGTGAATGTGCCTATGAAAAAATTATTTAGATTTGTGTCCATATTAAAATTTCTCATGATTTTAAATTGATGTCTCTTAGTTGACCTTTTTAAAATAATATGATATGATATACTCACTATTCCAAAATAAGTATCGTTTAAAAAATTTATACATATATCAAGAGATGTAATAATTAGAAGAAGAACTAAAATAACAATTTTATTAATTATTTGTCTTTTTTATTATCACAAAATGCAAAGTAAAAGTAATATTTAAAAAATGGTCTACATAAAAAGTACAATAAAAAATTAAATAATTAATATTGCACAAAAATACAAAATAACATTCATTTTAAGATATTTATTTTTTGCTAAAGTAACATTCATTTTCAAATAGAACTATACTCACCATGAGGTTCATTATATTTGACACATGATTGAAACTTAAATTTAACTTTGCAATTTCTTAAGACGTGTATGTAAATTTCACCTTTTATATTTTTCTATTTTACATAAAAATGTCAGATAATCATCTTAAATATAAAACTTTAACTATTAAACTATATAATAAAAAAAACTCTTATGAATAAAAATTAATATATAAAATAAACTATACTACATGACAACAAAGATTACGACAAAGTAAATAATTTGCACAAATTCAGATCTCTTTTGATCAACTTGAAGGGATAAGAAAAAGTACAAAAATCAAAATTTAAAAACCTACTAAATAAATACAAAAAAAAAAAAAAAAAACTAGTAGCGCACTATTGTTGTGTTCTTTAAGGCAAGAACTCACTGTTATTACTACTACTACTAACACCCCCATTACAATTATTATTACTATTTGCACCGACATTGCCTTCTTCTAAAGATTTCAACTCCGGTTCACTCACCGCAACGCTGGTAGTGGCGGTTTCAGCTCCGGTCGCCGGAAACCTGCCACACTTCTGACACCTTGTTACAGCCAAAATCTGTCTACATGAAGGACAAGAAGAGTGTGATCCAAGCCATGTGTCGATGCACGCCACGTGGAATCCATGTCCACACTGCGGCAAAACACGGATCTCATCGCCGGCGACGAAATCCGCTAAGCAAATCGCGCATTCTGTTGTTGCTAGCCATTTTCCAGGGTTGCTATCGACATAAGCGAATTTCGGAAGTGATTGAAGAACCTTCTTTTTGAGTCCTTTGTTAGCTAGAGCTTGTTGAGGAGAATTTCCGGCGCCGGAGTCTCGTCGGAGCCAGGCACAACGAGCTACGGCGATTAGTCCGACGACGCATATCAAAGCGCAGAGTAAAGCTGCTAGAATCACCACGAAATCTGATTCCAAAGCTACGGCTTCCGGTGGTGGCGCTACAACTGTTACGGCGGTGAGATTTGCCGTGGAATTGAGAATTCTTAGCACTCGTGTCATCTTTGTTAGGGAAAGTAATTGAAAGAAGACAAAGTGTTCGATGAAATGTTTGTGAGAAATTGAAAGAAGACAAAGTGTTCGATGAAATGTTTGTGAGAAAAGAAGAGAAAGTGTTTGATGAAATGTCTGAGAGAGAAAAAACAGAGTGAAACAGAGAGAGAGAAGTGAAGAGAGTTTTGGTTTGTTTGAGGGTGGAATTGTGGGCTTAAATAATAGGGTAAGGTATTAATAGGTTGGTTGAAAGTGGTTTTAGTTTTGATGATGATTTGAGAGAGAGAAAAAAAGAGTTTTAGTGGGTTTGTTTGGATTGGGGATAAGGGATTAAGGGTTAAGAGACTACATGAGTCAAGATCACCATGACTAGAAGTTAGAGAGAGAGAGAGAGAGAGAGAGAGAGAGAGAGAGTGATAGGAAGGTAGGGTACAATAGGCAAGTGGGTAGGAAGGTTAGGAACAAAAGTTGGACATAATTAAGCTTTGCCCTAAATTCTTTTGCTTTCAAATCTCTAATCTTATTTGTTTCTTTTAACCTTATCTCTACTTAGGCCTCTAATGCAAAAAATATCTACTTAGGCCTAAATTATAAGACCAATGGTAACCTTACACACTTACTGATTTTTAGATTTTTTTTTGGATGCGCCGGCTTAAGCAATAGTACAACATATGAGCGGCACACGAAAAGTCCTGCAGCAAACTACTGTAGTGACTTCTTCCCAAAAAAAGTAATTTAATATTATTTATTTAATATACAAACTTTTGTTGGCTTTTTCTTATTTTTGCTAAATAGACTAATAATTTTACTAAATTCACATATTTTAAATATAAAGAAAATAGAGAATTATCAAAGTTAAACTCTTATAAATAATATCTTTGACAGTTACAACTGAGCTATATGAATAAATATGATGATAATTAAATTGGTTTTGATTTAAAATAATAAATAGTAGTAGTAATTAGATACATAGATAACATGCAAGTCCTTGTCAACTTAAATGTGAACTAGAAGTCAAAGAAATTTCAGTCGGTTCTAGAGAGTACTAATATAGTTGACAACGGAGGGGTCTTGTTTTGGGAGAATATTTTGATGAGTTTCTTCAGGAAAAGGTTAGTTGGAGAATTAAAAATTGCAAGTATGAAGTATTTGTATTCCAAAAACCACCTACTACATTTCATTAGTTTAAAAAATGTAATAAAAAATAGATGAGAAACTGGATTATGTTTTGTCTTATTATTATTTGTATTATACATTGTATGCATGGAAGCTTTTCATCTCATAAGATTATACTAAGAATTATGACAAGTGTCAGAAGATAGTTATAACAATTTTTAACATAACATTTTAACTTTATTAAATATGACATGTATATTTCAATTCTTGCTTATAATAATACATGTATATATATATGAAAAATTAATGTAATTTTTTTTTTTTTTAATAATCTTAAATTATTGTAAAAGTTAATAGATTTATAATTTAATTAAAATATAAATTTTAATATATAATAATAATAGTAGTAAATATATTATTTGTATTTATTTAAATAGACTGACCTAATAAGCATAAAATGTTTTTTTAATGGTTGCAATATGATTTTTTTAATCTAAATAAATTGATAAAAAAGTTTTGGTCTATTCTATTAATTTTTAAAAATAGTTTGACCTGATCTGAGCTTTTGTAAGGTAGGCCGTAGACCTCTATAGGTCTCGGTTTAGCATATTCCACCCTACCGGTAAGAATATAGTTATTCAGGATTTGAATTTGACTCTAAATTTTAATATTATTTCTCTACATTTATAGTATTCACGTAGTATGAGATTGCTCATTCAACTCAAGTGATAATTAATGAGTTTCATAAAAAAACGGATCGTTTAATGAGATGATTTCTAAATGGAACTATAATTTATTAACTAGATTTTACTTAACTCGCGATCAAACTTCAAATTACTAATTAGAACCCGTTCTTCAAAAATTTGAAGGGTTAACAAAAATAATTGCTCATTCTTATCCAGAGATTAATAAATGTACAAGTGAATTAGTAAATACTGTATTGGATATTTTTATAAGTCTTGTCTGCTTTTAGATTAGAGATTTACTTTTTGATTTTGTATTGAGAATTATTACTTTCACAAATTAATTCTTTGTATTTTCTTTTTTTTTTGAATCTCGACCATTATTATATATAAAAAAAAAGTGTGTCTAACCATTGGAATTACAATAGAAAACTAAGGATTGAATTTTAAGTGAATCCAGCAAAAGAATGTGAATCTCTACTTTGAGCATTTTAAATTCTAAATGGAAAGAGTACCAATTATTTATGATCAATTTGAAGCCATATCACACTAAGTTTGTGCAGTATGTTACCAGCTAACAGCTTTGATTTATGTTATCATAACAACTTGTTTTGTTGATAGTTTTGAAAAATAATGCTGATAATAACAATAATTTAATTATAATAACATGATTAGCAAGTGGCCTTTGGCTCTTTTCGTGTTTCTTGGAAGAAAACATATGCATAAAGTATTGAGACTTGTATGTAATCTTTGGATTCTTTTAATAGTTAGTGTATTTTACAAGATAAGGTGAAATGTGACTATCAAAAAGTAATAAATTATTAATGTAATTATACAAATATTGATTAAGTTTTGGATTGATAAGGATAATTATGTAAAGTGATCTTCAATAGTTACATGATTCCATTTCGATTAACCACGTCTGTGTTTTTTAATAATTTTATGATTATAATATATATTACACCGAACTTTTTAATTAATAATCATAACTTTAATTTTTAAAAGTGCATTATCTAATCTAATATATTTAACTTTCTACCTTATATTTCTTTCCACTTTCTATTTTAATTATCTACTACTATGATGAAAAGTGTAAAGTTAAATAGAAAAGCTATACTGCATATCTAGATTAAACTGTGCTGTAACTGAAATTAACTATTGCAATTCTAAATTGTAATATTCTTTATTTACTTTTTAACGAGAATGAACTGAATAATAAAATGCAATGCTTAGTAAAAAAAAATGCAACGGTTAACCTAACAAAAATTTTAAAATAAAAATGAAATACAATCATTTAAATTCAAATATGAGTAAGTAGGTCCCGGATGAACGAGTTAAATTAAATGAAATATATATACTGAGCATAGGCATTAGAGCCAATGGTCTAGGGTTCATGTATTTAGGGGTCCAAATTTTGCATCATCTAGAATATTTTTTTCTTTTATTTTTATTTATAGAGTGATCAATTTTTGTTTGACAAAATTATCAATTTTCAAGTGCTATTGTTATGTACTTTTGTAGTTTATTAATTTTTTTTATTGTATTTTGCAAGGTTTATTATTATTATTTTTGCTGGAATTATTTTTGAGTTATATGTTACTAATAACGAATTAACGATCAATGTTCATTTTTGTTTTATTACTTTTTTGCTATTAAAATACATTACCTTAACTGAAATAAGTTATTTTTTTCAAATTTTGTTTAAGGCCCATAAAATGTTAGGAACAGACTTGTATATAAGCTATTTACTTATATATATTTAATGTCAAAATGTTTTGAGTGTACGAGGTCTATAGATTTTTTTTTTGGGACATGATCTTTAGTCTAATATTCTCAAACTCTTTTTAAATAATCAAAGTTAGTTGTTACTTGATAGTTTTCTTGTTATACGGGGTCCGACGCATCAAACAAAGCGAGACAACATATCCTTCTTTTCGGCGGCTGCCTTCCGCATTGGCGGCGAGTGGAGTGCCACAATTCAATTCATTATTTTTTATCTACATAATCCAAAACCCATAGTACCGACGTTTTTTCACTTCGTCAAGTCTTGAACTCTAAACATTTACTCCTTAACTTCTTTCGCTCTTTTAAATCAAACCAGTTGACCTAATTTTCCCCTACTCTCAAAGTCATTTGAATCATCAAACAAATAATATCATTTAAACGTGAATAGTTTTTTAGTCTCAAATCAATTAAAATTGGAAACCTCATAGTGTAGTTTCATGACAACAAAATCTCCAACGCCTTGTCTAAGATGTGTCTAGTATTTGATCAAAGTCATTAAGTGTGAAAGGCAAGTCTTTTAATATTTTAGTACTTGACCCATTTATGGATGCAACATGAAATATATTTTTGCTGTTATCAAAAGATCTTTTCTAGAGGGACATATTGTTAAAGCAAAATGAAATTTCTAAAAATACAATAGTTTTAAAAATTCTAGTGTAGATATGTTGTATAGATCTATTAGTTATGTTATTTTCTTGGATGCTTCTTATTTCCATCATTAAGTAGTCTAAATGTTTTTGTCCTTATTAAAGATGTTATAAATCTCACCTCAAAAACCATAGTGCTTAGATTAGAGAAAAGTCTAATCTAAAGACTTAATTAATTAATCCCATCTATTGGGCCAAATTCGGTTCTTCATAAAGTCATTATTATTAATCTCCCTTTATATTTTATTAGAGAAACACGGTGGAAAAGAACTTTAACGACGGCTTGAATTGATTGAACCATAAAAAATGTCCCCAATAAAGGGTTTCACATAATGTGTTACAAATCATATCATATCATATAATATAATAGAAGATATAAGATCCCACAAAATAACGAAATATATGTGCTATGATAAGAAAGAAAAGGGGAAAGAGAAGAGTATTAATGCACCCAAAGGCCAAAGTAGAGTGCTCTATCTTTTTTGAAGGCTTTTTCCACTTTGATGAATAAGATAGGCACTATCCACTTAGCCTCATTTCAACATGTGCTACTGTCTGGCACTATACAGTAAGGTTTAAATCATTTTTTTTTTATTTAGTTTATAATAACAAATGTTTTAATAATGTTTCATTTAATTTCCAAATCAATGATAGATAGAGGCTAAATCCAACGTGGCAATTGCTTTTTTCACTATTAGGCAGTGGATAAGTGACACTACACACAAAGCATTTGCCAATGTGTGTGCCCACCATGTGTACATGGTGTATAGAAAAATAATTAACATAAAATAATCCCTCAAACAAAACAAAAACGAAACTAATAACAAATAGAATATAAGTGATGATAACTTATAACACATTTTAAAGATATTCTTTTGGGTTCGACTGCAAATTATCATTCTCATATTGATTAGGAATGGATTAAATATTGGATATGAAAGAGTGCATGGTTGATAGGGAGTGAAGTAAAAAAAAAATTCTAAAAAAAATATATTAAGAAAGCGATAAAACATTTGATTTTTTTTGTGTGTGTGATTAAAGAGGTGTAATGAATGTCCCGTTTGGTTGGACATGTCATTATATATGAGTGGGTCGGGGTTCGAATTCTAATCATCTCACTTATCCACGTTATAAGTAAAATTTCTAACCACTAGACTACTTGATAAAAAAAAAGAAATGTAATGAATTTGAAGATTTATTGAAAGTTTCTCAAAATACTCTCACAAGTCACAATACAATTTTTGAATTCTTCCATGTTGGAGGAGACTACCCAACACATAATTTTTTCAATTTTTTTATTTGTTAACATTTATATTATACTTTGTCAAAAAAAAAAAAAAACATTTATATTATACTTTCGCAAAATTTATGAGACTCACAATTCAACAAAAATTTAATAATTTTACTAAAATTATGCTATGTCTATAAAAAAGGCATCAACTTAACATTTATCTTAAACTTCAATATATGTCGTTCTCACCAATTTATGAAATATTAGTTCAATGATAAAAGTTTAACCTTATAATATTATGAGACATATGGTTCAATAAATTTTAATACTATTTTTACTCAATAAAAAATTTCCTCATTTTCCATTTTTTCTTAAAAATAGTGTGTTGGACCCGCCTAATAATATATATACAACAAAAATCATTGATCCAATAATTATAATATATCCCCAAAACCAGCTAGAGTAGTGACTACATAGTGTCTATTTATGTACATGGAGTCCTTTTGTTTGCATTATTGAACAAGCTGCTATAACTAATTCATAGATAAAGGCTTCACACTTTTTGTCGAATAGCCACAAATTAAATTATGCAAACTTGTATGCATAAAACAACTCAAGTATGACAGACAAAAGGAGCTAAAACCTCCAACAGGTTTATCCTTAAGTTTAAGGAGGCCAATTGAATGGTATTTATGAAACACTCATTTATTCTAAGCCATAGAGATTATTCTAAATAACTTTCACTCATTTATGAAACACTCACCATATGAGGCGATGTCCTTTTAGGATGTAAGAAGGCATGTCGGTCTTGAAAGTGTGTTGGATCAATCAATCTATCTAGTATAAGTATAACAATAACATACACAAAGCAAAAGTTAAGTGGGAATGTGGGATCAAAGATTGAAATATTTTACAACAATTTTTTTTTCCGAATATTTTGAAATTTATATATATAAAACTCAATTCGTAATTTTTTGATAAAGTTTATTTTTGACAAGTCAAATTAGATTTTATTCATTTATATTATTATATATTATTAGAGATACATCTATCTTAGTTCAATAGATCATGTAATAAACCTAGAGTGTATAGAAGCAAGTTAGAATAACTAACCAAAGTGGTAGTTATGCCAGCTGGCAGTGCAAGTTGTATAGAATTGACAGGTGTCAGTCTTAGCCAGTTGTGTAACTGGCTATAGCAGGTAGCTAAGTGTGATACTATAAATGTAAATCTCTAACCATTTGTAACAGAATTGAATTCAGTTGAATGAAATGAGATTCTTGATTCACTCTCCATTTTCACTCTTTATTATGGTATTAGTTTAGCTTAGTTTAGATCCATGGATCCTCCGTCTCCTCCTCCATCTCCTCCGCTACAGCAACCGCAAGTTTCTGTTGGTTCCGGCGCGGTAGGAAGATCCATTCCGGTGACTTTGTCACTTATCACCGATTCGCGATCATCTCTGAAGTTTTCGCTTACAATCTCAGAGAAACTTGGCCAGAAAAACTTTCATCTCTGGCGTCAACAGGTGGAACTCTACATCAATGCTCACAACGTCATCAATTTTGTTGTTTGCGCACGCGTTCCTCCTCAATTTGTTGACGATGAAGCTCGTCGATATGGAATTGTTAATCCTGAATTTACGATTTGGCGCAATCGTGATCAATTGCTTCTGTCATGGCTCCAATCAACTCTTACCGGTGAGATTCTCTCTCGTATGCTTGGTTGTGTTCACACTTACGAGCTCTGTGATCTTTTGTTCAAATATTTTCACAAGCAAACGCGTGCACATGCGCGTCACCTTCGTGTTGAGTTGCGTGCTCACGCGCTCGAAGGATCTTCCGTCAAAGATTATCTACTTCGCATTTGCCAAACTGTTGATGAGTTAACGTCGACCGGTGATGCAATTCCTGTTCCACATCATATTGATGTGATTCTTGAAGGACTCACATCGGATTATGCGCTGATGGTGTCGGTTATTGAAAGTCGTTTCGATTTACTTGACCTTGATGAAGTTGAGGTTCTTCTCCTAGCTCATGAGCTTCGTCTCAATAACTTCAAGAAGCAAACGATGTCTGATATGACCTCTCTCAATCTTACTCATGCGAATCCACCTAACTCTACCTCTCTGCTTGAAGAAGGAAGCTCTTCTAATGCTAAAACCAATCCACCGCCTCCCTCTGATGAACCTGATTACAATGCTATACGTGGTGGTAAACGAGGAGGTCCCGATGGACATGATGGCAGAGGCCGTGATGGTCGCATATCTGATCTTCATTGTTAGGTGTGTTCCAAGACCGGTCACAGTGCGTTGGGTTGCTGGTATAGGTATGATCCTCATTACCAAGCTCTCAATGGAGCACAACATGGCTTTAATCCTGCTCCTCGCCCACCCTACAATCCCCATGGTAACACTCATTCTTTTGGCTATGGTGGTTCCTCCTCTGTTGGACCTTCCTATGGTTATCCACCTTCTCAGAATGTCTGGATGAGACCTGCAGCTACTCCTAGACCCTCACCTATGCAGTCTCCCGCTCCTAGTGATTTTGTTACTAATGTTGGACCCTCTACATCTGGTTCTTGGTTCCCTGACTCCGGCGCTTCTTATCATGTTACTAGTGATCCTTGAAATCTACAGCAGGCCTCTCACTTTGAAGGTCATGACCAGATCTACATTGACAATGGCCAAGGTTTGCATATCTCCTATGCTAGCACTAGTTCCTTCTCCTCTCATTTACTTCCCAATCATCCCTTAGTCCTTAACAATTTTCTCTTAGTTCCCTCAATTACTAAGAACCACATAAGTGTTGGCCAATTCTCTAGAGATAATGCCGTCTATTTTGTATTTTCTGCCGATTCTTGTCTTGTTAAATCTCAGGCTAACCATGCTGTTTTGCTTAAGGGACGTGTTGGAAGTGATGGCCTTTATGAATTTCCTGACTTAGCTTTGCATTCTGCTAAGTCTTCTCCAGTCTCTAATACTTTTTCTTCTATTGATACTGTTTCACATTGTACTCATTCTACTAGTTTAGCTCCTATCAGTCAATATATGTGGCATCTTAGGCTAGGACACCCTAATAATCATGCTTTCAAGCTTGTAATGCAATCTTCTAATTTTTCAATTAGCAATAAAGACTCTATTCCCTTTTGTACTGCTTGTTGTGTGAGAAAGTCTCACAGATTGCATTCTCCTACGTTCACTACTACTTATCATAAGCCTCTTGAGCTTGTTTACAGTGACTTGTGGGGTCCCTCCGTCCCTCTACCTTAGGGTACTCCTACTATATTTCTTTTGTTGACGCCTTTTCTACCTTAGGGTACTCCTACTATAAATCTAAAAAGTTTTATTTTTAATTTGATTTTTTTTTTTTTTTACTTTCTTACCCAGTACTCTAGGAGCACCGATTAGCACAACCTTTCTTTTTTCATAATATTTTTCATTCAGGTGAACGCAGATATTGGGTTTGAGTAAATTTTTTTACCACTCGTTACGTAGGACGTGAACAGAGTTTACATCTAAAAATCAAGAGGTTTAGTTTGGTAATTTTAGAGCGCATGAGGATTTCTAGGTGGCGTGAAAAGTAATTCGCTTTAAAATAATTGGAATATGGACTCACTCAACCAAACCATTGTAGCCCAAACACCAAAGCCGGCCGCAAGAACGTAGAATTTGTTCTCGCTGATTCTGTGCAAGAAAGAAAGAAAACAGTCAAGAAGAAGTAAAAGAGACCATAACCTACCACTATCGTCACCATCGTCACTCCACCCGAGGTAATTTATCAACATCAACATTTCGTTTTGTTTGTTAATCTTTTTGTGCATACCACCTGTTTGATAAAATTCAATGTAATATACCAAGGTTTAGAACTTCATATATTGTCACTTTTGCTTTACAATCTTGGATTCGTTTTTTGTTTTGCTATGTATGGAGTCTTTGGAACAATTAGGAACATTTAGTTGTTGTTGCTTTATGATAATTTAAATGAATGGTTAGAATTTAGGGAGCTATAAAACTTTGTTGAAGTGGAAACATTAGCTTGCCTAGTAAAAACACTATTTTTTTTGGAAGTAACCCTTTGGTTCCCAAGGGGGAAGGGACCTGTTAATCCGGAATTCGACTGCGAGGTAAGTAAAATCTGAATAAGAATTTTTCCTGTTAGGGAATCAAGGAATCAAAATCGGATTCTCCTGAACACGATCAGTCTTACAAAGAGCTCATTAACAAGTTGAGTCTAATCACTTGATTTTGTAAAGACTCTAATTGACAGCTAAAAGGAAAATATACTAAAATATATATTGAAAATATTATAGGGTGAGAATAATGAAATAGTTGAGGGTTTTTTTCAGTTCTAGGTGATGCTTGCAGCTTGATTACTCTTCTGCTTTTGAATCGTCCAAAGCTAACACACAAAGAAACTCCTTCAAAAGCAAAACCATTTCTGCTGCCGACGACTCTAGCTGCTGAAGGTGTTGCCTTTAAGAATTTCCTCTCCATTGATTCTCTTCTCTGCTGATAGTAATACTCAATAACATCCCAAAAATTCAAGTTTAATTTTTTTCTTTCAAATAGTGGATTTATTCTGTGTGATTCTGTTTTATACAGAGACCCTTTTTAATTTTTGGGTTCAGTTCAAGTTTAATGGGTCCTAAGCAATGTCAAATCTGTCTCAATGCTCAGTCCAAGTACAAATGCCCTAAATGTTACTTGCTTTAGTGAGTAATAAAACCAAAACACTTCTCTTAAGTTTTTTTTATTGTTGTTATTATTACTTGATATCTTTTATGCTCTCATTTGATGTTGTATTTTTCTGCTGTAGTTGCTCTCTGCCCTGTTTCAAGAAACACAAAGGTATGGGATGAGTGTTTATGCCCTTTAACACATGTTCTCATGTTATTTGTTAACCCATGGATTTCTCAATGAGGGGAATGCCATATATTTATGCCATGTTTGGTTAAATTACTTAGTTAAACATGTTATAACATAAGTGCTTATGTATAAGCTATTTCTATAACAAAGAAAAAATAAAGTCAAACTGTTTTTGTATAACCTATAAGTTGTTTTCATAAGTTTACCTCTGAGAGTTTATGGAGAAAGTTGAAAACAATTTATTGACATGTCATAAGCTGTTTGCATAAGCTCTTGTAACCAGTCTCACAAGTGCTTATCCAATAGATATGCTCAAATAAGTTGATCCAAACAAGCCCTTAATCTCTTTTTGCTGCTTGAGCACAAAATGCTTGCATGGTTTGCTTATTTTTGACTTTGATTTGGCCATACATATAAAAATCGGGAAATATTTCATATTAGCTTGCTCATGGTCATGGGGCAACTGAAATTTGCACTGCAGAACTATGATGGCACAAGCCTTCAACCAATAACCATGACCTTTGTCAGAATTCCCTACTTGGTCTTGAATTGATCAGTCTTATTTTATTGTTGCAGAAATTCCATGTGACAAACCGATATCTTCAGAGGCCAAAACAAGTAAGAATTTTATTCACCTCCATTGTAAATTTTTAGTTTTTTTTTTTTAATTATCGATGAACCCTTAGCATTTCATGATATCATTTAACTAAAAAAATTATTTTACCCATCCGCGTTATCAAATTTCATGACGGGAAGGGAAGTTACGGTCATTCTTGTGTTGCAAAGCTCATGCTTTCCATGAGGGTTAGAAGAGGATTGAATCCAGTATAGAAGTCTATATTAATTAGCCTTATGTTGTATTTACAAGAGCCTGCCTCAATCGTAACCTTAGCTTTTTTTCCGCATAGTTAAGTTGTGTGTACCTTGTAGGTATTCTTGGTTGTAGTTTTACTGACAAATTATTATTTAAAAATTTTGATATACTATGAAACTCTAAGAAATACATTTTGCTGTCAAAATGAAGCAACCAACAATGCTTTAAAGTATGGGCTAAACACGGTTTATGGAACTCAGCTTCCGTGTAATGTAATACTTAATTAACTTTAGGCACTTCAGTGATCTGATATTATATTTCTTTACTGTTGAACAGCTGTTTTGGAATCAGTTGTAGAAAAGCCATCAGTTGTTGATAAGGCCATATCGGAAGCACTTGTAGCAAAGCCATTAACTGTTGATAAGAAAGGAGAAGTGTTGCAACAATCCCAACTAGAAGCTTTAGGTACTTTATGTCTGTATAAAGAATATGAGAATGTCCTAGATGCAGGATGGCAGTAATGAAATTTCACTATTAAAACCATAGTGATTAATGTTTGTTTTTATTATTGTATTCCTGCTGCAGCCTCTTCCAGTGAGATTCGTGATGCTTTGAACGATAAGGCCCTTCAAGAACTAATTTGCCGTATTGATTGTTCCCCAAATGCAGAGAATGTAAGACAGATGGATCTTTCATCTTTTTCATGTGTTGGATACTCTGCTGCTGCTATTAAATAAATAATGTTTAATTACTAGTTTTAATACTCCATAAAAGTTTTAGTAACTCCTTTAAAATTTGTGTTACTCTGGTTAGGAACTGGATAAAGCTATGGCAGAGGAGGCATTTCAGATGTTCACAGACAAGGTAATGTTATCTCCTAAATCCCACATGCATTTCTCCCACTGTATGTTGAACTTTATAGAGTTGTATAACATTTGGATAAGCTCAATTGCCCTAAGCCTTCCTTTTGTTCTCATTGGATTCCAGATTTTATCAACTATCAACCCCTGAATGCAACTATGCATGCATGCACTAATTGCCGAAAGAAGAATCTGAGGAAGAAAGTCAGGTCAGATATGAAAGAAATAGCCGATAAGCCTGCTGGTTTTGGTAAATCAGTTTGTCCTTTTTCATTTGTACAGCTCTACCCTGTTATTCAGTGTTTGTATCTTCATTGAGCTCATGTATACTTGGTTTCTTTGATATACTTGGTTTCTTTGCCAGTATAATATAATCCCAATTTTGTAACTGTTTCCTTTTGCTTCCTTTTTTTTAATACTAATATAGTCTCATTTTAACAAATGAGAATATATACAGCGAAATACTCGCATAGAGTCTAATATAACACATCAGTTTTATAAGCATCCAATGATAATATGACACCTCATTTATATTTTAAAATAAATTGTAACCGCTGTCAAATGCCTTTGTTCAAATGTTTATAAATTTAGGATTTACTTAGGTACATGCACAAGACTATATAAATAATTTTACACAAACATTCATTTATAATTCACTAATTTGTCAAATTATAAATAAGTTGTGTGAAATAATATTATGATGTAAATGATAAAACTTGTTAGATACTGTATGTGTAAGAAAAATTTATTAAACTAAGCTTTTAATATTATGCTTGAAAAAAGTGAACTCATCATTATTGGCTTCTCCTTCACTATGATGTCTATCTTCAACTTGTTGCTCACCATCATGATCAACTCTTACAATCAAATTAGTTTTTGCCAACTCATTATCAGATAATTCATATTCATCTTGTTCCTCAAATGTTGAAGATCTTGTTGAGTGACCAGTAGTTTTGAAACGATGAAGTGCTGGACCAGGTGACTGCATTGTTGATCCAATGGTGCTACCATCTATAGTTCCTATAGTGGACTTTCCTAGCTTCACTGTTCTCTGCTTCTTTTTCACTGTCATGTGCCATTTCTTTAATGCCTTTGATGTTTGTTCATCAAATACTGATTTTTTCATTCTTGAACCCATCTACATGTTTTTGACATTATTGTAGTCAATTAAACCAATTTCTAATGTTAATTCAATTCATAGTATGATGTTATATAGATAAGATAATGATCAAATTATCAATGATGCAGCCAATTAAAGTAGATAAATTACAGGGCACATTAGATTGAATAGACAAAATTAAATTTTACTTAATTTGAATCATATTTAAAAAATTATATATTTAGTTAAAATATATTACATTAAACCTCACAAAAGAATGTTTAAAAACATTATAAGCAGTAATTAAGGAATTAAAAACATTAATATACCTGTGTTACAAGAGCATATAATGGGAGGGTAATGTAGCTGCAGAGGCATAACATCACAATCCTGCAAACACCATTAGAATTAATCAAATTACTATGTATTATTAAAGCCTTCAATCATTCTAATGTTAAATATTAGAAATGTAAAAGTTTATTACCCGAAAGCTACTTTTATAATGGCAAGTTTGAGGTCTAATCGGAAACAATTATCCAGCCCAAAAGAATACTTCAAACAAAGAAATTATTCTCTTATTATATTAATCAAAACTTTGCATTTGGAAAAATAAAATAAAATTAGTCATAATATTGAAAGATTAAGGTGTAATTAAGGATTAATACCCATGTCCACAATATATATGTTATTTGGAATGCATTCTGCAAGTATAAGAAAATCAATTAATTTATAACTTAACAAGTTTAATATAAAATTTTCAAGTAAGCATTTTAAAGAATTGAATATACCTGGAACAAAGCAAAATGGATAAGATGAAGAACAAACTGAGGTTGACCAAACCAAAAGTATCTGTCTGACCCTTGAACAAGAGGCATTCCTTGTACAACTGCATGTCTCTCTGTGATTTCAAGAGCCATTCTTGCTAATATAACTTGAAGTTTTGTTCCAACAGCCAAAATTATCTACAACAATTTATATTAAATGGCGTATAATATACGTAAATCTTAAAGGGGCGTTGAATAGCTCAACTTATTCGAACTAAAACTCGAAGAAAATGGAAGAGCTGATGAACTTGGGTCAAACTTGGATAAAAGTGAATATATTATCATAGTAATTATATTTTGGTTACATCATAGTAACTACTTACTTACTAACATTTGTCTATTAAAGGATTTGAAAATTTCATATAGAAAAATTAATACTTACAATAATTGGAAATAAGAATGCCCATAATGGAGTACGCCATCCTGAAAATTATATAGAATTAACCAACGATCATAAAAACTTTAAACCAAGCACAAATATACGAGAACTAAAAGTATATTTATCTCTTAATTATATTCATTTTTAACCGGAAGAAGTAATAATATATTCCATAAAACACGAATATAGTTTCTCACCATCAATGTTTAGGAGCAAGAAAACTACTGCTGATGCCCAGAGGACAGGACTGTTAAAAACATAGAGGTCCAAATTGAGCACTTTGATGAAATATACTAAAAAAACCATATATTATATGATGATGAATTTTAAAAACATTGTAACAGAAAATTGTTACCTTACTCCCACCACTACTTTGAAGTCATCTTCTAATGATCTTTTGATATATTTTTGGAAATTAAATTTACTTCCAGGAGCTAGGTGGACCTATACATAATTTAAGTCTTAGAAAAGAAGGAAATTAATATGGTTTTTGAATTATGATCCACAATTGCAATTGCGAGAGTTGCGACCGTAACATTAATATGGTTTTATAGGTCTCTACATCCGCAGTTGCAACCACGTTTGTCTTCAATATCAAAGATCAAAATGCAATCACAAAAACAGAAACTTACATTGATAAATCCATTGCGCAAAGTCTGATAATCAACCTTACGCACTGACCTATAAAACTGTCTAAAGAAGCAGCCCTGAAATTGGAATACAAGAATATGATTATTCATTGATATGAAAAATCTGTATGTGCTATAACTCAAATAATGCCACTAAAGTACCATCATTCTGTTATTTTAACAGACATTTTATGTAACATGTTTATGATGGTTTGATAAAATCAAATATCAGTCTCAAATAAGTAAAAAATTAAAAGAGGAATAAAAACCAGATTAAGATAGGACTCACAATGTAGAAGGAGATAGAAACCCCTGTCCAAAAACTGGTATGAGCTCTCACAAATGATGTTTCATGAGTGAGCCTAAATCTTGCAGCACCTGCACACATAATAAGCATATAAGGTTTCATGCAATTATTTCAAATTCAAAGATAAAACTTATATTAGTTAAAATGAAGTGATAGTATGCTTAAAAATAAAATAAAATGAAGTGATAGTATTAGTATTAGTAATTTTAAACTAGAAAATGAAAAATAACCCCTTGCATTGTTGAAACTCATATACCATTGTCATAACCATTAGTTGAAGTCTCTTCCTCCCATGCCTTCCATCCGCGTATCTGCAGAAAGAAAACTTTTCATACTTTATACACTCACTGACTCACCGGTGTCTATTTAGATTGACTTATTTGAATTTATTTACTGACATAAATACTTGTATACAATTTATGACATGAATTCATAGACTGCTTTCAACTTATTTTCATAAGCTCTCCAGAATAGCTTATGAAAACAGCTTATACTTTACTCTTATGTGAGAACAGTTTGATCTTATTTTATCTTTTGTTGTAGAAATAGCTTATACATAAACAGTTATATACAAAAAATTAAAAGATGAAACGGACCTTTAGTCTTCCAAGAAGCATTGTGACAGCACTGTAAAACACATGAAAGACTGCTAGGAAGAATATGAGGATGTGTAACTGGTGCAGTCCATTGACAGATAAAAGTGGTTCATGTCCCTATAATCAATTAACTTGGATAAGAAGCTACTATAATTGATGGAAGATAAAATGAGAAATTTAGTACGGTGAAATTGTACTCCTCAATTAAGTGTATGTTTGGATTGATGATCAATTTGTTAAAATCACGGTGACACTGTGAAGCTCCAAAATGTAGCTTTTATCAAAATCACAGTAGTTCTGTCAATTCTACCGCCATTCCAAAATGAAGGAAGACAACAAAAAAAAAGTAAACGTGGTTACCTCCCTGCTACATTTGAAGGAGGTAGTATCGGAAGCTAAATATCTACGTTCATAAGACGCGAGTTTCCTAAGATGTCTCACTTCATCACTACTTGATTTCTTGTTATCACTTGTATTTTCAAGTGGACATGGCAACATTTTGTCTGCAACTTTTTCAGAAATACATATTCTCACAATGTAATTCTGCCCTATAGTCAATAGTAGTGAAATGAATCCTAATATCATCAACTCTGCAAAATAAACACATAATGCAAACAATGATTTATCATTAGAAAATTAAAGTTTCTTTTCATTCCAAAAATAGTAAAATTCTTACCAGCCTTGACCTTCTCTAGAGCTTCAAGTAAAGCCTTCTTTTGCCTTTTTCCTAACCACTAAAAGCAGGTTCAACTTGTGAGGGATATTTTCTAAATTTTATCTAAATTTTAACAATAATAATATATATGTACCTATATAAAGTGTGGCAAATTTTGGTATAGCTTGTTCTTATTTCAATATACTCTTCATTTACATTATTTTATTAGTAAAATTTTATCATATTTGCTAATCAAATAATCACATTTTCTTAAAAATAATTGGATACATTATTCCAAGCTCTATTATTTTTATGGCTTAAAACTCTTTGGTCCCTTAACTTATTTTAAAAGTTCAGTTATCAATTTGTTCCCTAACTTATGTTAGTTAATGCAATTTAGTTCGTTAACTTTAAAATCGATTTAATCCCTGAACTTATTTAAGTTAACACAACTTGGTCCCTTATTTTCAAGCAAGCAACCTTTTTGGTTCTTGGAAGTGTAAGTCACCCTTTAAATGTATCGACATTGTAAACACATTCGCAAGGTCTCTTTTATTAGTCATTTTGGTACTCAAAATTGCTTTAAAGTAGTCTATTTAGTTCTCAAATTTATTTTTTATTGGCCAGTTTAATCCATAAAATTACTAACAAAAGATTTACCAAATTATACTATCAACATATCACACATTCAATGATCAAAATAGCCATGTGCTCACGTATATTTTCATACGTTAAGTGACAAATTGCATTAACTTACTTTGATTAAGGACCAAGTTACGTTAATTAATACTATACTTTAAGGGAACAACTTAACTCATTTTCAAATTAAGAGAGACCAAACTGAATTTTTAATTTTTTGAAATGGCTAGTAATAAAGATACTCTAGTAAATTTGGTCAAAATAAAAACAATTACTATTTCAATTACTAAAATATGTACTCATGTACTATCACAATCTCTCATAAGTTTTCCATTGCCGACATAAAACATCAATTTGAAATTAAATGCTACTATGAAGTTACTACTAAAACCAACTTTCATTTAGAAACGTAAAAACAGTAATTAGTACTAACAACAACAACAAAAAATGGAAAGTAAGAAAATTTGATGTTTTGAATAGTAGTTGATGAAATGCATACCGTTCCTAATTTGTGAAGACTCTTCTCAAGAGCAATGGATATCAAGATGAAAACAGTGCAAACAGCAGCAACAGCCCATGTTGGTGTCTGATCAAGTTCTCTTGAACTGCTGTCACTATTACTTGCAGCCATGGACAACAAACCTCCATAAAAGAGCCATAAACAAGATAAAAACACCCTTTTCAACATGGATGATAAAGAACAAAATTTTAAACCAACCACAAATCGAAAAAGAAAAAGAAAATATGGGTTCTCTAGATTTGATTGCAAGCTTTCAAATTATGTATCTGGGTTGGGTTTCTTATGAAAAAATGAAGATAATTTTGGAACAACAATGAAACGTGTTAAGTGTGTTCATTTAGTTTGCACATGAAGCTATAGTACCATGTTACTTATCCAGCTAAAACTGTTTCTCATTAATTTTGTGAAAAAAAAAGGAATAAAAATGTTTTTTGTTTTCATTGATGGAAAATTTACACTTTTTGTTTTTGGTCGTTGTCATGAAAAAGAAAGGACAAAGTGTGGCATCGTGTATAATCGTTATACGAATTTATTTTGTTAGCAAAACTGCACTTTATCATAATTCTCTAATACTACAGTTAGCAATTATTAATCACTTAAAACTCAATTACTACTTGATTAGAGTTAGCTATTTTGTCTCAATAATCTTAGTAAAACTTGCTCTTTCAATAATTATTCTGACATAATTAATTAGTTCATTGCCATTGGTCATCTAATAATCCCTTCTTTTCTTTAACTTGGAGTGTTCATCAGAAAATATATCGAAGCATTTGTTGGCATAAAAATAGAAACTCAAATACCTCATTCACTATTTGTATTTGAGATATTTTTATGGTCAAATAGTCATTTTGATCATCGAATGTGTAATTCGCTGTCACATTAGTTCTTAAATGTATTAAAATTGCAAACAGATCCACAAATGTATTTTTTATTAGTCATTTTGATCCTCAATTTTTTTTAAGTAGTCAATTTAGTCATCGAATGTATTTCTTGTTGGTCAATTTAGTCCAAAAAATTACTATCAAATGAGATACTAGGGACGTATTTGCAATTTCGATATATTCAATGACCAATGTAACAGCGATTTATACTTTCACAGACGAAAATGATTGTTTACCCTATTTTTATTTTGGTGAATGCTTTAGGGGTTTATTACTCTATTTTTATTATATATATTTATTTTTACATAAAAAATATTTATTTTTATTAAAAATATAGTTACATTTAATCAAATTAATAAAGTATATTGATGTAATACAAATTTAAAGTCGTTAGAAAATAAAAAGGATGAATCTGTGAATCAAATCACAACATTCATATTAATAGCATAAAATAAAATGACAAATTGCATAAGTATAAAAATATGACTATATTCAAGTATTTGAAATATTCATACTTCCGAATTTATAACTTTGACGATGCCAAAATATTTAATTCGATTTGCATTGGATCAAAGCCAATCTTTTAATCTTAGTCAAATAAACACTACACCAAGATAGAAAATCATAAAACCCCACACTCAGACAAAAAAATCAAAATAAACAACGTTGCGTTAAAATGAAGAAACCACAAAAAGATACTATTCCGACGTGGAATGTAGGGGGTATATTTAGTGATAGTGAATAATATAGCAATTGTACTTAGGTAAATTTTCGGTGTCTCCATAATATGCTTTTGGGGGTTGTATTTATAGGCATACAGAGGAGGTATATAACTCCCCACGATCCAATGATTTCCTTCATGGGGTGAGTCCGAGTTTGGCGCGTAATGTGGGGAGACGTTAAAGCTAAGCTATTTCAGATCGTGGTGTATACTTGTGTTTCACGTGCTAATTTTGAAGAGTGGCGCGCTATTGGGCTTGGATAGGCAAAATTGGGCTCGGACGAGCTGAATCGGGTCGGGCGAACCGCATAGTATAGGCATTGGGCTGGTAGTGATAATGGGCTTGCAGTATAATTGGGCTTGGGCAAACTTGACCGGTACAGATACAAAATAAAAAATTAGAGTCAGGATCAAATGACACCAAGATGTAAAACTTAGCAATATGACATATTCGATAATTCTTTACCAAATAATCGTATTACAAAATTGACTATTGGATTGAAAAATACTATAACATAGTTCATGTCTATAAAATATAACATTAATCGGAAATCATTCAATACATTAATTTTGATGCATCTTATTGACGTGTCAAATGATTTTTGATTAATATATTTTATAGACATGATCTATGTTATAGTATTTTTCAATCCAACAATCAATTTAGTAATAGATTATCTGGTAAAGAATTATCAAGATGTCGTAGTACTAAGTTTGACACTTTTGTGTCATTTGATCCCGACTCAAAAACTAAATATATGTAAAAAAATCACTTATTTAAATTAAAAAGAAAGAAAACAACAATTTAAATAAGTGATTGTGAACTAAAATTAACCCTAAAAACTATCCCTATCTGGTAGATCACAAAAAGCGAATAATAATGACAACTAAATTAAGACAAGAGAAGAAAACCTAAAGATATTTCTACTCCAATTTATTTATAGGACATTTTTTTTAAAAAAAATTCTTTGCCTCTTAGTATTATATCGTTTACAAAACTCTATATACACTAATGATATTTTACAAAGAATTATGAAAAAAAATCATATTTTACAAAGAATAAAGAGTTTTAACTTAGGAGGAACACCATTTGAATAAAAAAATATAATCCATTATAAATTCATCAATTTAAATTTCTTTAAAATTTAACTTAAAATCAAAAGACTACATCTTGATATATTTTATAAAATTATATTTTAAGATAATAAATTAACCAATCCACCATTGCATTCCTCTCTCATTTTTTGCAGACATCCTTTATCATAGGATGTAGTTAGTAAAAATGGGGGATATAGGTAGTAATGTAATATAGCTAGGCCCAAAGAGTGAGCCCAAGATGAAGTTGATGAATCTTAACGGTCGTTATCGTTATAACGCAACAAAACAAAGATCAATTTTTGACGAAGATTTCTCTTTCCACCCTCGTGTTTGTTTTTCACCCCTCGGGTTTCCGTTTTCACTCTTGAAAAAATAGTTCGGTACATGCGTACCGAAGTTTTAAACGATTGAAAACACATATTTTTCACTATCGAAAAACTTCGGTATGTGAAAACCGAAGTTTTGGGGTTAAATTAAGGGGTAAAAATGGATTTGGGAGGTGAAAAAGAATCAAGGGGTGGGAAGAGAAATCTTCATTTTTGACACTTCGAACGTTAAACAGAAAGAAACACACCAAACTTTTTCCTTGTTTTCTCCGAGGAAACCAAAATTTGCGCAGTTTTACTCTGAAAAAAATGGCAACTCTATCAAGCTCCATCGCTATGCAGATGAATCCACAGACCCATTTTCTGTCAGGTCATTACTTCCATCATCCTAACTCAAAAACTCTTACTTTGTTTTTTTTTTCCTCTCTTATGTGGCATTTCATTTTTCTATTTATTAGAGTGTAAATGCTTTTTTTTTCTTCTTAATTATCAATTTGTGAATTTATTAGTTGTGTTTGTTAGATACTATGATCAATTTCTTATGTAAGAGTTATTTTGCTGTCATTTTTTCTGTTTGTGTGTGTGTGGATCTGTGTTATAGTGTGAGTGACATTGCCAATGATGACATGTTATTATGTGATAGTAAAGTTACATAATCCTGGTGTTAGGAGATGTTGTGCCGGTTTACTTTCTAAAAACATGTTTAGTTTTCATTTTCTAAAATTTGTGTTTATTTTAAATTTAACTAGGAGATAGAGGACTAGTTTAGTGATCAACAATGAATTGGTCTAACTAATAAGGGTCTTCGGCCCTTTAAGCAAGTGGTTAAGGGTTTGACTCCCGACTCTTGCGTATGGAGAAAATTCGGATGAGAGGACAAAGCCCATCTTGAGTGCTCCACAGGTTCCCCGACGGAGATTAGACACTGCTAAATGGCCGTGGAAATTTCATACCTATAATATAGTAACACTAATGTTATTTTGACACCCAAAGAGTTGTCGGACAACTCTTTGAGCGTGGGACCCACCACTGTTTTACTTTTTTATTATTTGTAGCCTACATTGATTTGCATGCCAAGGAAGAAAAAATGAGTTGTCCATCCGGGACAACTCTTTTTGGTATTCAAATAACACTACTCATATAGTAACCCAAAAAAAGAAGAAAATGGGACTAGTTTAGTGAAAATAAGAAGATGAAAGATGGGAAGTAAACAATCCCTTTGAGTGGACTTTTCAAAGTATTTTTCGGGTAAGTTAATTAATGGAAATAAAATATTTGGGTTTATGAATGTTTAACATATTCTTTGCCTCGCTTTGTGTTGATTTCCAAGAAATCTGATATTCAAATTATTTAATGTCAGGTTCCTCGTTGAAGCCAGTTGATAAATGCTTCTTGAAAATCAGCTCCACTGAACAATTTCCATGTTCCGCTGTTAGAGCTAAAGCATCACGTAACTTGTCGGTTATAGTTCGAGCAAGGTAGGAGTATGACATATCTTTTTGGTGCATACTCATTACTATTTTGTAACAAACATAAAAATTGATGGGACAAAAACAAAAGAATCCACAGATGTTCATCTTTTTATTTCTTTCATTTTTTCTTGTTCAATTGTATCTCTTATGTTTGCGTCATTTACTTTCCCAAAATCTTGGTACAAGAAGCATAACACCGTGTTAACTTCGTAGTGTTTTTAATCTCTCTTGCTAGTACAGTAGGGATGATGGAAGTACAAGTAATGGAAGTATTTTTGTTGGTGGCTTTGTATTGGGGAGCCTAATTGTTGGAGCATTGGGATGTATTTATGCACCAAAGGTATGTTTGAAGAATCCACATTATCCATTTTTTAACCTTTTCCCGTTTAGTCTCATGAAAAATGCACTTCAGCTTCCTTTACTTTTGTCAGAGTTTTGTTTTGCTATAATCTGATGTAAATCTAATGTTAAGATTCACACATCATTTACCTATGGCTTTCTATATTAATTGTATCTGTTTACGACTTTACTCCTACAAAGTTGTAAGATACTTCCCTGTATTGTGTACACATACATCAAATTTCAATGTGATTTATTCATTTTCTATTGACACATTCGCATTGAGCTTAATAATACTCATGTTTCTATCTTTGGAGTTCTACTTCATTATTTGTAAGCTATTCCCTCTTCTTTTTCCAAAGTTGAATCATCAATTATTATAATATATTATTCTCTTTCATCACATATATATGTTGTTTTTCATGAAATGCTTTGTTAAGGGTCTGATTTCACATTTTGAACTTGCTATCTGTTCATATTATTCTTCTTTTAACACAAAATTTAATACTACTTTTACTGGATACTAGTTGTTGAACATTTAGTTCAAGTTTAGGAACTGCAATGGAACGCTTTTTATTTGTTGATCTTATTTGATAGTTTGTTTAATAAGTTCATAGGTTAGAAAATATATTATCTTTGACTTCTATGTTATGAACTATGTAGATAAGCGAGGCACTTGCTGGAGCCGACAGTAAAGAACTAATGAGGAAACTTCCAAAGTTTATCTTTGATGAAGAAAAAGCTCTTGAGGTCAGAAATTATACATGCAGTTACCTGTTATTAAATTCGCGTTCATTGAGTGTGTCTGAATGTGTCAGATAGATGAACAATTTCAGTCTATATTTAGTACACAATTGAATTTAATCCCATCCTCCTTCAAAAAAAAATTAATCTTGGTGTTAAGCATAAACCTTTGAAGTTTTTGGAGCAATTAACATCAATAGCTAATACTGTATTGGCATTTGATGGACACAGAAAATTCAGGCAATGTTGTAGGAACATAAATTGTTATAGATTGTTGTGGTTATGTTAAATTCTCAGTACTCACTAGTTAGTTTTTTAAGTTTTAGTCACTAGCTTGTTCGTTTTCAATCCTGTATAAAAACTGCACCTAACACTGAGGACAATACGTCGTCCTCTATAGTCAATAGCGGCCGTAGCAACTCCTAGGCACAACGTGTGATACCCTATTGCATTGCAGTTTTTAGTAGTGGCCAAATAGCAGTTGTAGACTTGTAATGGCCGCTAAAATGAAGATAATCTGAAAACCTGAATCTGCCCTGTCGCCTTGAGCTTATAGCCATTTCCTCTGGGGGTTTTTTCTTCACTTTTTCGTCATTTTATCCTAAAATCTTATTTGCTTTATATAGGGAATGAATATTGGTAAAATGAACTCTGGTTATTAATAATGAATATGTCTTTAATTTTGTTCATCATCTATTTTGGAGATTTTTTTTGTCTGGTATAGGACTGCTACCTTTATACCGCTCTAACGTTTTTGCGGTGGGCCCTACACTGTTATCTGTGACTAACTACATACACTACCACATAAGTACATAGTATTTGTATAATATTCACATGTACATAACATCTTTGATTTTACTTAACTGTAAATTTAAATTATTTTATGAGGCTTAATTGCACTTTTAGAATCTCGAGTATCACAATTGTGTAATTTTGGTTCCTTAGATTCCAATTGCGCGAATAGGGTCTCCCAGGTATCGCTGTTGTGAATTCCGAACCTCTTGTTCAATCCAGGCAACCAACACTAAGCAATCCAAGCAATAACATTTCTAACAACCTAAGTGTAAGCGCATAATCCAATCAAGTAAAAAACAAGAAATGGTAAAGAGGAACAAAACACACGAGATATTTGTTGCCCAGTTCGGTCCAACAATGACCTACGTCTAGGGGAGAGAATAGCCCTCCGATTCACTATTCCAACAATATTTCCAAGAGATCAAATGGGTTACAGAAAATTAGCTAAACAAGTTCAAAATGAAAAAGGGATTCAAAAGCACTCTTTTTCTCTCGTTTTCGTGCTCTATAATCTGTGAGAAAAATGCAGTTTTTATATTGTTGCTGGTCCATGCGCCCCGCGCATGCATAAAGTACAGCCTATCCGCCTCGCGCATAAGGCAGTAGCCAGAATCGCAAAATTCCTCCCTTTTCAGAATTCTATGCGCCCCGTGCATGGTGCAGAATCTGAACCTCCAAACTGACAGAAAAAACTTGAAAGTTTAAGGCACACACATCAATCGCAATTGTTACGGGTCAGATCCAACCATGAGTTAACTTTCCAAATGTTAACTTTAGGAGCTACTGGTCCTACATGGATCTGAGTTGGCGCACCTGATCTGGCATGGCATGTTAACAATCAGATAGCACATGTGAACATCACAATCGAAATAGGGCTACGAGCACAACCAATGTTTCCTTCACACTGCAAGGACTATGAATCAAAGAGAGATTAGGACACACCTATCCCTTTCAATCCATTGGATGGAAGAAAAAAACACTCACAGAGGGCCCTGATTGTAACAATTGGAATATTTAGGGGACCAATTCACACCTTTGGATCTGGAGTACCAAAATTTGACAATTATGATACCTATGAAACTAAAATTGCTTGTATTTGTAGCATTAAGAAAGTTAAACCTCTGATAATTATATGGTGGAAAATCTATAAATTGTGTAATATATTAGAATAAAAATAAAACTATATAAACATTTTTAAATATGGTGTGGGACTGTTGGGACATGAGACATGTGCCCCTATGACTTACAATGTTGATCTGCCCCTACAGACTTGTTGTGGAATGTGTTTTTGATAAATTTTTTACTTTATTTATGTGTACTTTTCAGTTTATATAAACTTTTCATGTCATTTTGTCACATAAACTACTATATTGAAATTCCTTTTGTTTTTCTGCTGTGATTAAAACAGAGGACTCGCAGGATACTAACTGAAAAAATAGCGCAACTGAATTCGACCATAGATAATATTTCAGCGCAGTTGCATCCGGATGAAGACTCAAATGAATCTGAAGTAGTATCAGAGGAAATTGGAGCTTCCGCATAATAATATTGAATCATTTGAAGGATACTTAAGCACAAATTTTTACCTTTTTTTTCTTCTTGTTGGTCATGAAATATATCTTTGGTTATTGGATTTAAATTTACAAGTTAATTTTTCTTATTTGAATTAACAATTTCTTTTTATAATTGTCAAAATTACTCAAGTGTTTGGTCTTGGTTTGGTTTGGTTGAGAAAATGACAGCACCAATAATGCATGAAGGTTTCCCATTCAGGTTGATATTCACAAATTGATTTTGAATTATTGAATCTATTCATATAGGTGATATATGCCACAGGTTGTATGTATAAGCCAAACTAACTCATTTTACATGTTTGTCAAAAAAAAAAACTCATTTTACATGTTTAGATTTTGCATGTTACAAGGTGAATTTGCGAAACTGCATGAAGTTATGCATTCAGGACATATCTAGCCGTTCGATCGGTCCAAATTTAAAACATACATGCATTCTGATAAAGTTTTATTTCAATTTGAAACGTCCGATCATGATCAGATAGTCAGATCTGTCTGACTGCATGCAATCCGGATCCTAGTTTTTAGGTTTTAAACTCTAGTCTTCATGGTTAGTACTTATTATTCGGTGTCTCTCAACTCATTGATGTAATTCGGATGCGGATTGCATGCAATCATGTAGTTAAACGAATGTGACCGTCATAACCTACTCTTAAGTCTCTAACATTTATTACCTATTATACTATTCTAAAATAATTTTTTACACAGGTGGTGGTTGTTTGTTTCTTAAAATAATTTGAGGATGTAATAAAAGTGATAATTATTTGAGAAAGCAACGTTTGGATAATTGTTAGTTTTAAGTAACATCACATTTTTGTGTGGAACAAGAGCAAACACGGTGGCAATTAGCACAAAGACAGGGTCATGTGATGTTACTCAACTCAACCTAAAGCATAAAAAGATGATCCAAGAAGCTTGGATTGGATTGAATGCCCCTCCCAGCTGAAAGGGAGTGGTGTGTCTATTGAACATAGTGGGATGTTCTTAACTCTGTCGCACTTGAACCTCAGGTTACCAAGAAGGTTTCTCTCCCCACCCCCGTCTTTCTTTTTCACCCCCTGAGTTTTCATTTTTAACCTTGAAAAAAACTTTGGTACATGCGTACCGAAGTTTTTAACGATGTAAAACACCTGTTTTCAATATCGAAAAACTTCAGTACGCATGTACTGAAGTTTTCGGGGGTAAAATTAAGGGTAAAGTTGGATTTCTGGGGGGTGAAAAAGAATGACGGGGGGTGGGGAGAGAAACCTTCGGTTACCAATTAACTTTTTCAAACTCTTGTGGTCACACTGATTAAACATTTACGTATGGTCCGTTTGTGACATACTTTAAAGTTAATTAAAAATTACCGTAAATATTTATACAATATTTTTACTAAACTCGAGTATATTTTTCTCTTAACTCAGTTTTGGAGAAAAAATTCTGATAATTTATAGTTCGGTTAGAAGCGTGTCATTAAGATTGAGTATCCTAAAAAAGTGTGCACTTGCCACACTAAATATTTCTACGAGTCAAAGTCAAGCTGCGTGCAGCGCACACACAAATTTGAGCTAAAATCCATAATATTAATAATGATAATATTTTTTGAAAGACAACAAATTATTATTATTATTATTATTATTATTATTATTATTATTATTATTATTATTATTATTATAAACGTCAATAGTTCATTGTACAATAAATACAAACAAACCAATAAATTTGCACAAGTGCAAAACAGTTTGAGACTCAACATACAAGGGTCAAAATAAATATTTAACCGATACTTTTTCGATACGAGCATCGGAACGTATCAGACGCGTATCGAATATTATTATTTTATTTAAAAATAAAAATTTAACTGATATTATCGGACGAGTATCGGTATCGAGTACGTATCGGACACGAAAATATCGGGGCTACATACATGATAAGCCAAAATAAGAATGAATGTTAATCTTTAAAAAATTAAAAGACAAACATGGTAAAAACAGGAATGGATCAATCAAAGTACTAGAGAAATTATCTAAATTAGCTAAGAAATTAGTAGAATGTACATTTAGCCTCTTATAGGCGTAAGTAATAGAAATTCTCCAATCTCACTTTGGGAGAAAGTAAAAATCTAACATTTTTGTAGTACTGAATTCTAAAAATTGTTAAATAAAAATTATTAATTTTATAAAAAAATATTTCTTGAAAACTTTGCCACCAATATTTTAGATGCAATAATGCAATGAATCAGATTTGCTTGCTGGCTGCAACAAACAGCCAATGAGCCACAAAGATCTTACATATATGATTTGGATACCAATTTTATAATGCAGGAACGTTGCATCTGCGATCTATCTGTCACCATATATCTCTTTCAATCAACGAAAAATAATTATATTCTATTATGGAGAAGATTTTGAATTTGGCTTTATTTCCTAGTATTATATGGGGGGACTAGTAAATTTTGATGGCGCAGTTTAACATGTTTCATTTCATATTAACTCGTTGGTCCTTATAGTATAAAAGTTTTATTTTTTAGATATAATAAGTGATTTTTGTAAAAAAAATACAATAAGCAATATATGTATTTAATTTTAGTCTATATTATATATTAGTTATTCAATGTATTTAAAAAATAAATTTTTTCTTTGTATTAAAAATAAGAGGAAGTATCAATTGGTTCAGTGGTAATTGACACTGAATTTGGTAGGGAGCATCATGGTTCGATTCCCCGCAACCGCGATTGAAAATGGGTTGAAACCACTTGATGTCAGAACTGACCTTCAAAACAGATTAAACTGATAGTGAAAGCCAAATAAAATAAAATAAAATAAGAGAAGTAATCTTTTTTTATTGCTAAGAAAAAAACAATTTGGGTACATCACATGTTTCATATGTTTATAATTGAGAAAAGCTATTTTGGTCTATAAATAATTTTATGTAACCGGTTCCTATAGATATAGAGTTTTGATTTGATTTTGTCTAATATATATAAGTGAGATAATTTTTTTTTTACCATATATACAAGTTTATTTTTATCATATGATTAATATTAATAACTCTCACCATTAAATCAAATGAGATTTGATGTGTCATATTGATCTAATGATAAAAATAAATTTATATAAGATAGTATTTGACTTATGCATTGTAGAATTGACTCTTAAGATACAAAAAGTAAAATATTAACTTGTAGATAATAGAAAGCAAAAATGATAATTCCTCTGTTTCCTATTATAAGCAAGAAAATATTTTATAAATTTATTAAAAAACTGACGCATTTGACTTATGTTATGGACCCGATACATTAATTTTTATTTTTTTTGATCTTAGATGAAGTGATAATTCATTGAAATTAAACCCACACACAACTGTGAGGTTCCAAATTCGAACCCGGGTTACGATGTCCGGTCTAACAATTTTGACAATTAACATTTGAGCTAGAATTTTTAGATAGATAGATTAGTTTTTTTAATGAAGTTAAAAAATAAATTTTGTTTGTAACAATAAACGGATGGTCGGATGGAGTATTAGTCTCATGTTGATCTGATGGCATTTATTTCGTCATTGACTAAGTTGGGTTTGGTCAAAGTTGGACGAAAGAACCAAATTTTTAACTCAAAAATGATTGGAGATATATACTACCAGTTTCTGATGTATAACTAAACTATATATACACACAGAATACAAGTTAAGGCACATTTAGGCAAAGCATATCTGGCTCAGCTTAATTCCCTTCAAGAATTAATATTTCTGTAGCTTCGTCTCTATCGACTTTTCAGGTTTTTAATTCCATGCCTCAACCTTCAACAAGCATATGCATCATATTATTTCTTTCTTTTATTTATTTCAGCTGTCATGTAATGTGCTTTTGTTTCATCCTATATTTTGTCTTGTCCATGTTAAAATTTTAGGCTCCGTTTGGTTCTATGGAAAGAAAGTGGAAGAAAGGAAAATTGCGGAAATTAATGGATGAACTTAGATTAACTTAGTTTATCCATCGATTTCCGCAATTTTTCTTCCTTCCACTTTCTTTCCATAGAACCAAACGGACCTTTAATGATAAGTATATACCTCTTTTTTATTCTATATATTATGTTAATTCAGAATAACATAGTATTGCATAATATCATAATACCTAATGGATTAATTAGACTTAAGAGTGACTCAAACATGGGTTTTAAATCTCAAAATTTTGGAAAAAAAGTATGTCTCAACAATTTAGTTTAGATAAATAACAAAATACTAAGGTACTCTGCTAATAAGGTTATTGTTGGTGTTGTTTCCAATCAAAATAATACATGTGTATTTTTTTTTTACGTCAGCAAACGGAATAATATCCTCATTGTTAAGAAAAACTCACGCACAAGAAAGTTACCTTTTGTTTTGTCACTACCCCTAAGTTTTGATTGGAGACAGCACCGACAGAACCTATTAGCACAATGTCTAAGTTTTGTCCATAAATATTTAGCTAAGACATTTGGTCGAGATAAAAGTCACATTTTCTAAAATCTAAGTTCAAATCTCATACTAAAAAAAAATTTAATTTAATTTTTAAACTTAATATTAAATTTTTGAATACTTTATTAGTATAAAATTTACTTTAAGTCTGTGAGTTTAACTCAATTAGTAGGACATTGTATTATATATACAGGAGTTTTCACTTATCTATCTTAAAAGAAAAATTGTTAACCACCATCCTATTTAACAAACATAAATTAAAAGTAAAATTTTTAACCACCATCCTATTTAACAAACATAAATAATAATTACATCTCCCCATCCAACACAATTTTTATTTTATATAATGCCCATCCAACACATTTAGCTCAACGTATAACCTCGATATTGAATTTAAAGTTCAATAATAGCTGCCTACAAAACAGAATATTTACGCAATATTGGATAATATAAATTGAATTGTAGCAACAACATTACAGCTAGGTATGACTTATATATATGATGATAACTATTACTCTACAGAGACGTGACTATTTTGCCCATTTTGCTAAAATATATAAGGCTGAATTATAATTTTGCTCAATCTACTTCAATTAATATTTTTCAGATAGAGTATAGAATAAAATAAAAATTACTTCACTTTAAAAATTCACAGATAACATCATGAGTAATTATTTTGCTTTCACAGGACCACTTGGACCGCTCAATATTATTATTTGTTAAATTAAAATACATATAAGAATTCTTTTTTACTACAGTAACAAATCATAATAATAATTAATAACTCTTCAATTTTCATGGTAGCTAATAGTCTCAATCAACCAGCCAATATTTTCCGCTTTTCACGGAGTATTGACAAGGGTGGTATTTTTTTATGATTATTTCAGGTGAATTTCCAACACAAATTAAAATTTAAAACATATACATTTTTTAATATTATATATATATATATATATATATATATAAAAGATAATTACACATGAATAAAACGAAGACGGCCAATAAACTGTGTCGCTAAACTATTTTATATATTAAAATCCTGTTGGGACAATGTGATAATTTGGGAGAAATTAGAGAGAATAGAATGAGAGAATTGAGAAGAGAATTAAGGAAAAATGAATAATTGCATTCATCCACAAGGGGCAAAGATAGTTATATACAAAACGGAGGGCTTGCTTAGCTACCAAGCCAATGTAACTAACTACCTACAAAAAACGAAAAAACTTCCCTAACTACCAAACTAACTAACTATGACAACTATTCAGAAAACACGTTCTCAGCTTCTGAAGCATCTCAGCTTCTGGAGCACTACAGCTTCTGGAGCTCTACAGCTTCTGAAGCACCACGGCTTTTGAAGCACCACAGCTTCTGAAGCTCTGTTTTCCAAAACATGACTTATTAATTCAACACACCTCCTAAGGCATGTTTTCCAAAACATTCATTCCTATAAGCTTCTTCAGAGTGTCAAACCTTGCTTTAGCCATAGGTTTGGTTAGAATATCTGCAAGTTGGATTTCAGTATTGCAATATTCCAACTCAAGCTTATCTTTGTTCACTTGATCTCTCAAAAAGTGAAACCTCCTATCAATGTGCTTTCTTCTTCCATGACTAACTAGGTTGTTAGCCAAATCAATTTGTCAACAAGTAGCTTTATCTTTGTTGCCTCTACTGCCCTCAATTCAGTGAGCAACATCTCAATCCAATTTGCTTGACAAGCTGCAAATGAAGCTGCCACATACTCAGCTTCACATGATGACAATGCCACTATCCCTTGCTTCTTAGAACACCAAGAGATTGGTGCATTATCTATCATGAACAGGTATCCTGCAGTACTCTTCCTGTCATCTTGATCTCCTCCCCAATCCGAATCTGAGTAACCATAAGCCACTAGCTTTTTGCTACTGTTCTTTTGGTTTGGAATCAAAATGCCATGATCCATGGTTCCTTTCACATATCTAAGAACCCTCTTTGCAGCAGTCAAGTGATTCATCCTTGGTTGATCCATAAATCTGCTCAACAGACCAACACTATGACATAAGTCAATTCTAGTATTGCACAAGTACCTCAATGATCCTATGATCTGCCTGTACAATGTTGAATCAACCAACTCATCCTCAGCATTCTTGCTCAGCTTCACACCTGTTTCCATAGGAGTAATTGCAGGGTTGCAATTGCTCATATGAAACCTCTTCAAAATGTCAATGACATATTTCTTCTGATGCAAGAAATAGCCTCTATCTGTTTTCACAAATTCCATGCCAAGGAAATATGATAACTCTCCTAAATCAGTCATCTCAAACTCCTTCATTATGTCTGCTTTGAACCTCTCTAGCACAGCTTTGTTTGATCCTGTGATCAACAAATCATCAACATACAGACACAGTATTATAATCTCATCATGACTTGAGCCTTTCACATATACTCCATGTTCTGATGTGCATCTAGCGAAACTCAAATCCAACAGGAAGCTATCAATTCTCCTTTTCCAAGCTCTTGGAGCTTGCTTTAAACCATAGAGGGCTTTGTTCAACTTGTACACCTTCTGTTCTTGACCTTTGATCTCAAATCCTGATGGCTGCTTCACATATACCTCTTCCTCTAATGGTCCATTCAGGAAGGCAGATTTCACATCAAGCTGGTGCATAGCCCATCCTTTGTAGGTAGCTACTACAACAACTAGCCTAATTGTCTCTAGCCTTGCCACCGGTGCAAAAACTTCATTAAAGTCAAGTCCAGGCTTCTGAAGAAAACCCTTAGCTACTAACCTTGCTTTGTACTTAGCAATTTCACCACTTGGTTTCATCTTCAGCTTGAAAACCCATTTCACATCAATAGGTCTCTTGTTCACAGCTTTATTCTACAATGTCCATGTGTTATTCTTCTCAATTGACTTCAGCTCCTCTTTCATAGCATTCAACCAATTTGAATCTTTCAAGGCTTCACTCAGAGTCACTGGTTCCAATTCTGCAATCATTGCTTCATTGACCAGTTCTCCATCTTCAGTGATTGCTTGATCAGGAAACACATCATACTCATTCAACCTTATTGACTGTACCCTTTCTCTGGTTGATCTTCTCAACTGTTGATTAGGTGCAGCATTAGGCTGATGATCTTCAACTTATATCTCCTCTTGATTTGTTTCCTCAAGCATAAGTCTTCTGTTGAGCATTGAGCCTTCAGCACTTGTGCTTTCAGTCCAATCCCAACCCTTTGATTCATCAAACTTGATATCTCTGCTAATCACAACCTTGTTATCTCTAGGTGAGTACAATTTGTAAGCACCACTGAGATGATAACCTAGCAATATCATTATCTGACTTCTATCATCAAGTTTTCTTCTAACCTGATCAGGAACATATTTGAAGCAAAGTGTGCCAAATATTCTAAAATGACTAACACTTGGTTTCAAACCTGTCCAAGCTTCATGAGGAGTCTTGTCTTGTAACCTCTTTGTAGGACTTCTATTGATGATGTAAACTGCTGTAGAGGCTGCTTCACCCCAAAACTTATGAGGCATATGCTTAGCTTTAAGCATACTTCTGGCCATGTTCATGATGCTTCTATTCTTCCTCTCAGCTACACCATTGTGTTGAGGGGTGTAGGGTGCAGTGACTTCATGCTCTATACTTCATGCTCTATACCTTCATCTTCACAGAATTTTGCAAATTCTTGTGAAGTGTATTCACCACCTCCATCAGTTCTCAATTTCTTAACACTAAATCCACTTTGATTTTCAACTAGTGTCTTAAATTTCTTGAACTTGGTAAATACATCACTCTTCTTTTCGATAAGGTAGAGCCAAACATGCCTAGTACAATCATCTATGAATGTCAGAAAATAGCTATTACCTCCAATGGATTTCACCTCAAATGGACCACACACATCTGAGTACACCATTCCTAGCTTCTGAGTTGACTTCATAGGTAATTCATTCTTGAATGAATTTCTGGCCTGCTTTGCTACACAGCACTCTTCACACACTTCACTTGGTGCTTTGATCTGAGGCAAGCCATGAACCATCTTCTTGGAATTCAACATGCTTAAACTTTTGAAGTTTAAGTGTCCAAACATGTGGTGCCATATCCAATTCTCTTATGTACCAGTAACTGAGGCTAAGCACTTGAAATCAATCACATTGATTTCAACCTTAAAGGTTCTATTGCTTGACAATGGAGCTCTTACGATTAACCTACCTTTAGCATCATGAATCTTTAATTATTTATTAGCCATTGTCACTGTATAATCCTTTTCAAGTAATTGACCAAGACTAATCAAATTACTTGTTATGGAAGGAACATACAATACCTCATTGATGAAGGATTCCTGACCATCTTTTCTCTTCACAAGAATTGTCCTCATACCTTCACTAGTGATCTGACTGTTATTAGCAAACTTGATATTCCTTCTTACTGAATAATCAAGCTTCAAGAACCACTTCTTGTTGCCAGTCATGTGATTGCTACAGCCAGTGTCAAGATACCACAATTTGGATTTGTCACTTTCAGTGTTTGTAATTGCCATGAGCAGGGAATCATCAGAGTCACTACCATTTCCCTTTGCCAATTGAGCTTCATCCTTGTCACTTCTCTCAACTTTCTTAGAGTGACACTCTCTAGCATAGTGGCCAAGCTTCTGGCAATTATAACACTTCACATCCTTCTTATCAATCTTTTTCTTTGAACCTTTCTTGTTACCTTTGCTAGGCTCCGAGTCTTTTAGGTTCTTGCCATCATTCTCTGAATCTTCTTTCTTTTTCTTGTTTTTCCCTTTGGAACCTTTCTGAAATTTTGCCTGCAAAGCTTGATCAATGGCTTTGTTTGAGCTCCTCTGCTTGACTCGCAATTCATGTGTCTCCAATGAAGCTTGAAGCTCCTCTATCTTCATAGTAGCCAAATCCTTTGATTCTTCTATTGCTACTACTATATGATCAAATTTCTCAGTCAAGGTTCTCAAAACCTTCTCAATCTTGGACTTCTCTGACATAGCTTCACCATTTGACTTCATCAAATTAGTGATACTCAACATTCTTGAAAGATACTCAGCTATCGTTTCTTGATCATTCATCACCAACATTTCATATTGTCTCCTTAAAGCTTGCAGCTTGATACCCTTCAGTTTTTCATCACCTCCATAAATCTTTTTCAATGTATCCTAAGCACCTTTAGAAGACTCTTCCTCAATGATCTTCTCAAAGATATTAGGATCCACACACTGATGTATGATGAACAGACCTTTTGCATCCTTTTTCTTCAGCTCGCGATGCAAGGCTCTTGCTGCTTCATCAGCATTTGCAGCCAGGTCTGGTACTCCATCATTCACAGTTTCAAGAACATCTTGAAACCTGAAAATGACCCTCATCTGCGCACACCAACGATCATAGTTTTCACCTTTGAAAACTGGAAGATTTGCAGGAAATTGTGATGAGGTTGTGCCATTGTTCGCCATTGTTTCTTGATCAAAGAATCAATGCAAAACGTGAATCACAACCGGGCTCTGTTATACCAATTTGTCGGGACAATGTGATAATTTGGGAGAAATTAGAGAGAATTGAACGAGAGAATTGAGAAGAGAATTAGGGAAAAATGAATAATTGCATTCATCCACAAGGGGTAAAGATAGTTATATACAAAACGGAGGGCTTGCTTAGCTATCAAGCTAATGTAACTAACTACCTACAAAAAACAAAAAAAACTTCCCTAACTGCCAAACTATTCAGAAAACACGTTCTCAGCTTCTGAAGCTCTGCAGCTTCTGGAGCTCTTCACAGCTTCTGAAGCTCTGTTTTCCAAAACATGACTTATTAATTCAACAAATCCAACATTTGAAAAAACTACATTCATAGACACATTCTTCATCTTCTTGGCTTTCTTCTTCTAAAGCCCTTGAGCAATCTTCTCTATTAATAAGATAATGTTCATTGAAGTTATATGAAGTTCACCATAGTTATATCAAGTTCTGCAACTATGAAACAAAACAAAAGAAAAAGAGTGAAGGATCCTAACCAGAAATCCTTTGAATACTATAACTTCTTTTTCTCTCTTTCTTTTTCATTTTCATTTTTTTTTCCTTGTTAACCGATCCGTGTTAACCATGACCCATGTAAACCGAGACTCGAAAAAACCGACGCAAGGTTTGGTCGGAATTGGGCCAATATAATCTATGATCGGTTTCATATGATTGGACCAAATTGGAACCGAACTCGACCCGTGCCCAGCCCTAACTTCAATTCTAAAAGTAAATACTACTAGTAGTAAATTAGATTAGATTAGACGAGGCGAGGGTATACTAGCAAATTTATTTATTGGCTGGCTATACAATACTTTGTCGTATAACAATCAATATCTATCCAATGATAATCATTATTATTCTTGTTGACAAGTGTCACAAGACGACATAATAATTAACCGATGAAATAAGTTTCGATTTGGTGGAGGTTATATCTGGTCTGGAATGTGACCAGGACCGTTTCATGTCCAACATATTTATCAAAAGTTCATGTGGACACTGTGTAGCAACATGTTAAACTTGGTGTATGTTTTTCATGTTGCTTTCGAGGTTCAAAATTTATTAATTAGGAATTTAACTAAAGTTTTTTTAACAATTTATCTTAAAAAAAGCTTATTAATTATTTGAATTTAATATTTTAATTATTATTTTTTTTACCAAATTGTAGTTTTTGATTTTATTTAACATTATAATCTGTAGTTTTTAACTTCTTTGTATTTCTGGAATTATAGTCTTATTATAGAGCATGTCTTTAGTTATAAGATTTTTTCACTTTTTTCCTTATATCCATTTTTTATTTAAGAAAATAGATTATACATTATGTTTATAAATCAATTTTCAATAAAACTATTTCTATACTTTTTTAACATAACAAATTCACAATTTCCAATTAAAACTTGAAAGACTCTTTCCTTATTTAAACAAGTATTACAATTAATTAAATATTTAGGCCTTGTTTGGATTAGCTTATTTTTGAGCTTATCCAAACAGCTTATGCAATTTTCATGTATTATTATAAGTTTTTCAAGGTAGTTTATGATAAAATAGCTTATAAAAATACAATTTTCATTAGTTTGAACTTATAAAATAGTATAAAACCTAGTTTATATTGCATAAGCTGTTTGTATAAGCTCAAAAATAAGCTAATCCAAACAGGGCCTTAGCACAACTGTATAACGGATATGGATAACATGCTGTAATATTTCGAAATATTTTGGCCGTAAACTAAAAACTAAACAATTTAATTTTAATTTTAGATCAAACAGCTAAGATCGATGAATAATTTTATAACTACCTCTTATCCAAATTATGAATCTACTGTCACCGAACCATAGAGATCCGGGGAGATTTTTTTTTGTCAAGAGATATGGAGAGTATCTACTGTTACTTAACCAATTACTACTATTTCTCATGCTGTCATGCACCACACTATACATATAAATGAAATAATACACCAAAGTATAATGAGTTAATGACAATAATATACTCTTTCATTTCATAATTAATGAGTTAAATGTAAATGCATAATTGCATATGGTTTGGACTTTGGTCTAAAAAACAGTCCCACACGTCATATGATGTTACATTGTCTCCAAATTTAAGGAAACATGAGAATATATATAGTACAACTCACTCATTGGTTATATTGTCCCTACTTACTCATCACAGTAAATAAATCACTGGTTGGTTGCTAATAATTCATTTTTCTCTTCTCCTACAGAAATAAATTGAATTTTTTGAGTTCAGATTCAGCACAAAACACAACAAGTGTGTGTATAGTATTATTCAGCTGCAGCACAAGAAAGAAAAAAAGCATAATCAAAAATGGGTTTTTTACAACTTTTGGAAGCGGCTTCTATGCCAGTTATTCAAGTTCTACTTATTAGTGCATTGGGAGCTTTCATGGCTACTCAATATTTCAATAATCTTCTTTCAACTGATTTTAGGAAATCCTTGAACAAGGTAACAAATTCAAAGCTTAATGAAAAATATATTATGGAATTAAAATATAAGGTACATAACACATGTTCAATGTGAAGAACATATAGTATTTAACAGGACAACAAAATCACGGGTTTACGTGCATTAATTGATTTCTGTCATTGATTTGAGATTAATCGGACAAGATCAATATATGTGTCACACATTTTTAATGCGTGGAATCCAAATCCGATTCTAATTGAAAAAAAAAGTAGTGACTATGTTTTGTTTTGCAGGTTGTGTTCATTGTATTCACTCCTTCACTTGTGTTTGCAAGTTTTGCCAAAAGTGTTTCACTTGAAGACATGATATCATGGTACTTTTAATTTTCCACTATATGTGTCCTTTTTCATTTTTTAGAACTGTGTTCATGAAAATTCTATTAATCCAATGCACCAAACACATAAAATAAATTTTAGTGTGGAACAGAAAGAACAAGCTTTGTTTTTTAATAAAAATTGGGTAGTGGACAAATTAATATCATTTAAGTTACACCAATGATTATTTTATAACTGTTTCTGAGAGGATTTGAACCGTATCCCTTAAGATTATAAATCGAAATTCTTTTTTTTTTTTTGTCAAGACAAGTCGAAATTCTTACTACTGAGAATATATCAATTTCTGAACACAAAGGGTATTCATTTGTTTAAATATGTTATGTTAGTTTAATAAACTTTTTTTATTAACAATTTATGCAGGTGGTTTATGCCTGTTAATGTTGGATTAACCTTCTTAATTGGAGGAATTTTAGGATGGATACTAGTAAAATTACTAAAGCCTAATTTGAAAGTTGAAGGTCTTATTATTGCTTCAGTTTCATCAGGTATCATAATCATACAATCAAACATAATTATTATATAATTAAGACATTAGACTCAAGTGGTTAATGAACTATCCTAAGACGAATCGTTTGGAAGAACCCAAGTTCGATTCATGGTGGAAACAATTATTTGTCCGACTTTACTTACTGGGCCCCCTTTCCCTTTACCATAGGATTAAAAATTAATTACTACTATATTATGTAAAAAAATCATCTGATGTAATGAGTTATTCTTTAATTAATCAGGAAATATGGGTAACCTACCTATTGTAATCATCCCTGCAATATGTGATGAGAAGGGAGGTCCATTTGGTGCACGTGATATTTGTCATAGTAACGCTCTCTCATATGCATCTTTCTCTATGGCAGTAAGTTATCATCATCCTATTCGCAATTCGAGTTTAATTTTGATATACTTTCGGCGTAAACAGTTTTAGACTGTCAATAAATCACAGTCAATTTATGATCATATTCAAGCATTTTTAACAATCTGATGGTTATAATTAATTGGTTGACTGTGTAGCTCGGCGGTATCTTCATATGGACCTATACTTTTCAAACTATAAGAAGTCGTTCATTGAAATTTAAGGCACTTGAGGCTGCTGAAATCATAAAGACACCCAACAAAGATCTTGATGGAAATGTAGATACTCCCCTTCTACATGGAAAAGACGATGAAAACACCGTGATAGAAGTGGCACCGTCGAGTTACATTGAAGACTCCGAAAGCCAAATTGTAAGACCTTGAAAACTAAATTCCTACTATACATTTTTTTTACAATGTTACGTTAGTATTTCTCTTTTTCACCAGAGTTTAAACCCAGGTCTTTAACTCGTTTAACCCTTATTTCATACCGTGATGATTTTGAAATGTCTTAAACTAATATTAGATTATTATCAAATATTTCAGATTAATGAACAAGATCAGCCTATTGTATTGAAGAAGGAGAAAGAATCATTTTTTCATAGAATAGTAGAAGTTCTTGGTGATCTTGTAGAAGAACTTATGTCACCACCAGCAATTGCTACAGTGAGTTCCTTATTTTACTTCCTTTTCTTCTGCTTTGTTATATTTATTTCAAATTTGACATTCACATCTTCTTCCATATTCCATGATCAGTTTTTCGGTTTCCTCTTCGGTGCTGTCGCATGGTTAAGAAACTTAATAATTGGAGACAATGCTCCATTCAGTGTAATCCAAGACACACTTGAATTACTTGGGTATGTGCCATAGTTTATTCATAAAAACCAAATAGTCCTTAAAGTGTTTACTTTCTATCTAAGCTCTCTTCTAACCATACAATTAATTCATTATTTGCTTAAACTTAATTTCAGAAATGGAACAATTCCTTGCATCACACTTTTGCTTGGTGGTAACCTCACTCAAGGTATTAGAAAAATAAAACTAGCTCTAGTAGAATTTTATTTTATCAATTTAGTGTCCAAAAACTATTTTGTTGTTGACTTTGTAGTATTGAAATTGCAGGCTTGAAATCATCAAGTGTAAAACCATTGACACTCATCAGCATCATCGTAGCTCGGCTTTTCGTACTACCTCTTATTGGATTGTTTATTGTCAAATCCGCAGCGAGTTTCGGCTTTCTTCCGGTGGATCCTTTGTTTCAGTACACTCTAGTGATGCAGTATGCAATGCCACCAGCAATGAATATTAGTAAGTGATTAGATTATTTCATGCTTAAGTTGTTTTAATTGAATTACATTATTAGTACTATTTATTTTATTAGCCATAGATATATTATAATGTTGTTCTTAACTTTAAAATCTAATGATATGTTATGTAGGTACTATGGCTCAGCTGTTTGATGTAGGAAATGAAGAGTGTTCTGTTATTTTGTTGTGGACATATAGTGCTGCAGCTATAGCACTCACTGCTTGGTCAACATTCCTATTGTGGTTATTATCTTATTAAGGTGCATTCAGCTACTGAATTTTTTTTGCTCTGCGGCCATCAGTAATACTGATGACGGCAGAGTCAAAAGATTCAGTACATTGTACAAAAGATCACTCTTCAAGAGATTTAAGGCTTGTTTGATGTCCGTTTTCATTATATGTTCAATTGGCGTGGGCTAAGGTTCAAAGAAGTTGAAGGAATTAAAGAATCAAAGTTCAAATTATGATAAAGAAGAAAATACTACAAAAAATAACTAATACACTAACATTTGGTTATACGAAAAATTACAAAAAAAATTACATTGTTTTCGTTTATGAGTTTTCTATTATCTACAGGCAACCATGAAAATAGTAAAAGCGAGACTCTATTTTTGTCTTTGAAAATGAAAATAGAAAATATTTTTTAGACGACCGTAAATCTCTTTACGGTGCCGCGGATAATGGTTGTGTGACTACTGATTGTCCTCACCTCTTTTGTTTCAATCAAGATAAGAAGAATGTGATGGTTAAGATTTTTGAGTGAAAATCTTGGCATTGTTGGCTCTCATGTCAACTAATGCCAGAAAACAAAGAAGTTTGGAGTTTGAGATTAGCTTTCATGTCTCTCCGATTAAGTATCTAAGCTAAGACAATTTCCTTCCTTAGTCCTATTCCTGTATTTTTTGCCCCCTTCTATAGGAAAAAGAATAGTATTATTTATTGGAAAAAAGTTTATTGTGTTTTTATGTAGTAGGTCTGTAATGGAAAAAATTGTACATATATTTGTTTTTTGTTTTGATTTTTTGTAATTTTTGTCTTGGTGTGATTTTTTTGAATACTACTTTTTATGTAAGTCTTTTATTATATTTATTTTGTCCAATCTTTTTATTTTTGATAAAATTGCATATTTATGCTATTTATCTTATTATTCCCATTATAGTAAGATTGGTCGTTTATCGCATCTTTTTATTGTTCAAATTAGAAAAAGAAACCTACCAAACGATATCTCTTGATAAAATTTACTTACACTACCGGAAAATATCTCTCAGTAAATGAAAGGAAAGATATGTAAAAATTCTGATTAATTTAAAAAGGACAAAGAACAATCATCGATGGTTAGGGATAACTAGACAATCTAAAGGTTGTATTTGAATACATGGCGGGGAGCCGGGGACAAAAAGCAAGAGAAAAAAAGAGATAAAGAAAAAAAAAAAAACGAAAATTAATAAATAAATTTAAACTAATACTTTAGTCCAAATTCACGATCAAGCCATAAGTTTAACCCTATCAATAGAAAAACCTAATAGACAATCATAATTATTGAAAACCTGATGCTTGCAAATAATCAAATCGATGAAGACGTTCCTTTACTTGATTTCCATGCTAAAAAGTTTGGCCATAATTTTTTTTTTCTTTTCACCACCAGTTTAATTGGTTCAGAGGTCAGTTCTGACATGAAGTAGTTTCAGCCCCCTCCCGATTGCAGTTGTGAGGGATCGAACCGTAGTTCTCCTTACCAAGTTTAGCGCCAATCACCACTAAACCAACTAACAATTGGTAGTTTGGCAATAATTTACTAGCAATTATGTTAAAATTTGCACCGCTCTAACTAATCTATAAAGGCAAACTTTGGTGACTTGGTGCGTAATTTTGATTTAAATTTCAATTCAAACACATAAAGATTATGTTAAAATTTGCACCGCTCTGACTAATCTTTGGTGGCTTGGTGCGTAATTTTGATAGTAAATTTCAATTCAAATTCCATGAGAGCTTTGATTAAAACTATGTTGGTAATATGGATTAAGAAAGTAATGTGTATTTTGTAATCCTTGTATGTGGTTCAACTAGTAATAGTAAAAATGTCTCAATTTCATCATTACACCAATGAACTATAAATTATATTAGAGAACTCATATAGAAAGATTCAGACATATATCTTTTATAATATTTTTTTAAAGAAAATTGTTGTGCGGATGTTTTAGCAAAGATGAAAGCTAAATAACTCGGATAATTTATTTATGCTCCGTCAACCTCCATTTTAGTCTGCCCTCTCAGGCTTTTTTTTTTGAGTAAAAACAAGTATTGGATTGATATTAACAATAGCTTGGATCAAGAATCCTTGTTGTCCATTGTTCACGCAGTTTCACGCGATAATAAATTTGGAGTGTTGATTTGAAATCGAACGATCTAAATTACTTATATAATAAAACGATCTCAATCGTTTGATTAAATCAAACAGTTGACAACAATTGTAACTGCAAGAAATCCTAACCGCAATAGCTTTCACTTGTCATTCACAAATGGTATTCCAAATAACAATATATCTATCATAAATCCATAAAAAAACAAAACCTTCCAACAACACCGGAAAATAAAACATTAAAACAACAATTCTAATTCTCCACCTAGAAGATAGATGTTCCTTTTCCCTTCGTGTCACCGCCAATCTCAAAATGCTTGCACCTATTGATTGCTTGTTGAGAAACATGATTGCAACTAGGCCTGAGCATCGGTCGGGTTCGGGCTGAAAATCACAAAATTGACAAAAACCGCAATCATTTAATTAGGATTCAATTTCGACTGACTATATCTTCAGTTTGTTCGGATGGCGAGTCGTACGGGTGGCAGATAGAACGGGTCGGTTATTACGGGTTTGATTGAAATTTTATTATATTTAAAATTCTATTATTCAAAAACTCATATTTTTCAAATAATTCAATATCTTGTTCACAATGTAACAAATGATAGGAAAACTAAATGAAAAAACAAAGAGGGTCAAATGCCTCAATATATTGTCGGTTATATCGGTTTCGAGTTGGGTCGCGGGTCTGTGCTCACCCTTAATTGCAACCATCACCAATGAGCTATAAATTATTAGAGAATTTATACAGAAAAGATTCGGACCATATCTTTTATAAGATTTTTTGTAAAGGAAATGGTTGTGCGGATGTTTCAACAAAGATGAGAGCTAATAGCTCAAATAATTTATTTATGCTCCATCAACCTCTTATTTAGAATATATTATTTAAAATTTTGTTATAAAATATTTTTATAACATAAGTGAAATTATTGTGCTCTTTCTTGTAAAACTTAGTAAATTAAAAAAAAAAATATATATATTAAAGCTACGGTCCTGTGTATGATCGTTGTAATAAATTATAATTATTAATAACAAAATTTATTAAATTCCTTTTATGTATCAGTAATAAATATGTTGTTGTGTGTGGTGATAAATATTTTGTTATGTGTTTTTTTGTTATATATTTATTATCGTTGAGTCTTATTTGTTTTATAAAAAACTATTTGTGAAACGTTCGTGTTCATTGATTTTTTTTTCTTGATATTTAAGATTGATATTATACTAAAGTATAAAATTTATTTAGAATAAAATATTTAGAAATATGTGATAAAAAACTTTTAAAATATAAATTGTGCAGTTTAAATAAATTTATTAAATGACTAAATTTGTTTTATTAAAGTTATTGTCCCGTGTATATTTTATCAATAAATTATAATTATCGGTCATAAATATTAATTCGAACTTTTTATGCACGAGTGAAAAATATTTGTCCATGAATTTTTATATTTATCGATAAGAACTAATTGTCTTGTTTAAAAAAACTATTGTTATTTTTATGAGTAGATTTGTTTTATTCTCTTTTTTATAATTTATTTTAATTTTTTAGTATCTTTTTTTATGATTAGATTTATTTTATGCTTATCTTTTTTTATTTTTTTTTTTATCTTTTTTTTATAAGTAGATTTGTTTTATGCTTATCTTCTTATTTTTTTTTTTTTTTTTTTTTGTACATATTTTTTAGTTTAAAGTTAAAATTACATTTAAGGGCATAAACGGTGAAATATTATTAAACGTGCTAAGGACAAAAAATGTTTTTTTAGTAGCAACTTCTTTTAATATATTGTAAGTAGATACATTTAAAGACATAAATGGTGAAATATTATTAAACGTGCTAAGGACAAAAAGTGTTTTTTAATAGTAGGTTCTTTTAATATATTGTAAGTAAATTATAAATAATAATGATAAAAGAAATAAGAGAAGGAGAAATTAGAAAGAAAAAAAAGAGAAACACAAGAAAGATATAAGTCCTTACGGTTACTAATTTTCTTTTTTGGTAACAATAAAGTACAAGAGAAACAATAATATATATTAAAACGAGTTGTACAACTTACAAATAATTTAAAAATAAATTGTTAATACTTTTACAAGTAACAGTTAAAAAAACAGCGCTCAATTATTTATTGAATACTGCATTCATAAGATATTTGAAATATAGAATAAAAAACTATTCAAACAACATTTATTTCTAAACAAGTTGCAAATGGATACGCGACTTTCCAAATCACCGTTAAATTTAAATTAAAACAAAATAAAATATATTTAATATACATTTTACCTTTTGAATACGAAAAATGTTCAATTTTCTAAACACTCATCCACTCTTAATTCCTATTTTTTTTAAGTAAGCTCTATGCTCCGAAATAATTTCTAATATTTTGTATAAAAGAAATATTTGACATGATTCTAATTCTTCCGTAAGTAAAAATATTTCGGTCAATCAATCATTAATTGGATCAACGGTGATCTACCTTAAATTTGATAAGGGGGATCACAATCCAATATCCACAACTGCGATCGAAAGTAGATTAGAACCACTTGATAGCGGAACTAATCCACGTACCAGATTATACTGGTGTACGAAAAAAAAAATTGAGTCAAAAAAATAAATTTGTGTAACATTATTGAAACCGGAACCGAACCGGCTGAAATCGGAACAGGATATTCCTGAGTTTTATACCTTATGAAATTAGGAAGAATTAATGAGAAATTAGGGGGCTTTTTTTGACACGCACCTCACCATGAATACAATTAACAAGAACTTTTGATGATGTACTGATAGACATGCATGCAGTTATAGAATAAAATTTAGAATTAGGATATGGAATATGCTGGAATTGGATGCTATTGGTAAGTTTGTGCTCCAGTGTTTTGCCTTTTAGCAGGTTTGTCACACACTTACACTGTGAAATAACTGTAAAGAGTGTAGCAGATGCAAATATGTTATTGATGCCATACTTAAATAACAAGAACAATGTTTTATCTTGTCTATGTTTGAGTGTTGATTATCGATTGAAAGGATTTGATGTTTGCTAGGCGTATGTTAGGTGAGGTAGTGGGACGTGCTGTTGTTTGTATAGTTCGAATGATGTATATATTTTCCTAATTATGTTGTGTTATGATATTGCTTTTAAACATAATTTTGCTCTGTATAATGTGCAGCTACCGAAATGATCAAGGGGACACTAAGGAGTTCTATGCAACTAAAAAACATCACATCGTGGGATGTAGACGAAAGTGTAAAAGCTGAAGTTCGAAAAACATGTTTCCAACATTTTTTGGATTTACCTAAAGCCGAAGTGCTAGTCAATTGTAAAATGCTTACCGCCTCACTTTACTTCTATAATGCCAATTAAAAATGTTTTATGTTTGGGAATAATATTATGCTTGATTTGGGTCTTCAAGATATCCTGTATATAACCGGACTTCCTATTGATGGGAAGCAGGTTTCAAGACATGAATTCAAGAAAGCAAAAGAAACAATTGCACAACATCTGACAATAACTGAGAACACAACTCATGAATTGCTCACAAACAATAATTCATGTGATAAAATTATCAAAATCGAAAAAAAATTGAGGTTGTCCCTACGGAAATTTCTGCTGTGAAATTTGTTTCGTATGTGAAGGCATATCTTCTATACATACTCGGAAATGTCCTTTTTTGCACTTCAACTCCTGGTACTGTATCTTGTATGTATTTACCTTTTCTTCAATTAGATGATATAAATAATTACGCTTGGGGGCAGCTGTGGTTGCTACCCTCAAATTTCAATGCGAAACGTAAAAAAGGATTTGACATCCAACATGTGAAGTCGTTGACCAGTTTTTCATACATTCTAATGGTAAGAAATTTATCAACAAGCATATACAATAACTATATTTACTTTGAAAAAAATGCTTATCTTTTTCTTGCAGGCATTTGCATTTGAACAATTCAAATGCTTCCGCGACATGTATAATGTTGCTAAACCATGTAAATTTCATCTCACGGTGGGGTGGTTGGAGATAACAACGCAGAAAACTTATAAGTCTAGAGCGAGTAATGAGTCGCCTGATGTACACCGTGAAGGTTTATTAATATTTGTTTTCAGTACATTGCGAAAAATCCTGTCAATATTTGCCACAGACAGTTAAGGGAAAGACCTGAGACCCTGTAGTACCCCAATTTTGTCCCAACTTTTTTCTTCATAGTCGAATTGTGTTGTTTTAATTTTTAAAATAGTAAAATTTAATTTTTGTAACTTCATGCGTTTTTAACCATTTTTCATTAATCTTGTGAATATTTGAGAAAATATAAAAAAATATGTTATAATATTTAGTTTTTATTTTTCATGATATCATTGTTATTTTTATTAAAATATAAAGATTTGAGTCCAAATTATAATATTTAGTCTTTATTGTGTATTAATTTGTGTTTAATTTGTTACCTTTTATAATTCCATCATAACCCAAAAATAGAATTTTATTATTTCCATATTTATTTGTTATTATATTTATTTATTACTATTATTATTGTTAGTATTATTATTAATTAATTAAAACAAAAAAAAAAAACAAAAAGAAGATACAACAAACACAGCACAAGTGCTGCGTCCCCCACTCCCCCATGTTTTTAGTTTCTTGTTGTTTATATATATTATTATTAGTAATCAATATTAATTAATTATTATTATTAATGAAAATAACACAAAAAAATCTGAACAAGCAACAATAGCTGCACGCCTACTCCCTCCCCTGTTTTTTCAGTAGTTTCTTGTTGTCCATTGTTCTGTTCTTATTGTGTTTTGTTTTTATTTCTCCATTTACTTTTATTTATTTATTTTCATTTTAATTAAGTGGGCTGTTCCTTGTTAATTTGGACCTTAAATTCACCGTATTTGTTTTACACCCCTTTAATCTTTTTTTTTTAACAAACTAAGAAAAAACAAGTAAAATCAACAACAAAATATGGTGTTTAGTTTTTATGTTATTTTCTTTTATTTTATTAGACTAGTGTAATGTACAAATTTATTTCTAACTTAAATAAAAATTAAATCTTTCATGACATAAAAAATTCCTCTTAACAACAAAAAAAAGAAAGACTTTTTATCTTTTATTTAATAAAATGCGTCTTCTTAACAAAATAAACCTTGGATTGAAAAGGAGATCGGCGGATGTACTTCCGTTCGTCTCTCGGATAATTGAGGCTTAGCGTCCGCTTTGTCAATCGGTTATCCGTCTTCCACACCTAAAAATAAATTTTTCAAAACAACAAATTAAAATGAATCTCAACTCACCAAACAAAACATTTTTCACGCCCATGCGTTTAATTTTTCTCAAATGGATATCATCGCCCAAGTGCGAGTCCGACTTTTTTTTTAAATCAAGCAAATTTTTTCGCCCAAGTGCGACCAAACAATTTTCATAAATAAAATCAACAAACACACAAATATTTTTTACAAAGAACTACGTAAGCTTTGAATTTCCCATTGCACTTGGGAATACGTAGGAGCGGGATCCAACAACCGTCAAGCACAATAATAAAAGATTTTTTTTCCCCTTTTGTAAATATTTTAATAATAAATAAAAAGCATGCAAACAAATTAAATTACACTTTTTGACCCTAACTAATTAGAAGGTTCCCGTTGAGTACAACAGATTTGAGGGATGCTAATACCTTCCCCTCGCATAACCGACTCCCGAATCCGAAATTTGGTTGCGACGACCGTCTTTCCATTTCTCTCAAGGTTTTATCGATATTTTCCTTTTCCTTCGGGAATAAATAAAATCCGGTGGCGACTTTACTGTCTAGCGAGCGTTTTTCGCCCGCGCATTTTTTCCGGCCGCTTCAGACCCCTTCCTAAGTTTAAAAAAAATCATTATGAAGCAAAGAAATCCGGTAAAGAAAAAAAGTTGGAGGGAATTCAACAACCATTACAAGTATTACAATGAGCGGTGGAGAATAAGAAACGAATTCCTCATAAAAAATGATATTTTCAATGTTGAGCCGCTAGTGAATTATGAGGAGATTTGATTTTATTTTTTGATTATAAATTATTTGCAAGTTTGATTTTTTCTTTGTACACGTTACGTAACTGGCATGAAACAGAAAAATTAAATTTGATTCTGAATTTTTTGCTTTAAATATCGTTGAATGTAGGGAAGATAATGTTAATGAAGATATACGCGAACAGGAATTTCAAGCTCCATCTGATAGTGTTACAGTCTCAGGTCTCCTGCAATCCAGCCTCCTTTCTAGATATAGACCTGAGTGGTCTTTTTCCCTCTTATTCAATTAATTAATAGGTTTGGTCTAACCTGTTGGCGCAGCAGAAACACACTAAATCAATTTATAATTAAAAAATAAAATCAAACCTCCTCATAATTCACTAGCGGCTCAACATGGAAAATGTCATTTTTTATGAGGAATTCATTTCTTCTTCTCCACCGCTCATTGTAATGATTGTTGAATTCCCTCCAACTTTTTTTCTTTATCGGGTTTCTTTGCTGCATATTAATTTATTTTTTTTAAACTTAGGAAGGGGTCTCAGGTCTTTCGTTTAACTGTCTGTGACAAATATTGACAGGATTTTTCACAATGTACTGGAAACAAATAGAATACACTTGCGAATATACCATCCAGGTTTAACTTTGTAGTACATCAGGCAACAAACCGGTCAGACCCATTATATGGGCACAAATCCACTTATAAAACATATCATAAAGTATTAATAAACTTAAAGTACCGATCCACCTTTGATATGTAGGAAACTTAAATCTTCATCTGTAATTGCCTGAAGCTTTTTAAGTGAGTTGACACTAATGTGCTAGACTCATTACTCGCTCTATACTTATAAGCTTTCTGCGTTGTTATCTCCAACCACCCCACCATGAGAGGAAATTTACATGGTTTAGCAACATTATTCATGTCTCGGAAGCATTTGAATCGTTAAAATGCAAATGCTTGCAAGAAAAAGATAAGCATTTTTATCAAAGTAAATATAGTTATTGTATATGTTTGTTGATAAATGTCTTACCATTAGAACGTATGAAAACCTGGTCAACGACTTCACATGTTCGGATGTCAAATCCTTTTTTACCTTTCACATTGAAACTTTGAGGGCAGCAACCACGACTGCCCGCAAGCGTAATTATTTATATCATCTACTTGAAGAAAAGGTAAATACATACAAGATACAGTACCAGGAGTTGAAGTGCAAAAAAGGACATTTCCGAGTATGTATAGAAGATATGCCTTCAAATACGAAACAAATTTCACAGCAGAAATGTCCCTAGGGACAACCTCAATTTTTTTTTTCAATTTTGATAATTTTATATCACATGAATTATTGTCTGTGAGCAATTTATGAGCTGTGTTCTCAGTTATTGTCAGATGTTGTGCAATTGTTTCTTTTGCTTTCTTGAATTCATGTCCTAAAACCTGCATCCCATCAATAGGAAGTTCGGTTATATACAGGATATCTTGAAGACCCAAATCAAGCATAATATTATTCCCAAACATAAAGCATTCTTCATCGGCATTATAGAAGTAAAGTAAGGCGATAAGCATTTTACAATTGACTAGCACTCCAGCTTTAGGTAAATCAAAAAAATGTTGGAAACATGTTTTTCGAACTTCAGCTTTTACACTTTCATCTACATCCCACGATGTGATGTTGTTTAGTTGCATAGAACTCCTTAGTGTCCCCTTGATCATCTCGGTAGCTGCACATTATACAGAGCAAAATTATGTTTAAAAGCAAGATCTTACACACTATGTGAGAAATGGATTTAATGCTAGCGAGGTTTGCATGTGTGTGAGTGAACTAAAGGTACATCTCTGTAATCCATTATTTAAATGTTCGAGTCAATTATTATTTCCGTTTTATATTCATGTATGGTTATACTTTCCTCTTCAAAAATGAAACAGAGCATTAGATCTTATGCTTATTTCAACAATAAGAAAATTTGATCTTGTATATGTGGTAAAACATGTTTTCCTAAGCAATGCTAGAACCTGATTTAGGGCTCTCTCATTCCTGTGATAAGACACTGTTACCTATGATCATCTAACATGTTTTTGGTAAAACACCGTTATTACCTGTGATGTTTTCATGTAGGGAAGAATGATGATTTTTCTTTTGGATAGCCGGATAAAGGAGTCTGATCCATAGTGGTTTTAGTCTGACAATTTTCGAGGATGAAAATTAAATTAGAGGGGAATAGTTGTAACGCACCAAAATAATTAATTGATGTGATTTTATTTAAGAAAAATGATAAACAGTATATTCGGTTCACTAGTTAAGCAAATTATTATGATATTGCTAAACGCCCCAATTTTACTTGACATATATTCTCATCTCATCAACATGACAGTGGATTTGCCTAGAAACGTTAATGTTACCTAAGTTATCGGATGACTGACATTTTGGTGACAGTTAACTAGTAACAATTTTATCCATTTTATATCCAATTTGAGATGTACACTAACATTTTCACCGTTGAAAATCATATAATAATGTGGAAGAAAGTAGACCTTGATTAGAAGCTCGATACTCGCATTTTGCAAAATTGGCAATTCCTCGGGCAACTTGGGGAAGAACATCTGGATGCCCACATCTTACGGTTCCTAGTAAGGCCTTGATACCTTCTCAGAGTCATCAATATTTTATCTGGATGAAGAATGCAAAGACAAATTGCAAAGGATGTCTGGTAATATGAAGATAATGGTGATTTTAAATGTAAAATCTACTGGTAAAAACACCATTATCAAGTATTTTGGTATCAGTGTCATGCATTAAGATACTCTTACTGGTATCTTAATTAGATCAATGATCATTCTTTCTAGTTAAATTTTTCTTAACAATATCTAGTATTTTATTCTGCCTGAATCAAAGTTAATGTAATCTTGTAGCTATTTTTCTTAATCAAAGTTGATATTTTTGTTTTATATTTTTAAGTTGATATTGGTTATCTTAGCTTGATCGAAAACTCATTAATATTGTAAGAGTTAGTGGGTGAAAATGCTTGATTAATTGGACAAATAATTGATAGTATTAGATAATTCCATAGAGTTAATAGATGATTGTCTCAAAATCTTAATTAAACTTAAAAAAGAAATGTCAAAATTATTAGGTCGGACGTCACGAACAAAATTTAAACATCAATTCTTCCAATATTTTATATGTGTAAGTTTTTAATAGTTTATTAATTCATCTATCTAAAAAAAAAGTTAATAGATAATTTTTATGAAACATATGATTGTAGTAAACACTAGTACAAAATAAGAATTAAAAGTTAAAACACTTATATTTTTAAGCGGTTAAACCGAAAAAAAAATGATAGAGTGACATTTATTAACTAAAGTTGAAAACACAAAACACTTATTACCTAAATTTTTGTCGCTTATTTGGTGATGTTCTTAGGTTATCTTTTCTAAGGATTTTGGTTCTTCTCTATTGTAAAGAGAAAAACATGAAAAAATAATGTGGAATCTTGGACATTAAAATTAGGTTTAATTGTACATTTGATTCTTATATTTATTTTAAGTTTCAAGTTTATCCCTTATGTTTTAAAAGTTTCAAATTGATTTTTATGTTTATTTTAGGTTTCGAGTTGGTCCCTTATATTTTAAACGTTTAAGTTGGTTTCTCAAGTTTCGAAAATTTGAATTAATTAGTCCGTATTTAATCATCTTTATAAAAATTTAAGGGATCAACTTGAAACTTTAAAAAACTTAAGGGACGAACTTGAAACTTTTAAAACATAAGAGACTAATTTGAAAAAAATAAACATAAGAAAAACATTTAAAACCTAAAATAAATATACAGAACCAAATATGCAATTAAGTCTTAAAATTATAACAAGAGGATAAGATTGAAATTTGGAACAAAAAAGAAAGAAAAAGAAGTTGGTTAAAGAATGAGGCTAATGCTAAGTGGTCCACCGTGGACAAGTGATCTACCGAATATGAATTTTACAAAATTTATTGGTAGATTGAAAGTTTATATCATATAGAGCATCCATAAAATTTTTTAGAAAAATTGAAAATTATTTGATATTTTATTGGGATTTATCAAGATTTACAGTATTTAATAAACCGTTAATCTTGATGGGTCTCAATAACATATCAAATGATTTTCAATTTTTCTAAAATTTTCTATAGATAATCTATATGATATAAAATTTAAATCTAACGGTGGATTTTATAAAATTTGTATTCGTTATATGGTTTTTTATGAATAGTCCACCATGGACCACTTGAAGAAATGATCCATGTTATAATTTTCCTAAAGGATGAAACGTAACGGTCAAGGTTATGGTGCATAAGGGTCATGTTTATGCACCATGCATAAGCCCAGAATTTCTCACGCCCCCCCCCCCCCCCCCCCCCCAAATTACTCACGCGCGCCCCCCAGCCCCCCATACAGATTCGCTTTTCCCACCCCCTGTTCTGCTGACACACACACATTCTGTTTTGTTTTTTTAGCCTGCTGGGCCTGCAAGCCCAGTTCCTTTTTTGTTTGTGTTGTTGGTTTTTTTTTACACAATTTACACCCCCAGATTTATTCTTTTTCTCCCCTAGATTTGTTACAAAATCATTGGTTATTTATGCAATATTATTTTGAAAATCATTATGAATAAAATATGGTTTTAGTTATAATATTTATTTTAAATTAAATATAAATATTTTATTTGAAACCATAAGAGAGCTACTTTGGTTTTCAGATACAACACTAGTGACACCATTAAGTTATACTTATGGTTTCGATTAAAATATTTATTTTAAATTAAATATGAATATTTTATTAGAAACCATAAGAGGACTATTTTGGTTTCAGATACAAAACTAATGAAACCATTATGCCACACTTATGGTTTCAGTTATAATATTTATTTTAAATAAAATATAAATGTTTTATTTGAAACCATAAAGGAGCTACTTTGGTTTTCAGATACAACATTAGTGAAACCATTAAGTTATACTTATGGTTTCGGTTAAAATCATATTAAATTAAAATGATTTTAATTAAATAGTTTTGTAGTACAGATCTCTGAAACCATTCCACAGCACAAATGGTTTAGGAGTACACATCTTTGAAACCATTCTACAGCAGAAATGGTTTTGGTATGATTTTAGTTTAAAACTAACTACTAAAATAATTAACCATACATAATACTCTGAATTTTATCCCTAATCAATAAAATAAAATAAAATTCAATCAATCAAAATTAAAAGCGTGATAAAAAAAACTGAGGGGTGCGCTAGAAATTTTTAAAAAAAAAAAAACAAAAAAATTGGGAGGGGAGCTAGAAATGGGGGGCGCGCGTAGCAATTTGGGGGGGGGGGGAGTAGCAGGAGGGGGGCGCGCGTAGCAATATGGGGGGGGGGGGGAGGGGGCGTGAGAAATTATGCACGGTGCATAAGCTTTGGGCTTATGCACCATAACCCAACCAAACGTAACAATTGGAAAAATATGAGACCAAAAAGATGAAAGATGATCTCTCTCTCTTTCATGTGTAACAAAACTATTGAATATCAAAATATATATTGTTTTTATATAAAAAAAAAGTGTTATTATGATTGGAAAAGAACCACTACCCTCATTAGGTTTGATCTAGTTATAAAATGTTTAAGTAGTATGCATAAAATTTTAAGTTCGATTTTCTGCTATATATTGTAAAAAAATAATTTTGTATAGTAAAAATATATTTCTTTTTTTTTTCTTATGCAAAAAAAAAATTCTTTTATAAGAGAAATATATTATTATTATTATTATTATTTTCTTTTCACCTTCGGTTTAATCTGATTCGGTTGTTAATTTTGGCATCAAGTTTATATTATTATTATTATCATTATTTTCTTTTCACCTCCAATTTAATCTGGTTCATATATTAGTTCTGTCATTAAGTAATTTCAACCCCTTTCCGATAGCAGTTATGAGGAATTGAACTGTTGTTTTTCTACAAAGTTTAGCGTCAATCATCACTGTTAAACCAAGTAACGATTAATTATTATTATTATTTTTTGGTCAAGAAGAAATATACTATTTTGAATTTTCTGTCAAAAAAGAAATATATTATTTTATTATTATGCATTAATTAATTGAGTCAATTTTATTTTATTTTTAGTAGTACAAAATAGTTCATGAGTATATCAATTTATTTCTATAAATCTAAAATATGAGTCAATTTATTTCGTGGAACTTGCGTTTTGACCAGAAGAACAGTTTGTCAATTTCCTTTTTAGTATTTCTTCGATAAAAAACAGTTGGCGATTCCTTAAACATTAAACAACAAAATAAAAACATTAATTAACAAACACTATTAACGTTGCAGAATCAGAACAAATCCAGAACCTTAAAAACCAAAACCCATGAAATTAATTTCAAAACAACAATGAAGCTTTACGTTTCAATCTTCTTCTTCGCTGTATTCTTCATCTTCATCAAATCCTCCACTTCCCAATCCCAACAACTCTCTCTTCTCCACAACCAAATCGGTTCCTCTCCTTCCTCTCTCGCTCTTCCGCCGTCGTCTTCGCCGTCACCGTTACCGTCTGGTTCCAATTCATTGGACAGAAAACCTGCTACGGCACTGGTTGCTGCCTTAGATGGTACTGTTTATTTGGTTGAAAGTTCTTCTGGGAGGGTAATTTGGTCTTTTTCAACTGGATCCTCAATTTATCATTCTTCATCCAATACTCCTTCTTCTGGACTCATTGAATGTGGGGATGACTGGGAATTAATCTTTCATGATACCCATTTTGGCAAAACGGTATTCTCATTTTAAAGTGTATGTTTTTTTTTTTTTTTTACTTGATTTTTTCTTGTTAATTATGAGTTTTAAGTTAATTATTTATGCTCAAATTGACATTTAGAGAAAAAGTTAGTCCTAATTCAAATAACCAAACAGGTACTAGATTGTGCATAGGTTATATTTTTAAGCTCTAAGATCAATTTTTGACCTATGAAGCACCGACACTTCTCGGTTTAGGTGTGTCCTGTTGTCAGACATGCGTAAGTGTCTGACTGACATGACAGTGGCACCGACATATATGACATGTGTCTGGCATTATGTCATTTTCAAATTATTATCGGTGTCAACGTGTCAGTGTTCGTGTCTGTGTCTGTGTCGGTGCTTCGTAGATTTTGACACTACACTGTGAATCCAAACATGCAGATCAAATTAGTAATCATGGTTATTTGAATTAGTACTTGTTAGTTGTTATGATTGATTTACTCGAGCTTATCTATTGGCTTAAGCACGTGTGAGTTGTGAGAGACTGTTTGAGTTGATTTATGAAAATAGCTTATGACATGTCCATAAGCTGTTTTTAGCTTATGAAAACAACTTATGATTTACATGAAAACAATTTGACTTAATTTTATCTTTTATTATAGAAATAAGCACTAATATGATATACACTTGTGCTACAAGTGCTTAATTAAGCTATATATCTAAAAAGGGCCTTATTTTGTGTTTGTAAATTACCAATTGCAATTACTGAGTAGAGCGAATGTGCTGCAAATAGTTGTGATGTCTGTTATGTTGACTTTTCTTCGGGTTGTCTTAAACCTGCAGAGACTCAAGGAATCTGTTGCTGATTATGTTGCTGTTACACCTATTGTATCAAAAGATGGAGCTGTTATACTTGGATCCAAAAGGAGCACTGTATTTGAAGTCAATGTTAAAACTGGAAAGCTCCTTAGAAGCTATAGTGCCACTGATTTTCATAATGCTTCTAGTACTGCAGTGTGGAGTGATGACAAAGACAGTAAGAATGTTACTAACGGCTTCGGTGCAAATAATAAGGAGCTTGCTGATCCAGCAAAGCTCAATATACCAGAGTTCTTGCTCCAGATAGTTAGAACTGATTATTTTTTACAATCTGTGGGTCCTGGTTCAGGAGTAGTATTGTGGACTATGTCAGTAGCTGAATTTGAGGCTGTATTATTTTGCCAGCATAATGGAAGTCCTATTTTGGGGGCTTCACTTGATGCAGAAGGTGAGTTTGCCTCTGATGTCGACAGTGGCTCGGATTTTGCTATGCCGTATCCGTGTCCAGACAGAAAACTCAGAGAAGTCTATCGCCAGCGAAAGAATTTTCTTTTTGAACCTGCTATAATTGAAAGATTATCTGATATTGGTGCTTATCAAGAGAACGGTATGCTTCCGATGCCGGATTCAAAACTGATGCTTCCACCACAACCTAATAGTGATAGACTCCTCCCTGGTCATGATGGTAATATGATGCTTCCCGGGCCTGGGCCAAATTCTTTGCTTCCAAAAATCAGCTTCTATGGTAGTAATGATAATGCAGCTGTGCTCCCTCAGCCTCTTATGGAGATCACTCCACCAAGGGAAGTTGATCCAATCAGGGTGATTGAATTGTCAATATCATTATTATTTGTAGTAATATCTGTGGCATTTCTTTTGATATTGTGCCGAAATCGATTTACAAATAAAACTACATCGAAGGTCCGAATCAGTGACTCATATTTGAAAAGCTCGCCTCCTAAGAAAAAGAGAGCACGTAAGTCAGGAAAAAACAATGTCATTGTTGACAAACAGGGTAATAATTTGTCTTCAATTGAGGAGAATATACGAATACATAAGGAAGCAGAAAATGAAGCACAGTTACACTATAACAAAGTTAATGGGCGCATGATTGGCAAGCTGATTGTATCGAATGAACAAATTGCGAAGGGAAGTAATGGTACCATTGTCTTTGAGGGTATATATGAAGGTCGAGCAGTTGCTGTCAAACGTCTTGTTACGGCTCATCATGATAAAGCTCATAAGGAAATCCAAAATCTAATCGCTTCCGACCGTCATCCAAATATTGTTCGATGGTATGGCGTGGAATCTGATCACGATTTTGTTTACCTTGCTCTGGAGCGTTGTGCGTTCAACTTGGATGATTTGATTACTGTTTATTCAGATATGTCAGATAATTCAGTATTTAGCAAGAATCCAGCTTTTGAATTTTTCAAAAAGACCCAGATAGAGACACAGAGGGATGATATGCGGTGTCTTTGGAAAGCAAATGGTTATCCGTCTCCTCTTTTACTAAAGCTTATGAGGTTAGTAAAACAACTTGATTTGATGAACTACTACTACAAGACCAAATATACGGGATTACACTTGTCACCATTTAATTTTTTTATTTTTTAAAAAATTGAAACATTTCTTTCTCAGCCATGACAGAAGAAATGTTGAGTGAAAGCTATAAGACCTATGGAATATTGTGTACAGTTGGCATTGTATGCTTTAGGGGACACGACTTAAATTTGGCAGACATGCATCATGTATGAACGAGTGTTACAGTCCCATCAATACACAGTGTAGCAACTAATGAGTTTAGCATGCCCTTATTTTGATAATAGAATTAAAAGAAAAGGTTTTATATTATGGATCACTTATAGGTTAAGAAATGCATTTTGTTAAGGTTGATGTGTAGGAGCATTGTTGCAATTAAGGAGAGACAATTTTTATGAATAACAAGGATGGGTTATAAACAGGGATGCTAGATCTAAGGTAGCAGCTTAGTAAAGAGATTATGAGATAATTGGCTGGAATAATTTAGGCATTACCTTGAAATTAAAGAATCCAGGAGAGTGAGAAAGATACATGGGCGACATGAATGGACACAAAAAATTACGGTATCAAAATGATTGAAGGGTAGTTAACAAAAGTGAATTGTTAGGAGGAGTGCACTAGGGTCCTGTGTTGTTTCCGTTTAGGATTCCTATATATAAGCCAAGTATCGGAGGTTGATAGTTCTCTTCATATAGTGATAGAACATGAATGTCCGCCTTCTCCATGTTTATTTCATACATATTTATTTATTTATTATTGGCATTATGTTGACTTTTGCTTTTATATTTCAACACAGGGAAGTGGTTTCTGGGCTTGCTCATTTACATGAACTAGGAATAATACACCGGGATTTGAAACCCCAAAATGTTTTGATAATCAAGGAAAAATCATTATGTGCCAAGCTTTCTGATATGGGGATTAGTAAACAACTTCCTGAAGATATGTCGTCTTTAGGTCATAGTTCTACTGGTGAGTACAGAAGTATGTGCTTTTAGCATTCGCTGTTACTAATTAGCAATTTTATTAATATTGGACCTGTCGTTGACTTGGTATTAGAGGTACTAGGTTTGTGGGTCATTTGTCAAACTAATGGATCTCTAGTTGAATGGCATGAATTAGTATAGATTTAAATCTATAATTATAAATAATATATATTAGAAATTAGAAATATATTTTCCGTGCATATGATTATAAGCTCTCCAGCCATAATTTATATGCTAATTCAAACGTGCACTTATTGTCTCTTAGTCTAATCTCACATATCAGTCTATGGCTTAACCAGTTAGTTCATTATTCTGACTCTTACAATAAGGTTTTATGACTTAATTGCAGGCTGTGGCAGTTCGGGTTGGCAAGCGCCAGAGCAGCTTGTTCCACAGGGACGTCAAACACGGGCTGTAGATTTGTTTAGTTTAGGTTGTGTTCTCTTTTTCTGTATGACAGCAGGAAGACATCCATATGGAGAACGTCTTGAGCGTGATGTCAACATTGTTAAAAATAAAAAAGATCTTTTCTTAATAGAGTTCTTTCCTGAAGCTGAGGATCTTATTTCTTCTTTATTAAACCCTAACCCCGATTTAAGGTATGCCACTCTCATTCAATGTGATTTGCAGGAGATTTGAATTATATTCTCTCATACCTTCATTTATAGTTTGCATTTTGACACGACTTAATTGATATGTAGTACAAATATGGATTCATATGTGAAATGTCATTGTTTTGTCTAGTTTAGAAGATAACACTTTCACTTATAAGAAATTATTTCATTTAATTGTCAGGCCAAAGGCGATTGAAGTATTGCACCATCCTCTATTTTGGAGTTCTGAGATGAGACTTTCATTTCTTCGTGACGTTAGTGACAGGGTGGAACTTGAAGATAGAGAGACTAATTCTGTTCTTTTGAATGTATTAGAGAGCACTGCTCCAGTGGCTTTAGGTGGAAAATGGGACGAAAAGATGGAACCAACTTTCCTTGCCAACATTGGTCGTTACAGGCGATATAAATTCGACAGTGTCCGTGACTTGTTGAGGGTCATGAGAAACAAGCTAAATCATTATAGGGAATTGCCTATAGAAATTCAGGTTTCTTCTTGGACTAGCATTTTTCTTTTCCTTTTTTATCTGGTCGACGGTTAGGCTTATCTAAATAAGTTAAAATCCAAGTTTCTTCTATAACTAACCCTCCAGTAATGATTTTACCTTGCAACATCCGAACATTTTCAATTTTTCTAAACAACGATCCTATGAATTTCCTGAAGATGATCCTTATTTGATTTGCTGGTGATATATTTTCATATGAGAAATCAAAATGCATTTTTATTAACATGTTATAATCCTCCAAGAACATATCATAGACATGCCGCGGCTCATAAATTCTTTCTTGCTGGCTTATCAGGAACTAATAGGACTTGTTCCGGAAGGATTCAATGACTACTTCGCAAGTCGATTTCCAAGGCTCTTGATTGAAGTTTACAAAGTTATCTGCAACTATTGCAAGAATGACGAATGTTTTCAAAGATATTTTAGAGACATTGATTAATGCATTATCCTTGATAAGATCGATGACTTTGCTTGAGAGTTATCAAACTGCAAAGATCGGTTGTTTGCAGGCATCATGGAGCAAATCATTTTAACATTCATATCCTCAACCGCCAGTTTTGTTTCATGACATGAAATGTTACATATATGTCTTGCCACTGATTAAATCTATAACCTAAAGTTATGTTGGAAGGCCATTTGTGTAATATAGTGTTCAGAGGATTCAATTACCTGTATATGATTAGTACATTATACATGCTTAAGGACTATAATCCTTGGTGATAATGGAAATGTACAGTATAATCTGTTAAAATTTCTCATATGTCAGTGACCTAATTACCAAGGTTATGTAGTATCAGTTGCCATGTTTAATCCCTAATTCACTTTTTTTAATAGTGGATAGTTTGATCTGCAAATTTTAAGTACATACAGAATATCATATGCAAAATTTAAAGCATTGAATAAATTGTCTTGTGTTCAATGGGAGACAATAATTTTAGTTTGCGTCCGGTCGATTGGCCCCTAGTTTGTCTAGTCCAATGAACAGTTTACAATCAAGCACAATACAATTGAAGTTGTCATGTCGAATTCAAATCAAATTTTGTCGTCGTAGAATCGGGCAGAAGTACATATATAAAATCAGCTAAATCATCAAATTGGTCTTTGTAACTCACTCTTAAATAGCTCTATGACTTTTTCAATATTCTAAATTAGTCCCTATCTCAACTAAACATTTCTCAATTTTGTGACATCTGATTTCTAACATCATTAAATGCACTGAAGTGAAGTGTTAAACGTGAACAATGATATCACACAACTTAAATGACATGCAATCACTGACTTTACAAACAATTTAAAACGGTGACTATTTAATAAAATTTAGTAAAGATAGACTTATTTTGACCGTAAATTAAAAATGTCATGGATTATTTTAATAAAAAATAAATGAAAATAAACATAAGTGAAACAAATGTTCTTGAAAAAAAAAAATTAAATTGCAAATTTTGAGTTGCTTCAGTTCACTTCACAGTTCACATGCACAGTCGTATGATAGTATCATCATTAGAAAGAGTTAAAGGTTAGATTTTTTTTGTTTCAAAATATAAACTGATTAACTAAATCATCACAGATTAAGGAATTAATCATTAATCATGATACACCAAAACACCATTCTCTCTTTGTTATCAAAATGCAAAACTATGATTCAATTCAAAACATTGCATGCTCAAATACTCACAACCCCAACAAATATCAATACTAAAATAATCCCTTTAAGCAAGCTTATTGATTTCTGTGTAAATTCACAATTTGATGAATACATCAATTATGCAAATTTATTATTTCATCAAATTCATTCACCTACTGTTTATATCTGGAATTCAATGATAAAGGGTTATGCCAATTCTAACAATCCAACAATGTCTTTGATTTTGTATAAAAAAATGCTGCAAAATGGGTATTCCCCAAATCATTTTACTTTCCCTTTTGTACTTAAAGCAAGTTCTGTTTTTTATGATCAAGTTATTGGAAAATGTATTCATAGTTGTATAATGAAATCTGGGTTTGAAGCAAATGTTTATTGTTCTACTGGGTTACTTCATATGTATGTTTCTTGTGATGATATGGAGTATGGGTTGAAGGTGTTTGATAATATTCCTAAGTGGAATGTTGTTGCTTGGACTTGTTTGATTGCTGGGTATGTGAATAATGATCAACCGCGTGAAGCTTTGAAGGTTTTTAAAGATATGGGCAATTGGGGTGTAGAGGCTAATGAGGTTACGATGGTGAATGCTTTGATTGCGTGTGCTCGTAGTAGAGATATTGATACTGGGAGATGGGTTCATGAGTGTGTTTGTAAGGCTGGCTTTGATCCTTTTGTGTGTGAGTTTGATAGCAATGTCATTCTTGCTACTGCTATTCTTGAAATGTATGCAAAATGTGGGAGCTTGAATATTGCAAGAGAGTTGTTTAACAAAATGCCGAAGAGAAATGTTGTTGCTTGGAACTGTATGATTAATGGTTATAATCAATATGAGAGGTATAATGAGGCGATTGGTCTCTTTTTTGATATGTTGGCTGATGGATTTTGTCCTGATAAGGCTACTTTTCTGAGCGTCTTGAGTGTTTGCGCCCATCAGTGTGCTTTGGCATTGGGAGAAATGATTCATGCTTATCTATTGAAAAGCAACATTGCAACAGATATTTCTCTCGCAACTGCTCTTTTGGACATGTATGCCAAGAATGGTGAATTAGGAAGTGCACAAAAGATTTTTAATAATAGTTTGGAAAAGAAAGATGTGGTTATGTGGACTAGTATGATTAATGGTTTAGCCATACACGGTCATGGAAATGAAGCATTGAGTATGTTTCAAATGATGCAAGAGGATAGTTCTCTAGTCCCTGATCATATTACTTACATTGGAGTTTTATTTGCCTGTAGTCATGTTGGATTGGTCGAAGAGGCTCAAAGACAATTTAACCTTATGACAAAGAGGTATGATATAGTGCCAGAAAGAGAGCACTATAGTTGCATGATAGATCTTTTGAGTCGGGCAGGTCATTTCAGAGAGGCAGAAAAGCTAATGGAGACGATGCCAATACAACCAAATATTGCCATATGGGGGGCTCTTTTAAATGGTTGCCAGATTCATGAAAACATCTCTGTTGCTAGTCAAGTGAAAGCACGATTAACAGAGCTGGAACCTTTTCAAAGTGGAATTTATGTTCTTCTATCTAATATACATGCTAATGCTGGAAAATGGGAAGAGGTAAATAGGACTAGAAAACTGATGAAGCATAACAGGATTGCAAAGAATATTGGTCACAGTACAGTTGAAATGAAGCTGTTAACCTCATAATTATCTTAAGATTCATTTGTTGTCTCATATTATAAAATGTTGTCTTCTGGAGTAGCTTCAACAAATTGGTGTTTTGAATTGAAAATCAAAACCAACCTGGAAAATCAAAACCAGCCTTGGTCAGTACATTCCAATTAACAATCATCAGGGTCGTGTTAACTGCAGCAGGTGAGATTCTTGACAGTGTATTTGGATGGGGGATTTTAATAAGGCAATGCAGTTTTTGGGAGAATTAACATTACCTAAAATCTCTTGTTTGGATTAAAAATTTGGATCATTTTTATAATCCTAAGATTTTACTGAGGATTTTCAGTTGACTGATTTTAAAGAATTACCTCAAATGAGAGAATTTTAGAATTCCCCTATGACTAAATTTTCCGCTTCTCTCTCGTGCGATCTCTCTATACGCCACAATCTCTCTCTCGTGGGATTTCTCGGTTCTCTCTCTCTCTCTGAAACTCACTTCCTCTGCTCCGACTGCACTGCTCCATCTGTCCCTGAATTTTTTTTCCGCAAATCACATTTTGCTTGAAAAGGTGAGTTTCTAACGCTGTTATATCAGTATTTCTTCTACTCATTTTATTAAATTGTTAGTTTTAGCATACCAATATTGAAATCAAATCCGCAAACTCAGTTATTGCAAAGTTTTCATGCGATAGGTTTTTTTGGTTGAGTCTGCATCATGGTTCATTTTCATGTGGTATGGTTGATACAATAATCATATAACCTTTTTCTGGATGCAATGTATCTTTGCTGTGTCTGCTTACTTTAACATGTTTCTTGTTCATTATCATCTTTAGATATGCACAAACTATGCCTATATATTTAAGTAAATATTAACTGATTGAGCTGATGAAAATCAATTCTTGTGCTTTCACTTTCACATGTCTAGTGCTATTGAGCTGATTGATTTTGGTAATACTGCATTTGATAGCCGATTCATTTCAATAGAGTACACTAAATTTATGCAGCAATATCCATATTAAATATATTTGGTTGACAATATGTAGCATAGCGGGGGATCAGAAAAACATTTCAAATGGAGATCATAACTAAGGTGGCCTGAAGGAGCTATTTCAAGGGAGAGCATACATGCATTGGAGAAGCTTGATCATCTAAACTAGGTTGGTTTAGTTGTGTTTTCTTATTAGTAGTTATTAGGCTTGATCTTAATAAATCAAAATCAATATATATTGTTAGAACATGCAATGGCAGCAGAACCATACACAATAAAACCAGAAAAATAAAGGAGAAAAATAGGAGAGAAGACGGTTTTAGTTTTTGGAATTCTTCAATACAATACTACTATTTGCTTACATGTTTAAGCATAATACATAGCAAAAAACCAGTCCATACTTTTCTAACATGATAAGATATTTTGTTCACTTACACAAGTTAAATAACCATGCCTTTGATTAGTAAAACATTACCAACAAAAAAGGTAAAATGATTACACCCATAAACAAGAAAAGTTTTATAGGTCAATAGTCAACACTCCTCCTTAAAACTTTTCTTGAAGACTCCTAGCTTGCTTCTTAGCTCCATGAACTTAGCACTAGGAAGTGCCTTAGTTAAAATGTCTGCTAATTGTTCTTCAGAACTGCAATGCATCAATTGAACATCTCCATTCTTTTCCGCTTCTCTTATAGCATGAAATTTGACATTGATATGCTTGGTTCTTCCATGTTGAATTGGATTCTTGGCAATTGATATAGCTGATTTGTTGTCACACCATAGCACAACAGGTTCCATTTGCCCATGATTCAGATCTGTCAATACCTTTTTGATCCAAATAGCTTGATTTGAAGCAGCTGCTGCAGCAATATACTCAACTTCGGCTGATGATTGAGCAACTACATCTTGCTTTTTGGAGTTCCATGAAAACACTCCACTACCAAGTGAAAAAACATATCCAGTCGTGCTCTTAGAATCATCAACAGATCCAGCCCAATCACTATCAACAAAACCTTCTAACTTTCCATCACTTTTGTTGTACCAAATGCCAAAATCACTAGTACCTTTTATGTATCTCAATACTCTTTTGCCTACACCAAAGTGTGTTACACTTGGTGAATGCATGAACCTTGAAAGCAAACTAGTAGAGAACATCAAATCTGGTCTAGTTGCAGTCAAGTAAAGAAGACAACCAATCAAGCTTCTGTACTGCGTCACATCTGCCTTATCGTCACCATCAACTTTGGAGAGCTTTTCATTTACAGCAAGAGGAGTTGAAACGGGTTTACAACTCTCTAATTTGAATTTTTTCAACACATCATTAGCATACTTACTTTGTGAGATAAAGATACCATCATCATGTTGGTGCAATTCCATTCCCAAAAAATACTTCATCTCTCCAAGATCTGTCATTTCAAAGGCCTGCAACATACTCTTCTTAAAGTTGTTAATTACATGAATGTCATCACCTGTAACCAACAAGTCATCAACATAAAGAGAGACTATAAGCCTCTTTCCATTGCCATAGTCTTTGACATAAAGAGTAGGCTCATTTTGACTCCTTTTAAAATCATTTTGTAGAAAATGTGAGTCAATTCTGCTGTACCAGGCTCTTGGAGCCTGTTTCAATCCATACAAGGCTTTATGAAGCCTATAAACTTTGTCCTCATGACCTGACACAATAAAACCAGCAGGCTGTTCAACATAAATTTCTTCCTGCAGAACTCCATTTAGAAATGCAGATTTGACATCTAAGTGAAAGATTTTCCACCCATTCTGCGCTGATAAAGCAACAATTAGTCGAATTGTTTCATGCCTAGCAACTGGAGCAAATGTATCACCATAATCAACTCCAACCATTTGAGAATATCCTTTCACAACAAGTCTTGCTTTGTGTTTGTGGATAGAACCATCTGGATTTAACTTGGTTCTATAAACCCATTTAACCCCTATCACATTTTTGTCTTTGGGTCTCGGAGTGAGTTCCCAAGTACCATTTTTATTAATGGCTAACAACTCCTCCTTCATTGCATCTTTCCATTCTATTAACATAGAAGCCTCTTCAAAAGAAGAAGGCTCATTTACCACAAAATTGCAATTTTCATAAATTTCGGCCAAAGATTTGGTCTTTAGCACCGGTGAATCAGATTCAGCTATCTCATATTCATCTTCATTTGCTGCATGTTGTTGGTTATCTGAAGCACCAGGAGTAGATTTCAATTCACACTTTTGAACTTCATTATTTTCCTAATTCCAATAAGCATTTTCATCGACATCAAGGTCTCTGCTGATCACGATCTGTTTTGTCTTCAAATTGTACACTCTATAACCTTTGGAACTTGATGCATAGCCCAAGAAAATCCCCATTTCAGCTTTGTCATCTAATTTGGATCTTTTTGCCGCTGGAACATGAACATAGCATATTGATCCAAAGATCTTCAAATGTTTGGCTGAAGGCTTCACTCCTATCCATGCTTCAATTGGTGTTTTCTCTTGAACAGCTCTTGTTGGCAGCCTATTCAAGAGATACACTGCTGTATAAACAGCTTCAGCCCAAAAACTTTTAGGTAACTTCTTTTCAGCAATCAAACATCTTGCCATCTCCATAACTGTTCTATTTTTCCTCTCGGAAACATCATTTTGCTCGGGAGTGTAGCTTACTGTCAATTGATGGACAATACCCATGTCTTCACAGAACCTATTAAATTCATTGGAGGTATACTCTTTTCCGTTGTCAGATCTCAACATCTTAATCTTGCAGCCACTTTGAGACTCCACCATAGCTCTAAACTTTTTAAAGACATTAAAAGTATGAGCTTTGCTTGTCAAAAAATACACCCATGTCATCCTGGTGAGATCATCAATAAATAAAATGAAGTACTTGTTCTAGCTCAGAGAAGGGATACTCATAGGGCCACACAAGTCAGTATGAACAAGCTCCAATTTGTTCCTTGCTCGTGTAACATTTGTTGATTGAAAAGACTTTCGATGCATTTTTCCAAGTTGACAAGCATTACATAATTCATCAATACAATTTATTGGAGGCATGTCTCTAACCATATCATGAGATTGCAAAACCTTCAATGCATTCATGTTGAAATGACCATATCTTTTATGCCATAGAGCAGAATCATCATGTTTAGAAACAAGTGCTGTTTGATTCACTTGATTCAAACTAATTGGAAAACTATTACCACACATTTCAACTTTCACAACTTCAGAATCATTTGAATCCATAATGACACAACCATTATTTTTAAATGAAAGTGAATATCCTTTTTTCATCAGTTGAGCAACACTAAGCAAATTTTGATCCAAGTCTGGAATCAACAAAACATCATTTATAAATTTTGGACCTTTGCTGGTGTGAACAGAAATGGTACCTTTTCCTTCAGCTTGAACGATTTCTCCATTTCCGAGCTTTACTTTGGTTCAGACAGCCCTATCCAAAGAAGTGAAAAGACTTGGTTCTTTCGCCATGTGCGTCGTGCACCCACTATCAACATACCATACATCTTTTGAAGCTGAACTACATTCATGAGAAGCCATAAACAAGTGATCTTCATGCTGGGACTGTCCATCGGTGAAGTTAACTTGATGTGCATGTTGTGGTTGAGATTGGTTTTGCTTTAATAGACAAAACTTCTCTCTATGCCCCCACCTCTTGCAATAGTTACATTGAATTTGAGGCTTCCCCTTATAAAAACAGTTTTTGGTCAAGTGATTTGTTCTCTTGCAAGTTAAACAAGGTGGAAACTTGTCCTTAGCTGCAAATTCACTTGAACTTCCATCCTCCTTACTTTTCCCTTTTTGATCACCAACTTTTTTGTAGTTTTGCTTGTTCTGGTTTTTTTGACCAGATTGCTTCCCTTTGTGTTTGGCTTGAAATGCTCCTTCAGTTGCATCATCCATCCTCATAGAAAATCTTTGTTCATGAGCTTGCAATTTACTAACCATCTCAGAAACAGTTAGCTTCTTGAGATCACATGACTCTTCAATAGCAGCAACTTTGGCTTCAAATTTATCGGGTAAGCTGATCAACATCTTCTCCACTACTTTACTATCATCCACAACCTCACCATAAAGCCTCATTTGATTCACCAAGTGAGACAACTTAGAGGTGTACTCCTTGACAGATTCTGTTTCCTTCATTTTTAGCATTTCAAACTCTCTTTTAAGAGTTAATAGCTTGATGGACCTTACCCTTTCATCACCAGCATACCTTCCATTCAGCTCATCCCATATTTGTTTTGCTGTTTCGAGATGCATGATGTTGGTAAATACATCATCTGCCAAAGCTGAATGCAAGCATGAAACCGCTTTCTCCTTCTTCAATGTCTCCTCCTCATGTTGTTTGATTTGAGCTATTGTGGGATTAGCTCTCAATGGTGGAACTTCCTTGTCTTGATCCACATACTCCCATAAGCCAAAAGACTTCAAACAAGACCTTATTTTGACAGCCCATATGTGATAATTTTCCCCAGAAAAAAGAGGAATAGAAAAAACAGCATTGCTGCCTGAACCCATTTGATTACTCATTTAAACTCACAATTTTGGTTTTGACCCACAACCCTTAAGAACACAGCTCTGATACCACTGTTAGAACATGCAATGGCAGCAGAACCATACACAATAAAACCAGAAAAATAAAGGAGAAAAATAGGAGAGAAGACGGTTTTAGTTTTTGGAATTCTTCAATACAATACTACTACTTGCTTACATATTTAAGCATAATACATAGCAAAAAACCAGTCCATACTTTTCTGACATGATAAGATATTTTGTTCACTTACACAAGTTAAATAACCATGCCTTTGATTAGTAAAACATTACCAACAAAAAAGGTAAAATGATTACACCCATAAACAAGAAAAGTTTTATAGGTCAATAGTCAACATATATGATCAAGAGCATGTGTTCCAATTTTCTGTTCATTACTCTCACTGTTCATTTACTCCAGTGGTCTTGAACGAGTGGAGTTAGATTTGAATTTGTGGTTGACAAACCCTTCAGCTTGTTTAGGGGTGGCATTTAGTATGGGACAATTATACTTTTCCCACCATGGGAAAGTTTCTCTTTTAGCCATTGATATATTAATTAAATTATTCAACGGTTCAGATCAATGACCTGCTACCTATGGTTTACTTTTTGATTGCACACATAGAAAAAAAGAAAAAAGACCCCACATTTGATTTGAATGGTCTGCCAACAAAAAATGGGACCCACAATTGGTCCTGAAGCTTAGGTATTGTTTGGAAGAGCTGATAGTGGAAGGAAAGAAACACCAAAGGATAGAAAGTTTCTTGAATAATGTGCTTCCCTCGTTTGGTTCTAATATAAACAGTGAAGGAAAGAAAGAATTGTGTGGGTCCCACAACCAAAAGTGTTCCCCCCCAAATTGGAGAGAAAGTAGGCGGATGCATCAATTTTATGGATAAAGTCAAAAAGGCCCTTCAATTAATAAATACCACTAGCTGACAAAAAACAAATAATGTTATGTGTAAGGGGTATGAATGTAATTTACTAAATATATATCCTTCTTTTTTTTTATTTTTTACCTTTCTTTCCTTTCACTTTCACTTATATCAAACAACTAAAAAATTATCTCACTTTCCTTTCACTTTCTTCTCACTTTCTTTCCTTTAACTATCTTTCCTCTTACTTTCTTTCCTTTAACTTTCTTTTGTCATCCAAACAAAGTCTTAATATCATGATTTGATTTTAACGAAAAACAACAACTACCCACAATTGGTTTTGTTTTCTCCTTCATTTTAATTTTTTAATTTTTTTAATTTTTAGTTTTATGAAAAAATCCAGAAAACAGGAACCAAGGGATTATTTCTAAAAAAAAAAGAACAAAAAGGATGTCTTCTCTCTAGGGGTATGCAAAATATCCGGTTACAAGGCCCAAACTCATAACCGGATCCAAATCTATTTTAAAAAATTTGGATTTTGTTATATGGTTATTAATCAAACTATTTTCATCTGGTCGGTTATTCATCCAAATTAAATTTTTGAATTTGGTTTAAATTTGTTATTATATCATTTTCAAATTTGTTTCTGTCAAAAAAAAAAAAAACAAATATTCTTTTCAAATTTGTTTTTATAAAAAAAAAAAAAACAAACAAATATCCTTTTATTAAAATTAATTCTTGCACAAACCATCACCATGTGCGTGTGATCTCTGCAATTGTGATTAGCGATGAACCCTAAATCTCAAATCTACAATAATCTCTCAAATTGAACTCTAATGGACAATATTCTCTTCCAATCGAACCACAATCATTGTCTCCAATTTGTATACCCTTATCTCATTGGAATTGGAAAAAAGAAATCTAGAAGAAGGAATGCAAAGAAAAAATATATATATATATATATATATATATATATATATATATATATATATATATATATATATATATATATATATATCTTTTTCAAATTTGTTTTTTTGTAACAAAAAACAAACATCTTTTTATTAAAACTAATTCACGCACAAATCATCACCATGTGCGTGTGATCTCTGCAATTGTAATTTGCGATGAACCCTAAATCCTAAATCTACAATAATATCTCCAATTGAACTCTAATCGACAATATTTTCTTTCAATCGAACCACACTCATTCTTTCCGATTTGTATACCTTATCTTGTTGGAATTGAAAAAAGAAATCTAGAAGAAGGAATGCAAAGAATAAAAAAAGAAAAGTGTATTTTTTTACGGTTTTTAATATGTTTTTCGTCTGCGTAAAAAAAAATCAGATCAAATTAACCGTTTATTAATCCAGTTTTAAAAATAACCAGTTAAAAACTGAATTTAAAAATTATCCGCTTTTAAACCGGTTTTATAAAAATATCTGGTTATGTATCCATATCCAAATTTATAACTGGTTATATAACCGGTTTATAAAAAATAATCGTCATGTATCCAAATCCATATATGTGGTTTTGGTTTGGCAAAATAACCAACCATGCACACCCCTACTTCTCTCTATCCTGTGTTCTTCACCCCACTAAAATCAGTTTTATTAAAATCCCAAAATCAATTTCAGGTTCACCAAGATCTGGATTTTTGAGACCAGATGACTCTAGAAAAACGGTGATGAAGGATAAGGAAGTTCTTCGACAGCTGTTCTCATATTCTTTTTATGAATCAGTTTCATGAATTTTAATTTGAGATCAAGACGAGGGGTATTTTCCAGTTTTTTGTTTTTAACTTATGTAGATTTGACGGGGAAAGACTAAAGAGATGGGCAGTAGATTGGAAACTAACGGAATAGAGTCAAAGGATTAAGTTATCATTTTTACATTTGAAAAAAAATAATTGAAAATTGATGATAACCGAGAATACTGCCACCTGTCTATAAAGGGTCAACTTTCCCATGGTACACAACTTTTAAGTGTCCCAGGCTAAATGCCACCTTGTTTAGGGTATTCCTTTCGTTGAGTGTGTGTGTGTGTGTGTTTTATTTGGGTTTTTTACCTTGTATCCTAAACCTTTGTAATTTTTCCATTCTTGGTACTTCTTGTACTTGAATGACTTTTATAATATTATTTGCATTTAGCTTAAAAAATTTATTTAAATAATACAAAAATACATGTTTACTTTATTAACTTTTTATTTACGTTAAATTGAAATCTAATGTGAAAATAAGGATGCCTGACGACCCATCAAAATAGTACATCAATTGTCACTTTTTTATTGGGCGAAGAGCAAAGATCCATTTAACATTATAAATTTTGAAGCTCAATTTAGTCTCTAAGAAAAATAAAAACCCTTCTTTTTAGTATGTAAATGAAGTAGCAAATACCACCGAAATTTATACACACACAACTATAAGGTTGCAGGTTCAAACCCATTTCAATTCCTAGAAAAAGTAAATCTGCACAATTTAGTCCCTATGTAAATTAGGTCCTTAACATTAAATAAAAATAAACATATAAGTTTTGAAAATGGGCAATTAGATCATGGCAGTAATTAAAATGGGACAAGTTGGTTCTTACAACAAAAGATTGTTTAGAGAATATCGGATAAGTATCCACTCTAGTTTTACATTTAGTTTTTTAATATGCACTACAGCTTTTTTAGTTTACTTTTCATTTGAAATATAATCAGTGTGCTCTAAAATAGAAAAGGACACAAGTCTTGTTATCCATCATTTGGAACATGCATCAACTTGCAAAGGAACATGCATCCTGCTTGTGCTTAATATATTAATCGTGTATTGACAAAATGTAATAGGCGTGCAGCCACCCGCTTTGAACAAATAATCTACTAGTATAGTCAACTAGTCTTCTCTGTGCAGCATGTGACAATAAAACCTCATCTTCAGTGTTTCCTTATTCACACCAAATTATCAAACTTATCTTCAGAAAATAGACAAATCCAATAATTCCTATACCAAATGAAGCATTTTTCTTTCTTGTTAGCTATATTTTGTCATGCATATCTTAATATTTTTATCTTTGCTTTAACATTAATGTGGTTTGGCCTAAACACTAGAACTGCTGCTTTGGTGTTATCAGAAAATCAGACTGATCATTTAACATTGCTCCAATTCAAAGATTCAATATCCAATGACCCTAATGGAGTCTTAGATTCTTGGAATAGTTCAACCCACTTTTGCAACTGGCTTGGAATTACATGCACTTCCATGCATCAAAGAGTTACAGAGTTGAACCTACAAGGATATGAGTTACATGGACCAATATCTCCTCATATTGGTAATCTCTCTTTTCTAAGAAACCTCAATCTTGCAAAGAATAATTTCTTTGGAAACATCCCAAATGAACTTGGAAGGTTGTTACAATTGCAACAACTCTTTCTCACCAATAACTCACTCTCAGGGGAGTTTCCTATAAACTTGACACATTGTTCCAATCTTGATAGCTTACACTTGGGAGGGAACAATTTAGTTGGGAAAATCCCATTTGAAATTACCTCTCTTCAAAAGCTTCAAGTACTAGTTCTTCGGAATAACAAGTTAAACGGAGTAGTTCCATCATTCATAGGGAATCTCTCATCCTTAATATTACTTGTAGTTGGTAATAACAACTTGGTGGGAAATCTTCCGCGAGAAATATGTCGCCTCAAAAGCTTGACAGCAATAGTAGTCGGGGTCAACAAACTATCTGGTGAAATTCCTTCTTGTCTTTACAATATGTCATCTTTGACTATTATCGCAGCTCCAGCGAATCGGTTTAATGGCTCTCTTCCACCCAATATGTTCAATACCCTCTCCAATCTTCAAGATTTATCCATCGGTGAGAATCAACTATCAGGTCCAATACCCACTTCTATTGCAAATGCTTCTTCCTTAACATCATTTACTATTGGTATAAACTATTTTGTCGGACATGTTCCAAGTCTAGGAAAGCTACAAGATCTTTGGCGGATAAACATGGCTGAAAATAAGTTAGGCGAAAATTCAACTAAGGATTTAGAGTTTTTAATATCATTGAAAAACTGTAGTAAGTTGCTATATGTAAATATAGGCTATAATAATTTTGGGGGTAGTTTGCCAAATTCCATTGGGAATTTATCTACCCAACTTAGTCAACTACATCTTGGGGGTAATATGATATCAGGAAAAATTCCTATGGAAATAGGAAATCTAGTTGGCTTGACTCTCTTGGACATGGAGCTTAACCAACATGATGGAGTTATTCCATATACTTTAGGGATGTTCCAAAATATGCAAATGTTGGATTTGAGTCAAAACAAATTGTCAGGACTTATACCAACCACCATAGGCAACCTCAGTCAATTGTTTTACCTAAATTTAGGGGAAAATAAGTTAGAAGGAAATATTCCTCCAAGTATAGGAAACTGTCAAAAGCTACAAACCCTATCCTTTTCAAAAAACAATCTTAGAGGAACCATACCCTTAGAGATTTTCACTCTTTCCTCTTTATCAATCGAATTAGACTTGTCAGAAAACTCATTCAATGGTAGCTTATTGAAAGAAGTGGGTATGCTAAAAAAATTAGATATTTTAGATGTCTCTAAGAATCATATTTCTGGTAACATTCCTGAAACCATTGGTGAATGCATAGGCTTAGAATACCTTAATTTGCAAGGGAACTCCTTTCATGGAATCATACCGTCTTCTTTGGCTTCTCTTAGAGGGCTTAAATATTTAGATCTGTCAAGAAACCGGTTGTCTGGACCAATTCCTAGTGTTCTACAAAATATTTCTCTTTTAGAATACTTGAATGTTTCTTTTAACATGTTGGATGGAGAGGTTCCAAAAGAAGGTGTCTTTGGAAATGCTAGCGCATTCGCAATGGCTGGAAACAAAAAGCTTTGTGGAGGTATTTCACACCTGCACCTACCGCCATGCCTTGTAAAACATATGAATCATGCAAAACACCATAACTTCCATTTGATAGTAGTGATAGTTAGTGTGGTTGTTTTTCTCATCATAATGCTGCTTATTCTAGCTATCTACTTGATGAGGAAAAGAAATAAGAAACCATCTTCAGATTCACCAACAACTGACCAACTAGCAATGATTTCTTACCAAGACTTACATCAGGCAACCGATGGGTTCTCAGCTAAAAACTTGATTGGATTAGGAGGCTTTGGTTCTGTGTATAAAGGGAATCTTATCAAAGAAGATAAAGTTATTGCCATAAAGGTATTGAACCTTGAAAAGAAGGGAGCCCACAAAAGTTTTATTACAGAATGCAATGCACTGAAAAATATTAGACATCGAAATTTGGTTAAGATTTTAACTTGTTGTTCTAGTATTGATTACCAAGGGAAAGAATTCAAAGCTCTAGTTTTTGAGTACATGAAAAATGGAAGCTTAGAACAATGGTTGCATCCAAGGATAGAGATGGTAGAGCATCCAAGAACACTGGATCTTGGTCAAAGATTGGATATCATTATTGATGTTGCTTCTGCATTACATTATCTTCATCATGAATGTGAGCAATTGGTCCTTCATTGTGATCTAAAGCCAAGCAATGTCCTTATTGATGAAAACATTGTTGCTCATGTGAGTGATTTTGGCATAGCAAGACTCATCTCATTTGTGGACGATATCTCTTCTAAGGAAACCAGTACAATTGGAGTAAAAGGGACAGTTGGATATGCTCCTCCAGGTATTTATAAAATATTTTATATGCTTATTTGAGTTCTCCTATCTTTTGTCGTAGACTTTATACTTGTTACAAAATATTGACAATTGTTTTCTATATACTTTTAGAGTATGGAATGGATTTCGAAGTTTCCACTCATGGTGACATGTATAGCTTCGGGATTCTTATATTGGAAATGCTTACGGGAAGAAGACCCACTGATGAAATGTTTATAAATGGTCAAAATCTTCATATGTATGTTGAAATTTCAATTCCTAATAATGTTATGCAGATTTTGGACCCACATATTGTACCAAGAGATGAAGATGCTGCAATTGAATATGGAAGCAATTTGAATCATATTTCAAGAGTAGAGAAGTGCTTGGTTTCACTTTTTAATATTGGTCTTGCATGTTCGATGGAGTCACCGAAAGCAAGAATGAATATAGTGGATGCCGCTAGAGAGCTATGCATAATCAGAAAGACTTTTCTCACTAATAAGATAATTGAGATTTCTAGGTGCTTATTTAGCTCTTAATTAATTAATTGCTTACAAAATGATATTTAATTTTCATCCATGTTGCTATGCATTTCACGATTCCTAATCTACAAAACATATGTAATGAGTTTTGTTTTCAATTTCAGGTCTTCATCCTCATGAGTAATCAAAGCTGAAATAAGTTTCTGCAGTAATTTGAGAAACAGAAGTTGATGCAATATGATGCACTGCAAGTACAACTAGAGTCAAATCACAAAAGCGTAAAATTGTTTGCTACATTTTCCTCTTGTTTTACCATTTGAATGCATCAATCCATCATTCATGTGATGTAACATGAATCATATATTTTATGAATGCAATAATGGACTTATTATATCATCAATATCTTTTGTTTCTCTTATCATTTTATATATGGTTTCCAAACTTAATTCCAAAAACATAAAAAAGCTCTCAAGCTATGATCCATTTTTGGAGGATTTTTGTGGATCACTGAATAATGGATGTGTTACATATATATATATATATACAACCTCAAGTTCAGGATTATCTTTATGTCAATTTGTGCAGAATCCACTTATGAATAAGATAAATGACACATGTCACATAAACTCCATCGAGTTTCCAAAATTTGCAACAAAAAAAAAAAAAAAAGAAGATGAAACATCTTCATTAGAAATCTCCATGGCTGGACCACAATAGGCCAAAAAAGGTGTTTGACACCGACACATGTAAACATTTTGTTCAATTATTCATATTTTCTAAAATTATTACCTGTGTTTTTGTGTCGGTGTTATTGTCGTGTTTGGTATCTATGTCCATGCTTCATAGTTGAAGGTGAATTTACATGGTCTTGCAGTAATACATTGAGATGAGCAATACTTATATCCATCTACTAGTTTAGTTGACAGGTAACAACTTTTTCCGAGATGGTTTAATACATTAACATATGTTATAATCCTCCAAGAACATATTATAGACATGTTTGGCTTATAATTTCTTTCTTGCTGGCTTATTAGGAACTGATAGGACCTGTTCTGTAAGGATTCAACGACTACTTTGCTAGTCGATTTCAAAGGCTCTTGATTGAAATGTACAAGGTTATCTGCAACTATTGTAAGGATGATGAATGTTTTCAAAGGTATTTTAGAGAAATTGATCAATGCATTAAACCTTCATCGAATGGATGGCTTGATAATCTTACCACTGATTAATCTAACCCAAAGTTGGGATGGAATGCCACTGTAATCCATAGTGTTTAGAGGATTCAACTACCTGTATATTATTAGTACATTATACATGGTTAGGAACTGTAACCCTTAGTGATAAAGGAAATGTAAATTTCAATGTACTAAAGTTTGAATTTCTCATATATCAGAGACCTAATTACAAAGGCTGTGCAAAATCAATTGCTATGTTACAAGTGGAGATGAATGCCGGCAATTTGTTGTTGCCGCATTTTAAAAAAGATACAATTTATATACTATATATAATATTTGCATGTGCATTCTAATTTTTTCTTTGCATGCAAGTAGTATTTCCTAATTAAAACTTGTACATTTTAATTTTTTTAATATTATATAGGAACCTTACTTACACCACTTTGATGAATACTTTTTCACTTCCACTATTAGAAACAGAATCAGCTATGCATGGAGATGGCTGAGCAACATAATCTTTATTGGAGATGATAGAAGATGATCCTCCCTCACTACTTCTATAAGAGATTCTCTCCATTTTCTTTCTCTTCGAACGGCTCTTAACAGTCTCTTCTTTTTCATCTACAAAGGAGAGGAAACTCTTCAAACGCGAAGATCCTGAGCTCAGGTTTCGGTCAGGAGAATCAGGTTCCTCTGCTTGGTGCTTGATATACTGTCTAATTATCTGTATTACATATATGAGTAGAGCAAGCAAACAAGCGGATCCGCATATCACATAGAGGCCCCAAAAGCTTTTTAGTTTGAGTCTTTCGACTTCAAGCTTTGCACCTTGTGATAAACAAGCTCTACTCAAAAGCCATTTGTCATGAATCCTTTGTAAGTCTCCATTGTCTACCATTTGCAAAATGGCAGTTGATAGGTCTACTGCTAATTGTGAGTCTCTTGGAAAGGCCTGAACAACAGAATAAATAAAGAATGAGTGAATCACAATTTTAGACTCTGAAATCGTAGGACTCGGACAACTTGGTCCATGAAATTACTGAAATTCGAGAGTCATTATTGAAACTGAAAATCTTCAGATTGATCAATTTTGTCGCAAGAAATTGTAAAGAAAACTTGAAAGATACTTACAAATCCCCAACCATTTCTGGTGAACTCTTGACCTACAACAGTAAATTGACAGCGGCTTGAAAGGAAGATATCGATATAGGCACGTTGATCGATGTAAGCAGCAATACCACCATCTTGAGGACCATTTTCTAGTGCTCTAGCAACTTCTTCTTGTGTTACTAAAGGAACAAGCCTAGACTCATCAATACCAATTTCATCAATTAAATAACCTTTAGAAAATGAACCCTGAGCAACCCCAATTGGTTCTTTGCCGAGTACTAAACTCTCAATGCCTTTAATGGGTGAAGAAAGTTGCTGTACTGTGAGGATTGATGTTAGACTTGCTGTGTAACTTGAAGTGATTATAAGAACTACAAATAACCATATAAGTAGCACACAACGACCAGGCGTGCTCACTGTATTTTCCCCTACATAGTATAGAAAAATGCAACTTGATTAATCAAAGGGAAGTTAAAACTTTGACCATACATATATGTCACAGAAGACAGAATTGGCACTTACTATGTGAGAAGAACATTGTTGAAAAGCTAAACCTGTCAAATACAACACAAACAAATGTTAACACATACATATTTCATGCATCATTAACATTGGTTTGGCTTTAGAAAAAATTTCAATAGCAAATTTACTTACCAAAAAATTGTAATCACTTGTTTTATGGGTGGTCCTCTAAATTCATCATTCACCCTATGCTCCAAAATCCAAACAACAGTTCCAACTATTATGAAAAAGATAGCTGTGACAAACCACATCCTTGGTGTAAATGGAGCCAAAAAGGCCAAAGCACTTGTATCTGTCTCCTTAACAGGTGCTACTACCACTAAACCAGACTCAATAAATGGCTGAGTAAAATCCACCATTTTTGTTCTTTCTGTAGTAATTGCAATGTCACCTACTGCACCATCAAATTCCTGTACGAAAATTCGAAAATAGGTTTTAGAAGATTACCATAATAAAACATCCAAACTCCACAAAAGATTATTGACACGATACTCACACCGGTTGTTATCCGACGGACAAGCTCAGTGTTACTAGGGTTGTTCTTACCATCCCCATATGGAATAAACTTATAGGGAACAGCATAAGGCAAAAGGTTAACTGCAGAAAGAAACACATCAATGCAGAATCCTTGAAATGTATCGGTGCCTGGTACTTGTGACACAAATTGGCGGTAACTAACGCCTATTGGTACTCCAATTCTTAATAGCCTTCCATTGTTAGGAAAAACCCAACCGCGAGGCTTCTGAGCTGTGTCTCCCGGCCAAATCACAGGGTATAACTTTTTACTTTCCCTAAAATCATTCCCTGGTTTGGAAAGAAGTGTTTCTGGAGGAATGACTGATAATCCAGAGTGATTAGACCAATAACCAATCCTTCGAGTCCCGGTTCCAACCACATTCATGATTTCATATGCAGGATTAACAAGGTTTTTATCAGGTGCATACTTGAACAAACCTGTCACACCTGTCATGTTAACCTCGTAAATATTTCTACGTAACGAGTGTCCTTCATCGAAAACGTTCAATGCATCAAGATGCAAGTTATCTCCTTTTAGTGAAGATAACTTTGAGTCATTTGAGAATGTGATTTTGTTCCCTTGCTTAAAAAATGCATCAAGTGCATGAGCAAGAGCATAAATAGTATCATATGCATAGAGAGACAAAAAACTGAGTCCAAGAGGGCCATTGGCAGTATTTCCATGAGTCAAGTTTTTCCATTTAGAAACAAACTTTCTTTTAAGCTCCGAATCCGGCGTGTACACGCGCGGTGTCAACACTCCTTGGATTTCCTCCATTCTATCAGAAGATAGAGGACTGCTTATATCAAGAATAGCAGAAAGAAAAGCAGTGGCTATCCATACGTAACCGGTTCCCATCATTCCAAGATTCTTTGCGATACTAAACACTTTCGGGCCCCATTGAGTGTTGGCATGAACAACTATAACTCTTGATTCAGCAAGAGCCACCTGAACTAGCACGTTTGTTATCTCCTCCGGAGTTGCTTCGGGGCTCACAGGCGCTTTATACGAGATCCTGCAACGCTTCTCGGCAAGCTTATCGCCTAATGCACTGATTCCATTCCTCCCATAATCATCATCAATGTATACAGCAATGACTTCTTTCCATCCATAGTAGTCAACAAGGTCTGCTATCGCAGCCATTTGAAAAAGATCACTGTGGCAAGTTCTGATAAAAAATGGGAATTGAAGTGAAGAAAGGGTAGGGTCCAAAGCTGAAAATGAGATAAGAGGAACTTGAAGCTCATTTGCAATATGAGTTATGACATGAGCTGTTACAGAACTGTGAGGGCCAATTATTGCCACAGTGTCTCTAGCCATGAGCTGCAAAACTGTAATTACATAGAATTATTTTAGTATTTAATTTTGATACACCGACAGTGTAAAGTTTTACACAGAACCATTCATATATGAATTTAATGTCGGTGTATATGAATTAACTTCATTGTTTTTCAAGCCATGTAAAGGGTGATATTATGAAAGACATACATACCCTCAGCAATGCTAAGAAAACCTCTATATTTAGAATCTTCTTGAAGAGAGAGCCTTAACTTGGTGTCGCCGAGAATATTTGGATCAGAATTTACATCTTCGACCGCAGCATCTAAAGCGATTTTTATAATCCTACCAACACTGGTATTGAAAGAGAAGAGAGCTCCAATATTTACAAAATCAGGCCTTGTTGAATTATGAATGCCATCCACAGTTGAAGAGAAGAAGCCATTGTAGAGAATCATTAGAGCCAATAACCAAACTCTAACCATGGTTGGTTGAATTGCCTATAAAACAATAGCCATAAAGATAGTAACAATAACATAACAACAACTCAAAAAACAAAGATATTTCAAAGAGGTTGTTTATGGCTTACAAGTTGAAAAACCAAAAAGACATAAAAGCACCAAGAAAAAAAACAAAAACAAAATTTTGCATGAACAAAGATCTTAGAAATAGTAAAGAACAAAAGTGTCAATATATTTTATTATTAAAAACATAACAGCAGACATAAAGCAAAACATAAACATAACCACAAGCAAAAGCAAAAGCAAAATTTTAGAAATAGAAAAGAACCAAAGTATCTTCTAATAAAGCAAAAAAGTAACATATTGCAACATCAAAACCTCAATAGAGCAAAAAGCACAGTGTAAGTAACTTCATGAAGTTAACAGAAGAATACCTTATAGATTCAGAAATGATATATGATGTGGCTTATGGATATAAAGCAGCAAAAGGGTGCATAAAAAAGATGAACTTTAATTAACCAGTGGCTAAGAATTGTAGATGAAGAAGGAACCAAAAGTAAGAACAAAAAAAGAGCTTAAGCATTTTGGAGAACATGGACAAGGCACTAAAAAAAAGTAGTGAAAATTAATTAAAGGAGACAAAATGGAAGATACAAAATAAATTAAATTTGAAAAGGTAAGATTAATACTTAATAATGATATAGTTATATTTTGTGTTGAAAAGTATTGCTCATTTATTAACCATACACAAAAGTGGTAGATTTTTTTTTTTTCAATTATTATTTGTAATAAGTACAAAAGTGACAATTGGAAATTGTTTAGCCACTGAAAATTTTGTTCAATAAGATGAAGATAATTGTCACTGTAAAGTGTACATAATATAACATGTGAGTTTATAAAAAAGAAAGAAACACAAGCAACTTATGATGGTGTGAATTTCTGGAATTTGGTGTGTTTGGTTACTCTTTGTGTCTATTTGTAAAGTGGAGTGTTGTGGAAAAGTGGGTCTGATGGCTTCTTAAATGCAAAGAAAAAGAACACAACCACACCACTCTCATATAGTGATGAAATCATGACATCAAATTATTTTCCACACCTTTAAACCAATTGTGCTTTTTCATGTCGACAAATCAAGATCTTTAACTCTCCTTAGATTTTTTTTTTTTTTGACAAGTAACTCTCCTCAGATTAGATATCATAGTTAAGTTTTTTTGTGTCAGATATCAATTTATAATTCGGAATATTTACTCACCAACCAATAAGAATAAACCACGTATAATTAACTAGATTTACATGTGGTACTTATAACTAACTTGTAACCAATTTTTATTTGCGTGTGGTATACATGTCAACAATGTTACACTATCAACCGATATAAATCATGTTTACTGCTACTTTACCCAATTTTTTTATACGACATGGCAGATTGATAGTTTTTTATTAGATTATTGTGTAAAATTATTTTACACAATCAGTGCATCTAAATTAATCTCGATAAAAATTATGTTGTGGTACCACATACAAATTTGAGTTTGATAGACATGTTAGGTCAACGTAAAATATTTTTACATGAACGCCCAATATAAATCAATTATTTCTCCACATCATATCATTAGAGTGTCAATTATTTCTCCACATCATATCATTAGAGTGGGATGTAGTGGGGTGATTTGACAGAATAGTTGATATTGATTGACAGTTTAAATTAATTTTATACTGTCAATGCATATATATATATATATATATCTCGTTTTCTCTACAAATTTACTCATGTGGCTTTTGTTATTGGTTTAGTAAAAAACAATAGTTGTTGGACAAATTACTCATAATTCGTCTCATAAATTATTATTATTATTATTATTATTATTATTATTATTATTATTATTATTATAGATTGATGAAATGACAAGCTGTTCAGATCTGACCTCAAGTCCACATTTTTAAAAGATTGTCCGCTTTATGGTTAACACGAGCCCCTTAGCCTCGACTGGGGGACATTTGTTCTGGATACACCAAATAGTCCCACATCGCTTGGAACTCGAGGCTAATGGTAGTTTATATACAACATACCACACTCCTCTAACCAACCGAGACACCTTTTCTACAAAGGATAAAACCGTGACGGGTTAACCCAAAAACGAACAATCTCTCGGAGATGTGGACTTGAGTTTAGATCTGAACACAAGCCATTTGAAACTTATACAAGGATTCGAATCCTGATCATAGCGTCCACACAAAATAATGAGATCGGGATTCGAATCCTGATCATAGCGTCCGACAGTAACAATTGGATATTTATGTCAGTTGAGCTAAGATTTATAGATTTATTACTAATAGCAATAATATTTTATATGTAAAAAGAATATTTATTATTAACATTATTTAAAAAAACACATTTGGGACGTCATCGTCATGACTCATGACATGACTGAAACAACATTAGCTATACAAAAAATTCGTGGTTGAAATCTCATAAAAATAGATACATGTCTAGTTGCACTAATCAATCACCTTTGTCTCTCTCCAATATTTTTGGCACAATTCAAAATTTTTATTTTATGTTGATTCTTTTTTGACCCAATTGTTTTTTAATATTTAATATAATTTATTCGTTTCTTTTCTCCTATTTCATGTTTTTTGTTTTTCTATTTTATTGCATGTACAAAAAAAATATCATAGTTTTGTTATTTAAAATTAAGTAAAACAATTATAGTGTTATGAATATTATTAGTGGATGTCCATATAAGTATTCATGTAATTGGCCTATTATGTTTATCTATATATAGATATTACGTACCATTGCAATCTAATCCTAATTCTAGTGATGAATAATACAGATTATTTTTTCTCTTTTCTCTCAATTCTTCACTTATAGTATTGTTCTTGCTTAGATCAGTTTATAACACGTTATCAGCATATGTTGACGAAATTTTTATATATATTTTATAGCGCTATATATGATAAGTAATGATGAATATCATAAACTAAAATCTATTGAGAATTATAGACAACATAATGATTGTCTAAATGAAATTATGCAATTGCCACGTAATTAAAGATTTTCGGACCAACAGTCCATACATCTGAAGATTTAAAAATGATGAGATACGAATCAATTTTCGTGTGAATAAAAAATGTTGAAATATAAATTATATTAAAAGTTTGTCATTGATTGTGAAGAGAAATATTCATCTAAAGTGAAATACAAAATTATTTCATACTTGATTAAGTTAGTAGCACATGAAAGACTCAATTTATTTGAAAAGTGTGTTACAATATATTTGTATGGCTCACTTGTTGTTAGTGTGGATTATATAAAACTCTTTGAAGGATTTCATTTCCGCAATAAATACAATTCAAACTATCAAAGAGATGACTTACTAAAATGAATAAGTCTCTTTTAGTGAGTATTCCCAAACGAGGAACATGAAAATGACAACATTTGTCTATTTTTAACAGAAAAGATTTGAAAATGAATTTGTTATAATCGATTTCTATGATGCTGATATTATAAATTTGATCAAAACTTTTGAAGAGCTTCCGAAATCTGTTGATTAAAAAAAAAATTGAAATGAAATATGTTTGATAATAAAAGTTTGTTTGGAATTGCAAAATTTGTATTTTAATGAGGTTTTGTGTATCGAAAAACTTATATATCAAAGGTACAAAAGCAATTTGATATTAACAAATATAATTTGTTGTCATGTGAACAAAGATCATTTCATGTCTTAAGAAAATGATCAGTTATTTGAATTAGTTTTGAAATACCATATTTTAGTTCCATTAAGAACACTATTGCATTTTGCTAATTATGTATGCGATGATATCATTAATAATGTCAAAGATGTTGGAACAAAATCAAGCATATAATTTGTATCTTAGAGATACACTAATATCCTCTGATTATGTGGAAGTATTAACACTACATTAAGAAAGTTGACAATATGATTTTGTTGAGGTTTGTGATTCTATACATCCAAGAAACTTGAAGAAGATAATATTTGCATCAACGTCTAATTCAGAGAAGAGTATATTAAATGAGGTAAATCAGATCTTTCTACAAAGTCACCATCAAGTGAAAGTTCTGATCAACTATATAGAAGATTAATTGATTTTCTTCATCTTAAGTATAAATGTCTTTGTTAGGGGAAAATATAATTGTGTTCTGCACTCTTTTTCCCTTAATCATAGTTTTGTCCAAATGGATTTTTCTGATAAGATTTTTAACGAGACAGTTCAAATACATAGGATGTTGTGCTCTTTTTCCTTTACCAAGAATTTTTTTCCACTGGGTTTTTTCTAATAAAGGTTTTAATGAGGCATATCATCGATGGACATCTATGAAGCCCCGATACTCAAAAAACAGTGACGTATCGTGTCCGATACGTACTCGATACCGATACTCTTTCGATACGTCTCGATACTCGTATCGGTAAAGTATCGATTAAATCATTATTTTTAAATAAAAAAATAATATTCGATACTCTTCCGATACGTCTCGATACTCGTATCGGAAAAGTATCAGTTAAATCATTATTTTTAAATAAAAAAGTAATACCTGATACATGTATGATACGTCCCAATACCCGATGCTTGTTTGTATCTTTAACACTTCTTGTGGTTTTCCTTTGTCAATATAATTTTTTACTTTTCAAAAGAAAAACTATGGTGTCCTACTATATAACAGGTTGTTAAACATTTGAGCTTTTTTCAAAATTCTGATATAAGATTAGATATTTTCTGCTTTTAATTATTAATATTGTTGATTTTAGTCATGTTTATATAATGTGTATTTATATATTTAAATTTATAATTTTTAAATAACGTATCGCGGCAGTATCGGATTGGTGATTTCAAAAAAAATTACGTATCGGTATCGTATCAATATCGTGTCCCGTATCGGGGCTTCATAGATGGACATCCAAGGGAAAAAGTTATGAATATTATTAGTGGAGAATTTCTTTTCGCACCCCATGAGTTTCCTCAAGCACCTCCTGAATTTACCAAAATACCCTTGCTCGCCACCTTAGCAGGGAACAGATTTCGCATCGGAGACAGCGAGTGTGTAAAAGTTATGATGTGTCTTCCCCAGTTAAGACATGGCCACCCACAGCAAAATCTTTGGAAAAAATAGTTGGCTACGTAGGATGATGTAACATCCCGAATTTTTATCCAAGATATTATCTAAAAATAATTGATTATCTTAAAAACGCAGCAATATTTTTCCTCTTTAAATATAAAAATCGTATGATAAACTTAATGGTTGAACTAATATTCAAAATAAATACAAACTAATTAAATAAAAAGTGTGCCGAAGCAGAATACTTATTACATAAAGTTCTCAATTTTACAAAAACCCATTTGCCCCCGTCCGTACGCGCTTCAAGCATCAATTCAATCACAATTTTCTTCTTAAGTACCTAAAATGTTAGTTGAAAGGGTCAATTTCCTTATCCATATTGAATCATACTCACCATAAGAATATATCATAAAACAATAATAAAACACTTCACCTTATAAAAATATACTTATTAGTTTTCAAAAACAAACTTTGGTGATTAGAGTACAAATATCAGAACTGAAACAAACACAATAAAGCAAGAGGTGAAGCATGTTAACACATAACACAAATTAAATGGCAAGTCAAATAAAAGAGAAAGCAATACTCCCTATTTTGATACGTACTAATAATTCTTATTTATTTAATCATCCACTTACATTTTTTTATATGAAATGCAATGCGATTGAGACAACTCTATATGAGACACATGATCTGGATAATAAATCTCATACCAATGAAAAAAAAACCAGCCACACAAGCTAAAAATATTAATCCAGCCACACAGGCTCAAGCCACAAAGGCTAAAATAAGACCTGCCACAAAGGCACCTAAAACTTGGCACTAAAGAGACTCTCTTATATACATCTTATATGATGCATGTCTCATTAATAGATCATCATTCTTCAAAAACAAATACAATCCCATATCACTATACACCCAATAATACGTAGTGGATTGAAACAAGTTTATTCATTAAAATCTTCGCTGATCAGTTGCAATAAAACAATAACATTAATAAACACCCACATTCACACGGGTAGGATAGGTAGCATAATCAACAGATATATCACACACATATAATGATCAAATTAAAATCAGCATATACAAGCAATTATTTCACAAGACAAGCTATACAAATTAACAATTTTGGCATATACGTAGTAATAAAATTAAGAACAATAGTTCAATAAAATATATGACAATACTCATAAAATAAATACACTGATCAAATAAAATATAGTTAACAAAACAAAATTATTTATTTATTGAAGTTGATTCCGTTGGTTCCTTTTAAATGACAAAGGTCCTACTATCATCTCACAACATAGTCCTATGTAGTATGAATGTATGGGAAAAAGCCCTTACCTTAGCTGCTTTCCTTCCAAGCACAATATTGACCTAAATTCACAGCTAGAGTGTACACACAATGTCTCTCGCTCTGGAATTCATTTAGATGATTCAACCAATGAAAGTGAAGATGCAATCGCAATTATAAAATATAGAAGTGGATGCTAGAGATGGATTGATGAAGTTGGAATGTTTGGGAGTGATGACACAAAGTGACAGTAGGTCATTTTTGGAATTGAGAGTGTGATTCTAGCTAGTAATCGGAATATAAATATTGGAAAAGGCCAGAGGTAACTAAAATGATAGTCCTAATAAATATGAGCCAAATTACAACAATTAGATGAGAAAAAGAAGGAATATAAGTCTTATAAATCCTAGCTCAACTGGTAAAAATTTGCCGAAATTGCAAGGCATGGACGTCATTACTGGGGTTCGAACCCCGACTCTCTCACTTTACTTTGCCAATTCTTCTATGTATCAAAAAAAAAAAAGGAATATAAAACGTGTGTGAAAATAGAGGGAGTGAGGGGACCGAATTTGCAAAGAAATGGGTATACAATTAGCATGCACATGGCCTAAATTGTAGCCAAGGTTGTTTTTAGAGAAAATTGACATAACTGTAACGTTTAAAGTCATAAATTACAATTAAATAATAATAATAATAATAATAATAATAATAATAATAATAATAAAATAAGGAACTTAATGACCAAAAACAAATATCAAAATATTGGGGTGTTACAGATGCGAACGGGGGGTGAAAAGTTTGCTGCTTAGCGTACTATTGCCCTATATAAACAAACTTCATCTTCCTCCCCTCATTTTGTATGCCCGTAAAAACATATCACCTTCAAAAACCCTTTTTCAAAATCCCAAAAACTAGTAAACCTAATCAAATCGAAGGTTTTTTGCTCATTGGTGGTCGAAATCTCCTAAGAAGTAAAGAGGAAAGCTTGAAACATGAGGTATGTCCACAATTTGACATTCTCAAATTTGACATTCCCAAACTTGATTTCCCAAATCAGACACAATGGAAACAGATGTTGGACCATTTGGACACACGTAGTCCCACCCCAAAACTTAGGTTGATCAACAAAAAAAATACACAACATAAAAAAATACAACAAAATTAAAATAACACAAAAAAATACAACAACATTCTAAACATATCACACTTAAAGATCACCAAGGTAGCAATCCAAAAAAAATACACAACTTCCGAGACCTACACGAAAATTAAAATAATAAAAATGGACAAGATAAAATGAACTGGTGGACCACTTACAAAGCACCAGTACCATACCAAAATTTAAGTGGTACGACTCAAAAAAATTAAAATGTTATTACATTCTAATTTTATAGATGGAAAGTCCACCGAGCGTTGAACCGATTTCGACTAATCATAATTATTCCAATTAGGACACAAAAAGTTCCTCGTCGACTAACATAATTCTTCCAATCATATTGACAAAGCAACACCGGTAGAAGAATTATAATTAGTCGACGAAAGACTATGCGGCCGTTTATACGAAACTAACTAAAATTATAAATAAAAAAATAAAAAAGAAAATTTAAGTGAATAAGGTAAGTATACAGAGGGAGAGAATGAAAGTATTATGATGGTGTGAATTTTTTTCACACAAGGTCCCCTCATTATATAGAAAAATTGGTGGATTTTGATTGGCTGGAGCATTATTTACCGCAGCCACGTGGTGCCGCGTGGTAGCAACTTTTGATTGTATGGGAGACTGAAATTTTTAACTACCGACAGTTTCGCTGCCTAGGTAGCGACCTAAGGTGCGAGTGTGTTTGTAATTTTTCACACTCGCTGCCTAAGTAGCGAGGAGGGTATTTTGGGAAGTTCTGAGGGTGAAAAAGAGTGATGGGGGTGCAAAAATAAATTCTCTTATTAGTGGATATCCATATAAGTCATTGGCCCATGTAATTGGCCCATTAGATCTACCTATATATAGATATTATGTACCATTGTAATGTAACCCTAATCTAAGAGGGAGTGTTATGAATATTATTAGTGGATGTCCATATAAGTCATCATCTCATGTAATTGGCTCGTTTACCTATATATAGATACATCATTGTAATGTAACCATAATCTTAGTGATTAATAATACACACTATTATGTCTCTCTTCTCTCACTTCTTCATCTATAGTATTACTCTTGCTTAGATTAGTTTATAACATCTAGCAATTTCTACACTTTGTTCATCTTAATCTAAAAGAAAAAATAGCAAATCTACAATCTGCTTCAAAAAAAACATATATAAGGCTTATAACAGCCACATATCTAAATCCAAAATCTTAAATTATATGAGTGAGTTTGACACTATATCATAACCGAAAATTATAACATCACGTTAAACCTCGAATTATATGAATAAGTTTGACATTACATTTTAATCCAAAATCTTAAGACATTGAATCTATGGATATCTTTTTAATAAAGTATTCAACATCTACATTTCTATAAAATGTGGAACTTAACTCACACTTAATTAAAATACCAACACATCCCTTATTCTAGGTCGGATTCCTTTATAGACCATTTATTTCTTATTTTTTATTTTATAAACTATAAAACAACTTAACTATTGAATCGGACCACACCAGTTCTAAAGCATATTAAAATCATTATAGCGATTAGATCGATCTTTAGGCCAAATTCTCGGTCCAACATTTCCATTAATCGGTCGATCCGGTTTTCAAAACACTTTGTTAAAAGATTTTGATGTTTTGCACCAAGTTTCCTCTATACATTATCAGAGTATATATGTAGAACATTCTTAAAAAAAATCTAAGATGAATGTATTAAATTAATAATAATAGAATCTAAATCAGAGAGATTCCAAGATGATGTTGCAGTAACAGCACCACATAGTATAACACAAACAAATGGAAGCAAAATAAGCCACATGTCTTTCTTTCATTCTCTCTTTCAATCTCTCCGAAAATTTTGCAATGGCCAATCACTCATATACCTGCCACTTCTTAACGTTCTCCTGTTTTATCTCTCTACCTATTTGCTTCTTTCTTTTTTCTCTCTTCTTCCTCTTAACTAGTTCATTCATTATTCTTCACCCTTTTTTTTGCCATCATCATGTGTTTTCTTCTTCATCTTCAAACCAACACAGTTACCGACATTTTTATCAAAATATTTGTCACATGCAACAAAACATCTTCTTCTGATATTTAATATAATATAATATAATATATATTAATTAATTATATATATGCCATGATGTCATTCACGTTCTTGGATTAGCCTAATTGCTACCTTTTTTCTTGGATCAAGTGCAAACCATGTTTTGTATAGCTGTTTCTTGCTGTGTGATCTTCAAGTGGGATTGTTTCAAAATGACTTTTTATTCACCTGTGGTTGTAGAAGTACTTATTTGAACAATTTTTTTTCTAATTTTTGTTTGTGAGTTGAAATTGGGTTATATAAAAAACAATCTTTTGTTTATTGGATTGGATGAATTATGTAATGGTAGAAAGATGGCGCGATGGAATTGTCGTTGAAGGTAGAAGCTAGATTAAGTGGTGAGTGTTTCATGGAGGATCAAAATGATGATACCTTGGGGAATTTGAATCAGAGTATTGTTGGCAAACCTCCAAGGGATCATTCTGTTGCTATGCGTCATTGTACCAGCTCGTCATGGTTGGCTGATTCGGTTAGTTGATATTTTTTTTTGTCTGAATCTCAGTGTATCGTGGCAGCAAACTCACTTTGTTATTTACTAGTTGTATTTGTATTTTGTTAATAGTTTTCTTGATTAACAATGTTGTCTTATTCTATATTGTTGGCTATAGGAATCAAATATTAATGTTATTGGCCTTAAATTAAACACAGAAGATAAATCAGAGTTTCCACTTATATTGAGATCTGGAAGCTGTTCTGAGAAAGGACCAAAGCAATTCATGGAGGATGAGTTTATATGTGTTGATATTCTTCGCCAATCTGTTCCTAAACAACCAGACCTACCATCTCCATCAGCATTTTATGGGGTATGCTTCCTATGCTTATTTCTTCGTGTTGAGTCAGACGCCTAATCACCGAAATATAATGTCACATGGAAAATTTTTTACCGACCCAAATGAAAAAACTGACACAAACGACTAAAGTGTCGAACATTTATAACTTGAGAATCTAAAATGGAATGAAAAAAGCTTAAAGGACCATATTGTCTGATATTTGTAAGTTACCGAGACCAACGGAAAACATAATTTAGCCTTAATTGCATGGCTTTTACATACTTATGGAGGTTGTGTACCATTGATTAATGTGCAGGTATTTGATGGACATGGTGGAGTTGATGCAGCAGCATTTATCAAAAAAACCCTCCTCAACTTTATAATTGAAGATTCTCAATTTCCATCTAGCATTAAGAAAGCAGTTAAGAGTGCATTTGTGAAAGCTGATCATGCATTTAGAGATGCCAGTTCTCTTGATAACTCTTCAGGAACGACAGCTCTAATAGCCATTGTCTTGGGAAGGTGAGCAACATATAGATATAGGTTTTTGATGGAATCAATAGGTATATAGTATATCGGTCCTAGTGTAAATTAATCTATAGTGCGCTGGCATTGATGTGCGATCAACGTGGAGGGCCCACATATTCAGTTAACGTGCTGCATCATAGTCGCTATTGATAAAAGTTAATAAAAACATTTTTTTGACTGTCATTTTACAATTTCATGAATATATTTGCCAATTTGTTGCAATCATTGAAACTATATTGTCATAAAATATTGGTCAAATACACCTGATGCTATAAATGCTTAACTAAGTTGTTTATCAAAACATGACCTAACTTCCTTATGTTACAGGGCCGTGCTGATTGCGAATGCAGGAGATTCGCGTGCAGTACTAGGAAAACGGGGACGAGCAATTGAACTATCTAAAGACCATAAACCAAATTGCACATCTGAGAGATTAAGAATTGAAAAACTAGGTGGTGTTATCTATGACGGATACCTAAATGGACAACTATCCGTGGCACGTGCACTAGGAGATTGGCACATAAAAGGCACAAAAGGTTCAAAAAGTCCTTTAAGTTGTGAGCCAGAGTTAGAAGAAATTGTTCTAACAGAAGAAGATGAGTTTTTGATAATGGGGTGTGATGGATTATGGGATGTTATGAGTAGTCAATGTGCTGTTACAATGGTTAGAAGGGAACTTATGCAGCATAATGATCCTAACTTGTGTGCTAAGGTACTTGTAGCTGAGGCACTTCAAAGAAACACTTGTGATAATTTAACAGTTGTTGTGGTTTGTTTCTCTAAAGATCCACCTCCTAAGATTGAAATTCCTAGATCACATAGGAGAAGGAGTATTTCTGCTGAAGGTCTTGACCTACTCAAAGGTGTGTTGAATGGTAGATGATTGCATGAACGAATAAGATTTGATGATTAGTGATTTGTACAGATTGAGCTGTTGGGTGCTCATACTAAAGATATTATAGAAATCTAATTCAATTTTTGAGAAATGGTCTCATCAATAAGTCTCTCTTAGCCAAGTCATGAATTGCATAAGAACATAGCAATTTCAATTTTGAAGAACTATGAAGTAAATTAGTTAATCTTTTGTATTTTTTTCCACTTATTATTAGCTTGTCTTTCACAACTTTTGTTTTGTTTTTTTCACTATAGTTTATTGTAAATTTGTAAGGAACATTTAATTTTGTTTTCTGATTGTTGTCTTAAACATGTCTTTACCATTATAATTATATGTTGTGCTAAGCTTATTTTCATAAGCTCCCACAAAAAGGTATGAAAAATAATTTAACTTTATTATTTCTTTAATTTTTTTTTTATTTAAGCTTATTTTCATAAGAAGTGCCTAAAGGGAGAATTGTGGCCCGCACCGCATTCACTGGTAAATTTCCCTCTACGGTAGGTAATTTTGGCATAAAGCATGGAAAGAATTTCATGTATAGTTCAAAAAATCAGTCAATGTGCAGTTGTATCAAAGTACAATCTTAAATGATCTTTAATGTCATTCTCCAACAATGCACAAGAAGTGTCAACTTTGTGAAACAAAGTCTAAATTCCTTATTATTAAGATTCTCGACCACAAAATGATTTCGAGATCTCTCATATTGAATGTATGCTCTAAAAATGTGTGGTGGACACAAGAAAAATCTGGTAAAACCTATCCGAAATTAGTTGAATTTAACTCAATTTTTACAAAACTTGCTTTTAAAACGATCCTTACTGGCGGCAATTATAAACTCAATGTTATAGATTATCTCAATCAATTTGGTACTCTTAGCATTAGGCCATTCAAATGACTTTCGAGTCACACATAAAAGTCTATAGTCCTCGACATGAAGGGTACAATATGTGTCAAGTTGATTAGTGGTGGATAGTCCTCACTTTACAGATCAGTTTTTAAACATCTATTAAAGTCAACCCAAATTTTAAGTTGGTACTCCCTAAATATAAGCAAAAAATCATTTTTTAGCTTCATTAAATAATCAATTATTTGTTGATTATTCAATGAATCCGGAGAGCATTAAAGTCTATTCAAAATTTGTTGGACCATCCGTGTACGATCAGATGTCCGAATTTGATGAGAGAAATGATCATATTTGTCTTTATAAATATATGATTACTAATAGCTTGCTAATTAAGTTTTAAGCCATATATCTAATTTGGTGAAAAGCAAGCAAGAGTGAAAGAGAAAAATGGTATTATTTTCAGGAAAGCAACATGGTTGGGAAAACACTAAAAAAGGCTTCACACTCCAAGTCATAACAGGAAGATGGTTTATGGTGTTTTCATCATTTATGATCATGTCAGTATCTGGAGCAAGCTACATGTTTGGTCTATATTCAATGGAAATAAAATCAGTTTTGGGCTATGACCAATCAACTCTTACTCTCTTAAGCTTCTTCAAAGACTTAGGCTCTAACATAGGCATTTTTTCAGGCCTACTCAATGAAATAACACCTCCTTGGGTTGTCTTAACAATTGGTGGAATACTCAACTTTTTTGGCTATTTCATGATATGGCTTGCAGTCACAAGAAAAATACCTAAACCACCAATATGGAATATGTGTTTATACATATTCATTGGTGCAAATTCTCATTGTTCAACCAACACTGGAGCTTTAGTTACAAGTGTAAAGAATTTTCCTGGTAGTAGAGGTGTTGTCATAGGTCTTTTGAATGGTTATCTTGGTTTGAGTGGAGCTATCATAACTCAACTATACCATGCTTTCAATGGAAATGACTCAAAATCTTTAATTTTGTTTATGGCTTGGTTACCAACTGTTGTAACTTTTGTTTTTATCCCAGTTATTAAACACCATAAGATGGCTGAACAACCGAATGATTCCAAAGCTTTCTATAATTTCGTTTACGTGACTTTAATCCTTGCAGGGTTCCTCATGATAATGATCATATTGCAAAAATGTTTCAACTTCACAAAAAGTGAGTATTATGTCACTTCCACTGTGATGCTTTTCTCGCTCATTATCCTGCCACTTATTGTTGTTATTATGGAAGAACAAAGGATTTGGAATGTAGCTACACAGGTGCTGCCACCAAATCCAGAAGAGAAGAATCCTCAAGCTAGAGGAGAATCCCCTTGTAGTGGTGAAGATCATACAATACTTGAAGCCATTTTCAGCCTTGACATGTTGATACTATTTGTAGCAACAATTTGTGGACTTGGTGGAACTCTTACCGTGGTAAATAACTTGAGTCAGATTGGATTATCTTTAGGATATCCTACACATAGTATAACAACATTTGTGTCCCTAATGGCAATTTGGATTTATCTAGGTCAAGTTACACAAGGGGTTATCTCAGAATTTATGATAACAAAGTTAAAACTCCCTAGGCCTCTAATGTTGACATCAATCCTTATATTGTCTTGTTTCGGTCACCTTCTAATTGCATTTGATGTTCCAAATGGTCTCTATGTAGCATCAATTATAATTGGTTTTTGCTTTGGAGCAAACTAGACAGTACTATTTTCAATCATATCTGAACTATTTGGTCTTAAATATTACTCAACTTTGTACAATGTTGGGTCAATAGCAAGTCCAATTGGGTCATACTTGTTAAGTGTGAGGGTTGCTGGTTACTTGTATGACAAGGAAGCCATAAGACAAATGGCAATATTAGGACTAAAGAGGAAGGAAGGGGAGGAGTTGAATTGCAATGGGAGTCAGTGCTACAAATTGGCTTTCATTATAATCACTTCTGTTACTCTCTTTGGGGCACTCGTGTCTCTAGCTTTGGTCATAAGGACTAGAAAGTTTTATAAAGGTGACATATACAACAAGTTCAAAGTTGAAAATGAATTGGTTGTGACTCAGAACATGGTTGGACCTGCCTAAAATTATGGATAATATCTTTAGTACTTAGCAATTCATAGCTATATGTTATGGTATTTTTATGTTTTCTTTACAATAAATAAACCACTAAATGTAAAATCAGATATACAATTTAAGGTATATATATATATATATACACACAGCTTGAATTCCTTCCATGTACAAAAACTCTTAGTTTATGACTCAAAAAATTGGGTGACTTCATATACCTTTTAGCTTCAATGCTTCCTTCTTCTAATGTGGTTTCGGTTCGTGCGTATCGAGGGTTTGGGAGGATGAAAGAGAGAATGTGGTGGAGGCTAAGAAGGGACACTGTTTCTTTATAACATAAACATTTGTTGTATAAGCTATTCATTAACTATTTATATAACAAAAGATAAAATAAACTCAAACTGTATTCATATAATGTAAGATATACACTATTTTTATAAGTTATCCTGAAAAGCTTGTGGAAATAAACTTCAAGTTCTCTCAAATAGTCTTCACAAGTATGTATAACAGTAGATAAGCTCAGTAAGCCGATGCAAAAGGGCCTCTAGTTCTTCTCGTTGCTTATTATGTGTCTCTTTCTTCTTCTTGGTTTGCATTTTTTGCTTCAAGAGATCTAACTGCGAGTCATCACTCATCATCGTGTTCATTAGTAATGTCTTGGGATTTTATATTTGTAGATGATCCAATATCACTCAATCTTTTGCCAGCATGGAGCAGACGCGGTGGAGTCATTTGCCGGTTTTGCTAAGGGCCAATTCCAAAGAATCTATTGAATTCATTCTTCAAGCACTTTGGAGAACCAGAAAGACTGGTCTTCAATCTGCTGACCGAAGCATCATCCAAGACATGCTCCAACTCCAAAATGACTCAGACGTCGATCCAGTACTGTCCCTTTCTCTCTCATTTTCACTATCTTTTATTATGAATTAATCGTAGAGAAAATGTTCATCCGTATGCTTTGTATTAACCGGCTTCAAGGTAAACCTATTTCATTAGTCTTACACTTTGTTTGATATGAGAAATTAACAAGTGCGTATTGTTTTCATTTAACTGTAAACCTTAAGAAAAGTTATCGTGATATCTCTGCAAGAAAAAAGAATGTTATGCAAATTTGTAATTATTAAAATACATGGAAGTTCTTTACTTTCTCATCCGTTCTACAGCTTTCTAATGGTAGTTTTGATTGGATGATTTCTTGATTCTTCTGGTACAGACTATCATTGTAACTTTATCTATAGCTTCTGGTTTGCCTACGAATGTTAATCAGGAGGTGTGTTTATGAAAATACCTGCAAGGATGATATACCAAAGTTATTTCCCAGTGAAGTTCTTTCTGAATTGAAAAAACTATTGACACTTCTGTTGCAGAAGTTTCAGGAAGAATGGCAAGAAGTGTTGAAAGATCAGGTATGGTCGGCTATTTTACTGTATATTTTGTTTGTAAGCCTTAATTGGATACTTGGATCTGACAATATATTTAGAGTATAAGTATTCAGAATACCGTGCCTCGATTAAAGGCAATGACATGGAATATAGCAAATCGGGATACAGACTCATCAGACCCTGCAGCTGTTATTAAATTGAAGGTAAATACTGTTTCTTGAACTTCACTAGAGGTGGTACTATCCTTCAATACCCTTCTTATCCTGTACTTTATTTTCTTAAAGCAAATTTGAAGTAACAGATGTGCATATTAATAAAGTGTTCTTGACCTTATTGCAGTTGCTTCATGAGTTTATCCTATAAATGATCTTCCCGCAAGTAACAGAAAATGACATGATATTGATTTTGCATGGTGGTTTGAATTGGATAATTGAGCTAATCAGCTAATTATGGTTGAACTAAATAGTCTTATATCGATAATAAATCTTTAGTCTGCTAGATTGAGAAGGCAAGAAATCGATCCGGATTTAATAGGTGTATATATCATGCTTTCATGGTTTATGTTAGGAGTGCTCAAATCCAATCCAATCTAAAAAATAACCGCAAACCGATTCAAAAAAACCGAAAAACGCAAAAAACTGAATAATTTTGGATGTGTTTTGATGTCCTTTTGTGAAAACCGCTGGATCGGATCAGATTGGATTTGCTTATGATATCTGATTTTGGGAATCTACATTGTTTTGTCAAGTACAAATATAGGAGGATTCATGTTCTGGACAAATCTTTTGGGCTTAGCCAAGCCCAATGTCACATCCATCGGCCTAAGACCATTGGCCTATATATACAACCTTCACAAATCTCACAAGGTATGTCTAACTCTAACATCGACCTCCACTTCAAGCTTATACTGACTTGAGCGTCAGAGCGTCTTCTGCAGGCACCCCCCCCCCCCCCCCCCTCCCTTTCGCTGTGAGTTCTCTATCCTCTCTTTTATCTCCTAAGATAAAACTTGAGTTCGAACAGTGGCGCCGTCTGTGGGAACGATAATTATTTCGTTTTCGAATCCAATCTCACACTCACGATGAATCTTGGAAGGATTAAACCGATCAAATGTTTATCAACGACTCATGAATTTCTATCGTGAATTTATCAAACGGGGGTTGCATGCTAGACCTACAAAAAGGTCAAACGTTTCCCTTGCCGTGTTGGCATAGCATTGCACTCGTGACATGATCATGATGCCAAGAGCTTGGTTCCAAATTAGTATATGTTGATCACATTCCAATGAAAAACAGTACGTATAACTAAGTGCCAATTGCTAAATCTAGAGGCAAAGCAACACGTCATAAACAAATTTGATCATCAAGAATCATGCAAATCTAAAGCAACAAATTGGAGAGTTGACAAAACATGTGGCTTTTGTTGTGTTCCAAACACACATAGTATACTTTGTTGCAATTTCTAAGAATAAATAGTTTCCAAACAAATTGATGGAGTTAAAAAAAAAAAATTAAACTAGTGCAAATATGACTTATTAATAAGCATTTTACTTCAGTGGAAAATATATCAGATGTAAAAAGAAATATGAAGTACGTTTTACCTCTGTTTTCAATTTTAGCAGAAGTGAAAAATACATAGACATAACCTTTTACATCTGGCCATAATAGCCTCAGAAGTAAAGCAAAACGCGGTGGCAATCCCGTAATTATTATGAAAATTGTCTAAATTAAGTTTACATCTGACCATGTTATCTCAGAGGTAAAACGTCTTCAATTTTATTTTTTTTAAAAGGAAATTATAATTTCCTTTAATCAACGCGTACAACACATGACTCTTGCTCTCACTCGTCCTTGCTTTCTCACTCATACAGAAGAACCCTAACGAACTGAAGATCCAACGAATCGCTCTTCCTCTGTCGTCCCCGAACTCAATCAATCGCTCTCTCACTCGGTTGTTCTCACAGGTATGCTCTTTCTCACTCGCTCTTGATTTCTCACTCGATTACTCTCTCACACTCTCACTCGATTGCTCTCACTCGGTTGTTCTCAGTCAAACGAGTTGAAGGAAGAATCAAGGCTCACAGAACCCTAACCGAACTCACTGTTACGAATTGAAGCTCACTGTTACGAATCGAAGCTCTCGTTCCTCTTCCTCCGACTAAAAACACAAAGGTACTGATTCTATTCTCAAATTTGTTTATTTTTTCAAATGAATCATGTGAAACTATCAGTTATGTGCAACATATCTTCCACGAAGTTCATTAAGTCAACTTGAAGATGACTAATTTTTAGTTTTTATTTTAGATTATGCCGTTGAATGTTGCTGTTATTTGCTAAATGATAAAAATAATGATATAGTCTTCTATACAAAGTTCATTGACAACATTAAACATTTGAAATTGGCAGCCTCATAGTCAAGGCTATTCTGTAAACTAAATTAAGTCATAAATTGTTTATTACTGTATTTTAAGAGTCCTTATTGAAACATTTCTTATTGTTATTGCATCTTATTAAAAAATTTGTTGTGAACTTTTGCTTAGTAATGCCTGGGACGTGACATAGGTGTATTCATTGTACAAACTTTCTTGCATTGACCTGGAATAAGTCCATGGATTCTATGGTACTGAAACTTTTTTTTTTAGAAAAGAAAAATATTATATCAAGGAGCAAAATTACAATAAAAATGTCGTTTTGGATCATCTCTGTAATACAAGAAGGGATATTGAGAGTCCAGGTTTTATTAGGCTCAATGTTGGCCCAATTTGCCAGGGTATGTGCAACTCTGTTTCCACTGCGTCTCACCCAACTAATACTGAGCTTAGGGTTGTTTGTAATGGCATCACTGCACCGACGAGCAATACGCTCCCAATAGCACCTCGGGAACTTTTTCTCCTTCACGGCGTTGACTATGGAACTCGAATCCAACTCAATAATGATATGTGTATCTGTAAACTCATCCACAATGTCCATTGCAGCGTTTAGACCATAAGCTTCGCTGTCCACAATGCTCTCAGATCCCCAAACTACTTGAGTCATAGCTCCAGCGCTCTGACCTCGTTCCAACCGCAAAATCAGCCCTAATCCCCAACGATAAATATTAGTGTTTTATGGTATATACTAAACTTGTTAAGGTGGTTAGTTATTGTTTTATGGTAATAATAAATATTAGTGTCTCTATTACCAATACTCCTCGATGATGTTCTTAATTATTTGTCATTTTCGTATAACATTCTTATAATCAAAATTTTATTTAAACTAATTAACTGTCCATTTATGTTGTCCAAAATAATGCCATTAGTATATTGTTAGCTCAGTTTGAAAAGTTCCCCTCACAGCAACAGTGAATAGTTTCTTTAGTTAAATCCCTTATTGAGATTAGCTTTGTAATTTCTCAGTTGATTCATTTCTATCCACTTATGTATGATGGTTTGGTTCTGTATACCTTTATACAATTTCAACAATTTTGATTAAAGACAACATTATTGTTCCTAGATTAACTTTGTATATATTTTTTAATAAACACAAAGGTGTTGTTTTTTGTTCTGTTTATAAGTTGAATGCGACTAACAGATATAAGTTGAATGCAACAATCACTTTAGAGGATGTGATTGTCTTGGGGGGTTACTCTCTCTTCGGTGATCCTGTTTTCACATCACTTGAAGATCCGAAAATGAAAGAGGCGGAAAAGAAGCTCATCATCACTGAAAGACAGAAGATGACTATGAACAGTTCGACACCTTCCACATCAAAATGGATGGATATTTTCATTGATAAAGGTAGTGAGATTGAGCATGAAGCATTTCTTGCTACTTGGTTGTCAACTTTTGTTTTTCCAAATAGAATTGTGGTGAAAAGTAGTTTGTTTCCTATTGCTGTTCTTCTTGCACGGTTGTCAAGTGACATAATTTGGGAATCCGAGACTCAAGAAGGAAGCTACAACGGTTTATGTGAAGCAATCACAGCAAAACTTGAAGAAAGAGTTAGCCGACTCGAGAGACTGCATAGAGAATTAAAGAAGGCAAGGTTAGGCCTCAGTTCAAACATGACATTTTAGTAAATGATTGAGTTTGCTGAGATATCAAAGTTATTTTATATTAAAGTTATATATATATCATTAGCACATTAGAACCTATGGAGTGTTTTATTGGTTGTTTGAAACCTTATTGCAATTTTCTCTTGTAACAACATATTTGCTGTGTCCTTTTATGGCTTTGACAGAATAGAGGGAAGGTAATCAAATGATGAACTTTTCTGATTGGATTAAGGTTTTGATTAACATCCTAACTAAGTGTTGTGTTACATTGTAGGTTGTTGTTGTGAAGCAACTTGACAGAAATGGATATCAAGGGCTTTCTTGTAGAGGTTTGGTCACATTTGAAAACATCATTATACACTAGTTAAAAAAAAAGAGCTTTGGCATATTAATGTCACTCCAACTTTGTTCTGCTTATAGTGCTTTTACTTGATTACCAAGAAACATATTATTAATTGGTAGGAGTATCAAATTAATGAAATGTAGCTAACGAAATAGAACTTTCTTTGTGAATTTTTATTTTTGGCTTGCAATGTAACTCCAAGTATTGCCATCATATCTATAGTATTAGTATTCATATTTATTGAGTTTGTTTGTTGGAATATGCAAGTAGGTATATACACGTTGATTAGACAAAATAATTGAGTTGACTTCTAATTTTGTGAATCTATATAATACATATTTATTTGGTATTGCTATGATATTATCTTATACCGTGAGCTAATTGTTAACACAGCCATTAAGTTTTAAGATATAAGCTAATTGTTTCCATGCTTGATATCCTAATACAAGCCATAAATTAAGTCATAAAATTGAATGACATGATATTAGGATTGACAAGTAATTTATGGCAGGATTATAAATAAATAAAAAAATGTGACATGGTGCGTAAGTGGCGGTCTCTAATTGAAGCCCATGTTGATTGAAGACTACTGATAATTACACATTGAGAATGTTGTGCATTGGATTTACCAATAGGAGAACTAACTATGTGAAGGGAGGAGCTGTTATGAACAATCAAGCCAGATTGAGCAGGTATATACATTGATGCTTTTCTTTTCAATTCACACTTATTTTCTAGATGCATTCAACATGGTATGCAACATGTGTTCTAGGTTGCACTTTTCTTTTATGAAATGCTGCTATATAGAAAAAAAATCAATAGGTTTGCATATCATGTTGTCAAAAAAACGTATGGATTCTCACTTGAGTCTTTTAGTTTTGAATTACATTGAAAATAAAAGATAGACCTTAATGAGTATGAAAATTTAGCACTTAGCCCAAACTATTTCCATACAAATGTTTTCCTGTGCACTACTACTAATTATGAGCTATACAATTTGTTCTTTATCATTTATTATGTAAATATTTTTGAGACAATTTTCTTTACATCATGCCTTAACAATTAATATATGTATTTCAAGTTCTAGTTATTTAAAGCTTGCTAGTCAAATTTTTAGTTTCTACATTGTTTCTTTGTTACAGTGACGTCTACCGGCTACTCTCGTTGTATCTACTAGAGCTGGTTCATCTTCTCCATCGGCTAGTGGTGGATTTTCACAACATCAACTGCTTCTTTTGGAGAGTTTTAATTTGCTAACAAGGTTCCAACTTTGTTTGTTTCGGTAGCTATTGTGCTCTTACTTTTAGAGTACTAGTGAAATTTTATACTTTGATGTTTAGGTACTAAAATGTGTAAAGTATATACAAATGGCGTGTCCAATTAGAATTTGCAGGGCAATCTTTACTTTGATTTGTTAATAAAGGTTTGTTCTTAAATCATTTATGGATTAGATAATGTTGGATGTTGAGTTATCATGTTCTTGATTTTAAATTTTGGATGATGTTTGTTGTGAAGTGATGTTTATATATACAAGTTATGTTTTGGATTCTGGTTTGTGAGTTAGAAAAAAAAATGCAGGATTTTTAAAACAAAAATGCAAGATTTTTAAAACAAAAATGCAGGATTATTTTTTAAAAAATAAAGTGAAGATTTCACATCTGTGGAAAGTTAGGCCAGATGTAAAAAGTCCAATTTAATTTTAATAAAAAAATAAATGGAAAAATGGTTTTCACATTTTACATCTGACATTCGCCAGAAGTAAAAAGTGCCTAACTTACTATATCATGTAAGTTTGCATCCCACTCTGGCCAGATGTAAAATGTGTGTTTCGCCAGATGTAAAATGTACTTTTTGTAGTAGAAAAAAAATCAGTTATGCTCAAAATTTCGAGCAAGTGCCCCGCCCAAGCACCATCGGCATTATCGTTGACTCTACAGGTTGTCTGATATCGGCGTGACAACATCAGTTCTACTCATCGTCAGATTTGACACGTTGTCGGAAAGTACTCCGTCGTACCGACCAAAATTCTCCGACATCATCGTCGGTTCAGGTTCTTTGGTCTTCCAAGATTTAATGTTAAACGTTAATTTCAATTATGCCATAGAACGTTTACACATTGATTAACCAATATTATAATTCAATTACTTGTTAAATTCAATGACTGAATTATGTTGCACAGTTACATAATAATTGGCATATACTCCTCATATTGATTAGCCAATATTATGCTATCGGCTACATATCAGTTACATAATTCTTAGTCACATAGCTATAAGCCATAACACTGCCATTTCTTATATGGAGAGCATCTATTACAAGTGACAACTTACAATACAATTGTTCATTAAGTTCACTTTAAACGTTGTTCTTATGGCATGTTCAATGACGGGAAAATATTAACACTTGACAATTGAAGCATTTTATGGCATAGTTAATTCAGGAGCGGGGGAGAGGACATGATGCTTCTAAGGGTACCAATTCGACTCAACATCTTCAACACTATCGTTGGTTTAGGGCTCTGTCGCATCAACCAAGCACTACTGACATCATTGTCAGTCCTGTTTATCTCTGAACCGAAGATATTAAAGTCCACCTCAGCTCATGCTCTCAAAAAGAGTTCTGTGGCACGGACCAAGCGTCCCTGACATCATCGACGATTCAGAGCGGCACTGCAATATTAAAACCAAGTTTTGTCATCAACAACGCCAACTCAGCAACACCGACAATTTAGGTTCAATGGCAATTCAGTACAGGCTGAAATCAAAATGAAAACAGCCTAGTGGATACAATTCCTCTTAATTTCGTCACCGAGATATATTGGTCATGCACCATCACATAGTCTCGTGACTATCCGACGTAAAATATTTCAAATAAATCAGTTCGAGTAAAATCTTTTGTTTGCATATCTGCTACTTCCGCGCTAGCTTCTTAATGCTACACACAATCCAAGCTTGACACGCTACAATAGAGGCAAATTAAAAGGCAGTAGTGGCGTACAAATGGTAGATCTTGGAGTTCATTTCGACCAATCTGTCGCGAACAACAGGACTGAATCACTTTAATCGGGCTGCTATGCCAACCGGAAAAATTACAAGGACTAAATCTTCTAAAAGATGTTTGTGGGTTTGCTAACAAAGCATATCAGTGCCAAAAGTCAGTCGGAAAGAGATCAGCACTCTCGCCGACACTGGCATGTACCTTTGACACGACGAATTGGCCATGAGCCATCATCCAACATCACGCTGATGCGAGGTAACACATAGTAAACTGAGTTCAACCAATGTTTTACTCAGCAGGTCTATTATTGTTATAACATTAGTCAGTGCAACATGGCACAAACTAATAATTGGTCAATGTGTCCATTTGAGCACAACTCATGGTGACCGTGCGCCACACCAAGCCAAAAGGTCACATGTATGACCAAACAACAGTATCATTGTGTAAGACACAACACGATATAGTGATACAAGATCAACAAGTGCTTTGTCACAATGACTAAGCTCCTTCGACATTATCATCGGTTCTGTTCGTCTTCGATCTGATGGCATAAATTCATCTCATGCTCAACCAGTTCTCTATCCCACTAGCAAAATGTTGCGGACATCATTGTTGGTTCAGCTAAAATGAAACGAAATAGCATGAAAAAATCATGCAAACTTGGTTATGAGTTTAAACTTCCATTGACTAAAGAAAATGCAAAGGTCTATTGGTCTTGCACCCAACATCGCGTGTTTCTGAAAGCATCGTCGACATCGTGGTCAGGTTAGCTTCTTAACAATTTGTAATAAACTGAACATATTAATTCAATGCAATGCTTGCAAATTGAATGATTTTTCAGGGTCGCACACATCAATTGAATTTACATGTTCGGTTTGATGAATACAAGCTCACAATGCACCTCATATATTTTTACGAGAAAGTACGAAGGTCCCTTTTTGCCATCAACTTAAAGTTGGTGTAATCATCTTACTTTAAATATGAAACATTCATGTGAAGCTATTCACACTTTTACAAGTTTCAATTCCTATACAACAGGCACATCAACTGACATAATGTGTTCTAATTATTTTTCTCAAACAGAATTTTGCAGGGATCATATAGACAAGTGCATCTAGCACCAAAGTTGGACCTCTCAATCTATCTATGCCATATTATTATATACAATATATCAGTATCTATGAAAAGTTGATATAATTTAAGAGTCAAGGTCGCAGCATCATAACTCGTCCACACGACAGAAACCAAGACAATCACTGACATTGTCAATTTTTGTTACCAAGACAAATTATCTGAGGTAAAATCATTTGATCAAATTGACTTCGGTTAATGCTATGATTTCGCAGATACACTAGTGCGACATCAACACATATAAAGAGGAGCTACAGTTGACAAACATTAAAATTTCGCATCATTTTGCGATTATTATTTGCTATCACTGCAAAATTAGGAGTTGATGAAACAACCAGTCGTCGTCGGTTCTGCTCATCACTTAACTGATGATATTAAAATACACTTAAGCTCAGACTCTCATCAAGGAGCTCCGTTGCCGAACCAAGCGTTCTTGACATTATCAACGGTCCAGAGCAGCACTCTAAAATTAGAGCCAAGTGCCGTCGATGACAACACCTACTCAGTCTCACCGACACTGTCGGAGGTTCTTAATGAATTATGACATTTACAATCTGAGTGCGTAATACTTTCTCTCAATTGAAGTATTTCACGAGGCCTGAAGTCAGTGTCTACGACAAACTATTTGCTCAAGCATGGAAACTTATTAATTTGTTTTCCAATATCTGAAATTACATATGATAATTCAGAATCCTACTTTGTATCAAAACACTTTACAAATGAGTACCTAGCTCGGAAGTGGAAAACTATGCAGGTTACTCATTCTTTTGAAAAATTAAGGGATGCACATCTCTGGTGGAAGCAGGATATAACTCCTCATTTAAATGCCGTCACCCAGACGAACTAGCAAAGAGCCATCACACAACCTCGTAAGGTAGCACTTTTCATAGTTGAGTTCAAATTAACTCTATTTTGCTGATGTGATACTTCAATAGAGCAAACATACTCAATAGCAAAACTGACTCCGACTCAAAGAACTTTACAATTGCTTCGCTGCAAAAACCCATTGTCTCCGAGATCAAAATTTTGCAGACAACTGAGAGGCATATCAACCTCAACAAAGCGAGGAAGACCTCGACATGACGACATCTCATGCAGAAGACATCTAGCATGCTATTCCATGTCAAAATCAACAATGCTTTATAATAATAACTTATGCTTCGAGTTTTTATTTTTGTTTCGGTGCAGAGGACCGTGAACAAATCACTCCTCAAGACCTCCATGTAAAGATCAAGGAGTCATGTGCTCAACGGGTTTATTTCAACTATACGACCTAGTCAAAACTACTTGATTCAATTACGACTTATTAAATCAACAAAGCGAAACAATTCCACTTTTACCGCGAATTCGGTAAACAAATTCTTCCTCCAAGCTCATACGCTTGGTCGAGAGGATGCTCGACAACAAAAAACATATGTAAAACCTTACGGTTCACACCTCTTCCTCAAAGAGAACTTATTATGGAAAGTTCCACCAACGAATATGGTTTACACTTCTTCTAAAACAAAAAATTGCCGCCCAACATGACAAAAGGGTAATCAAGAAAGAGTTTGAGGTAGGAAATCTTGTACTAAGGCGAAATCAGAAAGACCCTGCTTAAGGCAAACTAGCTCCAAATCGGGAGGGACTATACAAAGTCCGGTCAAAAACTGAAAACGTAGCATACCACCTCGAAACATTCATTGGGGAAAACGTTCCCTCAAACTTGCAACGCTGCAAAGCTCCAATTATATTATAGTTAAGTTATATACGTCGATTAAATATTCATCATACTATCTTCTATATAACGTAACGCACGCTGTGTCTTCGACAAAGAGAAGCGCACCTTTACAACGGATGAGTGCTTAGGTACGGGCACGAATCTTAAAGCAGAAAAAACAAGGTTAAAGGTACCAATAGACCTTAACCGCGCTTGACGAGGAAAGCTCTAAACGACAGAGCACCATCGTCATAGTACATGCCCGGCAGAACGCCCAGCTCCGACTCCGAACACTCGAATAGGTAACCTAAACCTCTCGAGCACGGTGTCCAAGATACCCGCTATCAAGCGACAACCACCGTTTAGACGAGCACTAGCGCAGAGACATTGATCCAGCGTATAGAACATCTAAACTTTACTAAGTGAAACCTCAAAAATTCTTGTCGAACATAAATTCATCGCACGCATAAAATCTAAGTCTGAATAAACATTGACGGAAAGATAAAATGTAAGCGAACACTAAAACGATTGCGCTTATAAGTCGACTCCTCATGTCACCATAAGCAATCGACTGGGGGGCTCCTGTTCTGGACAAGACTTTTGGGCTTAGCCAAGCCCAATGTCACATCCATCGGCCCAATTCCACGTCCATTGGCCTATATATACAACCTTCACAAATCTCACAAGGTATGTCTAACTCTAACATCGACCTCCACTTCAATCTTTAGACGATTATTATGATGGGGAGACTCATTACTCTATGCAAGAAAGTGGTGTGTGATCGATTTGGTGAAGAAAATCATTTTGGTTCATGAAGGGTTGCAATTGAAATTATTCTATGATCAGTTTTGGTGTTGATTTTAACAAGTAATGTTAAAGGGGAAATTAACACACATACATTCTTGACTATAATGAAAGGTACACAATTGATTTATCTTAATATATGATATGCATGATTTTGAAATTATTCAAGTATATAAATTTTGACAAGTTTGAATAAGTTTGGCTTATGAGGCATGCTTTTATATGGTCTTCTTTTAACATAAAATCAGTGTATATAAATTGTCAAAATATGAAATGCATATTTTAGTATTATCATTATTGTGCAAGAAGTTTTAAATTTATAATTGTTGATCTTATATTATATGTGCATCATAATATGAAAGTTATTGTTAATTTCTTGCTTATATTGATATTAAAAATGATTTGGGTATGTTTTGAATTGTTGTAAGTTGGTGATTGTTCATGGGGAAATTAATAGAAAATGTTAATGATTTTGAATCATTGTTTATCTTTCTATTGATGATTATTTGAATTTGCCATTGAACATATTTTTACATGAAACTTGTCTTTGACATTTAGAATTTATGATACATGTATTAGTTATATGACAACTAATATGAAAAAGTTTCTTGCAATAAAATTGACATAAATTCTAAAGTATTATTTTAAGTTCATGTGGGATATATGACTTACATGTGTGACCCATTGATGAAGTAAAAGTTGGCCATGACAAATCTTTATGATCATGTTTGTTGGTGCTATACATAGTTAATGCATTGAATGTATGGTGTTTTGGATACATTCAAGTGGAAGCGGAATTTCATATTGAAATGATTATAGATATATAATAGCAAGAGAATAATGACATGAAGTTTGTTCATATGACATAATGATAATGAAATGACAAAAGTGTCATGGTTTTGTGGTAGTTGGTTAAAGCTATCAAGAATGTATAAAGAATATTCAAAGTGTCTAAAAAGCATAGTTATGTGGTTGATTGAATATTCAAAGTAATAAAGTTGAAAAATCTTGCAATTCTTTGACGAAAGGATTGATAAGGATATGATGTTTTCGGATATGATGGTTAAGTCATTGAAGACATCATTAGGGATGTGGTACAAGCCTATATTTAGTTGACCACCAATGGTGGAAACTCAACTCACACTTGAGTAGTATCAAGTCTTGAGTTCAATGATGAAAGTACACTATTAGAGTGATTGAAGTACTTGACAATAATAATATACATTCCAAGGGTAAAAGTACTTGGGCCATAAGAGATTAAAGTGGAAGGATGAAATTTTTCTCTTAATAGACATATAGCATATGTTTGCTTGAATGCATAATTATGGGTGCATTTATGATATAGTCTACCTATATGAGAATAAAGTGGGGCTGCTTCATAGAGTTCAAGGGCTTGACTCTTAAATTCTCATGAAAAGGATATGAGACACAAGGCCTTAACAAATGTGTCATTTTGATAATTCGATCAATGGTACCGAGATTTCATGTGTGAGTTATGCACACCTGTTCTAATGAATAATTGGTTCAAAGCTTGTCTACCAATCTATTCGGGGATGAGTGGAAACTTAACTTACTAAGTAATGGTTCAAATCGTGAGATACATTTATCTGAAACCATGAGATTTTCGGAACAATGAATTTAGATATATTTTGAAAATGGTGGGGGATTGTTGAGGAATTTCCAAAATATATTTGAAAGGTTACAATGGTTAATTTGAAATTCAAATTTGCTTTTTTGAAAAACCTTTCAAGGGTTGTGTCCCTTCACCATTGGACAAGTTTCTCTATAAATAGAGACACTTAAGAGGCAGAAAACACAATTTAATATGTAACAAGAAAATCATGAGATTCATGAGTCAGAGATTCTGCCTAAAATATCTAAATCATTTCTTCATTTCTCTAGTGCACGAGAGGAATTGAAGGAACATTGTTTTGTAAACTATCGTTGATCGATATGCTTGATGTGTGTGTGCAATTCATGTCAAGGTTTCCAATGTATCCTGAAGGGGATTCGCCGGTTAATCCTTTTGCATCCGGTTTACATAAACTGATGAGGGCGAATCGAACCTAAAGTTTAGTGTGTCTACACACGCTTTGGAATTTATGTGCAACATTCATCATGTTCTTCATCTTCTTCTTTTTGTTCAAGAATTTGCAGCGGACCCCCAACAATAATTCTCACATGACCTCCAACTTAGAACGATTCTTCCACCGATCCACACTGTGAGTTCTCTATCCTCTCTTTTATCTCCTAAGATAAAACTTGAGTTCTATTACGAACAATTCACATGCCAAACATGTATCTGTGAGTCGCAGTATCATTCGGGTTAAAGCTTCAACTTACCAGATCACAGTTGTTTATTTTTATAGTCACACTTATTGGATGAGAAGATTCCAATGAAAAGAGAGAAAATACAACGTGCAAAATGTAGAAGTACTCCTTTTATTTTTTGTCCAGTTGCCCAAGGTGGCTAGTGACTATCACAAACGATGGGAGAGTCATGTAGTTATTTATTGAACATCATTTGAATAATGAAATGAGCTAATAAGTTGATTTTGGTAAAAGAAAAAAAAAAAAAAAAACAACAGAATTGAAAAATATAAATACTTGTGGTAGATATTTGTTAATAATATTTTCTTCAATTTAGCCCTATAATTTTAGTTTTTGCTCTACAGATAGCTCATCGGTAGCGTTTTTTGAAAGATTTGTGTTGAGTGTGATTATCAGGAGAGGGTGCAGCTAGTGACAAAAATGGTTTAAGATTTTCACCCCCTACTCATACTCAAGTATATCGTAATAGCCCAAATTTGAAAGAGGCTTGGTGGGTAAGACATTAGGAGGTTAAAGTATGGAATATAATGGAGTAGTGGATCAGCATGTCAACTATGTATCTGACACGTTAGTTATATAGAGAGTTCCTCGTGAGACAAACACGAAATTGATTTAGTAGAAGAGATTTGACTCCTACAACTTATCAGAACCAATATTTGAATCCTAACTAGAAGAGGTACCCACATTAAGTGTTCAACATGCCTCGAGTAGAATACCTTCAGTGCAGGGAATAATGTTGGGCTTTTTGGGGTTTGATGTCCCCATGTAGTCTAAGATTCTTTTTCTTTTGGGGTCTTGTCCCACCTCAGAACCAAAAAAAAAAAGAAAAGAGTAAAAGAATCAAAATTCATCTAATAAAATGAATTGTAGATGACTAGTGACCAAAATTCACAAATGGATATACAATTTGTGAAACGTTAGTTACAGTTCCTCGTTAGACAAACACAAAATTGGTTTAGTAGAAGGGATTTGACTCCTAAAACTTATTGAACCAAGGTTTGAATCCTAATTAGAGGAGGTACCCACATTTAACGTTCAATACGCCTCGTGTAGAATACCTTCGATGCAGGGAATAACGTTGGACTTTTTGGGGTTTGATGTCCCCATACAGTCTAGTTTCTTTTTCTTTTGGGGCCTTGTCCCATCTCAAAACCAAATTAAAAAAAAAAAAAAAAAAAAAAAAGAGTAAAAGAATCAAAATTCATCTTATGAAATAAATTGTAGATGAGTAGCAACCAAAACTCACAAATGGATATAAAATTTGTGAAACTTTCTACAATATCAATTATAGAATAAAATGCTAAACCATCATGGTGAATCAGCCACCTTGATTTCCATAAAAAATTTTCTCTGTTCCTACTTTTGTTCCTTTGTTCTATTCTTCAAGTTGTGTATTCAAATAATCTTTTCTTCCTAAGCAAGATTCTACAAGTCTCTCTTAGTTGCCCTCATGAGCATCTCTTCCAGCAGCTTTGCGGTTCAAGTACCGAATGACAGCATCCTCAACCCTAAAAATAATACAAAAAATAACACAAACAAATTAAATATACTTAGATAAAATCACTTTAGCATATTTTTGTCCCTATGTTATATCAAATAAGGAGGCGGGGGGGGGAATACATTCATCAGTTCACAAGACATTCCTTTTCTAACTATACAAAGTCACAAGGCATTGCAATTCCTATGTCAATAGTCACCACAGATACCCTCATTCAACTTTCCACTTCCATAATAATACAAAATTACAAGGTCAAGCTTAAATCTCCTGCTGCCTCATGCATCCAAGTCATATTTGACACTTTTCAATTTCAGAAATAATATATGCATCATTTTCAGAGTAAAAACATTACTAAGTAGAAGTCCTACCATGTCGTATTATAATTCCTAATGTCGCTACTTGAGCATGGACACCGTGACAAAGAAAAATCTGATAGCAAAGCTTTATATGAAGTGTTGTCTTGTGCCTAGTAGCATAAGTCATAAGTGTCCAGCATAGGTGCTTATTCTTATTTGATGCCTATAATTCATAGGATGTCAATATATTCAAGACTTAAACACCAAATCTTAGCAAATAAATAACATTCAGGTCATAACCAAACAATAAGTTTATTATATGCACGCACGCCTCACAACAAAAATAAAAAAGGTAAAGCATTAACATAAATCTTACCATGGTTGATTATAACATTCAGAAGGTTGCTCCTTTTCAGAATTATGACTGGCTTCTCCTACAACAAGTTTTAGATCTTTGCTCTGAGAAGCAATCATAGCATTTGTAAACTCTGCTGGAGATTGACTAAAGCTAAGAAAGAAAGCATGTCTTCTACGATGCTCTTGGATCTTCTTTAGGTTACTGGAAATCATCTCATCACAAGCTTCAATCTCTTTTTGATTCTCACCGCTATTGCTAGCCAAGAATGCAGACATCTCTTTATGCAGTGGAATAGGCACATCGACCTGTATATCGTAACATGCAGTTCCAGCTGGACAATCTCCAGAAAGCTTGATGTTATGCTCCAAATATATAGGCTTTGGTTGTGACAAATGGTTTAACAACTTCTGAGCAGCCTTGGTGAATTCCATCTTCTCTTCCCCAAAAACCCTTTGGAGGGAAGGATCACAGATAAAGAACGAAGGTTCATCCGGACACTGTAGCTTCGTGGACTTCACATAATGCCAAAGAGCGGCTATTATTCTCGGGCGAGTCTCAACCTCAACCCCTAAAAGCTTAGACAATGGTGCTGAGACCATGAACTTCTCGGGTGAATATTTCAAATCTATTTTGATCACTGCAGTGAATTCTTTGTCTCCTTTCCTCTTCACCTCAAAACCATCCTGTTGTTTAGGCGAACGAGCACTGTCCCACACAATAATGTGGTTTTCAGGATAAAGATTCTGATCCAAGCAAATGGTAATTTTCTTGAAGAAATCAGATAACTTCAAGTCTGAAGGAGTTGATCTCTGCAAAATTCCAGGCACAGAATCACTACCATCTTCCAATACCCTTCCAATTATCTTCAGAGACCAAGAAGATTCCTTAGAAGTTTTATCCTCCAAGCCAACTTTTGTGTGATTCGAGAACGTATTGAAAACATAAATTCGAAGTGTTTTCTGAACATGGGGAGGACATCTAATACCCTCCTGGATATCAACCTTTCTCTTAGCCAATTCAGCATCCACCTGAGCCTCAAAATCAAGCAGTTGAGTATAAAGAGCAGACTCAGGCAAAATTGAAGCCACTTTCTCCAACGCTTGCTTCTCCGGTAACTCCCTCTTCCTTCTTGAAGCAGGAATCAATTTCATGGTCTTATCCAACACATTTTCATTCGCACCGGACAAACCTGGAGTTCGCAAAGAGTTCCTTTCGTTTTTTGCTCGTTTGGAGCTTCCAGTAGCCGGAGTCGATACAACATTGGTATTGGTACCGACATTATGCAAAGGACTAACATGGTTCGATTGAGGTAATTGTAATAAAGCATGCCCAGCCTGAGACTGCAATTGTGCATATTGAGGTTGTTGTGAAAACACATGAGAATGTGATTGGGGTTCTGAAAACTGAAATTGACCATGGAATTGGGTTTGAGGGAGTGATCTAGACAGAACATGGGTCCATTGTTGTTGTTGGGATTGGGACAGTGGTGATGATGTTCCAAAACGACCAAACAATGATGATGATAATGATGCAGATGCACCAAAATTCTTTGCTTGATCATTATTCATTCTTATTGTTCCTTCTATAATCTAAACCAGAATCCTAATCACATAAATTAACACTCAAATTAACTGAAACTGAACGTAAATTAAAAATATTATAGCATAGTATATAGTATAAAATAAAATTAAATAAAATAAGATTAAGAACAAAACATTTGTAACATGATGATGAAAATGAGATATTGATGGAAGTTGAGTAAGTTAATAACAAAAACGATTATAAATTTTTTTGTTATGATTATAATAATAATAAGAGATTGGTAGAAATAAAAAAGAGAGGGTTGAAGCATGTTCTTACAAATCGAAATGAGAAGAAGCTGAAGCGTGTCTCTCGGTCGTTTCGTGCCTGTCCTCGTCTTACGTGGTTTATATACTCCTCATGCTCTTACTCTGAATTTTTTTTAAATAAAATAATAATAATAATAATAATAGTAGTAGAAGGTGCGAACTACTTGACGTCAAAACTTACATCAGAATCAGATTAGATGGTCTAACGGTCTCATGCAAGTGGCTTCACTTGACACTGATATAAAATTTTAGTACTAACGTAACTAACAAGTAATTTGTTTTTATCCATATGAACATTTTTCATGGGATCTCCAATCACAAAGGTTGGATTCTCATTACTTGTGATTTTCAAGTGGCTTACGTTTATTTAGTTTATTATGTTAATGAAGTAATTGAATGTTAGGATATTCTCTTTTTCTTTTTTTTCATTTTTCACTCCTTATTAATCTGCAAGAGTATCTTTTTTTCGGCGACGAATGATTGCTCGAAGGGGCTTATGTTTGAAGTGATGGTGTATGTTGCGATGGCAACTAAGGAAATATAGACGAAGATCCTCCCCCGCACAATTCCAACGAAAAAGGTAGCAACAGAGACCATGCTTCTCGTCACAAAGGAATAGAAGTTATCCACCACAAGCACAAAAAAGGAAGAAGAGAGTCACTATCGGCCCAGTAAAAGGCCGTTCAAACTAAGGATTTTAGACTGTCGCATTCCTCGAGTTTTAGAAAAACCTATCAAACTCGAAACCTATGGCGGGATAACAGATCCAAACGAGCATGAGGAGCACATCGATATCATCTTGGATTATCACCAAGCACGCGGATTGGTCAAGTGCAAGCTCTTCGTCTTCACTTTCATATCATATATAGAAAAACCATATAATGTACCAAAAAAAGAAAAACCATATATAAAACCATAAAATTCAATTTGGATGTGTAAAATGAGTTTGAAAAAATATAATGTATAGAAAATTAAATTTTTAAAAAACCTAGATATTCTTAACACAATAGACTTATTTGGATTGTCTTATAAAAACTTATCTTCCAGCATAAGTTTTGTGAGATTATTTAGTAAAACTTATAAAACTAACTTACAACATATCGTTAGTTGGTTCAGTGGTGATTGGCGCTGAACTTGGTAGGGAGGACCACGGTTCGATCCTCCGCAACTGCGATCGGAAGGGGGCTGGAACCACTTGATGCCAGAACTGATCCTCGAATCAGATTCAACTGGTGGTGAAAAAAAAAAAAAAATAACTTACAACATATTTATAACTTGTGCTAAGCTTATTTTCAAAGAATGAATTCTCTTAAATGAAAAAATAAAAATTGAAGAAATAATGTGGACTATATAGATCATTGGATCATAACTATAAAACGAAATTTAAATCTAAAAGAAATTGATAGAAATTAATTGATAGTTGAGATGTGAAAATTGAGAAAAAAAAAATTGAGAGGATCCATTCTTTTATTTTTCATAAGCACCTGCAAAAAGATTGTGAAACTTGGAATTGGATCCTCGACTGCAAATTGTTCTGCGGCAGTTTCTACTGCAAACTTGCTAGCCTTTATGAATGTATCCCGTTCCTCCTATTAACAAACATTTTCCTAACCAGGCCCGTAATAATATATCTCAGCCATACAAATAATCCAAAGGCCAACAAACATGCAGCAGAGAATTTTGCAACTGAGAATCCGAGTCGATGAAACTTTATTTAAGTGAAAACTTTTAATTATTATAAAATTTTATTTATTTGCATAAACTATTTTTATAAATTCAAAAATAAGTCAAATTCAAGTTGACTTCTAAAGTTTTAATTACAATGATTTTTTTTTTTGGTACATATTATGATATTAATGATATTTTTTTTTGGGAAACATTGATTGATAAGTTTTAAATTGCATTAATACAATTATGATTTTTTTTTGTTTAACAAATATACAATTATGATTTAATAAATCTCAAGGTTGTCAAAACCGGACCGAACCGGCCGGTCGGACAGGTCAGACCGTGAACCGGTGATGTATCCGGTCCGGTTAACTCTGAAAACCGGCCTGCAGAAGAACCGGTAAAAAACCGGTGAACCGGCCGGTTCAGGCCGTTCGATGGTTCCATTTTATTTTTTAAAAAAGAGGTCAAAACAACGTTGTTTTATATATTATATATATATATATATATATACATATTTTAAAAAAAAAAAAAACGATGTTATTTGGTTTTATTTGTAAAAGAAAGATTAAAAAATAAACAAGTTACAAACGATGTTATGGTACTATTTTATATTATTGGACTTAGTTATTATGTAATTTTTAATTTAGTTTGTATTGAAAAATTTATGTCTAATGTATTAAAGTTTTAATTTTATATTAACTTTATAACATTTCATCTTTTTTAATGTAAAAATAAGAAATATTAATTCATTATTTATTTATATATCAATGAAAATATATATTTAATTAAAAATGGTCTGACCGATTCAATCCCGATCCGACCGGTTGAACCTTGAACCGGTAATGATCGGTCCGGTTATGAAAACCTTGATAAATCTTGTCTGTCTCCTACAACATTTTTATGAGAGATGACACAATTGCAACACTTTACAATCCGATCACGCCGTTATGCGTGTTTTGTCAAGTTTTGTTTCCACTTCCAACCACGTTGTCCTTTTTCTTCATCATCTTCTTCTTTCCCACCAACACAAGACCACCTTTGTCAGCTCATACTTGACCAAAAAACGCTTCTCAGGCACTTCAAACCTTCAGATGGGCATCAACATTCTCCAAATTCACCCATTCACAAACCACATACCGCACTTTAATCCACAAGCTTTGCATTTTTCGCCGTTTTGATTCCGTCAAGCAACTGCTCGATGAAATGCCTAGCTCAATCGGAGCTTCCCCGGGTGATGATATCTTCATAACTATTGTTCGGGGACTCTCCCGGGCTCGAATGACACGAAGTGTTATCAAAGTTCTTGACTTGGCTTACAAGTTTCATGGTACACCTTCTTTGAAGATTTTCAACTCAATTTTGGATGTTCTTGTTAAAGAGGACATTGATATGGCTAGAGAGTTTTATAGAAAGAGTATGATGGGGAGTGGTGTTCATGGGGATGATTATACTTTTGGGATTTTGATGAAAGGTCTTTGTTTAACAAATAGGATTGGTGAAGGTTTTAAGCTTTTGCAGCTTATTAAGTCTAATGGGGTTACCCCGAATACTGTCATTTACAACACTTTGCTCCATGCACTTTGTAGGAATGGAAAGGTTGGTAGAGCTAGGAGCTTGATGAATGAGATGGTGAACCCGAACGATGTTACATTTAATATTTTGATATCTGCATATTGTAAGGAAGATAATTTGGTTCAAGCTCTTGTGTTGCTTCAGAAGTGCTTTGCCGTGGGTCTTGTACCTGATGTTGTTACCATAACTAAGGTGGTTGAGATTCTATGCAATGCTGGCCGTGTAATGGAGGCTGCCGAGGTTCTTGAGAGAGTTGAGAGCTTGGGGGGTTCACTTGATGTTGTGGCTTACAATACATTGATAAAAGGGTTTTGTGGAGTGGGAAAAGTTAAAGTTGGACTTCATTTTCTTAAGCAGATGGAGAATAAAGGCTATCTTCCAAATGTGGATACCTATAATATACTCATACATGGTTTTTGTGAATCTAGGATGTTGGAGTTGGCTCTTGATCTTTTTAATGATATGAAGACTGATGGAATCAAACAGAACTTTGTTACTTTCGACACAATGATTCGAGGTTTGTGTTCAGAGGGAAGAATTGAAGATGGTTTTTCAATTTTGGAGTTAATGGAGGAAACCAAAGAAGGCTCTAAAGGACACATCAGTCCTTACAATAGCATAATATATGGTCATTTTAAGCAAAATCGTTTCGACGAGGCAGCCGAGTTTCTAACAAAGATGGGAAAATTGTTCCCTAGAGCTGTTGACAGAAGCATGACGATCATACAGCACTGTAACGAAGGTGCTATTGAAGATGCAAAGAAGGTATATGATAAGATGATTGATGAAGGTGGGATTCCAAGTATTCTAGTTTATAACTCTCTTGTTCATGGCTTTTCGCAACACGGTAGTATACGAGACGCCGTAGAGCTTATCAATGAAATGATAGGTAATAACTTTTTTCCGATTGCATCTACGTTAAATGCCGTCATCATTGGGTTTTGTAGACAGGGAAAAATTGAAAGTGCCTTGAAGTTCATGGAAGATATCAGTGCAAGAGGTTGTGAACCAAATACCGAAACTTACAGTCCTTTGATTGATGTGTTATGTAGGAAGGGAGACCTTCAGAAAGCCTTGCAGGTCATTTTAGAAATGGTAGAGAAGGGTATCCTTTCTGACCAATTTATTTGGAAATCACTTCTACTTAGTTTGAGTCTACAAAAGAATTTCAGTAAGAGTGTGTCCAACATAGATTATTTACTCTAGTGGATTAGGTAGACTTCAAATTTGTTTATAAAGGGTGGTTTCACCAGAGCAAAACTGACATCTGCTTTGGAGCATTCCATGTTGTCAATTATCAAATGCCATATAAGTTATTGATAAGTGAATGTCCAATTTATTTCAAAGGAGGTTTTGGTCAGCTTCTTTGGTTGTTCAAACATTCATACACCCATTTTCTTATTGCAGCAGATATTACTTATTTTTGCTTATCTGGTTTGGATCCAATGTGACACTTGAATATTTCTTCATGACATAGAGATTATGCCTTTTACTTATTGAATTGAATGTATGTATCTCTATCACTTTGATCACATGAGGGGTAGGAGCACTGAAGAGGGGAAGGAGCACTGAAGCCACCATCAACAGCTTCTTCAAAAAGTAGAGAAGAAGCTTGTTTAGAAATTGCTTCCTTCTTCAACAATAATGCCATAGCATATAATGAGATGGTTTCTAGTCACGGCCTTGGATTTAAGCCACTTCATCAAATCAGAACAAGGTACTGAAGAAAAAGATGTAGGAGACATCAAAGGCCATCGAAGAACACAAAATCATCTGGAAGAAGACAAGATGCACTATCATGAATGATGAATGGACTGGCAGAAGAAGGAAAACCATTTTGAACTTCTTAGTGAACAGTCCTAAAGGTTCAGGATTTTAAACGTCCATTGATATTCATATTTGGATTTGTATATCCTTACGCAAATGACTTTACGTACATAAACTGAATTCACGGAATCACGCTTATCTTCTGCAGCCCAGAAAACCAAAACGCTAGAATGGGTACCATAATGTAAATTGAGTTTGCATATTCGAACGTAAATTGAGTTCACGCTTACACTTCCAACATAAAATCACATAATGCAAGAATTGAACTCAAAATCACAACTTTCGAACTCAGGAATCACATCTTAATTTCTTACACGTAAAACTTGCAGAAGTAAAGAGAGTGATAGCAAGGAGGGAAGGGAACAGCCTTCTGGATGGAGCAAAGGAGTGAAAATATGATTTCTTCTTGTAGAACTATTGCTTTGACTGTTAGTTTTATTGATATTGTTATTTGCTATACTCTTTGACTCTTTGTGAGATTGAGGACAAACATGCTGAAAAGACTGTGTTAGTTTATGGAATAGTTAACAATACTTAATGGTTTGAGATGTTACATTTAGACACTTACACACGCTAAGTTGGATTGGAGATTGATTTCATATGTCAAAGTGGATATTCATTCTGAGTATTTTGTATGCATTGGGGTTAGCCAGTTGTGTTAATTAACTTTGAGTTTCCTTTGCCCCAAATATTATGTTAAGTGTTTGCAATTTTTGAAAGTTTCTCTTCCCCCCGGACTCTTTTTGTCCCCGAAATTTTGCCGAATTTGAACTAGAAAAACTACAGAAAACGTGTTCCGAATATTTTTTTTTGTTAAAGGGCAAAATCGAAATATTTAGGGGGGGGGGGGTATTTTGTATGTAATTGTGATGTGATTGTAATGTTGGCCCAGATAGTAGCGTAGTTTTGGCCTTATCTTCCGGTTTTCTACCCCCAAAAGAAACGATTGCTATACTGAAAATGTAGTATTTGTTTTTATCATCATAAGGAACGTATTGTGCAGGGCATGAGTAATATTGATATGATAATGAGTGTTCAAAGATAAAAACATAGTTTTTAGGTCCCATGTGCTGCTTCTCTGTATCAATTGACTTGACTTTTCAATCTAATCTCTTCTTTTTTTTGATGTGTGAATTTATTTAACAAAAATTTGAATTTGCATTCTTAAGCACTATACTCTTGCCACCACTATTTAAATGCATGCATGTATCCTCTCTATCTATGAAAAACACACAAAGACAAAACTAAATAGCATAAACCTCTTTCCTCCAAACAAAATGAAGTCATCTATACTGTTTTACCTTCATCTGCTTTTTCTGTTTACCTTAAACAAATTTGTAGCAGTGGCTGCAATATTAGGAAACCAAACAGATCATTTTGCATTGCTCAAATTCAAAGAATCAATATCCAATGATCCATATGAAACTCTTGAATCTTGGAATGCTTCCATCCATTTCTGCAAGTGGCATGGAATCACATGCAGCCCCATGCATGAAAGAGTTATAGGGTTGAACTTAGAAGGATATAAGTTACATGGATCTTTATCTCCCCATGTTGGAAATCTCACCTTTCTTAAGAATCTCAACCTTATAAGTAATAGCTTCTTTGGAGAAATCCCACAGGAGTTGGGTCAGTTGCTACAATTGCAACATCTTTATCTTAGCAATAACTCGTTTGCGGGAGAAATTCCTACAAACCTTACATATTGCTCCAATCTCAAAGTTTTATACTTGGATGGGAACAAACTGGTTGGCAAAATACCAATCGAAATTAGCTATTTGAAAAAGCTTCAAAGAATCTCTATTTGGAGAAACAATTTGATCGGAGAATTCCCTTCATTCTTAGGGAATATTTCATGCTTGACATATATTTCGTTTGCTTATAACAACTTAAAGGGAGGTATTCCACAAGAAATTTGTCACCTCAAAAACTTGACAATATTACTAGTGGGTGCGAACAATTTGTCTGGTACGTTTCCTTCTTGTCTTTACAATATGTCATCACTTACTACGCTCTCACTAGCTTTGAATAACTTCCATGGCTCTCTTCCACTCAACATGTTCTACACCCTCCCCAATCTCCAATATTTTGGAATTTCCCTGAATCAAATCTCTGGTCCAATTCCACCTTCCATTGTAAATATATCTTCTGCCTATACATTATTTGATATCAGTACAAATCATTTTGTCGGACAAGTTCCAAATCTAGGAAGGCTAAAAGATTTACTAACTCTAAATTTGGAACTCAACAACTTAGGCGACAATTCAGTTAAGGATTTAGAGTTTTTAAAATATTTGACAAATTGTAGTAAATTAGAAAAGCTTTCAATATCCTATAATAATTTTGGGGGCATTCTGCCAAATTCCATAGGAAATTTATCCACTGAACTTAAACAACTATATCTTGGGTATAATATGATATCAGGAAAAATTCCGGCAGAATTAGGACATTGTGTTGGCTTAATTCTCTTGGACATGTCATATAACCACTTTGAAGGAATTATTCCACCTACTTTTGGAAAATTCCAAAAGTTGCAAGGGTTAGGTTTGACTGGAAACAAACTGTCAGGAGATATACCACCATTTATAGGCAATCTCAGTCAATTGTTTGCATTGGATTTAAAACATAATATGTTTAAAGGAGATATTCCTCTAAGCATAGGAAACTGCAAACAGTTACAGTACCTAGAACTTTCACATAATAAGCTTACAGGGACCATACCTATAGAGATTTTTAATCTTTCTTCTTTAACAAACTTATTGAATTTGTCACATAACTCTTTGAGTGGTAACTTACCAAGAGAAGTAGGTTTGCTAAAAAATATTGATTTGTTAGATGTCTCTGAGAATAATTTGTCTGGGGACATTCCTGGAACTATTGGTGAATGCACAAGCTTAGAATGCCTTCAGTTGCAAGGGAACTCCTTCAACGGAACAATACCATCCTCTTTGGCTTCTCACAAAGGTCTGCGATATTTAGACCTTTCAAGAAATCAATTGTACGGACCAATTCCTGATGTTATGCAAAATATCTCTAGCTTAGAGTACTTGAATGTTTCTTTTAACATGTTGGAAGGCGAGGTACCAACAGGTGGTGTCTTTGGAAATGCAACCCGAGTAGCAATGATTGGAAACAATAAACTTTGTGGAGGAATTTCACAGTTGCATCTACCACCATGTCCTATCAAGGGTAGGAAACACGCAAAAAATCATAATTTCAAGTTGATAGCGGTGTTAGTTAGTGTGGTTTCTTTTCTTCTCATACTTTCATTTATTATAACTGTCTATTGGATACGGAAAAAAAACTCAAAAACGATCTTTTGATTCACCATCAATTGATCAACTAGCTAAGGTTTCATACCAAGACTTACATCAAGGAACTGATGGGTTCTCGAGTAGAAACTTAATCGGATCAGGAAATTTTTGTTCGGTGTATAAAGGAAATCTTGTGTCAGAAGATAATGTTGTTGCTGTAAAAGTCCTGAACCTCCACAAGAAGGGAGCTCGCAAGAGTTTCATTGTTGAATGTAATGCACTCAAGAATATTAGACATCGAAATTTAGTTAAGATTTTAACATGTTGTTCTAGTACAGATTACAAAGGTCAGGACTTTAAAGATTTAGTTTTTGATTGCATGAAAAATGGGAGCTTAGAACAATGGTTGCATCTCAACATTTTAAATGCAGAAAATCCAACAACATTGGACCTCGGTCATAGATTAAACATCATTATCGATGTTGCTTCTGCATTACATTAGCTTCATCAAGAATGTGAGCAATTGGTCATTCATTGTGATCTAAAGCCAAGTAATGTCCTTCTGGATGATGACATGGTGGCTCATGTGAGTGATTTTGGCATAGCTAGACTCGTCTCAGCCATTGGCGGTACCTCTCATAAGAATACTAGCACAATTGGAATAAAAGGAACTGTTGGCTATGCACCTCCAGGTATGTTTGAAATTATTGAATCTTCCATTGTTTCTTTATCATGATATGTTTGTGTAGACTTAATATTAGGGACATAGTATTAACAGTTCTTGCTACATGCATGTTTTAGAGTATGGGATGGGTTCTGAAGTGTCAACATGTGGTGACATGTATAGCTTTGGAATCCTTATGTTGGAAATTCTTACCGGTAAAAGACCCACTGATGAAGCTTTCAAAGATGGTCAAAATCTGCATAACTTTGTTGAAATTTCATTTCCTGATAATCTTATGAAGATTTTGGACCCACATCTTGTATCAAGTGATGCTGGAGTTTCAATACAAGATGGAAACAGTGAGAATCTTATTCCAAGTGTAGAAGAGTGCTTAGTTTCACTTTTTAAAATTGGACTTTTTTGTTCAATGGAATCACCGAAAGAAAGAATGAATATTGCGGATGTCACTAGAGAGCTTAGCATAATCAAAAAAGCCTTTCTCTCTGGTGAGATAAACTTATATTTTTATATGTTTATTTGAATCTTGTTGTGTATTTCAAATTCCTTAACAGCAGAATACAATGGTAATAATGTGCTTCTTCTTGATTGAAATTTCAGGTGTTCGCGCTCATTTGTGGAAAGAGAATTGTATTCAACTTGATGCACCGATGTTAAGAAATTGAATGGTCCTTCTGGAAGCACATGTGACAAATTCTAGTTATTACTGTTAGCAACATTTGGTTCTGTATGATTGTGTTTAATGTAGATTTGCTGGCATCCTACTAGTAGCTATAAATAAGTAATGTTGTTGTATTAATTTCTAATTTAGTGTATGATAATTGATACTTCTCCTATATTTATCTTCAATTTCATTTCTTTGTCATGTATTTTCTTTCATTTTATGTAGTCTGTAGTTAAAACTGAGTGCAAAATTGTTTGACTCACCATTCTTGGTTAATGGTGTAATAATCATTAGACTCAAAATTGTTAGCCACTGTAGTCTGTAGTTAAAACTAAGTGCAAAATTGTTAGACTCAAAATTGTTGAACCGGCGCAAGGTGGGTTTGAACCGATGCGAGACGTGGAGAGCTGGAAGTTACATGAACCGGTCTCCGGTGGGATATAGCCAATAAACACTGGTGCATGCGCAAGATTTGAACAAAATCCGTTTTGATACTTTTAAGGGTTTTTATTTTTATGTAAATAGGGACTTTTTTGGTACATGTTTTAGAGTATGGGATGGGTTATCAAGTGTCCACATGTGGTGACATGTATAGCTTTGGAATCTTGGTACTAGAAATGCTTATCGGTAGAAGACCTACTGATGCAACGTTTGAAGATGGTCAAAATCTGCACAACTTTGTTGCAATTTCATTTCCTGATAATCTGATAATCTTGTATCAATAGATGCAATTGCAAAAGTAGTAATAGAGGATGGAAACAATGAAAATCTTATTCCAAGTGTAGAAGAATACAATTAATTGTTTTTGGCTATGAGCATTGTTTATGTGAGTTCAACCTCAGGCTTCACCCTTCTCCCTTCCCATGTGTGGCCATTAGGCCACCTCTGCAACAGCATTGTCCCACATCAGGAACCGCGTATGATGATATCGGCCATGTTCATTTAAATCTTCTCACCAAAAATTAAAATTTATGGACCCCAGATTCCAATCTACTTTAGATATAATGAAAAATATGTCCTTAAACATTCTGTCAAATGTGTATTTCTAGCAACTTTCAAATCAATATATATGAAGCTAACTGAGGCTCTGCTATGATAAATAAATAGTGTAGTGGTAAAGTGGTGCTACTATAAATAGTTTTTGAAAATTTAAAATTATTTCACACCACAACAGTTGGAATGCTCATTATAGCAAGAACAATGACGACAACCGCAACCACCGCATTTGCGACCGCATCCATAATTTAAAATCATATAGCTTGGTGTTTATTAAAACTTCCCAAATAGTGATAGTTATATATTTTACTTTTAATGTTTTAGTTAAACCCACACACGCACACTTTGCATAAGGAAGGTCCTGAACTATATATTAGTACTAACTTTTTTGAACATGGATGTGTAGAATCAACTTTTTATTTTGCCATCGGAGTTGATAGAAAGATTTAGGGTTTCTATTGGAGTAAAAATGAATTGCGACCTGAGTTTTGTGTCTTATATATTAATGTAAATGATGAAACATGGATAAATAACTCTTAAACATATTTAGATTACAATGTAATAATCTTTAAACATTAACTTTAGATTATAATGCAACAATATTTTAACAATGTTAAACACTTTCATGATTGATTATAGGGATAATAGGTTTTTATCCTTTGCAAAGTAGGTCTGTTTTGTTTTACCTCATGTAAAAAAATTCTTTAAGTTTTCCCCCTTTCAAAGACTTTTGCGTGTCATCGCAATATAAACTGGGTCTTTGTTTTTCTAGTCTTCCGTGCCTTTTCAAATAATTTATCACCTCCTTATACAGCTTCAAATTGGACATATGCACTCCCTTCATTTTTATGACCTCACAAAGAGCCGTTAAAAAACAAGTGCTAGAACAACCATCTTCACCTCTGATGTGAACTGAAGTTTCATAATTCTGACATGAACTTATAAATATGCCGAGCCCCCTTCCCGATGGCGTGTTGAGCAGCTGCTGACATTGCAAGTACATGTTACATGGAGCTTTACCCTCTGTCATTTACAAACTTCCTGGTGTTGTAACCCACCTGTTCATATGCTCCTTCTAAGCATCGGAATTACACGAATCAGAAAGCATGGTAAATGAATAATCCAACGACACTTTTTCCACAATTTCACGAACCGTGTCGTCTGACAAAACAAAATGAGAGATAAATAATTAGTTACTTATACCTATTTTCTTCAAACACATACAAACTTAAACAAACAAAAAAGAAAAGATTCCTGTTATTGGTCGAACTTTGTCATTGCTTTCCCAACCAAGAATAACTCTAACAGAATTGCTGTTGTGTATGCACTCATAGATACCTCCATGTCCTGCGAAGACGGATAACAAAATGTCTCTGCTCTGTGCCCCTTTTAACATCTTACAAAGCTCGTCAAGTATGTCTATGTCTGTGGCAGCATCCTCTTTGTCTTCATCAGATATGTAGGTAATGTTTTCGGCTGGAAAACGAAAGAAATATATCAGTATGTTTCGAAGTAGTTTGGTTGAAGTAATGCAACCTTGTGTTATTTTCCTCTCACTGGGTCCAGAGGGCAACGAAATATTCCTGTAAGCATTCTTGTAGGAGAGACCAACAATAAGTGCTTTTTTGGACATGTGTAGAATCAACTTTTGTTTGTCACATAATAAAGTTGAGGGAAGAAGAGGAAGGACTTAGGGTTTCTGTGTGTAGAGCATAAATGAGTTGCGTGGAAATGAAAAATGAGCTACTATAGCCTAGAGGTGGGTTTTGTATTATATATTGCCCGCCTATTTTATGGCACAAAGGTAAACCTGCTCAAATTTAAACACAAATATAATTAATAATCTTTAACCCTTTTCTCGATGCTCGGGTTTTTAGAATGTCATATATAATATTCCATTTGTTTTAACATTTAATTTGGGTTATATTATTTTTTGTTGACATGATAAGTTATTATATATAGATTATGTTTCAAGGATTAAACTCATAACCATTTGTTTAAAGGACTCAAGACTTCAATCTTCTTGGAACAATCAACCGTTAGAAAAGTTAATAATGATTGAGTTTTATCCTTCATAGTTTGTTGACAATAATTCAATTTCATGGAAGTTTGCATTTTTTTCTAGAACACTAAACCACCACACATAGAGATTTCAAACAGAAATTTTATACTCTTTAATGATTGTATAGACGCTTCTCGCAACTATTGCTCATGATTAGATATTTTTTTGCATTTCTAGCATTCTAAATTGACCAATTGACCAATCCGTTGCGAGTTAAACTAATCTCAAATCCTTGTGCAATTTTCATAATTTGAATATTTAAAAGTACAAATCATAATAAAATTTGATGGATAACTTATGCCCTCAACTTCTATCCAACTAAACCAAATCCCAACATGGTGGGTTCGAATAAATTAGAATGAAGAGTTTAAAATTTCAATATCACAACACTAAAATCCAGGGTAGTTTAATGCTTGAAGGCTTGAACATAGTAGCCTTTATATTGAGGGGGTCAAATTCCATGTAGTATGTCCTCATCATCATTCCATGAGCTCGTCCAGACGGATCGAATTGGCCACCATCACTCACTTGAACTGTAAGTATGTAAATGGAAAAGATTTCAATACAATAATAGATTCGATGTGGGAACTTTTTAAACCAACAAAGCATTGCAACTTTCTCGTTATTGTTTCTCATTAATATGGAAACCTTCAAATTTACAGCAGCATGACAACTTGTTTTATATTATTCAATTAGAGCATCACCCCAAAAACTGGAACCATAAAAAAGAATAAGCCAATGATAGATCCTCCCTAATCCACACACACACCACTAATGTTTTTTTGACACAAACAAAATGATATTCATTCATTTAAATTGACATAATACATCAAATATAAACACATATTCAACTTCGTTAAAAACGTCAAGGATGAATCTGCAAACAAACTCACAACATCCGAGTTAATAGCATACAACGGCAAAATTCCTACTACAAATAATATGATAAAATTAAAATCACCGGAATATTCATGCTTCCGGATCTGCAACGTTGATGCCTAAATCATTGATTGAATCTGTAATTGGCTGAAGATAATCTTTCGAGAAGAATCAAATGAACACCGCAACAATACGGGAAATCAAATAACGCCACACAAGACGACGACCCACACAACGCCGCACTTAGACGACGAAATTACACAAAAAACACAAAAGAAAAACTTAATCTATGTGAAAATCACTTAAGGCAACACTCTTTTCAATTTTTTATAATTAATAATGAAAGGGGTGCCTTATTTGAAGCTCCGTAAACTTGACAAAAAGTTTAAATAAATTACTTATAATTGAGGTTGTGATAAAAGTAATCAATATACAAATGACTATAAGATGGCCAAATTTTATAACCATCAAAACTTGCCTAACATAGTTTGTAGGTTTCGATTAAATTTGGTATGATTTAAAAAAGTTCACTAAGAGGTAGAAAATCCAACACTTCACAAATAAGATTAATAAAGGAAAGCAATTTATGTCTTCGTGAGCTTAGCTCAGTTGGTAGAGACATCACACTATATGTGCAGGAGCCCGGGTTCGAACCTAGGACACTCCACTTATTCACCTTTAAGGTGGATTTTCTAGCCACTAAGCTACTTGACCAAAAAAAAAAGGAAAGCATTATTTTTTGTCTTAGATGAAGTGGTAAATCCACTGAAATTAAACTCACACAACTGTGAGATCCCGGGTTCGAACCCGGGTCATGACGTCCGGCCTAACAATTTCGGCATTTTTGTCAGTTGAGCTAGGACTTATAGACAAGGAAAGCAATTTCTATAGCAACAAAAAAGGAGAAGAAAAATGATTAAAAAGAAACCAAATATAGACATCAACCACTATTGTTTTCAGTTAGTGACCTTTCAATAACCACCAACAACAGAAAATTCAAGATTGAAAAATAAAATTTGTTGAGAAGAACAACTATAAGTTTGGATATAAAGTAATTAAAAGCTGAATAACTTACACAAATTGAGATTTGAAATTAAGGAAGCCACATCACCATCAACAAAATCCCTAGATTAACATCATCGACTCAAAACAAATAACTATAAGAAAAGTAATCACTTACAAATCTTGATTTATTTACTCATCTTCTTTGTCGGTAATAAAAATCGGTGCTTCTTCCTCTACTTCATGGTACTATCTTGTCAAGAGAGACAGTGTGCGACTTGCCGCAAATCAAACACTTGTCACAAAAAGGATGATAAATATGAAATGAATAAACAAAGAAAGGAGGTTAAAAGATTGAGAGAAGAAAAAAAAATATATAGAACACGCATAGAAAGAGAAAGAAAAATTATAAGGAAGAAAAAGAGATTGTGAGAAATGAAAGAGAAAAGCCTAATTTTTAGGTAAATAAAAATTATAACGGCTATTAATTAGGAAGTTGAATATTAAGTCTATATTTTACTCCTCGGTGCAAGCCTAAGTCAAATGCATTTTCAAAAAAATTAGGGTTTAAGAGGTAAATTCAAATTTGGATACATATGGTGGTAATTGGGGTGGTCATTAAGAGGGAAATTAGGAGGAAAAAAAATTAGAATTTAAGAGGTAGCAAAACTTTACTTTTATCATAATTAAGATAAGATTAAGATTCTACACTTTTATGATTTTTTTTTTAATCTAGAGAGAGATTCTAGATTTTTTTAAGGGTAAAATATGTTTTCAGTCCCTAGTTTTACAATGAATTTTGATTTTCGTCCCTATATTTTAAAACCACTTTTTTTCGTCCCTGATTAATTATGTGTTTTGGTTTTAGTCCTGGATTGACGGTCAACTGACGGTTGACTAACGGATGTCCACGTGGACCTGCCATGTCAGATTTTTGTAACGCATGGCATCCTACAAGGACTGCCACGTCAGCATTTTGCAATTTTTTTATTGCCATGTCAGAAATTATTTTTAAAAAAATTAATTAATTTTTTTTTAAAATTACAATAATTTTTTTTTAAAGTAACTAAAACATTTTATTTAATGGCTAAGAGTGCTACTTGTTTGTTTTTGTACAACATAATTTTTAGAGCACAAGATGAGAATAACCTTAATATATCGTTTTTGTTGTACCATAATGTGAATGTATAACCTTTGATTATATTTGAGTGCTACTTGTTTCACCATACAAAATGATATTTAAACAGTATAACCTTTAATTAGTAAAGAAAGAGCACTAGATAAACACAATATTCCAAAATAAGGTCTTGTATTCCATATCCAAAATATGTCAATGTAAAGAGTTTACAAGACTTTTTGCGGTAGTAACTAATACCATTTCAAAATAAGGTTGCATTAGCATTCCTTTTACATAAGTACTAAAAACATTCCAAAAGAGAAGGTTGCAGTAGCATACCCTTTTTTTAATTACTACTCAATTATTATTGTCTTTAGTTGTTTTGAAACAAAAAAAAAAAAAAAAAAAACGAATAATAGACACCGACAGAGTAAACTAATTTTACACTAAACTTTTTTGTTTTTACATTATTTTTTAAGAGATTAATTATTATATATTGACGGTGTAAAATTTTTTTAGACATGCATTCGATCAAATCACATTATTAGTTTAAAAAAGAGTTTAATTGATATACACTGACGGTGTAAAATAATTTTACACGATCATCTAATAATAAACCACCAATCTTCCATGTCATATGAAAAAAGTGAGGTAAAATGGAGTGACGTGCTGTGCATATAAATTAAATCCTTTAAAAAATATCTCCTCGTATATCTCCCAAGATTGGATGCATGTGAATTAGTTTGAATATCAAAAAAAAGATTGGATGCATGTGTAAATTAAAAAATTACACTGAGAGATGACACAATTGCAACACTTTACAATCCGATCACACCCTTATGCGTGTTTTCTCAAGTTTTGTTTCCCACATTGTTCTTTTTCTTCATCATCTTCTTCTTTCCCACCAACACAAGACCACCTTTGCCAGCTCATACTTGACCAAAAAACCGCTTCTGAAGCACTTGAAACCTTCAGATGGGCATCAACATTCTCCAAATTCACTCATTCACAATCCACATACCGTACTTTAATCCACAAGCTTTGCATTTTTCGTCGTTTTGATACCGTCAAGCAACTGCTCGATGAAATGCCTAGCTCAATCGGAGCTTCCCCGAGTGATGATATCTTCATAACTATTGTCCGGGGACTCTCCCGGGCTCGAATGACACGAAGTGTCATCAAAGTTCTTGACTTGGCTTACAAGTTTCATGGTACACCTTCGTTGAAGATTTTTAACTCAATTTTGGATGTTCTTGTGAAAGAGGACATTGATATGGCTAGAGAGTTTTATAGAAAAAGTATGATGGGGAGTGGTGTTCATGGGGATGATTATACTTTTGGGATTTTGATGAAAGGTCTTTGTTTAACAAATAGGATTGGTGAAGGTTTTAAGCTTTTGCAGCTTATTAAGTCTAATGGGGTTACCCCGAATACTGTCATTTACAACACTTTGCTCCATGCACTTTGTAGGAATGGAAAGGTTGGTAGAGCTAGGAGCTTGATGAATGAGATGGTGAACCCGAACGACATTACATTTAATATTTTGATATCTGCGTATTGTAAGGAAGATAATTTGGTTCAAGCTCTTGTGTTGCTTGAGAAGTGCTTTGCCATGGGTCTTGTACCTGATGTTGTTACCATAACTAAGGTGGTTGAGATTCTATGCAATGCTGGCCGTGTAATGGAGGCTGCCGAGGTTCTTGAGAGAGTTGAGAGCTTGGGGGGTTCACTTGATGTTGTGGCTTACAATACATTGATAAAAGGGTTTTGTGGAGTGGGAAAAGTTAAAGTTGGACTTCATTTTCTTAAGCAGATGGAGAATAAAGGCTATCTTCCAAATGTGGATACCTATAATATACTCATACATGGTTTTTGTGAATCTAGGATGTTGGAGTTGGCTCTTGATCTTTTTAATGATATGAAGACTGATGGAATCAAACAGAACTTTGTTACTTTCGACACAATGATTCGAGGTTTGTGTTCAGAAGGAAGAATTGAAGATGGTTTTTCAATTTTGGAGTTAATGGAGGAAACCAAAGAAGGCTCTAAAGGACACATTAGTCCTTACAATAGCATAATATATGGTCATTTTAAGCAAAATCGTTTCGACGAGGCAGCCGAGTTTCTAACAAAGATGGGAAAATTGTTCCCTAGAGCTGTTGACAGAAGCATGACGATTATACAGCACTGCAACGAAGGTACTATTGAAGATGCAAAGAAGGTATATGATAAGATGATTGATGAAGGTGGAATTCCAAGTATTCTAGTTTATAACTCTCTTGTTCATGGCTTTTCACAACATGGTAGTATCCGAGAAGCGGTAGAGCTTATCAATGAAATGATAGGTAATAACTGTTTTCCGATTGCATCTACGTTCAATGCCGTCATCATTGGGTTTTGTAGACAGGGAAAAATTGAAAGTGCCTTGAAGTTCATGGAAGATATCACTGCAAGAGGTTGTGAACCAAATACAGAAACTTACAGTCCTTTGATTGATGTGTTATGTAGGAAGGGAGACCTTCAGAAAGCCTTGCAGGTCTTTTTAGAAATGGTAGAGAAGGGTATCCTTCCTGACCAATTTATTTGGAAATCACTTCTACTTAGTTTGAGTCTACAAAAGAATTTCAGTAAGAGTGTGTCCAACATAGATTATTTACTCTAGTGGATTAGGTAGACTTCATATTTGTTTATAAAGGGTGGTTTCACCAGAGCAGTTGTGGCATCTGCTTTGGAGCATATTCCATGTTGTCAATTTTCAAATGCCATATAAGTTATTGATAAGTGAATGTCCAATTTATTTTATGAAACTGCAGGCTTTCTACAATTTGGTCCCTAGAAAAAAAAAAATTAAAATGAAAAATATCATGAAATAGAATTTTTTTTTTGTTCAAAAAATAAGTTCTTTTAGGTATGTCAAATTAGTCTTTGGAATTGTATCCAAGAGACTATTGGATAATCAATTTTAGACATCATTTTCAAATGTTGTTAATTTCATGAAATAAATCGTCTGACGACAATTTCAGAATTACATTTGGTGCATTTACTGCATCACACAGTTTTACGTTTAAACCATCGATCTATGATGTAAAATTATTGACCGAGATTGTTTACAGCGTGAAACTACATGGAGTCATTACTGCATGCGATCTCAGTACAACAATTTCAACGATTAATTGTCATAGTCATAGCCACTTTGTTTGTTGGTACTTGGCAGGATACGGCAGCATTATATTGTGGCTATAATTTTAGACTTTTTATTGAAATTCAAGTTAGATATTTATACATTTCTGTTGCCACATATTAATGATTGAACCAATAGCTATTTGTAGTTGAAGATTTATATAAATTATCCACACTCAATGTCTTAGCTCAGCACCTTTTAAACTACTTATTTATTGGGGCATGGTATATTATTGATGTAGATTTTTATCAATCATTTTATGCACTTTGTATTTTACTTGTTCTTGCAGATCTTATCTTTATGGTTATGGGTCTCCATAACAGAAGTGAAGTCCCGTTTGATAAAATATTGAGTTATCTTCTGCAGAATTCATCATTTCCAATTGTAAACTGTTCCTAAATCTCTCTTGGTCCTCTACATTCCACTCCAGTATTCTTCATTCCCCTATTTCTAATAATATGAAATAGTCAACATGAACAAGTCATACTTATCAATGTTCACACGGAAATGGATTAGACGCAGTCAGCTTTTTCGTGCAGTCGCGCAGTCTTGACATTTGTGGCCGTCCAATCAAAATTGGACAGTCTAAAAAAATGCAAATTTTATGTTTATTTAATAATACTAAATATACTGTGTCAAAAAAAAATACTAAAAATACAAAATCGGACGGTCACAGGCATCGAATCCTGACTGACTTGACTGCATCGAATACTGACTCATGTTCATACACACCATATCGGAGCAATTTGATTAATTGGCCATGACTAAGCCAAGCCAACAAGACAAGAATAGGTAACCTGTCAATTTTATACAATAAGCATATTTGGATTTTTGTTTGGCTATTCATCTTTTTTTAGATAACAATGAACAATTTTTCTTCAATTTTTAATCATTGTCATATCTTTGTACAAAACAGGTACAAATTATGATGTTCAGAAAGCGACATGAAGGCGTTGTCCTTTTGTTTTAGCCTTGTTGTATGAATAAGGTTCAGGTTGCAATGGATGGCTGCTATGCAAATCTAAAACAAAGTCCTTGATTCCCTGATAAGTTATGGGTCTTATGTAAAATGCTACTATTAACTTATTTAAATCCATTTATTTTTCTATTTATTACGTAAATTGTACTTTTCAATTTGGCATGATACGTGACTATTATTATAGCTAAATTTTGTAGAAATCAGGTTACCTACCACAAAAATTCTAATTATATTTCCTAGTTTAAAAAAAAAAAAGGAGATATTGTCAATTCCTCTCCTCTAATTCATGCTTAGCAGATACACACCCATTCTTTTTTCCTTTTTTATTTTTTAATGCATGATATATACACCCTTTCTTCTTTCTTTCCATCTTTATTTATTTTGAAACGATGGCTTGCCATTTATCTATGGATAAAATGACAAGTATCACTATAATTTACATACAGAATTACGAAGTTTTAAGTTTGAACTAGAATGAAAATATTCAATCTAAGAATATCGACATTTTCAATTGAGTTATATTATATGTGATTCATTAAAATCATGTTATGTGATCAAAAAAATTAACGGTAAATACTAAGAACAACAATTTTAAAATTTACGGCACTAAATTAAAAAAAAAAACTTACATGGAGTAAAATCAAATAATCCATAATAAAAATAAAATCAAATAATATTATAATTACATATTACTCTTTCTTTTTTGACAAAGACGATAATTACATTCTTATTTAGTTGATAGGAAAATCATAATATATATACAAAAACTAGATTTTGAAGGATATAAAAATGGTGAATTTTGTTTATATGTTATCAATCAATACAAAAATGATTGTTACCAAAAAAAAAAATCAATACAAAAATGATAGATTAGTTATGCAAGGATAAAAATGATGATAAATTTTCCTTATATAAAAAACAACTTTAATAGCTAAAAGAGGAATCTGGTACAAGTTTGACCTTCTATGAGACTACAAATCTCTATCTCTATTCATTGTATCTTGTGAAAAGCCTAAGTGCAGATCAATGATGTTTAATCAAACTGCTTAGCTTAATTAATTGATTTATCATCATCATCATAAGACATAGAAGAAGTTATCTCTAAATTAAATTCTCTTCCCCACAAACCCAAACAAACTTCACAAACCTCAAAAATTCCATTTTCTTTTCAACTCAAAACCAACCACAACAATTCCAACACCAAAAAAAAAAACCTTTTCCTTAAAACTTAATCCACACAAACCCAACAACGATGGTGTTCAAAGAAGCAGGTTCATCTTCCTATTCACTTCCACCATACCCAAGAGAAGACACCCCCCTTCTCACTAACTCACCCCCTCTCTCCTCCCAATTCAAAACCTGCGCCAACGTCTTCATCTCCATCGTCGGCGCCGGCGTTCTCGGTCTCCCATACACCTTCAAAACAACCGGTTATGCCACCGGTTTAATCATGCTTTTCATCGTCGCTTTCATCACCTACCACTGTATGTTACTCCTCGTCAGCACTCGCCGGAAGCTAGAATCAATCATGGGTTTCTCAAAAATAAAATCTTTTGGCGATTTAGGGTTCACAATTTGTGGCCCATTTGGTCGATTCTCCGTTGACACCATGATTGTGCTTTCTCAAGCTGGGTTTTGTGTTAGTTACCTTATTTTCATTGCTTCAACTTTATCTTTTCTTGTCGCCGGTAACTCCACCGGAGAAACAGTTCCGGTGTTTCTAGGTTTAACTCCTAAGGTTTTGTTCCTTTGGGGTTGTTTTCCTTTTCAATTAGGGTTGAATTCTATTAAGACTTTGACTCATTTAGCCCCTTTGAGTATTTTTGCTGATGCTGTTGATATTACTGCTAAGAGTGTTGTTATGGTTGAAGATGTTTTTGAATTTATGCAAAATAGACCTAATTTGGAAGCTTTTAAGGGTTTTTCAGTTTTATGCTATGGTATTGGTGTTGCTGTTTATGCTTTTGAAGGTATTGGATTGGTTTTGCCTTTGGAAAGTGAGACTAAAGATAAAGAGAAATTTGGTAGAGTTTTAGGTATTGCAATGGGTTTGATTTCTGTGTTATTTGGTGCTTTTGGTGCATTAGGTTACTTTGCTTTTGGTGAAGAAACAAAGGATATTATTACTAATAATTTAGGTCAAGGTTTGATTAGTATTGTGGTTCAATTAGGGCTTTGTATTAATTTGTTTATTACTTTTCCTTTGATGATGAATCCTGTTTATGAAGTTTTTGAGAGAAGGTTTTATGATTCTAGGTATTGTTTGTGGATAAGGTGGTTATTGGTTTTGGTTGTGAGTTTAGTGGCTCTTTTGGTGCCTAATTTTGCTGATTTTCTTTCACTTGTTGGAAGTAGTGTTTGTGTTGTTCTTGGATTTGTGTTACCTGCTTTGTTTCATTGTATGGTTTTTAAGGATGAGTTGGGTTGGAGATGTTTGGTTTCAGATGGAGCAGTTATGGTTTTTGGATTTGTTGTCGCTGTTACCGGGACTTATACTTCTGTGTCAGAGATTCTTTCTCCTAAGGCCTGATTTGGTTTGGAAGATGAAATGTGCAAATTTTCAGGTGTTTTTGATGAGGGAATCATTTTTTATATGTTGCATGCTGAAGGATATACTTGGTTGTTCCTTGATGAAGATTCTTGTTCCTTATTGTTAATTGAGCAGGAATTTCTTTTACTTGGGTCATCAATTGGATTTGATGCTGCACTGAAGTTTTTGTTTTTTGTCGATTGCTACGAATTCTTTGTTGTAGTATTTCTTTTAATTTTCTGTAAAAAGTTGTAGCTATAGTTTGTTGGATATTGAAGAAATAAAGAAAAAGGGAACATATGCAAGTGTACCTTGAACATTTTTTGTAAGTTTGAGAAATACTACATTTGTTGTTTGAAATTTTCTTCTTGATTCATAGACCTATAGGAATTCCTATAGTGATGTAAGTCGTGCTTTTCAATTTGTTCGGGAAGGGTTAATTCGAAGCCCATATCCTGAGCCTGCTTAGAAGGGACTCCATAACGGAGATCTTCTTTGACACGCGGACATATGAATATCCTTTTGTAGATTCACATGGGAAAAAGAAAATATTGCCGATGTATCAATTCAACGATCTCGAACATGGCTCTAAAATTGCAACTAGGTTTATTAATTATTGCAATTCAAGAATTTTAGTTCTAGATTCAACCATATGACTGAATTTTTTAGGGATTAATTGTTTCCAACTTCACATTCCTAAGAAATCGTAGATATTCTCTAGACGACATATTTTGTTTGAAAATGTACTTTTAGATGGTACATAAAGAAGCCGTGTTAAATTTTCAAGAGGGAGACTTTTGGCATTATTTATAGTCCTATCCAATTTGAGGAATTAGTCTTTACTTATGCGCAGAGATACTCGATTCATAAAAAAAAAATATCACTGTCTTTTCATTGAACAATGGAAAAACTCCGGACAAGAACAAAAACTAGTAATAACTTCCTATAAACAAGGTAACATCTCTATCTCTATAAGCTAAAACAGCAAAAAACCAAAATCTAGGAATGACATCATAAATTAACATTGTTTATATCCACCATAAATTAACATTGTATTTATATCCACCATAGCATGCACAAAGTCTTTAGACCATATATTCTTTTTAATATCGTCTCTATTTGGTATTTAGTGTCCACCAGGTCCTCCAACCATTGTCAATTGGCATAAAACAATTTCATAAAAGTACAATACCAACCAAGTAGGTGAAATAAGTCATACATGGCTCATTAATGAAAATATTTGGTGTGAAAGAATCAAATATCATTCAATATTTAATCCTTCAACCTAAGCTGCAATCTTATATTTGTTTGTGAAGAAAAAAAAATTACATTCATTTATAATCTAAATCATAGTTCTCAAATCAAGAAATCATGTTGCTTAAAAAATATGATTGTAGCTTCATCTCGCTCTAGATGATCCTTCGAGCTAGGCCTTGATGTGCATGGTCGGCCGAGCGACTAGGTTGACTTGAACGGTCCTTATGAGGCCATGCTAACAAAATAATCTTTTAGAAGTATATTTGACTTGAATGGTCTTTTTAAATTCGAGTTGACTTGAATGATGCTTCTAAGATTGAGTTGAGTTGAATAGGATTTCTAAGATCGAACTGACCTAAAATGGTTCGTTTGAGGGTCAATCCGACCCGATGAAGCCGATTAAGCCTAAATAGTCAAGCTAATGTTGAGTCGATTAATTTTATTAGATTTGCATCATCAACTGCATTACCTCATGGCATGAAATATAGTTTTTAAAAGAAAATGAACTTTAAAAGCAGTTGCCATTTCAATTTTAACTTTTAATAATAGAAATAATGATTATAATGGATGAACTAACGAAAGAGTTTAGTTAGTAACAAATACTTAAAATTGTAAATAACCATGCTTAGTGTCAAAGAATTTGGCAGCTGGAAATAACGTACGTTTACATCCACAATAGTATGTATGGGAGATTTTTATGGAGTAATTGCGGTATGCTTATTAAGTGCATTATTTATAGCTAGATGAGTAGCTTGAAAGATGTTGATATGTTGATTCACCATTGAGTAGCTAGAAAGTGGTTGATCTTAAATGTGATATTAGCTATTCAAATATTAAAAAAAAAAATTAATTGTTTCAACATAAATACTACTAATATTATTGAGATAATTTGAGTAATATATTTCTGTCTCTTTTTTATTTTATTATATATCATATTTCTATTCTCACATACTACTAACCTTCATAATTCATTATATCTGATCACCAATAAATGAACTCTCATTACTAACACTAGGCTTTTCAAGGATATGGGTGATCTGATTTTTTAAAAAATAAAATAATTAAAAGAGTGATCAACATTGTTTTTAACTAAAAGAATTTTCTTATAAATTAGTTTTAGGTGAGTTGGATTGGCTAACTAAAATAATGTCGATAAATTTTAAAATTCGATTTATAAATTATCTTCGGTAATAATGAACTCCTCACACAACATGAATATTACACTCATTTATACGGTGAAATATGATTGAATCCATATGTCAAAATATTTCTAGTATTTTATTTATTATAATCATATTATTAGTATGAAGTATTTATCAACTTTGTTGAAAAATATGACCTCAATGAAATCTCTCATCTTCAAATGGGTTTTTTTATCCACAAAATTTGAACCATTTAACATCATATATTTGAACGTTTTTTTAATTGAGATTTTATATTTAAAATATCTAAGTTTAGTTTTACTGTAATCAACACATTAACTAATTAGATCCCGTAAATACAATTCATTTGATAAAATATTGTAGATACATTTAATATAATACTTTCGATAAAAAATTTCTCATTTCTCAACACACTTTGTGTGTAATGCTTCGCCACTACACTTTTTATTCCGAATAAAATCTATAAATAAACTGTATAGAAATACTAATATAATACTTTTTTTTTATCTCAATTATTGATTAGAATTAGATACATTAATTTAAAAATAACTTTTTACTTATAATTAAAACCTCAAACTTAAAAGTAATAATAACTAGAGATATCATGTCAAAGAGAAAAACTTTAGACCTTGTCAAATAAAAAGTTAAAAAAATGGTCAATTTGGACATGTAATAATAGGGAAAGTCTAATATGGACCACTTGTTCAAGTGGTCCATGGTGGACTAATGCTATAACGAATACGAATTTTATAAAATCCACCGTTGGATTGAAAATTTATATCATATAGATCATCCATAAAAAAAATTAGAAAAATTTAAAATCATTTGATATGTTTTTGGAACTCATTAAGATTTACCATATTTAATAAACCGTTAATCTTTGATAGGTCTCAAAAACATATCAAATGATTTTGGATTTCTCTAAATTTTTGTATGAATGATCTATATAATATAAACTTTCAATCCAACGGTGGATTTTGTAAAATTCATTTTCGTTATAATACTTTTGATGTACTTGACCATGGTGGACCACTTGGATCATTTGACCACCATAGCATTGGCCTGTAATAATAAGCAGCCAAATGAAGAAGATTAGAAGAAAATGTGATTATGTATAATGAAAAATGGAAGACCACCCTATATTATTAACAGCTAAACAAACATCACATGAACAAAACAAAAACAGAGAAAAAAGTGGAACAAGAGAGAGTGTTTCATACGTGATCATTCATTTCCAAACACACCCACACCACAAAAAAAATCATACTTCAATTTCAACCAATTTCCTAAATACCCATTTCATTTCTAATTCTCAATCTTCAAAATAAATCATAAAGTTTCGATTTTTCCATCTGGGTCTTTTGTTTTTTGTTTTTTTGTCATGTCTTGTTCTTCTTCATCTGGATCGGAGGAAGATGATGAGGGCTTTGAGTCCTATCGGAAAGGTGGTTACCATGCTGTTAGAGTCGCCGATCATTTCTCCGGTGGAAGGTATATAGCTCAGAGGAAACTTGGTTGGGGTCAATTTTCCACCGTTTGGCTTGCTTATGATACTACAACCTCTGTATGTTGTTCTTTTTCTTTCTTTTTGTTTTCATGTTTTAGATTTGAAAGTTTCATTTTTTTTATTTTTTTTTATGTTATTGTTTGTTATGTTTTATGTTTATTATCTAATGTTGTTTTCTGATATTGAATGAATGGATCTAATTTAGATTATTTTAGTTAATGATTTTTTGATTACAAATTGAGAAAATTCCTTTTGTGTTTGGAATTGGAATAGCTGAAAATGGGTTAATGGTCCTAACAAAATGTGACCTTACGTTACATTGTTTTTTGTCTTTATGTAGAGAGGCAATAAATGTGCCTATTTGAAGGAACTTGTTGATATTTGTGTTATGATCTTCCTTGATAACTGTGATTCTCTTATGCTCCTTGTCTTTTATATCAAATCTAACACATAACACATGTACATAGTATTTATGTTTGTTGGAATATGGAAGGGAAATAATTGTCATTTTTGGCTCATTAGTAGTAGTTTAGTTTTTTCACTGTTAAGTTTTAGGAGTCTTTTGGTTTTAACTCTACAATTAATTTTTCATGGTTCCAAGACATTTCTGTTACCATAAATGGCGGACTTGGATCCTCTCCCGGAGACAATGGTGGAAGGAGAGGATCCATTCTCATAAATGGCATGAGTTATTGTAGGATCTTGCTAATGTTAAAAACAAAATGGGCCATATTAAAAGAAAGAATTGAATAAGAAGATAAATGGGAGAAGACACAAACTATGGTAGCATTTGGTAAACATATTAGAATGGGACAAAATAGAAAACTCAAGTTCTATTTTATGTTTGGTGCAAATTAAAATTACAACAAAAATGGATGCGAAATGAAACAAGTGGGTGCTCAATTCCGCCGAAAAGATGGAACTAAAAAGCACAAAACAGGAGAAGTTGTTCTTTTCTGTTATATATTTGTGTGTCGCGATTCATGGTGTGTTAGTTCAGTGGTAAGACTTTGGTTTTGTAACCTCAAGGGACGAATTTCAAATTCCCTAAGAGACGGTTGTAAAATGATTATAAATATTTAGTGTCATTTTATTAAATAATATTTTCCCCTTTCACGAATTTTTTTTTTAAATTGATCCAGTTGGGGTGGTTCCATATTAAAACAATGGTATCCGGGCCATGTTGCTAAGAATCATATCCAAGTTCACCATTTGATCATGTATTTATGCTTATTTTAAAAATCTTCTATATTGATTAACTTTTTTGGTTGTGCATGTATTGCATTGTGTTTGCCCGTCCAGGGATAATTTTTAAAATTCATCTTGTGCACCACTCGCATCTTTGTCTAATTTTAAGATTGTGGCTTTCAGTCATATGTTGCTCTCAAAATCCAGAAAAGTGCGACCGAGTTTGTTCAGGCTGCCCTTCACGAGATCGATGTTCTTTCATTTATTGCTGATGGCGACCCATCAAATTCAAAGTATGTTGTCCAATTGATTGATCACTTTAAGCACACAGGTCCAAATGGACAGCACCAATGCATGGTCCTTGAATTCCTTGGTGATAGCTTGCTTCGTTTGATCAGATATAACCATTACAAAGGTCTTCCGTTGAATAAAGTTAGAGAGATCTGCAAATACATTTTGATTGGTTTGGATTACTTGCATAGTGAACTTGGTATAATCCACACTGACTTAAAACCTGAAAACATTCTTCTATTTTCAACTATTGATCATTCCAAAGACCCTTTTAGATCCGGAGGCTCCCCAATTTTAGAACGACCCGAGGGAAACACAAACGGTGGATTTACGAGTCTTATTGAGAAAAGATTGAAGAGGAGAGCAAGGAGTGCAGTTGCTAAAATATCAGGAAGAACATCTTCAATTGAAGGAAGAGGAGAAGCTGCAAAATCTAGTAGAAATATCAACGGGATAGACACGAGATGCAAGATTGTTGATTTTGGAAATGCATGTTGGGCCGATAAGAAGTTTGCAGAAGAAATACAGACGAGGCAGTATAGAGCCCCTGAAGTTATACTGAAGTCCGGTTATTCCTTCTCCGTTGACATGTGGTCTTTTGCTAGCATTGCTTTTGAACTTGCCACCGGAGATATGTTATTTACACCCAAAGGTGGACAAGGTTTTAGCGAGGATGAGGTATGATGATTTTGCTAAACTTAGATTATTTGTTACCGAAAGTCTGCAATAATTAAACAGTTCATTGGTTCTGATTTCAGGATCATCTTGCCCTGATGATGGAACTCCTAGGAAAGATGCCCCGGAAGGTGAGTACCGAGTACGCTCTCATTGTCTGCATATTTTACTTGGATCCGGATCACTTGCAATAGTAATTCCACGCAGTTTCACGCATTAAACTATCTCCACCGTTAATCTGAAATCGGATGGCTCAAATTATGCAATAACAAAATTAGCTTTGAACAATCTCGATTGTTAACTTGAGATTGCATGATCGAGATTAAAAACTGTGTGATGCAGTAACCACATTAAATCCAAATCAGGTTTATTTATTTATCGAATAAATATTCTGGCATATCTAATCTAATACTAGTGGATTGCAGATTGCTACTTCTGGAGCTATGTCCAAGGATTATTTTGACAGGCATGGTGATCTAAAAAGAATTAGAAGGCTAAAATATTTGCCACTTGACAAATTGCTGATTGATAGATATAAATTTTCAGCGAATGATGCTCATGAGTTTTCAGAATTTCTTTTGCCACTTTTTGATTTTGCGCCAGAAAAACGACCAACTGCACGACAGTGCCTACAACACCCCTGGCTAAATTGCAAGGAATCAACAACACCAAATGAAATGAGAAATGAATCCACTGTGGAAAAGGTTAATGTTGGTATGAGTAACCTTCAAATCAAGGTAGGAAAGTGAAAGGTGGAAGACGTGTTTTGACCGCATTTACCATAAGGAAACAATCCCGAGTGCTGGATCAATACAAAGGCAGATATGAAGTCTTTGATCTTAGTCCGATCGTTTGACTGAGGCAAATGCGTGTCCGAATGCAAGGAATCCAAATCCATGTTGTGACATAGTCAAAATCATACTCACATCTTTAACATGAAGGACCATTGATTGTGATTAATTAATTTTTGCTTTATTATATTTTATGAGATTCTTTCTATTGAATTATTAACTACAAAGATGTAAATTAGTACAGAATTTTGTTCATGCAGAGACATCTGACAACAGAATTTTGTGTGTATATTACTCACATGTTGTATAAGTTGTTAACTTGTTACATTAATTCAAGTCTAGTCTTATGTTTTCCTTTTCCTCAAGTCACAACTTATATTTTCTTTGATATAAGAGGGTTTCTTGAACTCCATTGATATTGCCTCAACTGGCATAACTCTCTTAAGGGATGATTCCACTAGAAACTAAGGAACATTCCCAACAGGATAATTGCATATGTTCTTCATAATAATCATTTAAAACACATTCATCAACTCATTATCTTTTTTTAAAGTTTTGTTTACAACCACCAAACTTATCTAGAATCTCTAAAACCCGTAAAAAAAGACATATTCACGTAATCAATTACAATACGACAAATGATAATTGTACACACCATTGTTAATCAGAGACATCGTATAATATGATCTCATATACTTTCTGGCCATTTTTTAAATATCTTTTCATATGTCTTGGACTGTGTGCCGAGACCGACCAACATGAAATAAAAGCTATGGTGTATATACGGTGTAAAAAAAAAGTGTTCATATGGTAGCTCTCTTACAATAACCTTGTCTACTTGTAAATTAGACAGCGTCAAATAACATTCAAAGTCTTGATTTTCGAAGATGGAATGTCTAATATATTTTTACTTGGCGAACTAATTGGATTATTGCAAGCAGAACGAACATGAACATTAATGCATTATTAGAATTAAATCTTAACATTTGATGATAATAATATAGAAAAATGGTTGACTTAAAATGCTTCTAGTACGTACATAATTTAACATAAAAAAAAAAAAATCAGACATGGAAAATAACTTATTATATATGTAAGGTCAAAATTTAAACTCCGGCAGGTACACCACTTACTTTAGGTGTGAATTTTTGTTTTGTTTTCAATACTAATATTCAACTCATCGAACTGTCTAATCTGATTCAGGATCATGTGGTTTCAACCTCGTGGAATTATTTTATCCATGACCATAAATACACCTCATAAATAAATACGACTCTCATAAACGAGTTAACAACCACTTTAACCGACACACGTGTTAGCAAGTTTCGGTTTGAATCAAACCGCCAATATTCCGAAACAGAGAAACACATTTCTGTGAGTGAGTCATAAAACGAGTTATTCTATTCTCCGATTAAACGTCGACGTTCAATCACAAACCCTAAAATCCCTCATTCGAGTTGCACGCCATTCACATTCGTCGCAATCCAAGCTTGATGGCGACCATAAGGCCATTACCGGAGTCTGTTCGCAGTTCAATTCGTTCCGGCATTTCCTTGTTCGACTTCACAAGAATCGTCGAGGAACTTGTTTTCAATAGCCTCGACGCTCGCGCTACAAAGGTATCCCCTATAACTGAGAAGTGATAATTGATTTAGCCACGCCATTAACTATGTGTTATCTTTGTTTTAGGTATCTGTGTTTGTCAATATTGGGAGTTGCTACTTAAAAGTAGTTGATGATGGTAATTCTCTTAGAAATGTCGATTTTTATACCGAATCAATTATGCTAGCAACACACTCTTTTCAATACATTGTGTTATTAGGTTCAAATTTATGAGTCTCGCTAAATTTATACTGGTCTACATGATTTATTGTAGTCTATTTGAATTCCAACAAATAGAAATTTGTCGGAAAGAGTGTGTCAAAGAGTTTGTTGTTGATTAGCATTCTGCTATTTATACTTTCAAGCTCAATTTGTTGCTAAGTTTAAGTTTTTTCCGTATATTTTTATGGTTTCGATGAATGGGTTGGTTGTAGGAGGTGGAATTACTCGAGATGGACTGGAATTGGTGGGAGAAAGATATGGTGTGTGTACTTCTTCATTTTTGGTTCTTTATACTCTACGTTGTAGACTTGTTACTAGTTGAATATGTGATCATTTTGATGTTCCTACATGTTCCTTTTCTTGTTGGTTGTTTTCTGAATGCAGCAGTCTCGGACGTTTTTTTTGCCTTAAAAATTGTTTGTTGGAAGATGTGTTGATTAAAAAGCTGTCAAAAGACATTTATATTGGTTTTTAAGAATTTTCTACTTACTCATGTGCCATAGTTACTAGATGAAGTTCTATTTATGTCGTAAGCTAGATGACTAAGCATGTGTTTTGAAAATTTATTTTCCACGGTGGAGTCATGTGTTGGTCTTGAAGCTATGACTACCAGCCAGTGGTTGCTTACCACATGAGGGATCGCTTGCTACTGTGTTTTCAAACACACGCCAAGTGACATTGCCTATCTGCTATTGTGTGATCGACTTTCTTTTGTGGTTGTGTGTTTTGATTTTATATTTAATCGCTTTAACTGCTTTTTCAAATTATCATATCTGATGCTGTCCTTCATGGTCAGTGTTATATAAGTGTATGTGCATCAGCATAATTTACTGTTCCTGGACCTTAATATTAGTTAACAACCGAGTGAATACGGTCTGTTGTTATGTGTAAAATTTTACATGTAAAATAATACAATGAATGGGTTTCTATTAGGTGTTTATCTTTCACGAATTAATTTTCCTTTCTGCCGTTGATAATGTTGTTTATCTTTCAAGCAGCAACATCAAAATTTCTTAATTTGGCTGACCTAAATACCACAAGTGAAAACTTTGGTTTTCGTGGTGAAGCTTTAGCTTCCATTTCCGAAGTCTCTTTGTTGGAAATAGTGACAAGAACTTATGGAAGGCCAAATGGATATAAAAAAGTATTGAAGGTAGGGAAAATTTCCAATGTTTTATTCTAGTAGACTAATCGTCATACAAGATGCTATTAATGCAAGGTTTGATATTTTGTTTTATTGACTGCAGGGGTGCAAGTGTTTATATCTTGGTATTGATGATGATAGAAAGGAAGTCGGCACAACAGGTGATAAATTTGATTAACCTGACAGTGCATAGTTTTTGTTTGTTTGTATGAGTAAGGATGACACCAATTAATGCATAAATGACATTTGTTTTTCCTAAACTTACATGTTGTTGCATGAGATTTAGGTAGTGTTTGGTAGATAGATTAGATAGGGGCATATTATAACATATGGAGTCTGTTGTATATTTGGAGCATATTAAAAGGGGAATAGAATAGAGTATAATGTAAGAAAAGTGGTGCGTTTTGGTTCCACTGAAAGGGTGGAGTGAAAGAGTTCTGTTTTGTTCGCATGCCAAATGCTACTTTAGAGCCATGGAAATCCTAAATCCCTAATCTCCTCTTTTAATCTTTCGACTTCCAATTTGACCTAATTAGGATATCAATATTGTTATTCTGTGTTTCGTGGCTATTTCATTCAGAATCTCATTATTTTATGCTTTTGGTCTTTTGACTTTCACTTTATTGATTACTAGATTAGATAATTTTTATATTTTTCTTCCCCACGCACTTGATAATCAATCTTTAGGTTGCCTTTCAGTTACATTATTTGCTCTCATAATCTCTCTTCCACACCAAGCAATCTGCAATACATGTTCCACCCATTGCATTTATTTACTTAATGCAAGTAATTGCTTATTATGGCCTTTTGTCTTTCAGTCATTGTCTGTGAAATATTTTACAACCAACCAGTTCGGAAGAAACACATTCAATTCAGGTTGCTTTTCTCTTGTCCATCATACAAGTGATATGTTTTCTGAAGTCGTAATTATTTTGTATGGAAACTGTCTCTTTTTCAAAATTTGGGATTGACTGATGAATTCCGCCTCTGAATTGGAAGCCCCAATAAGGTACTCCAATCAATCAAGAAATGTGTAATGCGGCTTGCACTTGTATGCCCAAATATTTCCTTCAAAGTTGTTGATATTGAAAGGTATCTTCTCTGCAAAACTTCAAGTTGTATCTTTTTGTTGTTGTTTTGTAACACTTTATACCCTGCATGTAGAGAGGATGAGCTTTTCTGCTCACATTCTGCTGCTTCTCCACTGTCACTTGTAACCACTGGCTTTGGGGTGGAGGTCACAAACTCTCTTCATGAATTAGAAGTTGAAAATGATATCATAAAGCTTACTGGATACATATCAGGTCCTTGCAATACCCTGGATATGAAGGTGTTCATATTTCTAATGCAAAAAAGTCAATCATCTATATCATCGTAACTTTGTGGCTAGATTCTTCTCTGTCCCATCCCCTAACTTTTGGTGTGTTTCGATATTTGCTTTGCAGGCCTTACAGTATCTCTGTATCCATGTGACAATAAAAGTTTATATATTCTAATTGTAATAATAGTACAAAGTGGATGTGTTGAGGTTTGAAAAAGAATCAAATTTCATAAACATTTGTTCGTTGTCTTTAACGTGGTTAGATATCAACTCACAATTCGTTTGCAAGGGCCCTATTCACAAGCTTTTAAGTCAATTGGCCACTAGGTTTGAGCATCATAACTCGTGGAGTGCCAATAGTGAATGCCAAAACAGAAAGAGAGGAAGATCGCAACCATGTCCGGCATATATCTTGAATTTAAGGTGCCCTCGGTCTTTATATGTTTTGAGCTTTGAGCCATCAAAAACTTATGTTGAATTCAAGGTAGCCTCCTAGTTTCTCATTTAACAGCTCCTATACTCTCTTATTAGTAATTAGTAATTTTGAGTTTTAATGCTGTATGTTTACTTAATGTCCATAAATGATTTTCGTATGGTACACAACTAGTTATGAGACAGAAGGGAAGCGCAAAAGATTCTCGTAACTATAAGTGCCAATGGTCAACTTTGAGTCCTCATCTTGATTCCTTTTATGCATGAGAAAGTATTGTGGTACATATTTTTTGCGGATTATATTGCCTTGCCTCAGTGGGAAAATTGTGAGAAGAAAAGACTGAGATGGTGTCAAGTCACGGAAACACATGATTTCTTTCTAGGAAGAAATAACAGTATAAAACAAAGTATATGGAATACAAATTTCGCAAGAGAGACACAAATCCTTGTAGAGGTAAAATATGAAGTGCATACAATAATACATTGGGTCCATTGTACGAAGTGATGGGGAGATAGAAGAAATGTGAACCATTGGATCCGAGCGGATAAAATAGAGAATGCTTTGGGTGTGATCTATAGTAGATAAGTACCAGTACTACCAGACATACTTAAAGGAGAATTTCACAAATATGAGAATATTACATGGATGAAAAGAGAAGATAACTTAGCATCTCAAATATGAGAATATTACATGGATGAGTGCTTGCACAAGCCAAAATAAAATTAGAAAACTGGGATAGCTCCCATTGTAGAAAAGATGATAGAACCTGTCTTAGGTGGTTTAAGCTTATGTTAAGAAGAAATGGTTACAAAGAAGGTTGGAAAATAGTAGTTCAATAGTTAGAAGTAGAGGGAGATCAAAGAAGACTATAGGTCAAACCTCTAAGAGAGTATTAGAGATAAATAGTCCATCTTTGGAGTGGACCACATACATGACAATATGTTATGGTGTCAATTGATCCATGTAGACGACCTCATTTAGTGAGAAAATGTTTGGATCTTGGTGTTCTAGTTTAGTTTGTAGCTTATATAATACTTCATGTAATCTGGGTGGTGTAAATAAACTCCAACAAGGAATAGTTAGCTAAGATTTTTTTTAAACTTCTTCCGCATGCTTTAGTTTCAGTATGAGTCATTTAATCACAGCCCTGCTTCTTACACAAATTTGATTGTTTTCTTTTTCCCCGCCTTCTAAGGATTGGTCTCCAATACTAAACTTCATCGAAAAGGTCATCAAACAGTTCTGGAAGGGAAGCATAGCTTGTGGTATATACCCTATCACTGCGTCTTATATATAGTTGCTGGTTTTTATGCTTTTATTAATTTCTGAGATGTTTGAAGGAGATTCCTCCAATAAAGCCACTTCCATGGTTCAAGAAGATCAACTGGAGAAAGTAAATTTAGATGTCAGCAACATTTCAGCGGAAACAGGTAAAATTTCTAATTTGGTGATCAAGTAATTTCCTTCCTTTACAATAATTATGTCTGATAAATTCTGATCAAGTAACATACTTATTTGTAGGAATATATTAGTAGAACAATAATTGCATAAATGCTACGTAGGCTACAGTAGATCATGTTGGTTTGGTTTCTCTTTTAACATTTGAAGATTGTTGTCAAATATCTTCAATGCAGATATATCAAAATTTGGAAACCAAAATCGTAAAGATTGTTTAGACCCCTTCTTTTCCACTTCAGGCAAGCTAACTGAAGATGACAATCATCAATGCAACAGTGAGGATGTTAGAACCACTGTTGGTTACTTACATCAAAGGACTGAGATGTTCAAAGAGAAACAGAATAAGGGAGGGTTTCACTGTCAGACTGGTTATTCTGGCAATTTACTGGATGTTTCATTCGCCAAAAGCATGCCCACCGCTATGAAAAAGAATAACAACTTTTTGACATATGATAAAGATTTACTGCAAGGAGTTTACTTTTTGGATGCTATGCGTCCTGCTGTAGAAAGTTTCTATGATAATATACCTTTTTATGCAACAAGTTCTTCACATGGAAGAAAATTAAATAAAGTAGATGCTAGTGTGATCTGTGAATCACTTGAAGGTGATTCTCTTTATGACTCCTATGGGTTTGGTTATGATGTAGAGATTGGTGGGGATTTTCAAAAGCCTTTTCTGAAGAGCTGCTCTACACAAAAAGGAACTATCCTGCATGAGAAGACTTCGCTCGTAAATGATGAACTGGAACTCCAAACTTATAGCTTTTGGAGCAAGCAAAATCTAGGGGAGGATTGTTTCAGTGGTAGTAAGGATTTATATACCTGTCCCCGCGTAGAAGTTGCAAAAAAATTAAAGATGTCTGAAGATTCTGATTTTCTCGCAAAGGCATGGCCTGAAGAAAATCGTCTCCCTCCAGATTCATGGTATACCGCAACAGAAATAGGTTACTCTGGTTCTGATGATCGGTTATCATACTCTGAATGGGATCCTGTCTATCAAGAGCCCTCATCTCGAGCTACTGCATTGGATGTTTATCATACCAATGATATTAATGATCTAAGAGAAGAATCTAGATGCTATAAAAGGATTCATCGTACACCAATTTTTAATGATGAAGAAAATGAGAACAACTTCAGTTATGACCTTGGAGGAGCATCTAGATACTGTACAAAGATCCATCGTACACATATTTTTGATGAGGAAGAAAATGGGCACAACTTCAGTTATGATATGTCAAGGAATGTTAACCGGCATCCTTGCACCTCAAGTTTTGCAAATAGTGGATTTAGTTTTGATGGTGCTGTTGATTGTAATGATACAATCAACAGATCGGTTAACTGGCCTGATTTCGGTGATACACATTTCACAGAAAGGTCGGATATTGTAAACGAGGAGCCAGAATGGCTGTTACCCGAGTCATGTGTTGGAAACTGTAAGAGACCCAACATTGTCAAAGGCGAAAAGGATCGTTATAGGCATCCAACTTTGGAAAAGACTTGTGTAAGATCTAAAAGAAGCTTCTCAGCCCCTCCATTTCATAGAAGTAAAAGGAGGTTTTTCTCTTTAAATCAGCCTCCCAAAATGGTAGCTAAAAGACTTACCGGTCAAGGATCCCACCCTGCTTCCAATCTTTTAGGTTTTTCATTTTCTTACTTTGTTTTCACACCTTTTGCTCCCTTTTTTAAATGTGACAACATATTCAATAAATGCTTTTGAATCTGCAGAAGCTAGTGATTTTAAATACTCTCAACATCCTCCTGGTGCTCTTAACCCCAACAATGAAGATCTATTGGAAGATCTCAAGTATACTATTTTTATCTTATTGACCCTTAAGCTGCTTAAATCTTGGGAATAGTTTCTTACTGACCCTTTGTGGTTTTTTCCCTGATCATAGAACAAATGTGAAACGGAGTTCGGAGGTTCTGGGGGCTACAAAGCTTAATGACAATGCTGAGATTGATGGGTTTGAAAATTCTAGAGTTCAAAAGAATGACCCACTCGGGGGTGAGTTTAATGTGTTAGCAAACTTTAGTGTCATCAATATCAGCTCATTTGAAATAGTTTTTGCACAGAACCATGTCAAATATTGCCCAGCCTTGAATTAGGAATGAGTTGAAAGGGATTGATATTGGATGTCTTATCTCTAGATATTATCTTGAGCAACTATTTATTTCTAAAAGAAGTTTCCTTACATTTAATTTCTTTATGCTGTGTAAAACTGGTATTTCTCTTTGTTACAAAATCTGCCATAAGCAAAGACCAAAAATTGTGGGAGTCTTGCGTTTTCTGTTATCTTCTGTGCTGAAGAAGTTTACAGTCGATCTAATTGGATTGTGCTTGTATTTTTAATTTATTTTTTCAAGTTTATATTGTTAATAAATGAGCACCAATAAAAATTTGTCTTATCATTCGCCTAATAATTTGCTGTCAAACCATATTATCTTGTATTTCAGAATTGATATCTAGGGAAGTGCAAGATTCCATAGATTATGGGACGAAATGGAGGAGCTCCTCACCTCAACCTCCAGTAATGTTGTCAATCTTTTAGAGATATATTACAATACATAGGATACATTCATAAGTATGTAGGACATTTTGTGATCTGACTAGGATTACAATCTTTGTGCAGAAGAATGATAAACTAATTGATATTCAAAGTCAAAAAAATATACTTGACATCTCTTCTGGATTTTTGCATCTTGCTGGAAATTCACTAGTACCCGAAACTATCAATAAGAAATGCCTCGAGGATGCAAAAGTTCTCCATCAGGTGGATAAGAAATTCATTCCAATCGTGGCTGGCAGAACCCTTGCTGTTATTGATCAGGTCAGTTATTGAACATCATTGCATTATGGTTGAATTTCTCTCCTAGTTGACATGCGTAGGATTTAAGGATATGCTACAAGGACATAGCATAAGAGATATTTACAAGTTAATTGTCTGAATGACCCATGCAGCTAAGCCCTCCTGGTTAGTCTTTTTGTTGCATCTGTCTATTACAATTCAACTTGCACTGTGACTCAAAGCATAACCCACAATTTATTTTATCTACCCATGACACACACCCACAGCATCTTTCGTCAAACATCCTTGCCTATACCATACCCACTGGGTTGCATCTTCCTCGCCTCCTGAACTTCCTAGTATGGCTTAGATCATTACTTTAAGAACCTTCAGCAACGTCTGCTAAGTGCTTAGACACACATACAAGTGTATTCTCCTGACCAGTGAGAACTGAGAATCTCCCTTCAGGAAAAGTTGGATGTTTTAAAATTGTGATAGTAGTTTTTATTTTTTCGCAGCATGCTGGAGACGAAAGAATCAGACTGGAAGACTTGCGTCAAAAGGTAAACCATTCACATTTAATATGGCATACATATTTCTCCAGTATGACTCACCAAACTAGTTGAATATTTATAGGTATTATCTGGAGAAGCAAAAGCAATAACCTATCTAGATGCTGAACAGGAGCTGGTATGCATCATATAATATGCAGTTATGCATTACAGGATTGAATGTAAATGTCAAGTGTGACGTTTTTTGGGTCTTCAATTTCTTAAACTGTTAGAAATATGCTTCATGCAGGTGTTACCAGAGATTGGTTATCAACTACTTCATAGTTACAGTGAACAGATTAAAGATTGGGGATGGATCTGTAACATTCACACTCAAAATTCTGAAACCTTTAGAAGGTATATCTCATTGGCTGTCTTACGGAGTTTGAAGTAGTCATAAGATAATCAATGTTTCAGTATAGCCGAGTCTTTGATTATCTCTGGAACAAATCAAGATTATGTGATTTCCATAACTTAGTCATTATGGGATGCATCTCAAAATCTTAAGAAACTACTTACGAAACTATTACTGGGGCATAAATTAAATAATAGAAAAACTTATGGCTTGTTTGATTGTTTTGATCATCTTTGCAGGAATTTGGATATTCTCAACAGACAACAAATGACCATCACTCTTGTTGCGGTCAGCACTCTATCTTTTTACTCACCTTCAGTTTTTTTGTTTGGGTGAACAAAGATATTAACCTAAAAAACAATGTGTTAATAATTGACAACTTTCTTTTAAATATATACGTGAAATACTTTTTCTTTTAATATTACTGATGTTAATTATTTACTTGTAGGTACCATACATTTTAGGTGTCAATTTAAACGATGTTGATCTTTTAGAGTTTCTTCAGCAGGTTATAGAAATCCTGATTAAACCCTTCTTCTTACCTTCAAGTTATCACTGTTTAATAATCGGGCATCTTCAGTATTTTTAACTAGCATTATCTTTACCTTCAGCTAGCTGATACTGATGGATCATCAACAATGCCACCCTCCGTTGTACGACTCCTAAATTCAAAAGCATGCAGAGGTATGTGCCTAATCTTACTAGCTACAACCACTTACGTTCAAGAGTTTGGAAAGCCTTGCTCGTACATGTAAACGCGGATAATTTTTTCGATGGAAGCTCTAGACTGGACATAATAATCTACAAAGCCATGTTGATTATAACAATCAAACAAACTCGCATTAATCATGGGAAATGTATCCCTATTTTCAGAACTTGCACGGGGTCATTCTTTTAACATATGCTAAAATTCCCATTTTGTGTGTGTTCATCCACATACTGCAGTTTCGTTTAATTTTATAAATGCTTTTTTCTGAAGGTGCAATTATGTTTGGGGATTCATTGCTACCATCAGAATGTTCCCTTCTAGTTGAAGAGCTAAAGCATACGTCACTCTGTTTCCAGGTAACATAAATAATTGTTTTTCATGTTTGTGCATTTCGGAAGGCAGTTTTCTTGACGAATAGAACGATTCACCATGCAGTGTGCTCATGGGAGACCAACCACTGTTCCTCTAGTCAACTTGGAGGCACTGCATAATCAAATTGCCAAGCTTGGACTGATGAATGAGAGCTCAAGTAACAAGTGGCATGGATTACAAAGACATAAAGTGTCTATTGAACGTGCAGTACAGCGTTTAAGTTCTGCTACAACGAGTTGAGACTTTATAAAAAAACTAAGTTGTGTTACTTGTGACTAGTGGTGGATAGATCGGTTCGACAGAAAAATAATGCTTCACTGCCAAATCATTCTTTTTTATCTGAGTGTACAGCAACATTGCCAGAGTTAGAAATAATGAAATACTTACATGATATTAATGTAATGACATTTCATAAAGTTTTGTCATAATAAATAATAATGGATCGAACTAGATACACAATCAGTCAATAATCAATATACTAGTACAATTTTGTTTGGTGCTTAGTATAGCACAAACACAAATATGTAAACATCACTATATAACATAACTCATTTCTGAGGTGATCATAAGCATAACTGCAAAAGGTCCATCTACTTGTGCCATTCCTGGTTGGTAGATCCGCTTAATTATATTATGGACATGATTAAGATATATTATATATGCTTATCAAAAAATGCTGTATATCAGGTTATGATCATTCTACCAAAGAAGTAATTATTATTATGGTTTATTTTAAAAAACAGGTCAAATAAAAAAATCACAAAATAAGTGATAATTATATTACATTTTGAAGCTCTTCATAAAATCTAAACAATAAAATAATTTCTGTTATTTCAATTATTAATCTTTAATTATAAAAGGTAAAGATAAAAAACAATAGAAAATAAAAAATTACAAAATATAACATAAATCCCTATTGGCTTACTCATTGCTCTTAATTGGGTCCATGAATTGCAGCTAGAAAATGTTGATTTTGAACTTGATTCAAAAAATGTTGTCACTAGTTTCCATAGTAAGCATCCTAATGCGTCTGAGCTTGGAGATATTATTAAGGATTGTGTACGTATCTACAATACTTATTTTAGAAACTCCCGTATCGAGTTTGTTAGGAGACAACCCAATGAGGTTGTTCATGTCTTGGAGATATAAGTCTTTTTTCATAAAAAAAATAAAAATCAGTCGGTAACAACATTTGATGTATTATGTAGGGATTGATATTCAAATCTTAGTATTTCTACTTATTTACTTTAAATGGTGAAATTTTAGCCACTAGATTAGATTATTTGATAAAAAAAATGGTTAAATATGTTTTTAGTTCTTATTTTTATATGAATTTTGACTTTTAGTTCCTACAATTTTTTATTATATTTTTAATATGACACATAGATGTCACGTCATTCAATGTAAATGTTATCCCAGTCAATTTAAGTTATTCTATGTGACCAATTTTGTTATCATTGTCATAAAAAATTGACGAAATGGACTAAAAATATAGGGACTAAAAGTCAAAACTCATATAAAAGTACGGACTAAAAACATATTTAACTCTAAAAAAATAACAAAATAAGGTAAAAGTGAAAACCACATAAATAATGGCGTAAGAAAGTACTAGTAGTTTGCTCCTATGTGGCTAGTTTCTTGGTGAGCTTTTGCTGTATTTCTTGGTGAGCAACAAATTTCTATATATACCCTGTCAACTAAGTTAAGTTCATGAGACTGGAAGAAAAGAAAGAAACATTTGTAGAAATTTATGAGCAATATAGCTCATAAGAAAAATAATTTAATATCAATAAAAAAATGATCTAATATAAAAGCCCCTATAGCTCAGTGGTAGAGCGCCAGTCTTGTAAACTGGAGGTCTGTAGTTCGATCCTGCATGGGGGCATTTTTTTTTTGTTTTTGCTTATATTTATTTGTTTCAATTTACTATCCTAAAGTATTATATCCTTCCTTCCATTTGTTCTTATTGATTGATTCAAACATTAGTTAATATAGTTATATCTTCTATGTATGCTGTGGTGTTTGCAAGTTGTAAACATGGCTAAAGTTAATATTATATGAGAACATTCCAAATTGTGCATGTTCTTTATCAATCAATAAGAGTATAACAATTACTAAAACTCATTTGCATAAGTTAGAAAAAACTTGAATATAAACATCAATAAATTTGTTCCTTTGAATAAATAACCTAATTTTTCACTTCACTCATGTACACTATGTATTACCACAACTCAATGCCCCCTATATCTAAAACACTCACACACAATACTTTATATATACACATTCATGCAATATTGATTCATCAACAAAACTACATCAATTAGGCTGCTATAATCCAGTTTGTGTAGTAATCAATGTATAATCCATGCTCCAATGTGTTGAACTAGTATTTTATTATGTAAAATGTTATCTCAGAGCAAATCCTTTGTGAGTTCTTCGACAAGATCATTAGTTATACGACATTCTATCTCTCTTTCCAATATATTGATCTCATCGTTGATTATACCGGACCAAGGTATTGAACTCAAGTGTTGAGACACCAAAGTATCAAGTGAATAATGAGATATATCAGATGAAGGATACAACGAAACGCGCATATTGTCCCATACTAACTTCAATAGTTCCTTTCCTTGAGGCGGCGCTAACATTGAAGAGTTGCATGATTTTTTCCTGAATCTAGACAATCTCAAAGGTGGTCCAAGAACAACTGAAAGTGACTCGTTTAACAAATCAAGCAAAATCTTGTGGTCTAGCTTATGATTCTTGATAAAATTTTCATCATTCTCCTTGGTCAATTTCTTATGAGATTCTTCCACTTCTTCAAAAACAGAATTTCCGATAGGCTTTGCATATGTGTCGCCTCTTAACAAAGGTTTATCCCAAGAACCAAAGTATAGACCAGAAGCAACAAGTAAATCTCTTATGTAAGATTCTGCAGGATCATTTAATTGCACCAATTCTGACTCGGAAGGTTCTTGTTTCATAGTGAAGTCCTCAACATCATCAGAATCAAGTTGATTCAGTTGTCTTCTTAGCTCTGTCAAATTAACAAGCAAAGAGATCTATCATAATGAGTTTCAAAAAATTATTTTTTGATATAATTGCATTGAAATAAAAACGCGATGAAAATAACATTAACCGCATTTTCCTGAATTAAAACTATGGTATTGTTGCTCAATGCTTGAAACTTAAGGAATTGTATCATACCATTTAAACCAGAGCTGATGTCTCTGAAAACTTGTGGCATAACAGTGTCATCTCTTGACGACAAATCAGGAGTTGATATTGGACTTATATATTCGCTTCGCCTCCAAAAGTCTTCATGAACACTGCTGCACACAGATGCAGGACTAGGAGGTACCTCAGTGTAGTTATCCTAAATAGCATATAGCAGAAAATAAAATGAGTTTCTTATTCAACAACTATGTATGAAATATAAGTCATCATCATGGTGAATATATATATGATGAACTTACATGTCTCTCGCCGCCACAGTTCATAAGAACTGTCGGACCACTTGTGATATCTCTCATTGTTGGACGGTATTCATTTCCATGTGACTCTACCATTGATTGATTCCTTTTGCCAAAAATCCTCCCTCTTAGAGCAAAACTGTATCTAAGATTGGAGACTTTTTCTTTAATATTATTAAACCTCTCTTTTTTCTGTTTTTTAACATCAACAGACATAGTTTCAACAGCTTCGAGCTTCCTCCGAATATGAGCACCGGTTAAAATGTGTCGGTCCTCTAGAAGAAGTTTTCCAAATGATGTTCCTGATCTTGATACAGGAGCAGAAAAGGACCTTACAAGGTTCCTCGGAGACCATAACTCCCTGTGAAAAAATATGTTGTTTTCTTGTTCATGTCTGAAAGATCCTGTTTGTATTTCTGTTTCTTCTTTCGATATTTCCCAATCATTTACACTATTCAAAACATCTTCTGTCTTCTTGAGTCTAACTCTGTGATTCTCAAATGCATTTGATCTTGAGTTACCCTCAGAATCATCATGTCTTTCACTTTTTACAACATTTGTTACCTTCTGTGACAAGTAACTCCTTGAATCTCTACTGATAAATTCGGGGAAACTTGGTCCATTGAACTGCACTTCACCTTTGTATGATCTTGTTGATTCTGATCCGACTGAATTTGAGTCGGAATCTCTAGTCACATTTTCTTTGACTTGCTTTACTATTTGACGAGCAATAAGTTTAGGATCAGATGGTTTTTTATTGCGTAGTATCTCAATTTCACTTCCTCGGACTGCAAAACCTTTTCCGACAGTTTTTCCTTGGAGTTCACATTTCAACCGCTCTTTCACCTCCTCGAGAAAATCTTCTATACTGTGTCTCCCTTGTAAAGTTCCTGATGAATTGGTCCAATTATGTTCATGATTAAAGATACTATCAGGACCAGGCTTCAAGATGACTATTCGGGTTGGAGAAGATGTGTCTAATCTGTTATAAGATTTCAACATTAAGGAATCTTCAAAGTCTCTACTAAGAGTTCTACTCTTTGAAGGAAAAACTTTTCTTTGCATACTTGTATTATGTGCTGCAACTGCAACCTTTTCCTTGTTCAGGTTCTCTTGAAAAATCAATCGGTTAGATACACTTCCAATTTCAGCGAACTTTGAACATTCCTGAAACCTTGCTGCTTGATATGCTTCAAACTCTTTCTTGAATTTCTGCAGTTCTTCTTCCTGTGGATGTTCTCGCCGCCTTGGTTTTTCAAAACTTCGTCCCCATCCATCATCATTGGCATCCTCTACGACTTTGTGAAATGATTCAAATTCAACCTGGCTTGAAGAATTAAAGTTGGAACATTCCAAACTAACTGAACTCCTTTCATTTGTTCCCTTGCTTGAAAACTTCTTCCCAATATTTTCACTTATTTTTTTATCTGATGGAGCGACATATTTAGTGTCTACCGGCATCATATCTATCCCCATCAACCTTGCCACAATGCTTGGTGCATTTTGCCTGGTGCTTGATCGTGTCGATAGCTCTTCATTAATCAGCTTTTTCATAGATCCCGCATTTGAATATCGATTATTTTCAGACCAGTCTTCTTCTACTTGATAATAGTGCTGAAAATTCACATCAGAATACAATTCAATTCAAGAAGAAGAGTAGAGAAACATAATATCACAATATGTTGATATTTTCAGACACTTAACAAGAAATATAACACGAATCTTACCGGTAACTCTCCTTGTGGGCCGTACTTCTGAGATGTTTCTTCTTGCAGATCTATACTATTTCGAGGAGTTTCGGAATCTGCACGGAACAAAATGTAATTACAAAGTCATAAAATAACATACTAAAACAATCAAGTAAAGTAGGGATGGAAAAAGAGTAAACAATACTGTCAAAAACTCGTGACTACCGAGGAAAATAAGGGGAAAACACCTGAGTTTCAGCAAGATATTTATAAAGTTATAACAAACTAATCACTTTTTACAATTAGATTGTTTCATCTTAACATGAGTGAAAATTTTATCTTTTTCTTAAATATATATAAAAAAAACAGCACTTACCAACATGATGTCTCTTGTGAGCATGGACTTTCTTAGCCATCCTCCCTTGATTGAACTCAAAAAAGTGTAATAAGCCTCCCATACAGTCTACCAAAAGACTCTCATGTCATCAATTTCAGCTCCCATCTATCACTCCATTAGAATTTCGCCAATTCGAACTTTTGTAAAATAATATCCCTTTGTAGTTTGCACTCTACAATGCCACAAGTTATTCATGTATCAGTTAAAGAGTAGTCACTAGTCTATAACAAAAAATTAAACTAGAATATCTTACTTGAAGTTTGATAAAAATATCTAAAAGAATTTTAATCAATAAATTGTAAAATTCATATATGCTATGAAATATAAAACTGCTTTTTTTGGATGTAAGATTCCTTTATAGATGGACTAATCTGCTACCTTAAGGCCAAATTGCATAACAATTTTATCTATGTATAGAAAAAGTAGCATAAAACCAAAAACCAAGTATTCATGCAAACCAATCTTCAATTATCAAATAAGCTTTTGAAGATTCATATCAACAAGTCAACTTGAAAAGAAAAAACAAAAGGGAAAACTTTGTTTTCATGTTAATTCAAAATTGAATAATCATTTATTCCAATAACTTAAATCAGTTTCATCCTCAGAATCCCCTCATGAAAAGCCAATCATAGAAACCAAACATCAAATTTCTGAAGAAATGCTAGAAATAGAAACACAACAAGTCATAGAACATTTGAACTTAACACAATTACATTCACTGAAACAAATTTATAGCTTCTTTTTGAAGATTACAAAACACAAAATAATTCAAATTTCCCAAAACTTTTTTTTTTAAGGTAACAAATCAGCATACCAGTAACTGATGAGAAAATTCAGAATTTTGGAAACTTTAGCTGCAAATCAATGAAGCATTGTGATTGAGAAAATAGACATATGGGTGTTGTTAAAAAGTAGAAAAGATTGAAACTTGGTGATAAAATGGAAATGGGTCGAAGAAAAAAAAAAGTAGGAAGATTATGAAACTGCAATTGTGTGTAATAATGAAGAAGAAAGCCAAAAAAGTGAAGACTTTATGAATAATTATAGTAATAATAATTAATGGTGACTAACTATGATTATGACAGAGGAAAAGACTACGAGGTTAATTATGGAAAACAAGACATTCAATGTTCTTTCTCTTTCTCTCTGACTGTGTCTGTGTGTGTTGTTTTCTTTATTTGCTAATCATTCTCTTTGTAAATTGTGGTAATTCTTTTTTATTTTTATTTTTTTTGTGTGATAAATTTGTAGCCAGTGGTGTTTATGCTGTTGAAGTGGCTCAGAATCATAGTTGCCCACATGACATGCAATACCTAGCCTCTTAGGTTTGTCCTTCTTCTTTTTTTTCTTCATTAGCATAATATGATATGATATGATATGATACTATATTTAATTAGAAGTTTTGTCAAATATTCTCTTCATTTTAAATTATGATTAAATATGTTTTTGTCCTGCGATTATGCCTTGTTTTGAAAAGAGTCCCTGTATAAAAATAAAATATTGATTTTAGTTTTTGTAAAAAAATAAATAATTGATTTTAGTCCCTGCAATATAATCAAGAAATCCAGTTTGAGGCTATTTTAAAAGTTTTGAGATATTGCAGGACTAAAATCAAAATTATTTTTTTACAGGGACTCTTTTTAAAATAACACATAATTGCAAGGGCCAAAAACATATTTAAACCTTAAGTTATATTCCCTTCATGTGTATGTTTAGTTCGGTGATGAGAAAAATTGATTTTGACTGAATTATTTATGTAAAATTGATTCTGGTCAAAATTGATTTGAAATTAAAATAATCATTGTTTGGATATATTCATGCATAAGTGAGTTGAACAAAAAAATTTAGTGTAAAAATTAATTCTGGAATCAAAAGCTACAAATTTTAGCTTTAGGTTGAATCAATTCTAGAGACAGAATCAATTTCACTTTTAAGAAATTAAACAAGTCAGAATCAATTCTATACGTCTAAAATCAATTTTGCCTGAGAATTGAAACCAAACACATGAATATATGAATTTTTACAAAAACAAAATATGGATATTGAGGAAAATTATTTAAATTATAAGTCATTTTAAAATATGAATTAAATGCACCGATAAATATCTATTATAATTAATTGACGGTGTAAAAAGTTCGCCACCAATCATGCATCAAAATTATTTTTAATTAAAACTAATTGAATATTGTTATTTAGTAATAAATATTTACATAAAAAAGAGAAAAATCCACTAAAATAAGAAATTTGATCAATAAAAAATTATATAATCATACATAAAAAAGTGGTTATAATTTGTAAATGTTAAATATTATCCAAGGTTGTCAAAACCGAACCGGATCGGCCGGTCGAATCGGTTAGACTGTGAACCGATCATGTATCTGATCCGGTTAGGCATGAAATATGGCTTGCAAGCGAACCGGTTCGGAACGGGGAAAAACCGGTGAACCAGCCGGTCCAAGCGATTTGATGATTCCGTTTTTTAAAAAAACAGTCAAAACGATGTCGTTTTGTATATATATGTATTAAAGAAAAACACCAAACGATGTTATTTGGTTTTATTTGTAAAAAAAAGATTTTAAAAAAATAAATAAATTATGGTACTATATTGCGTTATTGAACTTACTTAATTATTATGTAATTTCAAATTTGGTTTGAATTAGAAATTTTATGAATGTACTAAATTTTTTATTTTATATTAGCTTTATGACATTTTATTTTTTTCATGTGTAAAAATAGGGAATATTGAGTCATTTATTTATTTTTACTTCTATATTAATTAAAATATATATTTAATTAAAAACGGTCCGACTCAATCCAACCACTTAAGCTTTGAATCGATAAGCCCGCCGATTTGATCATCGGTCCGGTTATGAAAACTTTGATATTACCACATAAATTATTTTTTTCTTGCATAAAAAAACCTTAACTAAATAATATTTTTTAAACTAATTTCCACCCACATTGCAAGTTTCACTTTCTTGATTAGTCTTGTGAATAAAATTGGCAATTTGTACGAATTAGGAGGAAAAAGTACGGAATTAATGAACGAATTGAATGAATAGAATAATAAAATTGGAAGAACAAAATTAAATGGGTAGATGCGTGATCCGTGATGGACAAAGTTTGTGAGTGGCTTTCCTTGTATTGAAACTTGATTGTAATCGTTTAGTTTTGATTTTGTTCAATTGGGAAATTGAAAGATATATAGTATGAAAAATATCTCAAACTTTGTCGATAATTTAGGTGTGACATGTTTATTATGTCGGAAGATAAAGTTTACACCATGTGTGCTAATTCAAAGTATGTATGTAGTTGGTGTTTTTTTCTTACCAAATGTATGAACTAGGTTAAAGTTTAAAATTATAAGTGGTTTTTAAGCAATTTGACATTTTAATTTTAAAACCTACATATGCGGTATAAACAAAAATAAAATATTAATAAACTAAATTATATTGGACTTAATGATTGATGTTCATCAAAGAATGAAGTTCGTAAGAATTCAAATTTGATTTTTGAATAGAAAAGCTTTTTATCATATTTTACTTATTTTACGGTCGAACTCTAAATTATTATGGTCCTCTTCTCTTAAAAAACAGAAAGTTAAAAATCAACAAAAAAAAATATTAATAAAAGTTGTCTCATCAGATTAAGTATATTTGAGGCTTGTCATACATCAAATGTGTAGTGCAAAAACTTTGATAGTCATGATGTTGTGAGATATTGAGTCTAGTACTCTTTTTTATTCAACTCAATATTTAGAGGCTGTTTATTATAGTTTTTTTTTAGAAAATAATCATTTTTTTATAAAAATAATTACTTTTATAAATGTTGTATATGTTTGTTACAGCTTTTTAAAATAATCTGAATTTAAAAATAATCAAAAAAACAACTAAAAATGAGAAGCTATTAAGAATAGTTTCTCAAATAACATATTTTTTAGAGGAGAGATAAAACAAATAATAGCAAATAAAGGTTATTTTGTAATTAAAAAAATCACTTTTCCACGTCATATCCAAACAAATTAAAGATTATTTTATTAAAAAAATGATTTTTATTACAATAAATAAACACAAAATAAATTTGACTTTTTTATAAAATTTCTAAAAACTAATCTCTAAATTATTTAGTATCCAAATTACTATTTTTTTAATCTATAACAAACGCACCAATGGTACATTAATAAACAAATTGTTATTCAATAGATTTAATCAATTGAAACTAACTTTATTAGATTAGACTAGTCAAACTAAATGTGAATAGCTCTCTCCAACCATGATTTGGATTTCAGTTTGTCATATTGAAGAGCCTACAACCTTCTTCGCAAGATTCAATCACCATTAGCTTATTAATTTATAAAACATGTTTTCTTTTTTTGCTAAATTCTTTATTAAAAATGTTAACAAATTTTTAAGAGATAATGTTTGCATATAAAATAATGTATTTAGATCTTTAATGAGTATATGACATATATTTTTAAGACAATATATATTTTCTTTTATAATTTTTTAGCTAATATCTTTGGAAAACAAGTTAACATGACGTTAAATTTATGAGCTATGCTAATAAATATCACAAAGACACCAGTTAAATATGAAGTTTACCAATCGTTAGTTGGTTCAGTGATAATTAATGCTGAATTTGATAGAGATGATCATGGTTCGATCCTTGTAACTGTGATCGGGAGATGATTGAAATCACTTGATGTCAAAATTGACCCCCGAGCCAGATTAAACTGGTGGTGAAAACCAAAAAATAAAAAATAAATAAACTTCAAAAAATTGAATACACTAGTATTCAAGTTAAAAAATTTATATTTTTTTTTATCAAATAGCTTAGTAATTAGAAATTTCACCCTTATAAATAAGTGGGATGATCGAAGTTCGAACATCAATTCTACATATATAATATATTTATTTTATTAATTGAGCTAAACTCACATTACTCTATATTTCTTTCTCTAATAAATGTTAATAACAATAATATTATTTTAAAGGAAGGAATGATGCCGTTGTTAAACAACAGATTATAACTGACATGACATGCATGCTAGAATTAAATTATTGGTGTAATAAATAAGTTAATGCACACAATTAACAGCTCATAGTTGGTGGCAGTGGCTTTTAGCACTGCATACATATGGCGATACAATATCACATTCCCTTTGCTTTCTTCTCTTTGTCCTCTTCTTCTCTTTACATTCACACACACGTCTCTACTATATTATGCATTCTTCTATTCTACACATTCAAATAAATATTAACTGTTTCTTTGACTTTAGCACCCTCTTTACAATTGTAACGAACTGTACCTGTCGGTCTATTTTATTTTTATATAGGACTATGTACTGTATATGTACGATTTTTATTTTCATTTTATATTTGATTCCTTTAAATGAGAAATTATGTCATAAGGTTGGGAGCTTCTATGGTGCAGTTGGTATTTTGACAATATTAGAAAAGTCATTTGAATAGATCAATAGGAGTAAAGTCTTTATTTAGTCCCACCAAATCATAATTATATGGTGTAGTTTCATAATTACGTTTTTATGTGTCCTCAAAGATCTAAAGGTGTAAGTTTCTCTATTCTAGGATCGAGATTTGGCTCTGATACCAGAGTTTTTCCGGCAGAGATTTCGCGCGTTAACTGTAAGATAAACGTTGGAGTTCATTCTTCGTGTATTGTACTAAAAGTCTATAATTAGACAATAGTTCTTTTCTTTGTATGAATCTTGCCTCTATTCTTGGATTAACATAAGGTCTATCCATATATAGCAGATTTTCTAAACATCTATATTCGAATTCTAATTTTTGAATTCTTTTCCTATAATAGTTTAGGTTTCTTCTTTCTTCAACTAAGTTCATTACTAGCGCAGGTAGTAAGTGTAACGGGTTGTGGAAGTTAATTAGATTCTTTTATCTAATTTTTCGAGTTGTAAGGACAACTCTGCTACTGAGCTTTGCAGCTTATGTAATTCTTTTAGTTCTGAGATTTCAAAATCTCTTTTTGGGGGTGCTACCCTAAGGCTTTGGCTTCTAATTAATGGTTTTTCTTCTGTTTCTTCAAACAGATTTTTGTCATCTTCTATTAATGAACAACTCTTCCTTGCCAAGGTTTTGAATATAGGTGACTCTAACGTCACTATAGGGGTGAATAATTCATCAATATGAATTATATCTTTACCTGTAAATTCTATGCTATGATGTGAATTACTTAAAGCATAATTAATTCTATAACATATTGTAAAAGGATGATTTCCTTTTTTCATAAATTTTGAATCTTCTAATTTATAATTAAAGATTATGGATCTGTCTAGATCTTTATCCCTTAAGGATAATCTTATTTGTAAGTTTATGTCAAACTTAATTTTTCCATATTTTAAATTGCATTTTCCTTGTACAATTATAGATTGTTTATCATTTGTAATCCTAAAGTCTCTTAGAATTATATTTAGAGGTGTATTAATACCTTTCATGAAAGTACTTTTGATTAAAACTTGAATGGTCGATATGTGAATATAACCAATTTTATTTATTTCTTTTTCAGAAAGACTTGAAATTCTTTTTTGAATTTGTGTTCTATCTATGGTAGATACGAATATATTTCCAGATGTAGAATCAATTGGAACTGCTTCTTCTCCTACCATTATTCCAAATTTCAAAATATTTTTCCTAGAGAAAAGTTCTTTGAATTTTTTAGTCTTTCTTTTAAAGTTTTCTTCAGCAGTTAGAGATAAATCTGCCTCTTCTATTTTGTGATCTAGTATGCTATCAGCAAAATAACTAGATGGTTCTTCAAAAAGTTAGATTTCAGACATAATTTTCAAAATTCTTCTGAATTTTCACTAATATTATCGTGCAGAGTATTTAAAGTTTTTATTAGACTATAAAATCGAGAGTTTTTTAGTCTATAATGTACACTTGTGAAGTTTCCATAGAACTGTCCTTGAAAACATTCTATGTATTTAGAATTTTTAGTAAAATTGTTTAACTCACGAACTAAACATTTTAATTCATGTTCTTCAAAGTCTCCTTCGATAGTTTCTTGAAGTTTTTTGAGAAAAACTTTTTCTTGATAATGATTAAATTTGAATTTATCTATAATTATCTTAGCCAAATTTGGTTCAGGAATCTTTTTTAGTAAATAAGTTACCTTTTTTATCATAGTCTTCCATCAAGACTAATTCTAAGTATGTATGACCAGAATTAGGTTCTGTGTATTCAATTTCAAAAAAATTTGAAAATAATCTTTGAGTTCTGAAATTTGAATTTTCCATCTATTATGCAAATAACATAATATAATAAATAAGTGATGTAATAATAACAATCATACCTGATATGATTTTCTTTGTTTTTGGTTTTGATGAATTCTTCTATCCGAAGATGTTTGTGTTGTTTGGGATATAATCTGTTTGATTATATTGTTTTATGTGGTTGATCCCTCCAGAGTATTACCTCAAGGATCTAGTTCCTTCAGAGTATTACCTCAAGAACTACTTCTTAGAAATAAATTTCTAAGGACAGAAGAAATAATTTTCTTCAAAACTAATTGATAGTTTCATATATCATTCAACTGTAATTTACATTGAGCTCATAGCTCTTATTTATAGTGGAGAAGGGCTCACATTAGGTAAACGTCCCTTTCCATGACATTGTACATGCACTCAGAAAAGTGACACGCACTCACACAACAGTGACATGCACTCAGAAAAAGTGATGCGCACTAAAAAAGAAAAACGCACTAAGAAAAACGACAAATAGTATTTTACATTATTTAGCACTAAGTGGTCCCCATCTGACTCAGATGTGATAAGGTACCACTGTACAATTCTGTCCTACATTGTGACCGGTTGTTCTGTGCTGTCAATCTTCTTGTCCTCTTGTGCCGACGATTTTTGACAGTTTTTACAGTTATGATTTTTGTAATACTGTAAAAAGTATCTGCAGCATTCTTCTTGAATTACCCTTGGTAATTTTTCATGATCATCTTTCAGTTGGTCAATTTTTTCTTCAAGTTCTTTAATTGCCTTGATATCTTTTTCTTTTGCTGGTTTTCTGGAATCGCTATACACGATCATTGATGAGTCTTCGTAGATCATTCTGTAGTTTGTCTGGGATGACAATCTCGAAATTTTCTGACGAAAATTCTTCATTTGATTGACGTACATAGCTGGATGCCACTCTGTGCTTTCTTTATTCATGGCTGGATATTCTTTATTGGATATCCCAATCTTGATTAAGTATATTGGTTTTGTGACCAGTTCCAAGGTATTTTCATCATACCAAGGATATGTTGAATCGATCTCTAGAAATATCTCTTTTCCTTTGGCATATAAATTGTTGAATTTTTCTGTCAAATTTTGTAGATTCTTTGGAAGAAACTTGAGCTCTCCAAAAGTTTTCTTTGGTTGTTCTTCCAAATATATGGTATGGATTAAACCATTTTGAAAGAAAGATAGACATGTAGTACTATCTATTCCTGGTAATGTAACCGTCTTGGGACAGCTAAATTTGTTAGCCGGGTAGAAGCATTCAGTGGTGAATTCTTCCACATAATGGTTTAACCATTTCCATCTAAGACTGAATTCCATATAAGTTGGATCGGTTATCTGGAAATTCTTTTGATATTCGAGCTGGCGAATTTTGTCAATTGACAACTTCCTTTTTGACTCCATTGTTGGAGATTTTTGAAGATTTTTTGCTGTTGTAACCTCCTTGTATGCTCCATAAAGTGCCCGTTCAGCTTCCTTCATGGTTTTGTATCCTTTGTGACGCACATTTTTGCCAATGATGTGTTGTTTAGCTATTGCCCATTTTCTATAGATCCCTTTCATTGGACCATCAAAAATGACATAAGCTTCAAACCTTCCCATCTCATTGTCTATGGGATCGCTTGTTTGGATGGTTGCTAACGAACCATTTTTTCTGGCTTCATCTTCTTCTTCGACCTTGTCAGCCCAAGACTTCTTGCTGTCTGAAGTTGTTTCTGAAGACTCTGCTTCCTGTTCTATATTCCAACCACTAGGAGCTATTGTTTCAATAGGAATTTTTGAACTTTCTGGGGTAGTATACTTTACATAGTAGTCATATTTTCCAGAAGGTTGTCCTAGCAAGTCCCAATTTTCCTCTTTGAGAATTTCATTCTTTGTTGTTGAAGATTGATTTTCATCTGTTGTCATTTTTTGTAAACCTTTGAGTGTTGTAATCATCTCCCCCCTCTCGGCAGAGATTTTTGCTCTTTTGATATCTATGGCGATAAGTTGCTTGTCCTTTTGCTTGATGTTGTTATGAAGTAGCTTTATGGCTTGCTCCATTCTCTTGTCAGTGTATTTGCAAAACTGTTTTGTTCAGATTTTATATATTGAAGATATGGCTCGTATCGTTGTAATTCCATTTGCCATCTTATTAGTCTGCCTTGTTTATGGTCAGCACTAATTTTATATCTCCAAAATCCTGTAAGATATTTAGAGTCTGTTCGAAGAAGGAATCTTGACGGTAATAAGTCAATTTTCCATTTTTTTAATACTTTTACACATGCCAGAGTTTCTAGTTCCTGAATATGATATCTAGATTCTGTATCTGTAAATGTACCAGAAATATATTTACATAACTGTAAATTTTCAGTATCCTTTATCAAGATTTTAGAAGCACTATAATCAATGCTTTTTGATTGAAGATCCTTGGATTCTTCAATTTTATATCCTTTCTCATTAAGAGAAAGTTTTGCTTTACCATCTGGTAAGGCTCTCATACAACCTGCCCAGGTTGTTTGTGTTGCATCCGTTTCTACAATCAAAAAATCTTTTATTGTTGGATTGTAAAGTTCGGGCAAAATTTTAATTTTTTCTTTAATGATTTTAACATTATCAAAATCAGCTTTAGTCCAGGACCAAGGAACTTTTTCTGAAATTTTCTTTTGCAAATGCTTCCTTTCTTTTGCTAAATCTTTTAAAAATCCTTCATTAGCAATATAATTTAAGCATCCAAGAAATCTTTGGATTTGTTTTCTATCAGAAAGCTCATTTGGAAAAGCTTGTATTTTTTCTTGGGTATGAGGTGCTAAACTCAGTTCCCCATTTTCTTTTAAAATTAAACCGAGGTATTCTATTTCTTTTTGTAAAATCTTTGATTTCTTTTTTGAAATTATAATACCCTTTTCTTTAATTCTTAAAAGAACAATTTCTAAATCTCGAAGATGTTGTCTTTCATCTCCTTTTGTAAAAATGAGTATGTCATCTATATATGCTAAACATATATGATCCAAACCTTCAAGAGATTTGTCCATAAATCTTTGATATATTGAGGGCGCTTGTTTTAGTCCAAAAGGCAAAACATTCCATTCGTAATGTTTTTGAGGTGGACATGAAAAAGCTGTTAATGGTTTTGTTTCTTCTGCTAGTCTTAGTTGATAATAACCAGACTTTGCATCTAAGGAAGAAAACCAGTTACATCCTTTTATTTTTTCTAAAATAAAATCTTTTCTTGGTAATTTATGAGAATCCCCAACTGTTGCCAGATTGAGTTTCTTATAATTAATTATCATTCTTCTTTTTCCTCTCTTTATTTCGTTATGGTTTTCGACATAAAAAGCTGGTGCAGAATGTGGGCTTGATGAAGGTCTAATAAGGTCCTTATCAAGTAATTCTTTACAATCTTGTTGAAATTCTTCAACATCTCTAATAGAATATGGAATTCTATTTGGAACATTTATCTCGTCATTAGGATTTTTTAGCTTAATGATTATAAGTTCATGATTAGTGTTTTTAAGGCTGTCTAGAGGGTTATCTGAACAGACTTCGTCTAATCTATCCTCTATATTAATATGGAAACTTCTTTCTTCCCATATAGTTCTTAATTCCCTAAGGTTTCCCTTAATAAGGTTTAAGATTTCATTTCTAGTAACTATTTTGGTGGTTACTATTTTTCTATTTTTAGGATTTCCCAAATCCTTCCATTGAAGTGATATAGTATCCTTTCTTTGAGTAAAAGGTTCATATAACTTTAAAAAGGTATTTCCTATGATTAGGTCTAATCCTGAATCATGGAGGTAGATTGTTGGAATAAAAAACTTATATCCTTCGATTTCTATAGATACATCCCTAAGGTTAAACCATATCTGATGTTTTGATTTATCTGCAACTATTATTTCTTTTGGTTTGGTTAATCTTTCCCAATTTTTAGAGATAGATTTTTTCCCAAAACAAAGAGTTGCACCTGTGTCTACATAGGCTAAGAAATTTTTATTTTTTAATACTATTTTAATAAATGTAGCACTTGGATTTCCCTTACCAAGTATCTTCTTCGACATCTGAATCTGTCTCTGTGCAGTATTCATAAATGTCTTCATCGGATTCTATATCTGATTCTATAGGTTCATATCCCATTGCATATATTGCATGTAGGACATTTTTCTTAGGATTTTCCTTTTTAGGGCACTCATTTGCATAGTGACCTTCTTCATGACATAACCAACATGTACATGATTTTTTGCCTTGTGGACATGTTTTCTTCCTAGGGTAAGGTTGTTTTTTCCTAAAGAAATTTTTGTTTCCCTTTTTGAATTTTCTAAAAGGAATTTTCTTAAATTTTCTTTTCTTATAAGGTTTTTGTAACCTTGTTTTTCTGGATTTCTTTCTAGAGTTGTAACCATAATTTCCTACTTTGTCTTGTAATTTATTACAACAGAGGGATACTTGAGCTTCTCTTTTGGCTATTTTTTGACTACACATTTCTTGGAGCCAAATTTTTAAGGTGGTTATTCTTCCTCCTAGAGTATCATCCACCTTTCCTTCTGCTAATGTTGAAGTAAAGAATGTTTTAACTTGAGCTGGTACTCTTTCTGGTAACTTGTCATAGAATAGTTCTATCAAGTTTCTAGAAATTCTAGTACTATTATCTATGTTGTAATAATAGTCTTGAAATTCACAAATGAAATTATCCACATAGCACATATTGCAGATTTTTAAGTTAGTTATTTTCCAAAGATTTTGGTCGGAAAATGCTATCTTAGATTGAATGGAGTCCTTCCATCCTTAAAATTATGTTACAAGTTACATATGAACCCAGTCTACTACTAAAGTTCCTGTTAGAGGTATTGTTCCCATAACTTCTGGTGGTAAGGTAGAAATGTATTTGTAAGCATTTCCTCTAGTTTTGTATTGTAGAAAATTGAAAATTTCAATTGGTCCTAAATTTTTAAGGTCTTCATTTAACTGGACTAATACACTATTTGTATTGTACCAATCTCTAAGATTTTTGGCTGTATCGAAACTACAGTCTATGTCTAAAATTCCTTGCCCTTGAAATGGGTTTTGTGTAGGTACATAATAATGTGGTACTTTCTGGAATTTTTGTTTGGTAAATTCTCTTTCGAATTCTGCAGATTTTTTTGCACCAGATGTCTCTGCTGGTTCGAATTTCACGAAGTGAGGATTTTCACTGTCTTCTTCTTCTTCTAAGCTAAAATCATAAATGATTTGATTATTTTCTTTTGGTTCTTCGTCAATTTCTTTGCTTTTTCCCGATATATCTAAAGAAACCATAAGCTTTTCTAGATTTTCTAACTGCCTATTGAGGGCTTCTTTTGTATCATTCATTCTTAAAAGAATTTAGATGGTGGTTTAATTTTTAATTGTGTAGAAACAGGAGTTTCTTCGAAGTTTTCTGGAAGCTTAGGAATATTTTCTATTTCTAGTTCCTTTCCTTTCTCTTCCCCCCCTCGAGAGAATTGAAGAGTTTTGTCTTCTAAGAGTTTTATCACATATGCTATCATACAGGATATATTATTTAGTTGTGGATTTGTTGTATGAAAAAGGTGAGGAAATCTATGAGTTTCATCTTCTTCATAACAATCAAGGTTTATTCCACTATGAAATTTCCATGTTTCATATGGTTTATATCTTTCTTCTTCAGACTGTAAAGTCTCTAAATAAGATGTTTGTTTTTCTATCCTATCTTGTAAATCAGAGAAGTTATCTAAAACTTTCTGTAATTTACTTGTTAGACTTTCTTCAGTCATCTTGCAATATCCTGAAGATTTTTCTGAAGACTTTTAGCTAGTTCCTTATATTCTCTAGCTAAATAGAAGTTTTCTGAGTTTCTAAACCAATAATGTAGCCTTTCGAACCATCTAATTTGAATTTTGTATAGAGCAAGATCAGCCGGGTTAGGTTTAAAGCTGATTATTGGATAAATTAATTTTCCACATGGACTTCTTAGGAATTTATTCCCGTGTCGTTTTACTATCATAGCACTATTCATTGAACTAAACTTAATTGCTATAGATTAGCTACCAAATTTTTGCTACTGAATTTGTGCTAATGGGCTGCTTGATTTCTAACCATTAGATTTGAGATTTGCACATAGGAATTTTTGTGCCTTTGCCACACTGGATCATGATTGTTTTGAAACATTCATTTTGGTGAATGTACCATAGAATTTGCCCATAAGGTTAGTGTTCAATCACCTAAATAAATCTTAGTTATTTTAAGGAGGTACAGTAGTTTTAATAGTTATGCACAATAACACTTTGATTTATTGATAAAAAAAAAAGGAAGAAATTAAACTTAATCGACCTAAACCACTGGTTCAGAGGCGAAGCGTTTCATAACAAATGTGTTTTTGTTTCAATAAATAGGTACTTTTTATGTTTAACTACTCTAATAATATATATTTACTATCCCAAATATAAAAATTATTAGAAATATTATGGTAAAAAATATTTATGACTTGATTGATTGATTTTATTTGTTTTGTCTAAACATTTTTTATCTCTACATGCAAGTATAAAGAATTTGATTAGCAATAAAAATTGTTAAAATAAAAATATAAAATGAAATAGATGAGTATTTCTTTCAAATAGCTTAGTTATATTTACATTGAAAAAGACGACATTAGTCAGTTTAATAAAGATTCAATTATTAATGAAATTTGACACTTTAAAACAGCATCAAACTCAATTCTTCTAACTAAATATTCTTAATTTATACTAATTTCAAAATTTTATTTTATTTTCCCTCTATATTTGGCCTCCTCAAGAATAAGTTACTAGCTTCACCAATGCAGACTGAGTTTGATATAGTAGTGAGTAATTTGAATAGTATGTCTGAGGTTATGGGTTAAATCCTCAGATTCATTGTATACAACAAAAAAAAAAAAAAAAAACTTGATCAACCCATATCGGTTATTGGTTATTCAAAATACCCAAAAAATCTGAACCAGATTATTATTTTTAATCATTTTATAATTTATTGGTGGTATATATGAAATTCTGGTGGCAAGTGTCAGATGTGTAGCACGATGTGTACACTTTAGGAATCGTACGATGTGTAGCCTAATGTGTCAACATCGTGAACATGCTGAACTTGATGAACAAGTAAACAATTTAAAGTGCAGGAAACAATAAAACACAGTGAGTTTGTTAACCCAGTTCGGCGCTTAAACAATCCCTAATCTGGAGGATACCAATCCAGGGATGAATCCACTATGGTAGTATCAATTCAAAGCTAAACTCCCCCGTTTACAACTTTTCACTTAATCACTACCCGTGCTAATTCTACCTAGGAACTCCTAGATATGAGAACCTCTGCTCACTCCCCCTCAACCTTACCCAGTAAGGATTTAATAACAAACTCTATTTGGAGACACACTCCTAGAAACCTATGCACTCGTACCTAAAGGCTTTGAGTGTTGCACACTCTAACTCCTTGCTTCAAAGCTTTGGAGAAAGAACACTAGAGATTACAACTCTATCAAACTCAGTCCTTACTTGTATCAAAATTATGATTCAAGTGAAGGCTCACAAATAACAATAAACAGACTAAGACCTAAGACTCGATTTCTTCAACTCTTGGCTTCGTACTTCATTATGTCTTCAGTCTTCCTTTATATAGAACAAGTTTCATGGGCTTGGATCTTCAATGTTGACAGCTGGCCTTTGTTAATTCTCCTTGAGATTTATTTGATCATAATCTTTTAATTGTTTGTTTCAAATCTTTTTGATCAAAGTCGGCCAATAAAATAAAACAGAATCATGAAAGATTATCTTGTTCCTTGGCGCGCAAGCTGGCACGATTTAATTTGAAAAACAAATCTTTTCAAAAGATCGCGTGTAAATTAAAAGAAAGCGCGTCCAGCTAGGGCGTCCTGATGTGAAACCTGATGTGCCACACATCATGCTCCACATCATGGAATCAGGCTTATTTTACCAAATGAAGTCAACACCCTAAAATCCTCAACAATCTCCCCCTTTGGCAAATTTTGGGCTAAAATAATCTTTGAGTCACCCAACAAAACTTGGAGAGATGTGTAGGCACATCAGAGGCATGCAGCAGCGGATTAGAGCCTCACAAATGAAGAGAGAATTAAATTCTCACAAGATAGGAAAGTAACTTCCCAAAGATTGAGAAAAATAAATTCTCAGACACATACAAGCATGAGATTCCATGCACACATAAGGGAGGGTAGCAAACCCAGTAGTAGTTTACTTTCCTTGAACTAGAGCACTTTCCAAGTACTCCCCCTAAATCTCATATTCCCTATAGGCTTCTTCAGAATGCATGACCTAGAGAGATATAGAGAAGTTTTAAATTTGGCTTCTTAAGAATGCATGACCAAGTTAAAACTCACAGATGTGTCAAACATCACACAAATTAGCAACTTCTACAGGCTTCTTAAGAATGCATCACCATGTAGAAATCATACAAATGGATCAACCATTACACAAATTAACATCTTCAATTGGACTTCTTAAGAATGCATCACCCAGTTGAAAACGTACAGATTAAGTCTTCAGAAAAACATGCTTTAGAAAACTAATTCTTCAAAAAGTTGTTGAGAAAACATTTGAAGAAAAATAAGCATGTATGCCAGATGTGTAGTCAGATGTGCCACACATCACAATTTGCTGCAGCTAAGACTTCAAAGAATTGTTCATTTTAAATTTTACTCCCCCTTTTTAACCAGAATTTTGACAAATATAGTCAAACACATAGAGAGTAAGTAAAACACCATAGAATGCAGATAGCATGAGATGTAGAGATGATGGTGCATGAACAGAAAAAGGCACTCAGGCCATTATTAGTGCAGCGGTACAAGAACAGACACACAAAGGTGCATCAGAAATCCAGGGCATAGCCCACAACATACAAGCAAAAACCAAGGAAATACTGAGTACAGGGAAATATTAATGAATTACATAAATTCAAATATCCTGGCTCCCATCAGTTTCCTCAGCTTCAGAGTCATTGGGCTCCTCCTCCTCCAATTCCTCATCCTCAGCCATTGTTTGCTCATCCTCAAGCTCCAGTCCAGCAATGACTGCTTCCAGCTTGGCCTTCTTCTCATCCAGAGCCTTACAAGTCTCCTTTAAAGCAGTAATCATGTCTGTCCTAGACATTGCATTAGTTGAGCTGGATGTGCCCACATCAGGAGTTACATCAGACTGCTTGAGACTAAAAGAAATAGCAGACTCTCTTCTGCAAGACAAATCATCCTTGCCCAGAACATCAGGTCTCTGGCTCAATATGATTCCACACAGCAGGGAAGGAAATGCAATGGGTAGTTTGACAGCTAGGGTTTTGGCATGTTTGATAGTCTGATCAAAAATATAAGTACCAAAATCAAAGTTAATTTTGTTACCTACAGTATAGATGAACCTAGCCAAACCTGTAGCCACATCACAGTTGTGTGTGGTAGGCACCCAGTTAGCAGCAGCAATCCTATTCAGGATGTTGTAGATTGGAGTGAGCTTGCTTGCTTGCAACTTTCCCTTCTTAGGCCAAGTCTTGACCTTTCCAGCTGTGATGGCCTTGATTATGTAGTTGTCATTGGCCTCCATCTCAGCATAGGGCTCCTCACTTCTGCCCAGAAATTTGTTGATAATAGTGGGAGAGAAATGGATTTCCTTTCCTCTCACAAAGACTGTCTGATACTCCTTGTCCAAAGGATTATCACAGCCAGCAGGGATATTCACCAAAAATTCTTTGACTACCTTCTCATAGCAGTCACTCAGCCCAGTAACAGTCTTCATCAAGCCAGCACGCTTGATCAACCTCATAACTTCCTTGCACTGTAAGGCTTCAACACTTAGCTCTTTCTCCAGAGCTAACCTTCTATGAGCAATGTACTTCCATTTACCAGCATGTGCAGGGTTGTGGAAGGAAATCAAATCAACTGGGATGTCAGGAATTCCCTGAGGAATTTTCTTCTTCCCATAGCTCTTCTTCACAGCAGACTCAATGTGGACCACATCAAGCTCTACATTGCGCTCCTCAGCAGATTCGTCTTCAGACTCACTGATGTGAGCTACATCCTGCTCCACATCGTACTCTGAGTCACTTGTAGGTGGCTCTTTTCTTTTCTGAGTCTTCTTCTTTGCAGGTGGAACCACATCTTTACTATATCCCTTCTTGGGACCATACAGAACTTGCCTCTTGACAGGCTTCTTCTTCTCCTTGGCAGCAGCAGGAGATCTTTCAACAATAGCAGGACCCTTTCCACTTCTGGTCCTTCTAGCAATGCTATCCTCAGCAATCTTCTTCAAAGGGATGTCAGAATTGTAGCCTTCTACATCCACAACAATTGTATCTCCATCAACATCCTTGTCAGAAGGATTGGAGTCTTCCACATCTTCAGAACCTTTGACTTCTTTACCTTTGTCAGACAAGGTATCATCTTCAGGTTCTTCAACCTCAGCAGGTTGATCTTCTTCAACAATTTCCTGTTCTGGAGAATCAGGAACTTCAACAGGTTCTTCAGCAACAATAGTCTCTTCTTCAGCAGGAGACTCTTCTTCACCTTGTGGCAATGATGTGCCAACATCTGCCACAACATTAGGCTCTTGCAGGGCCTGGAGCACAGAATCAATTATCTTCTGACTCAAGGGGTGTCTTTGACCCTCAGAGATCTTCACAGCAGCCTTCTCAGGGTTAGGGTTTGAAGAACCTATACCCACAGATGCTTCAGCATCAGCATCACCAGATTTAGCAGGAAGGGGATCAATGTGCAGGCTTTCCATGGTGTGAACCCTCTTGGGTGAGCCAGTCTTTGGCTTCTTGCTTTTCTTCTTCTTCTTCTTTGGTTTTTCTGTGGAAGGAGAAGGAACAACATCTTCCTCTGCAGCAATGGGGGTTGATTCCCTTCTTGATCGTTTAGACTTCTTCTTCTTTGATCCAGATGGTTTGATCATTGAAACAGGAGTGGCATCGACGATCATGTCACCTTGAATATCTTCTTGATGTGGGGAATTATGTTTTGGTGATGATGGAGGAGTGTTTGTTTTTGTGGAAGGAGATGTTTTGGTTGCAGTAGACATGATGATGATGACGGTTTGATATGAAGATTTCAAAGAAAAATTGCAGAAAGATGAACAGAGGTTTTGAGAGAGAGATCAAGACAAGTTCTTGGTCGTTTGAGTGTTAGAGAGATGAATGTAGTGATCAATGTGGTAGGCAATAAGAGAAAATCTTGAATAAACGGATTTCTTGGAGTTTTGATCGCGAAATAGCCGTTGGAAATATTTTTGTAATGATTGCCTTTGGATTGCGTGCAACTATGGATGGAGGGAAAGACAGGTAACCGTTGCACGCTGGAATAGCTATTATGGCTATTGATCCTCAAAGAGGCAAATACCAAGTTTGCCCCTTAACACCTCAAACCTATTTGCATCTAAAGCCTTTGTGAAAATATCTGCCAGTTGATTCTCTGTGGCAACATGCTCTAGAGTCACAATGTTGTCTTCAACAAGATCTCTAATAAAATGGTGACGTATATCAATGTGCTTTGTCCTACTATGTTGGATAGGATTTTTGGAAATATTTATAGCACTTAGATTGTCACAGTATAATGTGAGCACATCTTGCTGCACATTGTACTCACCCAACATCTGCTTCATCCAAAGTAGCTGAGAGCAACTACTTCCTGCTGCAATATACTCAGCCTCAGCTGTAGAAAGAGAAACACAATTTTGTTTCTTGCTGAACCATGATATAAGGTTGCTTCCCAAAAAGAAACATCCACTAGAAGTGCTCTTCCTATCATCAGCACTACCTGCCCAGTCAGCATCACAATGACCCAACAATCTTGTGTCTTCACCATGAGAGTAGAGAATTCCATAATCACTTGTACCACTAACATACTTAAGAATCCTTTTGACTTGATTCAGATGACTCATCTTAGGCTCAGCTTGGTACCTTGCACACACACCAACAGCAAAGCTAATGTCAGGTCTACTTGCAGTGAGATAGAGTAGACTGCCAATCATGCTTCTGTATAGACTTTGATCAACACTGAAACCATGCTCATCTTTAGAAAGTTTGAGATGGGTTGCTGCAGGAGTTCTCTTGTGATTTGCATTCTCCATTCCAAATTTCTTCACAATGTTCTTGGCATACTTGCTTTGAGAGATGAAAATTGTATCTTCCATCTGTTTGACTTACAGACCAAGAAAGTAGGTAAGTTTACCTACAAGGCTCATCTCAAATTCAGACTGCATCTGATTCACAAACATCTTGACCATTGGATCAGACATTCCTCCAAACACAATGTCATCTACATAGATTTGTGCAATCATGAACTTGCCCTTTTCTTCTCTGACAAACAAGGTTTTATCTGATTCTCCTTTTCTATAACCTTGCTGCACAAGAAATTTGGTTAGCCTCTCATACCATGCCCTAGGAGCTTGCTTTAATCCATATAATGCCTTCTTCAATCTGTAGACATGATCTGGATAATTTGGATCAACAAATCCCTTGGGCTGCTCCACATAAACTTCCTCATTCAAGTAGCCATTGAGGAAAGCACTCTTCACATCCATCTGGAATAGCTTGAATTTCAAGATACATGATACTCCCAAAAGTAACCTTATGGACTCAAGACGTGCCACAGGAGCAAATGTTTCATCAAAGTCTACTCCTTCAATCTGAGAGTAACCTTGAGCCACAAGCCTAGCCTTGTTTCTAGTCACAACACCACTTTCATCAGATTTATTCCTATAAACCCATTTAGTACCAATGACGTTGACTCCTTCAGGTCTAGGAACTAAATCCCACACTTCATTCCTCTTGAACTGGTTCAGCTCCTCTTGCATAGCTTCAATCCAAAACTCATCTGTCAAGGCTTCTTTCACATTCTTTGGTTCTACCTTTGACACAAAACAAGCATTGGATACAACCTCTCTTGATCTTGTCATAACCCCTGACTCAGGATTCCCTATTATGAGTTCTTTTGGATGATTCTTTTGAACTCTAACAGAGGGACCCTTGTTCACTGGAGTCACATCTTCTTGCTGATCAGTCTTCTCAGGAATCTCTATGACTTCAGAGTCTTCAGGCAGGGGGTGAGATGTGTCCACATCAGGATCAACATCAGGCACATTGTCTGAACAGTCATCTATGACAACATTGATGGATTCCATCATAGTTCTTGTTCTGTTGTTGAAGACTCTATAGGCTCTGCTGGTTATGTAATAGCCTAGAAAGATTCCTTCATCACTCTTGGGATCCATCTTCCTCCTTTGCTCTCTGTCAGCTAAGATATAGCACTTGCTACGAAAGACATGGAAGTGTTTGACAGTTGGTTTTCTTCCTTTCCATATCTCATACAGTGTGGTTGAAGTACCTTTTCTCAGAGTCACCCTGTTGTGTACATAGCATGTAGTACTCATGGCCTCTGCCCAGAAATAGTAAGGTAGCTTCTTGGCATGTAGCATAACTCTTGCAGCCTCTTGCAAGGTTCTGTTCTTCCTCTCAACTACACCATTTTGTTGGGGTGTGATTGGTGAGGAGAACTCATGCCCAATTCCTTCATCAGCACAAAACTCAGAGAATCTTGAATTTTCAAACTCTTTCCCATGATCACTTCTGATTCTAACAATGCCACTATCCTTCTCTCTTTGTAGTCTAAGGCATAGTTCTTTGAATGCATCAAAAGTGTCAGACTTCTCTCTGATGAAGCTAACCCAAGTGAACCTTGAGAAATCATCTACAACCACAAAGGCATATCTTTTGCCACCAATACTCTCTACCTGCATTGGTCCCATCAAGTCCATATGTAGCAGTTCAAGAACTCTGGATGTCACCTGATGTTGCAACATTGGGTGTGACATCTGAACCTGCTTTCCAACTTGACATTCACCACAGATACTGCCTTCAACAATCTTAAGCTTTGGTAGTCCTCTAATAGCTTCCTTGGACATAATCTTCTTCATTCCTTTTAGATTCAAATGACCAAGTCTTTGGTGCCAAAGCTTAACTTCTTCTTCCTGACTAATAAGACATGTAGTAGAGTGAGCAGTTTCATCAGGAATCCATAGATAGCAGTTGTCTCTTGACCTAGATCCTCTCATCAACAATTCTCCTTTGTCAGAAGTAATAAGACATTCATTCTTTGTGAAGTTGACTTTGAGACCTTGATCACACAATTGGCTTATGCTGATAAGATTAGCCTTTAACAAGTAACACATCATCTAGGTCAGGTAAGCTTTTGCTGCTGAGTTTACCACTGCCCTTGATTTCACCTTTTGCTCCATCACCAAAGGTTACAAAGCTTGTTGTATGAGGCTTGATATTAGTGAGAAATTTCTCAACACCAGTCATATGCCTAGAACAACCACTATCAAAATATCAATCTTCACTGGAAGATGCTCTGAGAGAAGTGTGAGCAATATGAGCAGTTTCAGAAACTTTTGGCTTCCACATCTTCTTAGGAGTGACCCTTGCTGATTTGGCTTGGACCTGAGGCCTTTTCTTGGGATACCCATAGAGTTTGTAGCAGAAGGGCTTGATGTGACCATTCTTCCCACAGTAGTGGCATCTTCAAGCATTAAACTTCTTTTTGCCAACAGGTCTCTGATGTGGGGTGTGATGTGTCCACATTCTGCCAGGGTCAGGTTTCTTCTGAGCAGGAACAAACATAGTATTTGTATTCTTGTTGTGATGTTTGTTCTTAAATCCTACACCAGATGAGTCACCAGCATGCTTTCCCACTTTCAAAATCTCATCAAGCATGTCAGTTCCAGTATTGAGCATCTTTACAGACTTGGTCATATTCTTCAAGTTAGTTGACAGTAACTTGACTTCACTTTCAAGACTAACTACTTGGTTCTGCAGTTGAGCCTTCTCTGTCTCTAGTTGACTGATAACCACCTTCTGTTCTTCATTGATTCTGCACAGTTCCTCACTTTTGATGGATAGCTTTTTGTAGACTGAGGCTAGTTCATTAAAGGTGAGTTCTTCATCATCAGAATCAACATCGGTACTACACACACCAGTCATGGCACTCACATGATTAGCAGCAACATTCTCTGAGTCAGTGTCAGAGTCTTCATCAGACCATGATACAGTTAGGCCTTTCTTTTGCTTCTTCAGATATGTGCCGTATTCACTTCTTATATGACCAAAGCCTTCACATTCATGACATTGAACACCCTTGTTCTGAGTTGACTTATCATCAGTTTTGGTTTTTGTTGAAGTGTTACCTAGTTTACTGATGTCAGTCTGGATGTTCCTCACATTCCTCCTTGGTCTTTTATCCACCCTCCTTTGAAGCTTGTTGAATTGTCTTCCTAGCATAGCTATGTCATTTGAGAGATCATCATCTGACTCATCAGCTTCTTCCTCTTCACCAGCACAAGATACAAAGGCTATACCTTTTCCTTTCTTCTCAGTTTGCTCACCTAAGTTCATCTCAAAAGTTTGAAGATAGCTCACAAGTTCTTCAAGTTTCATACTTGGGATGTCTTGAGCTTCTTCAATAGCAGTGATTTTCATGTTAAATCTCTTGGGTAGAGACCTAAGCATCTTTCTCACAAGCTTTTCTTCAGACAATTTCTCACCTAGAGCCTCAAAGGAATTGTCTACCTCAAGCAAATTCATGTGAAAGTCATGAATTGATTCTTCTTCTTTCATTCTGAGGTTTTCAAACTTAGTGTTGAGAAGTTGAATTCTTTAGCTTTTTACCTTGGCATTACCTTCATGAGTGGTTCTGAGTATCTCCCAAGCATTCTTTGCAACAGTACACTACTTGATCAATCTGAACATGTTCTTGTCCACTCCATTGAATAAAGCATTCAAAGCTTTGGAGTTTCCAAGTGATGCAGTGTCTTCTGCAGCTGACCAATCTTCCTCTGGCTTGAGTACACCAGTGTCAACACCATTAGCATCCAAAATTTTGGGATGCTCCCAGCCTTTGAGCACAGCTTTCCAAGTCCTGCTGTCAAGTGACTTTAGGAAGGCAATCATCCTTGGCTTCCAGTAGTCATAATTAGTTCCATCCAGGAGGGGTGGTTTGTTGACCGTTGTTCCATCCTTGTCCATGTTTCCAGAAAGTAACTTCCCTGGAGCTCACCCTCAAACAGGCAGGGTGCCTACTCTGATGCCAATTGAAATTCTGGTGGTAAGTGTCAGATGTGTAGCACGATGTGTACACTTTAGGAATCGTACGATGTGTAGCCTAATGTGTCAACATCGTGAACATGCTGAACTTGATGAACAAGTAAACAATTTAAAGTGCAGGAAACAATAAAACACAGTGAGTTTGTTAACCCAGTTCGGCGCTTAAACAAGCCCTAATCTGGAGGATACCAATCCAGGGATGAATCCACTATGGTAGTATCAATTCAAAGCTAAACTCCCCCGTTTACAACTTCTCACTTAATCACTACCCGTGCTAATTCTACCTAGGAACTCCTAGATATGAGAACCTTTGCTCACTCCCCCTCAACCTTACCCAGTAAGGATTTAATAACAAACTCTATTTGGAGACACACTCCTAGAAACCTATGCACTCGTACCTAAAGGCTTTGAGTGTTGCACACTCTAACTCCTTGCTTCAAAGCTTTGGAGAAAGAACACTAGAGATTACAACTCTATCAAACTCAGTCCTTACTTGTATCAAAATTATGATTCAAGTGAAGGCTCACAAATAACAATAAACAGACTAAGACCTAAGACTCGATTTCTTCAACTCTTGGCTTCGTACTTCATTATGTCTTCAGTCTTCCTTTATATAGAACAAGTTTCATGGGCTTGGATCTTCAATGTTGACAGCTGGCCTTTGTTAATTCTCCTTGAGATTTATTTGATCATAATCTTTTAATTGTTTGTTTCAAATCTTTTTGATCAAAGTCGGCCAATAAAATAAAACATAACCATGAAAGATTATCTTGTTCCTTGGCGCGCAAGCTGGCACGATTTAATTTGAAAAACAAATCTTTTCAAAAGATCGCGTGTAAATTAAAAGAAAGCGCGTCCAGCTAGGGCGTCCTGATGTGAAACCTGATGTGCCACACATCATGCTCCACATCATGGAATCAGGCTTATTTTACCAAATGAAGCCAACACCCTAAAATCCTCACCAATATATCTTAAAACATATGTTGTGTTTTAATATTTTATAATTATTAAACTTTAAATTATTAAATATTTTTATTTTTGGAAGATTACATTTTGAAACACAGGAAAGTGAGGAAACTCATGGGCAGCCACCACATATTTAACCTTTGTTTGGTTTATGAAAGAAAAATAAAGAAAAGAAAGTGAAAGAAAAGAAAATAAGAAGAATTGGAAATTGTATAAAAAGATATGATTGTTCGGTGTGACTTGATATATGAGAGAAAATAGAAAGAATATGCATGAGACGAAAGAAAAATATATATTTATAAAATGACATAAACCTCCCTAAAGTGAAACTGAAATTCAATTATTTTTATTGTTTTGTAACTCATGAATTTTCAGTAAAAAAACAAACTCAATAAATGATTTGTCTTTTAATAATTATAGGGAACTCAATTAATTTGATCTAAGGGTCTGTTTGATTCAAGCAAGGAGAGGGGAGACATTTTATGAAGGTGGGAGGAGAGAATGGGAAGGGAAGGATTCTAATTTTTTTGATAAAATTACACATTTGATCTTTTATCTTATTTTTTGTAACATTTTAGTTATTTATTTTTCATTTGTAACATTTTGGTCGTTTATCTTATATTTTGGTAACACTCTGGTCATTTATCTTTTATTTGTAACACTTTGGTCCTTTAAAAAACATGAAAATTTGAAAGAATTGATGAAGATGATGAACATTTTCATCAAAATTATGAGCTTTATTTAATTTTAATAAAAAGGTATTTTAACAAATAAAATTCAGCATTTTTTGTAATAAAAAAATGAAAAAAAGGGTTTATATGTGAATGTTATAAAAGATAAAGGACTGAAGTGTTACAAATAAAAAATAAATGATCAAATTAGTGTTACATATATATAAGATAAATGACCAAAATGTTACAAATAAAATATAAAGGACCAAAATGTTACAAAAAAATAAGATAAAGGACCAAATATGTAATTTTGCGTTAATTTCTTTATATTTGGTTCAAAAGAGAGAAGAAGGGAATGGGAGGGGAGGTGAGAGATTTTAATTACATACTTCATCCGTTCCAAAATATAAGCAAAAGTTAGTCAATAAAAGTGAATGTATTTGATCCAAATTTTATATCAAATACATCAAATTTCTTTGACTCACTTTTACTTATATTTTGGGACGGAGAAAGTATATGTTTGGTTCGGAAGGGGAGGGGAGGAATTTTAAAATTAATTTACCATTTTATTCTTAAAATCTTATAGCTAAATAAATAAAAATTGATAGAAAAGAAAACAAAATGTTAGAAAATGACCTTACAAAAAGTACTAATAATTAGAAAGTAAGCACAAAAGAATAGTTACTTATGCTAAAAAAAACAGTTATGCAAATAGAAACAAAAAAAAATGACGTAACACGAAAATAAATATAGCACAAAAGAAGTTATGTGTATCATAAATAAATAAAAAAAAAAAGCCTATGACCCCTATGTGTATGATAAGAAAACCGGAAAGATATGAGTAACAAAAAAAATGGTTTGAAAAAAAAAGTTGAAGTTAGGATATTAAAAAAAAAAAGATAATGTAGGTATTTTAAAATAATTATGAGGATCACTATGTCAACATAATTAAAATTGTAATTATACATCTTTCTTTACCTCTCTTCCCTTCTAAATCACCCCAATTTGAGGGAAAGCAAAAATTGGGTTTTCGAGGAATTTTACTCCCCTTCTCTCACCTCTCTTCCTAAAAATTAAATCAAACACAACTAATTAAAAATATTCTCTCACCTCTCCTCCTCTCTGTTTACTTTGAACCAAACACACCCTAAAAGTTAGAGGAGTTGAGCAGTTCAAAGTTTAGGGTTCATTCAAACATAAGAATTGATTTCAACAAAACATGAAAATTAGAGAAGTTGTTTTAACCATCAATTTTAAGATATAAAACTCATTGTTGAAAAAACAATATAAAACTCATATTTAAACATTCTAGTGACCCAAATAAATCGTGTATGGGAAGAATATATGCATGTTGAGTGCTCTAGATTGTAGAAGCAATTAAACACTCAGTCGGTCATAAATTATTTTTAAAATCGATTGTGCGTCTATTATAAATATAGCCCGTGTAAAACTAAAAACTTTTAAAAACAGGTTTATGAGACAATTTAAAAAGCACTTTTTACACCGATTATCAATAAAAGTTAATATATATATATATATATATATATATATATATATATATATATATATATATATATATATATATATAACTTCGCAACGGTTAAACTAATGACAACAACACTACGAGAGCTTAGTCATAACTAGTATTGAGAGAGAAGTGTGGTGTGATTATAGATTTAGATGAATAAAAGAAGTAAAAGAAGAAAAAAGAAAAAATAAAGCAACGAGAGACTTTTATACGAAGAATATATGTAAGCCTTGCGAGCATAACCGTAAGAAGAAGAAAGGGAATATTGCTACGCTTTCCGTTGCCTATGGGGATGTCCAATTTAAATATGGTATTTTCTCCCTAAATCTTTGTTTGCTGACCAACGCCATCTGAAACCGATCATTTGCTCCCCTACATCTTGTTTCCAAATCAACCAATTGTATTTGTTCTCTACATTCTTCGTGTCTTTTAGTGGAGTCAATTTGTCATTTTTTGTTATTTTTTTTTGTTATCACCACCTCTTCATTTGTCGTTATTCTAACTTCAACCTTTTAATTTCGTGTTGGGTAAATATTCCAACAACGACACACGTGAAGAGAAAATTCATAACAAGACACTCATTATATAACATTTTTTATTTGATTTGAGCTGATGTATTCAAGTCTCTGCAACTTCTTTTTTTTATATTCAACTTTAAATTTAATGAAAGGGACAATTTTGGAACGAAATAAAACTGAAAATTTAAACTACAACATACATCTTAACATATTAATATAATTTATCATTTTAGTTTGCAAGACCATATATATGTTGGTTTGTTGTTTTTTTTTTTTTGGGACAGTACTTTAATTTGGATCTTTTATTTTTCCTCAAGTTGTTGAAAAGTATAAATATATGAGCTCATATTAGTTGTTAATTTTGTTAATATATAAGAGAAAAAACACATTAAGAGCTACCAATATACACTACAATCACTTATTAATTTTTTTGCTTACAGTGTACCAATCACTTTTCAGTTTAATGTTGCATACATACCATTTTGGCCTTTTATGGATAATATTTGTAAACCCTTTTAATATCAATGGGCGAAAAACCAAAGCAAGACGAGTCATTTTTTATTTATTTATTTTTTTTGTTATGGTTTGAAGATAAATAGTGGGGTTCGGGTGATAAGTTGTTATAGATTCAACTTATTTATTAATAAAATAATAATTTTTTTAGCCTAGTTTAATTGATAATTATATTATATATAAAAGTGAAATTTTTGATCACTAAATTATTTAATAAAATAAAGGGTTAATAGGTTTTTATCCCCTGCAAAGTAGGCGAGTTTTGCGTTACTTCCCTATAATTTTTCTTTTTGCTTTTACCCCCCGCAATGTGTTTTTATTTTTATTTTTGCAGTTCATTGCACCCCCTGTAATGTTGTTTTGTTTTACCCCTCTAGGGGGTAAAATGAACTGCGAAAAAAAATAAAAACACATTACAGGGGATAAAAGCAAAAAAAAAAAAATTATAGGGGGTAACGCAAAACTCGCCTACTTTGCAGGGAGTAAAAGTCTATTAACCCTAAAATAAAAAATAACATTTATAAATATAGACCAAAAAATTTAACAATTAAAATGTAACATTTATTACTTATTTGTCAAAAAAAAAAAAACATTTATTACTTATTTATTTTAAAAATGTAACAAAAAAGGCTATTTAGTAGAAAAATATTTATATTAGCTAAAAAAAGAATATTTTTTTGATGGAATGGAATTCGCCATAGTAGAATATGTGTTGCACCTTTTACGCACTTCTTATAGTCATAGTTCATACGTTTTAGAGAATTGTGCAAGTCACATGATACATCTTTATCAAATTTGAATTTAAGTCTTTCCTTCTTCATGTTGAGCACATGATTGTGTTAATTAATCAATGCGATATCATTAGGTTTCGGTTGAAGTTTGGATAATGACATGCATATTATGGACATATAAAAGGTTAACTCACTTGAAAATTATGTTTTAAATAATTTTGATATCCGACTAAAGAGTGACTAATTCAATTGATAAATATTGATATTATTAAGTTAGACATTTTTACTCATATTTAAAATTAAAACATAAAATCTGTATATTTAAATTTCTTGCGGTAAATGTCACTTTTACTACGGAGAAAATAAGGAGAAAAATAACCATACATATTATTATTGTTATTTTTTGTAATATGTAAATGAGTTTTATTATAAAAATAAATAAAAGCGTTAGTTGGCTAAGGCTTCAATATTTATGTGTTTTCTTGTGTAGCCTTTGAATTATTAGACATGGTTTAAGTTTGATCATAAGTTTGAAACTGTCACACATTCTTCATTTTAAATTTTCAGCTGATACTATTTTCTAACAGCTAACCCATTATTATGTCATGCTACATTAAAATTAAAAATAATAATAATAAAAAAAAAATTAAAAAAAACTTTAAATTTTTTGTCAAGATATATTGTATCATATATTTTAGACGAAATATTTAATAGAGACTAATACAATCAAATTTAACAAGAGAGAGAGAGAGAGATAAAATTTGCAAAATGGTTAAAATTGAAGAACTAAGATTGCAGTTAATTCAAAAAAAAAAAATTTTTTTTTTAGGCCAAGCGAGAAATATAATAAATAAAAAGAGAGATACAGAGACCGGGGGGACATCAGGCCTAACCCAGTTACAATACAAAGAAATACATCGTGAACGAACGAATCAGATAAAACCAATCCAAATCAATCCTACCAACCTAGAAACTCAACACAAACGCAACCCAGCAAACCCGCGTACGGGCACGAAACCAAGTTACAAAAAAAAGATGAGGAGTAACCAGATGGCAAAGATCAAAAAGGATTAAAGCTTGACGAATGAATCCTACGCCAACACGGAACATGACCCACATGCCAACAACCCTTGAGCAAAGCAATAGCAGGCATAAAAAGCCCTTTCGAGCAAACGACGTGTTGACACTCAGAACTGAGTGCAACAAGTTAAACAACCAAACCCAAACGGGTTAAAAGAACCAACCCAAAAGGGTTTATGTAACCAAACTGGAGGACCTGAAAATACCACACCATCTCTGATCAAGAACACAATGCAACAACAAACAATACAGAAGCAATAAAAACAGTACATACTAACAGAAACGAAAAAGAACAGAGTAGTAAAAACGGAAAAACCACCGTAAAAGCAACCCCAAAACCACCGATGTAGAAGTGGAAACTTTGAATCTGCAGGTCTCAACAGAACTGGGCAAGAATTAGAACATCAAAGAAACCACCAACCACAAACCAATCCAAGGCAAGCTGGAGAATGAGCAACCACCAAGAACGACCACCCATGACCCAAACAGCCCGACCAAACCAACCAGAAAGCCAACGACAGAGGAGAGTTAATCGACAGAGCTGAAACCAACCAAATCGACCCTTGCAACGACGATGAGCAAAAGAGAAAGCAGGCAAGCAACAGAGACATGGAGAGTGTGGAGCGGTGGCCGTCGGAGAGGACAGGGGAGAGCTTCCACGGGGTTTAACAGGTGATGCGGAGCAACAAACTCATCGCACCACCGCTAGAGAAATTACATCGTGAAGAAAAAATTTGGATTGATAGGGTGGGGTTAAAAAAAAAACTATTTCATCTTAAATTGAATCATATAAGTTTCCAATGAATTCTCACAACCTTGTTGTACCATTTTATACCCTTTATCTGTTTTAGGATATGTGTCTAAAATTATTTTTAAAGTATCTTATAAGTATCTAATGAAATATTTTTAAATTGAAAAAAATAATCATTAATATAGTTTTAAAGTAGGGCTGGAAATGAGTCGAGTCGAGTCGAACCTGTCTGAGCTCGACTCGATAAGAATTGGTTCGGCTCGAAACTCGGTTCGAGTTCGAAACGAGCTATTTTTTCAGCTCGTTTATAGTTCGCGAGCGGTTCGGTTCGGCTCGTTAGGTTCAGTTCATTTGCTTGAATCACATAGTTTAAAAGTCACTTTTTTAAAAAAGTTAAATTTTACATATTTGACCTTTTAAATTAATTTTTTTAAAAGAAAGAAATTAAAATATAATTAAAATGATCTCAATAGCAAATTAATTCAAAGCTACAAGGAAATAAATTAAAAACATTGAAACAAACTAAAAAATAAGTAAAAATAAATATATTATTACATTATATTAATTGAAAAAAAGTTTCTATCGGTATCTTTCCGTCAAGTTTTTTATACAAAATAAAGTTTAAAAAAGTATATATATATATATATATATATATATATATATATATATATATATATATATATATATATATATATATATATATATCGAGCTGATTTATGAACCAATTTAATTTTCGGCTCATTTAATTAACGAACTTAATTTTCAGCTCAAGTTCAACTCAATTGGTTCATAAACCAAATTCAACGAATTAATTAGCGAATCGAGTCTCGAACTATTTTCGAGTTGGTTCAGTTCATTGCAAGCGCTAGTTTTAAGATACATATGTGTGTGACTATCTGTTATGTATCTCATATTTTGTGTGAGTATATGCAAATTGCAAAGTAGATACATATGAAAAAAAGATGTCGTTTTTTACGTGCTAATTAAGAAGATCTCTGAAGACAAAGTCTAAGATAAAAAGTTGGCCAGGTACAACTCATTGTTCTCAGTTCTCACATGAGCTGATACAAAAAGTCTTTGATTAGACATTCTTTTACATTATTTGAAGAGAAAAATTGAAAAGCCTAGGCAAAATTTAAAGTAAAATATGTATTTTTATAATTAGACCAAGTTTATGATATACATGTAAACAATTAACTCTTTTATCATGTATAAATTATTTATTTTTATATATAATAAAATAGGTTAAGTCTATGATGCACAAATAAAACAAATTTTTAACTATGCATAAATTTATTTACTATTCGATCAAAATCAAACGGTTATAATCTCTTAACTGGATGACTCCACCATATTAACGAGTAAATGTAATCCATTTCCACGAAATAGAAATGCATGCTAAAATCCAATAAAATAGTGAATTCCAAAAGGAAGGGCATGGTTCATCATCTTGGTGGTGGCTCCCATGAAAAAAGGCAAAATAAAATGGAATTTCAATCTCTTACAACTCATAGGGTATAATGATGCCGATAGAACATAAGTTGTAAAGGGTCCCTTTATCATCTTAATTATGCTGATAACATTGCTTTGCTCATGTGCATGAGAATGAGAACCTAAACAAATAAAAATCTACATAACATGACATCGATGAAAGTAATGATCCCATCGCTATAAATGATTTTGGTTTCAATTGGGACCATGTAATTTATTCTAATTTTTGGATAACTTTAACCAAAGTCACGTGGCTCCATAACAACTTTAGCCTCCTTTTTCATCTTAAAGGGACATGCCTTAGTATGTTTTTGGGGTCTTTCATAGGAGTTGGTTGGTAAGTCTTGTTAGTTCCATTTTAGGGACAGTGTTACATTGTTGTTAGGGTCCTTCCCCTGGCCCATTTTCAGGTCCAGCAAGATTCCTTATGCTAGTGTTGAATTCTTTCCCCACCCCCCGAAATTTTCATAAATATCTCGCTCGGATTTTAAAATTTGAAGGCTGTTTATAGTGTTCGAAAACCCCATCGGCTCGGATTTTGAAATTTGAAATAACAAAAACATGCTTGAAATTCTAAAATTCGAACAGAGTATTTTTGAAATTTTACGGAAGTATGGCTCGTGAGAAGTTTCGAGGAAAGAAATTCACCATGCTGGTTGATACTAAAAATTTTAACCTAACAAATTAGATCCATTCATGAGAAATATTTAGTCACATACAATTGAGCTTTTGGCAATGACATGTATATGATTATTAAAAGAGTTGTCATAGTCATCACCTTCCTCTTCATACTCTTGGCAATGACATGTATATATTAACTAAGGCCTTGTTTGCATTTTGAATCAACTTGCTAATAATCCTAGATTGTTGGCAAGAAAATAACAACTCATCATAAAGTATCTTTTTGTTAAGCATACTAAAAATCTAACTTATAACTCAATAAGTTAAAGAAACTAGATTCTTTTGGTAAAAAAATTAAGGACCGAAAGATAGTATAAAAATAAAATATTGAACTTAAGTTGCAGAGTCCTCTATAAAGAGAACTCTTCCAAAAACTAGCGTATGCCGCTAATTATGACGCTCACACGGTATTCTTTAGTAAAAGGCGAAAGAATAGTTCGCTATGTGATAATCACACGGCTGCGTAATTGTAAATGGTCTATGTTCTTTCATTTTATATGTGAGCAGCTTATTTTCGTTTATGCAATAGCCGATGTGGGCCTTTCGTGTCATTTGGTAATTTAAAGTGAATTTTCTTAAGCCAAATAACTTATTATCAAGTGAATGTTTAATTTGCTACTGTGCAAGAATTGGTTGTTAATTATGAAGCACCGATACCTCTATGACTAGACGTGTCGCGGTGTCCGACACCTGTCGGTGTTCGACGCGACACGCATATGACACTCGTACGACATTCGTACAAACGTGTCGGAGAGGTGTCAAAAAACACAATTTTTTTTATTCCGACACTCCTTAAATTGGTGTCCGACACCTATAAGACACTCGTACAAACGTGTCGGGGTAAGTGTCCAAATTTTTATTTTTTTTTATTTGCTTCTACTTTTCTCAGACATATATACAACGATTAAAGATGTGTCGAAATAATAATATTAATCAATGAGGGATTAAAGATATTACATTTTGATTACATTATTTTTAGTTTTTCGATAATATAGTTGGATGAGTAAATGTCAAATGTACTATCATATATTTTTTTAAAACTTTTTTTATTGAAAAATTTGTTCAACTTAGATGCATATGTATATATTTTTAATTATAATTATATTTTTTATAAATATATAGCGGTGTCGGTATCGTATATTTTTTACATTAGCGGTGTCGGAGTGTCCGTGTCGTGTCGGAGTGGTGTCCGTGTCAGAGTCTGTGCTTCATAGGTTGTTATATTCGTATAAATCATGATGCAGGAGAATAAATGTTCTGAGGTTTGTGATAAATTATTTTCTCTGCCTCAAAACCACCTTCTCATCTTCTCAGAATTCATTTTTTTGTTACTTTGCATTATAAAAAATTGGGATTTTTTTTAGTGCTGGTTGCTGTTTAAGTTTAATATTATTCTGATGTTGCTACTACACTCATCAATAGCTTACATTTTTTTATTAAAGAATTTATAACATTTTTAATGTTTGTGTTATCAAAGGGTGTTCTTGGCCTTGTAATTATTTTGAAACAATTTTTTCATTAAAACATAATTGATTTATTTCTGCAGATAATCTCTGCATTAAATTATAGATGGCAAAATTCTTCTTCAAGATTTAGAATACTACATGATGAACCTGATAGATATCCCTTGAACACAATTGATTTGGAAAATTAACTAATTAAGTACTTTTACACTAAATAACTTAAACTATATACTATAACATAAACATTAAACTAAAATTGCAGAGTCCTCTAAAGAGAAGACTCTTCCAAAAAATAGTGTATGCCGCTAATTATGACGCTCACACGGTATTCTTTAGTAAAAGGCGAAAGAATAGTTCGCTATGTGATCATCACACGGCTCCGTGATTAAACAAAATAGTGTTCCTTTCATTTTATATGTGAGCAGCTTGTTTTGGTTTATGCATTAGCCGATGTGGGACTACAGCAAGACACCCATTCACGATTCACTTGACTCATTCTCTTTCTACCTTCAACAATGAAAGAACTTGTTGTCACAATCTTCTTCCTTTATTCACTCATCCATGTACACACCTATTTTAAATATATTATTCTGATGTTGCTACTACACTCATCAATAGCTTAAATTTTATTTCTGGATTAAGAGCATTTTGAATGTTTGGTGTAGCTGTTGTCAAAGGGTGTTCCTGGCCATGGATTAGTGTTTTTGCTTTTTACTTCATCACATGGCTCTTTTTGAAACAATTTTTTCATTAATAGCACAGTTGAATTTTATTTTTTTTGTAATCCAAATAGACCACACACAATAGATGACAACTACTACATTCTCAAGGATGTGGTGAAGCTGAAAAAGATCTCTTGTGAATGTAAAGTTGATTTAGAAAATTAAGTCTTAATTTTACAATCAAGATTAAGTACAGTAACAGATACATGTAGTCAACAATATATGACTACCCAATTGAGATCAGACAATCCAAAAAAATGAATCATTCATCCGATATTAATCGAACAATGACAAACATTGCAAAGATGCAGATTGCACTCATTTTTACTACATGTAATTTAATTCCCCGTAGTTTACATAGAAAATTTATATAAAAAAAAACATATTGAACTAAAATTGCAGAGCCCTCTATTAGAGGACTCTTCCAAAAACTAGCGTATGCCGCTAATTGTGACGTTAACACGGTATTCTTTAGTAAAAGGCGAAAGAATAATTGGCTATGTGCTCATCACACGGCTCCGTGCTTATTTGTGGAAGAGGTCTTTACAATTTATATGTGAGCAGCTTGGAGTTGCTTATGCATTAGCCAATGTGGGACTTTAGTAAAGACATCCATTCATTTGACACATTCTCACCTTCAACAATGAAAGAAACAATTTGTCACAATCTTCCTTTATTCACTCATCCACACACCAATTTAAAATGTTTTATCTTTCTTTCTTCAATTTCAGATGTTTAAAATCATTTTAGTTTTCTTCAAGACCTCAATGTTATGTTAGTGTTAGTGTCCTTCCCATGGCCCATTTGCAGGTCCAGCAAGATTCCTAATGTTAGTGTTGAATTCTATCCCCACCCCCGAAATTTTCATAAATATCTTGCTCAAATTTTAAAATTTGAAGGATGTTTTTAGTGTTTGAAGTTTGAACCCCCCATCAGCTCGGATTTTGAAATTTGAAATAAGAAAAACATGTTTGAAATTCTAAAATTCGAGAGTATTTTTGAAATTCTACGAAAGTATGGCTCGTGAGAAGTTTGGAGGAAAGAAATTCACTATGTTGGTTGGTACTAAATATTAACCTAACAATAACAAATTAGGTCCATTCATGAGTAATGTTTAGTCACATACAATTGAGTTTTGGGCAAAAAAATATTGAACTAAAGTTGCAGAGTCCTCTACAAAGAGAACTCTTCCAAAAACTAGTGTATGCCGCTAGTTGTGACGCTCACACGGTATTCTTTAGTAAAAGGCGAAAGAATAGTTCGGTATGTGATCATCACACGGCTCCATGCTTAATTGAAGTAGTGTTCCTTTAATTTTATATGTGAGCAGCTTGGTTTCACTTATGCATTAGCCGATGTGGGACTTTAGTGCAGACACTCATTCTCACTTGGCTCATTCATCCACACACCTATTTGAAATGTTTCATCTTTCTTCTTCAATTTCAGATATTTAAACATCATTTTAGTTTTTCTTCAAGATGTGAAATCATTTTAGATGTTTAAAATCATTCATTGAAGCTTTCCTTCCACATAAAGAGACTAATACAGAAGCTTCTTTTTCCCTCTGTTGTTGGAACTTAGGTGGTGAAAAGGTTTTTTTTTCAAAGGCTCAGTGAGCATGTGTCAAAATCACATCCAAACACAAGATTGTATGACAGTTTAACCAAAAGTTAATTAAACAAAGGTTAACTTCAAAAATAATGCAGTGCGCAGATGATTTAATACATAAACTAGCATAAAGGCGATGCTTTTTCGTGTGTGTTAACCCTAAAAACAAGGGAATTGACTCTGATAATTTGGAGTTCAACCAAAAAGAAGTAAAGTTTGACCAAGAATTATTCCACCAAAAATCGAACTTCGATTCTTTCAAACGATTCGATCTTTGGTGGAGTTCAATCACTTGGTTAGAGACAATGTTTTAGTCACCCTCCAAACCATTTTTCAGGATACCCCTACCGAAAAATAGTCACCAAGACCTGCAAAAACATGACTCTAAACCACTTCCAACACCAAAAACTTGTCGCCAACAAAGTAAGAATGTTACTATCAAACCTGTTTGAAGCCACAAAACAATAAAAAGCAGGCAAACTAAAATGTGCTTGAGTGACAAAGAGTGAGAGAATTTGATCCCTATATAGTAGAAAAATACTAGTTAAACCTCTCATCATTCTAGTTACATAGCCATAGCAGTTAGCACCAAATAGCCAAAATGTCCCAAAAGTGATGTATAATTTTAACATCATTCATCTCCACTCTTATTGTTCTTTATTGTGCCTGAGCCTAATGTTTTGGCTTGGGTTTAAAATATTTTTTGATATTATATCTTCCGGGAAGCATTTTGGTAATTTAGAGTTAAGTAAAATTTGGTCAAAAATTATTCATATCAAAAATTTAATTCGAATTATTTTAAATAATTCGTAATTTTTTTTTTATTTTTTGAATAGCAAATTGTTAGTTGTTAGTATATTATTACAATGTTATGTTAGTTTTCTCCTTGCCAGGATTGAACCCTGGACCTTCAACTCCTTATCCCTTAACTCAACTGGCTTAACCAGTTGAGCTACCCATCCCACCCAAATAATTCGTAATATTGAAATTTTGTTTACCTTTTAAGCTCAATAACAGGAATAAATTAAGTTTAAATATTTTCATGAAAACACAAACACATTCGGATACATGTAATAGTGTGATATGAATTTTCAATCCAACGGTGAATTTTGTAAAATTCATAATTGTTATAATAGAATTAATCACTTATCCACGGTGGACCACTTGAGAAGGTGGTCCACCGTAGAATTGGCCGGTCAACCATACACTATAAATGAGGAGAACTGAGAAATTTAGAATTGAAACCTCAGTCTCTCTGATAATGTCTCTAATAGCTACCAATTGAACTACTTTTTGGGGACCACGTTTTAAGTATAATAATAATAATAATAATAATATTATTATTATTATTATTAACATTGATTGTTTGAAAAACAAAATGTCACATTAAATATCCTTTATATTTACTTGCACTTTTTTTCTTATAATAATTATATTTTATTTTGTAGGTATATTCTTAGATGTCTAACTTACATTATTGAGTACCAATTTTCCATAAGCAAAATTCATTTAAAATGTGATTTTTTTTAAATATAAAATAATGTTAAGATTTCTATAGTTTGGGTAAAGAGAAGAAAAATTTAGAAAGTCTTCAAGATAGTAAAAATCATAAAAATTCATATTGAAAAATGATTGATAAAAGAATGGTGAAAATAATACAATTGTCACTATATTATATAATGTAAATTGTTGAAAGTTGTTCCTTGTCTATCATTGTGCCTTACATATTGTAGCGTATCTTTGCTTATCGTCAATGCGGAGGAGCCACCCACTGAAATGTTCAGATGAAACATCATAGTCCCCATCACTTCACTGGCAAGGGTGGGGCGCATGTTATTCACTGATTGAAGGACTGCAGGAGGATAGTATTGTTGGACAATATGAGCCTTCATCAAAATATATGTGTAGTCCAGTGTTAATGAACGAAGTTTAGAGAACATCGGATTGGGTAATTGTGTAAACACGGTGTCCAGCGGAATAAACATGGTGAACACCGATTTAGTTTTCAACTCAGAGTCAATTTGTAGTGTCGTAATGATTTCAGCAGCTACCTTTAAATCATCAGCCTCCGCCATCATCACCTTACTAACGTTGAGGCCGGAGACATATGGTGTGGCTTGGGATACTGTAATAAACATTCGAAATATAAATGTGATGGTGGTGGTAATTTGTGGTGCCATCGTTTGTATTTGTGGATGATGAGATGAAGAAAATTATAAAAGACAGAGTGTGTGGGAGATGACATATGGTGGTCGTTGGGATGATGGTGAAATCAACATCATAATTATACATGTCATGGTGGTATTTTTCGATTCCACTATTTGCAATGACGAGGTTAGACTAAAGTTTTCGGGAGGGCCATAGCGGAGTTTTTTTTTATGGGTTTCCATGTGTGTGCTTGCACGTGTGTGTGTAAAAGTACACTATAAGGTAATATTTGAGCAATTTTATACCGCACTACAAAACATTGAAAAAATAATAAGTTTATCCCTCTAAACAAAAGTTGGTGTGCGTAAAAAAAAAAGTTTGTGCCGATTTATTAATTAAAATGTTATTGAACATTCTAACAAAATTTAAATGTTACACCGATTAATTGTAGCCAAGAATTGTTTCCACTAGGAATCGAACTCCGATTGTTTGACACTCATGATTACAACATTGCTATTTCGTTGCTTACGGGTCCTGGCCTCCTTAAAGAATTGGAAAACTTTAAAGACCGCTCAGGATTGACTCTATTCATACCGAATGACGTCTCATTTGCCCAATTACCTAACATTGTTGACATTCCTTCATTCTAGTCTAAAAAAAAAACTCTGCTTATCAAAGCTCATGTTTGCAGAGGATATTATCGACTTGCTTTACTTAAGTCAACAATGCAACAAAACGTACCAACCTTTGCAACGGGTGCCGAGCTTTACACGCTCAATATTTAAGGCGTCAATGGAGTTGTGATTGTGAGCACCGAAATAGTTGAAGCAAGACTAATTAAGATATTGTATGATCAGAAACTAGTTGTTATATATGGTGCGTCAAAGTGTTTTTGTTGCCGAAAGTTTTTTTATTATAGAAAGAGATTTTCGGCAATAAACCAATTGTGTTTGATGCCACTCTTGTGGTTTACCATCATGATGCTCAAGCTTAACCGTCGTTGTCAGAGTCGTCCCTGAGATTTTGGATACATATGCAAGTTATAATTTTGGTGTCCCATTTTTTATAAGTCATACAATTATAAATATATAATATGAACGAAAAATTAATTATACTTTTCATTGTAAGAATCTCTCTAATAATTTTTAATTCTTCAATAGATTTCAGTATAAAGATCATAAGAGTGTAAGTCTATTTTAATTTAGTTATAATAATTATATAATTTATTTATTTTAACACACGGACGCACGCACGCACACACAAGTGCGGATTTGGATCCTCTCCAATTTTTTCTCCAATATTTTCTCTCTTTTTCTTAATCTAATGGTTGATAAATTATAAAGAATAAAATAATACTTAAGAGAGAGAAAATAAGCAAATGAATGGGTAAGATCACATTGGAAAAAAAAAATTGAAGAGAAAATTGCACAAGTGCGTGTACATACACACACATGGCTAACCCCGACTATTTGGAGACTCTGTTTGAATATTAAAATGGACACTAATAAAATAATACAAAACAATTAAAAAAAATACCCTCTATTTAAATTATACATAAGAAACACATAAAAATAATTATCATTATATGTAATGCCAAAGAGAGACATCCTAGTCTAAGATTTAATTTGATGCAAAAATTAAAATGGACTAGAACTATATTTATGAGTGTAGATAACTAATCTATTGATAGTCTATGATATTTTATTAACATTAACAATATATAACTATTATTTTAGAGCCTCAAAATTAATCTATTAATACACATATGATATTTTACGAATATAAATAATTTATAACTCTTGTCAAAAAAATTATAATTAAGATTATAGACCTCAAATTTTTAAGTCGAGACCCTCAAAATTTTGAGGTCTTAAGCCGTTGCGCACCCTGCACATGTGTGCAGGCCGGACCAAGTAGAAAAATAGATGCTCTTAAAATTTTAGTTCTTTATGAGATCGTTCCTCTCGAACACCCGCCCGAAGTATGTTGATATCTCATTTGTTTGATTGTTAGCGAGCGACCAAGTCAAATAATAATAATTTTGTGTTTAAATTAAATGTATTTTATTTTGTCTGAGTTACTATGTTATAGCCTTATATATAGGTATCGAATTTTATTATCATTTAGAGGTGGTAATTATTATCAATTGTTAGTTGAATTCAGTGGTGATTAACACTGAATTTAGGGAGGACTAAAGTTCGATCCTCCGCAACTGTGATCGAGAGGGACTGAAATCACTTAATGCCAGAACTGACCTTCAAACCAGATTAAACTGGTGTGGAAAAAAAAGTTGGTAATTATTTGCTTATAAACATATAATTATTTTCTTTTAATTTTTGTTGTTATTCTTTAATCAGTATTTATCAATTTTTGTTAAGTTAGTTTGTAATTATTTTTTTTAACCAATAATTTTTTATATTTTGATTTTAGTCTTAATGCAGTCTATATATTAATATATATTTTATAGAACTAAATGCATGGTCAACATGTTCTAGAAATTTTGTATAAACAAATATTATAGAAATTAATTCCAGTGTTAACAATACTATTATACAAATTAAAATAAAACAACAAAAGAGCTAAAAACAAATAGAAATTTTGTACCAAAAAAAACTAATAAAAAAAGATAGACTATTGTTTCATTTGTCTTTGTCTAAAAATTCTCTGGAGAAAGAGTATTAAGCACTAAAAAATAAACTCCTACTAGGTTTTCGATTATTACAAAGAACAATATTTGAGTTTGTGACTACCACGATTTCTCTCTTTTTTCTCCATCATGTTCGTCAAGAAGCTCGTGGAGAAAGCTTCTATAAAGAAGGTAAGTCAATATCACCTTTTCAATTATGATCATACGTATTAGTTGCTTGCATATGTTAATCATATTAGTCTACTTAATTAATTGCTTGCATGTTCAATATATTAATCTAATTAGTAATTCCATTTTCTTATATATGATTTTGATCTTTATTATTGGAATTAATAACACCTTGTTTGTTTGGTTTATAACATTTCTTAGAATTTATTTGTATTTTTTTAAGTGAATGATCAGATGCAGAAAGATCTGCGACACTTTAAGTAGATTAAAATAAAAAAGAAAAATTATAAAATTTTCGGAACATAAAACATAGCTCAGGAATAGGAAAAAAACAAACAACCCAAAAATATAAAACAAAATATTCCTAGGGCATAGAACTACGTACAAAAACTTAATTCAAAGTATAATATGTCTCTTTGACTTGAAATTTCTTGTTACAAATTACAATTGAGTGTGTGTATATTTGAGTTTTTTTAAAAAGAAAAAAATACTACACGCCGATAATTATGAAAGATAGTTTTGTATCCAATTCATTATATATATATAGGGGATATATCAAGTGAGAAAGCTAATTTTATGTGAGAGTGAGAGGAAGTATTCTCAGCCTTTAGATCAAAATCAATGGGTTATATTGATTCTCTTATCATAGTGACTCACACAACTCAATATTTCTCACTATTTTTCGTCTTTTCCGTTTCCATTCTTCCGCCCCCTTCTTTTTAGCAAACGGCCAACCTGTTTCCTATTCTCTATCTCTTTTCTCAATAAATTAAAAAGACTATTACATTACCAAAAAGGAAAACAGAGGAGCCTTCTCCCTTCTTTTCTTCTACCCTTTTACATCACCAGAAAATCGGTTATTGATAATAAAAGAATTCAAATCATATTGCTGTATCAATTATGAAATTTTGTTGGGCTAATTCTAGGTTTATATTAAAAATAAAAATCATTGCAATTCTGGGTATGTCCTTTTTGTTGAATTCTCACTTCTATTCACCCCCAACTATTGAATGAGTGCCAAGTTGAATTTCGATTTCTACTGTGTACTAATGAATCATGCCGGATAAAATTTGTTAACTTTAATATTGTTAACTTTAATATAATATAATATAAACAACAATATGGAAGGGGCATGAAGATGGTGAACAAAGTGCATTGATAGAGAATAGGAAACAGGTTTGCGGCGGAAGAATGGAAACAGAAAAGACTAAAAATAATGAGAAATATTGAGGTGTGTGAGTCACTATGATAAGATAATCAATATAACCCATTGATTTTGATCTAAAGGCTGAGAATACTTCCTCTCACTCTCACATAAAATTAGTTTTCTCACTTGATATATCCCCTATATATATATATTATTTCCTTAGAGCAACCCAAACATTTTTTTGAGAAATAGAGCAACCAAACTTGATTTCCCATGATACATTTTAGGATTTAGATCTTCTATTTTGAGAAAAAAAAAAAAAAAAAAAAAAAAAACTTTGTAAACATTGTTTTAGATATTGTCTATTTTGAATCTTGTGTTTAAAATATCATTGTTTTGTTCTTAGTTAAAAGCTGTTGCAGTGACTTAAGAAAGTGAATTGATTCTTAGAGCATTTTTAACGTTGTTACTATGAAGATGTTGCTTAAGTGATTTCACATGAGTCTCATGTGTACATATTACTTTTTTTACTAATATTGTTAGATAACCATCAATCACTCCAATCTAACAACTCCAGAGTTACTAAATGGGTTTAATATTTATGCAAGCACCACATATCATTATAAGCAAGACACCTCTCATTTAAGAAGCTCATTAATTAGTTTTTTTTATGAACGAGCTGCTGTAAATTATTCTTAACTTTGACTCTAACAATGCGTGACTTTGTGAAATTTTTTAGTGCATAGGAACAATAGTCCCTCAGTTAAGGTTAAAGGGTCTTTGACTTAGACACCTGACGTGCTAATTGCACCTTTTTTTTTCAATTTATTGTATGCTTTAGATTTTGTGAATAAATCCTCGCAGATTTGTCCTTAATTAAAGGTGTTTCGGTGGGTTGAGAAATATAAGTATTTATAAAGACCTCGATCAATTATTAGCAATATGAAACTTTTTTGTATACTGAAATAGTAAAAATGACAAAATTGTACATAAAATAGTATAAGTGGTAAAACTGAAAGAAAAACATATCGCATGAAAACTTTTTTTTTTTGACACAAGCAAGCTTAATTCATTTCATTAATGATAGTAGGTTCAATACAAAAGGGACAAGAATTATGAATTTGAGGACTAGCAATAAAACGAGACGCTTGAGCTAAGTCATGAGCAACTCGATTAGCTTGTCACCTTACATAACTGATTCTACAGTTTTCATATAAATTAACTATACTACGACACCGATCAATAATACCTCCAAACTCGGTATAATTCTTCTGCTTGGAATGGAAAGCCTGCACCACCTGAAGACAATCTGATTCAATAGTAATTGGCAAAGTAAGAGTGCCATTGTCATGTAGCCATTCAAGCACATCTACCATACCTTTGGCCTCTGATTCAGATATAGTGGGTCTGCCGTATGATTTTTTCATGAAAGCTTGCACAAATCTGCCATCTCCGTCGCGAATACAAGCGCCAACACGGTAATAATTATAATCTGCATAGCATGCAGAATCTATGTTACATTTAAGGGAGCCATTAGCAGGTTTATGCCAGACGAGTTCTGCTGTATCTGCAGCATCACTGCGCGCAGTTTGCTGCTTACTGTGCGTGAAATTCCAGTCTCGTAAAGCATCTCTAACACGCCAGATAACAGTAAACACCGTCGGGAGTCGGGAGTTCCAACACTTTTGATTACGTCGCCACCAAATTGCCCATAAAACCATGGAGATTCTAGCCACTGTTTTTGAATCCTGTTCAGAGATTATTTTCTGCAACATCTCTACACAACCAGCTGCATTTATCAAGTACTTATCTATGCAATGTCAATCTTCTGTCTCCTTCCACACATCCAGTGCGTTAGTACATCCAAAGAAACAGTGCCACTCATTCTCTTCAAAGCTATCACAGTGAGGGCATTTATTATTACAATGTACTCCTTTATGCACTAAACGACTCCGAACCGGGATGCATCCTCTCAACAGGCGCCATATAAAGAACTTAATTTTTTGGAACGCACAGTTTCCACATTTTCTAATTTCTCTTTGGAGAAATTTTTTTCTAATTTCTAAGTCGTTTTGAAGAAAAAATATAAGTCGTTTTAGAGAAAAAATTTATATTTTGGAACGGAGGGAGTACTAGTTAGTAATTGTTAATTTATCCTATACTCTTTAACATTTTAACCTTGGTCACCAAATCAACCATGTAATATAACTTCATGAGAGTGGTAATTTAGAGAGAGACTAAGTTGATGGTTTATTTAAAATCACACATAAACATATAGAACTAGAAAAATTGGTAAACTCCATTTAAGATTATGTCAAGCAGCTAGAAATTTAAAATAATCCCATGCAGTTTTGTATTTACTTTGCAGCTTGGTGGAAATTCATCAGCTGGTTTAAAAGCTAATGATGTAGATCCACGGCTGATATTTCATCATGGGGTACCATCAGGTGGTACCAAGTTTGCCTATGACAATATTCACAACATATTGGCCTTGTCTACCAAGTATGTTCACCTTAATTCATTTCTATAATACTAGTCAATTTTGTGATGTACACATTTATTAAGAGATTTATTTCTGTCATACTATTAGTTTTTCGCGTGTCTTACACATTTTCCGTTTTACTCTTCTGCTATTTAAGTAGCGGACGTTATAAAAATGAGATTTTTTTGAAAAATGTCGTCCGGTACTTAAATAGCGGACATTATAAGAAAACAATTTTGGTAAGGTATTTTTGGAGTGTGTCCACCATCCGCTACTTAAGTAACGGACATAAGTACTTTGGTAAAATCATAAGGCGTACGAGAAAATGAGTAGAATGGCAAAAGTAAATCTCATTTATTAATGTTACTACAACTATACTATTTTCTTGAATTAGTTTTTTATGACATTTTTTAATTTTATTTTGAAGTGATGGGAGGATTAAATTATTTGGTAAAGATAACACTCAAGTCCTACTTGAATCTAATAAGCCAGTGCATAGCAAGTTTTTACAGGTTACATTTTTCTGTCCTTTTCAAATGTCTCATAGGTTTAATATTGTGAAAATATGATTAGTATATCATATTTTTCTAATTAACAATACCATGGTTTTAATATGCATGCACAGTTCATCAAGAATCAAGGCATCCTTATAAATGTTACTTCAAATAACCATATTGAGGCAAGTATATATACCTATGAACTTGCTCAAATTTGTTTCATGATAAATAATCACCTTGTTGATTCAGAAATTTTTTAACATTTCACATTAAGGTTTGGAACATAGACAAGAAACTGTTGTGTGACTTGTACATTGTTAAAGAAGAAATCACTTCTTTTGTAATCATTCAGCACAGCTTCTACATGTAAGTAAATTATTGAGAAATTGCATTTTGAAGAAGCACCAAAATGTTATGAACATGTATCTGCATTGGCAGGTATATTGGAGTTTCTAGTGGTGATATTTCAGTTTTGAAGCTTGATCAAGATTTGCATGTGGAAAAAATGAATTACACTATACCCCTCTCAGCTTCTTTAGGTAAGATGAGATACATATTTTTGGGAGTAAATCGGCATTTTAGTCCTCGAAATTGTAACAGATAAGCAATTTAGTCTGTCAAATTTATGAAATAACGAATTAGTCACTTAAATTTAAAAACGTCGATCAATAATATACCTATATATTGACTTGAATAGTCTTTAGATTATATACCATTGATTATCTCAACACTCTTAGATATAGATTATTGTCATCTGAGTTTCTTTATAATCTTCTAGGGAACTCAACTGAAGTGTTTGATGATACTGTTGTGACACACATCTTGCCTCAACCAGCAGCTGAAACTAAGAGGTGATACTAATTTTCGCAAACAACGTCACGTGATTCGGTGTATACCAATTAAATTCATTTTTGTTTACACAAAACATAAAATTATCAAACTTATTTTTTCTAATGTGTTCAATGCAGAGTTCTCATAATCTTTAGAAATGGTCAAATAATATTATGGGATATTCAAGAAAGCATATGCATTTTCAGAAGTGGTGGAAGTGTGTCACAGAAACTACATAATGAAACAAAGAAAGTGTCTTGTGCATGTTGGGTGTGTCCTTTTGGAAGCAAAGTAGCTGTAGGGTACAGCAATGGAGAGCTTTACATTTGGAGCATCCCTTCTCTAACCATAGGAAATGTCTCAGCATCTGATTATAGCAGCAAAAACATTCCTATGTTCAAATTTAACTTAGGATATAAATCAGATAAAACTTGTATAGTATCATTAAAATGGATATATGCTGAAGGAAAGGCTAGTAGATTATATGTCTTGGGAGCTTCTCACTCAATGCAGGTATTTCAATAAGGCAGCTTAATCAGGCGCATATGTCATATAATGCTTATACATAAGTTATTTCTATAACAAAAGATAAAATAAAGTTAAATTGTTTGCATTTAAATTATAAGCTGTTTTCGTTAGCTATCCCGGAGAGTTGATAAAAATAAAACTGAAAACAACTTATGCATGTGTTATAAGTTGTTTTCATCAAACAGTCTTACAAGTGTTTATGTCAGTAGATAAGCTTAAAATAAATCAATTCAAATAGATCCTTAATGTTTACTGGTATGATGGTATGAATCAGGTAGTGTTGTTGAATGAACATACCGAGACTCGCACGATTAAGTTGGGACTTTATTTGTCTGAAATCTGTGTTGACATGGAGATTATATCAACCACAAATGAGCAAAGCAAACATAAACAAAATTCTTTGATTTTGCTTGGGAAATCAGGCCATGTGTATCTGTATGATGATAATATGATTGAAAGATATCTATTGCAATGCCAATCTAAGTCCACACCCTCAGTGCCAAAGGAAGTTATGGTGAGGTTACCACTAGCTGATTCAAGCATCACCATAGCAAAATTCATCTCTAACACTATCAATGAGTTTTATTCTCAAGATAAGGTAATAGGGACGTGAAACTATTCTGTTACTGGACTATATTCTTTTGAGTTTGATTTTAATACACAGTAGTGTAAAATTTTGTTTTGTACTGTCAACAAATCACAACCCGTTATATGTGTGACTTTAGGAGTAGTAATGATTGAAGTCAAACGTTTTGAATGACCTGACGATTATGATAGATTGACCGTCTAAAAAATCTTTCATTTGACTTTTATGTTTCTTTTTTGTCACAGTATTATAGTGAGATGCTAAAAAATTATCCACAGCTTATTACAATTGAAACAAATCACAAAGAAGGGATTAACCTGAATTCTGCCAACTTCTCTGGATTTTCAAACATTAAAAACTTGTACATAACTGGACACCATAATGGAGCCATTACATTTTGGGATGCATCATGTCCCTTTTTCATCCCAGTTTTACAATTAAAGCAACAGGTAATATATCAATACTATTAAGTGATAGAAAAAATCTTGATTGCACTATTAGCAGCTATTATATATATTTCCTATGTATTTAAGACTAAGAACATGAACTTTTTTACACTCGTGATTATTTTTTCATTCATCTTAATGCAGAGTGAAAATGATCATTCTTTAAGTGGTGTACCCTTGACCGAATTATATTTTGACATCAACACTCCTCTCCTTGTTTCTGGTGATCAGAGTGGAATGGTGAGGTTATTTGCAAATTCACATCACCATTGATTATTATTTTATAGTATGCATGATATGTATGAGCATGATCTACAGGTTCGTATATTCAGATTCAAACCGGAACCATACGCCTACAACAGCTTCATGTCTCTTACAGGTATTTTATGTACAGCTTGTTACTTAGTTTCCAACAAGTTTAGTTTTTTGGTGTAAACCAAGTATCCTTTACGCGCAACTACAAAGACGTACAAATCCCTCGAGCCTTGTGGAACCCAAATGGCGGCAAACTCTCCCTAAGAGTTTTAACGTTGCTGCATGCCCAAGCCAAGGATCGAATCTAGGACCTTATTAGTTATCGGACCACTAGCAGAGTTCACACTTCAGTTTATAGTGAGTAGCATTTTCATTTCTCTTTTGTAGGAAGTACAAAGAAAGGGGTTGATCATGTTATCCAGAGTGTGAAACTTATAAAGACTATTGGTGCTGTAATTTGTATGAATATAGATCATAGCTCAGGGCATCTTGCAGTTGGATCTGATCAAGGAAATGTGAGAAACCTTTATAGTTATTAACTTTTCTACATATTTGACTCTTTCACTTGGAGTTTATAGTTGTTTATTAGCTTCGCATTACTAATATCGATTTGTTACAGGTTTCAGTTATTAACATAGATGGTCCATCGCTGTTGTATCAGAAACATATTCCAAGTGAAATTTCTATTGGTATCATCTCTCTGCAGTTCATAACCTGCAGTTTATACGGTTTTGAGAAAAACATCTTAGCAGTCGGAACAAAGGACTCCTCTGTTCTGGCACTTGATAGTGAAACTGGAAACACGATGAGCTCTGGAACTGTTCATCCTAAGAAGCAATCTAAAGCTCTATTTATGCAGGTTTTGGGTAAGATTTTGCACAGTTGACACAATGATCAATTATTGAAACACATTGATAGAAGTAAAGGACTAGAGTTTCGTTAATGTGTTATACAGATGAACAATATGAACCAATTACAAAAGATAGCCTAGATTTGAGAGAAGGGAATCATATTGAGGGTGCAACAACAAAGAAATTGTATATTTTGTTGTGTTCTGAGAAAGCTTTATATATCTATTCATTTGAGCACGCTCTACAGGTATGGTGTTTTTTATTTCTATCCTTATGAGTTCTAAAGAACCACTAAATTAGCTAATGCTTATACAACTTGCAATTACACTCTCTAATGTTTTAGGGAATCAAAAAGGTGCTTTACAAAAAGAAGTTCTCTCCTTCTTCCTGTTGCTGGGCATCAACATTTTACAACGCCTCAGACATCGGTCTCATACTACTTTTCAGCTCTGGAAAAGTAGAACTGAGGTGGTGGTTCTTTCTCATGTCTGCACGGAAATGGATCCCCTACAGCTGCTGGACGATGCAGCGGCTGTGGAGACCGTTAAATCTAGAGAGAGAAGTTTTCTCTCGCATTCTATTAATTTCATGACAGTTTTTCTTTCTTTTAATGATTTAGGTCGTTACCAGAACTATCTTTGATAGTGAAGACTTCAATTAGAGGTTTTACTTATTTACCTACGAAATTGAAATCATTTTCCGACAGCCAGATATGTTCTTCATCCAGCGGAGGCCTTGTTTTGGTATGACTGTATCTTTCACTGAGATAACAAGCTTCTGATATTTATGACTTCAAGTTAACTCAAAATCACTTTACAGGTGAATGGTGACCAGGAAATTTTTGTTGTCTCATTGTTGGTCCAGCAGAATATTTTCAGGTACATATGGTTAAAGAAGGGAATGGCGATCTTGTTATCAATCTCCTACAGTTCAAATACTTCTTCCTGTCTATAGAAAATAACCTACAGTCATATCTTTTTTGTTCTCTTTTCAAACTGGCAACTAAAGATGAAAGTGATACTTACTGATGATAATGATAGATTAGTAGTCTCATTGCATAATGTTTGACTTCATTGTAGGCTTTTGGACTCTGTTGGCAGCATCTACAGGAAGGAAAGAATGCTATCACAAGAACTTGTTTCTAACGCGGTCATACATAAGGAAAAGAAAAAGGTTGACAGTAACATATTAATAACCTATCTAACTATATGTCTATATCCATTATTTTTGTAACAGAATGTATTTAATCTGGTCTATGTGTAGGGTATATTCAACTCTAATGTCAAAGATTTTACTGGCAGTAAAGAAAAGTACATGCCCCCCATGGAAAAAGAAGATCCCAAAGAAAGTATCCAGGAACTCTCTGAAATATTTTCACATGCAAATTTTCCACCAGATGCCAACAATACTGTGGATGAAAATCAGCTAGAATCAAATTTAGGTATAACAATGCCTCGGATATGTATTATAAAATTACAGTCACATGTCAATATGCTTCCTGAGGCAGTTCAGCTGGTTTCTCTGTATAGCCTATAGTTCGTGTAATGCGTATAGATACTTGAGTTTAAGGCAACCAATGTAAGGTGTTATCTTTTCCTCCTATATAGATGACACGGATCTGGAGAATCATAGAGAAATACGCAAAGAACAAAGCATATTAGGAGCTCTTAATAAGAAGAAATTGGCTGGCAAATTTCAGGCTCTAAAAGGTTTGTGACAATGAATTCAATTTTATGCAAATTATTGTTTCTTATGTTAATATTTGACCTCAGAAACATGAACTTGGACTGCTTTAAATGCGATGAAACATGAGCCACTATAGGGGATTTATACAGAGATCAGAATCTTATTATGTACTATATTCCAGTACTCGTGGTCAAAATGATACTGATCTCTTATGTTTTGTCCTTCAGTTTGTGGCAAAATGCATGGTTAAGCATAATGTGATAATGGTAATACTTATTGAGTTTATATCACTAGTTAGATTCTTTTATTCAACCATGCTATGTGCATGCTTGGTGCTACTAACAATAATAGGAAAGTGAAAAATGTAATAACTCTAATATGTTATAGAGTATATACTGTAGGTATGCTACTATGATTCTGACATGATTTATATATGTTAAGAATTTCACATTGGAAGAGATATAGCTTGAAAATGTATCCATAAGTGGTGGACAGTCTCAATCTTACAAGTTTGTTTTGTAGGATTGAGTTAGGCCCAACGCAAATTCTAAGAATATTTATTTTGAAAAATACCAATTGAATTAGAAGATATTTACCTTACCAGAAGAAAAAGAAAAACGAGAAATGGTAGAGTTTTGCTATATACTAGGCACTGGCTAATTTTATTGGATCCAATATACAGGAAAAGTGAAAGAAATGAAGGGAGACAACCAGAAAGCATCAGATAAGGAAGAGCAACAAGATGAGAAAGCTGGTGCAGTCAATCAAATTAAGAAGAAATACGGATTTCCTTCTTCATCAAATGTAATAATATATTTATCGCATCCACCATTCAGTATAACTTTATAAGGCTTGTCTTGCACTCTGCCATGTAACAATTCGCAAGTATGGTGCCTCTTTACACGTTAAACGTGTTGCCTAGGGACTATTTTGTTGTCTGGAGGTGGTAAATGTAATTGTTTATGCAAATGTAGTTTGAGTGTCAAGATTGATCATTAGCAATAAGCTTCAACCTACAACCCATAAAAGTTGGTGGGATGTTACACTTACAGCATTAAAATGTACTAAGGAACAATTCACAAAGACTACTGAGACACATGTGATGATATATACTTATGGTCACTATTTGATTAGCTTAGTTTTCATACATTTATAAGACTAGCATTTTTTTGTTTCTGAAATATGAATACTAATCATAATTCTGGCACTGCAGGAAACAAGTGTTGCTAAATTGGCAGAAAGCAAGCTGCAGGAAAACATAAGGAAATTACAGGTATCTTATATGTTGATAAAGTGACAAAAACGATGTGGTATGTCTTTGGCACATGCAAATATGCAAGAAGAATAAGGATAATGAAACTTCCAATATGTATTTGTTTACATATTTTCTTATAACTTGGCAGGGTATTGAGCTACATACTGCAGAGATACAAAATAAAGCAAAATCATTTTTATCAAGGGCAAAACAGGTGCTGAGAAATGCTGAACAGGATAAACGAAGTTGATAAAGACCCACAACTGATTCAAGGACATACACAAGTCATTTGCTCTGGAATTTGTAAATTAAAATATCATAAGCTTATGTTCATAAATACTCTTCACTTTCACTCTTTGGAGAGAATAATTATTTTGGTAGAATTATGTCAACCTAGGAATATTTACACATACACACAATAGCAAATTAAAATGGCAACTCTTAAACATGACAAAGTCAAAAGGTGGCATCCAAATTGCATTCAGATCTCTTTTAATTTAACTAATTGGAGTATTAGCCCATGGAGATCCCTATTACAATGTAATTAGAACCTAAAGGAAATTCCACATAGCATGAGTTCAGAAGACAAACTTTGCGATGACTAGTGCTTTATCAACAGATCTTCCAAAAGTGAACGTATCTGTTCTCTAACAGCATCTCTGTTACTAACACTCAATGTAAACAAAGTTGCTCCTGCATGATTCCTCAACCTTGCAACTGCGGAAATGGACAAGGTTCAGCAAATCCGTTAGCCAGATAGTGGCTTCAATATCCTCAAAACATCAATAGATCTTTGAGTTTTATGGATATCAGATCTCCCAACAGATTTGTCCCGTCTCGATTATTTAAAACATCGAGAAAAGAAAAATCACTCACGTCAAGAAAGAAACAAGATGTTTGAAAATATGCGAACTTTACCTGCAGGTATATCTCTTCCAAACTTTGGAACTGGAATGGAAGCCAAAATTGGGATATTTGACTCCAAAACTTTTAGAACTGCAGGGAAGAATGAAGAACTGTATAACTCCATCTTACCAACTTCGTCAATGATGAAAAGATCAGTGTCTTCTCTAACCTAGTCATTGAGTATGTCAATATCTTTGTACATCCTGAATGACAAATTTACACTCAGAAATGCAAGGGAGCAGCTTAAGAGCAGCATATCGGTGTACTACATTTTTTATATGCAATTAAATGCATGCGAAGATGGTCTTATATTAGACAAAATATTAATCTATTCTCCACCTACTATGACAATAATCTAATATAAAGTTGAGAAAAATGCATAAGCGAAACATTGGTGACAAGCAGAACGCAAAAGCAAACTCACCTGCAACTCAGGCAGTGCCAGCGACTCGAATGATGCTACATCAACTTTATACTTCCCAACATTAGGCCATCTGTGAGACTCTTGACTGCCAATGCCATTAAATAACAGTTAACACCCTTTAATCAAATATGCAAAGATTTGACAAAACTAACAAAGCCAGCAAAACCTGTGTTATGTAGGATCTAGGTTGTCTGCTCTGATGCCAAATAACATGAAGTGACAGCACTCAGAACATTTCAGTTCTTGGATCAGGATTGTTCATATTTCGACTTCACCGCAAAGTACAAATATAAATTTGGAATCAATCTATGCAACCGTCTAGATATCTTAAATGCAGTTACTACTTACTAAGCGTATTTTGACGGCATCTAATCCAAATTCGGTTATGTCACCATTTCCAAAAGCACCTAAAAAATCATCCCAATTTTCTATGTGCTTTCCAATATGAATGTTTTAAAGACCGAACCGGATAATTCAATCCACTAAACCGTGAACAGGCATTGTCTACGGTTTAGTTATTTGAGCGGTTTGATTGTTATTTCCTTCCAGTTCAAGTGGTTTAAATTGGTTGAACTTGAACCATAATATCTCGTGTTCGGTTTTTAAAACACTGACTAAAAAGCATACCCAGCACCATTATCACCAAGAAACATGAAACATTGTTGCTTCTGATGCAGAACAAAAAAAAGGTTGTATCTTTAGCAAGGGAATGAAGAACAAAACCTTGAAAAGGTGGAGGAAGCAAGTGGGCATGTACGACCATCAAGAGTGACAACTTCAAAACCAACCCTCTCACCTGCAAGTCTAACTTCACCTACAAACAAAACAAACCAAACCATTGAATGGTTTTGGGAATTGGTGAAAAGGGTAGTTAAGGAAAATAAAGACATGCTTACGAGTGTAGAAACCCTGAACTTTGAGGGTAGGATTGGAGGCTTTGAGGGTTTCAAAGACTCTCATAATAAGAGTTCTTTTTCCCACACCCTATAATCAAATCAATCAATCAATTATATGATTAATCATAATTAAAGATAGAATAACAGAAATTTTAAAGAGAGATGTAGAAATTGGAGGAGGAATTACTCACAGGAGAACCTGTTACAAGGAAGCATTTTCCAGGACCAGCCATTGTTTCTGTTTCCCAATCTACGCCCAAGGGCTGAATGAATACTTTCCTATGTTGGAAATTAATTACTTTATTTTTTATTTTATTTTAATCCATGGATGAATGAAGTGGTACGTAAATATATCATTGAAACTCACGCACACTCAAAGACACTGAGAGTTCTCGTGTTCCAACCTGAATAAAAGTGTTAAACTTAACAACATATGTATTGCTAATTGAGCGATGATTTATGATCAATTACTTAACATAAAACAAATTGTGGTCAAAGTCTTTTAACAATATTAATCTTCGATAAAGTTAACAAAATGATTTAAAAGTGTAATTACTTTTATTTTTATTTTTTTTCGGTTTTCACCACCAGTTGAATCTGGTTCGGTAGTCAGTTATGGCATCAAGTGGTTTTAGCCCCCTCCCGATCGCAGTTGCGAGGGATCGAACCGTGGTCCTCCCTACCAAGTTCAACGCCAATCACCACTGAACCAACTAACGATTGGTTAATTACTTTTATTTTAACCAGAAGAATAAGTGTATTTCATTAACCAGCAAAAGAATAGTGCCACTTGAAACTTGATAAAAAAAAAATTGGAGATTGTTAGCTATGAACAGAGTAGCTAATAACCTCACTAAAGGTATCATTTAAAAATGTAATCACCTTAGTGTTTCATCAAATTCACCACTTGAGTTGAGTCTAGTCTCTGATGAGAAAGACAATCAAAAGCAAAAACCAAGCTTGAGGAAAACGGTTTACTCAAGCAACAATAAAAATTACCAATAGAATCACAAATACACATCTAAATGGAAGTGTAACCTTGATGTTGAAAGGAGCAGCAACAATATTTATTGCATGTGCTCAACTTCTTTTGGAGCTTCAACGATGATTTCACAAAATTTGTCATTTACATATCTCCAAAGGCTCCAAATAATCATATGGCAAACTTAACCTTTGAAGACTACTTGGATGCTTTGGAGTGGCTCTGATTGGTACTATATTGCGAAAAAAGAACCCTCCTTTGTGTTGTTGATATTGTTCTTAAAATGTACTTGTGTCACTATCAACATAACCAACCATAATCTATACTCAAATCTGAAAAATATCTCAGTTTATTATGCTCCCAAAAAGTACATTTTAAATAATAAACAACGCAAAGAGAATATAAGTGAGAAGCACCAAGTGTTGTCCATGAAACTATTATTTAATTCTAGCTAGCACATGATCAAATATTTTTATCAAAAGTCAATACTCATTAGCATTTCATTAATCCCTTACTTAGTTTACTAATTGCTCTATAGTTGCCCACTTGATCATTTGTACCAAAGCTGTAGCTAATGCTGTATTAAAACTCATTTCACAGTCCATTCATCAGAGAGAATCAACTAAAATTTTCACTTCAGAAACCCCAAACAATGTACTGATAAAAAATTGCTTCATAGTAAAAACTTATTTTTACATAATTTGAAACAAGCACATTGCCAAGCAATAATATGTATAAAGACAAAAGCAATTATAATAGTAGCATTCAAAAGAAGAAAACAAATGCACCATAACAAACTGAAACTGTATTAATAATAGATGGATTAAGTACAGATCATGAGGAGGCTGAGCCTAAAATTAAGTTTAAGAGCTAAGATAAACCTAAACATTAAGAACTATTTGTAACAAATAGCTGTGATTACAAAAAGTCTCCTAAATTCATAATAACCTATTAAGAAAATTATTCTATTGCAGTAAATCCTAAGCTTCTTCTGCCTCCATCATCTCTACTCGTCATCTTCATCCTGCAAAATAAACAAACCAAAAAAATCAACACAACAATCAATGTAACAAAAATTAACAAAGCACAAAGCAATTAGATGAATCTTACAACCTCATCATCATCATCATCCTCATCATTCACTTCTGACTTTGACTTGTCAGATCCTTCTTCCTCAGAAGGATTCTTCCCCTCAGACTAATACATCAAAATTATTTCAATCAGTAACAATACAAAAATCAAGTAAAATCAGATCGCTAGAAATTTACAGTAGCAGAAATTAATAGAGCAAATACCAAGCCAAGGTTGTAAGCACGAATAGTCTTCTCATACTCTTCTTTCAATTTCTCAGCAGTGGCAATGTACGGAGCCTTGTCCTGAAATACACAAATCACAAAACAATATCAGAATCAATACACAAATTAGCATTTAAACAATTTTCGTTCGGTGAAGCAAAAGCAAATTACTCACCGCAGCAGACATTGCCTTCCATTCCTTTCCTCCAGCTTTCCCGACCTAATCGAAATTCACAGTAAATCACATAAGAGAACTTGAAACAACGTCAAAATTTGACAAAATTTCACAAACCTAAAATCTAACACTAGATCACAAAACTCACCACAGCGACGGATTTGTTGTTAGGATTCGCCTTCTTGAATGTCTCTCTGAATTCAGACCTAAAAAATAACAAAAATCAAGGAGCTAAAATCAGAATCAAATCGAACTTCAACATAATAAACACATTCAATTAAACTAGATTCAAACAATTTTTAGCACGGAAAGCTTACATGAACACGAAGAAAGCACTTGGAGGCCTCTTAGGCTTGTTTGGATCCTTGTTAGCTTTCTTCGATTGCTTAGTTCCAGCTCCAGCGCCCTTGCGCTTCAACCTAACAAACAAAAATCGAAAACAAATCAAATCAAAAAATCGAACACATTATCAAAAAATTCAGATCTAACAGATTATAACACGAAACTGAATCTAACAATCGGATGAAGAAGAAGAATAAGAAGAAGAAGAAGAAGAAATTCACCGGTTATCAGCAGGTTTGGCATCGGAAGCTGTTTTCGTCATAGTGAATGAAGTGCGAAAAGAGAAAAACGGTTACAGAGAGAAGAGAAAGGGTTTTTGGATGAGTTTGTGAATTGTGAAGAATGAAGAGGGTGGGTGCGGTTTTTGATAGTGAGTGAAAAAAGGATAAGGAGGGAAAATAAAAATTGAAGCACGGGTTTACGCGGGATATGGAAATTTTTTGACACGTCATCGATCCGTGTGCGATCGCGGTATTCGCTATTGTGTTTTCTCTGTGTGTGTGTTTTGCGAAGAAGTGAAAGTGTTTGAAGATTTGAGAGTTGCAAAGTGTGCACGTGTGAGGGTCGTGCGTGTGATATTTGGCTAAATGACTGTTTTGGGTTTTGGTTTATTGGGAATTTACGGATTTGTCATGTGAGTTTGATGCAAGCCCCACGCGAAATTGGAGAGACCGCTTCAAGGTTAAGCTGGTAAAATCGGTTTGTGATATTTTTTATATACACAAAATTATATGATGATGAATGATTTGAAGATTAATGAGTTTCTTTCTCAATTATTTATAAAAAAATATATATGAGTTTCTTGATGATTGATGAATTGTTTTAAAAAAGTTGAGTTTAAGTTATAAAAAAATAATATTTTGTTAAATTTTATTTATTTTATGGTTGAAATTTAAATTATTTGAGCCTTTTTATTTGAGAACCTGAGAATTAATAAAAAAAATTATATGTTGTGTTTTTCATCGGAAAAATAAATATACAAAAAAGGTATTAGAATACACGTTGATACATTAAATACAAACACTCGTTTTGCCAAAAATAAATACAACACTTGAAGTGTTCGCATATTTATACAGTGAAAATATTCGTTTTTGAGATTTTTTAATATATATATAGGTGAACTTTTGTAATAAAAAATTAAGTTGTGTTAGCCAAATTTATGACTTCATTAACCATAAAAATGTATATTGTTAACCACTTATATATATCATGCAAGATAAAAGTAAATAATTAACGAGTATTTCATGCAAGATGGAAGTAAATAATTTTACCAATTATTGACTGGTCCGTAAGATCGCTCAGACTCTTGTGTATGAAAAAAATTGGTCAGGCGGATAAAATTCATCTTACGTGTCACACAGATTTCTCTATAGGTATTAGTCGTCTTTGAACAGTGGTGTGAAATCTTTATACCTATAACACATCAACAAACAAAAAGATTAAAGAAAAATGATGAAGATATAGGTTCTTGCTAATTAACTTGATTTCTAAATCAATTTTTCTTTAATACTTTTTTGTCACCATGTTATGGGTACAAAGTTTTCACCGCCTTTCAAATATGACTAATATTTATCGGGAAATCTGTGTGACACGCAACATGAATTCTTTCCTCTTAACCAATTTTTTTTCATACGCAAAAGTCAAATATCGATTTTGTAGACCAATCAATAGTTGGTAAAAAAGTACTTTTATCTTGAATGAAATCTTCGTCTATCTCAACTTTTTAATCCATATGATGTACAATGGAGTTGTGATCTGAAAATGATTGATTATACTTAACCTCGAAAATATTTTACAAATAGTGATAGATGCAAATAAACATTAAAGAGACATTACTACGCATTGGGAGTGGGTTATCGTTAACAAGGTAGGAAATTTTTTTGAGATATTACCTCTCTAGGAGTCATCGATAGGATTGTCGAATGTCAAGTGTAGCAGAACGGTGTGATTGATAAGCAATTGTCAAGTCTTTGGTGTCTAATGGATGGTTTTGCAAGGGGAAAACCTGACGACGGTGGTATTTGTGATGACAATAGGTTGCGGCGAATGGGAACTTAGGTTTGTGTTAGAGATCTAGGGTTTGTGTGTTTTTGAGTCGAGGATCTATCTACGGATTTGTTTTATAGCAAATAAGGTTGGTAACTGCAATACTGACACGTATGACTGCGCATGTTGACTTGGGCTCGTTTTTTGTGATGGGCCATTAGTATCAAAAAATGGTTTGGGTGTGTTCTTAACTTCAAACATTACTATTGGAAAATTGCTATTTAGGCCCCCTTGATGCTCTCAGGCCCCCCAAAATATCCTCACTTTTCAACCTGAGATACTTTGGTTTCTAGAATATGAAATCAACATATTTTCGTATTCTAGTATATGAAATTGTGATTTATGGATATAAACACATAAACAAATGCATAATGCAAATACAAGAAAAAAATGAACAAAATAAACATATTGCAGAAAGTAACAATTTCATATTCTAAGATACGAAATACTAACTACAACAAAATTGCCGTATACCCACGGACAGTATTATAAAATATGGTAAAGTTGTGAAAATGTCTTGAAAGGTTCTATTTTCCAACACAGCGTTGTAATGTTGTAAACTAGAGTAATTGATACACTACAGCCATGATATGAAATTATAGCTATTAACCTATACTTGTTTAATAAAAAAAAAACCTATAGTCATCATTGGTATGTGTTAACTAAAATTATGAACTACTATTTGTTATTCGTTTTTGATGACAAAAGAAAATGCTTGATAAAAATATAATAACGTATGAGAAAAGAAAAAAAAATATGCATTGACATTATGTTACATTGTCAATATATTGCAATTATGTTTTCCGCTACATCACTCATTTAACCTCACTTTTTTATATGACATGGAACGTTGAATCATTTTTATTAATTGTCAGTGTAAAATTAATTTACATTAACAATGCGTGTTCTTTAAACTCATACAGTATTTTGAAACAACAAAAACAAATAAAATGGCACTGTTGATTTATACAATGAAGTAAAGAAAGTGAGGCAAAATAATCATAAAGGGAAAAATAAAATGATAATTGAGAGGGAAAATTTCACCAAATTTGCTTTCTAGATAAAAAAATAACACAAGTTAGGCCTCGTATATTTTATTTGATTATTTCCATTAAAGGATAAAAAATAAAAATAAAAACTATTATAGTAATTAGTAACTAACATAAACATGCATATATTGATTTTCATTTTGCATCATCTTTAAAATTGGATCACAAAGGAGAGTGAATTATGGAAGACGGAACAATCCAAGAACATCAAAAGTCATTAGCAGCTCCTTCCATATTTTTTATCGTTGCTGCTTTTCAATTTGCATATTATTGTCTAGATGATTTGAATAAGGTATATATCATTCTCTATTTGTCATTTTAACAATTGGAAAAAATCAATGTTAGCCATAGTAATAATAAGATCCTTATAATTATAAATTTGTATTTCACCTATCTTTTTTAATAAGACAAATGAATTAATTGAAAACGAAATTCATCATCATTTTCAATTGGGAAAAATTCAACATCATTACATGATCTCTTTGTATATTAAAAATTAGCACTATATAAATATGCAGGAACTGAATGTATTGTAACTATTAATTATTTTTTTATAGTTATATAATTTGTTTACAGAATAGATCTGATAGTGAAAAAGAAAATGTGATGCGTGGAGAAATCAAACAACTTTTAAACGAGGCAAGCTTGTTGTCACAGTAAGTAATTTTTATTGGTTATGCATCATGTTTGTGTTATCTCTTATTGTCGTGCTTTAGTTACGTCCACGACCTTTCATGAGCAAATGTTATCGCTTTGGATTGAGTTTCATTGCTCAAAACATTGGTCAAGTTGTGCGCGCATGCACATATATATACATGTGTGTGCACGCGCGTGTGCTTGTGTGTGAGAGTCATAGGCAGATATGACGATTAAAATGAAGTGCAATTTTGTATGAAGTGAAACTCTTACTTAAACACAGGAATTTGAAAATATCAATAACCATTGAGTGGAGATATAATAATTTACATATTTGACAGAAAACACAAAGGAAGGATGAATGAAAAAAAGAAACCAATCATGACATTTTATGTGTAAACTTTAATAGTTATAGTAAACTTTAATAAAATCTCAATTTGTGTATTTAAAATACTACTAAAAATTATACATATTTGCATGTTATCGTTAACACTATATGCGTCATCATTTTGTCCTTTTAGACCATCAACATTTGCACAGGCAGCAAAACTCAAAAGGTTAGCAGCTGCCAAGGAGAAGGAACTTGCAAAGTGTGAGTTTACTTTGTTCATGCATTTTGAATTTTATGCAATTTAAGGCAAACTAGTTATGATGATTATAGAAATTTTATCTCAAAAAACGAGTTCTTAATTGTTTAAATTTCAAAGTTAATCTTTCGCCAAACACAAAAAATGTCAATCTTTCCAATATGTGATCTAAAAAATTTATCTTTACTTCTTACTGGCTATGTCCTAATTTATCAATACATATTTTTATCTTCCATTAATTTGTGAAAATTTATAACTTAACTTAAATTGCAGATCAAAGTTTACATAAAAAAGATCTGGTTTTGTACTTAAAAGTAGTTCTTGTTGGAAAGGTATGATTTTCATATATGATTTTTTTAAGTCCACACATTTTCTTATAACTCACATAATACGTTTTTGGTTGTGTTATGCAGTATTTAACTTATGGAATGCTACTTATTTGGTTTTGGCGTGTACCAGTTGCTAGCATATCCCAACAACTTGTACAACCATTTGGTAATGCAATCCATACTCAACATCTTTCAAAAATCATAATAGTATTTTATTTTATTGTACTTTTTTTATATTTTCATGTGAGTGTCACAATCCAATCAGGATTTGGATCCTCTTCAATTTTTCCTCATGTTTTCTTTCATTTTTCTTAATCCAATGGTTGATTCTCTCTCTTCTTAAGTGTTTTGTAATTTACCAACCCTTATATTAAGAAAACGGAGAAAAAACATGAGAAAAAATTGAAGATGATGTTTTTGTTCAATTTTTGTTCACGAATAACCATGAAACAATTACCTTTTTTCATTCACATTGTATTTTACAATTATTGCAGGGAGATTATTATCTTGGAAAACGGGAATAGTTCAAGACAATGATATTGTGGTAAGTAATTGTTAGAATTAGATTCCCTTGTAACTGTGTCACGCGCTGTCGGTTGTTCGATCAAAATAATTGGCTATTAATTTACTTTATAAAACTGAGTTGAAATCTGAATCGTCTAATCTTACATCGACGATTGAGATTGATTATTGTGTTAAACTATGACAAAATACTACATTGGTCAATCTCAGTCCATAATTGTTCATATCTTTTCATCATATATTTTTGGGTTAAATACGTTTTTAGTCTCTATTTTTATGTGAGTTTTGACTTTTAGTTCCTACATTTTTTTATTATATTTTTAGTCCTACATTTTTTATATTATATTTTTAGTCAATTTTTTATAATTAAGATAATAGAATTGGCCACACAGAATAACTTAAATTGACTAGGATAACATTTGTATCGAATGACGTGATATCTATGTGTCATCCTATGTGGCTTATTTTGTTATCCAAGTCACAAAAAATTGACGGTAAGGACTAAAAATGGAAACAGCAAAAATGTGGAGGACTAAAAATATAATAAAAAAAAATATAAGGACTAAAAATCAAAACTTACATAAAAGTATGCACTAAAAACATATTTAACCTTATATTTTTTAGATAAAAATGTAGTTTGTATTGCAAAGAAGAGAACAAATATTCAACATACAAACAATATATTATAAAAGCATAATACTTGTAATAATCATAGTCCGAGATGATTAAATGACAATCACAGAAAGAAAAAATTATAATTTATAACAATGTTAGTGAGTTCATGAATTATAAATATATATTAACTGATTGATTTTATACAATTGTAGGTTGGGATAATAGCTTGGTTAATAGTATCGGCTCGAGTTTGCAGATTTGTTCGCCGAGCTTGTAGCAAATTGTCATGATTTTTATTGTTTGTAACAAAAATTGCAAGTTGTGGACTTAAATTGAGTGTTTTATTTGGTAAATTGTTAAATAAGTTTTTATCTCTAAAAAGTCAATGAATTATAATTTTAGTCCCTATAAAAAAATATAATATTTTTATTCCCGTTAAATCTTCCATTTTAGTTTTAGTTCCGACGTTGTTTTAATCGTTAGTGACCGAATTATGTGCAGCCTGCACAACATTAACATAAATCCTTTTGAACTAACATGTACAATTAATTATTAGGTCATGCTAAACCGTGCACTCGGTGTACTTATTAAGCTTGCTAAAAAAGAAAATAATTGATAAAAATAATAATGATAAAATAACTTTTTACACTTTCAAAATATTGAACGCACAATTTTCAAAAAAAAAATTTCATAATAATTTGCTTAACTAATGCACCCAGTACATTGTTTAGCATTTTTCTTATTTTAATTAATTATATTCATCAAATTGTTTAATTCTTATTTTAAATTTGACTTTCTTCCTCCTACATGTCTTTGCAAAACTTCACACCTCTTCTCGTCCAATCTCCTTTAGCTTCGGTTTAGTTATATGTGAACTCGAGTGAGTCGAGTAAGTTTCGTGAATTATAAGCTTTAAAAACAATGAATACATTGATTTGTCTTGACTAAACAGATACAATAACATACGGAGTAGTATATTTTTAAATAGATAAAATGCACACTAAAGTCCTTTAAATTTTGTGTTTGCAATATATATGTCATTTTACATTTTTTTTAGATAATAATTAAGTCTTTTGAATTTGCAATTGTTTGCATTGTTACCCTTCTGTTAAGAAAATTGTGATATGCTAGTTAACTTGCTTATGTGACCGTTGAATACTCACATGGCATGTCAACTAAAAAAAATTTAAAAAAATCCTCAACAAAAAAATAAAATTCCATCATCTTCGTCAAATCACCATCTTCAAATCTAGAAGAGAAAAAACTACCATCTTCATTTGTCACATCTCCATCTTCAAATAGTGAAAAGTAAATAAGAAAGAAGCTAAATTTATGATCAAAAGCCGCTAATTCTAATGTTCAAGCTCTCACTGCTCCGTGTCAAAAAAAAAAGAAGCTCTCACTGCTCTTTTCCTAAGATATGCAGAAAGTTCAGGCCAACGGGTCAATCCTAAAAAATCTTTCATATATCCTGAATTTATTTCTCATTCTAGACTCAATCAAATTGCTGATACCTTTGGCTTCAACACAGGTTTTCTACCTTTCACTTATTTGGGAGTGCCCATTTTTAAAGGTAAACCTAAAAGAGCTCATTCAATACATCGCCGATAAAGTCAAAACTAAGTTGGCTGGATGGAGAGCCTCGTTTTTAAGAGTACAACTTATCAAAAGTTTAATTCATGGTATGTTCATTCATAGTTTATCTGTCTATTCTTGACCTTCAAATTTACTTAAGGATCTAGAAAGATGGATGAAAACTTCATTTGGAGTGGAAATGTAAATCAAACGAAGTTTGTTACCGTAGCTTGAAAGAAAGTCTTTCAATCTTTTAATAAAGGTGGATTAGACATTAGATCTCTTTCCAAACTTAATGAGGCTAGTAATTTGAAGCTTTGTTGGGAAGTAGAGTGGTGAATGGTGATAAACTCATATCTGATCATGTCTTTTCTTTTATTTGGAGCATCATCAAGCACAAATTTAATGATATATCTGAGTAATCCTATTGACAGCTTGGTAATGATGAAAACATTAGATTTTGGTTAGACTTAGTGTGGTGAACCTTTGATCGCCATTCTTACTATCGCAGCTCATATGCATCCTTTGCTTCAATCATCAATTAATAACTTCATTGTGAATTTCATTTTGAATGCTTATCCTCAACTTCATGAGCTCCTCAAAATATTTTGTGGGATAAATCCATTTGGCATCGGGCTATCCCACCTTCATAATCTTTGCTAGTTTGTAGATGTTTTCATCGAAAGTTTCTTACTATTGATTAGAGGTTGTATCCTCCCATCTATGTGCAGTTTATGTGGTAAGGCTTTGGAAACTACAAAACACTTGTTTTTAATACATGAATGCAAAAATGAAAAAAATAATATTATTCTCTACAAGATATATCGATGGGTGTATAGTTGGTGATGCTATTTGTTGATAAAATTAGGACATTTTGACATGTATATTTTAACCAACACCAACAATATTTAATATTGAAATGCATGGCTATATATAGTCATAATTAATTCATGAGAATGAGATAAAATTAACTAGGTATTAAACCCGTGAGTTGCACGGGCTTAATTAAATTTTTTATTTTATAATTTACTTATTTAAGAAAATAATATGATATTCAATTTTTAAAAATTTAATATGCACATTAATAAATAATTATTTTTTGGTTCTTAAATATTGAAATATAGTTTAAAGTTGTGTTTAATCCTATTTTTTTAAGACTTATAAACTACTTGAATTGCATATGAAATCAATATAATTCCAATAGATTTACAAAATGATTATTATAAAGAATAACAAATTTGATAGATGTGTTGAACTATTCTTTCAGTTTTTAAACAATAATTTTTAAAAAATTTTATCTCGTCAAGTGAATGTATAATACAGAGAGTCAGATAAAAAATGTTTTTAATATAAATAACGGGTCATTGACCTATAAATAGAAGTCCAATAAAATAGTGAATTATAACAAAAAATTCTTTTGTTAATTTTTTTTAGTTTGACTTATATCTCTTTAAACTTTTGTATGTTAGATTTTAATATTTTTTTTAGTTTTTAGAATGAAAAAAAATAGCAGATAATAAATAAATATTATCAAAATTTGCTTCTAATTTGAGTCAACAAAATTATTTTAGTTAAGAGAATAAATAAAATCAAATAAAAGTTTAATAATTATTGCACAGGTTTGATTTTAATTTTTTTTAAAAAAAAAAACTTAAAAAATACTTTATTGGAAATATTATTTTGATAGGTGTGTTGAATATATAGTCTTTTAAATTCAATTTAAAATATTTGAATAAAAATATTTTGAACTTCTTCAATATGTTCCAAGTTAGTATCATTATATATATATATATGTAAAAACTATATTAGTAGACAATTTAAATATAAGAAAAATCTATTTTAATATTTTACAATTTTAGAAAAAACTATATTACAATCTTTGTTTTTTTACAAAAGTTCATGTACATTTTTCAAGACTCTTTTTTATATGTCATGTCAAAAATAAGATTTTAAATATTAATAGTTTAATTATTTAATCCTTAATTTGTATGAGTAGATTACACTTTCATCCCTTGTAAAAAATTTGAATTACATTATTCTCCTCTCTTATATTAAAATATAAATTTTAGTCCATTTTAACAAAAATACATATTTTTTCTATTAACATTTAACTTAAAACCACTATTTTAAGTCAAAAAAGTTTAAGTCATTATTTAAGAAATTTTGTAATTTTTTTTTATTTTAGAACATAAAATTCATTTCAAAATAGTTTTTTCAATCATATTTAATAATTAATAAAAAATATTTTATTTTGTAAAAATTCGTAGTTTATGACAACATTTAACATTATATGTTAATTATGAGTAAAAAATAATGAAACTAACGTGTTTATTGTAATAATAATAATAATAATAATGAAATTTGAGCTTCTTTCAAGGAATGAGAGTGTAACTTTCTCTAATATATATTTTTTGCCTATGAAAAAAGAGGGCTGCACATTTTAACATAAGAAAGGGAAATGTACATTTTCACCAAAGTAATATTTGACTCTTTTAGATCTTATTTGATGCATCTTGAAAAGAACTGATAATGTTTGCATCACCAGTGATGGGTGTTGTGAACCACTAACCATTACCAATATAGTTACAATTTACATCATAAACATAAAAACCATACCGAAATGCATGTATACATAATACATATTTTACCTTGTTATGCAACTCGACATCGATCTTTTCAATTTAATGATAGTTAGCGCCCAATAGTCCACTTAGCATTTTAATTTTGTTTCCATGTGCAACATTTTAAAATTGCTCCTCCATTGTTGCTCAAGTGGTTGACGATAAATGTATGAAGATAATCTATTTAGATAATCTCTATAAGTGAAATTACATCAATACCCTTCTTATATTATAATTAGGCTTAATTGCAGTTTCGGTACCTTTATTTTCAATTTTTTGCAGTTTTGGTCCCCAATTTTAGAACCACTACATTATATAAGTAATAACTTCAAAATCTTTCATTTCTGACTTTATTTCAATCTATATCACCCTCTTCCAATTTATTTTTTTATCAAGATATACAAATATATTTTCAATTTATATAAAAAAAATATAAACGATTTTGAATACATGAGTTAAAATAAATATATAATAGATGATAACATTTACCATTTACCAACACTAATATAATCTAACTTCAATACTTAAAACTGTTAATTTAAATCTATCTTTAAAAAACATATTAATTTAGAAAATTTATTTTCATCAATACAATGTGATGTTGTGGATTCTCAATGGCTAAGTAATAAAAAAAATAGTAGTTCAAAGGTTGGTGTAATGAATATATATATTTTTCATAATTAATAGTTCAACAACAATTAATAAAAATTGCAACCAATGAATTTATTAATTAAAATTTTACATTAATATTATGAAAGGATGAATGGTCACAATTAAAGAATAAGAAAAAATGGTAGTTCAAATATTTACGTGATAAAATTATTACTTAAAAATATATTTAATACGACAATAGTAATCAATAAAACTCAAACTGTACTTTTTTTTGGACTAATAAAGCTACACTAATTGAAAACTAAAATATAAACATATGGTAGAAAACACTCTTCGACTAATAAGAAAAAATAGAAATACATTTTTGCCGATGAACATCATATTTCCATTGAATAATATCTTCTTTGGATTCATGTTTCAAGTGTTCCACATTACGATAATTCTAACTTTGACAGAGCATTCAAACGTAGCATTGTACAAATCAACATAAAAGAAACCACACTACTAATTAAAATATAAGTTCCTTATATTAGAAATTTCTTACAAATCCATTCATTAATTAACTAAAGTTTGGTGATACCAACTAAGCCTATAAACAACACACAGATATGTTCCATTCATCATCTGAAATACCGACGGAATATGAATTAGTCACGGATTTTAGAGACGGAAATTTTTGTCTCAACAAAGTTTTTTCTCTAAATTCGTCTCGACTTTATTTTTTTTATAATTATAATTGGAAAACAATAGTTGGAAATATAATTTAGAGACAAATGTTTTTCGTGTCTAATAATTTTCATCTTTATAACCGTCTCTAATTAGTATATACATATTGGGAAAAGTAAGGAAATATGGCCTCATACCTTTATATCACAGATTTCTTGAAAAAAAATCGATCTACTTATTCACATGAAGAATAGTCATATTCGCATTAATTAAATGAAATTAGAAAGAATGCTAGAAGATTAAAATAATAAACGGATCAATAAAAAAAAAAACATAAATATTTTTCCAATCTACATAATAGAATAACTTACTTGAAGCTCTCTACCCTGCCACAAACACGAATGAATAGTCAAAATATGCGCTAAAAAATATAGTAAAAACAATCACACATAATTAAATAATTTTGAGAGAAGTACCATCTAAAAACTGATTGAAGAAAATGATGATTTTCTGATCCAAAACAAAATTTTTACACTCAAATAAGAAAGAAGCTAGTGTAGAAAATCAAACAAACAACCATTATCTCAATTAAAAATGAGAGCTTAAATATTTTGCAATCTCAATAATAGAATAACTTGAGTCTCAATTTTATCACAAAAACTAATTAATAGTCGTACATATATAAAAAACATAAAGAAAAACAAAAGCTATCATTCAAAATTTAAAAATACCATCCTAGAATTGTTTGAAAAAAGTGATGATAAACCAAAATCAAAATTCATACTAATTAAGAAGACATACTACTTCTGTCATATAAAAATAAAAAAAGAAGACATGACTTAAAATCGCAACAACATTATACCCACCATAATATTAATTGGGTAGAAAATGAAAACTCACTTGAAGATCTTCTATTTCATATTTTAGCATGTGCTGGGAAAGTCATGTAATTTGGTAAGTAGTATAGATGTGTTTGAGAAGCTAGATCAATATATAATATTTAACAATCATTCTTATTCATATAAATTAATTATACGTTATAGCTTCTTAGTTTCATAACTGCCTGTAGAAGGTCAAGAGGGTATTATTGTTTGTTACAGAACTAATTGGTCATGCATTTTTTTATGTTAAAAATCAAGCATCAATTTTATTAAATTAATAATATATTGATTAGGAGCAACTCAGTAAGTGGCAACACATCATCAACTAAGTGGCAACACATCATCACAATTTATATTGATAAGTAGTGAAAGATGACACGTAAGCATTAACTTTTGCTTAAAAAAAATAAAAAAGGGAGGAGCTCTATTAGGCTGCCACATAAGCAAAAAATAGTTTGCTTTACATATAGTAGATAGATAGATAGATAGATAGATAGATTGGATGTGAATTATCTAATATTTAAAATCGATTTTTTAATTTAAAATTAACAATATATTATTTTGTTTTATATTTTCTTTAATTAATATTCACATACACAACACACACACACGACACACACACATAGTTGAAGTAAACTTTACGAGTTTTGGAATTTCGGCCGATTTTAGGGTTTAAGTTGGATTTATGGTCGTTTTTAGAATTTATATTTGACTTATGGTCAATTTTAGGATTTTGAGTATCAATACTAACACTTTGGAATTAATTATTAATATTTGGACCATTTTTGTAATTTTTATACATTAGGCACACCTTGTGCTTTTTTAATATAATTCAGTTGACTTGTTAATTTTTTATTTTATTGAGATCAATAAGATATCTATGATTATTTGTAAGAGAGAGGAGACGATAATAGAGTTTTTAGTACGAGACCATGCACAATGGTGATGTATTGGGGTGTTGAATTGAACTTTCAACATAGGAATATAGTGCAATGAATGTGTTAAAAGTGAGTTGGAGGAAAAAGATGATCAATACTTTCAACGTGTTGAATATCTATAAAGAAGGACACATGGCTATCTCTGATTGGCTTCTCGGATTTTTAGCATATTATTATTTTGAACTCAATTATTTCATTGAAAATTAATTTATTTTTTTTTAGCAAAATTCATGATTTTTTTTTCTCTCTATAAATAGAGATTTTGTTCATTTGATCTGGACACAGGTAAAAAATACCAATTTTTTTACTATCTTAATCTTATTATTATTTTTTTATTAGTGTTTATTTTGGAGTTTTAGTCTTTTTTTAGTGAAATGGATCCCAATAATCATTTCAACAACACTCAAAATTCTTCTAATTAACCCAATTTTTTTTAATTATAATTGTAATCGATAATTTTAATTTAATGTTAATCGATAATTGTAATTGTAATTTTAATCGATGATTTGTGTCGTATAATTTTAATTTAATTTTAATCGATAATTGTAAATTTATGTAATCATAAAAATAAAAATAAAAATTAAAAATGGTGGGGGTAGAGTATTGAATGAAAAACCATCGGAGAGAATAAAAGTTGAATGAGTGTTGAATTATTAGACCGTGTACAATGGTTGCTTCATTCAACACCCCGTTTTCCCACTTTTTACACTCCACATCATATTTTATCTTTTCCACCTAATAATTCAACACCTCATTCAACTTTTACCCCATCCAATAGTTTTTTCATTCAACACTCTACCCCACCACATTCTCTACCCCACTACTTTTTATTTCATATTCTTAGATCATTTACAATGGTTTCAACACTCAACACGCACTTTTACATTCCACATCATCTTCTTTCTCTTCCACCTAATAATTCAACACTCATTCAACTTTTATCCTCTCCAATGGTTTTTCATTCAACACTCTACCCCGCCAAGATTAAGATTTAGATAGTGAAAAATTTGATTTTTTTTTTTCTGTGTCCAAATCAAATGAACAAAGTCTCTATTTATAGAGAAAACAAATTATGAGAAAAACATGCTTGTGTAGATTTGACTGGAGTTTCCCCACTTGTCGGACTAGGGGTTGGAGATTTTACAGTAGGGCGAGCGCCCCTCAAAGCTGCTTCAAGCAAAATGGTCAAACATGAGAAAGCGTGCTCTGACAATCAACACTTTTTTATACCGTTTGCTTTTGATACTTTTGGCTTCATAGCACCAGATGTAGTAGATCTTCTAAAAAGAATTCAAATGGTCATGCATAGTAATGTTGTGTCGCCTAGGTCTAGGAATGTAGTCTTTCAGAGATTGGGTTTTGCTATACAGAAAGGTTTAGCGGCGCAGCTTGTTGCCCGTTTACCTTTTATTCAAGTGTAATTATCTTTTATATATATAAAAAATTATTCTTGAGAAAAAAATAAAATTAATTTGCAATGAAATAATTGAGTTCAAAGTAATAATTGGATAAAAATTTGAGAAGCCAATCATAGCAAGACAAGTGTCCCCCCATTGTATTTCAAGTGTGTTGAAAGTTTTCAACTTCTCTCTCCTCTATGTCACTTTCAACACCCTCATTGGAGAACATTGCCTTGTTGAAATTCAATTCAACACCATATTCAACTCCTCATTGTACATGGTCTTATTTAAATTTAAATTTTTGTTTTTATGATTAAATAAAATTATAATTATCAATTAAAATTAAATTAAAATAATAAACACTTAACAAAATTTATTTAATTTTTTTTTTCTTCTTAATTTAAAATGCAATACATCACACAAATAACGTAATTATTACGATACAAATTAACTTAAAATGCAATACAACACACAAGTAACATAATTAATACGATGCAAATTAACTTAAAATGCAAAACAACACACAAATAACGTTTAGTACGAAACAAATCATCTTCAAGCAAACACTACAAACATATACTTAAAGCAAGCACTACACTAACATATTCAACACAATAATTAAAGCAAACACTACAGACAAATACTTGATTCAAATTAATTATCAAACAGTTCTTGGGCCAACTTGTCCAACAAGGCTTTCTTCTGGTCATCGAGATTCTCATTGGAACTTAACTTCAGATACATTTTCATTTTCTTAAGTTTGTTTTTCTTTTGTTGATTGGAAACTATCATTGCCAATTGTTCCATCTCTTTCTCCTTCATTTGTTTGTATTCATCTCATTCTTTGTCACCACCTCTGTGGCAACTTTCTGTTTACCCTTCTTTTTGGCTGCCTCCCTACCTATAGGACGAGCACTAGATCCTCAGAGTTTGACCACAAACATCCTCGTGAGATCTCTTAGATCCACTACTTCCTGAGCCAATAATTCCTCCTACTTGACTACCATAACGTGATTGATCACGGAGAGCGTGTCATTCTTCCATTAAAGTGAATTGAAGATTCTTCCCACATGCGTATAATTCCGCGCTTTTGCCAAAACATCATTCTCCGACCAACCGCTTCCTTTCAAACGCTTAGCGTCATCATAAGCGCTAATCCATTTATTCAGTATTTTGCTCATATAATTAAAACGGTTTTGGCATGCAATTACATCACGCGGAGGATCGAATGAGCATTGCTCATTACAATACTCAACAATTTTACCCCAATATGTTTCACCTTTTTTGTTTCTCCCGACAACACTGTTTGTGCCAAATTTTATCCACCCACTAATTAGCACCAAATTTTGTTCAGTGTTCCATGGTGGTTGCTGGTTTTTCTTGCTCTTAGGAGTTGAATCATCTTAATTTGGAGTGACTTGATTAGCAACTGTCGTGCCACCTATAGTTATTTGTGTTGAAAATTCGAGAAATTCAGGTGCACCACCACTCGGAAAATTTGCATTCACCATTGACATATAACCATTAAACAGGGGTGTTTGAGATAGATTTCTCATCATAGATCCATAATATGGATAAAAGCTTGGAACAGAGGATGACTGGTTGAAATTTGGTGCATAACCAAAATTAGGTAAGTTTTGAGGATGTTGGTTGGAAAATTGATTTGGATTTGAATAATTGTTGGAATTTTGGTAGTCAAATGGATAATTAGAAGAATTTTGTGTGTTGAAATTATTATTGGGATCCATTTCACTAAAAAAAAAGAGATTAAAACTTCAAATTAAACACTAATAGAAAGATAAATAAGATTAAGATAGTGAAAAACTTGATTTTTTTTTTCTGCGTCCAAATCAAATGAACCAAGTTTCTATTTATAGAGAAAAAAAATTACGAATTTTGGTAAAAAAATAAAAAATTAATTTGCAATGAAATAATTGAGTTCAAAGATAAGGATGTGAAAAAATCCAACAAACCAATCAAAATCCACCACCTGTTCGCGTCATCTTCTCTCTCCTGCTTCAACCAACCAGGCGCAACGCGCCCTGCCCGCGCGCGGTTCACGCGCTCGTGGGTGTCTCTCTTTGCAGGCTTCAACTGTGTTGATTCAAGTCATCTTCTCACTCATCCAGCACACATTCAACACAATCCTTGCAATGGTTTTTTCAGAGTCAACAAGCATTCAACAACCATTTCAATAACCATTGTAAATGATCTTAAGTGGAAGATAAAAAAGATGATCTGAAGTGTAAAAAAGTGAATAAAGTGAATGCTGAATGATTATACCATTGTACATGGTCTGAGTTGAATGATATGCACCGTCGGTGTAAATTAATTTTACACTATAAATAAATTTTACATTTTTTTTTGAAAGTAAATAAAAATGATTTAATCTTCTGTGTTATCAAAAATAAAATATAATAATAAATGCAAGTGAAACGACAACTACAAAGTCGTTTCCTTCCAACACAGTCTGCAGCCCTTGATTTCTTTGACGGCACAGACGGCGAATAACCTCCACCCGCCGCCGTCTTCGCCATGACCGAAGCCGAAGAATCCTCATCGTATCCTCCAATTGACCCAGTCAACTTCGATCTCATCATCGTCGGAACCGGCCTTTCCGAATCTGTAATCGCCGCTGCCGCATCGGCCGTCGGAAAAACCATCCTCCACCTCGACCCTAACTCCTTCTACGGAAGCCATTTCGCTTCTCTCTCCCTCGAAGATCTCACCTCTTACCTCAATTCCCCTCCCAAATCAATCACCGCAGAAAAATCATCATCAACCGATTCCGATTACACCGTCGTAAACATCATTCAACAACCTCTATTCTCCGATGCGGAATTAATTTCGTGCGATTCCGTTGAGGAATCAACGTTTCTTCGTGAAAATTCGAGAAAATTCAATCTCGATTTGGGAGGACCTAGGGCATTGTTCAGCGCAGACAAAACAATCGATCTATTATTGAAATCAGGTGCTGCACAGTACTTAGAGTTCAAAGGAATCGATGCGAGTCTCGTCTACAATGCGAATGAGGGCTTGATGAATGTACCAGATTCTCGTGGAGCGATTTTTAGAGACAAAAATCTTTCGCTTAAGGAGAAAAATCAATTGATGAAGTTCTTCAAGCTTGTTCAGCAACATTTGGGTGGTAATGAGGATGAGAAGATTTCAGAGGAAGATTTGGAGAGTTCTTTTGTTAGTTTTTTGGAGAAAATCGGGTTGCCGCCGAAGATAAAATCGTATTTACCATTTCTATTTCCTAGTGAGAATTGATATACTTTATATTTTATATGCCTCTGTTTGTTTAATTTACACATAGAAGCATAGGGAATTTATTTTTGGTTGTGTTCTATCTGATTATTATAGATTAAGGCGTATATATAACTGTTTGTGTTTATGTTTATGCTAATTTATGAGTCTTGGGATGAATGCATAACTTCATATACCGTTGTCGACTTGATATATGGATGATAGTGATTTTTTTATCTGATTATTAGTAATGTTTTTGGTGATGGTAATGGTAGTTTCTGCAATTCGATGTTACTCTTAGCACGAGTCATTTGGTATTTTAACAACTGACAGGACAAAAACAGGGGGAGATATTGAAATTTGTGGCTTAAATTTTTGGTTTCCTCATTATTTTATAAATGAGAAAATAAGAGTGATAATTTTTATGTTGTGCTTTGAACATTGTAATCAAATCACCAAGCATATAGACTTTACATAAATGGAATAATATAAGAAGCTAAATTGATCACCGTCTTTCATTGGTATTTTTGAATGAAGTGTGCATGCATAACCTGTTGACTTAAGTTAATACACTAAGGTAGAGCCTCTTTGTCTTCAACAGGATTCTTTTGTATGCTATAGCCATGGTAGATTTTGATCAAGAAAATGGTGAGGTTTGTAAAGACTTACTTAAAACAAAAGATGGAATAGAACGTTTAGCTCAATACAGCTCATCTGTTGGAAGGTGAGTTCTTATTCATGTGTTACATTTGCCTTGAATTTCTATTCAAGGGATCCCGGTTGATATTTATTCATGTTGTACTTTCAGGTTTCCCAATGCACCGGGGGCTTTGCTTTATCCTATTTATGGTGAAGGAGAACTACCACAAGCCTTTTGTCGTCGTGCTGCTGTCAAAGGTTGCATTTATGTAAGTTTTAAAGGATTTATGAGGCTGTTTCTTAAAGTTTCTAAATAACTTAATTTCATTCTTTCTAAAATTTTGCATTTATGTTCTATTCATAAACCTTGTTACGGTTCTTTTCATATCAATGTTGGTCATTTCCTGATATTTTATTGGCCAACTAAATGACATGAACTAACTCCTTGATTACATATTTTTTTTCAAAAAACTTTTTTTGGTTGTTGTTTTCTTGAACATGTATGCTTATTTACATCTTAAACTGTTGTCAATCAGGTTCTCCGAATGCCGGTTATATCTCTGCTTATGGATAAGGTACAGAAATAATTATTTGCTGTGAGTTTATAATAGTATTCTGTGAGAACTAATGAGGTTGAAAATATCCCCAAGTGCAAAACAATTTCATCTTGGTCATTTTTAAACGAATGATGCAGCTGACTGGGTCGTATAAAGGTGTTAGATTAGCTTCAGGTCAGGATTTATACAGTCATCAGCTAATCCTGGACCCATCCTTCACGATTCCATCAACACTGTCTTCATCTCCTAATGATTCTTCCAGTGAAAGTTTCCAGATGCCGAGTCAGAGAGATATTAAAGGAATGGTGGCTAGGGGAATATGCATCACAAGGAGTTCCATAAAGCCAGATGTGTCAAATTGCTCTGTGGTGTATCCTCCTAGATGTAAGATAGATTTAATCTTTGTAATTTGTTAAGCAGGGACATTAATCACGAGAAGGAAATTAACAATTTTCCTCCTTTCCTTCTAGCTCTATATCCTGATCAAGTTACATCAGTCAGAGCTCTTCAGATAGCATCAAATCTCGCTGTTTGTCCTGCGGGCACGTAAGTCATTTTACTAAATAAAAATTGAAATGCTCCTATTTTTTAGTGTTTATATCCTGTAGCATTGCAGTATCTCAGACATATTATTTTGCATAATATATACTAGGCAAAATGTGTTTTGGGAAATATGATTTTGTAGGGATTAATTAGTGGATTGAGATACAAATATGTGGTTAAGGTAGAAGAATGACCAAACACAAAGGCAAAAGTTAAATTCATAGCCAAAATTGGAACTAACATGAGGACTCCCTATGCTTTTTCAACCTCAGAAACACTACAAAATGATCTGTCTGATGCAATTAGTTCTTTGTTTAGGAAACTGCATAGGGATTTTTGAGTTTTCAAACACATAGACAGTCTTAACCGACATGTGTTAATTCTTCTAACGGAATGCAATAACAATTTTTAAAAAGGTCAATGGTGTTAACGTTTTGGAATATAAAAGATCAACTTAAGGAATAAAAGATAAAGAATTAATCCGAAGTCCCTAACTGCACATTAAATACTGCAGTCCCTTACTTTAAATTCATGCCTTAAATTTGCTAAATGATCACATGGCCTATCTTAAGAATTAACATTGCAATTCTCCTGAGTAAACTCCAAATTTCAATAACCAAAACCTAACAATGGTGGAAGGGAGGGCTTAACAGCTACCATTGGATCAAATTATACATGTTAGAAAAACTGAGATTAGTTAACTTCAGCCTATGAGTGAACCTCCAAATCCCTGTTTTTAAATTGTGTTTTTATTTTATCAAAAGGATGCATCTAACACTTGATAGTGGAAAATGTATTTCACATAGAAAACTGAAGGTCCCAAGAAATCAGTGGGGAGCTTTACATCTCTAGAGGGTGTTTTTAAATTGTGCCTATTTTTTGTATGAGTGTAGCCAAGGGAGGGAGGCTGCTAACTGAGAGGTGTAAGACTTTAGTAAATGAGGTTAGGTTGTAAGATGTTTTTGAAAACCCCAAATTGAAACAGCTGAATGATAAATTTATAATGCTTTGTAGTATAAAATGCTTTATTTAGTCTCTCAACTGTCAACCTATAGCCCCTAGCATAAATGAAGTCATGGATTGAAAAACACAGCCAAACTCTTTGTTGCAAGATTGCATTGAACCCAATACAATGAAGCGAATGAACCTAACAGGCTAGCACTCAAACTCAGCTAACACCTCAATGTGAACCCATTTGAAAAGGAGATTAATAATGCGGTATTAAGTCTCAAACCCATAGCTTCTAGCAGAAATTGAAACATGAACTAGAAAATATGAACAAACTCATCGTTGCAAGTTTGCAGTGAACCCAATAGGCCAACGAGAGTGAACCAAATTGACCAGGTCATCAATTTACTCTCGAGAACTAACATTTAAAAGTATTTAGCTCTCATTCAGTTTTGTTTGTTAGTTCGGGCTTTAATTGTGAAATCCCAAACATTTCTTATCATTATGCTTTGTATTAATGTTGTAGACTTCAAGATAGCAACAGTCTCCTCCACGATTGGCATTTATAAATCTACTTGTTTACCTTACCATATTCATATTCAATTCCTAGTAATAACACTTATATTTCCCTTGCTGAGTGAACTTTTGAACTTAAACTGACCGTATTTACCTTTTCTTTCTCAGCTTTGTTTTATATTTTTCCACTTTGTGCAATGATGCCGATGAAGGAAAGCAGTTACTAAAAGCATCAATGAATGCTCTTCTTACACTGCCTGGTGTTCAAAGTGACAGCGAAGATAAAAAACCTATTGTGCTTTGGAGTGCATTTTATATTCAAAAGTTAACTATGGTGTGTTTCTACTCTTGACTCGTTCACATATTTCTTTATTCTATGATGTTTGTTTTTATTAGGCAGTGTTTTAAGAATTGACAGGAAAGATGCAATTCAGATATGTGTGGCATTGATATTGACATTCGTTTCTATTTCAGAGTAAATTTGAAGCTATCAGTTCCACTGCTACACCAGACGGAAATCTAAACTACAATGACCTTTTAGACGCAACTGAGAAGGTATGTCTTTATCATTCTTCTGTTGACTTTTCACTGTGTATGACTCATTGTTACTGTAATCAATAGCTAGACACTCTGTCTTTTAAGCTTGTTGTCTTCAGTATCTTGATTCATGTATGTATTGAGAAACAAAAGAAATACGTTGCTTGCAATGTTTGCTCATGAAAAGTCGGGAAAATATTTGTGTACTCAAGCATTTGCTTTGACACAACGACATTGTAACTAAAGAGTAAAAACAAGTTATGAACAGTAATTGATAATTACCAATGTTGCTAAGCTACTAGTTTGGTGGTGTTATTCTTGCAGCTATTTGGTCAAATGTACCCGAATGAAGAATTCTTCCCAAAGACGACATCCCCTGAAGATGGTACAGATGATGATGAAAATGGGATAATTATGGAGAACGAATCATGATAAAATTGCTTTGCCCGTTTCAAGTGAGAACTCTTACCCCCAAGATCTTGGAAAAATGAAGTTGTATATTATATGCACATGCCCAGGCAAATTGAAGATATAAATTGTTGAGGTGAATGATTACGATCTGACAAAAATTGTTGAGGCAGGTTCAAAGCAGTTGTTATTTATGCAATGTCTTGTGAAGCATATTAGTAATAATTAAGGTCTGTATATGCACTTAAGAGCGTTTGTTGAACGAATTGCTACTTCATGAAGATGTGGAATCGTGGAAGTTTGAAAGCTGTTAGTAGGGGATGGAGTATAGCGCTCAAAGTTTCTAGATCTTGATCTGTAGTTTGTATTTGAAAACGATTTAGTTGTACAATATTCTGTATGCTGTTATGACCTGTTTGAATATGTTGCAACTTGCAACAGCATCCAAACTGAAGACCTGAAACTGAAACATTGTAGGTTGTACAAAGTACAAATACACTGACTTGGGGAAAATTTTATTTTGTCTTAAATTTTTTGATAGACTGAATCAAATGTACTTTATGTTATGCCACAAACAACCTAATTCGAGGAGTGAATCAAATGTACTTTTAGTGGTACCAATTTCTGTACAACGGTCAAAATTAGATGATAAGTATAAGACTGAAACTAAAGCAAATAATATCCACTTATATAATTTACTGAGTGTAAAGTACTAATGTACAATGGATATTATTTAATTTGAGTTTGCTACATTTTTTATCCTCAATTTGTTGTCCACTTGAGAGAAATAGACACAAATGAATATTAGCGGTATCTTTTTAAGTGGACTCTATTAGCGGGTCTCATTATTCTTTGTGTTTATCTCTCTCGTAAATGAATAACAAATGGAGCAATTCCAAACCTAACAACTAATTTGAGATAATATATTGACATTTGAAAAATCCATGTGTGAAAGCTAGCTTGACACCTTGCCCCATTGCATGTAACTCAAATGTTTTTTTACTTCTGTAATTAACAGGTTGTCTCAATTAGATTTAATCTTATTTGATATATTGACACTATATTTGTACACCTTCTAGTTAGAAGGATTCAAACATTTTTTTGCCACATTGTGAGATTCTTATCTCTTCTGTTATGCTCAAGTATGTTGGTAAATTCAATATCTTGGAACACAATCCAAAATCATACCAACAAAAAACAAGCAAACTAACACTGTGTTTGGTTTTGAGGAAAGATAGTAGGAGGGAAAGAAAGTGAGTGGATGGATCCACTTTCCACCGTTTGGTTACACTGCAAAAAGTAGAGGAAAGAAAGTTTCAGGTGGGACCCACGTATTATTACTTTCCTCTCAGAAGTGGACGGAAACAAGGAGAATGCAACATGATTGTGCAAAAAGACAAAAGTAGCCCTGTATATTATTTTAATAGTTGTTGCATGTCATGTTGTGATATTAAATAATACTTTAATATGCAATGCAATATTGACGTTACATTTTTTTCGTAAAAATTCTTTCAATTAATTTTGGAAAACATTCAGTTTGTTTAATTGAAATATAAAAAGTTTCACTTATAATTTAAATAAAGTTAGTTGTTAAAAAATTAAATAAAAATAAAAAAAGATTGTTGAGGTTACTTTTGTCATTTTGTAAATATAAATCTTACTTTTTAACTTTCTTTCCTTTCACTTTCTCTTATACCAAACAACTATAAAATCACTTCACTTTCCACTTATTTTCTTTCCTTTTAATTTCTTTCCTTTCACTTTCTTTCCTCTTACTTTCTTTTGTGATCCAAACACACCCTGTCTATGTCCATTATACTAAGAATTCCACTTACGTACTAGACGGTTTTTTGTCCAAGTAATATCCTGTGATATAATGGTCCAAAACGTGTCACAATCACAACAATGTTGCAGTCCATTATCACCCTTGAACATAGTTACGTGGCAACTCCATTAACCAAAGTAAAGCACTTTACCAAACCCAAAAAATGTCAGAATAAAAAAATGAAGCAAAAGTACTTAAACGTTTCGTGTTTCCACTGAAAATTGTACTGCATTATGAGATGAATCTCGAGAATGGATCTCTTAATTTCTTTTTTCTCAATTTTTTCAATTTTCATATCTCAACCATCAATCAACTTTTCTTCATTTCTTTCATATTTAAATATTATCTTACATTTATAATCTAATGGTCAATTTCTCACATTATTTCCTCAATTTATTTTTGAACAGGAGAGAATCCACTCTCATGAATCTCTTAGTTATGTTTTGAAGAAGGAAACTACATTGAACACCACATAGCATACTAACAACAGAAGCTTCCATGTCCTCTTTGTAAAGCAACAAGGTAAACAATCCTACTCCTTCCTTTCTCAAAAAATCAAAGTTTTTTTTTTTCCCTTCTATTTCTGGGTGTGTTTTATCATTAAAAAAAATAAAATTCAAAGTAGTTTGAGGAATAAATATCGAAAATTTGTTTTGGGTTCTTGCAGAAAAAAACAAAAAAGAAATTTTTGAGTCTGTCAGACAACCGAGTGACCACCCCAGTCAGTGTTACTGACACTGAGAACGATCATCTACAGCTGAGGATGATAAGCATCAGATGCAGATCATCGTCACCGTTAATCACGCTCTGATCACACGGTCATGATTCATCCACCAGACGTATGTTCCTGTCTCTTTAGAAAAGAAAGACACAGCAGTACGATCCTATAGAACAGATCCTGTTCAAGTAAGGTCGTGCAAATTGCTGTTAGCTATTGATATATAAATGCTTAAATTTGTCTCGTCTTTACCGATGTGGGACTAATATCATGTTTCTGTTGTAAGTTGTTTTGTAACTCTCGCTCTTGCTAAGTAAATACAATACACAGTATATCTTTATGGTTAGGATTAAACTAGGCCTGTGCATGGTGCTCCATATGAACCACACCAGTTGTTAAAACCAAGCCAGATTGCTCTTTTTGAAGCCGGTTTATTTTTCTATAAACCAGTTCTGCATGATGCTTTACTAAGAGGGAAAAAGTTGAAAAATGAAAGATTGTTATCCACAGTTTGTTGTCTTAGGACTGTTAGCAGCACACAAGCATGGAGGTTGAATTATAGCTTCTATTGGCTGTCATCCAGATTTTTGGTTGGCTTTATTTGTGAATTCCCACTTATTTTTCACATCATAATAATGCTATGTATATGGTTTTAGATTTCAAGATAGTACAGTTTCCCCTACGCGCCGTAAGAGTCACAGGTCCTGGGTACGAAACACGCGGGAGGGAGAATTTATTTTCTTCATTTTAGGTATTTAGAATTCTACTTCTTTACCATACTATATTCCTAGTTGATTCCTTGCTTATTGAACTTTTGAACTTAAACTGGCCATAGTTGCCTTCTTTTTCTCAGCTTTGTTTTATACTTTTCCACTATGTGCATGTTACGATATATTATGATTCTTTAATTATTGTTGATGAAGGAAAACTGAAAATTTGTTGCAAAACTAAACACATGATTGAAAAAAGGTTTTTGAGTCTGCCAGACAACCGTGCAACCATCCCAGTCAGTATTTACTGGCTGAGAACGATCCTCCACAAATGAAGATGATGCCCATAAACTTTGAGATCATCCTAGTCGTTAATCACGCTCTGATCACACATTCATGATTCATCCACCAAACTTTTGTTCCCGTCTCTTTAGAAATCAAGGACTCAATCGTATGATCCTATCCTATAGAACAAATCCTGTTCAAGTAAGGTCGTGCTCATTGCTAAGCTATTGATATATAAAAATCTATGTTTTGATGCACTTAACCGATGCGGGACTAATATCATGTTTCTGTTGTAAGTTGTTTTGTAACTCTCATTTTGGGATTTATATAAAAAATGTTTCTAAGTTTCGTAATCTTTCCAGATTTTCCAGCAAAACAAAGCAGCTCTGGTGGTGTTACACGGAAAGGAAGATAAATGCGTTTTCAACCCATCCAGATTATTTTATGGTAAACATTTTCATTCAACAGAAAAAAGGTCAGTTTAGAGATTTTTTTTGGAGTCGACACTCTTAGACAAACCTACTAGATTATGAGTACAATATTCAAGTTTCTCCTAACATGATAAACAAAAACAAATTATAATCCGAGACATCAACATCTTGCACACTAAGATAATTGGTTCAATGGCAGAAATACAGCATTTAAGTTAAGACAGCTGACAACAGCAGCCGTATCAGTTGCTATAGACACCCTCTGCGTATCATTGTTCAGAGCTAGTTGCAAACGCCATCTGCAACAGGTCTGGAGCTATAATGCTGTCAACATTTAAGCCGGAGGCAATTGAAGTGGAACCTCTACTGGCTGAAGCACTTGGAATGAGATGGTGCCTATATGTTGCTGTGGAGCTTAACCTGCAAAAGGTGGGGACGATCTTAAGTTTAACCGCTGAGGCCAATGTAGTTAAATGGCTGAAATCTTGTGTATTGCTGCCATTATTCCTTAGTACTTGATTGTAAGCTTTTATTGACTCACCTGGAGTGTGTCAAAGTTACTAATGTTAGGAGACACTTGAACACTGGACCATAACCTTACTAGAGACTACGTTTTATAAATAGTAAAAATATAATACAATGGAACAAATTTTAAGAATCGGAGTCTTTCCATACTCTAGAAAGAAATTGGCTAACATTCTTCAATTCTTTAACAAGTTACAATCCTCAAATTTTTACAATCGGATTTATTTAATGTTACATCTATAGTTCGGTTAATAGTTACTTGTATTACATTGCATCTTTTGAGTCAATCAGCAACATTGTAAGACAAGAATGTTGTGAACTTGTGATCAAAGCCACAGTTGCAAAAATGTATAAACAAATGAATGATAAAAATCATAAACTTTGTTTTAAGCCCTCGAAATTGTACTGCATTATGATGAGAAGATGAATCTCTTAGTTATGTTTTCAAGAAGGAAACCACATCAAAACAAGGTAAACAATCCTACTCCTTTCCCTTCTCAAAAACTCAACTTTTTTCCTTTTCTATTTCTGAGTGTTTGTCATAATTTATTTTTTCAAAGTTATAGTATGAAGAATAAAAATTGAAAATTTGTTTTGGGTTTGTTGCAAAAAAACAATTTTTTTTTGAGTCTGTCAGACAACCGAGTGACCACCCCAGTCAGCATTACTGGCTGAGAACGATCATCTACAGCTGAGGATGATAAGCATCAGATGCAGATCATCATCGCCATTAATCACGCTCTGATCACACGGTCATGATTCATCCACCAGACGTATGTTCCTGTCTCTTTAGAAATTAAAGACACAGTAGTACGATCCTATAGAACAGATCCTGTTCAAGTAAGGTCGTGCTCATTGCTGTTAGCTATTGATATATAAATGCTTAATTTTGTCTCGTCTTTATCGATGTGGGACTAATATCATGTTTCTGTTGTAAGTTGTTTTGTAACTCTCGCTTTTGGTAAGTTACAACACAATACATTATATCTTTATGGTTAGGATTATACTAATTCATTACTAGATATGGGAAATCATGATCTTTGTGCTGATTGTTGATATCATAACAATGTCAGGATTAAACTAATTCGTTGCTGTTGCAGGATACTGAGTTGTATAAAGGTGCTAGATTAGCTTCAGGTCAGGATTTATATAGTCATCACTCATCAGCTAATCCTCAACCCGCCCTTCTCGGTTCCATCAACGCCATCTGTCTCCCAAAGATTTTTTTAGTGAAAGGCTGCAGATGTTGAGTCGGAGAGAGGTTTTTAAAACCAAACCAGATTGATATTTTTTGAAATCGGTTTATTTTTCCATAAACCAGTTCTGCACGGTGCTTTACTTAGAGGGAAAAAGTTGGAAAAGGAAAGATTCATAATCTGGTTATCCTTAGTTTGGTGTCTTAGGACTGTTGAGTGTTGAGTCACATTAAAACGGTATCTCGTAGTTGGTTGGCAGAGCACACGGAATGGAGGTTGAATTATAGCTTGTATTGGCTGTCATCCAGATTTCAAGATAGTACAGTTTTTCCTACAATTGGCATTTAGAATTCTACTTTACCCCTATTTAATTCCTTGCTTATTGAATTTTTGAACTTAAACTAACCATAATTTCTTGGTATATTTTGTCACAAAAAGTTGTATGAGGAAAGAAAACAGAAAATTTATTTTGGTTTGTTGCAAAATTAAATGCATGATTAAAAAAGGTTTTTGAGTCTGTCAGACAACTGTGAAACCGTCCCAGTCAGTTATTACTGGCTGAGAACGATCCTCTACAGCTGAAGATGATGCCCACAAACTTCGAGATCATCATCGCCGTTAATCACGCTCTGATCACACAGTCATGATTCATCCACCAGACATATGTTCCTGTCTCCTTAGAAATCAAGAACACAGTAGTACGCTCCTATAGAACAGATCCTGTTCAAGTAAGGTCGTGCTCAAGTGTGTTCAGGTTTAGATATATAAACATTTATGTTTTGATGCGCTTAACCGATGTGGGACTAACATCATGTTTCTGTTGTAAGTTGTTTTGTTACTCTTGCTTTTGGTTTTATTTATGTCAAAATATGCTTCTTTAATCTAGTAATCTTTCGAGATTTTTTAACAAAACAAAGCAGATCTGGTGTGCTAGTGCTACCATTTCAAGAATTTGGCACCCTCTTTGGGATTTTCATGATTGGTAAGATTTTACAGCTGACATTATAAATAGTTTTGCAAGTGCTTTTATATTTAGTTGTAGTTATCAGTAGTTAATTCATTTCTTTAACCATTTTCATTTTATATATGGAGGTTTTCAAAAATCATTTTGTTAAAAAATTATTTATATACTGTAAATGATAAACCATTTTGAATCAGTTTTTGATTACCTTTTGAAGAAAATAGTTTTTAATAAAAGAGAGAAATACAAAACTATATATCATAAAATGTACGAATGTATACTTTGTAATTTTCTTGGTCTATTATATTATCTGATGAATGGCCTAGTTGTCTACATGATACATGTGAATGAGTATGCTAAGTGCAAGAACTGTGATTGAAAAGGTAGCCTGGCTCCAGAAGCCTCCCACAAGGACTAGATTGAGCCTGATGTGGATGCCCAAGCCACGGCTAGTTTGAGTTCTATACCACTGATGTGCAGGATACCACAGAGGACAACAAAATGTTTGTGGATGCTGGTTGTCTTGCAAATGGATCAACAGGTGGGATTTTGTCATCTATAACATGTCCGTGGCTATAACGTTGTCAACATGTAAGCCGGAGGCAATTGAAGTGGAACCTTTACTGGATGAAGCACTTGGAATGACATGGTGCCTCTAAGTAACTGGAGCTTTACCTGCAAAGGGTGACAGTCTTAAGTTTTGATCGACGCGGCCAATGTAATTAAATGGCTGAAATCTTGTGTATTGCTGCCATTATTCCTTTGTACTTGATTGCAAGCTTTTAATGACTCACCTGGAGTGTGTCGAAGTTATTAATGTTAGGAGACACTTGAACACTAGACCATAACCTTGCTAGAGACTACGTTTTATGATATATGGCAAAAATATAATACAATGAAACAAACTGTTACTACTATGGAGTCTTTCCATACTCTAGAAAGAAATTGGCTAACATTCTTCAATTCTTTAACAAGTAACAATCCTCAAATCTTTACAATCGGATTTATTTAATGTTACATCTATAGTTCAGTTAATAGTTAATTGTATTACATTGCATCTTTTGAGTCAATCAGCAACATTGTAAGACAAGAATGTTGTGAACTTGTGATCAAAGCCATAGTTGCAAAAATGTATAAACAAATGAATGATAAAAATCAGAAACTTTGTTTTAAGCCCTCTAAAAACGGCAAGTCTTTGATAAAGAACACATTCCCCTTATTGAGTCTGTGATCATCAAATCAACCAACTACTTCCTGGATCTTTCTTCACTCGAATCTTAGCCATTTTCTCCCTACATTTAACAGCTTCTTCCCATCTTCCCTCTCCAGTGTAGATATTTGAAAGAAGAATATACGGAGCATGATCACTAGGATTCAATTCTATCATCTTCAATGCAGATTTTTCTCCAATTTTTGTGTTATTATGATTCCGACAAGCGCCAAGTAATGATCTCCATGCAGATTCACTTCCATCTTTCTTCACTATCTGGTAAGCTTCCTCCAGCCTTCCTGCCCGACCATACGCATCAACCAGGCACGAATAATGCTCCGATTTTGGCTTAATGTTGTATTTGTTAATCATCAATGTAAACAAATGCAAAGCTTCATCTACGCACCCCGCATGGCTACAAGCTGACATCAAAGCTAAGAAAGTTACATGATTGGGTGCCACACCATTATTCTCTAACTTACTGAATACTTCTATGGCTTCTTGTGCTTTTCCATGATGTGCATATCCACATATCATGGCATTAAAAATCACTTCAGTTGGATCAAATTGTTCGTCGAAAACTTTCTCCGATTCTTTCATCTTCCCACATTTAGCGTACATATCTATAACGGAACTCCCAACATATACATCACAGTTGTAACCGGACTTGATAGCAAAAACATGTAGTTGTTTACCCTCGCATATAGCTGAAAGTTGTGAACAAGCTGAAATACATAGTGGAAGGCTATAGCTTGTAAAATTAATTCCTTCAGCTAGCATCTCTTTGCATAGCTCTAAAGCTCTGGATTCCATTCTGTTTTGTTTGTAAGTTCCAATAATAGAACTCCAAGAACTATCATCTTTATAAACAATGTCAACGAAAGCTTTAAATGCATCGTCAATTTGTGTACACTCGGAGTACATGTGGACTAATGCATTGCCAACCAAAGTATGATGACACACACTTGATTTCACTATAAGTGAATGAATTTGTCTACCAGCAGGTAAATCTGATTCATTCTCACAAGACTTTAAAACAGCAACTAGAGTGGCACCTTCAATTTGCAAAATGGTTGTTCGACGAAGCTCTTGCAATAGTTCCATAGAACGACAAGATCCCCGACCTGGCCGAGCTCGAGCCAAAATCATAGAGTTCCATGCTACAATATCTTTATCGTCAATCCTCCTAAACAACTTTTCCACATCCCCTAGGTCACCAAAACTGGCATAGAGAGTCAGCAACACACTTGCTACAAAACAATCATTCTGGTGGCCGTTTTTTATCATTAGGCCATGCACTTGAACACCAGTGTTCAAGTCCTCTATTTCAACACAAGCTTTCAAAGTACTAGATAACACATGCTGATCAAGTTTCACCCTTTGTCTACACATATTCTTGAAAAAATGCACAGCTTCCTCTCCTCTATTATTCATGGTATAGCCTGAAATCATTGAACTCCAAACAAAATTATCCTTTTCCTCTATGGAATAAAAAATCTTCCTGCAAGAACTCACATCCCCACATTTAGCATACAAGTCAACCATAGCACTCTCAACTACAACATCAACTTCAGCACCAAACTTGCACAAAAGCCCATGAATTTGCTTTAACTCTTGCAACAAAGAACAACACTTGAGTAAACTAACAAAGGTACTGTTATCAGGTTTCAACCCTTGTACTTCCGACATTTCAGAAAACAACCTTTGCACCATGCAAAAGTCACCAACTTGAACAAACCCAGAAATCATAACATTCCAAGCAACAACATCTCTCTCCAACAATTCATCAAAAACACGCCACGCATCCCTTATGTTATTGCCACCTTTGAAGTACATATACACAAGAGAGCTCCCAGCAAATTTGTCTCTTTCAAGGCCACACCGAACAACCAAGCCATGAATCTGCAAACCCACATTCCAAATATCACGGTTGGAACAAGCTCGTAGCAAAACAGAGAAAGTGTACTCATTAGGTCTCTCATCCAAGGCACGCATGTGATTGAACATCTCGAAGGCTTTTGGTACCGACCCATATTTGAGATGCGATGAAATTAACGTTGTCCAAGTGACAATATTTCTTTGAGGCATTTTGTCGAACAGTTGGTGGGCATGGTGAAAGTTTGAAGATTTTGAGTAGAAACCCAAAAGGGTGTTGGCTAAATGGGTTTGTGAAATGCATTGGGTGATTATGAATTTTGCATGGATTTGATTGCATTGTTTTAGTGTTATGGGTTTTGATTTCTTTGCTAGTGATAGCAAAAATGGTTCAAGCTCAGCTAAAGTGTGCAATTTGTTTGCTTCGGAAAGTGTACGCCCAATCATTCCAATAAGGCACTGTTCATCTCTTATATATTAGAATTTCGACATTGTTTTAGATTCTGAATTTGTTGTTTGATTGTTTAACTCATTTGTAACCAAACCAACCAACTATGGCACTGTTTGGTAATGCCAAAGACAAAACTGGATGCGTGATGGTCTCTCTCTTTCGTAACTTGTTCTGAAATAGGTATATACTACGACTTTTTAATATTTTAAATTAGTCACCTGTCTATGTGAAAGTTGCGCCGTCAAATCTTTTTAAATGGTAAAATCAATCCGGATAAAAATAACTTTTTCAATTTGATTCCAGCAAACATTCTTTGCACTTACGGTAAAATAAGTCAGAGAAACACTTACTTAGGCACAAATCTAAATATTACATGTTAGGCACACACACAAAAGTTTGAATAAAATAATTGAAAAGATGATGAAGTGATATTAAATGATGTGACTAAATTTTTTAATATTTAAATTTTCTCAATTATGTGAGTGTGCATAAAGAAATATTATTTAGGGTTGTGCCTATATAAGAATTACTCAATAAGTCATTATCTTCATCTTCTAGTCCTATCTATCAAAATAGTCTTTGATATTTTCAACTTATTATCAAATTAGTCCATAATAACTTTATCAAATCTACTTACAATATATTAAAAAAAACTACTATAAAAAAACCATTTTTCTCCTCATCACGATTAATAATATTTCATCATTTATGCCTTTAAATGTAAATTTAACTCTAAACTAAAAAAAAGATAAACATAAAGTAAAAATCTACTCATAAAAATAGCAACAAAAATCACCTCTAAAGATAAACATAAAATTACTAATCCAAATCTAAAAATTAATAATTCTAAACTAAAAAAAAACAAAAATATAAAAAAAACATAAAACAAATCTATTCATAAAAATATTAACAAAAACACTTTTAGAGATAAACTTTTTTTAATCATACACGGACAATTGCTTTAATAAAAAAATTAATCATACACGGAACAATTGCTTTAATAAAAAAAATGTAATAATAGACGGGACAATTGTTTTAATAAAAAACATTTAATCATATACGGGACAATTGCTTTAGTAATTTTTTTTTTAATCATACACGAGAAAATTGCTTTAATAAAAAAAATTTAATCATACACGGAATAATTGCTTTAATAAAAAAAAAGAAATTGAATAGTAAATATATTTTATTATAATTATAATTTATTACACAAAAATCATACACAGGATAATTTCTTTAATAAAAAATTGACTTAATTTAATGTATTTTACAAAAAATAACAGAATGACGTCATTTAATTTAACAATAATTTATAAATAAAAGTCAATAGACCCGTGCGAATGCACGAGTCTCAAAACTAGTTTTATCAAATAATCATTGGTTTGAAATGGTTATTGACTACATGACACTTAAATTATGTGATAGATACAGTTGTCAAAACGAACGGCTCGACCCGTTTCGCGTCTCATCGGATCGAGCTAAAAAGCTCGGATGAAATATGAGCTCAAAAAATAGGGTTTGAGTCCGGCCCGGAACGGGCGGTTGGGTTTTTTAGCCGGCCCGTTCTGTCTTTTTCAGTTTTTTAAGCTATTAGTGCTCAATTAAAATAGATATTACTAATGCTTTTTTTATTCCATAAACACAATATATTTAAGTTACAAAAATAAACATATAAAACTAAAGAAATAGAGTTACTTATATTTAAGTTCACATATAAATTCAACACAAGAGAACTTAAATATTCTAATTCACATAGAAAAACAAATCACCAACATAACATATTATATATAAGTTCACATATTAGATTGCTTAAAAAAACATATTAGATTGAGTTGACCCAAATAAAAAAAATTAACACTTAAAATGTAACATACTAACTGATACTATTTATTTTTATAGTTTTTTTTATTATAATTTATTTGGGTTAACTCATATTTTAAGCGGATTTAAACGGACCGGGCTAAAAAAGCACGAAAAAATCCAAGCTCAAATTTTAAGGTCCAAACTCGAAAAAAATTCGAACTATTCGGACTAATCCATTTTGATAGCTCTATTGATAGGAGTATTATTATTCACGATACACCTAACAATCTACATCAATGCATTTAACATTGTTAAAAAATAATGTCAATAGAAGGACCATATCGAAAAACATTTGACAAAGATTAATTTGAGATGTCAGAGACCTATTATTATTTTTTTGACGGGAGTCAAAGATCTATTTTGTTACTGTATCTTCTTTTTCTACGGCCATATTAATATCTTTTTTATAGTCAAATAGTCTAGTAGTTATAAATTTTACTTTTAAGGTGTTTACGTAGAATGACTGAAATTCAAACTCAGATCCCTTGCATATATAATACAATATCCCTGTCAATTGAGCTAAACTCACGAGACAATACCTTTATTTTTAAGTAAAATGCATCTATGACTCCTTTAAGTTTTACGTTTGTATCACATATGTACTTTAAGTTTTTTAAGTTACAAATAAGCTCTTTAAATTTTATGTTTGAATGAGATACGTCCTTAAAGTTTTTTAAATATCAAATGTCCTTTAAATTTTATATTTGTATCAGATAGATCATTTAAGTTTTTAATTTGTATTAGATAGATCCTTAATATTTAAAGGACTTAAGTAATCTATATGATACAAATGTAAAATATAAAAAACTTATTTGTAACTTAAAAACTTTACTGTGGTATTAAATAAGCCACAAGACATGCTCAATAGAAAATACAATACTAGTATAATATAGGGATATGCACATTGATGTTGCTATAGAGCAATTGAAAGGACTTATTTCTTTTTTTGAAAAATATAGGGAAGATGGTTTTGAAAAGGCCATAATTTCAGCTAAAGAAATTGCTAGTGAAATGGATGTAGAACCTAAGTTTCGTGAAAAACGTGTTATTCGTAGAAAGAAACAATTTGATGAGATTATTGACAATGAAGTTTTAAAAACTCCTGAAGAATCATTTAAATCCGACTATTTTTTGTACGTATTAGATCATGCAATCACATCATTTCGTAGTAGATTTGAACAATTTAAAGTATATCAAGATATTTTTGATTTTCTATTTAGTATTGAGAAATTAAGGTCATTGGAAATTGAAAAGTTAAAAGAATATTGTCTTAACCTTGAATGTTCGTTAAAACATAACGACAAATCTGATATTGATGGTTTAGACTTATTTTCAGAATTGAAAATATTAAGTGAAATCATACATGTTGAAAATGATACACCAATTGATATACTAAGAATGAGCTCCTTCACAAATGCATTTGTTGCTTATAGAATAATGTTAACGATTCCTGTGACTGTTGCTTGCTTCACCAGAAAGAAGTTTTTCAAAATTAAAATTAATAAAATCTTATCTAAGATCAACAATGTCTCAACAAAGATTAAATGGATTGGCTTTATTATCGATAGAAAAAGAAATGTTATCTGAAATTGATTATAATAGTTTAATAAATGATTTTGCATCTCAAAAAGTTCGAAAAGTAAATTTTAAATAAATATTATAATAATTTAATTTATTTTTTTATTAAAATATAAAAGACCCTAATTCAAAGTTCGCTTTAAGCCTTATAAAGTGTTGGGCCGGCCCTTATGGGTTTTGTTTTTTATAATAAAGAAAAGGTTTTTAAAATAATGGGTTAAAACCTCATTAACGTGGTGTCAATTTTGGTTTTTGAAAACTAATTTATTGCATTTGAACAATGTGTGAATTTTACGGGTTTCTATGTATGTACTGACTTTAAACTGACGGTCAATATTTTATAATCCAATGCAAACCAACTTATTAAATGCAATGCCAATGCACACTATTACTAGAATAATTTCAATTTAATGTAAACAGTTAAATTATATTATTTTTATTCAAATACATCTACAATTAAACCGATAAAAATTGAATTCAAGCGGTTTATGCTCCACTTAAAAAAGAATGTAAATCATTGAAAAGTTTACTAGGATAGTAAAATAAGTCACAAACCTTAAAAACCAAATAGTTTAAAAAAATAAAAGTTATTACCCTTTTTGTCTCAAAATAACCTACCCTTTTGTTAGCAAATTAAAATTATTTAGTTGTTACTTCTTTTGTCAATCATAATGGGTATATTTTACTTTTTTTTTCTCTTTAACCATTAGTTTAATTTAGTTCGAGGGTCAGTTCTAATATTAAGTGGTTCAAACTTTTTCTCGATTGCAGTTGTAAGGAATCAAACCGTGATCGTCTCTATCAAATTTAATATCAATTACCACTGAACCAACTAACTAAAAATAATGTTTTTTAAGAAAATAAAATTGCAAAAAATAAAATAAAAAAAATGTGAAGTAAGCAAGTGAAAGAAGGAAAAGGACTAAAGTACAATAACTGATCCGAAAGAAACGAAAAAAGCGGAAGATCATGCAAACTTACACTTAAAAGCTCGTTTTTTGCTTCTTTCTTTTTTCCTTTTTTTCATCACTTCAATTTCATCATCACATTCATGCTTTCTTCTTCTTCTTCTTCTTCTTCATGGATTCCTCGCTCACTACCCTACTTCTCTTCAACAACACCATTCAACCAGGTAACTTACTTACCATTCATTCATTATTATTACCCATTTTTCAGTTTTTCAATATTTTAATTCACATGTTAATTTTTTCATTTTCAATTGGAAAAAAATTTGATTTTTTTTGGTGGGCTATTGACAATTTTTGATTTTTTCTTGTTTTTTGTTGTTTTTGGTTTTTGGGGGTGTAATTAATAAATTATAGAGTTGATGAGAAGCGTGCATGTGTACCGTGGTGAATGTGATGGAGAAGAAAGAGAAGTTGAAAGAGAGTTTGTGTTTTCTGAGAATGGTTCTTATGTTGAAATGCAAGCTACTCCAATTCTTAGGTTGCTGAAATCTTTTGTTTCTCAAGAAATTTTTGAAGGGTATAGTAATGGAGTGTGGCTTTGTATTTTTGCTTTTCATGCTTATAATACTCCTCCATTTTCTCACATTCCAACTCTTTTGTTGGTTCAAAGGTATGTTTATGTACTTAGTTCATTTCTATTGAATTGAAATTGGTTAATTTGTTTGTATTGTTGTGTATTTAGGGTCTGTTTGGATTGACTTATTTGAACTTATCGAATGACAGAGTAGATATTTGTTATATTGTTTGTGAGAAATGTACCTACGTTGAAACAGCTTATGAAATGTACATACGCTGTTTCAACGTAGTTCCATAGTTCACCAGAATAGCTTATGAAAACACCTTATAGCTTACTATTGGAACGTTCTGACTTAAATTTATCTTTTGTAATAGATATCTCTTATATATAAGCACTTATAAGTTACATGGTAAATGGTTATGTTACAAATGTTTGATTAAGCTGTTTATCCAAATACGGTCTTATGTCTTTGGCCCTAGCAAAGTTTCCCTGCTTTAATCAATTATTTTGTAAAATACCACATGTAGAGCAGCCAAATACTGTACTGTGTGCACCTTGTGAATGATATATACATTTTATCCAAAAGCTAATTTTGGGATATATACAAGTAACGGTGAATCACTCTACATTGAACTGTTTCTTTTCATAAACATAGAACATTTAAATTAAGTTATAAGTAACAGTCCTGTTTGTTGGAGTTTAGGGTTTAGTAACTGGTTTTTTTAATGTGTTTCAAGATTGATTTCTTTATGTATGTGGCCATTAGTAACTGATTTTTGAAACCGGATTCCCTACAGTTACGAAAAGTTGCAGTCATCGCAGTCTGTGGATGTTTGGCATAGGATGAAGATCAGATGACTTGTATTTCAACTTCATCAAACGCAATTTAAAATACTATTTGAAATACAAGTTGGCCGATTTTCAACCTACAGCTGCGATTGCGGCTGCTTTAAATGTTGACAGCAGGGATTCTGTTCCCCTAATTATTCCACAACATACATTTGGTGAAGTTGTTTTTAGGGGTAAGTTAAAATAGGAGGACTTGGATTGGCAATGGATGATGTTAGATCTAGAAAATAAATCTCTTTGCAACTGAACGGCTTCAGACTTGAACAATGGATGATTTAAATCATAACATGACAAATAGAACAATGTTACGGCTTCGGACTTGAATACGCTTTTTTTAATTGTTTGTGCTCAGAAGTTATCTAAGCTTAGTTAGTGGTAGCATTATCTAACTATTTATGTCTTATTCTTCTTTAATTTACAGAAATCCAAAGCTTCAGGCTATTCCAAACTTGCTCAATGATCTCCTCATGATATACAAGTTGGAACCGAAGGAGGAACGCAGAGATACACCAGAGAGCTCTACAGCGGAAGAATCGAAAGGAAACAACAACAATTTCCAGCCACCAAAAAAAGTCTTTCCTGTGCTTAATCAGGATCTCAATTGTCTTCCTTATGAAGACGACGAGTCTGAGTTAATGGACAAAAAGTCTGAGTTACCGGATGACGAGACAGATTTTGAAAGTTCATCAGGTTTTGAACCAATTGCTCTTAGTTATCTAACTGAAAAACCTCTTTAGCACATAATTCCTTTTTAATACATGAAATGTATTCAGATAAGAATGAGTTGTGGCAGGACAACAAAAATTATAATGACATTCAATTTTGAAGAAAACATATACATGCTTGAGTTTTATGGAATTGATATTATTTACTCCAACCTTGTATATCGCGTCCCTCCCTCCCACTTTTGAATGTTTCATTCCAGCAACTCAATCTTCACTTTATGCACTTAGTTTATGAAAATGGAATTATGGATATAAACAAGTTGCATTGCGATAAATATGTTGCCAAATGATATGTTTAAACATTTTATATCTAGTTGATAAATTGAGTGTTTGCAGGTTCCGTAGGAAAGAAAAAGAGGGCTGCCAGTGATATTGTTGCAAAAATAACTTTAGCGGATTTGGTCAAGTACTTTGACATGCCAATTGTAGAAGCGTCAAAGAATCTAAATGTTGGCCTTACTGTTCTAAAAAAAAAGTGCAGAGAATTCGGTATTCCCCGCTGGCCTCACAGGAAGATCAAATCACTTGACAGTCTCATTCATGATCTTCAGGTTCTTCATACTTCGCCTTTTTTGTATATTATGATGACTTTACCAATCTCTGTCAAACAATATATACATTACCGATTTCAAGAAAAACTTCTATCCATTTATAGCCTACTCAACTAATATTTATTTATTCAAACATGATTGCCATTTTAATGTGATTGCATCCCACATTATAGTATTTGGTTGAAATATAAACATGAACAATAGTGTCCGAAGCTTCCTTCCTTTTCTGTACTTTTGTTGTCTGTTCTGTAAGTGTGTGTTTGGATGCGCAGCAAGTTTGATAAAATCAGAGTGGCTCATCGTGATTCAACCCGTCTCAACACCTATCCAAACATGCACTAAACTAAAGCCTATAGTATTTGGTCAATAAAATCATTGCTTTTCGAGTTATTTGATTTTATGCTTCTTTCTTAAAGTGAACTCATTCAACAAATGAAAACATACCTGCAGGAAGAGGCGAAACATCAGGAAATGGAGAATAAAGCTGCAGCAATGGCAGTGATAAGGAGGCAAAAGATGTTGGAATGCGAAAAGGAAAACATAGAGAAGATGCCTTTCATGGACATACAAAGTGAGACTAAGAGATTCAGACAAGATGTTTTCAAGAGAAGGCACAGAGCTAGAGTTATGGAAAAACAGAATTCAACGGTAGCAAGCAATTAACAACTTTTTAGAGTCATCAAACATAGAGAGAAACAAAACCACATTTTGCAAGTTGTAGATCAGAATCAAAACATGTACAACTCTTCTAATTGGTCTTTGACCTTTTATAATTTTTGCCTTGACTTGTATGTGGTTTGAAATGTCTATAGTCAACCTATAGTAGTATCTTTAGAGTTTATTTTGGTTTAAGTGATGAGTTATGACATAAACACTTTTCTAAGTGTTTGGAAGAGCTTATGATATACCATAAGTTATTTTTGATTTATTTTCTTCAACTCTCTGGAATAGTTCATAGAAACAACTTATAAAGAGTTTATACATTTTTTTGTTTATTTCGTATCCGATTGTAGAAATAGTTTATATGCTCATATAATTAGTGTTTAATGAAGTTATTTATCCGACTCGGAGATGATTAGAAGTTATTTCAACGGGAATAACTTTTGATTAGAAATCCAGGTGGTTTTGGAAAACAAGGAACTAAGATGGTGTTGGATTTTCACTTTCTGTCATGAAAATGTCTCTTTTGGAGAATATTTTTGCTTCATGTCACTTTTTTTTTTTTTTGTCAAGTAGCCTAGTGGTTAGAAAATCCACCTTAAAGGTGAATAAGTGGAGTATTCGGGTTCGAATCCGGTTCTTGCACATATAGTGCTATGTCTCTACCAATTGAACTAAGTTCACGGGGACGTTTGTTTGTGCACTTTATAGGCAAAATTACTGGATATGGATCTTCTCTGTCTATTAATGCTGTCATTATCTCCACCGTCTGTTCATTTTTTTTTTCTCTCTTTAAAACTTTTTCTTTTACTATCGGTCATTGGATGAAGAGCAGCAAAGATGACAGAACAAAAAAAAGGCACTAGAGGATCCGATTTCAAAATTACTTTTAACTTAATTTTTGGTAACGATTGTTTCCTATCTTTTTTTTATGACATTTTAGTCCTTTTACCATGTTTTAGTATGGATTTCAAGTTTTTTTTGGTCAAGGTATGAATTTCAAGTTTTAAATTTATAATTTTGGCTTAATTATAGTTTTGGTCCCCCTACTTTGCTCTTTTCACAATTTTGGTCCCCCTATTTTAATTTCAACCAGTTTTAGTCTCTCTTATTCAAATTTGGTCTTATGTGTCATATTTTTAATGACATGGCAAACATAGTGGTAATGTGTCAAAGTCCACATATATTAACATTTTCCATGTCACTAATTATGTTTATTTTAATTTATTTATAATAAAAACACAAAAAATAAAATAGTAAAATAGCAATTATTATAAACCAAAAAAGTAAAATAGAAAATAAAATTGTTATTATTTGATTCCATAAATAAATAAGAATCAAGAACCCTACAATAGAAACAAATTACCAAATTTCTCAAATCTCTACTTCTCTCCATCGAAGTAAGAATCATACAAATCCCCAAATTTTCTTGCTTCACTTTTTCGTTCCTCTTTTTATTCTTCCTCTTCAATTGTTATTATGTGATTTTTTTGAGTAGTTTGATGAGAAGATAACTGATGATGCTAAAGAATTATTTAAAATAAAGTACTAAATTCCTATAACAGAAGATGAATGATGTGAAGAAAAAGGTGTTTCAAACAAGGCTCATGATGATTTAAAGTTGAAGATTAGTTTTTTAGGAATTTTTTGTTAATTTCTAGTGTATTTGTGTACTGAAACAAATTCCCCTCTCGCGAACATTATTCTAGCAACAACGAAGAACGGTTTCGAATGGGTCAAGTTCTAGCAACAAATATATTTGCTTCTTAGGGTCGATTGAGTGGCATCGATTTGGGGATCTCTGAGATGTTTTCAAGGAGAGAATGAGAGATTTGGAAGATTTGGGAATTTGTTTCTTGATTCTTATTTATTGTTTTATAATAATTGCTATTTTAATTTGTGTTTTTTTTTTGTCAAATTTTTGTATTTTTATTATAAATTATTATTAAAATAATAAACGTAATTAGTGATATGGAAAGTGTTAATATATGTGGATTTTAACACCTCATCACTATGTTTGCCATGTCATTAAAAATATGACACATAAGATCAAAATTGAGTAAGATGGACTAAAACTGGTTAAAATTAAAATAAGGGGACTAAAACTGAGAAAAGAGCAAAGTACGGGGACCAAAACTGTAATTAAGCTTATAATTTTCTTATTGTTAATTTTTTTTTTAGAATTTTCTTTCACTGTGCGCTCTCAATTATAAATATATGTTGTGCCCCAAAAGAAAATCCTATTTATGACTTGAAAAATCATATGCAAACATGAACGAAGAAACAAAATTACAGACAATTAAAATTGTGTCTGTGTGACACATTTGATATGTGATTGTTCAACAAGTTGGACAAATTAAAACTGCTGACCAAGTACGTACTTTTTTCTTGGCTTTGAATTATTTTCAGCCCATGCTTGTATCCTACAAAATGCTTGATGAAGTGTCAAGTGCACATAAAGGCCAATATAAGGGGTGGCATTTGATATAGATAGATCATGAAATTTGCTATTGAGGCCCCTACTTGCTCCTAAGCTCCCCTAAAATCCCAAAATATTCTTGAGGATGTGATCAAATAAATTGTCGTCTACGCAATGAATACAAAAAATTTCGTTGACTATATAACGAACGCGCGTGATTGAACAAATAAACTTGAAGTTCGTTGTCAACCTACCGAAACAAGCCTCTTTGTCAGTTAGGTGATCAAACGCAAGTGTTCGTTGTCTACCTGACGAACGCGCGTAGTTTCGTTGCATAGACAACGAAAACCTGTCATATCAGAAACGAATCAAACGATTCGAAGAACACTACAGTAAAACGTTAGAACGATTAGGAAAGGTTTTGTGGGCGATTTTCTTGTCGATTTCGATCTACGAGGCGTGGAACTAGGGGATTTCGATCAAAGGAAGCGTGGAACTAGGGTTTGGGACCTTGTGAAGATCTTTGTCAATCCAAATTTTTAGAGTAAGTTTTTAGAGAATTTTAGTGTTTTATTTGAATTATTGGTTTTAATTTACTGATTATATGTTGTTCCCACTCGTTTTCGTTGATTGAATTTGTTTTACAAACTCTATTGCATGCTATAAACAGATTTGGGGATTTAGGAATTTTGATTTGGGAAATTTGATTTGATTAAAATTCTGTGTTGGATTAGGGATTTTGATTTTGATTTTGATTTAGGAATTTTGATTTAGATTTTGTTATGAATATTATTAGTAGATTGTTGATTTAGATTTAGTTTGATTGAAATTGAATTGTTGATTTATGACTATATATGTATTGGATTATAACGTATAATATTGGAATTGTCGATTGTGATTATCTTGCAGGAATTATCGAAGAAGTTGGTCGTGACCCATTGCAGGAATTGTCGAAGCTTAGAGTAGATTAGTTTAGTTAGTTAGTGAAGACTAAGTATTTAGAGTAGTTTATTTTGTTTTTTTTTTTTGGACACAATAGTAGTTTATTTTGTTAGTTAGTGAAGACTTTGTAAATTGAACTTGGTATTTAGAGTATTTGGAGTTTGTATTTTGGCTTTGTAAATTGAACTTGGGACATTATATTTTGGACTTTGTAATTTGACTTGATATTTTGAAACATTGCACTAAGAACTTGGGACATTTTAAACTTTGAACTACAAAAATTGTATGAGACAAATTTTTTGAAATTATCGTGAAAACATTTGTCTGAGTCAAATATATAATAAACGAACAGGTCTGATAAAAATGAACTGGTCTGGACAGGTTTGCGTGGTTTTGAAAACCATGAGATTTTGCCTAAACAATGCAGACTGGTTCTGATAAACCTGATTTCGTTGTCTAGCTGACAAAATGTGGACTTATGTCCCAGATTTCGTGAGTTTATCAACGAACTTGTAATTTTGGTTTCAGTTTTCATCAGGTAGACAACGAAAACAGGTTTATCAGAAGTTTTTAAAAAACCAGTTGACAGAACCTGCAATTACGAAAAATAACAACGACGAACAAACATAAAGTCCATAGACTGCTTTAATTTAAACAACATAACAAACATCAATATAAAATACATTTGAAAAATAATTAAAACACACATAAACCTACGATTACGGATCGGCTAAATTAACGACTTGTTCTTTCCTTTCCTTTTCGGCTCTTTGTACTCACCACCTCTTTCGCATCTCAATATAAAATATGTCTTCCTTCTATTCGAGCCGTTGTCGGAATTTTCAATTACCATTGTAAACCCGGCTTTTAAAGCCTCATCTTTACACCACTGGATTAATTCATCACGAACCTTATACTTTGCGGCATTATAAAAATAATTGCCGGTGTTAACACAAATTGCGGATGGACCATCTCCTTCAGCAATGTTAGCCTCGACAATGGCAGCATCGTAAACTACCAAAACTTGTGAACCGACGGGTGCGACAACCACATCCTTACCAACACTCGGTTCTTCCATTTCAACACCTTTGAAACGATAATTGCAAAACAATCAATAACTATGCTACCAAAACACAAAAATCAAGCACACACACTAATACATGGCATACAGGGGGCGTGGGAAGCAAACTACTCTAGAATTCGTTACCTACACAACGAAACCTCTATTTTCGTTGACAACATAACGAAACTAGGTGCGACAGCAAACTAAAAAAAACACCAAAACTAACGAAATCAACAATGCATTACCTGTTGTAGACCTCGAAACAGCCTTGGGTACCTTCTCTACCAACTTTCCAAGTTGATTCCAAGCCTCCTCAACAACAAAATCGCCCTAGATCTAGTTTTGGAATTGAAATTTGTAACAATACTGATCGTATGATCCAGCTAGTGTGGATGCTATATTTGTCATTTTTCGTTGCATGGACAACGAAACTCAGCGTGTTCGTTTTTTAGACAACGAAACCTGGTTTCGTTACTTGCGTGACGAAAATGTGTGCATATTCCTGAGGATACACGTTTGGTCACCATTATCATTATTTTTCGTCAGTTTATCAACGAAACAATGTTTTGATCGTTGTCTATGTAACAAATTTTTTGACTAGGAGTATTTTTGTCAGTTTGGGGGGCCGGGGAACAAACATGGGGGGCGTATATAGCAATTTTCATAGATCAGATGTACATGTTTTTTGAAAGTACACTTTAGACAAATTATGCCGTCAATAAGTACACTTCTAAAAATGTACTATTTACACTTCTAGTAAGTTTTATTCACACCAAATGCTGTTTTTATGTTCTCTTCAAATTTCAAGTGTTGGGCCTTAACATGGATATCCACTTGGCAGAGCATATGAGAAGCCCAAAACCCAAAAATCAATAATAAAGGAGAATTTCTTTTGCCACCCGTGTTTCTCACGCGCCATGCTCATCCATTTTTATCTTTCCGCTACTTAAGTGTGGTCATTATAAAAATGAGAAATTTGAGAAAAACATCCCCTTTACATGAAATTTTCAATATTTTACACCCACTATTTAAATAGAGAACTGAGTTTACTACTTAATTAGCTGACACCTCATATACATGAAATTTTCAGGATGTTACATTGTTTTCTACTTAAGTAGAGAACTGTGTTCATTACTTTACTAACTACCACTCAATATATTTGAAATAAATTATCAAATAAATTTAAATAAAAATCATGAGCAAGTAAACAAGTTAATTAAATTTTTTATAAGAATCATGATCAAATAAATAAATCAATTATATATATTAGATAAGCTAAATAAATACCACTTATACTATATATCTTAATCTTATATGTAAATAATATATAATTCATTACAAAATTTAAATTAATATCCCTATTTTGTAATTTTTAATATATAATTATTTTAGTTTTAAATATTCTAATTTTACTAAAATTTTGATTTAGAGTTAAATATGTTTTTGGTCTCTATAAATATCTTAAATTTCGTTTTTGACCCCTATTAAATTACGAAATTTTGGTTCCTCAAATATATTTTATAGAATAAATCATCAAATATATTACAATATTTTCTTATTCTATCTGCTGGTAACTTAACTCAAATTCATAATAAATTTTTTAAAAGAAAGATAAGATATGATAAGTTTTAAGAGTGACTTATTATCTCCTTCTACCTCACTAAACACTAAATTGAGACAAAATATGATACATTTATCATATTATGTTTCTTATCTTGCGCATCAAACAAACTCTTAATGTTATATTTGCTCGATTTTCGAATAATTTTGTACTTTTTTTTTTTGAACTGCAAAATTTATTAAGGCACATGGTAGTACAAGGTGTACATTCAAGGCCACAAGAGTGTTACAAATTACAGTAGCAAGGCGCAGGAAGCAGCCAACTAAAGCAAAAAACTAGTAATAACAATAACGGCAGCAGCTAGTAATAACAACACAGACAAGCAAAATGACAGCAGCCCCCCATAAAACAAACAACCCATCCACGCTAGAAGGGAAACAAAGACACCCAGCAAAACCAAAACGCATCCACCAAAACACAGCAAACTCATCATCTCATCATGCAATCACCTGGGTCCCACACCCATTCATAAAGGAGGAATGGGGTTTTTGAGGTATTATGCAAAAACCACTGCCATGAGTAACGTTGGACAAGATCCAAAACAGCCGAACCATCAAACATCACATTATTAAAAACTCGGTCATTCCTAGCTTTCCAAACCGCCCAAATAAATGCCAACCACACCACCGAAATCCCTTTCCTTCGTTTCTTAATCGACCCGCAACCAATTAACAACGCGTATGAAACCTCTAAAGATGGAGGGATAGCCGAAGAAACTCCAAACCATCTAAGAATGGCATACCAAATCCCAACCACAAACCTACAATTCAAGAAGAGATGTCGAGATGTTTCGACCTCACTATTACATAGAGGGCAAAGGGAAGCTTTAACCGTAATTATACCTCGTCGACGGAGATTATCTCGAGTAGGCACTCTATCTAATAACACTTGCCAAGACAATGCACTAACCTTACTAGGCACACCGCTTTTCCAAATAAATTTGAAAGCGAACGATCGCAAGGAACTTCTAGGTACCCCTTCCGATAAGGTTTGGTCAAGATAAACATATGTGGATTTCATCGAAAACCCATCCGTCAAACCCGGCATCCAAACCCACCTATCTCCCTCCATGGTAATGGTCACTTGAGCAAGAACATCCATCAACTCAATAAGAAGTGCCTCCTCCCACACAAAGAAATTTCGACGCGATTCTAAAACCCATCTCCAAGCACCATTCTCCCATCTCCCAACCTCACACAATAAACAATCTTGTTGAGTCGAAACACCAAAAAGCCGGGGAAATCTAGATTTTAGAGGAACATTCCCTAGCCAAATATCCCTCCAAAACCCGGTCGTATCTCCTTTCCCCACTTTTTTTAAAGCCGCTTGTGAGAACCACCCGGCGCCTTTATCAATTCTACAAATATCTTTCCACCAAACCGACACATTACCCCTAAACATATCCTCGTTCAATCTTGAATTTCCAACCACCTTTTCCCCATATTTTGCAATAACAACCTTTTTCCACAAATCCTCATCATTTGTTAGAAGCTTCCACCTCCATTTGGCAAGGAGACTACAATTCATCAATCTAAGATCTTTAATGCCCAACCCTCCATGAATTTTTGGTTTACAAATCTCCGCCCATTTAACCCAACACACTTTATTCCTACAAGTAAGACCGCCCCAAAAGAAATTGCGTTGGATTTTAACCACCTCTCGCCAAACTTTCACCGGCATTTTTAAGTAAGAGAGATAGAAAATTGGAAGGGCGTTCAACACCGCATTAATGAGCACTATCCGACCACCAAGACTAACATATTTGTTTTTCCACGAGCCTAGCCTCACTTTAATAGCATCCAACATAGGTTTCCATGTAGAGTAAAGGCGAGGATTCGCTCCCACCGGTAAGCTTAAATACTTAAACGGCAATTGTCCAAGACGGCAATTCAAGAAATCGGAGGCCATAAGAAGGAATTCATGAGACACATTAACACCAAACAAACAACTTTTCCAAAAATTTACTTTCAAACCGGACGCCATTTCGAAGCCTCTTAGAACCGCTTTCATAGCCCAAAGATTATCAATCGAAGCCTCACCAATGCACAAAGTATCATCCGCGTATTGTAACATCGAGACCGGTAGGGCACCTTCTCCCACTTTAAAAGGTTGAAACCGACCACGCTCCACCGCCCTCCTCATTAAGGAACCCAAACCCTCGGCCACAATTAAAAAGAGTAAGGGGGCTAATGGTTCACCTTGCTTTAGCCCCCTCTTGATACTAATTTCCTCCGTAGCGCTCCCGTTAACAAGCACCGACATGTTTCCGGTACAAATACAAGCCTTCATCCACTCACACCACTTGTCCCCAAAACCAAACCTCCGTAGCATGTATTCTAAAAAACCCCAATCCATCGAATCATAAGCCTTCTCAAAGTCAACTTTAAGGATCAAACATTCTTTGCCCGATTTCTTCGCAAAATCAATAACCTCATTAACCACAACAACACCATCCACAAGTTGTCGACCTTTAATAAAGGCCGATTGAGAAGTAGGAATTAACTCACCGATAGCAAGACGAGCCGCCAAGACTTTTGAAATTAATTTATAAAGACAACCAATAAGCGAGATCGGACGGAAGTCCCCAAGAGATTGCGGTGACGATACTTTGGGAATGAGAGTGAGGAAATAAGAGCACATGCTTTTGGGAATGCAAGCATTGCCGTGGAATTGATCGAACATAATGCGAATATCAATTTTCAACAAGTCCCAAAATTCTTTAAGGAAAGCGAAATTGAAACCGTCCGGTCCCGGGCTCTTGGACCCATCGCTATTCATTACCACCTCCGTGATTTCTTCTAGAGTAAAATTAGCCTTCAACATCTCCACATTTCCAACCGACACTTGAGGGAAATCAATCCCATCTAGAGTAGGTCGATGCCAATCATCATTACCGAAGTGATCTTTGAAATAAGAAACCACCTCGTCCCTTATAAGGGATGGTCCTTCAATTCGGCCCCTAGGAGTTATCAAAGTCTTCAAAGAATTCCTACTCTTTCTTGCTTTAATACAATTGTGAAAGAAGCGAGAGTTCGAGTCACCTTCCTTTAGCCACTTTGATCGGGACCTTTGGAAAGTCAATGCCTCAACATTTTTAAGCAACTTCCAAAGCTCATCAAACATCTTCTTTCTCTCCACCACCTCCCTCTCCTCCAACCCCAAAGACTCACTTTTTAAATCAAGCTCCAAAATCCCTTTTATGAGATGCATCTTCTTAGCCCGGACCTCACCAAACGTCTCCTTGTTCCACTCTTTAATGACACTTTTAAGATTCTTAAGCTTTTCTTTGAGGATAAAACTCATCCAACCATCCACATTACCCACATTCCAAGCGGATAACATCTTTGAACTCTTTATGCTTAAGCCAATAATTATTAAATCGGAAAGGCTTTGGCCCCCAATCCTCGGAATTATAACGGAGGACAAGTGGACAATGATCCGCAACATCACGATCCAACACAACAACCAAAGGATCTCCCCAAAAATCATACCAATCGGAGGAGATAAGCATTCTATCCAACCTACTCATTGAAATACCGTTGGGATGAAACCAAGTGAACCTTCGACCTACCAAAGGTAAATCTTCTAATTCCAACCCTTCTAAAAAATCTTCAACCTCATCCATTTCCCCACTTCTATTAGCTAAAGAGGAGTGGCGCACCCCCTTTCTTTCGGTAACGTCACGAACCGAATTAAAGTCACCAACTACACACCATAGTCCATCGCCGAACCCTCTTTTAGACATCAACAAGTCGTGCCATAGTCTTCTTTTATCACGAATATGACATTTAGCATAAACATTGACAAAAAAGCATCTCCTATTCTCCACAAGTAAATCTAAACAAACACCCACAAAACCTTCGCTGGTAAAAGTAAAAACTAAGGACATTTTTACCTTATTCCAAATCGAAAGTATTCCTCCACTATTGCCAATTGCCGGAAGAAAACTCCAGCCAAAATCATCATCACCCCATAGAGCCGAAACAAAAGACTCAGGTACCATTTGTAGTTTTGTCTCTTGTATTGCCAACAGGTCGACCTTCTCCCTTCTAACCACCTCCCGACAGGTCGACCTTCTCCCTTCTAACCACCTCCCGAATTTTCTTGCGCTTCACCCTACTCCCAAGCCCTCTAACATTAAAGGAGCACACTATCATTGATGAACATCACTTTGCACCCAATCATTCTTCAATTGTTTATCTCTCCTTTCATATCTAATGCTTCTCTCCACATCCTCATCTCCTACTCCCTTAAAATTCAAGCCCACATCTTCTTGTATATCTATTATATGGTGTGCATCTCCTCTTTCCTTTTCAACCAAAACCCCACAATTTTGTACTGTAGCAAAGTCAGGAACTGGGTCACCTAGGAGATCCCCAAGCCCTGACGCACCGCTTCCCCCAACTCCAGGTAGAGAGCATGGAACCATCGTATCAATAGGGGCCGCGTCGTCGCAGCTGGATTGAGAAAGGACAACCTCCAGACCGATACCCTCCGAGTTAGCAAACGTCGTGAAATTACCAGAATTTTGAGATGATGACAGAGCCAGATCCTGTGAGGCAGATGAATTCTTGCCTTTTGTCCCTTTCTTTCTGCAGTTGTGGAATCTGTGGGATTTGTTACCAGGAAGGTAGGGATGGGGTCGCTTTGATGTTTTCTTAACTCTCCTACCCTTGTTGCAACAGTCTGATGAAGGTAGAGGAAGAAAACTTGGAGGCAAGCTTCCTCCTGCCACGTGGCTTGAAACTGGCGTGATTGCATTAGTTGGATCAGACAAACCCGGGTCGGTGGCAACACAACCCATGTTCTTTTGACCCGCTCCAACTTTCTCCGCCTCCAAGTGTAGATCGCCCAAATTGGTTCTCAAAATTTTGGGCTTTGAGAGAAAAGGCCCAAAACTTACAGCCTGTTTGAGACCAGATGACCCCACATCCCGAGTTCCACAATCCTCCTGGGCGCGTGACCTAGTACTCACAGTAGTACTCATCACAAAGCCTCCCTGAAGAGACAGGTCATCCATCCTTGTTGTTGTCGTATCAGGCACAACTATCAAAGCCTTACAACAATTGGTCTCTTCACCCACTTGAATTTCAAAATCGTTGACCCCTAAAGGCTCCATCTCCAAGATATTTCCCGAAAAAGTGGGAACAATAGTCGCATCAGCCAACTGGTGAGCTGCTTCCCTCCTACCTCCTGTCACCTTTCCACTTCTACCTTTCTGCACAACGGCTTGCAGCAGACCTTGTCCACTCTCTGACCAGTCACTGTCATCCCCTTTGTCCGAAGCCTCCTCATCCACCGCCACAAGAGAGCCTCTGTCGCCGGAACCATGATCGGAGTGATCTTCGAAAAACTTCTCACACCCCCCGCAGCATCTCTTCTCATCTATCGTCGCTCCTCCCACATCTTCCATAACCCGGATAAGAAAAGGTTTACCCAGCACCGAAACAGACACGGTTGAATCAATCATCTTCAAAGAATCGGTTGTAATGCTTATTTTGGCAACATCCCCTCTGGCAAAGTTTTTAGTTTGAGAATCAATGCCAATGAAAGTACCAAACTTGAAGCCCACAGATCTAAATAGAGCTTCCCCCCAAGCATGTAAGGGAATACCAAAACAATTAAGCCACACTACTCTCTGATTCGAAACCCAGTTGGGTGACCAAGCCTCAAACTTCTCGAACCAGGTGCACCACCACCCCACACTGTTGACGATATCCTTCACTTCCCCTTCCACATCACTGCATATCAAAACCTTCAAGTGACCAAGAGGTTTGATTCTGATATTCTGGTACCCATCCATAACAAAGTTGCGTTGAATCGTTTGGTGATCCTTAAATTCCGTCAGGACCCCTACAAAAGATCCTTTAAGCTTTGCTAGGGCATCAGTTTCCACTTCCACCTCCCAAGTTACTTCTCCACGAACGCCTTCCTCCGGTTCCTTGCCTTTTCGACTTGGCAACAAGCGAACCTCCAAAGCTTCTCTGAACGATTTCCCTTCCTTGACCACTGCCTCCCCTCCTTTTGAAGTGTTTGCAATCTCCTTCCCAGCTTTCACCCCGTCCTCCAAAGCTTCTTTTGGTGAAGATCCTTTTAAGAAACGTGCCAGATTGACACGCAACTTATATGTATCTATCCAGATATCGGACAAAAGCTCCAAGTGTTCATGAGGATCTTTCACGTCGCGGTATTTGACAAATCCGAACCTCCGCCCCTGTTTGTCAAGTTTGTCGGGGATATACACCTCGCCAACTCGACCAAAACGCCCAAACTTATGCCAAAGATCAGCTGCTGTAATGTCGGCCGGAAAATTGGTGAAGAAGAAAGACGTTGCCACCTTGTCTAGTCTGTGAACATACCCCTTCCGATTGACTCCTCGTTTTCTCCCACCTTTCTCCACCCACTCTCTCTCATCTTTCCTCTCATCTTTGAAAACTAAATTGAATTGGAAGAGAACGAGAATTCTACTATTATTCCTACAAATAATTTTGTACTTTATCATTATCTTTCTTGACAAACAACAAACAACTGCACTATAAAATTACATTTTATCATCTAGCCCGTCTAGCTCAGTTGGTAGAGCGCAATGCTCTTAACCTTGTGGTCGTGGAATCCCAAATAAAAAAAGAAAAAAATTGCATTTTATCCATGTATAAATTATAATTCAATTGACAATATCATATTGTTAGGTTAATCACCTTTACTTAAATTTAAATTTGAAATTTTACAATTGTATACAAGATTTAATGGTGTTTATCACTTTCTATAAAAAAGACTTGATTATAATTTTAATCTAACGAAAATGTCCTCCTATTTTAATTTCAACAACCCACTATTCACCTATCATAGATAATTAATTGTTCATATATTGTTCGTATTTTTTTATGCTTATTCACACTTTTCGTATTATTTTATTTGTGGTGAAGAAAGATATTATTTTATATACTACCCGTTGGTCATACTCTATTGTTTTATGTCTGTGCTATAGTTTTGTTTTAATCATGCGACATGCTTTTCGAGATAAAGGAATGTTGAATTTATTTATTTTTGGTCAAGAAGGAATATTGAATTTAATTAATTATTATATTTGGGAATCAATAATCTTAACAAAAAAGAAAGGTGAAAATGGTATTGTAGATTTTATTTAGTCATGTCAACTTGGTTTCAATTGTGTGAGTCCATTATATAATAATAAATAAAATAAAAAGCTTATTCATATAAGGAGTATTGGTGGAGGAGAATGGATCCTCTTAATTTTTTTTCTCTTAATTTTTTTCAATTTTCACATCTTAACCATCAATCACCTTTTCTCCATTACTTTTATAATTATATATTATTTTATATTTGTAATCCAATGATCAATTATCCTACTTTATTTTCTCAATTTTTTTCCCACTTGAGAGGATCCATTCTCACCGGTGGAGGTATATCCTTCGTTTTTTTAAAGTGTCGTTTTTGAACATTGTACACTATTAACATAATCTATTTTAACCATAATTTTTATTAATATATAAAAATAAATGTTAATATATTTTGTACCAACAAATATTTTAAAAATAAAAACTTTTTTATAATAGATAACTAATAATTAAAAATATTAGTGATCAAAACTGTATATTGATATGTGTATAATGATTCAAAATGACACTTAAAAAAGTCATCCATTGTAAATGTTGTATGTCCCGAAGTATTTCAATGAATATGAATAAAAGATATTTATTTGTGTTATAGGTCATTTTACTAACTATGTGAATGAATTTTTGACTTTACGGTGAATTATTTTGATTCATTTTCTAATATACTATTTAGTAAACAAAATTGCAATAGAAGACCAAAAAATAGTCATCCGTGCGTCGCACGGGCTACAAAACTAGTTTGGGCTACAAAACTAGTTTACATACATATAACATATATGCTCGTGCTCTCATGCTCGTGCTCTCATGCTCATGCTCAGATTTGGATATGGGGTTAGTTGAAAAGTTGGCACTGCTTAATAGTCTTTTAATATAGTATTCCATTTTCTTTTTTGACTAAAATATAATATTCCATTTATTTAGTATATAACGTGAATGTTTCATACAAAAATAAATCCAACTTAGGCTGTTGTTCCTATCCAGCTTCACATGCTCAATTAAAAAATGCATTTGAAGGAATATCCCCATATCTTGGACTTGGAAGATTTCATAAGCTGGACAAAAGAAAATGTTCAAGAACTTTATTTTAAAGAATGCTTTATATATGGAATTAGATTATGTGCATTCAAAATTTTAGAACCGTCCGATCAGTATTATTTTTTGTTTGATATCGAATTAGTATTAGGTTGAAATTTGAACGGTCAAACGACCATAAACTCGCCAATTGTATCTACATCAATTTTTCGATCGCACTCAAACTCAATTCAATGTATATGACATGATCAAAGTTTTTTCCCATGAATAAATTGACTTAGTAATTACTAGATGACTTAATTGACACAATCAAAGTTGTTTTCCATGAACAAATAATTGACTTAATAATTAGAAATGACTTCATTGGTCAAGCAAATAGAAGTCAAATCCATTTTATGTATGTATCGTTAAATTTGAGGACTCACTTTTGACAACAAGATGGAGTATAGCATGTTTACTTAGGACAAAATTAACATTGACTATAAGGTAAATTGAATCGGTGTACATGAATACTTTGAATTGAAGGAAAAATAAAAAATCAATTTGCCATAAGTTAAATTAATTTACACTCTTTGTACCAAAAGAAGATAAATTTCGATCAAAATTGTAACCCCAAAAACTAATGAAAATATTCAGACTCACATATCCAAATAATCATATTGGATTTGACTATTTTTTTTGTTGTTGTCTCAAATGAAGTGAAACTCACATATTTGTAAAATTTCGGGTTCAAACTAAGATCACGATGTCTGACCTAATAATCTCCACATTTTACAAGTTGAGCTAAGATTATGAGATTACAAGGCTCATTTATTTAGATACTAGTATTTTTTTTAGGTGGGGGCACCACAATAATAATATAATTTGACTCCCTAATAAGGTTATTGAGCATCTCCAGCTCAGAACTTTGGTCTTATAATGTATCTTTATCATCAAAGATCACTTGGATGATTTTTTTTTTTTTTTTGACAAAAACTTGGATGATTGATAAAAGATCTTTTCTAATGTTATTGAAGTTCTTAGAATTAAACCCGGTTTTAAAAATTGCAATAATGTTAATTTTTTTTTGTCATCTATTATAATTCTATTCAAATTAGAGATTAATATTTGCAATCATGTGTATAAGATATTCCAAAAATAATATAATGTTGCTTTGTAAAACATGAAAATTTTGTATACTAGAAAGTAGAAAACATATATAAACAATATGAAAAGTAAAAACATTATTAATTATTTAATTTTTATGGGAATGAATGAAAGCTCCCAAATACAGCAATACATAATAATTAACCACACAAAGCACAATACATATGTTGTATGTTATTATAAAGCACAAATGCACATCATTATTAAAAACACAAACACATAATTTTAAATCAAATAGAGATACTATTGGGAATTCCTCTGAAAGTTAACCCATTATCACTAGAACGTTGGAGCAAAGTGTAAGGCAATTGCACCGGTCCAGTTCGATTTTTTAAATTAGGATCGTTGTTTCTTTCAGTAATTTTTTCTTCAATTTTCGTCAACTTATTTCCGAACTTTTGAAATGCTTGTAATGCCTTTGAATCAGACGTCCAAAACTTAGAATCCCTCTCTCCAAGGTAGATCTCATCAGAAGCATGTCTTGACAATATCTCGATCACAGAAAGATCGACGAGGGTTTGATATTTTGGTGTAATTGTTCTCAAATATGCTTTTTGAGGATTTTTCACCATCTCATCATAATTCGGAGTTCCTTTCTCCGGGATCAATCTTCTACTAAGTGTTGGACGATTCAAAATATAACCTCCGTAAGGATATTGTCCAAAATTAACAGCTGCGTGAAGAGCGGAAGCAGTCCATATGATAATGGAACATGATTGAATTAAATCTTGAACATTTTGCATCTTAGGCCACCATGTCTTGTCTTTCAAGTCACCATGACCCTTTTCTACAACTTCCTTCCACCAAGTTTGTAGTTCAATGTCTTTTTGCACAACCTCATCAGTTGGATAATACAAGGAGACATAGTCTTGGACCCATGTCTTTATAGCATCCCATATCTCTAGTCCATCGACTGCGTAAGGGTAGTCTTCTATCACAAGACGAACGCCGTGTGGAGAAGATGGATCCTCTACTGCTAATCCCCTATATCAAGAAAACAATTTGTTATCAATAACAGTTAACATGTTAGTGGACTGTGAGATTGATCCTCTTAGATTAGTCGGTCCTTGGATCAGATACCGAGTTTTAAAAAAAAAAAGAAGTAAAATTAACAGTTTTCTCCTAATTAGATGATCTTAGATTATTGGTCATGGTAGAAAATTACCTCTTGATAAGATCAGCTGGTAATGCTTGATCAGTGAAAACCCAATTCTTGTATACTGCTGAAGATATCTCAATAGAATTTGGTCCAGGCAAAAATGATTGCTCTATAATTCCATCAGCATTAATTAGAGCATGTCTAGCAAGAGCATTGATATTTATTGTGTCACGAAAATGGGGATCTAACAACTTGTTAATTGGGTGAAGCACACTAAGTTGTCTATTTGTTGCTATGATGAATGGTTCAACCACTGCATGAGTATTCAACCTAGTAAAATAAAAAAATAGTATTAGTATTAATAGAGACGAAATTTTAGCAGGAAATAAAATTGCATGCACGAAAATTTTATAGCACGGAAAAGTGTTACTTTTTATGTTGGAACGAAAATAACACTTTTTTAAGCATATTTTATCTGTAAAAGTGTGACAATTATTTTGAAACAGAAATAACGATAGATTTAGCTAGTAGGAATCGTACCAATGGCTCACAAGTTGATGGTAGCATGAGTCATTTACAATTACATGAGCCTTGGCCAATAGCCAAATTGTACTATCAACACCTTGGTCTGCAGGCAAGATGACTTTACTTTCAGCACCAAATTTAACTCCATTAGGGTGTGGTAAACTTAATTCAATGGCTAATGGCTTTAAAGTTCCATCATCTTTTAAGAAAAGGATTGTCCTTGTGGCATAAGCTTTGTTAGTTTTGTTTATCTTCTCCAAATAAGGCATGAATGCATCATGATAATCTAAGATGAATAATCTTTGATCATTAAGTGCCTGTTCCACAAGTATATATATATATATAATATTAATTTCAATCACATGGTTTAATTCATAAATTTGTTTAATTTATAAGCTAGTGAATTTTAATTTAATTGAAACATATTTATATATCATTACCTTCTCTACTGTGAGCCCACCTAGGTTAATTTCCAAGTGTTGTTTTGTCATTGTACTAGTTTGATCACCATAGACTGCAGTATCCAATGTGCTTTTTGGTGGAAACTCCTGTAAAATAATAATTAAATACAATGATAGGTAAAAATATAAAAATATTATTGGACTAGAAAACAAACAACACTATTAAAAAAAATTAAATTAGGGAGAGAAGTTTAGAGATAAATAATTTGAAATCGTTCCTCTATTTCAGTGATTAAATTTCGTGACAAGAAAATTTGAGGGATTTCAATTTTTTCGTTACTAATTTTATTTTTTTAGTTGACGATAAAATATGTTTTAGCTAATCAATATTATATATTTGAAACTTACTTTTAGTAGGCGAATCACACAAGGGTTTACACCAGCAACCATTTCTCTTCCAAATTCTTCATCAGTCATCCACGCAGACTTGCTAACTATAAAAATAATAAAGAAAAGAATTATTATGCAGTATTAATTCTAATAGTTATAATTTCACCACTTAAATGAATAAGTGAAAAATTCCAAATTCGAACTCGACCCTGCATTTCTACTAAATGATGGTTCAATTAGGATGAACAAGGTACCTTTGACTACATGAGGGGGTGGAAACTTGAGGACTTGTTCTCCATCTGTGCGGAAAATTTCCTTAAGAACTGGTAAGGGGCTAATTTGACTAAGTACATGTGTAGGAAGTTCAATTCCACCTTCAAATAGGTCACGTACTTCATCAAAGCTATCAAACTCATTTGGTGTGAAATTCAAATCGAAAATTACAGATTTAAACAAAGGCAACACATCTTGAGACAATGATTTTATTCCATATGTAAGGAAGTCAGATGACTTCAAGTGTCCGAAATTTTCATCCCTCGGAACATATATGTCGCCCGGTTTCTCACTTTTAGGATCTATTAACAATAAAATATTATTAGATTCTGACCACTATGCTGTTTGACAAATAAATAAAAATAAAATATCATTATAAAAACAAGAAGCAAAAACAAACCTTTTTTAGTTGGTTTTCTGCCAGTTCTAACTCTTCGAGGATAAGGATAAGTGTTAGACCCTCCAAGAATTGGACGTGCAAGCTTGACATCTTCGTCTGGATTGCCCAAATCATTATAAACATCATAATCATAAACTCTTTCGCATTCTTTTCGTAGTCCAGTACCATCTCCTCTTAGATTTTTCAATTCTTCTTGTCTGTAGTAGACTAATGGAGCCGGTGTTTGACTTAAAAGATATGTCTGTAACAAATTCAGTTAAAATTTAGGGTTTAGAGTTCATATCGAAATCGATAAATGTATTTAACCCTTAATTATAATTTTGTTGGAGCTTACATTATTGGAAAAGAAGATGCGATCAGTTTTGTAACTTTTGAAATTGTAAACCCATGAGTTGCAAACAAATTGAATAGAATTATGATTTGGAATGTCATCAAAAGTCACACTAACAAGGAAGAACTCATCTTGAGTATAATTCCTAAAGGAAAATGCTCCAGGAATTCCAAATTCAGCATCCCAATCAAAATGAATAGTAAATACATCTTGTCTTGCTCCTAAGGTTGGTAGAGTTGGGACATATTTCTCCAAAAATACTTCCTTTCCAATTAACCCCTTTCCACTTGCTACAAAAATCAAATATTCAAAAAAATTAATTAATTAATTAAATGATAAGTAATATAATCATTAAAAAGGGTTGCTTGTATAAATAATATTCAACTCTCAAGTATTATAAATAATGGTTTGTATATGAATAGTTACTAAAAAGTGTTACTTTGTATAAACAAAAGAGGTCACTTGTATAAATAATTAATCCTTAAATGAAACAAATTGCAATTAGGTTACATACATCATGTATGGCCACTATAGTTTCAATTAAATTATATATTATTTTTATAGGGAACAACAAACACACGACTCCTATTTGATAATTTATATTGATTTTTTTTCACACATAGTATCACAACTTATTTATTCAAAAAATATTATACTTTTTTGGCCTTTAAACCTCTTGTTTTCAAGGAATTAAACTCAAATTTTATTTATCCATCAAATTTTGAATTATTACTTATTAGAGATTTTTTTTTATTTTAAAAAAACTCTAATAATTCAAAATTCGATGGATAAATAAAATTTGACTAATATATAGTTATTTTTGTTAATTAAATTTGAACTTAGATTATTTCAAACAATTAAATCTTAATTAAAACTCCTAAATTTTATATTCTATCATAACATCTTGTTTTAAGTTCGAATTCAAATAACTAGCTAGGTAAAGAGAACAAACCATCGGTCTTGGTAGCACTGATCAACCGCATGGCGACGTTCCGGCCTAAGAAGGCAGTAGCACCATCAACTATTCCACCCACCATATCGGCAGCCACATCAAATACGTCCCCGACAACGTCAAGAAGACCATTGTTCGTGATGGACGTTACATCGTTGAAGTCCAAAACATTTTTGGGCATCAACACGACAGTGCCCTTGATCTTTTGGCTATGGTTCTTATCAAAGATTCCAAACATCTTTGCTGAGTCTTTCTAAATCAAAACTATTTGATATGTAATAGGAGAAAAATAAATAAGCTTAAAGGCTTTTGTTGTGTGCTAGACTCTCGAGAAGGCAAGGTATATTTATAGATGGTGATTGGTGTGCTGATGGAATTACAATCATGCTTGCAAGTGTGGATGTTCAAATGGAAAATAGTTTTTTAGTGTCATCACATGCCAAACGTGAATAATATTAAAACATGCATTACAATGATGAAATGTATTTTTTAAATATATGATTCATTGTTGTCATCGATCCACTATATAATATTGTATAGTAAGTAAAAATATATTAAATTGTTTGTTGTAGTGATAATATTATTTAATGAGTTATTTTATACCAACAAGTATTCTGATATCATTAGTTAAAAATACAAAAAGGTAGAATTTTTGTATTGAAAATGGCAAATTTTAAATTTTATAAAGTTAAATACAACACTTATCACTTCATTTTTTAAATCAAAATTTTTATATTTGTGGTTTAAACAACTGAAGACACTTCGGTGCATCAGTTAAACACATAAATAAAAAACTTATATCTTAAAATTTTTGCATTCAATACATTGAAAATATTAAAGGTTATTTTTATCAACATTAATTTTATGTTTTATTTCTATTTTTGACGTACTTAACAAATGCACCGGGTGCAATATTTAGCATGATAATTTTCCTTATTTTATTTTTTATACAATTTCTTATTTAATCTTTCGTTAAATGTAGTTTTTCAAAGATTAAGTTTTGAGATACAGAAAGATTTAACGGCGCAGTTTATTGGCCATATTCTTTTTGTTAATGTGTAATTATGATATATATATATATATATATATATATATATGTTTATTTCTTATCCGCCAGCTTTGAGAATTCATATATTTTTTATGTTTAAATTTTGTTCTTATCTTCTTTTCTTATTTTAAGTAAAAACGCACATTTTTCTTTGAGATGAAATGTACTATATATATATTACAGTTTAATTAAGTTGTTGTTTTTTCCCTATCATGTTCAAGATACAGCCGAATATCAGAACATGAGTGCCATTCTTTTAGTTTACAGTAAATTAAGTTTACCGCCAAAGATTTTGTTAAACATTATGATTTTTTTAGTAAAAATTATAATAATATTTATAAAACTTAATTAGTCTAAAACCGCTCAATAACACTTTAACGAAATTAAATTTTACAAAATTCACCGTTGAATTGAAAGATTATATCATATAGATCATTCATGTTAAATTTTATAAACATCTAAAACCGTTTAATATGTTATTGACACTCGTCAAGATTAACGGTTTATGCGTTGTTATTAATACCGTTAATCTTGATGATTCTCAATAACATATCAAATGATTTTAGATTTTTATAAAACTTAATATAGATGATCTATATGATATAATCTTCCAATGTAACGGTAGATTTTGTAAAATTTGAATTCGTTAAAACGTTATTGAGCGGTGTAACATTTGGTGTCAAACTAGTTGGTGTCATTTCATCCTGACCTTATTTATAAATGTAATCCTTAAATATATAATGCTGACCTCTAAATTAAATAATTGATTCAATATTTAATAAATCTGAATCGAGATCTTATGATCTAAAATTAAATGAACATTGTATTAAAATAGAAACCCAAACAATAATACTAGTAAACAAAACAGACAACACTGCAACCAACAAACTACAACCAATTATTGATTGATTTAGTGGTGATTGTCGTTGAATTTGGTAGGGAAGACTACAGTTTGACCCCTACAATTGCAACCGAAAGGAGGCTGAAACGATTTGATGTCATAACTGACATCATAAGCAGATTAAATTGGTGGTGAAATTAAAAAAAAAAAACACTGCACTAAAATGGCATTTGTAAAATAAAAAAACACAAAAGAAAAAAAATGATATATATAGATTGGCTGCTAATGATGTTAGCTTGAATCTTAAGTTCGATTCCCTCTATTAACACTTTCGGTGGGTCAATTCATACTGTCAAAACTCTAACTTTAAACGAGACTCCCTCAAATGAACTGTGATTAATCTTCTTAATTCGATTCGTTGGTTTTTGAATTGAATATCAGGTTTTAAAAAAAAAAAAGAAATCATTTAATTTTAAATAAAATGAGAGAAAATATAAATAGGTTAGGCAATACAATAGCTCAAAGTCAAATAAAACCATCTCTCTTTAATAGATGAGAGAAGAAAAGATGATCAGAAAGAAGAAAAAAATTGGTACAAGAAGATAAAAACTGGTACAAGTAACAAAACTGAGAGAGATATGGATGGATAGAGGTTTAATTTCTTTACAAAAAGATGCACAAAATTTGAAGATAAAGATTTGTGGAAAATGTCAAAAAGCAATCAATAATACTATAGTTCCTTTTAGGGCCTTGCTACGGTACATGAGCCAAATAGGCCATGTACCGTACATGACATACTTGTGTTTTTTTTTTTTGTTTTTTTTTTCAAGTTTTTTTTTTTTGCAATTTTTTTAATACAGTTATTATATTTTTATTCCTACAAAATGAAAATTTTTTAAGTTTAATCCTTATTTAATTTTAATAATATTTTTAGTCTGACAAAATTATTCTAAATACATTATTTGAAGTTTAAACTAGGAGTGTTGCGGCGCGATTTGGTTCGGTTTTGAGCATAAAAAGCCTTATAATCGCGAGATAAATTTGCATGCGGTTCGATTTGGTTCGGTTGGTTTTTAAAAAATCATCCAAACCAAACTAATGCGGTTAGCGTTGGTTCGGTTTCCGCGGTTTATCACAATATAAAAAATATGACAATATTACTAACATGTCACAAAATAAATATCGAAAATTAAAATTTATTTTAGACAAAATTACATGTTTGGTCATTTATCTTCTTTTTTTGTAACATATTGGTCATTTATCTTTTATTTGTAACACTTTGATCCTTTATCTTTTATTTGTAACATTTTAGTTCTTTATCTTTTATAACATTCACATATAAATCATTTTTTTCATTTTTTTTTTATTAAAAAAATTCTGAATTTTATTTGTTAAGATACTTTTTTATTAAAATTAAATAAAAATCATAATTTTGATAAAAATGTTCATCATCTTCATCAATTTTTTCATATTTTCATGTTTTTTAAAGGGCCAAAGTGTTACAAAAAGATAAGATAAAAGACCAAAATGTTACAAAAAAATAAGATAAAGGACCAAATGTGTAATTTTGCCTTTATTTTATTGTTTTCATGATATAATATGCATATACATAAATTACATAGACATAAGAACTTATTTTTAATACTAATAGTATAGTTTTGAATCGCGTGAAATCATATGTTTTTGACAACCTAGTGTTTATGGACTCAATTTGGGTTTGACTTACTAAGTTTGACTAGATAATAAGTTGATTGCTATTAGTTAATATAGTTACGTTAACTTTTGCGGTTTGGTTTGCTTCGGTTTTCTAAAATAAAAACCGCAAACCAAACCAAATCGTGCGGTTTAGAAGAAAAACGATCCGTGCGGTTTAGACTAAATGCAGTTTTTTGCGATTTTCAATTTGGATTGATTCGATTTGCGGTTTTACTTTTGGATTGCTTCGGATACGATCACCCCTAGTTTAAACCCTGTTAAAATAAAATTTGATTATTAATCTTAAACTCTTAAAATTTGTGCGAGATATGTAAGTTCAAAAATAGTGATTCAGTCGTCTAAGAATCTCATAGACGTTTATAATTGATATTTAAGTTGGATAAGAGTGATCAAGTCGTATAAGAATATCATAGACGTTATAACTGATATTTAAGTGGTAGATATTTTTTTTTTTGAAAAAGTTAAGTGGTAGATATTAATGTGTGAGATATGTAAGTTCGAGAATAGTGATTCAGTAATCTAAGAATTTCATAGACATTTATAATTTATATTTAAGTTGGATAAGAGTGATCGAGTTGTATAAGAATCTCATAGGCGTTATAACTGATATTTAAATGGCAGATATTAATGTGCGAGATATGTAAGTTCGAGCATAGTGATTCAGTCATCTAAGAATCTCATAGACGTTTATAATTATATTTAAGTGGGATAAGAGTGATCAAGTGTATAAAAATCTCATGGACGTTTATAATCATTTAATACTGACATTGCACTATAATATGATGTACTCCGTTTAATCTAAACCATAAAATTTAAGTAAAAAAAAAAAGTCGCTCGCGTTCGGTATGAGACTTAGTATGTCTGCATAAAATTGATATTTAACTCATCTCACATTAAAAAATTATAAGTTTTGGTAAATGAACATTTTATAAAGTGATAAACATGTGTGTAAAAAATTATTAAAAAATTTAAGAGTTTAAGATTAATAAACAAATTTTATTTTATCAGGATTTAAACTTCAAATAATGCATTAAGAATAATTTTCTAGGACTAAAAATATTATTAAAATTAAATAATGACTAAACTTAAAAAGTCTTTATTTTGTAGGGAACAAAAATATAATAACTATATAAAAAACAATTAAAAAATAAAAAAACTTGCAAAAAAAAAAGTATGTCACGTACGGTACATGGCCTATTTGGCTCATGTACTGATGTACCGTAGCAAGGGCCATAGTTTGGTTTTAACATCTCTGACAATGCTAGCTAGATCCAATGATTCTAATTGCGTTGAAATTTGAAAATGATGACTAATAGGTTTATTTTAAAATTGTCAAAAAAAAAAAAAACTTCAAAATGTAAGAAAATCCGATGTTTAAAAAGTAAAAATATGATTACTTTTTTGTTTACATATCTTATTCTGGATATTTTTTTACTAAATAAACAATATTTATTTATTTAAATCAATAAAGTATATTGAATATTGATACCGCACCCCCAAAAAAATTAATATAATATAATATAAATTTATAATCGCTAAAAATAAAAAAGATGAATTGACTGAAACAAATGCACAAAATTCATGTTATTAGTATAAAACGACAAATTACATAAACAGGAATGGATCAAAAAAATTTGAATAATGGAGTCAAAATTATGTACTATAAAATTTTATACAAATAATATATATTAATATTTATAAATCTTTTTTGGGGATTTAAATTTAATAGCAATACAACAATGACATTCATTATTCAACCAATAATGAAGATTACAAAAAAAATCACCATTGTATATTCCAAAAATCGAAGACATTGATATTGACGAATTATAATTGTTGTCGATGTGTCTTCATGATATAAAATTATTTCTTAAGTGAAACTTATATGATTAAAAGTTGCATGAACATTTGCTCTATTGGTATGTGGTTCGAGCTAGTAATTTATTTCTTTTGAACTTAGTGTTTGTGTAAATTTCTCAAGTGGTAAGATTTTGTTTTTTTATTACTATATTGGTATGAAATTTTCATTATCAATGAATAATTTCCGTTGAGAAACCTATGAAGCACATTAGGTAGATTCTGTCTTTCAAATTATATATATTTTTTTCATACAAAAAACTGCAGAAGCACGTATCAAATCCCTTACCTTTTATTTAAAAGGTCTTATCCTTTATCACTTAGACTAATTTATTGTTGGTGGGAACAATCACTACAAAAAAATTGGAAAGCGGCGGCGGTTATAACCGTCGCTAAATGCACCGTCGCTAAGCATTTAGCGGCAGTTGTAACCGCCGCTAAATGCTTAGCAACAGTTATAACCGCCGCTAAATGCTTTGCGGCGGTTATAACCGCCACCGCTTTCCAGATTTTTTGTAGTGAATCTTTTTGATAGATAAACGAAACGGAAAAAATCATTATAAACACCATAGTAGTCGATCCCGGGTGATCCCGGCGGGATCCGGGAGGAGCTGAGCGGTCCCTCACTGAGATAGGATGGGTCGGAGCGGTGCAGCTAAGCTTCCCATCCGCTCTTGCCTGTTTCTCGTTGGAGCGGAGCATCCCGGGTTCGCGGGTAGGCTTCCCGGGTCAAGATTGGGTTTTGAAAGCTTATGGTTTTTAAGGGTTTTTTTTTTATGGAATTTTAATGATTTAAGTAAGTGCATATTTGGTATTTTCTGTTTCCTTTGTGGTTAGTTACTCTTCACGATCCAAACATAACTCTAGCCGCAATATTTTCACCTTTTTTCATGATCAAAAAATATTTTCATCGTACTCCACTTCAAGCTTCATCATCTCTTAACCTCTTCACCTCTTCAAAGCTTCATCATCTCTTCAAGTGTTTTAATTTTTAGTTATTTACTTATTTTATTAATCTAAGTGTTGGAGTGGAGACTTGATTTTAGCTTTATTTTGGATGAAATGTTTAAGATTGGAGATTTGTGCTTTGAATTTTTGATTTATGAATGTTTTATGGATTTTGATATATTTGTTTGATTTTAGAATTATGTGTTTATATATAGTTATTATTTATATAATTAAAAAAATGTATAGCGGCATCCAATTTTGGGGTTGACCGCTCCGCTCCGGGATAGACAAGTATGATAAAAACACACACACAAAAGTTAGGACTTATATAACACACACACACACACACAAAAGTTAGGACTTATAAATATTCGCGAACGATTTTTTACATTTATAATATCAAAGTCAAATTTATCTCTAAGTATGTCACCAACACAATTATTTAAAACACCATCCTTATTCACCTAGGTATTTGATTATCACGAAATTGATAAAGATGCACTTCTTTCTTGTCTTAGTTTTTAATTAGTGGGGGCAACACTCTTTTATACATATGATCATTATATAAAAGTCCTATAATTCAACAAAAGAAAATATAACAAAGTGGGGGGCCCCCAATTAACTTGCCATAAATCCGTGCCTGTATATAAACCTATCTACATATTTGATTGTATTGAAGTACTCAAAATATTCATTACTCATAATTTCTTACGTTGATGACACCATATTCATTGATTGGACAATGAGTGTTTTAGAAGGCTTGAGACCTGAGATTTGTTGGTCATAATTAATCAAATTAGAAAACTACTTACTTTGACTGAGAGTTCAATGTGTGTCACATTTATTGTGAAGCTAGTCATTGTGCGAATGCTTTGACAAATTTGAGATGTCATTAAGAGGATGAATTTATTTATTATGAGCAATGTCCATCTCAAGTTAATTCTTTATTGTTTGCTGATTTTATAAGAAACTAGCATAATACCCGTGTGTACGCACGGGCCGCGGCGTTGCCGCGATATTTTTTTATTGTAAGGCGAGTATTGTATAGTAAGAAATTAGTCTCGTGTTATAAAATTATTCGCCGTTGTAAAGATTATTGTCTAGTATATGATATCTATAAACGAAAGTAAAATTATTTGTGATAATATTTTAAAAAATTACTATTCTATCATTTTGAAACGAATGAAGTAGGACAATAGGTTCCTACTGACTTACAATTGTTTTAGGCATCGTTGATAAATATATATCCTGTAATTTTTATTACACGTTTATTTGAATTTTAAATATTACAAAATATTAAAGTTGAAAAATTTGATTAAAAAATATTAATTTTTTCTCAACAATATTTTATCCAGTGTGTAATAATTATTTTTAAAAAGCGATATTTTTTTCTAGTGTATATTGGTTATTCATAAAAAATCGTATTTAATTCATCACTCAATAAAATAAAAAAAAACTTTTTGTAAGAGAGATTTCAATAAATAAAGATGGCCATGGAAAAAAAAAATTCAAAAATTCAAAATTTTTAAGCACAAGAAATATAAAAATTCATATTTAATTCATCCAATTTTTAAATAAGTTAAAATGTTAGAGAGATTTCTATAATGTACTAAACATGACAATGGGGAAAAATTCAAAATTCCAAATGATACATATGAATTGATTTAAAAACATAGACCGAAAGTTGTGACGAAAATTATTTGGAGGATAGAAATTTGCTAAAAAAAATTATAGGGACTAAAGATGAAATTTGAGATATTTGTTTCAAAATATAAACAATTTTTTAGCATATGAGTAAAAAGATAGGTCTCATAGAAATCACAAAAAACAATTAGGTCCTCATATTATAATATATTAGTCTCGTAAAAATCATAAAAAAATAGACATATTTACTTTTCTATCATTTTTAAACGGAAGAAGTAAGAAAATGGGTCCCTACTGACTCACAGTTGTTTTAAGCATCGTTGATATATATATATATATATATATCTTGTATTTTTTATTACACGTTCATTTGAATTTTAAATATTACAAAATATTAATGTTGAAAAATTTGATTAAAAAATATTAATTTTTTATCGTCAATATTTTATCCTGTGTACAATAATTATTTTAAAAAAGTTACTCCCTCATATGAGCAATATTTGTTTCTAGTGTATATTGGTTATTCATAAAAATTTATATTTAATGCAAATTTGATTAAAAAATATTAATTTTTTATAAACAAAATTTTATCCTATGTATAATAATTATTTTAAAAAAGCACTCCCTCATATGAGCGATATTTGTTTCTAGTGTATATTGGTTATTCATAAAAATTCATATTTAATTCATCTATGAATAAAAAAGATTAAATTTTTCTAAGAGAAATTTCTATAAATACAGATGGCCGTGGGAAAAAAAAATTTTGGTATGAATTTTAAACGCAATAAATATAAATTGTTTTTGGTATGATTTTCAAAAATTCAAAAATTTTAAACGCAATAAATATAAAAATTCATATTTAATTCATCAATTTTTAAAATAAATTAAAATGTTAGAGAGATTTCTATAATGTACTAAACATGTCGGTGTTAAAAAATTTCAAAATTTCAAATAATACATATGAATTGCTTTAAAAGCATGGACCAAAAGTTGTGACGAAAATTATTTGAAGGATAGAAATTTGCTAAAAAAAATTACAGGGACTAAAGAAAAAATTAAAGATATCAGTTTCAAAATATAGACAATTTTTTAACATATGAGTAAAAAGATAGATCTCGTAGTGTTGGTGTTTTGTGTGTTGGCATCATTTTGCTAAAACAAATATACAAACAGGATGTTTGATGCAATGTTTCAACATTTGGGACGTCTGCAGTATGCCTTGATTTCGGGCCTTATTTACGCGTGATATCTCTTGAAAATTTGTTTTGAAAATAAACTCACGCTTTGCTTGTGCGCCAAGACGCTGATTTGATTGTTCCTAAAGATATTAAAACATTTTAGGAAACAATATATTTGGTTCAAGATTATGTGTTGCTTGCTCCTTAAGATGTGGAAACATTTAAGGAAATAAAATATTTGATTCCAAAATATGTGTGTTGGATCTTACAACATACCAGCTGTGTTTAGCCTGATTGCTCATCAAGCCCAAGCTGTTGAATGGCTATATAAGGAAGACGCAAATCCTAGTTTCATTCAACCGAAGTCAAAATATCAAAGATGTAGTCTTTTAGGGTTTCGTGTCTTTGTAAGCCTTGTGCTTTATTTGTGAGCCTCTCTAGTATCATCTTGATGCTTTTGTAGGACTGTGTTTTTTTTTGAGTTGTAACTCTGTAGTTTCTCCAAAGCTTTTAAGCATGGAGTATGGTTGTTTCTTGTACATAACTCTAAGCCTTTAGGTATGAGTGGTTTAGTTTCTAGGAGTGTGTCTCCAAATCCTTATGTGTGTTTGCTTGTAAACAGTGCTGTTTGTACTATTGTGGTAGGAAGTGAGATGGGATCTCAGACTTAGGACTTCCTAGGTTGAAGTTGCACGGGTAGTGTCTAGGCGATAAGTTGTAAACGAGGGAGTTTAGCTTTGAACTAGGACTATTATAGTGGATTTCCTTCTTGGATTGGTATCCCCCAGATTAGGAGAGGTTGTTCCGAACTGGGTTAACAAATAACGCGTGTTCTTTACTTTCTGTCATATATCTTTATCTTGTTCATTGTGTTTTACGTTGGTACGATGTTGGAACATCCGACTCAACATCTTGTTCGTGTCATAATGTTGGAACATCCCATTCAACATCTAGTTCCAGCGTGCCGGAATTTCACGTAGAATTCAAAAAAGCGATTTGGTCCTCGTATTAATATATTAGTATAAATATATTTGTATCGTAAAAATTACCAAAAAATAAACATCTTTATTAATATATAGTAAACATTTAGGTCTCATATAAATAATAGAAATAAATGTAAAATTAATTTAGTAAATTATAATAATTACAATAATACTATTATCCATTATTTAACTATGTGTAAAAAAAATAAAAAAAGGGTAGAAAAATAATTTTAATGGTATTTTAACAAAACAAAATATATAGCTATATCATAATAATACAACATGTGGCAAAAAGGGTAAAAAAGAAATTTCAATAGTATTTTCTTTGACTAGATATATATATGATGCTACCCCTCATTGAGTTGTTGATTAACTTCTTTTTGGACACCAACCCATTTTGCATCCAAAAATAAAAGTCATTGATTAGATCTATAGCATAAACTTGAACTTTTATTCTGGATTTTTAAAAACATTTTGTTTAGTTTATTTTTTTAAAAGAGAATTGATAACCCATATTACATATAGTTTATCATCAATTATGTTTGAGAAGAAAGAGAAATCACAAATACTAGGGATAACAATGTCATTAATTAAAAAAAGGAAAGAAAAATTAAGAGTATAAAAAAAATTGCAATAAACTCGTTCATTTAAAGTAGTTTTTCTTTTGTCATGATTTCAATTTTTTTTTAAGTGTAAATTAGGTATTCTCTGCACGCAACTCTAAAGACCAATCTCTCGAGTTTTGTGAAATTCAGACGAGCGGTATACACTTCTTAAGAGATTTAACACTATTGCATGTCCACATCAATGATCAAACCAGGACATTGGTTAAGCTAGAAAAGACACGCGCCATTTATTTAAGTGCTCTTGGGGTCATGATTTCAATCTATTGCATCTGAAAAATATTGATTATGAGGGAAAAATTCAATTTCTGTGGTTCGTAGATTGCCAACAGAAACTAGTCAATGACAAACAATAGTTTGACTATGTTTTTTGAGGCACGACCCATCCAAAACCATGGGCTAATGGGCCAGCCCATCAGTCCTTTGCCGTTTTTGACAGCTCTAATAAATAGTGGTGAAGATTTTGTATCTATAACATAATAACTAAAATAATTATAATGTATGATTTCAAAGATAACAATGAGTTATTAGTTTAAATAAAGAATGTGTAAGTTACTAATTTATACTTTTTTATTTTTAGGCGAATATAAATTACTGCCGCTTTTATTTTTTTTAGTTTACAATGAAGCTGATGATCGAACTTTGAACCTCTAGCATATTACTCAGGACCTCTATTATTATGGCCTCTTTTATTATTTGAATATCTCAATTGCATTTTGCGAAATACTTATAGCTTGTGGGGGTATGAAAATAAGGTATAGAGATTGGAGATATACCATGTAATTTTGTTTAAAAAAAAATTGTGTTCCAAACAAAGTGGGCAACTAAGGCCCAATAAGTAAAAAATATGTGAAATTCTTTTACTCAAACCTCTTTCTCTGCCCCACCCCCCCCACTTCTGCAGTTTCAAAAAAACACTCAAAATTAAAGTCTTCCACAATCAAGAGCAAGATAACTTGAAAAAAGACACATTTTTATATAAGGAAATAATATAAACAGGTTTAATGAGCTTCATAAATTGGTAACTAGTTACAATTGTTCTCTCAACTTTTCTTACACGGTACTCGGGAAATGTGGCCAGTTATATTTGAGGGTGAATTCATTGGCACATATGTTATTTGGATATGTAATACTATTAATATATTTACTGAGATCGACAATTCTAATAGATTCACAAATAATATTAAACATGTACAAATCATGGAGTGTATACCGTATATGGAGGGACATGTACAATATGAATCTCCATCAGTCCATGACCTGCACTTAAATGTGTACATATCTGAAAGAAGATAATATCACATGAAAAAAGAAAATGAAGAGAGCAAATATTAGTAGTATACATACTTTCCCCTTCGTGGGAAGCACATGCATGCTGCTGGCAAGTAAAATTAATTGTTGCTATTTATGTTAAAGATAAATGCTAAATATTGCACATCTTATGCTAGTTAAGGTACTAAAAATGGTAAAATCATCTTAAACTTGTGTAGTCAACTTTTTAAAAATGTAAGTTATATTTTTTTCAGTATAAAATTTATTATTTCTAAATTTTTTAATTAGTACACTAAAATAACTAGTTAGCAAAACTCTTAGGTTAATTCCACAACGGAAATTATACTCTGCTATGTACATTTAATGTGCGTGAAAAGGACTACCAAACTACTCCCTACCTACATTTCAACGTAGTTTCCTTTCATTTTTATGTTTTACTTAAATTATAATATTGTCATTATTTTTTTTTATAGTAATTTTATTATTTTCAGTAGATGAACTCACACTTTAAAGTATGGAGAAATGAATAATTTAGAATTTGAACTTCGAATTATTTAATAAAGTCCCTAATAAACACACTTACAAAGCTAATTTTTTTTATCATGTATATAGTATAATAGCTAGAATTTTCAATGTTAAGGTGAATGAATAGAATAACCGAAATTTGAACCACGACTTATGCATATAAAATATGATTTTTCTATCAACTAGACTACACTTACAAGTCTCTTAAAAAAAATGATTCAAAAGAATTTTAAAAAATATTAAAATATTTTTTTAATTTATTATTGTGGTCCCAATTTAAAGTGGCTAGATGCATGCTTTAGAAAAATAAAATAAAATGAACATCAAAAGAAATGTTTGTCATGTCTCAAACATAATCAGAAACTCGTGTATTTTTTCCTTCTTCATCCTACTAATTAGAATATGATTATTTTATATTTAATTTTGTGTTTTTCTTATAATTAAAGAATTCATTTTAAATATTCTGTTCGGGGCCTCTAAATTGTCGGAACCGGAGTCCTGCTTGCATATAATTGTCAATGACTTTGAGAAATTTTTTTTTCCTACCCCAACAATCTTTTCAATACCCCAACATTTGAAATTAAAATGACTAAAATGCCCTCATATATAAATTAAAAGAGTGAAAAATTTATCACTTTTACCATTTGCAAACAAAGTGTACCGAGAGAGCAGAGAAAGTGAGTTTACCGGCACACTTGTGTAAAAGTATACCGGTATGTAAACTTGCATACCGGTACAGTTGGTTTGAGTGTACCGGTATGAATATTCATACCGGTACACTTTTGTGCGACTGTACCGGTATGCATATTCATACCGGTACACTTTTGTGCAACTGTACCGGTATGTATGTTCATACCGGTCCAGTTGAAGATTTTTTTTTTTTCTTTCTAAAAATTAATTTTTTTTTTCAGTGGTGCGCACCAGAGGACGAGACGGTAGAATTCGACGTATGGGAGGGACTAGTCGTGGTGATCATCGTGAGCGCCAGGCAGAGGATCAGCCTGTGCCGGAGCAGCCTGCGGCTGTGGGCTGGCCTGGAGGTCCCATTGATACCAGACTTCTGACACGATACGAGCAGCATGTATCTCGTCATGTATGGTTTGATCAGGTAACTAATTGTTTATTTTGTTATTATTTGTTAAGTTATATTGATGAAGTTATATCAACAGTAGTGTTAAAATATTATTGATAATGTTTTTTTTTTAAATATATGCAGGATCGTCCACTTTTGAGGATAGCATCTTTAGGAGCAAAGTTAGCTAGTTGGGTTTCTGATCAACGTCCACCAGTTATTAAAAATTGGTTGGAATTGTCTGGATTGAGCTGGCTTGAGCATACGAGTTTGACAAAGGTTGATCCAAACCTTTTAGCAGCATTTATTGAGAGGTGGCATCCGGAGACATCGTCATTTCACATGCCATTTGGTGAAATGACGATTACACTCGACGATGTGTCATGTCTGTTGCATCTGCCTGTTAGGGGTAATTTTTACACTCCGATATCAGTTAGCATGGAAGAAGCTGCATCACTTGCAGCAGAGTTGTTGGGGGTCAGTATTGAGAGCGCATTGGTAGAAACTTCAGAGCAGAGGGGTGGATATTTTTCTCAGCAGTGGCTATATGAGTGTTATAAGAATAATTGCCAACACGGGAGATTTGTTTTTGCTGGTAGGGCGTGGATGCTGTTGTTGGTTGGATGTACTATTTTCACGGATAAAAGCTACACGCGCGTGGACGCAAAATGGCTGCCTATGTTTAGAGATTTATCTGCATGCCATACATATTCTTGGGCCAGTGCTGCGTTAGTTTGTTTATATGATAACTTGAATGATGCCTCCATGTTCTCCACAAAGGCTTTTGCAGGGTACGCGACACTTCTACAGGTAACATTTCTTTTTCGGTACTGTAGATGTTATTTAATTTTGGACATTTTTGTATGCATATTGCATGTTTAGAATGTAATTTAGTATGCGATTTGTTTTTAATATTTAATATTTTTTTTCGTTGCATAGACATATTTTTTATTTTTGTTGTAACAGTGTTGGATTCACGAGTATTTCCCTGACCTTGGTCGGCGGGCGGATGCGGATTCCGGGTTTTCTTGTAATGCACCCGGTTTCCCTCGAGCTATGCGATGGAGATATAAGCAGGGGAAACTGAAGGTTCATGAGTATCGACCGATCATGGATGCACTGACCCCGTCTGATGTGATTTGGCGTCCGTTTGAAGATCACAGGGGTATTAGACCTTATGACCCGATTTGTATGTATAGTGGTTATCTGCGTGGTTGTGCGGTAGTTCCTCATTTGCCTGAGAGGTGTGTTAGGCAGTATGGATTCTTACAGTATATACCACCACCACCACCTTCAGCTCCTGCCACTGCTGTCATTGATAGCGATTGGATCGGTTATAATATTTCTGTTGATCAGATCCTTCAGGCGACACGTGCAGCGACATATCCTGCTGAGGCTACAGATGATTATCTGCCGTGGTACTATACGGTGTCACATCCTATATTATGTCGCCCTGTTGATGGACCACATGGAGTACAGCCAGTTCCCCAGTATGTGCCAGTACAGCAGCCAGCACAGCAAGATGATCCGATATCAGAGGATGATCCGATACCAGAGGATGCACCACGAGGCGAGCATTATTGGAGACATGAAGCTGCTACCGCGCTTGAGAGATATATCACTCAGATTGACGCTCAGAGAGAGGATGACGCCTTTTATGATCTTTTTATGGCATTGGATATTTGCCAAGGTGTAGAGGTTGATCCTGATCATTATGTGCCTTGATGCATTTGCTTCTGTACTTTTTTTTTTAGCATTATTGGATATTTGCTTGTGATCTTTTTTGACAAACATTTGCTTGTGTACTTATCTATGTACTTTTGTGAAATTTTTGTTACAGTTATTTCTTGCACTTGTTTATTTACGTAAATTATTTTCATGTCCTAAAATAATCACACGATTCAAACCAAAAACTTTTTTGAAATGATGCCTTCACTTTGCCAACTTGAAGAATTATATTGTCATTCATGGATGTCAAACACTTGAATAAGTCACATTTGCTATTTCCCAACATCTGCTTCAATTTCCAATGCGATGACTCGACTCTAAATATTAAATTCCACACAAAAGTCAATTAAATGAAGAAAAAAAATAGAAAAAAAATTCAATTTTGAAATTGACATAATCATACCTATTAGTTGTTGTGTTTCCTAAATGCATCACTTTATTAGTCCATGCTGCAACAAATTTTTCCTTGTGAGGGGTCAACCAGGTCTTACTAACATAGTCAAAAAACGTACTTGAGTTAACACATGCTTGCTCAAGCGCATTCAACTGTTGATGATACTCCGCCTCATTTGTACTACGTACAACATTTTGCCATAAATTTTTCACCAACTCTCGCATATCCTTAATTACATGTACGCCGCATCTTCCAGTCACATTTTTGTTTATGTGCCACGTACAAAGCAAATTTACAGTACGTGGAAATACAATTTCAATTGCTTTCATCAAAGCAAGCTCCCTGTCGGTCAAAATTACTTGTGGAACATTATTTTGCTTAATAAACAACTGTTTTAACTTCTCTAATGCCCAACAATAATTGTCCGTCTTCTCAGCTTCCAAGTAAGCAAATCCAACATTGAATGTCAATTTGGTTGAAGTTATACCAATAATTTCAAGCAATGGTTGTCTGTATTTATTTGTTTTGTATGTGCAATCCATTTCCAAAACAATTGGAAACAAATTTAACAACTTGATTGAATCTGGATGTGCCCAAAAAATATCACTCAAAATATCAGACCCATCATCTTTTCTTCTATTCCACGTGACATATTTTTTATCATCTAAACATTGCAGCACGTGTTGCATCTCTGATATAGAACCTCTTTCTTGTTTTTGCAGCATGTGTCTTTTTCGATATATTTGGTTGGCATCAACAAGAGAATCTGGATTAATTCTTTTTAAGTCTAAAACGATGTTCCTTGGTGCTACATTACACTTTGACAGATCTTCAACACGTTTATTTTCTTCCACGGTTAAACGCGCCTTACGAGGATGACCTGCATATTTTTTAATTTATTTTTGAATTGCAAAGATAAATATAATATATTATGAAAAAAAATAACATTACAAATAAGAGAAACAAGGATGACCTGCATATTGATCAGGTAGTCCGTGATTGTGAACTCCACATTTAACCTGAACTTTCCATCCCGAACCATCTGTTGAAGGTGTGGCTCTAACTTTGAATGGACAATTACATTTTTTTGTTGCTGTTGACGTAGAACTTTTCGAAGAGTCATATTTTCCACCTCTATCACAGCCCAAAATTAATTTGTCATTTCTTCCTCTTATTCCATTCTTTGTATCTGATCTAGTAATTATTATACTCACTTTATTGGCAATTCCAACATCTTGTGCCCATGTTATAACATCATCTCGTGTATTAAATTTTTCGTTGGTCGTAAAAAAAGCTGTGGTATCTACTGATATTTGATCTGCATCGCCAGTTTGAGCCATATCTGTTGTACAAAAAAAAAATAATAAAGTTTTAAAAAAAGTGAATAATAATAAAGTTTTAAAATTTTTTTAAAAAAAAAAAACCTGTACCGGTACACTTTTCCAAAGTGTACCGGTACAGTTTTCGAACAACATACCGGTACAGTTTTAAAAGTGTACCGGTATGTTCTTCTAACTTAACTACACCGGTGCTCTTTTTAAAGTGTACCGGTGTGTTCTGGAAAATTTAAAATACCGGTATACTTTTAAAAAGAGTACCGGTGCATTATGGAAATTGAGAATACCGGTATACTTTTAAAAAGTGTACCGATAAATCGCTTACCGGATCGCTTTAACTCTGAAAAATACCCAAAAAAAATAAAATTTTAAAAATAGTAAAATAACAATATTATATAAATAGTAACATAAGGTAAAATAGGAATATTTAAAAATTTGTAGGGGTAAAGAAAAGATTGTTGGGGTAGGAAAAAAAATTTTCTGACTTTGAACATATGTAATAAAATTTTCGTACAACCCTCACATTCACATTGTGGTCCTTAATTCAAACATCTCTAATATGATATAGAATTTAAATTTCAATCCCAAAAATTACCTCAAATAGCTAATGATGTCCAAATACATAATTGAGAATCTTAAGACTTTTTTTTTTTTTTTTTTTTTTTTGACAATGAGAATCTTAAGACTTAAGGAATGTGACATTTGGATATGATTCAATAATTCATAGAGGAAAAACACAATCTTTATAAATCAAAAACCAAATCCTATTGTTTCTTCCTTGTGTTTTCATGTAAGAGGTGTGGAGCACAAATATGGTAAACGCGAAATCAACACGGCAAGCCATAAAAATGCATAAATACCAATCATCAACTTATTTATAATTCAAACAACAAATGACATTCTCACACTTGTTATAGACACACACTTTCTCTGTTTCTAATTTTTTCCTTAAACATTGGTTGACTTACATTAACATGGGTCTCTGTTTTGCTTCACCCTCTCGCCAACCACCATCCTCTCCCCTCAATATTCCTCACACTTCAGGCAAGATATAGTGTGATACTTTTATGATCTATGTTATATGAATACTTTCTATGAACAAAAATACGATATTCGTATTCAATCTCTTTTTATGCATAGTTTTCGAAATGTGTAACGGTATTAAAAGAAGTAAAAAAAAAAAAATAGTATAGATACGTAGGTTGTTGTATTTTTGTTTGAAAATTGGTGTTCAAATTAGTAACATTTTAATGCTTTTATATAATTTTTTTAATAAAAAAATCTCTCATTATTACTAGAAAAAGACGACATTTATACATTTAACATAAATGTTATATAGTAATATTCGCGTACTGTTAAAACAATGTTTTCCTGAGTGTAGTTCAGTTGGTAGGAATATTGTATGTAATTGTAGAATTGAGGTTCAAACCCTAATACTTCACATTTTCATTTTAAAAAGTGAAATTCTAATCATTATACTACTTAACAAAAAAAAATAAATTATTTTACTCGAACAACTTTTCTTAATACTCGTGTTTTTTAGTTGAGGTTCCTATATTTTTTTTGGCTTTCACCAACAATTTAATCTGATTCGGAAGTCAGTTTTGGCATCAAATGATTCCAGTGTCATTCCTATATTTAAAGATAAAAAAAGTATTTAATGATACATACTTTTTATACGAGGAGTGTTATTTGAACACAAAAAATAGTTGTCCCATGTAGACAACCAATTTTTTCTTTCTATGCACGTAAATCGAAGCAGAACAAAAATAATAAAAAATAGCAAAAAGGTGGTGGGTCTCATGTTATGTGGTTGTTAGACAACTATTTGGTTGTCAAAATAACATTAGTGTTTTTATACACCCGTGCCACACCTGAGTAATCACGTTTCAAAATGTGTTAGTTCAGTTAAATAGATAGTTAATTCAATTTATGATCAAAGTTCAAGTAATTTAAATTAATTATATACTCATCTAAAACCATATTTTTGAACGATATGAAACATATATACTCCATTTTATAATTTGCAGGTTCAAGGAGTAATAATAGTGAAGAGGACAATACTAAGGAAGAGTCATCATCAATGAGTAAAGTTTGGGAGATGGGAAGCACTGCAAATGGTACTAAAGAAAAAGGAAGCACAGAAATAAGTGGGAAGTTTCTAGAAATGCCAAATTTGAAGGAGTTTAGTTATGGAGAATTGAAAGTTGCCACAAAGAATTTCAAGTCAGATGCATTGCTTGGTGAAGGTGGTTTTGGTAAAGTTTACAAAGGTTGGTTGAATGCTGAGACACTCACCCCTACCAAAGCTGGTTCTGGAATGATGGTGGCCATCAAGAAATTGAAATCAGATAGTGTACAAGGTGTTCAAGAATGGCAGGTCAATTAAAAATAGTATAACATATATTGTGTAATTTCTATAGTTAATTAGTAATATTTAAGTTCCGTAAACCTAGCTCAGTTGGTAGGATATTTGCACGTAAAGTGCAGGGATCGGGGTTCGAATTCTGGTACGCCCGCTTATTCATCTTTAAGGGGGTGAAATTCTAGTCACTAGGCTATCGGACCAAAAAAAATATACTAATATTTAAAATTCTCAACAAATATTTTAGAGGCGTTGTGCCGAGGGTCATGATGCATTTGCACAGCGGCGCTATGCTTTGCACTATTCACAACCTTTATATTGTCACAAAATATGATCGAAATTTCGACCATGATTCTGTTGTAGAACCTCAAAATCCATTATATTGCAAACAACAATTTATAAAACCACTTGTATAGTAGAAATAAAAACTTTGACTTACAAGTAAAGCTTTAAATTGCGATTGTATTACGATCCTCGATAATACAGAGAATTACAATTAAATGCATATGATGCCGCCTCAATTGCAATCCTTGATATTGCATGTTAGATTGTTGTCTCATTTTTTAAATCATGCTACAAATTCTATTTCAACTAACTTTATAATTTCTTATTTTTTTTCTTCATATGACCATGCAGGCAGAAATCGACTTTTTAGGATGTATTTCTCACCCCAATTTAGTCAAGCTATTAGGTTATTGTACCGACGATGATGAATTTCTCCTCGTGTACGAGTTCATGTCAAGGGGAAGCTTAGAGAGCCATCTCTTTAAAAGTATGAACTTTGAGAGCTATTTGGTCAAGTGAAAAATTACTAGCCATGCATGGATTTTTTGAGTTTAAACTCATTTGTGTTTTTTGTTTTTGTTTTGGTTAGGAAATCCTAACTTAGAACCACTTTCATGGAACACTAGACTCAAAATCGCTATTGATGCAGCTCGAGGCTTGGCATTCTTGCACTCATCAGAAAAGCAAATCATATATAGAGATTTCAAAGCTTCCAATATACTTCTTGATGTGGTCAGTTATTTTTGGCTAGTTTCTCTCTTATATGTTGGTCTTATCTAATAATATTTCACTTTCTTCAGCTTATCTTATTAGATTACTTCGTGAATTTGTACACTATTTATTTTGGTAACTAAATTCTTAATGCTAGTATCTTAGCTGAAAAAAGAATATATATATGAAATATTTTTGGTTAGTGTCTTATATATAAATTTTTTATGGGTTATTTTATTTGCACAGCATAATATTCTTCGTACATAAATCTGACAAACAAACAAAAAAAGTTATCAAAATTTATTAATTTATCTCTCGTCTCTTTATTTTCTTCCCATCGACAAATATATTGATAGTCAATTATTTGTAGAATTACAATGCAAAGATTTCAGATTTTGAGTTGGCGAAATTTGGGCCATCCGGAGGAGATTCACACGTGACTACTCGGATTATGGGCACATATGGTTATGCTGCTCCAGAATACATTGCAACAGGTGATTATATCTATATATTTATATATACTAGTATGTGTATATCCAACGGGAAATGCGAGAAGTTCACGAGTCAAATGAGTCGAACCGTATATAGTTCATGTTCAGTTAATTTATTTAACGTACTTAATTTTTAACTCAAGTTCAACTTATTTGGTTCACGAACTAAATTCAATGAATCAATTATCGAATTGAGCTTCGAACTATTCGTAAGTTGGCTCGAATCATTTCCATTCCTACTCGTAGAGAAAATTTTCTCACCAATGGGGCATAACTTCAGTTGTTCATAGGAAAATATTGGCAACTCTATATAAGATTGTATTTATACACACTAAATAGATGCTTTATAAGATATATACTTGAAGTTGAAGTTGAGAATAAGGTATAATTGCACATGAGAAATAGTCTAATAAGGATTGTGTCTTAAAATTCAACAGGTCATTTGTATGTCAAAAGCGATGTCTATGGATTTGGTGTGGTGCTACTTGAAATGTTGACAGGGTTGCAAGCATTTGACTTAAAAAGACCTACAGAGAAGCAAAATCTAGTTGAATGGATTAAACCTTCTCTTGCTGATAAAAGAAAGTTGAAAGGTAACGTTGTGGATTATAGGTTACAGGGCCAATATCCACTAAAAGCAGCATTGGAAACAGCTCAGCTTATTCTTAAATGCCTTGAATTTGACCCTAAAAAGCGCCCTTCTATGAAAGATGTATTGGAGACATTAGAAGACATCAATGCTATTAATGATGAAAGAAAAATATCCAAGAATCATTGGACTATGTCTGCAACTATGTAGTACAATTTTTTTTTTTTTTTTTTTTTTTTTTTTTTTTTTTTTACTTTTACCACCAGTTTAATCTTATTCGAACTATATAATACAATTTAGAAAAGCCAATTTATCCATTTTTGAAATAGAAAAACATTTAATTCAATAGATAAGTTTTGATCAGTCATTTTATAGATAATATTTATGTTTACTTTTTTAGTTGTTTTGTTAGTTTGAGAAACTCTTTATTTTTCTTCATTGTTTGAGCTAATAACATTTTTATAGGAGAATAGAATAATATTGGAAATTATGATTATGGGAAAATAACGGGTTGTCTATATTCCAACTAGTGAAATGGATATATGGTCAGTTTGTATTAGCTTATTTTTGAGCTTATGCAAACAGCTCATGCAATATAAATTAGATTTTATGCTATTTTATAAATTTAAACTAATGAAAATTGTATTTTTATATGTCATTTTATCATAAACTATCTTGACAAATTTATAATAATACATAAAAATAACATAAACTCAAAAATAAACTAATTCAAACGGTTCAGATTAAAATGTGTAAGTGAAATGATTATACATAATGAAAAATAATTATAAACATAGTTATACTTAAATGGAAGAATATTATCCTATCAATTTTTTTGGTACGTTAGTTGCTCGGTTTGGAGGATACAAATACAATCCGAGAGGTAATCACATATCTTCCGATCCTATATAAAGGACAATTTAGATTCTGTGAAGATATGAGGGGAAATAAATAGCAATTTCCCATTTCCAATTCCAATCAATCACTAATTTTGGTATGAGTACAAATTTGTAAGATGCATTCTCTTCCTTTTATCATAACTATCTATCATTCATCTCTTATCAATCCAAACAAGGCAAAACAATATTATCAATCCACACCCCCACCCATTCATTTCGGTATATAACTAAAGTCACATAAAATCTACTGCCAACATTGACTAAATCAAACAAGAGCAATGCTATATCTTCCGAAAGAAATCATCACGAAATCATTCCGAATGAGAACCAGCCAATCATAATCTACTACATGGCATAGAATACATGTACGTGGGGCCGAAAACAAGGAGATTAGTAAATAACCAATTGACAGCTGTTCGCTAACTTATATTTCGCTGGATATAGCATCTTCCATCAAATATTATGTAGCTTTGACTTCTAAAATAAATATGTAATATTGACTCTGTTTGGCAAAAATAGTTTAGGGCTAATAAACTAGCTGATAATTTATAACTGATGATTGATAGCTTATAATTTATAGCTGATAAGATAGTTGCAGTGTTTGGTAAAATTAACGGTTCAATTAGTTGATAAGTGTAAAATGACATAAAAGGACATTCCTAATTAATAATATACATTTATATTTAAGATTATAATTTAAATTCATTAATATTTAAAATAATAATTTAGATTTATTAATGTAGTATTTAAGATAATAATTTAGTGTATTAGTGTAATATATCTTTTATATATTATTATTATTAAAAAATTGAACAATATTATCAAATCAATTTGTGTAAGCTAAAGTTTTATTTTTTTATTTTCTATTTTTTTTTTTAATTTTAATGTAATATATTTTTTACGGCAAAATGTACATGTACACTTGACAACTTATGACACTTGAAATTGATTCAACTGTGTAAAAATACTTATAAACAAAATATAATATATTCGACACAATTATGTAAATTTTTTACTAACATATAATAAAAATTAAGAAAAAAAGTTTGCTAAAAAAAGATAATTTTGATTACAATTATATTAATCCAAAATAATATATGGCATACAGTTGAGAGCGGAACATAAACAATGAACGATAAAATATATATATATATATAAAAGATAATTGTTAGTTTTTTAGAAGAGATGATTTAGAATCTCTTTTTTTTTTAATGGAAGAAGGTTTATAAAGGGTAAAAGTGGATTTTAGTTAAAATAGCAAGGGTAAAAATGAAAGAAAAAATGATAAGCTATAAGTTATAAGCTCATAAGCTACTTGAAATAGTTTATGAAAAATAAGCTATAAGTCAGTAAAATAAGCTATAAGATCTTTTTTAAAAGACTGTTACCAAGCAGAACTTTTAACTTATAAGTTATAAGACATAAGCTATAAACTAACTTTTTGTGCTTGCCAAACAGAGCCATTATTGCATAATATGTAATATACCCAATAAAATAAATGCTAACTAGTGCCCCGGAGACACTAGTTAAGATAACCAAAGATAGTAATATTATCTTGGAACTTGTGAAATCAACATCTTAAAAGTTTAAATTTTTGTTTTTTCAATGCATACTTTTTCTTTTCTTTCCCTTTTTAGTTCCTTAACTAGTGCCCCGGGGGCAATAGTTAGCAACACCCTACTAATATTATATAGTAACCTTGACTTCGGATGCCCTTCAACATGACGTTTGTTTAAAATCCTTGACTTGTTTGAGACTTTGTGTGATCTAATTCCTGAATTTGAATCATTGTTTCTTAATTCGTCGGTGAAAGAAGCAATAAAAGTCAAGAATAGATTGGGTAAAATAAGTAGAGACATTTTCATGGAATTTGGGAATCCGATATTCCTTACACCGAAGATTTCTCTTCCCACCCCTCGGGACTCTTTTTCACCCCCCCTTAAATCTCACTTTGCCCCTTGACTTTTTAAAAATTTGAAAGGTAAAGTTCGGTGGATGCGTACCGAGGTATTTGAAAGTTCGGAGGACGCGTACCGAGCCATCTGGGGTTCGGTAGACGTCTACCGAACTAGATGTTTATAAACCAGACACACCAGGTTTCTTCCTCATATCTTCTTCTTCACAAACACACAATCAAAATCTCCATACGAGAAAGTTGCGCGATTTCGTCCATTTGGGGGTTGAAATCAACATTGGAAGTTTGGCTAACTGTTTGTAGACGCATTAGAAGCTAAAAAACAAGGTAAATTTCAAATTGTACCGTTTATTTCACGCACACCTAGCTGCTAGGTTCGTAGGTATCTGACACAGTATCGCTCGGTACACGTCTACCGAACTATTTGAAAAACACGGTGGACGCGTACCGAACGTTTGCGAAATATGAAGAGCAAAAGCTCGGTGGATGCGTACCGAACTTTTACGAAACATAAATCAAGTTGCAGTGCTCTCTGTAACTTGCAGAAAATGGATGTGTAAGCAATTGTAGAGTTTGTATGATTGGTTTGTTTAGGAATTGACTCATATTAATTGTTATTGCCTTAATTAAGGAGCATAGTATGATTTATAATTGTTAAATTTATGGATTGCATTATTGATGAAGCTATTATATTTTATCAAGTTACTTATTATATTTGTTTTGGCATTTGTTGTAGTTATGGCCGATGAAGCTAAACCTCCGGACGAGTGTAGAGAAATAGTAGCGGCGGAGCCTCAAGTATCGCCAATAAGAGTGGATACAAGGTCTCATTTTGTGACGGATAGAACTTTCGAAAACAAAGAGGCTTTGGTTGAGTGGGCTCGCGACATAGCTCTCCCGTTACAATTTGCAATTGTCATTGTAAGATCCGACAACGGCAAAGGTAGTAGGAAGCCGTTCATTGTGTTGGGTTGCGAAAGGGGCGGTACATACAAATCAAGTGCAAAAAAGGTTAAATTTGAAGAGACGGGAATGAGAAAATGTGATTGTCCATTTAGACTACGAGGTTATTTCCATACAACGGGAGAATGACATGTTACTGTTGTTGATGGCATGCACAACCATGTGCTCGACAAAGCGTTGCAAGGTCATCTCGTCGTGGGTCGTTTGAAACCGGTAGAAAAACAACTTCTATCGGAATTGACAAAGAATTTGGTACCGCCCAAGAACATCATTTCTACTATGAAAGAGAGGGATACGAAGAATGTGACGGTTGTAAAGCAAATCTACAATGCACGTTACAGATTAAAACAAAGAGCGAGGGCGATAAGGACGGAAATGCAACATTTGCACAAGTGTCTTGACGAGAACAACTACTTTTTTAAAGCTCGAACCGATAGTGAGTCCGAGTTTGTTCAAGACATTTTCTTTGCACATCCGAAATCCGTATGTTTGTTCAACACTTTTCCCACTGTTTTGATTATGGATTCTACGTACAAAACGAACAAATACGGAATGCCTTTGTTTGAGTTAGTTGGTCAAACCTCGACTGAGGAAACCTTTAATATTGTTGGTGAAAAGTGTACAGTTCACCACAAACAGCAAAAAAACTTTCACACACCTCTCCCTATAAGGCATCATCTCCTCTAACGGTCTTTCCTCCTCCTCCATAGTCTCACAAGTCTCCTTCAATTCATTATATATACCTTGTAGATAGTTAAACCTCAAATGTGGCCCACTATTCTTAGCAAATTCCGCCATAATCTCTTCCTTCTCAACACCCAAACAAGCACTAACAATGTCAGCCACGTCACTTCTTCTCATCCTGTGATGGTTAAGAAACTTCCCTTGAATAGGGATATGCAGTAGGCACTGCACATCATCAAGTGTGATGCCAACCTCTCCAATGGGAAGATGGAATGTACTGGTTTCCGGATGCCATCTTTCCGTAAATGCAGTGAGCACTCCTTGATTTAGCTTGCCGAAATTGGTTTCGCATAGCCCTGCCAAACCAGCCCCCTAAAGTATCCCAAAACCACAACATACTAGGATTAAGTTTTGGGATATCTATCAACCTTCTTCCATTGGCAATCGAACGCATAACATCAGTCAAAACCTGTAAACAACGGATTAAAATGTATTAGTCGTTTATAGTTAAAAAATATTAAGTTAATAATTTGTAATGATTTAGAATTATACCTCCGAACCGGGTGGTGCAAGCCAAATCGAATTTGCCTTATGCTTATAGTAAAGCGATAATAGGGACAAATCTGATGGCCCTCCTCCGTAGACGACTTCCTCTTCTGCCTCAGGTGGTTGCTGATGTTGTGGTTCTGACTCTTGCGGTGTGTCTTGCTCGGCCCAATTTGCATTGTCGTCTAGGTATTGATCAACATCAGGTGCCTGAACCTGTGATGGGCGTGTGTGGGAGCGTGATCCACCCGCTTCAGCATCATGAGTTCCTTCCACAACAAGAGGTTGTCCTTTCTTGCGACGACCTCTTTTAGGCGCAGGCGGCACTTTTCTACGTGCTGAGCCATGAGCCCTACTCTCCCTGCCGTGTCGCCCTCTGGCAACTTCTTCGTCAATATCTACACAAAACAATAACACATATTCAAACATCAGTCGTAATCAAAATTTAACCGTATTCAAATTTAACCAAAACCTATGTCTAACCAACTTAATATTCAAAATTTAACCAAAATCTAACTATATCCAAATTTAACATTCAACATTCACCATAATAAGCAATAATCAACAATCTAAATAACTATTAATCAACAACCATTCATCATTCAAATCAACTCAAAGTTCAAAATTTAACCAAAACCTAAACCTAATGAAATTTCACATCAAACCTAACATGCAATCATCCAAAATCAACAATAAACCTCTAATCAACAATTTCAACAACATAATCAACATTAAATCACGAAACAGAGATTAACATTGACAAAAACTAATCAAAAACGAAATTGAGAGATATGAAGAAATATGAATGCAAATAAGGAACTAAAATCAACATAATCTTACTTGATGGAGTAGAAATTGATGAACTTTGTGGAAGAATCACTCAAAAACGCAAGATTGATGATGCTTTGCGCCCTAGGTTCGTATTTCCCCTTCCCATTTCTAAAAACCCAGTTCTGCATGAATGGGAGAAGAGAGCGTACACTTTGTTTCTATACAGAAACAGTTCGGTATGCGTCCATCGAACTACGTTTAAAACCGTTCGGTACGTGTCCACCGAAGTAGAGGGTATAGAAGAAGACAAACCTCGGTACGCGTCCACCGAAGTATTTATGCATATGACGGGTGTAATAAGGGTGTAAATCAATAACAAAGTTCGGTGCGCATATACCGAACGACTTTTCCCAGTTTTTCAAAGGTTAAAAACGGAAACTCAGGGGGTGAAAAAGAAAGCTGGGGGGGTGGGAAAAGAAATCTTCCCTTACACCAGATGTGTAGTTTGATTGTTGGGCTCATGGTGGAGTCTCACGACCCAAACTGTTCTGTGCGTTTACTAGTACTAGTCGGACAAGCTTAATGACCAAACTTAACGCACGATAGTATGAAATTTTTAAAATGACCTTTAGTTCAATATGATATTTACTGAAATTTCGATGTATTTCCAACATTTTGAAAAATTAAAATAAATCCTGTTTACAACATACATCAAAAGTTCAAGGTTTACATATTTAATAATCATACATTCCAATATAAAATAAGGGAAATCGTCATTTTGGTCCCCGAAAGTGTAAATCGTTGTCATATTGATTCTTGAATGTATCGAAATTGCAAATAGGTCCCTAGTATCTCATTTGATTGTAATTTTTTGGACTAAATTGACCAACAAGAAACACATTCGAGGACTAAATTGACTACTTAAAAACGTATTCGAGGACCAAAATGACTAATAAAAAAGCCATTTGTGGATATGTTTGCAATTTTAATACATTCAGGGACTAATGTGACAGCAAGTTACACATTCGAGGACCAAAATAACTATTTGCCCTATAAAGTATTCTTAGATTCAAAATAACTGCATATACACCGACTCAACATAAACATAAAAGAGTCTTCCATCAAAAGAAACCTACCAAAAGAGCTACAATATGAAACTTTGAATCTATTAGAAGCTTGATACTCTTCTAAATCTAGAAAGAAAATAAAAATGAAGGGGTAAACCACGAAGTAAGGAAACAACAACCACCACCAACTAAGGGAAACACACAAGGGCATGGATAATTATTTTTCCCAAATCTAATTTCAATTTACAAAAGTAGTAATAACCATGCAAAATTATAATTAATCCATAATCAAGGTACGCATGAAAATTCACTAAACTTGTAAATTTATCCATAAAAATAAAACTATAAAAAAATCCAATGTCATAAAGAGGTGAAAACCAAATCAACAACTTTATAGAAAACATAGAAATCGGGTTTAATTAAAAGAATCAGAATAATCAACTTTGAAGAAAGTATATAAATTTGATATAATTTAATGGAATCAAAATAATCAATTTTAGGATAAATATGGAAATCCGGTAAAATAAATATAAAAAACTTTGTTGCGATCGAAAGATACCTCTATCTCGTTGATAGCCATTTTCTCAGAAGGGCAGCCTCCCACTTAGTGCGGCTCCAATCTAACAGATAGCCATTTTCTCCCCGATTCGGAAAACATGTCATGAAATCTATCAATCATTACAATGCTAAAACCGAGAGCTAGCTCCATCTCGTTGATAGCACTTTCCTCCTAAGAGTGACATCCGTTAGTGGTAGCTACATCTAACGGATAACTCTTTTCTCTCGACTTTGAAAAAATAAATCTATCGATCAGGGAGCCTACATCTCGTTGATAGCTCTCTCCTCCTAATAGCGGCCTTTCTATATGGGTGGCTCCATCTAACAGGTAATTCTTCCTAATTAAATCACATTACAAGGTGCACCTAGAACGTATTTTGGCATTTTTTTTTTAATAAAAAAAGTTGAAAAATCTAAAACTTTTTTTTTTCAACAATATAATTTTTTTAAAATAGAAAAAAAAATAGAGAAAAACAACTTATTTAATACTCAACTTAAGTGTTTTGTAATTTACCAACCCTTATATTAAGAAAAAAGGAGAAAAATTGGAGAAGATCCAAATTCAAGCATTCTCTTTCTGATAAAAGGAAGTTGAAAGATAACATTGTGTGGATTATAGATTAGAGGGCCACTATTCACCAAAAGCAGCATTTGAAACAGCTCAACTTATTCTTAAATGCCTTGAACCGGACCATAAAAAGCTCCCTTTTATGGAAGATGTTTCGAAGACTTTAGAAGGCATCAATACTATTAAGGATAAAAAGAAAATATCGAAGAATCATTGTACTAATTAAGTCTGCAACTACGTGGTACAATTTATATAAAAGCCAATCTGTCCATGTTGAAATAGAAGTTGAACATTTAATTCAATGAATAAGTTTTGATCAGTCATTTTATAAATATTTATGTTTTATTTTTTAGCTGTCTATTTTGTTAGTTGGAGAAATTCTTTTGATTTTTCTTCATTGTTTGAGATAAAAACATTTTTTTACGCTAGTCGCATGTTTCGGAAGATAAAATTTAAGAATATTAGGAGATCGTGAACATATGAGGGGAAATAAATAGCAATTTCCCTTTGTCAATCAATCTATCACTAATTTTGGTCCGAGTACAAACAAATTTATCACAAAAATAGTCAGATTTTAGAATGATGTAGCTCCACTATATATAGCCATAGATTATCTTTTCTTATATACTAATCATAAAGAAGTTGAGTGATTATCCCAATTTTTTAACACTGAAATAATAACAAATTTGTAAAATCATGTCACACTTGTTTTTATCATTACTATCTATCATTCATCTCTTATCAATCCAAACAAGGCAAAACCATGGTCAAGTTCAGCAGTCAGATCCTTACCTATGAAGTACTAACTGCACACAATTTTATCAATCAACACACCATTCATTTCAATAACTATTTATAACTAAACTTAAGAAGCAATATAAAGTCGCAAAAATCCACTGTCAACATTGAATAAAAAATCAAATACAATATAGTAACCTTGACTTCTAAAATAAATATGTAATGTTATTGCGTGATATGAATTTGCTTATAAGCATACAATATAATCAGCGGAACCTTCAAATGTTTCCATCTTAAACAGGGCACAGAAAACTCAAATATACATGGCGGGAATGAAGCATAGTAAGAAGCACCAATCAAGCAGCAATCACTTGAGTAGGACATCATTGGACTATGATTTAAATAATTTATGGAAGTTACAATGACTACAAAGTAGTAAGAAATAATAAATATGATGATAGGCAGCAAAGGGCCTTAAAGATTGAATTCTTTGAAGTGGTTTATAAATGTAAGACTAAATCCCCTGATGGTGACTCCTACTGCAGAAGCTGAATGCTTCACAAAATTTTAATAGCTCAAATTGATTTGTGTAGAAGTTAACGCGAGGGATTGTGTAGGCGAGGTCTGTTGCAGAAAACCCGTCCATTGGCCCTCACAAATGCTGCTATGCCAACACTAATGCCAGCCCACATTAGTGAAAAGAAGAAGTGTCGAAAATCATAACGGACTGCAGAAACAATGAACAAAGTAACAGTTTTAAGTCGTGGAATTTACACCATATGTAATGTATAGTTAATTATAACTTGTACAGAGTCATTGTTCTAACCTTAGCCTATCAAAGTCTATATAATTATCCAGTTAAGGAAGACTACAGACAAATAACCTTAGGCTTGCAAAGAGTAAGTGCAGAAAATTTCATAAACTTTCACATCACACATTTGCTTTATAATTTAAATATCTAGAAACACTGGGCATGCAAATTTGGCAGAAGTAGCTACTAGATATCTGACCACTTTAAACCACTTCTGATTAAGTCAGCTTGTACCTAAACTGAGACATATTAGCCTTTCGTAATATAATGAAAGGATTTTCTGTAAAGTAGTAGTCTAAAGCTTCAGTCTAGTCTAATTGATGAACATATTAAGAATAAAGGAGAAAGCAGTGTGTTTTATTTTGCAGGGAAGGACAATGAAATGGAACAATTTATAATAATATATGTAATTCATAGGATTATAGTGTCGGGTGTCTAATTAAAACAGGGCAAAGGGAGTGGAGGATGGCTTTCCATTTTCGCAAACTAACCAAAGAGACTAAGTTAAATAAACTATCAAGTGGCTGCCTCTACTCTACCTCTCTCTTCTCTCCCCCGTATTCTCTATCCCTCTTGGGATCTGTTTGGTTTGAAATTATTTTTTTTTTCTTTCAGTTTTAATAACAAAAATTCATCTTGTCTGCAAAAGTTTTTATTTTCAAAAGTTTGTTTGGGAATCGGCAACAGTTAACATGCCATATACTTCCCTGGTTCCCCCAATTCCCCATTTCCCCTGACTTTCTTCTATGACCTCTCCATTGTCTCGGTCTAATGTTATTACCCCATCTGGTTCTGAAAAGGTCAGACTGGATTTGAGACCACACACCTTTAAAGTAGTGGGTTGATTCTATTTTTTTTATCGAACCAAGACCCAAGAAACATCCATGCACGAATAATGGACATGAGTAACAAATTAATTATTAGTTTTAAGTCTTTTTTTTTTACCAATTTCTTAGTTTAAACCTTAAAACTAAATAAAGGAAACTCACCTTGTCTCAACGACATGGTTGCAAAAAGAAATCCAATCAAAACCAGACCCAAAGCCAGAGGAAATGACTGCAAAGATAAACAATAATATCAATATTTATTTCCATTAATGCATATGGCTTTCTTGAAGCATTCTATTAATGAACTGCACATCAGCAAAATACCGAATGCAAAATAAAAATCATATTAGGTCTTCAAACATATGGGGAAATGCTGTAATGCATTATCCAGCAATGAATAATCTGGTTGCTCCTTCAAATATGAATGGCAGTTTTTATTTCTTATTATATAAAAAGCTGAAATCACTTGGTTTCATGTGGTCATCCATGTGCCCATTGCATCCCACCACTTCTTGGTAGGGTTAGGACCAACTTTCTGTAAACCTTGAATTGAAAGGAACGCGTCTCTCAAAACACAATAAAAGAAAGATAAAAAAACTAAGTTTTCATTTAACTTTTTTTTTCCTTATGAGATACAGTTTCCACAAAAAATAGATTTCAATCCCATAATTTCAAAATCAGTATGCAACTATGAATTTAGTTGTACATCATGAAGTTTAAAATGTGTTATTAAATTGTGAGCATTCTAAGAAGGATAAAACTTAGGTACGGTTCCAAATATCCTGTTCCTACTGTTGGCCTATCATAGTATGCCAAGTGGATAGCAGTGTTAGTTTATTTTAAGTGAATTTAAATAAATAGTAGATGTGTTATTTTAGTGGAGAACAGGATAAACAGGATAGTTAGAACAGTGTGTAAGTTTTCTCCTTCTAAGAACTGGTCTTAAACACAAAATTGATGCCAGCAACAAAATCAATAATTTTTTTGTCTTATATTGTACTCACAGCTATAGCTTCAATGCCTCCTTTCTGAGAAGAGGGAGCTGAATCTCGGCCAACAGAAACTATATAATGTCCTTGCAGAAGATCAATTGCATCCTTCACATAATAAAAGAAAAATATGAACATAAATCAATTACATATAAACTAATAAGTTCTAAATTAAAAAATTTAAAAAAAGTAGTAGATCCAGAAAAGCTTAAAAAGTAATTTAACTCAAGATCTTTTCACAGGGTATCATAAGAAATAGAGCAGTGCTAAGGACAAACGCACTGTCAAACGCAGTTGAACACACCCACACTGATTGGGCCACGTTTTCATTATTTTAAAGTGCTATACTTGTTACCGATTCTGTCGGTTTAGAAAACAAAATATTTCCTTTAATGAAAGAAAAAAAAAAAACGCATGTTCTCTGCAAGTTATTCCAACAAAAACAAACAAACTTGCTTCTTCAAAATCAAATTCTTGCAATGGGTGTAACCAAAAAAAATTCTTGCAATGGGTTTTTCGGGTTTCATTCTCTCTATGACTCTAACTATTTATTCTCCTCCCATAACTCAACAATACAAAACCTTTACATTTTCTCAATGTTGGCTTTCTAAATCTGAGAATCCATGTTGAATCTTTTGTAAAAGAGATGAAAAAAGGAACAATTTTTTGTCAATGGAATTATAAATATTTATTTGATTTCATCCCCATGGTATGTGGTGTTTTTCTCATATTGTTGCGCATAAAAGGGTTACGACCATTTGTCTGCAACAAGATTCAACAATGTCTTCCAGATTATATTTTAAATAAGTTCGAATTGGGCTATGATTTTTAAATCAGGTTTTTAATTTGGGACAATCTCTTTTGTGTTTTTTTAATCCCCTTCCATAATGTTCTGATATCAATTTTTTTGTTTACTGCAACTTTCTTTCCAATCTATCCAGGAACATGTATTGGATGATAATAGTAATTGTTTTTGAGGTTTGTTGTTAAATCTTTGAAGTTGAAGAGAAAGAGAGGTGGTGGTAGGTTGAAGCTCAAAAGCATATGAAGAGTCAAAATCTCTAAATAAAAAAAAAAAAAAAAATCTGTTACTTTTGGTTAAACCGGTAACAGGTGATGGAATAAAAAAATTTAAATGAGGTGGCTGATTATTATTGGTGTGTGTTGAAAGAGTGTGTTGAAAGGTGTGTTGCTAGCATTACTCTAAGAAATAAGAGTAATCAGTGTTAAATATGTACATGAAAATTTGGCATCTTCTGCAGCATAATTACAATGTAATAAACTTTTAATTAGGATGCAGAAGGGCGAAATCAAATATACAAAGGACAAAACCTAGATGAAAATAACTTATTATGACCAACTAGTAGACACCTACGGAACTCTAGTCTAGACCATAACTAGAGTACCCAACTATGTTTTTATATTAAGTCTAACTCATCCTTACAAAAATGGCTTGTAAGGTGAGGGGTATCACTCTCCATAAACTCGTTTCAAGCCTTATCCTTATTCTATATCGGACTTGGGTTTTTTTCCAATCCACCCTCTTACATCCAACACTATTGGGCTTGGTTCGTGAATATAAATGGTGGGTGGCCCGAGTTGATAGGTTTTAATATCATATTAGGTTTTTATATTGGGCCCAACTCATCCATACAAAACCAGTTTGTAAGGTGAGGGGTGTCACTCTTTATAAACACATTTCATGTGGGGATTGAATTTTTCCAAATACATATTATCTTAAATAAGTTCTACAAACCTGCTTCGTTCCATCAGCAAAATTATTCAAATAGTATCTTTGGAGAGCATTAAAACCATCATTTACTATCCCTTGAATGGTGCGGTGCCCAAACCTGAATCCCACCAAAAAAATTAATAAGGACAGTCACAGAAGGTTAAATTTCAAATCAAATACATATTTGAAACTAGACACAGGGATCTTATCAAATTGACACACAGAACTTATTCAACCTTAACATATAAAAGAATGACACAATCATATTATAATGTTTTGTTTATTGCCAGGTTTTGTAATTCTAATTGAATATCATAGTTAATGTTTGTGATGATTGAATCAAATATGATAGTTAATGTAACAAAAAAGAAAAGCAACAACAGATTAATATGGAAAAAAAACCACAATTCCCATCCTGGAAAACATATACAATCAGAGTCAACATATCATGAGAGATGCAATGACGGTTTAAAATTATCCGTTGCTGAAGAAAATTCAATATAGAAAAACCTAACGGACTCATAATTTCAAGATCTCAATATGCGAGGAACATGAATTTTTTTGTAAAGACTAACAGGAAAATACCTGGTAAAGTCTCCTTTCAGAGCAGGAGTTCCTGAATATTGAATACTGATATCATCCCCATGATTAGCCCACACTGATCACATAATCAGTTCAAATTGAATCAAAGGTTTCAAGAGCGACAAAACAATGAAAATTTGAAAATAACTACATTTTACAACATATATATCCATATTTCAAATCACATAATCTGCAAAGTAATAAGAAGCTTACAGATCTTAAAGCGCTCATCAAGATTTGGATGCGAACTAATGGTCTCTTCAGCCCCAAAGACACCAAGCCTTCTAAGCTGGTATTCTAACATATTTCGGCCTATCATGCTCTACACATTATACATTAACATTAGTAAGCTAGAAAATGATGCCACAAACAAATAGTGAGACACACATTACATGGGAGGATAGGGAACAGGGGATTGTTGTTGAATATTTACAATGCTGCAGTGTTAACGTTATTAATTTGTGACTAGGAGGATTTGAGTTCGAGTCTTGTATACAACATTTTTGCATTTCCAACATAGTTTTTTTGCGTAAAACATAAAAATGACTGGAGACAAGATTCGTACATGACAAAAAAAGAGAGGTCTTACCAATGTAAATGCAACACTATTAATTCTTGAACGTTAGTGAATTTTTAGTATATTACCTCTGTCCCTAAATGTATGATCTTGTTAACTAAATCACGGGAATTAAGAAAGTTGGTAGTAGTATTTAATGTGTTAATAATTGATCTTATTTTTACAAGTTTATCCTTCAAGAGAGAGTTACTTTATGTTTCCATTAAATTAAAATATTTATTGTTGGTTGCAGAAAAAGATGCAAATAATTAGTGGTTTGTTGGTAAAGAAATAATTAATGCAGTTGAAAATTCAAACAACATCTTATAAAAAGAGACATGGAAATTTCTCAAGAGGGTTGTATATTTAGAGATGGAGGTATATATGTTAACTCGTTAGCCCCCTCCAATAAACCATCCAAGCTCCACCGTGGCTAAGTGAAAATAGTTATGGTATTTACAGTTGTGGATATGTACTTGTAGACTTACACATATATACATATGTACATTGTACACTATAGAACTCTTTTTTTATGAAAAGTATACTATGGAGATCGCTTGTTCTTTCCCATGCAAAAAGTCCAGAACATATAAAAACAAAAGAATGAAGTGTTCCTTTTAGAGGAACAAAGAAATATTTTCCATTAATTATGTAAGGCACAAAACACTTTCCATAACAGAAACCAACCTACCTGAGTTACATTCGTACGGTCTAGACAATCAATACAGTTGGTCCTAACAACTCCAAGTTGCTCCTTCATTTTCTCGCCCTTTTCATTCAACAGAAGATATCTACAATTCCATAACAGAATAGCAATTTGGGTCATTTTTTTAAAAAAGCATTTTAATAAGATTTCAGTGCAAAATTTCATGATAAAACAGTATAACACGGTGAATATTGTTTTCCAAGAAATTTCTTATATTTGTTAGACAGCTCATGACATCATGGTGAAAAGATGTTCAGGATACTACAACAGATAGGTCAAATATCCAAATTAAGCAACATAAACAAACATAGTAAAATAAATTATTAGAATTTGTTAACAAAATCAGTAGTTTATAAATAGCCCCCTCTTCGATGACACCAATCAACGTCAGTGTGAATCAAATTATAAATCAATTCTCAAGATAGTAGATATCAAACAGCTTAACAAATAAAAAATTCCATACCCGTTTCTCTCAAGAAAGTCTGATATTTGATCATAAAGAATTGATAGACGTTCAAAATGAACGTGTCCACAGACATGATGGAAATCAAAGTGAACATATCTACACAGAATAATTAAGTAAAAGTGAGTGACCCCAAAAAGAACAAAAAAATTTCCATGCCATCAATCAAAAAGTTAATTGAAAGAGACTTCTACCTTACATCATCACTAGCCACATGCTGCATTGTACTGCCAAATTTTTCGCATAGCCGCCCTTCTCCTCCATGCTGATAAAATACAAAGGAGAAAGAAGACCACTCAAATAGATGCATGCTGATACATAACAATTCCATGCACATTTTAGGTTGGATGCATTCTTTACAGTTGTCTACAAAATTTACTATGCAATTACAAAGACTAATATCATTAGGTAATATTGCCAACCAAGATATACAAGCATTCTTAGTTTGTTACACAATGGAAGAGCATTCACCTTGTTGACAAGATCAACAGCCAACACAGCTCCATATTTTTTTCTTAAATCTAATATATGCCTCTCGAGGACTCGTGGCTGCATCTCAAGCAATGAAATGGAGGTGAAATACACACAAAACATGTAAAAACCACAGATATACAACAAACAGCAAACACTTACATGTTCCTCGAGTTTCAATAATTCAAACTTCGGTTTATAAGTTAAGTCCACAATTTGCTGCCAGAGCAGAGGAATGGAACCACGAATCTGCAAAAGCTCAACCATGATAACCCCACAATGATATGAAATGAAATAGGGTTTAATTAACACTATATTTTAGTACAAGAGTTAACATTCATCCCAAAAAGTGAATTTGAGCATCCTAGCCCCCATTGTTTGGCTTTATTTTTGAATCGTATAATAGCAAGAAACACCCATTTTCGCTATAATAAAAAGAGTGATCTCCACAAAATAAACCCTGCAAATACTAGTTTACTTTCAACTATCACTATTAGTATTGCTACATTCAAATAAGTGTCCAGCTCAGCATTTTTTAATAAAGATGTCTTAAATCCTAATAGGTACAAATCTTATCAGAGGGCCCATATTTCAAAATTAAAAATACCCCAAATAGTTGAAGGTGATGCTATTTTTGTATTAGCCTCACAGCTACCAACATTGCATGTCAGAATACTTTGGCCTAGCAGTATGAGAGTAACCTTTTCATTTCAACATCAACCCATCTTGAAATTGGAATTCAAATTTACAATAAAAAAAAATGTAACTTATAACAAAAAAAAAGGTAGAATTAACAAAATATGGTGATTCGTAGCAAAATATGGATTTTTTACTGAATGCAAAAAGTTTTATCATGAGTTTAGTTTTGGTAATTTTCCCAACCAGAAAGCCAATATGCATTTGAACAGTAAATGATGCCGGTATTTTGTCAAAATCTAGCAAGGAAGGAACAATGGCCATGTTTGGTAGAGTTTGTGTTAAAGCAAACATGGAATAGCAGATAAAAAAGATAGGATAACTGTCAAGAAGTTACACATAGCAAGTTACACATGTGACAAGGTAGAATCAAAACAACTATACCCCATTGAAAAAATCATGTGACAAAAACAGAGTTGAAAAGAAAAACCAACTGCTTTTTGTATCATTATATGGAATGCTGCTCAGGGTATTATTGAGAATGAAACAAATATTTTATTTTCTGTCTGCAACACTGCTTTCGCGCCACCATTATTGAACATTCACTTTATTTTTGGATGATAATTTATTAATAGTAAGACGACAGTGCCAGTGGTAACTAATTTTCATATTACTTCCACGCCTACTACTATGAAAGTATACTTGTCACTTCCTATAATCCTTCTCTTCTGGCCCCTAGTTACACTATCACCAAAATGAACCTAAAGATACGTTTATACAATTGAAAGATTACCAAAGCATCATTTACAAAATTTTAAACACTTTTTGGTTTGTCATTTGTCACCGGCCAATAATCTGGCTTGTTGAAAGTTCAACACCATTAATTGGACGGTCGACAAATTCCAAATGCAAATTTGGATAGATAATTAAGAATATTTTAAATATATTGAACAAAAAACCTGAAATAATTTTTCCAACTTCTAAGATAAAATAATCTAGTTGGATATCAATTGTTCATTAATTATGCAGTTGCTTATAAGTGCAAAAGATAATGTTCATCATATTTCAAAACAATGACAACTCATCAGGATGATTAGGACTACTGCTCTGTATTAAGTCGACAGAACAATCATATCTTGCATGCCAAGCCCATCATTTTAATTCTTATAATAAATGATTCATGGAGGAAGAAAGTAATACCTCAACAAATGAAGCGGTATACCCATTGAACTGCATAAGTTGTTCTGTTTCCACAAAATTGGCAACATATCCATCCGGATCAGCTCCTCTTCTCCACATCCGAGTTCCTTTCAAGAAATAAAATGGCATTTGTACTATCAGCCAACCAATCAATTAAAGATTATGATTGCTTTCTTTAAGCAGTCGCAAAAACATTTCAAATTATAGATTCTATCAATAATTTTAAACCTCAAATATGACAAATTTAAACCCTAACATGAAAACAGAGGAAACAATGCATCTTTTGATATATTTTTCTTAAGGTATAACTTAAATCGGTATATGCTCCAACAGACAACTTCAAGGTATTGTAAAACATTCTTGAAACCTTGAATGATCACTTTCAATATCACCACCACATTAATTTCATGACCATCAAGATATTTGATTCTTTGAAATTGATCATGCAAGGTTCTAGAAACAAAAGACTTCTTTGGTGGATGGAAATAAATATAAGTTCATCCAAAAGCTTTGAATACCATTTCTTCTTGTGCATCTCCTAGCAATCAAAGTGACGTCAATAATATCTTTCCCAATAGCTGCTTGAAAGTAATGAAAACCTGATAACTTGCTAAGGATAACAGGGAAAAAGAAGTGGTTATGTGCTCACATAACACAAAAACTTATATGAACCCCAAAAATATGCATCTTTTATTAAAAAAAATTAATAAATTAAAAAACCACCCATAAAATATTCAAATAAGGATACTGCCTTGGACTATAGGGAGTAGGTATGGGTCAAGCTGGCAAACACAGGATCACAAACTTATTAGTTAATACTATAAAAATGTTGGCAAAGAAATTGAACAAGTAAAAAATCTACTATAAACCTACCTTGTTATCTATGAGCACTTCTAACATATAATTGTTCCATAGAAATCGCGGCTCTGCCTGTGATCAAGAATTTGGAAGAATGAGCAGAATAAGAGGGGGAAGGGGAACCAAAAACTGCAGAACGAATCAATTTAGAGTGGACATTGATTGCCTAGACATGAGGAATGTCACTCGGGAATAGTATCGAGAAGAAACAATGAATTATTTTTCTGCCAAGGCATCAGCACCCTCTGTGGTATACTAGTGTAACGGCAACATTCTAAAAATATCAGTATAAGACTATGTTATGTTATAGCGATAGGAGTTCATAATTGTAGTAACATATTCTGTTATGTTAGTTATGATTAGTGAAACCTTTTATCGATTTCACCCGACAGAGACTCTTGGTTTTCTCTCTCTTTGGTTTATCATAACCTCACTCTTTCCTATTGTTTCTCTTTATTTTCTCTCAATCTAACATGGTTAAACATAATAAAAGACGACCTATAAATTAGGAAGACAATGGTAAAACAAACGACAATAGATACCTGTCTCCAGAGAGGAAGTAATCTAGACTCATCACCCAGGTCATTCAACCGCTGGGCACTGCAAAACAAAATATTAATGTCATTATTACCACTAAATCAATTCCTTTTAATCAAGATTACTATGACCAGAAGCTCTAAGAAAGCCATTGCAAAAGTTCTTCTCGGATATCAGCAGTCTAGAGGTTTGCAATAATTGCTAAATGTACTTAAAGTATCTCATATTCACCCTTCCTATGCAATGATCTATGATATCTTTCAACATGTAGTATGAAAGCTTCTTTTGTAAGCCGAATCTCTCAAACATAAATGATTGATACTTGGACATAAAATGTCAAAAAGTGATGCAATGTTGTCCTAAATGTCATGCTAACAGTTCTACACACTACAATACATAAATAGGGGGAGGGGACTGTGTTGTCTGTAGGTTTACAGGTAGCATGATCGTGCCTGCTAATCAAACTGGGAATGTAAGGGTAGTTTATTGTCTGTATATGCTTACATGTATGTAAATAAGCCAGTGAATTTTAGAATCCAAATAGAACCACATCATATTCCAGTGACAAATATAAATGAAAGACTTCTAGACATATCAAAAGAAGTTCACCTCAGAGTTAAATTAGTTTCATATGAGAAGAATAGACCAGGAGTTTTCTCAGCAACATTTAGCAGCGCAGAAAATTCCATCTCTGCCTTTTTCTGCCAAATATGGTGCAACAAATATGAGTTCCAAACTGGAAGTGGACTATGAATTAAATAGGAAACAAGTGGAGATGTAGCAAATATACCTGTTCGGCAGGGGTACTTTTAAGTGAATGATCACACGGAAAAACCTTCATGGATGAAATTTTGAAAATTGGATGCCCCAAATAAGATCCGGCACATTCACGCTCAGTTATGACCATCAAATATGATCCTAAGGGCATAATAAAATTTAGCAGCATCAAAATAATTCTAAAAATTGAACTGTGCTTTTGAAAAACAATGCATTATTTTATATTATTCAAAAGGAAAACAATCATGTAAACAAGATCAACAAAATTAGATGCCAATATCAAAACCACTATTACAAGCAATTAAAACACAAGGTAGCAAGGACCTGCTGCTTAAGCCATGAACATAAATGAACTAAAAGAAATACTCCTGTTCCTTAATACACGCCGCTTTTGGACTTTTTACACAAACCAATACAACCAATAAATTTGGTTACTTTTGATATAGCTATTTCTCTTTTTCCTATATTACCCTTAATCATTTATTATTTCATTTCATCTATTTTTCTCTGCATTAAATACTTAAGGGCATTATTGACAAAACAATAATAAATGTTGTGTTGAAATTTGAAAGTGACAAGTAAATCGGAACAAAAAAATCTACAAAAGCGGCAAGTAATACGGAACGGAGGGAGTATATATAAATGCAAAAGGCTAGCATGATCATTAAACCCTATGCCGATTTTGACAAAAATAAATGAAGAAAAAAAAAAGCCTCATTTTCCTTTCCCATAGGGCACAAAACATCATTGATATTTTATTCATTCTTTGCTTTCACTCATGTGCTAAAATCAATTTTTGTCTATCATTAATTGTATATCCCAATTCCAACTTCAATCACCCCACCCACTCAACCAAAAAAAACCTACTCTTATCATCTCACACAATTATACAATCATAAAGATCAAGATGAACATCAACCTTGCCAATACACAGGAAATTAAAACTTAAGGAGTAGTACAAACATTTCGTAGGCACTAGTCACTTTATGTAAAATTTCATTAGAGCAAAACATGGCCACGTGTCTCTTAAGATTGCTCACCAGCCAAAAGCCTCAATATCCCAACAACACCAAAAATTGTATAAATCTTAGGAACTCGCAGATTGCTGCATTCTGGAACCTCATCTGTCAAAGCAAAATACATAAAACGAAAATTCAAAAGAAAAAAAAATTATGGATCATCCAAATATGAATTACAGAAAAAGAACACAGGAAAAAAAAACTGAATAAACTAACCAATGAGTTTCATGGAGCCATCAACTCGACTAACAGCCAAAGAAGAACCAGAAGAGCCATCTGTTGGCTCAATCACATACTGATCAGGAAATTCCCATAGTCGCATACGTGTGTACAGCTTCTGCACAGAATCTGCTCTCTCCATCATTATTTAAACTCCAACTCACTGAAAACAACAAACACTATCCATTCAAATTAACAATTACAATTCCAACTAAACTACATTCACCATCAATCATCAACAATGATTCAAATCTCAATTTAGTATTTACCGTTTAACCTAGCTACAAATTCACGGATCAACCTAAGCAACGAACACTATTCATTCAAATTAACAATTCCAATTCCTACTAAACTACATTCACCATCAACAACGATTCAAATCTCAAGTTACCGTTTGAGCTATCTACAAATCAACGGATCAACGAAGCAACGAACAGTCGAACACTATTCATTCAAATTAACAATTCAAACTAAACTACATTCACGGTTATCATCATCAAATATTCAAATCTCAATTTAGCGTTTGAGCTATCTTCGATTTCATGGATCAAACAAAGCAACAAACACTATTCATTCTAATTAACAATTCCAATTCCAATTCCAACTAAACTACATTCACGATCACGATCACGATAAATCATCAACGATTCAAAATTCAATTTACCGTTTGAGCTATCTACTATTTCACAGATCAACCGAAGCAACAATACTAACTTCAAATCATTCAAATCCAGACTAATTCAATCGAATCGGAACAGAAAAACTAGTTTCCCGCTAAAACAGTTATGTGAAGTTAGTTATTGAAATTTTCTCGCACTTTCTCAGCGAAGAAAATGAACAAGAGAAAGAGAAGAATATGTACCTGGATCACAAGATCGAAGAACTGAAAGAAAATTCGCTTTAAACAACTTTTATATTATCGCGTTTAGTGGGACTGCAACTACAAGGGAATAATATTATTCATTTTTTTTTTTTAAACTTAAGTTAAGGGCGTGTTTGGATGGTTGGATGGGTAATTGAACAGCGATGCGTAATTGGGACAAAATCACTTGTTGTAATTAGTGGTGTTCCAAATGCGGCTTTAGGGTGAAGTGATGGATTGGTTCCGCTAAAACGGTGCCGGGGCGAGTGTGTTATCGGTACACGTGGAGGTTAGATTAGAGGTTAATATTACCGTGGCCTACTACTATGGAGAGCCTTATGACGTGGTCAATATATCTATGGGATCGTATTTGCCGTTAGATTTGAATACTGAAACTTAATTGACGGTCACAAAGATGGTTGCGTCTTGAAATTTTGGGTGAATAACCATTTTCAAATTATATTAGTGGTATACCATTTTGAAATTTTGTATTAATAAAATGCTGTAAGTTTTTTACTGTAAAAAAAAAAAAAAATTAACATTACTCTGTTGATTTAGCTAAAATAATATTGGTATTCACTACCAAAAAAAAAAATAATAATATTGGTATCGCATTATTATGGCCCCGTTTGGCCCGGCTTATTTTCTCATTTTTTTAGTCTCCTTAAAAATAGTAAAGAAGGAAAAAATTGTGTTTGACTTCACTTTTATTTATTTTTTACTTCTTTACTTTATTTCTTTGATACTTTTAAGGAGAAATATTATCAAATATAATTTTATACTTCTCTATTTCGTTTAAGCTAAATAGAAAAGTAAAAAATAAGCCGGGCCAAACGGGGCCTATATATATGACCGTAAAAGTTATTTTTCAAATTTTCAAACATTAATTTTTTTTTTTGTTACATTAAACATTAAAAATTTTAAGTGTTAGGATAAATGAGAACAAAAAATTTTTTTTTTTTCTTTTACAAAAATAAACTTATAACATTTCATTAATTAATATGTGTTCAATACAATGTAGTATATCAACCAAAATATGGAGATTAGGTAAAGATGTGCTCATCCTAGCAAGAGTATCGACAATCTCATTTGTTTGTCTCCGAATAAACTCAACACTAGAGTTTGTGTATAAATCGATAAACAGAGATCTAAAATTTGTTATAATATCTCTAAACTATGTAGCATCTAAAATTTGTCATTTGCAATTTTAGAATCCAATTCAAAATCAATTGGTCCTAAGTTAAGTTTGTGGACCCACCAAAGAGCGAAAAGGAAGCCTCGAGCTTCACCGACATGAACTATACATTTAGGCGAAAACCATTTCGTTTTAGCACGGATATATACCCCAGAATCATCTCAGATACAAATGTAAATTCCAACTTTATTTCCCACAAAAGAGGAATCAATGTTGCATTTCATTCACCCGGGTAGATGTTTTTGTTGGGTCACCAAGAGGGGGCAGCCGGGGGGATCATCCTCAAGTGTGAGTCCATCCATTCTAGGATATGCTCCCCCTCAAGCGGAAGCTTCTTCATCCACACTTGTATCGCTGTTGTGCCACTTGCACTCAACGGGACCCGCCGCCTGACCACCTTTGTCATGAAGACTTTCGACACAAGGAGTCGGTCGAACCCTTCGTCGAACCATTGGCTCTGATACCACTGTTGGGTCACCAAGAGGGGGCAGCCAGGGGGATCATCCACATTGGGTCTAAGAACACCTTCACAAGTGAGTTGGACACCACACTCTAACCAAAAACCTTAAGATGTTAGGTTCATGGGTCTTCTCACTTATAAAGTGTTTAACCTCCACTATTCTAAGCAATGTGGGACTTATACACTCACACTTGCCACAACAGTTTTTTCACCCATTTATAACAGTAGCATGCAGAGTAGCTAAATTGTGGTTTTAAACACGTCATACAATAGTTCAATCTTTAACCATCTCTTCCGCATGAACAATAACAAAATTATGACCATAAAAAGTGTTATTCCAAACCTTATTATTACATTGTTTCCAAATGCTCCAAAGGATTGTAGCCATTTCAGCCGAATCTGCATTGTTTAGCCGCTGAAGCAGATTAAAGATCACAACCAACAGAAAGCCTGCTCTGTCGCCATATACTTCTACTGTTCCGACACAAAAAAAAAAAAAAAAAAGTGAATGTTGTCTTCACTTTCTGCATCACATAAAACACAACCATGTGGACAATTTACGTCTCTAGTCCACAATTTAACTCGAGTAGAGAGGCATTTTCGACATACACGCCATAGAGAATTTTTAACCTTCAAAAGTGTGTGAAGATTCCAAATTAGATGCCACAAACCCAGCCTAGAGAGATGGGAAGTATCAATAATCTATTGAGTACAAAGTCTATACGCACTTTTGGCGGAGAAATGTCCATCTCGCTTAACATGTCAAACCTGTTTATCTGTAGTTACCAAAGAAAACTGAGGAATGTTAAGAATTTTATTAGCACTACTATTATCAAACAAAGAGGTAACGGGGGAACATTCCATGATTTTTCATTTGGGTTAATGATGTTTGATATACACAATTGATTGACAATGGATGTGTTATTTGTCAGAAGACTCAGACAAGAACCATCATATAACCAATTTTCATTCAAAACCGATATAGTAGTTCCATCTCCAATGCACTATCTATTACTTGCTCTAATTATAAACTTGGCATTACATATACAAGGTCGGCCCAAGGGTAAAACAGCCCAAGCCCTAGCTTTAGGTTTCACAAAAAAAAGTTAAATCCCGTTAGACCTCAAAATAATGTCAAGTTTAATATATATAGGCCTCCATCCGAAACTTAACAAATTGATGAAGTAGCTCAATTGGTGCTTGTGTAACATCCGTATTTATTTATTTTATTTTAATTACAGCTAATTAGCATTTTAGAGTATTTTGTGTTGGGTTAGTATATAATTAAGAGTTATGCCATATTAGGAAAGAGTAGGGAATATTGAGTGAGGTGGTTTATGAGTGGAGTTATTTTAAGGTAATATTTGGACTTAAGTGAGTGAGTGAGGGTAATTATGTCTTTAACCAATTAGGTTTGAATTAGATAGAGTGGAGAGAATGAGAGATAAAGCTCTCATAAGTTGAAAGAAGAAATGAGGTAGAGAGAGAAACTTGGAGAAGAATGAGGTAGAGGGGAAGAAAAGGAAAGTTCAAGAGGGATAGCTAGAGATTCATCAATTCTTTAAGGTAAGAGAGTAGTTTACACATTCATAGAGATGATCAAGAGATGGGAGATGACTATTCTCCACACCCAAACTCTCTCATCTCATTTGGTTGGATTGGGATATATGGGAAGGCGTTTAAAGTTCATATATGATGTTGTTGTATGATAATATGTTTATGTATGATTCAATCACGAATTTCTATATATGATCAATAACATGTTTCATGAGTGATTGTTGTTGTTTTATTTGAAAAATGAGTTTTTAGATAAAGTATGAAATTCATATGCTTTTTGCTTGAATTGATGTTAGATGATGATAAAAGTTGTACTTCTAAGCTTATATGAGTTATATGTGCATGAGTTATATGTGATTAAAGTTGATAGCTCTAGGAATCTATATGTTGAAAAATGATATTTTTAATGGATTTTAAGTCAAAACCCGAAATAGGGGGTATTTTTCTGGGTTTGGTCGCTTGAAGCGAGCCATATGAGTTATGGGGCAAACACTCAAGTTCATAGTGCTCTTCCCAAGAAACGTGTAGCTCGCTTAGCGAGAGGTAGCGAGCAAATTCGCTTTGTTTCGCTTCGTCTCGCAGCTCGCGAGGAACTTCCTGTCTTGGTTTCGCTTGGTCTCGCCAGGTGTGGCTTGGGCGAGGGTCAACTGACCCAACTTTGTTATAACTTCAATAAGATAATTTTAATGCTTATAACATGTTTGAATTGTGATCTTATAACATACTATAGGATTAGATTGGTTATATCTTGAGGATATGTGAGTAATATGCTTATGGTTGCATGATTGGTTTGATAATTGTTTACTAGAAGTATGAAGTGAACCTTATGGGTCCGTTTGATTTGCAAATCAGCAAGTACTTGACAGGACAGTACAAGACAGTACAACACAAAACAATAGAATACAGAACATGACAAAATTGTACTGGAGACAAATAGAGAGATAATATTTTTTATATTCGAACATAAAATGAATATTTTCGTATTTTTTATAGTTGTACTGTGGACAAAAAGTTGTCATGTGATTTAGTGGGGGACAAAAAATCTTGTTTTTGTCTTGTCCCTTAACCAGTTTCTGAATCAAACAGAGTACAACAAAAGTTGTCCAATCCAGTCTTCCGTTTTTTAGCATATCAAACGCACCCTATGTGTGTATATGATGTGTGTGTGTTGTATGTATGACCTAATGATGATATAATGAGGTTAATTGAGAAGAATATAGGTTGTGTAGTCCTATATTACATGAGGTGATTGTTTGTAGTTATCATCATGGTATATGTACATACATGCATCGTAAGTCAATTTGATCGAGAGTCCCTCATAACTTAAAATTGAACATGAGGTGAATGAGATATATGTTTATTTTAAATAAGGTGACGGTACCACATGCATGTAGTATGTCTAGGATGACATGACATGAAAACTTGACATTAGCTAGTTTTGCCATTATTTATGAGTATTGATTGCATGCTACTAGACAAAAATGTTGTCTAGTCATATTATCATTGTTTCCATAATATAAGTGTACCTTATGCTTATTATTATGAACTTGAATTGTAACTAACTCTCTACTTTGTGTTTGTGTATGATCTGGGTCCAGATTCTTCGCTCGAGGAGTCTTCTTGAGACTTAGGAGGTTGCTTGGTGGCTAAGCTAGTCTAGCTTGGTAATGGAGGAGGTGTAGGATTATCCTAGGTTATCTAGAGGTCTAGGATTTGCTCTGATATTGTAACACTGTCGGAATTTAGTATTTGGTTTCGTTTGTTTGATGATACGACCTTGTTGTTATTATGTTATCTTTATCTTGAGACTTGTGAGTAGTATGAATAGGTCTTCATGTATGAAGAACCTTATTAAGTTGTAATATGAATTATAACTATGCATGCTTGGATTTGAGTTTTATGCTATGCTCATATAATTATTAAATGCTTCCGCTGCGATATAATTGAATATGCATTGTATGCTTTGTGGAAATTTATTTTCTTGTGACGCCTTAATTGCTTGTATGTTTTAATTTAAGTTAATTAATAGCGTATAAGTGGGTTAGAGTGTTTAGCATGCACTTGCGTTTTGCATAGAGGTCATGGATTCAATGCTATTAGCCAACATATTTGGTTTATTTTGATACTTTTTGTGTTTTAAATGTTGTGGAGGCCTATGAAGTATGAACATATAATTGATTTTTTTTTCTTCTTTTTTATCTAGTTAACTGTTGTGGAGATCCGTGATTTTTTTTATTGTCAAAAACAATGTTTTTCAAATGTTGCTTTTCAAATTTTGCAAAAACAATATGTTAATTTTTTTTTTAAAAATTTCATTGTATATTTTAAAAAGAAAAATGCTCTTTAGGTGCCCTTATTTGCTACGCAGGCCCCCCGTTATGACAAAAATGCCCTGTTCACGGGTTTTGGAATGTAAATTCTGAAAATAATTAAGTTTGGAACCTAAGTTCCAAAATATACTAATATGTCTACTTCGGAAGTTTCGAACCGAATTTTTTTTATATATATTTTTTGATATTTCAGAACTTAAAAACCGAAATTAATGCTTATATAGCAAGTAGCTGACATGTCCTTTGTTAACTATCACACACGCAAATTGTTTTAGGGCGGTTTTGGGGCGATTTTTCATTTTTTCAAGGCTTTAAATCAACGTTTATTTACTCATAAAGGGTTCCTACACTTATTTGGTGTCATCCAACAGGTAATACATGCTTAATCGGTTTATTTTTCGGGTTTTCAAGAGATTTCTGTAAACGTCAGGTTTGGAATGTAAATTCCGAAATTTGTTGATTTCTGGATTTACAACATCGTTATGCATGTTTCTAATATATAGTTATTGTATTTGTTGATATAGGTACATGTTAGGATGACAGAACCTACAGTTGAATTGAAACCAAACATTGATGAACCCGACATTGCTCAATCCGATATTGTTCAACCCTCTGAACCAGCGATTGTTAACACAACCAATTATTTTTTTACATCTGAAAAATATAAGGTTCGAGAGGACTTGATTGATTGGTGTAAATGTGAGGCTGCAAAAGCTGAATTTACTATTGTGATTGAGAAATTGGATAACGGTTCTGGTCGAAGACTGTGTATTACTGTTTCTATAGATAAGACTGTGTATACTTGCACATGCTTATTGAACATTGATTTCAAGCAACAATAGGCCCTTTTAAGTCCATACAAAGAAACTGCAACAGCAAAAAACCTCCAAAGATCTCCTACAATGGAGTCAAAAAAGAAGTTGTCGATTGACAAAATTTGCCACCTTGAACATCAGAAAAATTTTCAGATCCAACTTATATGGAATTTAGTCTTAGATGGAAATGGCTGAACCATTATAAAGAGGAATATAAATTGCTATTTAGTAAGAAAATCTATGGAGAAGAATTGCAAGAATAAATCTCCACCCTTGTTTACATCAACTACCCCCATGATTTCCACTAAAAGAGGAGATTAAAATTACATCATCCTATAAGATAATGCCATGTTTTATTCTTGCATTTCTTCTCTAAAATAATTCTTACTAAATAGCAATGCTCAAAGAGGAATTCATCACTGAATGCTTCTACCCAGTTAGCAGATTTGGTTGCACCAAAGCAGTCGTACTACCTGGAATAGACAATACTACATGTCTATCCTTCTTTCAAAATGTTTTGATCCATACCATATACCTAGAAGAACAAACATGAAAAACTTTTGGAGAACTCAAGTTCTTTCCAAAGGAGTTACAAAATTTGGCACAAAAATTTAACAATTTGTTTGCCAAAGGAAAAGAAATATTTCTTCAAATCGAGTCCGCATATCCTTGGTACGACGAAACCACCTTGGATCTTGTCACAAAACCTTTGTAACTAATCAAAATTGGAATCTCAAATAGAGAATATCCAGTGATGAGCAGAGAAAAGGCTGAATGGCACCCTGTCATTTACCTTGCACAATTTAAACACTTTCATAAGATGGTTACTAGATTGTCCTCTCAGACAAATTACAGAGTTATTTACCAAGATTCATCAATGGTCGTATACAGTGACTCCAGAAAGCCTGCGAAAGACAAAGATATCAAGGCAATCAAGAACCTTGAAGAAAAAGTTGACCGACTAAAAGATGGTCAAGAAAAATTACCCAAGTTAATTTAAGAAGAATGTTGTCGATATTTTTTTTACAGTATTACAAAGGACATAAATGTGAAAACTGTCCAGAAAAACCGTCGGCACAAGAAGACAAGAAAGCTTCCATCACAAAGTCATGTAGTTGGTTAAAATTGTACAGTGAACCTTATCATTTGACTCAGATGAGGGTCCATTTTAGGTAAAAAACCTAATCACCTTAAGTGATAAGCAATAATTATGTCTATTATTGTTTGTCTTTTTCTTTAGTGATGTTTCCTTTTTTCTTTTGTGAGCTATCATGGAAAAGGACGTGTTACCTATTATGTGAGCCTTTCCACTATAAATAAGAGCCATGAAGCTCATTTGTAATCACAGTTGAAAGAAATATGAAACTATCATCTATGTTTCTGAAGAATTATTTCTTCTGTCCTTTGAATTATTTCTAAGAAGTAGCTCTTGAGGTAATACTCTGGAGGGATCGCCCGTATCAAAAGATATAATCATCAAATTATATTTCAAGATAACATCTTCAAAACAAAGAAATCATTAAAATCAAATGCATCAACAAACATTTCAAAGAAGATCAGATCAGGTATGAATATATCTCTATTAAACTTAAAATTTACATTTCAATATCATATTATTGGTATGATGAACGAAAAAATAATACCAATTCTAATTGATACAAGAGCTGCATGGTCACATGTATCAAAAGAAATTTGTGATAATTTTGAAATATTATCAGAACCAAGAACTATTTTTAAATTTGACGGTTCTTTAAAAATTATGCCACGAAGTACTATTGTTCGTTTAAAACTAAGAGAATTATTAGAATTTCAATTAAAAATACTAATTGATGACCAACCAAATAAATTTCTGTTTGGTATTGATTTTCTAGAGGAATTCGAATATTCAAGTCTTTTCTGAAAAATCATCAAATATGACTGAAATTTCACTTTTGGAAAATACATCTAGTTATTTTACTGATAGCATACTAGATCATAAAATAGAAGAAGAAGATTTATCCTTAACTGCAGAAGAAAACTTTAAACGAAAGTTTAATAAATTCAAAGAATTTTTCTCAAGAAAATATATTTTAAAATTTGGAATTATGATTGGAGAAGAAACAATTCCAATTGATTCTACTTATGGAAACATAGTCGTATCTACTATAGATACGACACAAATTAGAAAAAGAATTGAAAACCTTTCTGAAAAAGAAAGTAATAAAATTGGTTATATTCACATATCAACCATTCAGATTTTAATTAAAAGTACTTTCATGAAAGTTATTAACGCACCGCTAGAAATAATTTTAGAGGATTCGAGGATTCTAGACAGAAGGCAACCAATAACTGCACAAGGAACAAGCAATTTGAAATATAAAAAAAAAATTAAGTTTGATATAAACTTACAAATGTGGTTATCTCTAAAAGATAAAGATCTTGACAAATCTATAGTTTTTCACTATAAATCGGAAAACCCAAACCTTATGAAGAAAAGTAATCATCCCTTCACAATATACTATAAAATTAATTATGCTCTAAGTAATTCACACCACAACAAGAATTTAAAGGAAAAGATACAATTCATATTGATGATTTATTTACACATGTAGTAACAATAAAATCACCTATATTTAAAAATCCAGCAAAGAATAATTGTTCCTTAATAGAAGTTGTCAAAAATCTATTTGAAGAAACAAGAAAGATCATTATTTAGAAGCCAAAGCCTTAGAGTAGCATCGCCCAAAAGAGATTTTGAAGTCTCTGAACAAAAAGAGCTACAAAAACTACAAAGCTCAGTGGCAGAACTGTCTTTGCAGCTCGAAAAATTGGACAAAAGAATTTAAATTTTGTCTATGAAAATTTTTCCGCACTCTGTTCAAACTCTAGTATCAGAGCGCAACCTCGATCTCATGATAGAGAAATTTATTTAAAAAAATAAAAATGAAATAAATAAATAAATGATAATATTTATTCCACGTGGCACTTTCCTATTGGGCCACATAAGTGACTCCATCAATGGAGTGAATCCATCAAAGAAGCTCTCAAATTTAGATCCAATACATTTACTTTTGTTGACCAACTTTTACTTATATTTTGGGATACATATATACTATAAAGAACCAACATCTCTATGATTAGACGTGTCGCGGTATACGACACGTGTCGGTGTCCGACACTCGTACGATACATGTCGGAGAGGTGTCCAATTTTATTTTTCTTTATTCCGACACTCCTTAAATCGGTGTCCGATACCTATAAGACATTCATACAAACGTGTTGGATAAGTGTCAAATTATTATTTTTTATTTGCTTCTACTTTTCTTAGACATATATACAACAATTAAAGATGTGTCGAAACAATAATATTGATCAATAAGAGATTAAAGAGATTACATTTTGATTACATTATTTTAAGTTTTTCGATAGTAGCTGCATGAATAAATGTCAAATGTACTATTATATATTCTTTTAAAAAAAAGTTTAATGAAAAATTTCTTCAACTTAGATGCATATATATATTTTAATTCTCAATTTATATTATTTATAAATATGTAGCGGTGTCGGTGTTACATATTTTTTACACTAGCGGTGTCAGAATGTCCATGTCGTGTCGCGGTGTCCGTGTCAGGGTATATATATATATATATATATATATATATAGAGAGAGAGAGAGAGAGAGATTGTGAATCTCATAAAATATGTTGGTCCATGTTATATTATTATTATCCACTTTCTTTGTAGTTTAAATTTAAAGAGTTTTACATTCCTTAATTTAAAGAGTAATACATACACACCCTTAACTTGTTTTATATATATACATTAAGTTGACACTCATTCACATGTATTTTTTGTGTTATTCGTCTAAAATTTAAACAAAAATACCACATATAACTTGAGGCGTGTAAGGGAGAGTAAGATTCTCTACATTAAAATTTCCTACATATTGAAGGTATTTTTATTTTTTTTAGGGACTTACATAGTTGGAATCAACCGTAGGAATATACAGTAATCTTTTAAAGTCAAAAAATTTTATTTTAAAAATTGTGTATTCAACACCTTGAAACTTTAAAAATTGACATTTTCTAGATAAAACTTACTGTATTTATTTCTTTTTTATCTTCTAAAAACTCAATTCATTGTGAATCACATGAAATATGTTGGCCAATATTCATATTCACTTTCTTTATAATTTAAAGAGTTCTACACCCCTTAATCTAAAGATTATAGTACATACCCACCCTTAAGTTTGTAACCAAAAAATACCCACCCTTAATTTGTTTATATACATTAACTTGACACCTAATTACATGCATTTTTGTGCGATTCATCCAAAAAATAAAACAAATATACCACATATATATCGAGGTGTGTAAGGCAGAGTAAGATTTTCTACATTCAAATTTTCAATATTTACGCCATTATCTAAGGTATTTTTTGTTGTTTTTACACTTAATATAGGAGCTTGCATAGTTCGAATCAACCGTAGTCATAGAGAATCAATTTTTTTTTCTTTCTATTTCTGACAATATAGAATCAATTATTTATAATCCTTTAAAGTAAAAAAAAAAAATTCTTGACTAAAAAAAGTCAAAAATATTTATTTTGGTCTATTATTGGAATTTGTAGTAAGTATAGGAACTTGCATAGTTCAAATCAACGGTAAAGAATCAAATTTTTTCTATTTTTGACAATATAGAATCAATTATTTATAACCCTTTAAAGTAAAATAAAAATCTTGAAAAAAAAAGTCAAAAAAATTTATTTTGAAAATTGTGCACTTAACACCTTTAAACGTTAAAAATCAACTTTCTCTAGATAAAATTTATTGTCATTTATTTCTTTTTTTCGTCTAGCAAGTGCTTAAGCACGACCCTTTAAAATAAACTAAAACTTTTATTTATTTATTAAATTATTTATATCACAAGGGAGAAATTCTTGGATGGTATATCTTCCAATTAACACTTCATTCTTAGTCACAATCAATCATAATAAGACACATTATTTGAAATTAGAAATATAATAACAAAATATAATTAATTTATCGCGCCTTGCGCTATCCACGATGGTTTCCCATCTACCCCAATTCTTTGACTTTCATTTATCGACACTATCTTCCTCTTTTAGGCTAATTAAACTAATTTGCATGATCTAAATCATTAACGCTTTTCTCTGTATGAAATATTCACCACGAAGATGAAATTCATGGTCCTAGTTCAAATGAATGGTGACTATAACCTTATAGAAGAGGTAGAATCATAGCTCTACGATGATAAGAGAAGGTTAATAAGAGATTTCGGCACATTATTTTGTTAGCTACGACATGGAGTTTGTGACGTACGTGTAACATCCGTATTTATTTAATTGCATTTAATTAGTATAATTTGTGTGATTAGATATTATTTTAGCATTCTTAGAATTAAGTGAGCTAGTGTTAAGAGATTTAATTAGAAATTGGCTAAAAGAGGAAAGGTTAGAGGATAAGGAAAATAGAATTTTTAAGAGTAGACCTTTTAAGGTAATAAGTGGAGTTAATTGAATTAACTTAAGATAAGAAGGGGTAATTTATACCTTTGTTATTTAGGTTTGAATAGAGTGGGTAGAGTGAGAGAAAGAGAGCTCACAACTCATTTTGGAGAAAGAGGTAGAAAGAGAGAACCAAGAACTTGAAGAGAGTAGAAGGGAAATTGAAGGTAGAGCTGAAGATTAGAGCTGCAATCAAAGGTTAGAGAGTAGTTTTAATTCATGTGAGATGATCAAAGAGGGGGGAGAAGTCTACTCTCCATACCCAAACCCTCTCATCTCTTTCTTGGTGGGGATTGAGAATTTGGGAAGGTGTTTATGATTTGTTATGCTATTGTATGTTGTTAACATGTTGATTATATGTTTCCAATTCGAATTCCTATGAACAATTTCTTGTTAATTGAATGATTATGTGATTTATGTTTGAAAATGGGTTTTTGGTGAAATTTGGGAAAATCATTCCTTTTATCATGAAATGGTGTTTGATGATGCTAAAGTTTGTACTTCTAAGCTTATACATGTTAGATAGACCTAAAGTTGATAACTTTTAAGATTTTTATGTTGAAAAATGGGATTTTTGATGGATTGAAGTTCAAATCCGAAAGCAGAGTTTTTGTGTCTGCTCGAACTCGCTGGGGCGAGTATATTACTCGCTATGGCGAGTATTCATGATTCTGGGTTTTCCAGAAATGCATGAGCTCGCCATGGCGAGTCATAGCGAGCTGGTTGGCGAGTAGGAGCTCGCCATGGCGAGTTGGAGGCGAGTTGGGGGCGAGTGAAATGAGGAGCTTCTGACTTGAGCTCGCCACGAGCTCGCCATTCACCTCGCTAGGCGAGTTAGTGCAGTATGAACAGTATTTTCTGAATTTGAAATGAATCCTATGTTTGATATATGATTGGGATGTGATCTTATAACATGATTTAAGTTAGATTAATGGAATCTAGAGCTTAAAGGAGTATGATATGTGCTTGTGATTCATATGGATTAAGATATGTGATGATGACTTATGAAATGTGATGTAGTTAATTGATACCATGTTGCTTGAATGAATACCTTGTATGATGATATGATGATGATATTGAATGTGAAGTGAGAAGGGATATGTGGAGAGCGTCCTATATTCATGTGTAGTTGAGTAGGGTTATCATCATGGTTGGTATGTGTTCATTCATGCATGCATGTGTCAAACTCGAGCGATGGTCCACCATGACTTAAAACTAGACTTGAGCGTTGGTCCACCATGACTTAAAACTAGACTTGATGCGGGTACCACATGCATTTAGATGTGTCTAGGTTGAGACATATGAATTGATGGCATTAGTTGCATTAGGAGTAAATGTGCATCTTACTTGATAATTGGTAAATGTCAATGAGATTGGTTATGATTGTGATATGTGATCTTGTTTGATATCTTGTGAGTTATTACAATTATGCTATTGTTTTGTCATGAGTGTAATATTTATGACATGAGACGATTATGCGTCAATTATGATATGATTATTATTATGCATGATATGAGTATATGTTATACTTATTATTATGAACTTGGATTATAACTAACTCTCTATTTCGTGTATTTGAATGGTTTGGGTCCAGATACTTCACTTGAGGAGTGATCCGTTGCTCGGAGGTTTAGCTTTGAGACTAGCATAGCTTGGTAAGGAGGAAGAGTAGAAATTCTAGGAGCCTTAGAGGTCTAGGATTTGCTCTGATACTTGTAACCTTGCTAGAACTAGTATTTAGTTCGTTTGTTTGAGAATTGTATGACCTTGCTAACTTAATTTGAATTATGCTATGATTTGAATATTGTGGATGATGTTTTGGATTATAAGGATAGGCCTTGTGGTAAGAGGACCTATTCTAATATGTAATGTGGTTAAAGCTTGATGCTTGAATTTTATTAAGTACTTTAAGTAAGGGTTTGAATTGATTATGATGCTTCCGTTGCTTATTTCATGAATGCATGCATGTTTTTCTTAAGATTTTAAAAGTGTATAACATGTAATACCATGATTGATATATGATTGCTTGTTATTTATTTAGAGTTGAATATATATCGATTAGGGTGTTACAATTTGGTATCAGAGCCTGGTCGGTCCATGTGGATCAATTAGGTAGAATACCCTTAGGTGCATAATTGTAGTAGAACACTTTCTAGCATCCTTAAGTTTAATGTGAGATTGGGTTTTGGTTAATTGTTTAGGTGATGGCGCAAAGAGCGATGGCGGATGCTATAGCCTTGATGGCTAATGCTTTGACTCAAGATGCGGCGGCAAGAGCGGCCGAAAGGGTTGCACATGAGAATCGCATGAGCAATGAAGATGAGCTAAGATTGGAGAGATTCCTTAGGAACAACCCTCAATCATTCAAGGGAGGGCATGATCCCGAGGGAGCTCAAAAGTGGTTGGAAAGCATTGAAAGGATTTTTGGTGCTATGAGGTGTTCGGAGACACAAAAGGTGACTCTTGGGAGTTACATGTTGCATGAAGACGCCGTGTATTGGTGGAAGAATGTGAGCCAAAGATTGGGCCAAGGTGGAGCTATCATTACTTGGGAAAGTTTCAAGAGGGAGTTCTTAACTAAGTACTTTCCGGCGGATATGAGAAACCGGAAGATAGTGGAATTCATGGAGCTTAAGCAAGGAAACTTGACCGTTGCAGAGTATGCAACCAAGTTTGAAGATTTGTGTCGCTTTTGTCCACACTATAACACCGTGGAGGCGGAAGCGGACAAATGTGTGAAGTTTGAAAGTGGATTGCGTCCCGATCTTAAGCAATTGGTTGGTATCTTGGAGATTAGGAACTTTGCCAACTTGGTGAACAAGAGTAACATATGTGACTTGGATGGGAAGGCAAGGTCTAGCTATTTCAAGGAGATACATGATAGGAAAAGGAAGAGTCAAGACCGTGGAAAGCCTTATGACAAGAAGAACAAAGGCAAGGTTGAGGTTAGTGGAGGAAAAAAGAAGACTACCGATGTCAAGTGCTTCAAGTGTGGTGAATTGGGTCATTATTCTTATGAATGCCCAAAGGGGGATAGATGCTTTAAGTGCGGAGACTTTGGTCACAAGGGTGATGCTTGCAAAGGGAAGATGGTTTGTTTTAATTGCAAGGAAGAGGGTCACAAGAGCTTTGAGTGCAAGAAGCCAAAGAAGGCGATGGGTAAGGTGTTTGCTTTGAGCGGGAATGAAGTGGATCAAGGAGACAATTTGATTAGAGGTACGTGCTTCATTCATGACACCCCTTTAATTGCAATTGTCGATACGGGAGCAACACATTCTTTTATATCTTTTGAATGCATGAAGCGTCTTAATATTCCTGTGTCAAGCATGATTGGTTGTATGGAAATAGAGACTCCTGCTAGTGGTTCTGTAACTACTCAACTTGTTTGTCTTAATTGTCCTGTGTCTATTTTTGGTAGATCTTTTGATATGGACCTTGTGTGTATTCCACTTAGTGGTATAGATGTGATTTTTGGTATGAACTGGTTAATTGTTAATCGAGTTCACATTAACTGTTGCGATAAGACGGTGATCTTTCCGAAGTTAGAAGAAGATCCGAACTTGATGAGTGGGAAGGAAGTAAGGGAGTCGTTGAATGATCATGGTGAGTTGTTTGTCATGTTCACATCTTTGAAGCTTGAGGGTGAAGTTGGAATTGAAGGACTTCCTGTTGTGCAAGAATTTCCTGATGTGTTTCAAGAGGATGTGTCTGATGTACCACCGGAGCGAGAAGTAGAGTTTAATATTGACTTGGTACCTGGTACAAGTCCAATATCTATGGCACCGTATCGGATGTCAGCATCAGAGTTAAGTAAGTTGAAGGAGCAATTAGAAGAGTTACTTGAGAAGAAGTTTATCCGACCGAGTGTGTCACCGTGGGGAGCGCCTGTGCTTTTGGTAAAGAAGAAGGACGGAAGTATGAGATTGTGTATTGACTACCGTCGTTTGAATCAAGTCACGATCAAGAACAAGTATCCGTTGCCGAGGATAGATGATTTGATGGATCAGTTGGTGGGTGCTTGTGTGTTTAGTAAGATTGATTTGAGGTCAGGATATCATCAGATTCGAGTTAAGCCGGAGGATATTCCGAAGACTGCTTTTAGAACAAGATATGGTCATTATGAGTATTCGGTTATGCCTTTCGGTGTGACTAATGCGCCTGGAGTGTTTATGGAGTACATGAACCGGATTTTCCATTCTTACTTGGATAAATTCGTGGTAGTTTTCATTGATGACATTCTTGTGTATTTCAAGACCGAAGAAGAACACGCGGATCATTTGAGGATTGTGTTGAGAACTTTGCAAGAGAAGAAGCTTTATGCTAAGTTATCTAAGTGTGAATTTTGGTTGAAGGAAGTGAGTTTCTTAGGTCACGTGATATCTAGTGGAGGTATTGCGGTAGATCCTTCTAAAGTGGATGCGGTATTGAAGTGGGGAACTCCCGAATCGGTGTTTGAGATAAGAAGTTTTCTTGGTTTGGCCGGTTATTATCGGAAGTTTATTGAAGGCTTTTCAAAGTTAGCATTACCGTTGACTCGATTGACTAGAAAGGATCAAGCGTTTGTGTGGGATGATCAATGTGAGAGAAGTTTCCAAGAGTTGAAGAAGAGGTTGACGTCGGCTCCAATTTTGATTTTGCCGATACCTAATGAGCCTTTTTCCGTGTATTGTGATGCATCTTTGATGGGATTGGGTGGTGTTCTTATGCAAAATGGACAAGTGGTAGCTTATGCTTCTAGACAATTGAAAGTGCATGAGAAGAACTATCCAACACATGATCTTGAGTTGGCGGCCGTTGTGTTTACCTTGAAGATTTGGAGGCATTATTTGTATGGTTCAAGATTTGAGGTTTTTAGTGATCACAAGAGTTTGAAGTATTTGTTTGACCAAAAAGAATTGAATATGAGGCAAAGGAGGTGGTTAGAGTTCTTAAAAGATTATGATTTTGAGTTAAGTTACCATCCCGGAAAAGCGAATGTGGTTGCGGATGCCTTGAGTAGGAAGTCGTTGCACATGTCTTTGCTCATGAGTAAAGAGTTGGACTTAATTGAAAGATTTAGAGACTTGAGTTTGATTTGTGAAGTGACTCATAAAAGTGTTAAGTTGGGAATGTTGAAGTTAACTAGTGATTTTCTTGAAGAAGTGAAAAGAAGCCAAAAAGAGGATTTGAGTTTGGTTGACCGTTTAACGTCAAAGAATCAAGAGGGCCAAGTGGACTTTAAGATTGATGATTTTGGAGTGATAAGATTCCACAATAGAGTTTGTGTACCCAACGTTCCGGAGTTGAAGAAAAGAATTCTTGAAGAAGGTCATAGAAGTAGTTTGAGTATTCATCCCGGAGCTACTAAAATGTATCAAGATTTGAAGAAAATGTTTTGGTGGCCGAGTATGAAAAAGGAAGTGGCGGAGTTTGTCTATGCTTGTTTGGTTTGTCAAAAATCCAAAGTTGAACATCAAAGACCATCGGGGTTGTTACAACCTATGTTTGTACCCGAGTGGAAGTTGGATAGCATTGCAATGGACTTTGTAAGTGGATTACCCAAGACTAGGAAGGGGAATGATTCGATTTGGGTGATTATTGATAGGTTGACAAAGTCGGCACACTTTATTGCGTTCAAAACGGGAACCTTGATACCTAAGTTAGCCGAGATTTATGTTGAGCAAGTAGTGAGACTTCATGGTATTCCTTCAAGTATTGTATCGGACTGAGATCCGAGGTTCACATCAAGATTTTGGGAGAGCTTGCAAGAAGCGGTTGGTACTAAATTGAGAATGAGTTCCGCTTACCATCCTCAAACGGACGGTCAATCGGAAAAGACTATCCAATCCTTGGAAGATTTGTTGAGAGCTTGTGTGTTAGAGAAAGGAGGTAATTGTGATGAATGGTTGTCTTTGATTGAGTTCACCTACAACAATAGTTTTCATTCAAGTATTGGTATGGCACCTTTTGAAGCGTTGTATGGAAGAAGATGTCGCACGCCTTTGTGTTGGTATGAAGATGGTGAAAGTGTTGTGTTAGGACCAGAGTTAGTTCGACAAACTACGGAAAAGATTAAGATGATCCGAGAAAAGATGAAAGTGACTCAAAGTAGGCAAAAGGGTTATCATGATAAGAAGAGGAAAGATGTGGAATTTCAAGAAGGCGATCACGTATTTTTGAGAGTTACCTCAACTACCGGTGTTGGTCGTGCTTTGAAATCAAGGAAGTTAACATCTAAGTTTATTGGACCGTATCAAATTTTGAAGAGGGTAGGAAAAGTGGCATATAAGATTGCTTTGCCACCATCCTTGTCGAACCTTCATGATGTATTCCATGTGTCTCAATTAAGGAAGTATGTATCGGATCCAACATGTGTGATTGTATCGGATGATGTGCAAGTGAGGGACAACTTGACGGTTGAGGCAATACCTTTGAGGATTGAAGGTAGAGAGGTCAAGAAATTGAGGAACAAAGAGATAGCATCGGTGAAGTTGTTTGGGGAGGACCCGCGGGCGAGAATGCTACTTGGGAGCTTGAGAGCAAGATGAGAGATTCTTATCCGGAGTTATTTTCAGGTAAATTTTTGAGGACGAAAATTCTTTTAAGGGGGGTAGAGTTGTAACACCCGTATTTATTTAATTGCATTTAATTAGTATAATTTGTGTGATTAGATATTATTTTAGCATTCTTACAATTAAGTGAGCTAGTGTTAAGAGATTTAATTAGAAATTGGCTAAAAGAGGAAATGTTAGAGGATAAGGAAAATAGAATTTTTAAGAGTAGACCTTTTAAGGTAATAAGTGGAGTTAATTGAATTAACTTAAGATAAGAAGGGGTAATTTAGACCTTTGTTATTTAGGTTTGAATAGAGTGGGTAGAGTGAGAGAAAGAGAGCTCACAACTCATTTTGGAGAAAGAGGTAGAAAGAGAGAACCAAGAACTTGAAGAGAGTAGAAGGGAAATTGAAGGTAGAGCTGAAGATTAGAGCTGCAATCAAAGGTTAGAGAGTAGTTTTAATTATGTGAGATGATCAAAGAGGGGGGAGAAGTCTACTCTCCATACCCAAACCCTCTCATCTCTTTCTTGGTGGGGATTGGGAATTTAGGAAGGTGTTTATGATTTGTTATGCTATTGTATGTTGTTAACATGTTGATTATATGTTTCCAATTCGAATTCCTATGAACAATTTCGTGTTAATTGAATGATTATGTGATTTATGTTTGAAAATGGGTTTTTGGTGAAATTTGGGAAAATCATTCCTTTTATCATGAAATGGTGTTTGATGATGCTAAAGTTTGTACTTCTAAGCTTATACATGTTAGATAGACCTAAAGTTGATAACTTTTAAGATTTTTATGTTGAAAAATGGGATTTTTGATGGATTGAAGTTCAAATCCGAAAGCAGAGTTTTTGTGTCTGCTCGAACTCGCTGGGGCGAGTATATTACTCGCTATGGCGAGTATTCATGATTCTGGGTTTTCCAGAAATGCATGAGCTCGCCATGGCGAGTCATAGCGAGCTGGTTGGCGAGTAGGAGCTCGCCATGGCGAGTTGGAGGCGAGTTGGGGGCGAGTGAAATGAGGAGCTTCTGACTTGAGCTCGCCACGAGCTCGCCATTCACCTCGCTAGGCGAGTTAGTGCAGTATGAACAGTATTTTCTGAATTTGAAATGAATCCTATGTTTGATATATGATTGGGATGTGATCTTATAACATGATTTAAGTTAGATTAATGGAATCTAGAGCTTAAAGGAGTATGATATGTGCTTGTGATTCATATGGATTAAGATATGTGATGATGACTTATGAAATGTGATGTAGTTAATTGATACCATGTTGCTTGAATGAATACCTTGTATGATGATATGATGATGATATTGAATGTGAAGTGAGAAGGGATATGTGGAGAGCGCCCTATATTCATGTGTAGTTGAGTAGGGTTATCATCATGGTTGGTATGTGTTCATTCATGCATGCATGTGTCAAACTCGAGCGATGGTCCACCATGACTTAAAACTAGACTTGAGCGTTGGTCCACCATGACTTAAAACTAGACTTGAGCGTTGGTCCACCATGACTTAAAACTAGACTTGATGCGGGTACCACATGCATTTAGATGTGTCTAGGTTGAGACATATGAATTGATGGCATTAGTTGCATTAGGAGTAAATGTGCATCTTACTTGATAATTGGTAAATGTCAATGAGATTGGTTATGATTGTGATATGTGATCTTGTTTGATATCTTGTGAGTTATTACAATTATGCTATTGTTTTGTCATGAGTGTAATATTTATGACATGAGACGATTATGCGTCAATTATGATATGATTATTATTATGCATGATATGAGTATATGTTATACTTATTATTATGAACTTGGATTATAACTAACTCTCTATTTCATGTATTTGAATGGTTTGGGTCCAGATACTTCACTTGAGGAGTGATCCGTTGCTCGGAGGTTTAGCTTTGAGACTAGCATAGCTTGGTAAGGAGGAAGAGTAGAAATTCTAGGAGCCTTAGAGGTCTAGGATTTGCTCTGATACTTGTAACCTTGCTAGAACTAGTATTTAGTTCGTTTGTTTGAGAATTGTATGACCTTGCTAACTTAATTTGAATTATGCTATGATTTGAATATTGTGGATGATGTTTTGGATTATAAGGATAGGCCTTGTGGTAAGAGGACCTATTCTAATATGTAATGTGGTTAAAGCTTGATGCTTGGATTTTATTAAGTACTTTAAGTAAGGGTTTGAATTGATTATGATGCTTTCGTTGCTTATTTCATGAATGCATGCATGTTTTTCTTAAGATTTTAAAAGTGTATAACATGTAATACCATGATTGATATATGATTGCTTGTTATTTATTTAGAGTTGAATATATATCGATTAGGGTGTTACAGTACGCGTAACAATATTCTTTTTCGAGGGGAAATTGTTAATATATCCTTATTAGTAGATCAAATTAAGTTTTTGTCGTGGTTTGGGTTCACAGACTGCGCTAGTAATGATGTTGTTATAGAATTCTCTAATTGGTGTAATAATTCCTTATATTGTTTACAATGCACTTAGTTCTTTGTATCTCTTTTTGAATTGTAAGAATTGAGTATCCCTTGTACTCCTTATAATTTAATATTTTTGCTTACAAAAAAATAGCTCTATGATGATAATAAAAAAAAATCTAATGACTTTGAATCATGTTTTTTGAGATTTGCTTATCAAGCGTTTGCTAATGAGGGAAGAAATGATGTTTTTATTTTACCTTAATTAGTTAACCTAATTAATCGTTGTTATTACATTTTTAATTTTAAATGATGGGGTCTATTTTAGTTGGTGGTGACTAAAAATGAAGTGCAGGATGGTTAAATCATTTTAGATTACTTTAAGATATTCATTCAACATCAATATAAACCTCGACGGTTGCTTCCATGGCACCTAAAGTGTTTCCTTCGAATTGTAAGGGTTGAGTAGTTCTTGTACTCCTTATAATTCATTCTTTACTTATGAATATATATACCCTAAACCTATGAAAACTTTATATAATCAAGGCATGGATATTATACCATCGAATTGCACTATAACATATTCAAGTTAATTATTAGCACAAAAATAATTGGGGCTGATGCTCCAATAAAGATAAAGATGCTCCAATGAAGATAAAGATAATTAATATATCTAGGTTTATGCATAAAGATGTTCAACTAAATCTTTTTAGAATCCATAAAACAACAACCAAAAAAATTATAAAGAAACAAACGAAAGTACGTACAAAATTAAACACGAAACATAAACATAAACATAAATGGAAGGACAAATAAAAACATAAGTTGAACAATCTTCAACATTAGATACTGGTATATGTCTCATTTCACTTTGTTTTCATCATCGTCGACGTCGTCATCATCATGTGGCAATTCATTTAAGTCAAACACATTTTTCCTTTTACCCTCTTCATTTTCAATCGCTAGGGCAGGTGCTTCTTTGATTCTCCCACCAGCGTCGGAGGACTCCGCTGGTGCTCCGATAGACCTATTCAGATCAATGATAAGTTCACGAACCATTGATAACTCCCCTTCATCCACCTTGTTAGGACAACCATCGTCTGAAAAAAAAATTAACCACACAACAAAAGCACTTATTCATAAGTTTAAGATATCTATTAAAAAACTATGAAGTTAGGTTTTAGATCATATATACCTTCAACCACACGGTTTCCAGTCACTGGTGCAATGGGGGTAAAAGTAAGAGGAGGAAAGAATCCACGGTACGGATGCTCGGGATGCTTGTTCATATGCCCAAATGCAGCTCTCCATGTTGCAAACTCCTTCACACATACTGGACAAGTAGGTATAATTCCAATAGGAGGGTCACTAACTAGAGTGTACTTTCTCTTCTTAACATGATTATTTCCACCAACTTGCTCGACCACAGACGTATTTGAACCATCCGCAATCAAAGCTACAAACATAGATCTAGGAATCTCACATTGAGCCTCATCATCTTCATTAGTGCCACCATTGCTGTTTTCATTTGTCTCATCACCGGCAGTGTTCAATTCAAGCAAATGCTCTTCAGAGGTTTTCCCAATTTTTTCAAAACCCTCCACGGAAGGGTTTGTTTCATTGGGGCTTTTTACTGGGGAATTGGGTGGAGATGAGTTGTTGTTGGTTGAAGTTGAGTTGTTAGAAAGATTTTGATCCATCGTATGATGAGATTGAGGGACGAATGTAAATGATTAGTGAATTGTACGTATTGTTGTGCACACGTGTCTTGACTTTGGAAAATGTTTATCTTATAGTCTAATAGGTCCGACCCAACACTAAATGTAACCTAAAACTAATTCTAAAGTGAGACATTTTGCTTAGAAAAGTTATATTTTATTAAAATTATTATTTTTGATTTAAATTTGATTTTTTGAAACAAAATTATTTTTAAAATTATTTTTAACATTTCTTTTTCAATTGATTTTTTTTTTTGAAACTGCTAATTTGAAAATAATAATGAAATGGTGAACTAGCATAAGGCATGCTAGAAACACCAGAAGAACAAAGTCTCAATACACAAGGCTGATAAAAACAAAAGGCCAGCCAAAGTAACTAAAAAGCACATATTGCTTCCACTAATAGGAAAAAACAGCAGCAACAGAGACAAAAAACTAAGACAAACAGAAACTGTACAAGGCTTAATTCCACATACAAATTCTAGGTTCTGCGCGCCATTCATAATACATACAGTGAGCCGGCTTGTCACGAGACATCCACCACTTCCAAGACAACACCTTGATTGTTTCAACAAGTTCCGAAACAGTCCCCGTACCATTGTCAAACATTTAATCTTTGTTGTGACATTGTTGATCTAAAATAAGATATTATTATTTCTAGGTTAAATACATAGAGATTTAAAGGTTATAGTTGCTTGAGTTCTTGATAAGTTACAAAGTCATTGTCTGATTTTTATAAAAAAAGTTATGAGAGGGTCTTTATGTTTTTCTCTGACTTTTTTCTTGCCGTAAACTAATGAATGAGCTTATGACTTATGAAGGGCTTTGTCTCCTTAGAAATTTTTTTTAAAAATATTTTTGAGACCTAAAGCCCTTGCGTAGGATGCCTTACCCTTGAACCGACCTTGAATGAACATTAAACACTATGATAAATGTAGTGGCTCGTAATTTGTCATAGTAAAAAAATTATTTCTAAGATTAAAATTTTAATCTACCACCACTAAATCTAAAACCCCCAACACTGAGCCTAAGAAGTTTTTCTCATTCTTAACTGACTATAAAATAAGCCAAAATGTTAAATTGATGGCGGTCCGTGTTCTCTTTTACATATTTTTTTTACAAAAAAACCCGATTCATTGTAAATCATATGAAATATGTTAGTCTGTATTAGTAATCACTTTCTTTGTAATTTAAATTTTAAAAAATAAATAAAAGAGAAATGTTATTTTGACACCATTTTATTTGTCCAACAACTATGTTTATACTATCCAACTACAACTATATATATATATATATATATATATATATCTAAACCGATGTGTGTAAGGGCGGTAATGATTTTCTACATTTAAATTTTTTACATTTATACTATTATTTGTCTAGGGTACTTTTGATTTTTTAACAGTTAATATACGTCTCTGTATTTTGTCTATTATTGAAATTTCTACTAAATATATGAATCTGGATTATTGGAATTTGGAATTCTTTAAGAAGTTTAAAAAAGTTTATCTTGAAAACTGTCTAGTCAACATCTCGAAATTTTAAAATTGACATTTTCCCTTTTACCTATTTTCCTATTATAAAAAAAAAATCATGATTCATTGTGAATCATGAGAATGGATTCTCTCAAAGATAATTTTTTAAATTTCCTAAATTGTTTCAATCTTTACTCCCTCCATCCCACAATAAATGACCCATTTGACCCACTTGCACTATTAATATATCTTCAAATATGATTTTTGTCAGCGATTTTTTTTTGTTATAAGTTGTTACAAGTCGTTGGCAAAATTACCAAGTGCTTGCTTTGCCCATATTTTTTACTAATAAATAAAAATAAATAATATCATATAAGATGTTGTTGAATTTGTCTCAAAGAGTATTTTCAAAATATCAAATATTTATATTTTTTAGCATTATACAATAAAAAATATTAATTATCAAAGTTATACATTGACATGTGTGAAACACTCAACTAGGTCACTCACATTGGGACGGAGGGTGTACCTTTCAATTCACTTTTTTTTTTCTCTCTCCTTCCAAATTAATGGATAAATTTTTTTTTACCCTCATGTCACTTGAGAGAATCCTCTCTCGTGAATCACATGAAATATGTTGGTCCATATTATTAGTATTCACTTTTTTTATAATTTAAATTTGGGTCATGCTAAACAATGTGTCAGTGGTGTGTGGTGGGGGATTTCAATCCGGTTAGGTGGCCGGAGGAAAGGAGAGGTGTGAGTTACGAAAGTAATTCTAATGTAGAGAGAAGAGAATTTGGTGTTTTTGTGGAGGAGTTGGAGTTGTCGGATCTTCCTATCATTGGACGGGAATTCACTTGGTATCATGCTAATGGTATTGCGATGAGTTGGATTGATAGATGTCTTGTGTCTTCGGAATGGGTTGATTTGTGGGGTGATTGCTCCTTATGGGTTTGTCCGAGGGACGTTTCAGATCATTGTCCTTTGGTTTTAAAATACACCGACGGTAATTGGGGGCCGAAACCATTCCGGTTCAATAATTATTGGTTAGAGCACAAGAATTTTAAGAAGGTTGTGGAAGATTGGTGGAGAGGCCAAGGGGTGACCGGTTGGATGGCGTACGTTCTCAAAGAAAAACTTAGGGGGCTTAAAGGCCGCCTTAAGGAGTGGCATAAGGAAGATTATGGGAGTTTGGATAATAGGATTCAAACGACTATCGATGATATTCTTGTGTTGGACATTATAGGTGAACCTTTGGGTTTATCAAATCTTGAGGTTGCACGCCGAAAGGAGTTGTTTGGAGAATATTGGAAGCTTCAAAAATCTAGGGAGTTGTCTTTGCTTCAACGGTCGAGGTCAAAGTGGTTGCGGTTGGGAGATGCAAATTCCAATTTCTTCCATAATAGTGTTGTATGTGTTGGAACAAAATTATGATTTTGTATCTCCTTAATTGATTTTGATGATAACAATGTATTTAAGGTTAAATTGGAGTACTAATAATTTAATTCAGTGTGCAGGATTAAAAGTTAAAATTTGCGTACTAAAGAACCTTAGAATTTCTGAAGGAATTACTTCTAAGCTCACCAGATCTGAAGCAAGTGAAACTCTGAAGTTATTATCTGAACCTTAGAATTTCTGAAGGAATTACTTCTGAGCTCACCAGATCTGAAACAAGTAATTCTGAGCCTATCAAAATCTGAAGAACATCTGAGCTCACCAGATCTGAAACAAGTAATTCTGAGCCTATCAAAATCTGAAGAACATCTGAGCTCACCAGATCTGAAACAAGTAATTCTGAGCCTATCAAAATCTGAAGGCTCGTCAGATATAAGTGTTAAGCTACATTTGAGAGTACAATTTTATTGAAGACTGTGCCTGACTAAGTCCAAACGCAGAAACCAAGAATGAAAAGGTTTGACCATGGAAAGGTCCTTTTCAAGTCAGGCTTCAGAAACGATTATTTCCTTATTTGGCTTTCACCAAGGTTCAAATATCAAAAGCCAAAAGGAATCTCTCATTTTGTAGTAAACGTTAAGCTCCTAAGCTACTGCAAATCAGAACAGCTAATAAGCTCACTGATCTATACAAAGGAGCGTCTCAATTCTTCAAACGGCTATAATCTTCAACGTTCATTTTATCATCTATAAAAGGAAGAAGATTTGTGAAGAAATGAAATCAAGACTTAAGCTTCTGAACGTGCTGAAACTCTGTCAAATTCTGAAGCTATCAAACACTTAGAAACTTTGTGATAATTTTCTAAGTTAGTCTTGTAACTGCGTTGTATTTTGTAAACACCTCTGATTGTATATCAAGTGTTAATCTCTTATCTTTATTAACATTAAAACCAGTTTGAAGTCTCTTGCTTTGTGCTTGAGCATTGGAAGTCTCTTGCTTTGTGCTTGAGCATTGGAAGTCTCTTGCTTTGTGCTTGAGCATTGGAAGTCTCTTGCTTTGTGCTTGAGCAGTTAGAAGTCTCTTGCTTTGTGCTTGAGCAGTTTGAAGTCTCTTGCTTAGTGCTTGAGCATTTGTAATCTGAGTGATTATAGTGAAATCTCTTGTGAAGGACAAGAGGACTGGACTACTCCTGTTAGTGGGAGGAACCAGTATAAAAATTCTGAGCATCTCTCTCTAACCCTATCCTCATATATTGTGTGTGTTATACCTTATCCGCTGCAATTTGTTTTAACTTAGAAAAAGTCTCACACAATTCAACCCCCCCCCTTCTTGTGTGTTTTTCAACCTTCAATTGGCATCAGAGCTCCGGTCTGTTGCTCTTCACTTAACAGTGAAACAGTAAAAGATCTAGGGGTACTTAGTTGAAAAACATGTCTGGTGTTCCACCTCCTCACAACTATGATAGGGAAAGGAACAGTGATAATCACAGAGACAAACCACCTTACTTCAACAGTGATCCTACTACTTTTCCTTTCTGGAAAACCAAGATGTATAGTTACATCATTGGGACCGATGATGAGTTATGGGATATCATTGAAGATGGTATACATTTTGAACACATGGATGATGAAGGTGTTGTAAGAAATACCTACAGAAAGTTCTTTGATGCTGAAAAGAAGAAACAGTATAAGAAGCATCATACTGTTAAGAATATGCTTATTGGTGCAATATCTCATGCTGAGTATTTAAAAATATCCAACAAGTCATGTGCCAAAACTATCTGGGACTCTCTATGTTCCACCTATGAAGGAAATAAGCAAGTCAAAGAAGCTAAGGCAAACTTATTAGTTCATCAATATGAGCTGTTCAGAATGAAGGAAGATGAAGATATTGAAACCATGTATTCAAGGTTTCAAACCCTTGTCTCTGGTCTTCAAGTTCTGAAGAAAAGCTACACTGCATCTGATCACGTGAAGAAAATTCTGAGGAGCTTATCTTCCAAATGGAGACCAAAAGTTACAGCTTTTCAGGAATCCAAGGATTTGGACAATGTGACTCTTGAAGATTTAATAAGCTCACTCAGAAGTCATGAGCTAGAACTTATGTCAGATGAACCTGTCAAGAAGATGAAGTCCTTGGCTCTAAGCTCTGTTCAGACTTCCTCAAAAGCTGCAAAGATCAAAGTGTCTGAACAAGAGGAAGAAACTTCTGATGATATGATGGATGAAAATTCTGAGAATGAAGAAATGGCACTAATGGTTAGAAGGTTTCAGAAATGGAACAAGAAATACAAAAGGTTTCCAAACAAAGGAAACAACTCAAGAAGTTCCTTTTCAAAGGACAAAAAGGAAGAACTGAACAACTGCAAGAAATCTGGACACTTCATTGCGGACTGTCCAGAAATGTCATCCAAGGACAAAGGAAAGAATAAGAGCTTTGGGAAAGAAAAGTACAAAGAAAAGGTAAGGAAGAGTTTGTTAGCCACTTGGGAGACCATTGAGAATGACTCTGAAGGAGAAGATGATGAAGAAGGCAATCTGGCCTTAATGGCAAGAACTTCTGAAGGTAACAACTCTGATAGAGATTCTGAAGATGACTCAGATGATGAAAATGAGGTATACTCTAACATGACTAAATCTGAATTAATTGATTCTCTTAAGATTGCCGTGAAACATTACTCTCGTATAGTAAGTCAACACAAAATTCTGAAGAATGTTCATGAATCATTGAAAAAGGATGCCAAGATTCTTTATGATGAAAATGAATCGTTAAACATTCGTATTTGTCATGTTGAATCTAACTATGTCTTGGCAGACAAGCTCAATGATGATCATGAAGATGCTCTTCACGAATTTATTCGTTGTACCTTCAATAGGAGTAAAATGGCTTCCATGATTTATCATATGACTCGTAACTATGGTGAAGGCATTGGTTATTCTCGGTTTAAGAACTGGGATAAACCTCTGAAATCATATAGTGAGGATGATACTCCACCTGAATTATTCTCTACCTTTGTTAAAAGTGGTACACTTGATCTGAAGGCATCCAACTCTGAAGGAGGTTCTGAACCTGAACCCAAAGACTCAGAAGTTCCAAGTTCTTCTGAACCTAAAATTTCTGAGTCCAAAAGTTCTCAAGTTAAGGCTCAGAAGTCATCTGAACCTCTGAGAAATCAAGGTAAAGTTACTTCAGATCCTTGCTTGACCTTTGGAACTGTGATATACTCCAGATCAAAATCCAAGAATCAAATTAAGCCTAAACATTCTTGTCAAAGCTTAATTAATTCTAGATCTTGTGTTAATCATAGAAAACAAAGAAGGAATACTATTCAGAAGACTAACTCTAAAGGACCCATCAGAATATGGGTACCAAAATCTGAAATAATGTTTGCTTCAGATGCTCATGCAAGGAAAGGTAAAACAGCAGCCCTGGTACCTGGACAGTGGTTGCTCACGACATATGACGGGAGAAAAGCATATGTTCCAAACCCTAACTCTGAAAGAGGGAGGCTCTGTGGGATTTGGAGGAAAACAAAAAGGGAAGATCATTGGTACAGGTACAGTTGGTAATTCTTCTCTTTCCATTAAAGATGTTTGGTTAGTTGATGGACTTAAACACAATCTATTGAGCATTAGTCAATTTTGTGACAATGGGTGTGTTGTTACATTTAATAAGGAATCATGTACTGTATCAAAAGACTCTGACAAATCTGTAGTATTCAAGGGAATGAGAGTTGGCAATGTTTATAAAGTAAACTTTTCTGATTTGGTTGACCAAAAGATTATATGTCTTTTGTCTCTGAGTGATGAGAAATGGCTATGGCACAAGCGTCTTGGTCATGCTAACTGGAGGTTGATCTCTAAGCTTAGCAAACAAAAGCTTGTTAGTGGTTTGCCTGACATTGATTATCACTCAGATGCACTTTGTGGCTCATGTCAAAAAGGAAAATTTGCTAAGACTTCATTCAAGTCTAAAAACATTGTCTCTACTTCCAGACCCTTAGAATTGCTTCACATTGATCTGTTTGGTCCTGTTTCGACAGCCTCTATCAATGGTAAAAAATATGGATTGGTCATGGTTGATGATTTCAGTAGATGGACTTGGGTGAAATTCCTACGTTCTAAGAGTGAAGCACTTGTGGTGTTCAGTGACTTCTGCACACAAATACAAAGTGAAAAGGATCTTCGGATTCTGAAGGTTAGAAGCGACCATGGGGGAGAGTTCGAAAATGACTCTTTCGAATCTTTCTGCTCAGAGCATGGAGTAATCCATGAATTCTCTTCTCCTAGAACACCACAGCAGAATGGTGTTGTAGAAAGAAAGAATAGATCTTTGCAAGAAATGGCTCGTACCATGATGCTTGAGTCTAACCTAGCTAAGTTCTTGTGGGCAGAAGCCGTGAGTACTGCTTGCTATGTTCAGAATAGAATCTACATCAGACCTATTCTGAACAAAACTGCTTATGAACTGTTCAAAGGAAGAAAACCAAATATTTCTTATTTTCATCAGTTTGGATGTACTTGTTATATTCTAGACAACAAGGTCTATCGAAAGAAATTTGATGCTAGAGCTTATAAGGGTATCTTTATAGGCTACTCTGAACGCTCAAAAGCATACAGATTGTATAATTCTGAAACTCACACAGTTGAAGAATCTATACATGTTAGATTTGATGATAAAGAGCCTGACGATAAAATGTCAGAGCAAGCTGAGACTTTTGCAGAATTTCAAGTTTCCTCAAATTCTGAGTGTGAAGATCTCTCCATTGCTGTATATCCATCTGAGACTCAAAATGAAGATATCTCTGAAGGCCTTGAAACTGAAGACCCTTCAGAAACTGAACCCTCTCAGACACCTGCTCCACCTAAGAGTAAATTCAAGTATAGATCATCTCATCCTGAAGAGCTAATTGTTGGTAACAAGGATAGCCCAAGAAAGACCAGATCTGCTTTCAAAGAGGATGAATCCCTAGTTGGGTTAATTTCATTAATTGAACCCACAAACATAGAAGAAGCACTCTCAGATGATGGGTGGATTGTTGCAATGCAAGAAGAACTCAATCAATTTGAAAGAAATGATGTTTGGGATCTGGTACCAAAACCCAAACACAAGAACATTATTGGAACAAAATGGGTATTCAGAAACAAGTCAAATGAAAAGGGAGAAGTTGTCAGAAATAAAGCTAGACTGGTTGCACAAGGTTATAGTCAGCAAGAAGGCATAGATTTCACTGAAACCTTTGCACCAGTAGCAAGACTTGAGGCAATTAGACTTCTCTTGTCCTATGCAGTTAATCATGACATCACTCTATTTCAAATGGATGTTAAGAGTGCATTTCTGAATGGAGTAATTTATGAAGAAGTCTATGTTAAACAACCTCCTGGCTTTGAAGATATAAAGTGTCCTGATCATGTTTACAAATTGAAGAAATCTCTGTATGGTTTGAAACAAGCTCCAAGAGCTTGGTATGAAAGGTTAAGTATATTTCTTCTAGAAAATGGTTTTGAAAAAGGACATGTTGATAACACTCTCTTTAGAAAAACCTTAAAAACTGATATTTTGATTGTTCAGATTTATGTTGATGATATTATCTTTGGTTCAACTAATGCTTCTCTTTGCAAGAATTTCTCTAAGCTTATGCAGGATGAATTTGAAATGAGTATGATGGGAGAACTAACATTCTTCTTGGGAATTCAAATCAATCAAAGAAAAGAAGGAGTATATGTGCATCAAACCAAATACACAAAGGATTTACTGAAGAAATTTGGTCTTGAAGATTGTAAACCAATGTCAACTCCTATGCATCCCTCTAGCTGTCTTCTGAAGGAAGAATCTGAAGGCAAAGTAGATCAGAAATTATACAGAGGTATGATTGGTTCCCTCCTTTATCTCACTGCATCTAGACCAGATATCTTGTTCAGTGTATGCTTGTGTGCTAGATTTCAATCAGATCCTAGAGAGTCTCATCTAACTGCTGTTAAGAGAATCTTTAGATATCTGAAAGGAACCACTAATCTTGGATTACTTTATAAGAAATCCTTAGATTATCAGCTTATTGAATTCTGTGATGCTGACTATGCTGGTGATAAAATTGAAAGGAAGTCCACTAGTGGAAACTGTCAATTTCTAGGTGAAAACCTTATATCATGGGCTAGTAAGAGACAAGCAACTATTGCTCTATCTACAGCAGAAGCAGAGTACATCTCAGCTGCTAAGTGTTGCACGCAATTGCTCTGGATGAAACATCAGTTGGAGGACTATCAGATAAGGATAAGTAGTATACCACTTCTCTGTGATAATACTGCTGCTATCTGTTTGTCTAAGAATCCTATTTTGCATTCAAGAGCTAAACACATTGAGATCAAACATCACTTCATTAGAGACTATGTTCAGAAGGGAGTAATTAAGATTCAATTCATTGATACTGAGCATCAATGGGCTGATATCTTTACCAAACCTCTTGCTATTGATCGTTTCGATTTTATCAAGAAAAATCTGAACATGGTTTTTATTTCTGAATGATATCTCTGAATGCTGTTAACTCTGAATGAATAAACTGGTTCTGAAGGGCCTCAGAAGTTTGGACGGCTCAGAAACTATTATATAGGTTCTGAAGCACTCTCTCATCTGAAGCAATCAGAATTATTTATTATTAAATATGATTTCTTGTGACTCAGATACCTACTCTAAGTGTTAGTTGACCACTCAGTTTCTCTAACTGACAGCTGGCTTCTGAAAACACTACTTATCTGTGTAACTTCCCATCATGTCTAGTAACCGCTGGGTAATGAAGGAGAGCTAATGATGATTTTATTAAAAGTAACTGCCAAGCCCCCATTACGTCACTATCACTTCTCACGTTTTCAATATTTTGAAACTTCCACTATAACCATTTCTGACACTCCTAAATCCCCTCAGAAATCTCCTATTAAAGATTCTGAGTCTACCCCAATAGCAATGGACGTAGACCAATCTGAACCCTCAAATGTTCAAAATTCTGAAGTCCCTGCTGAATCCCAAACTGAACCCCTTCAGACTTCATCTCCTAAGCCAACCACTTCTGAACCAAACCCCTCATCCATTCAAACCACTCCACCTTTTCCTGGAACTGATTCAGATCTTGAAGAAACTCGTCTTCATTCTGAAACAATTCCCTGTTTCACCATGGTACTTAACAATTCCCTTTTACCGTTGAATGCATTTACTGCTGGTGGTTGTTTGCTGTGTGCATTTACTACCCTGTAACTTGTGCTTTGACTGACCCGTTTTTGATAATGACAAAGGGGGAGAAAATATTATTTCATTTCCTATGGCAGTGAAATTATTTCTGAAGCTCTAAAGATCACATTTTCTGAACTCTACTCTTGTTAAGTTATATTAAAGTCTTTTAAACTTTTAATGAGGGGGAGTAATAGATTTTGTCCAACATAAATTCATATAATATAAGATACGCTTGCAAACCATATCTTATATTTGTCAATCTGAAGAAATAGAGCTTGCAAACCTCTAATTCTGAAGGTAGAATATATGAAATTATATTTGACATTAAATATTACTCTTAGACTGTTTTATATTTATCATTGATAAACTTTTGAAGCTTATCAGACTCAGGGGGAGCTTGCAAACCTCAGAACCTGAAGTCAAGATGTTAAATAAAAACAACAACAATTGATTTTAAATACATATAGTTGTCATCATCAAAAAGGGGGAGATTGTTGGAACAAAATTATGATTTTGTATCTCCTTAATTGATTTTGATGATAACAATGTATTTAAGGTTAAATTGGAGTACTAATAATTTAATTCAGTGTGCAGGATTAAAAGTTAAAATTTGCGTACTAAAGAACCTTAGAATTTCTGAAGGAATTACTTCTAAGCTCACCAGATCTGAAGCAAGTGAAACTCTGAAGTTATTATCTGAACCTTAGAATTTCTGAAGGAATTACTTCTGAGCTCACCAGATCTGAAACAAGTATTTTTTTGCCTATCAAAATCTGAAGAACATCTGAGCTCACCAGATCTGAAACAAGTAATTCTGAGCCTATCAAAATCTGAAGAACATCTGAGCTCACCAGATCTGAAACAAGTAATTCTGAGCCTATCAAAATCTGAAGGCTCGTCAGATATAAGTGTTAAGCTACATTTGAGAGTACAATTTTATTGAAGACTGTGCCTGACTAAGTCCAAACGCAGAAACCAAGAATGAAAAGGTTTGACCATGGAAAGGTCCTTTTCAAGTCAGGCTTCAGAAACGATTATTTCCTTATTTGGCTTTCACCAAGGTTCAAATATCAAAAGCCAAAAGGAATCTCTCATTTTGTAGTAAACGTTAAGCTCCTAAGCTACTGCAAATCAGAACAGCTAATAAGCTCACTGATCTATACAAAGGAGCGTCTCAATTCTTCAAACGGCTATAATCTTCAACGTTCATTTTATCATCTATAAAAGGAAGAAGATTTGTGAAGAAATGAAATCAAGACTTAAGCTTCTGAACGTGCTGAAACTCTGTCAAATTCTGAAGCTATCAAACACTTAGAAACTTTGTGATAATTTTCTAAGTTAGTCTTGTAACTGCGTTGTATTTTGTAAACACCTCTGATTGTATATCAAGTGTTAATCTCTTATCTTTATTAACATTAAAACCAGTTTGAAGTCTCTTGCTTTGTGCTTGAGCATTGGAAGTCTCTTGCTTTGTGCTTGAGCATTGGAAGTCTCTTGCTTTGTGCTTGAGCAGTTAGAAGTCTCTTGCTTTGTGCTTGAGCAGTTTGAAGTCTCTTGCTTAGTGCTTGAGCATTTGTAATCTGAGTGATTATAGTGAAATCTCTTGTGAAGGACAAGAGGACTGGACTACTCCTGTTAGTGGGAGGAACCAGTATAAAAATTCTGAGCATCTCTCTCTAACCCTATCCTCATATATTGTGTGTGTTATACCTTATCCGCTGCAATTTGTTTTAACTTAGAAAAAGTCTCACACAATTCAACCCCCCCCCCTTCTTGTGTGTTTTTCAACCTTCAATTGGCATCAGAGCTCCGGTCTGTTGCTCTTCACTTAACAGTGAAACAGTAAAAGATCTAGGGGTACTTAGTTGAAAAACATGTCTGGTGTTCCACCTCCTCACAACTATGATAGGGAAAGGAACAGTGATAATCACAGAGACAAACCACCTTACTTCAACAGTGATCCTACTACTTTTCCTTTCTGGAAAACCAAGATGTATAGTTACATCATTGGGACCGATGATGAGTTATGGGATATCATTGAAGATGGTATACATTTTGAACACATGGATGATGAAGGTGTTGTAAGAAATACCTACAGAAAGTTCTTTGATGCTGAAAAGAAGAAACAGTATAAGAAGCATCATACTGTTAAGAATATGCTTATTGGTGCAATATCTCATGCTGAGTATTTAAAAATATCCAACAAGTCATGTGCCAAAACTATCTGGGACTCTCTATGTTCCACCTATGAAGGAAATAAGCAAGTCAAAGAAGCTAAGGCAAACTTATTAGTTCATCAATATGAGCTGTTCAGAATGAAGGAAGATGAAGATATTGAAACCATGTATTCAAGGTTTCAAACCCTTGTCTCTGGTCTTCAAGTTCTGAAGAAAAGCTACACTGCATCTGATCACGTGAAGAAAATTCTGAGGAGCTTACCTTCCAAATGGAGACCAAAAGTTACAGCTTTTCAGGAATCCAAGGATTTGGACAATGTGACTCTTGAAGATTTAATAAGCTCACTCAGAAGTCATGAGCTAGAACTTATGTCAGATGAACCTGTCAAGAAGATGAAGTCCTTGGCTCTAAGCTCTGTTCAGACTTCCTCAAAAGCTGCAAAGATCAAAGTGTCTGAACAAGAGGAAGAAACTTCTGATGATATGATGGATGAAAATTCTGAGAATGAAGAAATGGCACTAATGGTTAGAAGGTTTCAGAAATGGAACAAGAAATACAAAAGGTTTCCAAACAAAGGAAACAACTCAAGAAGTTCCTTTTCAAAGGACAAAAAGGAAGAACTGAACAACTGCTATAACTGCAAGAAATCTGGACACTTCATTGCGGACTGTCCAGAAATGTCATCCAAGGACAAAGGAAAGAATAAGAGCTTTGGGAAAGAAAAGTACAAAGAAAAGGTAAGGAAGAGTTTGTTAGCCACTTGGGAGACCATTGAGAATGACTCTGAAGGAGAAGATGATGAAGAAGGCAATCTGGCCTTAATGGCAAGAACTTCTGAAGGTAACAACTCTGATAGAGATTCTGAAGATGACTCAGATGATGAAAATGAGGTATACTCTAACATGACTAAATCTGAATTAATTGATTCTCTTAAGATTGCCGTGAAACATTACTCTCGTATAGTAAGTCAACACAAAATTCTGAAGAATGTTCATGAATCATTGAAAAAGGATGCCAAGATTCTTTATGATGAAAATGAATCGTTAAACATTCGTATTTGTCATGTTGAATCTAACTATGTCTTGGCAGACAAGCTCAATGATGATCATGAAGATGCTCTTCACGAATTTATTCGTTGTACCTTCAATAGGAGTAAAATGGCTTCCATGATTTATCATATGACTCGTAACTATGGTGAAGGCATTGGTTATTCTCGGTTTAAGAACTGGGATAAACCTCTGAAATCATATAGTGAGGATGATACTCCACCTGAATTATTCTCTACCTTTGTTAAAAGTGGTACACTTGATCTGAAGGCATCCAACTCTGAAGGAGGTTCTGAACCTGAACCCAAAGACTCAGAAGTTCCAAGTTCTTCTGAACCTAAAATTTCTGAGTCCAAAAGTTCTCAAGTTAAGGCTCAGAAGTCATCTGAACCTCTGAGAAATCAAGGTAAAGTTACTTCAGATCCTTGCTTGACCTTTGGAACTGTGATATACTCCAGATCAAAATCCAAGAATCAAATTAAGCCTAAACATTCTTGTCAAAGCTTAATTAATTCTAGATCTTGTGTTAATCATAGAAAACAAAGAAGGAATACTATTCAGAAGACTAACTCTAAAGGACCCATCAGAATATGGGTACCAAAATCTGAAATAATGTTTGCTTCAGATGCTCATGCAAGGAAAGGTAAAACAGCAGCCCTGGTACCTGGACAGTGGTTGCTCACGACATATGACGGGAGAAAAGCATATGTTCCAAACCCTAACTCTGAAAGAGGGAGGCTCTGTGGGATTTGGAGGAAAACAAAAAGGGAAGATCATTGGTACAGGTACAGTTGGTAATTCTTCTCTTTCCATTAAAGATGTTTGGTTAGTTGATGGACTTAAACACAATCTATTGAGCATTAGTCAATTTTGTGACAATGGGTGTGTTGTTACATTTAATAAGGAATCATGTACTGTATCAAAAGACTCTGACAAATCTGTAGTATTCAAGGGAATGAGAGTTGGCAATGTTTATAAAGTAAACTTTTCTGATTTGGTTGACCAAAAGATTATATGTCTTTTGTCTCTGAGTGATGAGAAATGGCTATGGCACAAGCGTCTTGGTCATGCTAACTGGAGGTTGATCTCTAAGCTTAGCAAACAAAAGCTTGTTAGTGGTTTGCCTGACATTGATTATCACTCAGATGCACTTTGTGGCTCATGTCAAAAAGGAAAATTTGCTAAGACTTCATTCAAGTCTAAAAACATTGTCTCTACTTCCAGACCCTTAGAATTGCTTCACATTGATCTGTTTGGTCCTGTTTCGACAGCCTCTATCAATGGTAAAAAATATGGATTGGTCATGGTTGATGATTTCAGTAGATGGACTTGGGTGAAATTCCTACGTTCTAAGAGTGAAGCACTTGTGGTGTTCAGTGACTTCTGCACACAAATACAAAGTGAAAAGGATCTTCGGATTCTGAAGGTTAGAAGCGACCATGGGGGAGAGTTCGAAAATGACTCTTTCGAATCTTTCTGCTCAGAGCATGGAGTAATCCATGAATTCTCTTCTCCTAGAACACCACAGCAGAATGGTGTTGTAGAAAGAAAGAATAGATCTTTGCAAGAAATGGCTCGTACCATGATGCTTGAGTCTAACCTAGCTAAGTTCTTGTGGGCAGAAGCCGTGAGTACTGCTTGCTATGTTCAGAATAGAATCTACATCAGACCTATTCTGAACAAAACTGCTTATGAACTGTTCAAAGGAAGAAAACCAAATATTTCTTATTTTCATCAGTTTGGATGTACTTGTTATATTCTAGACAACAAGGTCTATCGAAAGAAATTTGATGCTAGAGCTTATAAGGGTATCTTTATAGGCTACTCTGAACGCTCAAAAGCATACAGATTGTATAATTCTGAAACTCACACAGTTGAAGAATCTATACATGTTAGATTTGATGATAAAGAGCCTGACGATAAAATGTCAGAGCAAGCTGAGACTTTTGCAGAATTTCAAGTTTCCTCAAATTCTGAGTGTGAAGATCTCTCCATTGCTGTATATCCATCTGAGACTCAAAATGAAGATATCTCTGAAGGCCTTGAAACTGAAGACCCTTCAGAAACTGAACCCTCTCAGACACCTGCTCCACCTAAGAGTAAATTCAAGTATAGATCATCTCATCCTGAAGAGCTAATTGTTGGTAACAAGGATAGCCCAAGAAAGACCAGATCTGCTTTCAAAGAGGATGAATCCCTAGTTGGGTTAATTTCATTAATTGAACCCACAAACATAGAAGAAGCACTCTCAGATGATGGGTGGATTGTTGCAATGCAAGAAGAACTCAATCAATTTGAAAGAAATGATGTTTGGGATCTGGTACCAAAACCCAAACACAAGAACATTATTGGAACAAAATGGGTATTCAGAAACAAGTCAAATGAAAAGGGAGAAGTTGTCAGAAATAAAGCTAGACTGGTTGCACAAGGTTATAGTCAGCAAGAAGGCATAGATTTCACTGAAACCTTTGCACCAGTAGCAAGACTTGAGGCAATTAGACTTCTCTTGTCCTATGCAGTTAATCATGACATCACTCTATTTCAAATGGATGTTAAGAGTGCATTTCTGAATGGAGTAATTTATGAAGAAGTCTATGTTAAACAACCTCCTGGCTTTGAAGATATAAAGTGTCCTGATCATGTTTACAAATTGAAGAAATCTCTGTATGGTTTGAAACAAGCTCCAAGAGCTTGGTATGAAAGGTTAAGTATATTTCTTCTAGAAAATGGTTTTGAAAAAGGACATGTTGATAACACTCTCTTTAGAAAAACCTTAAAAACTGATATTTTGATTGTTCAGATTTATGTTGATGATATTATCTTTGGTTCAACTAATGCTTCTCTTTGCAAGAATTTCTCTAAGCTTATGCAGGATGAATTTGAAATGAGTATGATGGGAGAACTAACATTCTTCTTGGGAATTCAAATCAATCAAAGAAAAGAAGGAGTATATGTGCATCAAACCAAATACACAAAGGATTTACTGAAGAAATTTGGTCTTGAAGATTGTAAACCAATGTCAACTCCTATGCATCCCTCTAGCTGTCTTCTGAAGGAAGAATCTGAAGGCAAAGTAGATCAGAAATTATACAGAGGTATGATTGGTTCCCTCCTTTATCTCACTGCATCTAGACCAGATATCTTGTTCAGTGTATGCTTGTGTGCTAGATTTCAATCAGATCCTAGAGAGTCTCATCTAACTGCTGTTAAGAGAATCTTTAGATATCTGAAAGGAACCACTAATCTTGGATTACTTTATAAGAAATCCTTAGATTATCAGCTTATTGAATTCTGTGATGCTGACTATGCTGGTGATAAAATTGAAAGGAAGTCCACTAGTGGAAACTGTCAATTTCTAGGTGAAAACCTTATATCATGGGCTAGTAAGAGACAAGCAACTATTGCTCTATCTACAGCAGAAGCAGAGTACATCTCAGCTGCTAAGTGTTGCACGCAATTGCTCTGGATGAAACATCAGTTGGAGGACTATCAGATAAGGATAAGTAGTATACCACTTCTCTGTGATAATACTGCTGCTATCTGTTTGTCTAAGAATCCTATTTTGCATTCAAGAGCTAAACACATTGAGATCAAACATCACTTCATTAGAGACTATGTTCAGAAGGGAGTAATTAAGATTCAATTCATTGATACTGAGCATCAATGGGCTGATATCTTTACCAAACCTCTTGCTATTGATCGTTTCGATTTTATCAAGAAAAATCTGAACATGGTTTTTATTTCTGAATGATATCTCTGAATGCTGTTAACTCTGAATGAATAAACTGGTTCTGAAGGGCCTCAGAAGTTTGGACGGCTCAGAAACTATTATATAGGTTCTGAAGCACTCTCTCATCTGAAGCAATCAGAATTATTTATTATTAAATATGATTTCTTGTGACTCAGATACCTACTCTAAGTGTTAGTTGACCACTCAGTTTCTCTAACTGACAGCTGGCTTCTGAAAACACTACTTATCTGTGTAACTTCCCATCATGTCTAGTAACCGCTGGGTAATGAAGGAGAGCTAATGATGATTTTATTAAAAGTAACTGCCAAGCCCCCATTACGTCACTATCACTTCTCACGTTTTCAATATTTTGAAACTTCCACTATAACCATTTCTGACACTCCTAAATCCCCTCAGAAATCTCCTATTAAAGATTCTGAGTCTACCCCAATAGCAATGGACGTAGACCAATCTGAACCCTCAAATGTTCAAAATTCTGAAGTCCCTGCTGAATCCCAAACTGAACCCCTTCAGACTTCATCTCCTAAGCCAACCACTTCTGAACCAAACCCCTCATCCATTCAAACCACTCCACCTTTTCCTGGAACTGATTCAGATCTTGAAGAAACTCGTCTTCATTCTGAAACAATTCCCTGTTTCACCATGGTACTTAACAATTCCCTTTTACCGTTGAATGCATTTACTGCTGGTGGTTGTTTGCTGTGTGCATTTACTACCCTGTAACTTGTGCTTTGACTGACCCGTTTTTGATAATGACAAAGGGGGAGAAAATATTATTTCATTTCCTATGGCAGTGAAATTATTTCTGAAGCTCTAAAGATCACATTTTCTGAACTCTACTCTTGTTAAGTTATATTAAAGTCTTTTAAACTTTTAATGAGGGGGAGTAATAGATTTTGTCCAACATAAATTCATATAATATAAGATACGCTTGCAAACCATATCTTATATTTGTCAATCTGAAGAAATAGAGCTTGCAAACCTCTAATTCTGAAGGTAGAATATATGAAATTATATTTGACATTAAATATTACTCTTAGACTGTTTTATATTTATCATTGATAAACTTTTGAAGCTTATCAGACTCAGGGGGAGCTTGCAAACCTCAGAACCTGAAGTCAAGATGTTAAATAAAAACAACAACAATTGATTTTAAATACATATAGTTGTCATCATCAAAAAGGGGGAGATTGTTGGAACAAAATTATGATTTTGTATCTCCTTAATTGATTTTGATGATAACAATGTATTTAAGGTTAAATTGGAGTACTAATAATTTAATTCAGTGTGCAGGATTAAAAGTTAAAATTTGCGTACTAAAGAACCTTAGAATTTCTGAAGGAATTACTTCTAAGCTCACCAGATCTGAAGCAAGTGAAACTCTGAAGTTATTATCTGAACCTTAGAATTTCTGAAGGAATTACTTCTGAGCTCACCAGATCTGAAACAAGTAATTCTGAGCCTATCAAAATCTGAAGAACATCTGAGCTCACCAGATCTGAAACAAGTAATTCTGAGCCTATCAAAATCTGAAGAACATCTGAGCTCACCAGATCTGAAACAAGTAATTCTGAGCCTATCAAAATCTGAAGGCTCGTCAGATATAAGTGTTAAGCTACATTTGAGAGTACAATTTTATTGAAGACTGTGCCTGACTAAGTCCAAACGCAGAAACCAAGAATGAAAAGGTTTGACCATGGAAAGGTCCTTTTCAAGTCAGGCTTCAGAAACGATTATTTCCTTATTTGGCTTTCACCAAGGTTCAAATATCAAAAGCCAAAAGGAATCTCTCATTTTGTAGTAAACGTTAAGCTCCTAAGCTACTGCAAATCAGAACAGCTAATAAGCTCACTGATCTATACAAAGGAGCGTCTCAATTCTTCAAACGGCTATAATCTTCAACGTTCATTTTATCATCTATAAAAGGAAGAAGATTTGTGAAGAAATGAAATCAAGACTTAAGCTTCTGAACGTGCTGAAACTCTGTCAAATTCTGAAGCTATCAAACACTTAGAAACTTTGTGATAATTTTCTAAGTTAGTCTTGTAACTGCGTTGTATTTTGTAAACACCTCTGATTGTATATCAAGTGTTAATCTCTTATCTTTATTAACATTAAAACCAGTTTGAAGTCTCTTGCTTTGTGCTTGAGCATTGGAAGTCTCTTGCTTTGTGCTTGAGCATTGGAAGTCTCTTGCTTTGTGCTTGAGCATTGGAAGTCTCTTGCTTTGTGCTTGAGCAGTTAGAAGTCTCTTGCTTTGTGCTTGAGCAGTTTGAAGTCTCTTGCTTAGTGCTTGAGCATTTGTAATCTGAGTGATTATAGTGAAATCTCTTGTGAAGGACAAGAGGACTGGACTACTCCTGTTAGTGGGAGGAACCAGTATAAAAATTCTGAGCATCTCTCTCTAACCCTATCCTCATATATTGTGTGTGTTATACCTTATCCGCTGCAATTTGTTTTAACTTAGAAAAAGTCTCACACAATTCAACCCCCCCCCCTTCTTGTGTGTTTTTCAACCTTCAGTATGGAGATCTAGGAGAAATTTTATAAGGGCCCTTAAAGTGGGGGATGTTTGGCTTGATAAACCTCTCCTTATAAGGGAGGCGGTGGTGAACTTCTTTGAGAACCATTTTTCGGCTTCTTTGTCAATTCGTCCCAAGTTGGATGGGGTGTTGTTTCCAAGGGTGTCACAAGTAGATAATTCTTTTCTTACGGCGCCGTTTTCCCTTGAAGAAATACATTTGGTGGTTAAAGAAAGTGATGGGAACAAGAGTCCGGGGCCGGACGGTTTTAATTTCGCTTTCTTCAAGAATTGTTGGGATCTTCTCAAAGTGGAGATTAGAATTTTGTTTGATCAATTTCACGGGATCGGAAGCCTTCCTAAATGTTTGTTATCCTATTTTGTGACTCTAATTCCAAAGGTAAACTCGCCTTTTGGATTGTGGGACTATAGGCCTATCTCGCTCCTTGGGTACTTGTATAAATTAATGCCAAAGTGCTATCATCTAGATTGGGTAAGGTGATGAATGGTATTATTGCCGCAAACCAATTGGCGTTTATCAAAGGAAGCAGAAACCTTGTTGATAGAGTGTTAGTGGTGAATGAATTAGTTGATTTAGCCAAAAGGCAAGGTAAAGAATGCTTAATCTTTAAGGTGAATTTTGAGAAGGCCTATGATTTCGTAGATTGGGGTTTCTTGGAATACATGCTTAGGCGGTTTGATTTTTGTGAGAAATGGATTGGTTGGATCAAAGCTTGTGTTTGTGGTGGCAACCTTGCGGTGCTTGTGAATGGGAGTCCAACGGGTAAAATTAACATTCAAAGGGGTCTTAAACAAGGGGACCCCCTTGCTCCGTTCTTGTTTCTTTTAGTTGTGGAAGGTTTGGGAGGGGCGATGAGAAGAGCGGGAGAAATTGGTCTCTTTAAGGGGTTTAAAATCCGGAATAATGGGCCAATTATTTCTCATTTACAATACGCGGATGATACTCTTTGCATTGGTGAAGCCTCGGTGGATAACCTTTGGGCCTTGAAAGCAATTTTAAGAGGCTTCGAACTAGCTTCCGGGTTAAAAGTGAATTTTTGGAAGAGTTGTCTTATTGGAATTAATGTGGGTGAGGATTTTATGGAGTCGGCGTTCACTTTTCATAATTGTATTAGAGGAGGGATCCCGTTCAAATACCTTGGTCTCCCAGTAGGGGCACATCCTAGGAAGGCTTCTACTTGGGATCCAATGGTTAACTCGTGGGGGAACAAACATGTTAGCTTCGGTGGAAGGTTAGTTCTTATTAATTCGGTTTTGAATTCCATACCGGTGTTTTACTTGTCGTTTATGAAAATGCCGGTGTTAGTTAGAAAGAAAGTGGAGCGTATTCAAAGGGAATTTCTTTGGGGTGGTGTTAATGGTGGTAGCAAAATTAGTTGGGTGAAATGGAAAGTTGTTTGTCTTGACAAAAATAAGGGGGGGCTTGGTGTTAGAAATTTAAATTTGGTGAATATTAGTCTTCTCTCTAAATGGAGATGAAGGTTACTAAATATAGAAGATAGGGCTCTTTGGAAGGAGGTGTTGGTGGCAAAATACGGTCCTCACATTTTGTCTAAAGCTTGTTGGTCGATGACTCCTTTACCTCATTTTTCTTCTATTTGGTGGAAAGATATTTGTGCCATTGAAACTTGTGTGGAGTCCGGCTCTTGGTGGGATAATGTGATTGCTCATAAGCTTGGTAATGGACTCTCAACTAGCTTTTGGTTGGATCGTTGGATTGGGGAAGATTCGTTGATGGTGAAATTCCCTCGATTGTATTCTCTTTCTCTTCAAAAAGAGGCGATGGTAGGTGAGTTGGGGGAAATGGTGGGCGGTAGGAGTGTGTGGAGTTTTGTGTGGAGGCGCACATTGTATACTTGGGAGGAAGAATGGGTGAATCAACTCTTGGTTCTTCTTTTTAATGTGGTGTTGTCGTTTGATGTTGATAAGTGGGTTTGGAAGTTAAACCCGGAAGAGGGGTTCTCGGTTAATTCCGCTTTTTCGTCCCTTTCGGAATTAGAGTATGAGCCGGTTAGTTGTGATTTTGTCTTGAATATTTTGGCAACAATTTGGCATAGCCCGGCACCTTCGAAGGCTGTTGCTTTCTCTTGGCAACTTCTCCTAGACCGTATTCCGACGAGGGAGAATCTCCTTAGAAGAGGTAGTATTCACCTTGCTTCCGAGAGGTGTTGTGTTTGGTGTCCGCTTTCCATGGAATCGTCTTGTCACTTGTTTCTCCATTGTAAAGTGGCACATGTGGTGTGGTATGATATCTTCAAGTGGTTAGGTTTGGTGATTGTGATGCCGGCCAATCTTTTCTACCTCTTTGATTGTGTGAGTGGCGCGACGAAGAATAAGAAGATTCGAAGTGGCTTTCTTTTGGTGTGGCATACGGTTATTTGGGTTTTGTGGAGAACTCGCAATAATGTCATTTTCAAGAATCTTGTGGTAGATCCGAAAGTGTTGGTTGACGAGGTAAAAATCCTCTGTTGGAAATGGAGTGCGGATAGATTGAAAATCTCGCCGTGTTTGTTTTATGAGTGGTCTTGGGATCTAGGAGAGTGCTTTTCTAGATAGCTTGTTTTTGCTCTTGTTTTTGCTCTTTTTACATTGTGTTGGAAGCCTTGTTTTGACTTGTGGTGTTGTTGTTTCACTGCTGGGCGTGTTCCCTTGGGGGGTGGAGGTGTTTTTTCTTGTTTTTGCCCCTGTGTAGTTTCTTGTTTTTGCCCTTCCTTTGGCACTTCTTATGCCTTGGTTGGTGGCTTAATAATATTAATCATTTTAAAAAAAAAAACAGTGTGTCAGTGTCACCCTTAGTTTGACTCGGGACGGACCATAAATATTGACTAATGGGGGCAAGGTTATAATTATATGCAAAACGTATTTTTTTATACTAAATAGTAACATTATTATTTTTATTTTTTGGGTCAAATAAATTAATGGCTAGAATTTCACATTTTAAAGTCAGTCCTATAAATAGAATTTCACACGAACATTATTATTATTATTAAGCGATAAACGAGATTTTTTTTTTTTAATAAATTATAATGAGATGTTATGAAAATTCTATATTTTATTTTAAAAAATTTGATGATAATTCACGTTTTATAGATTATAAACCATCAATTTGTTCCTCTACATCCATTAAAAATACGATAGAGAATGATAGTTCAGTGATAGCCTTAATAGTTAATGGATTAAAATAGTTTGAAGATTACTTAATTAATATATTTCTATAGTTTAAGAATCAAATTGGAGAGATCTTGAAGACCAAATTAATGAATTATAGTTTCTGTCAACATATATTTCTATATTATACAAAGAGTTGTAGGATTTTTTTTTTTTTCCTTTTTATTTTTACCACTATTAGAAAATTCAACTCTCATAAAATTTTGTAATTGATTTTACACACAATTTATAAGAAAGAAACTCATTTAATTGTCTCACTTTTATTGAATGATGGGGGCAAGATGCTATTTCAAAGTGAAGACCAAAATTTATATATCTATTAAGCAACACAAAAATTTAAATGTGTGAGGCAGCTTCCCCATTTCCTATGACTGCATCCGTGTCTATCGGGGCAATAGTTAAACATATAAAAAAAAAAAAAAATTAATGTGAAAAAAAAAGTTTTTATATATTTAATATGTTGAATACACAAATTTTAAGATATAATTTCTATATTGGTATGCTTAACTAGTGTTTATGAGGCACTGTTTAGCATATTCCTTTGTTTTATATACATTCATTTGATACCCACCCATATGCCTTTTTGTGTGATTCATCCAAAAAAAAAAAATATATAGGAAATAAGATTCTCTACATTTACAATGACAAAACTATGTATTTGGTCCCTTATGTTTTTTTAGGTTTTAATTTGATCCCTTACGTTAAAAAGTTTCAATTCTGTTTAATTGGACATGTGTCGCAGTGTCAGAATGTCCACGTATCTGTCCACATATGCAAACCGTCTGTCACATGTGACAAAATTGACGAAAAGAATCAAATTGAAACCTAAAATAAATGTAAGGGAGCAAATTAAAACTTTTTAAACATAAGAGATAAAATTAAAACTTAAAATAAACGTAGTAAGAGACCAAATATACAGTTTAGCATCTAATGCATAATCTATATAATCAACATTCTTATCTCTCATTTTTTGTGGTAAAGATTAGGTATCATGTCCCACTATAACACTTCCTAATCCTATGCATGAAATATTCACCCCAAAGATGAAATATTGATCCTAGATCAAATGAAAGTAATAATAACCTTAGCAGAGGTGGAATCAAAGACCTTCGGTAATTTTTCCCTTAATTAGTTAACATTATTATTATTATTATTATTATTATTATTATTATTATTATTATTATTATTATTATTATTATTATTATTATTATTATTATTATTATTATTATTATTATTATTATTATTATTATTATTATTATTATTATTATTATTATTATAAGATAATAATAATTATTTTAAATGACATGTTGGTTGTGACTAAAAACGAAGTATTAAGGGAGATACTATGCAAGAATTTATTGGAACGAGATTGTGTGAGTGGATTGGATTGGGTAAAAAACCTCATACATTTTCTATCAAATCAAAACAACCTAATCAGATCATTTTAGAACGCGTCAAGATATTTATTCAACATTTTTTTTGTACAATGAGATATTTATTCAACATTATTAATATAAATCTCATCATCAATTTGCCCTAAACCTACACTTTTTTTTTTTTAAAAAAAAAAGGGAACTTTAAGATTGATCAGGTAGAATTTAATGGCAAATATATAATAGGCTTAAATATGTTTTTGGTCTCTGCAATATACATTTGTTTTGAAAAGAGCCCCTGTAAAAAAAAAATTTGATTTTAATCCCTGCAATTTATAAAAACTTTGAAAAGAGCCCCTGAATAGGAATTTTGGATGACATGTCACTTAAATTTACATGTGGCATACGCTGACAGGGATAATTTAACTGACGTGACACATTTTTTGACACGTGGACATTACATATCATTTTTCTTTTTTTAAAAAAATTACCACATGTTCATCACTTTGAAAAAAAATTCTCTTTCTTCTCTCACCTTTCTCTCTCTATATTCTCTCTTCTCTCACATGTTCATCAACAACAAGAACCACATGAGTTTTACGGTGAGCCAACCCAGATACCGGTGGTACTCCGGTGGTGGTGCGGCGGCCGGCGCGGCAGCGCCACCACCGGTGCTAAAAAAACTCATCTTTTTTAAAAAAAAAACACTTTTTTCAATATCCTTTTTGATTTTGATTCCGAAAATCAACTTTGTTTTTTGAAATAACACTTAAAAATCTCTAAATCTAAGTTTTTATTTTTGAAATAACACTTAAAAATCTCTTCACCGAAATCTGCATCTTCCTTCTCAACAACTTAACTCTCCCACCTGACAAAGTACTTGCCGTCTACGTCGAATCAGCTGGTTCACCGTTCGTCTTTTGCGGCGCCGTCACTATTTCCCGTCCTTCCGCCGTTTCAGTTGAAGATCTGGCGACTTTGCCGTTTCTTGATGTTGCTGGTGAGAAGAGGATTGAAAGGTTAGCGATGAAAGATGGTGAGAATTTGTTTAATTTTATGCAATCTTTGTGTGGTGTTGATGGTTCGAAATTGATTGTTCCGATGGATAAGTTGGATTGGTGGTTTAAGAAGTTTCAAGAAAGGGCTAAATGTGATCCTGAATACTTGAAGGGTGTGGATGAATTTTTAATCCCTTTTTTACTTTTTTATATTAATTTTTTTTTTGAAAATGGAAAAAGTAATTTTTATTTTAAAAATTAAAAGAAAAATGACTTTACAATGCCACGTCAGCATAAAGTGGACACGTCGTCTTTAAATCCTAGTCAGCATTTGCCACGTCATAAAAAATGTGACATGTCATAAGAGAATCCGGCTCAAGGGCTCTTTTCAAAGTTTTTACAAATTGCAGGGATTAAAATCAATTTTTTTTTTGACAAATTGTTATTCCTCCTTACCTTTCTCTCTCTAAAACTTTTTCTCCAACTTCTCTCCTCTCAAACCTAGCCGCCGGGTTTGCTTACCCTCAAGATCCAAACGTCCCTTTCCGATGTAGATGGTGGTGGTGGTGCGATGGGCCTCCCAGCTCCGTACCACCATGCTCGTCCCTGTTTTGCTCCGAACCACCATGCTCCTCTGCCGTTACTCCGCTCCGCCGGCGTCACTGTTGTTCTCTTTTTTTTTCTTCTGGGGTTTCTGCTATTTTCTCGTGTTAGTTGCTTCGCGTTCAGGTGGTGGTGGTGTTTTGGTGTGGTGATGGTTTCGGTTGTCTTGGGTACTGCTTCCATCGCGTTTTTTTCCGGTGGTAGCAAGGTTATGCCGGCGGTGTGGTGATGGTTTTGGTGTGGCTCGTTTTGGTGCTTACAGGGCGTGTTTTGGAGGTCTGGTCAGATTGGTGTTTTGGTGTGTGGGGGTTTTGTGTTCGGTGCTCTGGCTCAGGAGGTTCTTCGTTTCTTCTCCGGCGATTCCTTCACCGGTGGAGGTCTGGGGCGGATTGTTTTTCGTGTTAGGTGTTTGGGCTCCGGCGCTTCCTTCTCTGGAAGTGTTGGCTGTGGGTGTTTAGGTTTCAGATTTGTCTTTCTCCGGCTCCGGCTGCCGTTGGTCAGTGGCTTTTTACTCCTCCGCTGTTTCTTGTTTTCACCCTTCAGGCTTTTTCTCGTGTTGCTCCGCCTATTTCGAAGTGGTTTGTTTGGTTTTTGGACCGGCTGTTGTTCCGGGTTCTTGTTTGGGGTTTTGCTCTAGTTGTGCTTTGGTTTTAGTGGTTTGTTTGGCGGAGCAGCTGACTTGGGTTTTGGCTTCGGGTGTGGATCTGCTTCGGCGGAGGAGGTGAGGTGTTGGGGTTAGGGTGTTGCTACGGCGGCTGCGTTGTTGTGGGATTTTCGGGTCTGACGGCCATTAGTGTGGATTGGTGATGGAGGTGGTGGTCCATTGGTCACGACGTGGTGAGGCTTGGTGTTTGTCCTGATATGCTCGAAAGGGCAAGGTGCGTAGACACTCCGTGTTGACGGTAGTTTGTTTGCTTTATCGTACCTTTAGGACGTTCTGAGGTGGAAGGGTTAGGCGGTAATTGGTGATTGAGTTGGGGTGGTGGGTGTTGGCAGGGTGGTGACTTGGACCTGTGGTTGGCGTTTGGACGAGGTTTGGGATGGTTATTGTCGTTTGCGTGGTTCCTCTACGATACTGGAGTCCCTGGACATTTTCAAATTGTTGAGATTTGCAGGACTCTTTGAGTCGCTGAGGGGTTTGCAGATATCTGGTATCGGATCGAAGTCTACTGCATCGGTATTGATCGTCGGTTCTCTTTCTTCCGGTGTCCCCCTACTTTCGACTTAAGGCGCTGCTTCCGGGATTCTGATGGGCCGAGTAATTTTAATTCGAGTTCGGAAGTTAGGGTCTAGTGGTGTCTCCTTGGGTTGGGTTGGGGTCTTCCCCAGTAGTTTTTAGGGAATATTAGTTGGTGTCTGTGTAGGGGTGGATTGGGGTGTTGCTTTGGTGTTTCTGTTGTTTGGTATTTGTGTTTTTGCAATACCTTTCGTTTGTATGTTCCCTCCAATTCCTATACTTCTTGTGTAGGAATTGTGTTTTTAATAAAATTTTGCCGTTCAAAAAAAAAAAATCAATTTTTTTTTTACAAGGGCTCTTTTCAAAACAATTGCATATTGCAGGGACCAAAAGCATATTTAAGCCTATATAATATATTAAAATAAAAATAAAATGAGTACAAATGGTTCAGAAGATAATTAGGTAGAACCATATCTATGGAACAATAATATATCCATGAATTAATTTTACACATTTCAAAGTTTTTAGTTTCGCATTTAAATCTCATCATCAATAATATGCCCTAAGTCTACACAATCTTTCTCTATTCTAAAAAATATTGCTCATTGTATATCATCTCCATATACATAGATCTTTTTTTACCATCGAATTGCACTATAACATATTCAAGTTAATTATATATGATAAGCACTGAAATAAATGAGGCTGATTTGTGACCTGATGCTCCAATGAGATAAAAGATAATTAAAATAGGTTAATGCATAAAGATGTTCAACTTAATTTTTTTGAATCCATAAATTAACAACCATCAAAATTATAAAGAAACATTTGAAAGTACGAAATTAAACATGAAACATAAACACAATCGAAGGAAAAATAGAAACATAAGTTGAACAATCTTCAATATTAGACATTGCTATATGCCTTTCTCTTTAGCTTCATCATCATCATCGGAAGGCAATTCATTCAAGTCAAATATTTTCTTTCCATGCTCTTCATTTTCAGGCACCGAGGCAGGTGCTTCTTCTTCATTTCTCCCACTGCCACCAGCGCTGGAGGACTCCGTGGGCGCTCCAATTGACCTATTTAGATCAATGACAAGTTCACGGACCACTTCTAACACCTCTTCATCCACCTTGTTAGCACGACCATCATCTGAAAACAATTAACCACACAATAAAAAACACACATTCATAAGTTTAAGATTATGATCCATTTGTTTAATTAAGATTATTAGGAAAATATTGGTTTTTTATTATGTTTGTGTAAATTTTTTTAGAAACCATTATATTAAAAGGTTATTTTTATGCTGAAAATGGAAAAAACTATTTTCATTTGGCTTTTGAAAAAAAAAAATCACTTTAAAAAAAGGAGAAATACAAAATCTCTTTTAAAAATAACTTTTTCTATATATTTCTTCTTTAAATCTCTAAAAGATTATTCATGAACATATATAACCAAAACACCGTGCATAAGCTTCTTATTTTTATTTTTAAAATCATCATATTTTATTATATTCAACCTTAATTTTGTACAGAAGTACTAACAGGGAACATGAACAAAGTCTAATAAGCCTGCACCAAAAATATAACTAAAACGTAATTGTGTATATGTATGCGACATGAAAAATCATTATGTTAAAAACGTGATTTTTATGCTGAAAATAAAAAACTATATATCTTCATGCTTTTGAAGAAGATTAGTTGTTATTAGAAAAGAGAAATACAGAACCTCCTTGTATAATTTTAAACAAACATAAAATAGCATACTTTAATTTTCTTAAAAATCGATATAAAATAATCTCTAAACTTTGTACCCAAAAAAAAAAAAATCTCTAAACTATGCATATCAAAATGAAAATAAGACTAAAACATAAAAAATGTTTGTAAAAAACCATAATCTTAAACAGACTTTCAAGATTGCTAATGCTATTAAAAAATGATATAGTTAGGTTTTAGATCATATATTTACCCTCAACCACAAGGATCTCAGCCACCGGTGCAGTGGGGGTAAAGGTAGGAGGAGGAAAGAATCCACGGTGTGGACGCTCGGGATGCGTGCGCATATGTCCAAAAGCAGCCCTCCATGATGCAAATTTCTTATTACATTCCGGACATGTTGGTATCCCAGCCGGAGGGTCTCTAACTAAATTGCCCTTTCTCTTCTTAAGAGGTTGGACACGATCATTTCGACCACTTTGCTCGACCACAGATGTATTCGAACCATCCCCAATCAAAGCAACACTGATAGCCCTAGGAACCCTACCTTGGTCCCCACCATCTTCATTAGTGCCACCAATGCCGTTTTCATTGGTAATCTTCTCATCATTGCCGGTGTTCAATTCCGCAAGAACCTCTTCGGAAGTTTGGGCAATTGTTTCCAAACCCTCACCGGTAGGGTTTGTTTCATTGGGTGTGTGTGGAGGGGTATTGGGTGGTGAGGGGTTGTTGTTGGTTGAAGTTGAGTTGTTAGAAACGTTTTGGTCCATGGTGATGATGAGATTGAGAGAATGAAAAACGATGTCTAATGTAAATGAGTGAATTGTGATGTTGTGTGTGTCTCGGCTTTGGTAAATGTGAAGGGTTTATATAAGAATTGATGGAAGCACACATGGAAAATGAGTTAATGTTACATTTTTATTGTAATGATGCAATCATTTGTGAAACAATGTCTAAGTGCCTTTTGGAGGGAAAAAGCTGGCGGTATTCCATGTCTATTAGAATTTTAAAATGAAATTTTTTATATGTATTTTATTTAATTATAATTATAATATTTGCTATAAATTGTTTATATGTATTATAATATTTGATGGTGCCTTTCAGTTACATGCACTTTTTATATGTAGTATATAATTATATAATATTAGCTATATATAATTCAATAATATTTTACGTTTTTAAATAGAAAGGTTAAATTTTTCATTTTTCTTTGGAATACTGAAGGTTAACTTTTTTTTTTTTTTTTTTGGCTTGACTATAAATTCATGCATTAGAGATTTTAATAATTAATATCAAGATTTTAGTACAGTGATTTTTTTTAACGTGCAGTAAGATTTTAATAATAAATAATATAGTTCAATATAGATGCAATGTATATATGAAAAATAGTTTTATATTAATTAACATCAGTAAGAAGTGAGAAGTCATAAAAAGAAAAATACAATGCCACATGTAGTCCACTTCATAACCGGAATTTAAATAGCTTCAAAATATTGAACTTTTTATTGAACATCAATGTAATTTTTTATATTAATAATCCTATAGTTCTTGGAGTAAGGGTTTCGAAAATTCCGAGTTCGGTTGTAATGTAAGTAAATTTCAATATAGAATTATTCTCAATATAGGAATCCAACCTAAGTTATCTTTAATGATTCGTCATAAGAAAAGTTCCAAACTATTTGAGCTCAATTACTTAAGTTCGTCGATGTAATTAAGTTTAGTTTACACTGAGATAATGTATATATGTCCACAAATAATAAATTTAGAATGAAGTAAATAATTGATATAATTCAGTCCAAAAATAAACCTTATTATATATTTAGTAAAATGTAATAAAATATTTTATACATTATCTAACTTTCATAATTATAAAATTAATATTTTTTTTTTGGTACATAGAGGAATTGACAAAGTAAATATAAGAAATTCTCACATAAGTGAGAGAGCCGGGATTCGAACCCCGGTCATGACGTCCATGCCTTGCAATTTCGGCAATTTTTTGCCAGTTGAGCTGGCAGAAAATTAATGTTTATTAAAAATATAAAGATCCACGTTTAAGTTGGACCAATTTTCTTTCAAAATAGAAGAAGCTTGGACGGTTAATATTAGATTCACCCCATTTCTTTTAAAAACCACATAAATTTCATCAATACTTGCATTATGTGCATGTATAGTGTGGGTCATGTGCATTGTAGGTGCTTATATGCGTGGGTGGGAGGGGTTTTTCATGTGATACTGAGATGAGAGGTAAATATTGGTCATAGATATATATACAATCATAATTTATGTAACTGAAAGTTATGTTAAGTTGTTAACCTTAAAAAAAAACAAAATTGAAATTTATTTAATTGATAGATCTATTTATTTAATTTGCAATGCATTCATATGTAATTCATATATTGATTAAATGCAAATTGTATTTATATTAAAATATTATAATATCCTTTTAGTTGTCAAAAAAAATAAAAATTATAATATCCTTTAGCAATAATCTTTTGTATCTTTGTATTTACTATTAGCAATAATTGTATATATTATTAGCTTCCTAATATAGACATACACACCTATATATTATTGCAAAGATCAATGAGAGCAAGAGATTCAATTCTTACATGGTATCACCTATTCTGATCCAAACCTAACCCTATTCTCATCACAGCCGCTGCTAAACCCTCTCTGTTTCACTATGACAAACTCAACCAGTCCCTCTGAAACTTCTGATGACACTTCATCAGCCCAATCCAATCCTCCTCTAGCGGTGAACAACAAATTCCACTCCGCTTTCGTTATCAACAACGTCAAAACCATTATTTCAGTGACGTTGGAAAATGATGTAAATCTCTACCTTTCCTGGTCTGCTCTTTTCAAAGTACAAGCACGAGTCCACAATGTGCTTGATCACATCATCCCTCCAACGGATGCACAAGACATCCAAGCATCGGCCGAACTCAAGGCTACCGATTCTAATCTTTGGAATCGACTTGTGCAGTGGTGTTACAGTGGATGTATGCCACAGTTTCACCGGATATTCTCCAATCTATCCTTATTGTTGATGACACTGCTGAAGAATGCTGGAAGCGCATTGCCACAATGTTCCATGACAACAAACATTCACGAGTAGTACAACTGGAAAACGAATTCAGTAATACACACCTGAAAAACTTTCCTTCAACCAAGGCTTACTGCAATCGTCTCAAAACCCTGTCCGATCAACTAGCCAACATTGATTCGCCAGTCACGAACACTCGTCTCGTCCTCAAAATGATTTCTGATTTCACCGACGCGTATTCCGGCTTCGAGACATACATTCAATAGCACGACCCTCTACCAACCTTTGCTAATGCACGATCGAGACTGGAGCTTGAAGAAAACACCATGCTTCAACATGCAACACATGATGCCTCAGCCTAGCCGAAGGCGCTCATCACCAAAACGGCCTCGTCAGACACCAAATGGGGTAATTTAACTAATATTTAAATTTGGTTTGAGACATTGTTTTTTGAGATTTTCTTTGCCACTCTACCAATTTTGAGGTGCACTCTATGAATTTACGTTTGTGTAGACTTTGCACACTTACATTTCATATTCACAAAAGGAATGTCGCGTGAAAATCACCCAAAAATCGAGAATTCATCTTTGTCACGATAAGATGCAAAACCTTTCATTGAATCCCATTTTGATAAAACTCATCAAACATTATATATACCAAAACTCCCTTTATAATTAAGCTCTAAGTACTTTTTTCTTGAGTTTAAAGAAGGGTGAACCTAAAATACATTAAACTATATAGAACTGCTTCTAAGAGGGAAAGATATCCCAATCATATGCATGCAAAATTAAAGAAAAACTAGAATTTTATCACTTCCCGCAAGAACAATGCACATTATCACTTTGTAGAGGGTCCGATTCTTGTTAGGCAAGAGGTGGTGTCCTTTTTTAGTGACCATTTTGATAGTGAAGATTGGCCACGTCCTACTCTTGATGGTATCGTTTTCCCCCAATTGTTGAGAGTTGAAGTGGAAGAGTTGACGATTACTTTTACTTTAGAGGAAGATGGTTCCAAGAGCCCGAGGTCGGATGGCTTTAACTCTTGATGGTTCCAAGAGTTTTGGGAGTTGTTGAAAGGCGATGTGCACATCTTATTTGATCAATTCTATGGGAATGCCCGTTTCCCCAAAGGTATGTGCTCTTATTTCCTTACTCTTATTCCTAAAGTCTCTTCTCCTCAAGCTATTGGGGACTTCCGGCCTATTTCTCTTCTCAGTTGCGTATATAATTAAGTTGATGGCTAAAGTGTTGACGACTCACCTAGCCAAGGTTATGAATGTGTTGATTCCTAATACACAATCGACCTTTATTAAAGAAAGACAATTAGTGGATGGTGTTGTTATGGTGGGATCTTGGTGAGTGGAGATGGGTGTTGGGGTGGAGGCGTAATCTTTTTGTTTTGGAGGAAGAGATTCACAATGCGTTGATGGAAGTGCTTGCTCTCGTGGTAATCACGAAAGCTAATGATAAATGGATTTGGGAGCCCGGAATTGAAGGTGAGTTCACAGTTAAATCTTCTTATGTTTTCCTTGATAATGCACTCAACATCTGTGTGCCATTGGCCACATTGGATATGTTTGCGTTTAATTTTATTTTGAAGAGTGGGGTGCCTTCGAAAGTGAGTGCACTGACGTGACAATTATTGTTGGACAAAATCCTGACGAGAGATAACCTTAGGAGGAGAAATGTGTTAAGTACAGATGCTTCGAGGTGTGTTTTTTGTGACAATGATGTGGAATCGGCGCGCCACTTGTTCCTTCATTGTAGTTTCACGGCGGCTGTTTGGTATGAGATCACGAGGTGGTTAGGGGTGGTTTTAGTGCTTCCACCTACGTTGTTGATGTCTTATGCTATGTTTGTTGGTTGTGGATCGAACAAGAAGTGTAGGAAATGCTTTTCCATTATTTGGCTAGCTTTTGTTTGGGGGATGTGGAAGGTGAGGAACGACCGTGTCTTTAATATCACTATGATTGATGTGCCAACAGTTATGTAGCTTCTCAGTTGCGTATATAATTAAGTTGATGGCTAAAGTGTTGACGACTCACCTAGCCGAGGTGTGTTTTTTGTGACAATGATGTGGAATCGGCGCGCCACTTGTTCCTTCATTGTAGTTTCACGGCGGCTGTTTGGTATGAGATCACGAGGTGGTTAGGGGTGGTTTTAGTGCTTCCACCTACGTTGTTGATGTCTTATGCTATGTTTGTTGGTTGTGGATCGAACAAGAAGTGTAGGAAATGCTTTTCCATTATTTGGCTAGCTTTTGTTTGGGGGATGTGGAAGGTGAGGAACGACCGTGTCTTTAATATCACTATGATTGATGTGCCAACAGTTATGTAGCTTCTCCAAAGGCTCTTGTGGCAATGGTTCTTGAATAATACCGCAAAACGGTTGTGTTTATTCTATTGTATGAATGGACTTGGAATCCAAAGGATTGTATGCTTAGATGACTGTCCTAGTGTAGTGTTATTTTTGTCCCTGTTGGGGTTCTCTATTTTTGCTACTGCCTGTGTTGGTTCCCTTGGGGACTTTTGTATGTACTTTGCTTGGATTAATTGGTACTCCTTGTGGCAATTATTGTCTTTAATAAAATTTGTTTCCTCAAAAAAAAATTCTTGTTCTGCAGCCCCAAATACAAGGATTTAACCGGAAAAAAACCATCGGACGAAGGCAACCACCTGCACCTATCATCAGTGCCTCTATACATTTGAACCTGCAGCAAGAAATTCTGCAGATCATGCAACGAAACAGCCTTTGTAGTTGACAGTTCAGCAGTCCAAGTAAAATTCCATGACCAAACATTAAGCTCCCACGAACTCATCTCCGCAATATTTCTGTCTTGCGGTAACGTTTGTGTAGACTTGCACACCTACATTTCATATTCACAAAAGGAATTAATGTCGCTTGAAAATCACCTAGAGATCGAGAATTCATCTTTGTCACGATAAAACTCATCAAACATTATATATCAACTTCTCCCTTTATAATTAATTAAGCTCTATAAGTACTTTTTTTCTTGAGTTTGAAGAAGGGTGAACATGAACCTAAAATACATAAAACTATAAGAACTACCTCTAAGAGGGAAAGATATCCCAATGATATCATATACATGCAAAATTAAAGCAAAACTAGAATTTTATCACTTCCCGCAAGAACAATACACATTATCACTTTGTATTTATAGCTATATATAATATAGGCATAACATAACACATTAAGGAAAAATATTCTCCAAAAGGAGATATTTTCATGATTGAAAGTGAAACAAAAGACCACCTTAGTTCCTTGATTTCCAAGAAATGATTCCCATTGAATTAATTAACTTCCAATCGTCTTCCAAGACAAATAAATAACTTAAATAAACACTAATTATATACTTTAGAATTCCTTGTTTCTCTTTGTTTGATGAGCTTATAAAAAGGTGATAATTGTTTGCTATTGTAGAATTCTGTTTTTCCATAACTCTAGCTTTGTGCCATCTCTTGAAAACATGTTGTCTCAATCTCTTGGTCTCACTTTGTATGGCAATGAATGGCTTCAACAAAATCATGGTGTTGCCATTATTTTACAAAATTTGCCGCTCTTCCAAATACATACTAACAATATAGACAACATAAGTACATAAAATACAGGAAGCCTCGGATACTATACTTTTCATGTTTATATTTGAACCAAATACTATAATGCATGATGCAATCACATTAAAATGATAATCATGCATGTAATGTATATATTGCTCCACGGAGATCGGTAAAATAAGCAGTGGCGGAACCAGAAAAAAATTATTTAAAGGGTCATAAAATTTTTTAATGTATAAAAATTATGTAAAAAAATATAAGTCGTAAAAAGCACAAATATACTATTTGGCAATTCCAAATTTTAAACTTATAAATTCATATCAAGAAAATAAAAATTTATCTGATAAACATATTTCTTTATGTCATTTCATATTTATATAGGCTAGTTTAATTGGTAATTTTATCCAATATTATAAATTCAATTAGTTATCTATTATTTTTTGACAAATAAAATCAAAATTCATTATTATAAAATTAATCTGTATAGCTTAAAATAATACTCTAGGTAATCATCAATAATATAAACTAATATTTTTACTAATACTTGTTCCTTATAGTCATTAAAAAATATACTCTAAATTAATATTTACATTAATATTTGTACAAATATGTATACAGAATTATTTAAAATTATTAATAATATATTTACGTTAATACTATATCTATAAAAAAAATTATTTTTTTGAGGTGGGGAGGGGCCGTGACCGCCTCTGAAAATAAGTGATCATGTATAATAAACAAAAATGGTGAAATTTGAAAAACCCGATGAAGATCATGAAAGGTAATAATAACCTTGTACTTCTTAATTGGTTAAAGTGTTTTCATCAATTTACCTTTCGTCGTATGTTTCAACAATTTCTTATACGTCTTGTTTAAGAAATCATCCATTAATAAAATTTAGCCGATTAAAAAAAAAATCTTAGCAGAGGTTAGATCAGAGACCTACAATAATTAAAAAAATAAAAAATAAACATAATGACCTACAATCATTCAACGTCTGGATTCATTAGCAGTGAGAGAAGAAATTGTGCTTTTATGTATTTTTCCTTAACTAGTTAACATAATTATTATAATATTTTTCATTTTAAATGACGTGTTCTTGGATCTAATTGGGTAAAAAACCTCATAACATTTTATATCAAATCCAAACAACCTAATTGGTTGATTCGACCCTTTTGCATGGAGGAAATTGAAAGAGTAGTTGTGGAGAGTGATGGTAATAAAAATCCGGGCCCCGACGGGTTCAATTTTGCTTTTTCTCAAGGCTATGTGGGGGGTGGTGAAGGGTGAAATTCGAATTTTGATGGATCAATTTCATGGAATCGGAACCTTACCTAAAAGTTTTAATTCTTACTTTGTAACTTTGATTCCAAAGATCAACTCACAGTTCGCTTTAAGTGATTTTCGCCCTATTTCACTTCTAGGATGCCTTTATAAAATTGTAGCAAAGGTGTTGACGGCGAGATTGGCTAGGAAGATGGATCTCTTTGTGGCGTCGACCCAATCGGCTTTTCTAAAAGGTCGGCAACTTGTCGATGGTGTTGTGGTAATTAATGAGATTGTTGATCTAGCAAAAAGAAACGGGCAAAGCTGTTTAATTTTCAAAGTAGACTTTGAAAAAGCTTACGACTCGGTGGAGTGGAGCTTCCTTGATTACATGCTAGAGAGGTTTGGTTTTTGTGCTAAATGGAAGGATTGGATTAGAGCTTGTGCCTTTTCCGGGAATATGTCGGTTCTTGTTAACGGTAGTCCAACGGAAGAGATTAACATTCAAAGAGGATTGAAGCAAGGTGATCCACTTGCTCCTTTCTTGTTTCTTCTTGTTGCGGAGGGGTTGGGTGGCCTTATGAAGAGGGCGGTTGAGTTGCATCGTTTTAGTGGGTTCAAGGTGGGTGCTCAAGGAGTGACGGTGTCCCACCTTCAATACACGGATGACACCCTTTGTATCGGGGAGGCGTCAATTGCAAACTTATGGGCCCTAAAAGCGATTCTTAGGGGGTTTGAGATGGTATCCGGTTTAAAGGTCAACTTTTGGAAAAGTAATCTTATAGGGGTGAATGTGTCTCAAGACTTTATGTGTGTTGCTTCATCTTTCCTAAATTGCCGGGTAAGCTCTCTACCTTTTAGATATGTTGGTCTTCCTATTGGTGCGAACCCTCGCCGATTGTCAACTTGGGAACCCCTTATTACTTCTTTATGCAAAAGACTAGGTACTTGGAGTAATAAATATGTGAGCCTTGGTGGGCGTATTATCCTCCTCAACTCGGTTCTTAATGCTATACCGATATTTTACCTCTCTTTTATGAAAATACCGGTTCAAGTGTGGAAGCAAATTCAGCGGATACAAAGGGAATTTCTTTGGGGGTGTCGAAGAGGAACGAAGAAGGTAAGTTGGATAAAATGGGAGACTATTTGTCTACCAAAGCATAAGGGTGGTCTCGGGGTTAGAGATGTTCGTATGGTGAACATAAGTTTGTTGACAAAATGGAAATGGAAGCTTTTGCATAATGATCAAGCCATTTGGAAGGATGTGTTGAAAAGTAAGTATGGAAATGGGGTTATTGGTAATATTGATTTAGGGGATGAGTTCAAGCCTTGGTATGCATCATTGTGGTGGAAAGATTTATGTTCTATTGGAAGCAATCTTGGTGTCAATTGGTTTTCTCATGGTGTGCTTAGAAAAATGGGCAATGGTTTGAATACTAGGTTCTGGACTGACAAGTGGGTGGGTGATGCTACCTTACAAAGCCGTTTCCCGCGTCTCTTTTCTATCTCGATTCAGATAAACGCATCTGTTGCGGAGGTGGTAAATTCGGGGTCTGGTGTGGATCGTTGGAATTTGTCTTGGCGAAGGAGGCTATTTGAATGGGAGAAGAAAGCTCTTGAAATAGAATTACTAGGAATGATTACTCCGCTTCCTATTTTGACGGATGTTGAAGATCGGTGGGGTTGGGGGCCGGAAAGGGGGGCTAATTTTACGGTAAAATCTACTTACCAAATTGTCTCAAATCTGTCCACAATTGAGTTAACTGTGCCTCCACTGGATTCTCGTATTTTTTTTAGCAATTTGGAAATGCCGGGCGCCGTCAAAAGTGAGTAGTTTTGTTTGGCAACTTCTCCATTGTAGAATTCCGACTAGGATGAATTTATTTTTGAGAAACATAATTGGTGAGAATGGTGATGTGTCATGTGGTTTATGTGGTGAAGAGAACGAAACAGAGCTTCATTTATTTGTTTATTGTGAAATTGCGCTTCTGGTTTGGATGGAGATTTTTCATTGGTTGGATATCCCATTTTGTCTTCCACATAATTTGTTCTCTATTTTTCATTGCTTGTTGGAGGTGGGAAATAAAAATCTGAAACAAGGGATGATGATGATTTCTTTTGCAGTGGTCTGGTCCATTTGGAGATGCCGTAATTCGGTGATGTTTGACAATGGTACGGGGACTGTTTCGGAACTTGTTGAAACAATCAAGGTGTTGTCTTGGAAGTGGTGGATTTCTCGTGACAAGCCGGCTCACTGTATGTATTATGAATGGCGCGCAGAACCTAGAATTTGTATGCGGAATTAAGCCTTGTGCAGTTTCTGTTTGTCTTAGTTTTTCTTGTCTCTGTTGCTGCTGTTTTTTCCTATTAGTGGAAGCAATATGTGCTTTTTAGTTGCTTTGGCTGGCCTTTTGTTTTTATCAGCCTTGTGTATTGAGACTTTGTTCTTCTGGTGTTTCTAGCATGCCTTATGCTAGTTCACCATTTCATTATTATATTCAATTTAGCAGTTTCAAAAAAAAATCCAAACAACCTAGTTCCATCATTAGATTTAGATTGATCGAGCAGATTGGTTCAAAATCGGATTAGATTGTTTCAACATATTCATTCAACATTAATATAAACCTCATCATCAATATTCCCTAAACCACATATTTCATCAAAAATTTATACTAATAAATAAAGGGAATAGTTTGGTTTTGGTGTAGTCTTTTTTTTTTTTTAAATACCACAATATCCTTGGTAGTTTTTTTTTTCTCCTTCCTTTCAAACTCTTTTTTAACTTCTAAAATCAACCACACAATAGTAATTACTGTTCATTTCTGCTATTCTTTTAGTCTCATTCTCTCCATATTTCTTCAACTTCATTCAGTTTCTAAAAAAAAAAAAAACAAAAAGCTAATACATACCAATGAAATGCATAGAGTTAGTGGTGGGATCTAAGTGCATAAAATGTATTTGAGAACAGATACTTCATACAACTCCTATATTCATTATCATTCCTTTTTTTTAACATCTTCTACTAGACACACTAGACACAGGTTCTACTATACTTTTCATGTTTATATTTGAACCAAATACTATAATGCAGGATGCAATCACATTAAAATGATAATCATGCATGTAATGTATATATTGCTCCACGGAGATTGGTAAAATAAGCAGTGGCGGAACCAGAAAAAAATTATTTAAAGGGTCATAAAATTTGTTAATGTATAAATTAAGTAAAAAAATATAAGTCGTAAAAAGCACAAATATACTATTTGGCAATTTCAAATTTTAAACTTATAAATTCATATCAAGAAAATAAAAACTTATCTGATAAACATATTTCTTTATGTCATTTCATATTTATATAGGCTAGTTTAATTGGTAATTTTATCCAATATTATAAATTCAATTAGTTATCTGTTATTTTTTTGACAAATAAAATCAAAGTTCATTATTATAAAATTAATCTGTATAGCTTAAAATAATACTCTAGGTAATCATCAATAATATAAACTAATATTTTTTACTAATACTTGTTTCTTATAGTCATTAAAAAATATACTCTAAATTAATATTACATTAATATTTGTACAAATATGTATACAGAATTATTTAAAATTATTAATAATATATTTACGCTAATACTATATCTATAAAAAAATTATTTTTTTGAGGTGGGAAGGGGCCGTGGCCACCACCAGCCCCTCCCTGGTACCGCCTCTGAAAATAAGTGATCATGTATAATAAACAAAAATGGTGAAATTAAATTTGAAGAACCCGATGAAGATCATGAAAGGTAATAATAATCTTATACTTCTTAATTGGTTAAAGTGTTTTCATCAATTTACCTTTCGTCGTATGTTTCAACAATTTTTTATATGTTTGTTTAAGGAATCATCCATTAATAAAATTTAACCGATTAAATAAAAAATCTTACAGAGGTTGAATCAGAGACCTACAATAATTAAAAAAATAAAAAATAAACATAATGACCTTCAATCATTCAACGTCTGGATTCATTAGCAGTGAGAGAAGAAATTATGCTTTTATGTATTTTTCCTTAATTAGTTAACATAATTATTATAATATTTTTCATTTTAAATGACGTGTTCTTGGATCTAATTGGGTAAAAAACCTCATAACATTTTATATCAAATCCAAACAACCTAATTTTATCGATTCGAGACAAGGATGTGAGAGGGGAGCAGGGAGCAAGGCCTCTTAACAATTGTAGAAGTGGAAGAGAGGAAGCGGCTATTTGGAGAGTTGTGGAGGATGCTTAAGAGTAGGGAGATGTTGTTAGCTCAAAAATCTAGAGCTAAATGGCTTAAAGAAGGGGACACTAATTCTAAGTACTTCCATGGTTGTCTTAAATCTAGAGAACGAAGGAACGCCATCTCTTGTTTGAAGGTTGGGGACACTTGGATTGATTCCTATCCGGGTATTATTGAGGAAGTAACGAGGTTCTTCCAAAACCACTTTTCTTCTAGTATGTGGTTGAGACCCAAGCTTGATGGGGTGTTGTTTCCGGGGGTGTCGGATGAGGATAACCGCTTGCTTATGGCTCCGTTTGGGTTGGAAGAAATTGAGGAGGTGGTTCGTAATAGCGATGGGAACAAAAGCTCGGGTCCGGATGGTTACAACTTTGCGTTTGTAAAGTCCTTTTGGCCGATGCTTAAAGGGGAAGTGAGAATAATGATGGACCAATTTCACGGGAATGCGTCTCTTCCAAAAGGGTTGGTGTCGTATTTTATTACTCTTATTCCTAAGGTGGCGAGTCCCGCTACTATAGGTGATTTCCGTCCAATTTCTTTATTGGGATGTCTTTACAAAATCATTGCTAAGGTGCTTGCGGCGAGACTTGCGAAGGTGATGGATCTTTTGGTGGCCACCACCCAATCGGCATTTATCAAAGGAAGGAATTTGGTGGATGGAGTTTTGGTTGTGAATGAAGTTATTGACTATGCAAAGAAGACCGATAGAGCTTGCCTTGTTCTTAAGGTGGACTTTGAGAAGGCATACGATTCCGTGGATTGGGGTTTGCTTGAATATATGCTCTGAAGGTTTAGGTTCGGTAACAAACGGATAGATTGGATCAAAGCTTGTGTGTTTGCCGGAAATTTGTCGGTTCTTGTCAATGGTAGTCCTACTTCGGAAATCAATATTCGGAGGGGGTTGAAGCAAGGGGATCCTTTGGCCCCGTTTCTATTTCTCTTAGTGGCGGAAGGTTTTGCGGGGTTGATGAGGAATGCCGTTGCGAAGAACTTATTCAAGGGGTTTGGTGTTGGTTCCAATGGTGTTGTAGTCTCCCACCTCCAATATGTCGATGACACGATTTGTATTGGGGAAGCTTCGATGGAGAATTTGTGGACGTTGAAAGCAATTTTGCGTGGCTTTGAATTATCGTCGGGGCTTAAAGTCAATTTCCGGAAAAGTTGCTTAATGGGAATAAATGTCTCATCTCAATTTTTGAACTTGGCTTGCAATTTCCTCAAGTGCAAAATTGGGGCGGTTCCTTTCTCTTATCTAGGTCTCCCGGTGGGAGCCAACCCTCGGCGTTACTCAACGTGGAGTCCTTTGATAGAGAACCTTAAGAAGAGACTTCGTTCATGGGGTAATAGATATGTAAGCCTTGGAGGTTGTATTGTTATTATTAACTCCGTACTTAACGCGATTCCTATTTTCTACTTGTCCTTCTTGAAAGTGCCGGCGGTGGTGTTGAAAGAAATTATTAGAATTCAAAGAGAATTCTTGTGGGGTGGCATCAAAGGAGGACGGAAGATTAGTTGGGTGAGTTGGCAAGAGGTGTGTAAACCGAGAAATCAAGGGGGCCTTGGGGTGAGAGAGGTGGGGAAGATGAATCTTAGTCTCTTGATCAAATGGAGGTGGAGGCTCCTTGATAATAGTGATGCCATTTGGAAAGATGTCTTGGTCGCTAAATACGGACCCCTTGTCCGTACTAAGACGCATTGGATAGGGAGTGCTATGTCTACAAGAGCTTCGGTATGGTGGAAAGACATGTGTTGTATTGACATCAAGGATGGGGAAAGTTGGTTTGCGCCTAATTTGTCGCGGGTGATAGGCAATGGCCTCTCGACTCGGTTTTGGCTTGATCCTTGGTTAGACAATATTCCTCTTTATGATAGGTTGCCCCGCTTATTCTCTATTTCTTCCCTAAAGGAAGGATTGGTAAAGGACTTTGTATTAGAAAGGGATAGGTGGTGTGCGGGTGTGTGGGGCTGGAGGCGTAATCTGTTTGAGTGGGAACAAGCTTTGCTTGCTGATTTTTCTGTTTTGCTCCCTCCTATTGCGTTGTTCGAAGAGAAAGATGAGTGGAATTGGCTGCTGGACAGTAACAGATGTTTCACGGTTAAGTCCGTATATTTGATGTTTGCCAATGCTTTTACTTCTGACCCCTCGTTTCATGAAGATGAGTTGCGTGTCCTCAATGATATTTGGAAGAATCCAGCTCCTTCTAAGGTAATCACGTTTGTGTGGAAATTATTGCGAAACCGAATACCAACGAAGAGGAACCTTTTATACCGAGGAATTGGTGGTAATGGGGAGAATTTGAGCTGTGTTCACTGTCAAAGAGGGGAGGAGGATTCTGCTCATCTCTTCCTTTTTTGTGACTTTGCTATGCGTGTTTGGAAATCGATCTTTCGTTGGTTAGGGGTGATGATTGTGATACTGCAAAATTGTTTTGTTCTTTATGAATGCTTTACAGGGGCTGCGGGCAATAAGAAAGTTAAGGCCGGGTTTTCTCTGATTTGGCATACGACGGTATGGGAAATTTGGAGGTCGAGAAACAATGTGATTTTCTTTAATGGAGTGGCTGACCCGGAGGAGGTTGCGGGATCGGTTAAGTTAATGTCTTGGCGTTGGGGCTTAAGTAGGCATAAGATCCCTATTTGTTTGTTTTACGAGTGGTGTTGGGATCCAGGATTGTGTCTTCGTCGTTAAGCTCGGACGATTGTTTTATTGGGTGCTGCTACTGGTTTTTTATGCTTTCTGGTTTTGTTTGTTGTAAGTGTTGTGTAGGAGGGGTGGCAGCGCCTGTTTTGGGCCTCTTGTTTTGTTTTTTGCCTTTTGGCTTCATGAGACCCTTGTAATCCTTTTGTTAGCAGTTCTTGTGGGATTCGGCTTGCATGACGTTTGCGCGGGAATGTCACCCTGACTTTGGGGAATTTCGGACCATTTGATAAATCCAAAGCTTGACATCACGCCACGTGGCCCACTTCAGTGTTTTGTTGCTTAAACAAGAAACACTAGATTTTTAAAAAGTTAGCGTAAGTAGCAACAAGGTGAACGAACCGCCGCTCCATCAAACAAGACATTTCCTTGTGTTTTTTTCCGACCAGCCAACCACCATGGCCGTTGACTGCCACCGTTTCCGGTAAGCTTTGCTCGACCCTGCGCGGCTCCGTGGACCAGATTTTGTTAGTTGATGACTTGATGCCGGTGTGACGCCAAATCGAGATCCGGATCGGGAGGTGGAAGGAGGCGCGACAACATTGGAAGTGGGAGGAGAAGCAGCAGACGTTGGAACTTGGAAGAAGATGGGGCTGCAACTTTTCTGATTATACTTATTTTTTTAATTCAATTTTTTTAATAAAAGTTAGGACACCTGGCAGTATCTTGTCCACACGATTGATCGGATGGATAGAGATGGTGCAAAGTCACCATGACTTTGGCACCATAAAGTCACCTAAACCCACTCGCTTCTTGTGCTGTTTGAATATAGTTTGCTCTTTCAAAAAAAAAGATTGATCGAGCAGATTGGTTCAAAATTGGATCATTTTAGATTGTTTCAACATATTCATTCAACATTAATATAACCTCATCATCAATATTCCCTAAACCTACATATTTCATGAAAAAAATAAAGAAAGGGACTTTAAGATTGATTAGGTAGAACCGTATCTATGGAACAATAATAATCCATTAAATTTACACATTTCAAAGATTTTAGTGCCGCTTTTTTTTTTTTTTTTTGGTAGATCAATCTTTCTCTATTCTTCTCTCATACATATTGTTCATTATATATCATGGATCTTAATTTTACGATTGAATTGCACTATAACTAACATATTCAAGTTAATTATATATAAGCACTAAAATAAATGAGGCTGATTTGTGATCTGATGCTCCAATGAAGATAGAGATAATTAATATATATATATATATATATATATATATATATATATATATATATATATATATATATATATATATATATATATATATAGGTTAATGCATAAAGATGTTCAACTTAATTTTTTTTAGAATTCATAAAACAACAATAATCAAAATTATAATGAAACATATGAAAGTACGAAATTAAACATGAAACATAAAGAAGGAAGAATAAAAACATAAGTTGAACAATATATCTTCAACATATATTAGGGATTGTTATATGTCTTTCTCTTCAGCCTTATCGTCGTCATCATCATTTGGAGGTAATGCATTTAAGTCAAACACATTTTTCCTCCTGCCCTCTTCATTTCTCCCTCTCTCACAGCTGCCACTAGCGCCAGAGGACTCCGCTGGCACTTCAATTGACCTATTCAGATCAATGACAAGTTCACGAACCGTTGCTAACACCCCTTCATCCACCTTCTTAGGACGATCATCATCTGAAAAAATTAATCACACAACAGAAACACACACATATTTATAAGTTTAAGATAATTATGATCCATTGGTTAAAGATTATTAGAAAAATATTTGATAGTTTGCTATTTTGTGTGTAAATTTTTTTAGAAACCATTTTATTATAAGGTTATTTTTATGCTAAAAAACAAAAAAACAAAAAAAAAAAAACTATTTTAATTTTGGTTTTTGAAAGAAAAAAATCACTTTTAAATTTTAATAATGGAGAAATAGAAAATTTCTTTTTTTATTTTTTGACAGGTACAAAATTTCTTTTAAAAATCACTTTTAACGTTTCTTCTTTCTACAAAAGATACCTAAATTATTGATTTCAAAATGAATATTTTCGATAAAAAATGCAACTTCATAAACATAATTAAAACATTGTGCATAAGCTTCTTATTTTTCTAAATCAGTAAATATTCTTTTATTCAAACTTGACCACAAATGAAGTACGACTAACAACGAACATGTACAAAGTCTAATACAAAACCTGCACCGAATATAACAAAAACATAATTGTGTATATGTAAGATGAAAAATCATTTTGTTAAAAACAATTTTATGCTGAAAATGAAAAACTACATCTTCATGCTTTTGAAGAATATTAGTTGTTGTACGTAATAGAAGAGAGAAATACAATTTCTCCTTTTATAATTTTAAACAAACATATAAAACAGCATACTTTAATTTTCTTATAAATCGATTAAAAAAATCCCTAAATTATGCATATGAAAATTAAACAAAAATCAAACGTAAAAAATTAATGTTTTTGCAAAGGAAAAAAATAAAACCAAATTCATGAAGAGACTTTCAATTAGATCTATATTAAAAAGCTATATAGTTAGGTTTTAGATAATATATTTACCCTTAGCCACACGGATCTCAGCCACCGATGCAGCGGGGGTAAAAGTAGGAGGAGGAAAGAATCCACGGTGCGGACGCTCGGGATGTATGCGCATATGCCCAAAAGCAGCCTTCCATGATGCAAACTCCCTATTACATTCCGGACATGTTGGTTTTCCAGCCGGAGGGTCTCTAACTGGATTATACTTTCTCTTCTTAAAAGGTTTGACAGGAACATTTCGACCACTGTGCTCGATCGCGGACATATTCGAACCATCCGCTGTCAAACCAACAACCATAGCCCTAGGAACCCTACCTTGGTCCCCATCTTCATTAGCGCCACCATCATCATTTTCATTGGTGATCTCCTCATCACTAGCCGCATTCAAATCCGCCAAGACTTCTTCAGATGTTTTGACAATTGTTTCCGAACCTTTGCCGGTAGGGCTTGTTTCATTGGGGGTGTGTGGAGGGGTATTGGGTGGTGATGGGTTGTTGTTGGTTGAAGTTGAGTTGTTAGAAACATTTTGGTCCATATGGTGATGATGAGATTGAGATGAAAAACGATGACTAATGCAAATGAATATATTGTATGTGTGTCTTGGCTTTAGAAAATGTGAAGTGTTTATATATATGAACCGATGGAAGCACATATGGAAAATGAATCAACTCATATTTCTTTTGTAATAATGCAACCATTTGTGAAACAATGTCTACATGGTGCCTTTTGGAGGGAAAAGTTGGCGGTAATTCATGGGTATTAGAATTTAAAATGAAATATTTTATATGTATTTATTGATAATTATAATATTTCTAATTCAATAATATTTACTTTTTTAAAAAGGATAGTTAATTTTTTCTTTGGAATGCAGGTTAACTTTTTTGCTTGACTATAAAGAGTAGGTTTTTTTTACAGGTTTAAATGTAATTTATTTTGATGAAATTCAGCAATTGAGATTTGAATAGTTAATATCGAGAATTTAATAAGTGTTTTTTTATTTGACATGTAGCAAGATTTTAATAATAATAATAAATATAGTTCAATAGAGATGCAATGTGTATAGTTTTACACTAGCTAGCATCGGTAAGAATTGAGAAGTCATAGAAATATAATGCCATGTAGTTTTTTTTTTTTTTAATGGCAAATATATATATATATATATATATATATATATATATAAATGAAGTATAAGAGAAAGTTCAGAAAATTAAGGAGGTACTAGTAGTACACTCCATCAGAGCTTAATAATATAAAAAGTAAGATAAGAAAACAAAATAAACCTACAACATAATAAGGAGGAACACCGCCAAACTATAGTCCATCAAAGGCACCACCACGAGAAGAAGAATACCCTAGAGAAAAAGGAAAATACCCTCATAAATTCAATTTAAAAATGGCCTCAAAATATTGTACTTTTATTGAATATCAATGTAAAACAAAATTATATGAATCCAAGAAAAGGGAGTCTCAGTGGTTTCAAATTTGTTCGCGAGATAAGTAAAATTAGATAAAAAAAAATTATTTTCATCAAAAATTAAATTCATATTCTTCCAAATAATTCTTCCTAAAAATGATCATTAATCATTTAATCAACTACTTGAATGGATATTTAGTTTACATCTCATTTTCTCAATAAATAAATAATAATAAAAATAATTAGTCAAAAAACAAAATTATTATCATTAATCATTTTAGATCGCTTTAAGATATTCAATCAAATTGAGTAAAAATAAACTCATATACATTTTCTATATCAAATCCAAAACAGCCCAATTCCATCATGAGATTGAGCAGGTTGGTTCAAAATTAGATCATTTTAGATTGATCCATTAAATTTACAAATTTCAAATATTTTAGTTCCGCATTTAAACCTCATCGCCAATAAAATGCCCTAAACCTACACAATCTTTCTCTATTCTCATACATATTGTTCATTATATATCATCTTCATATGCATGGATCTTTTACCACCAGATTGCACTATAACATATTCAAGTTAATTATATATAAGCACTAAAGATAATCAATCTAGGTTAATGCATAAAGATGTTCAACTTAATTTTATTAGAATCCATAAAACAACAACCATTAAAACTATAAAGAAACATACGAAAGTACGGAATTAAACATAAAAACATAAACGAAGTATTGTAAGGGATTGAGTACCCCTTATACTCCCTTATAATAAAATTTCTATTATAATAAAAAATAAGTTGAACAATCTTCAACATTAAGCATTGTCATATGTCTTTCTCTTCAGCCTCATCGTCATCGTCATCATTTTGAGGCAATTCATTCAAGTCAAACACATTTTTCTTTCTGCCCTCTTCATTTTCAGGCACCGGGGCAAGTGCTTCTTCATTTCTCCCACTCTCATCGCTGCCACCAGCCCCGGAGGACTCCGTTGGCACTATAATTGACCTATTCAGATCAATGACAAGTTCTCGAACCGCTGCTGGCACCCCTTCATCCACCTTGTTAGGACGATCATTGTCTGAAAAAAGTAACCACACAACAAAAAACACACATTTATAAGTTTAAGATAATTATGATCCATTTGTTAAAGATTATTGGAAAAATATTTTATTTTTTGCTATTTTGTGTTTAAATTTTTTTATAAACCATTTTTTTTTTTTGACAAACTATAAACCATTTTATTAAAAGGTTATTTTTATGCTGAAAATGATAAAACCTATTTTAATTTGGCTTTTGAAAAAAAAAAATCACTTTTAATAATGGAGAAATACAAAATTTCTCTTAAAAATCACTTTTAACGTATATTTCTTCTTTCTCCAAAAGATGCATGATACCTAAATTATTGATTTCAAAATGAATATTTTTGATAAAAAAACAAAAACCTGCACCGAATATAACAAAAACATAATTGTGTATATGTAAGATGAAAAATCATTTTGTTAAAAAACATGGTTTTTATGCTGAAAATGAAAAACTATATCTTCATGCTTTTGAAGAATATTAGTTGTACGTAATAGAAGAGAGAAATACAATTTCTCCTTTTATAATTTTAAACAAACATTTTTTTTTTTTTTTGAAATAGCACAATATATTATTAAGCACAATGCTTGGCACAAGAAGTACCAGCAAGGCAAGAAGAAAGCACGATACACAACAAACCAACAGCAGGGAAAGAGCAAAAACAATAACAGCAACAGACCAAGCCTACAACAAACACAGCAGGTCCGACGCGGCAAGAACAACAAGCACCCAGCCGAAAAACCAAAAAACACAGCAACACCCACAGCCCAGAAAAAAACACACAGCACCGCTACCTATGAAATAAAACAAACAGCAGTAGCAGCCGCGACAGCCAGCCCAAAACAGAACACCCAGACCGGACAGAAGCAGAATTTAACGGAGAAAACAATCCCCCGGGTCCCAATTCCATTCGTAGAAGAGGCACAGAGTGATATTAAGGCGAGCGGCACTCCACTTCCAAGAGAGTAGTTTAATACTCTCACTAATCTCCTTTGGTTCCTCCGCCACATTATTGAAAATAACGTTGTTCCGAGCTCTCCAAAGAAGCCAAACCACCGTATGCCACACTAGACGGACGCCTTTCCGAGACTTCTTATTCTTGACCAACTCACTAACACAATCAAAGAGCAACAACAAGTTTGGAGGCATAACTATCACAACCCCCAACCAATTAAAAATATCATACCAAACCGCCATCGCCACCTTACAATGGAGAAAAATGTGATTTGCGGACTCGGGGACGGAATCGCACCAAACACAATTTCCTTGCAAAGCATCTTGCAAAATACCTCTTCTAAGGAGGTTATCCTTAGTAGGGAGCCTATTATGGAGGAGTTGCCATGAGAAGGCAACCACTTTGGAAGGAGCCGGGCTCTCCCAAATCTCACCGAAAATCTTCAAATCATAACTACTAAAACTCGAGTCATCTATAAGCTCCATAAGCACCTCATAAGCGGACTTCACCGAGAAACCTTCACCCGGATTAACCTTCCAAATCCACACATCATTACCAAGGGAGAGGGAGACGTTCCGAAGATCCTCCAACAAGTGAACCACATTTTCCTCCTCCCATTGAAACAAACGACGTCTCCAAGCAAAATTCCACCTACTCCCAACACTCTCCGACACCACCAACTCCCCAATACAAGATTCTTTATCCAAGGATAAAGAGAATAACCGGGGGAATTTACGACGGAGAGGGACTTCCCCAACCCAACTATCGTTCCAAAAACTCGTACACAAGCCGTTCCCAATTTTCCTCTCCAAAGCATCTTCCAACCACTTGGTAGAGGCCACACAATTTTCAACATCGCAAATATCCTTCCACCAAAGAGAAGAGTAATGAGGGGGGGGGGGGGGGTACTAGCGAATAAATTTGTAGTGCTCAAGATGAAAGCACCATATTTAGCAACTAACACATCCTTCCAAAGGGCTATCTCCACATTATCAAGTAACCTCCACCTCCATTTTGAAAGAAGGCTAAGGTTCACCACTCCAATGTCTCTAACTCCAAGGCCACCCCTCCTCTTATCTTTGCAAACCACACTCCACTTTACCCAACTAAGTTTCTTGTCCCCATTCCTTCCACCCCAAAGAAAATTACGTTGGATTTGCACCACCTTCTTCTTAACACTCCCCGGCATCTTCATGAATGACAAATAAAAGTTTGGGATAGAATTCAAAACCGAATTAATAAAGACAATACGCCCTCCAAAACTAACATGCTTATGGCTCCAAGTATTCAATTTTCTCCGGATCTTCTCTATCATAGGCGCCCAAGTAGCCAACTTCCTCGGATTGGCTCCCACCGGAAGCCCAAGATAAGTGAAAGGAAGGCTTCCCCTAATACAATTGAGAAACGTACTCGCCGAATCCATAAAATCATTCCCGACATTAACACCAAAAATACTACTCTTCAAAAAATTAACCTTAAGACCGGAGGCTAATTCAAAACCACGAAGAATCGCCTTTAAAGTCCAAAGATTATCCACCGACGCCTCTCCAATGCAAAGGGTGTCGTCCGCAAATTGGAGGTGAGAAATAATTGGACCCCCACTACACACTTCAAAACCCTTGAACAAACTAAGCTCTCCCGCCCTTCTCATAGCACCTCCAAAACCTTCCGCAACCAACAAAAATAAGAAGGGGGCTAAGGGATCACCTTGCTTGAGGCCTCTTTGGATGTTGATTTCCCCCGTTGGGCTACCATTCACGAGCACCGAGAGATTCCCACCAAAGACACACGCTCTCATCCAACCAATCCAAGTGTCACAAAAACCAAATCTCTTGAGCATGTAGTCCAAAAAACCCCAATCAACGGAATCATAGGCCTTTTCGAAATCCACTTTAAAAATCAAGCACTCTTTATGTTGCCGCTTCGCTAGATCCACCAACTCGTTCACCACCAAGACACCATCAACCAAATTCCGGCCTTTAATAAAAGTCGATTGATTCGGAGCAATAAGAGAGCCCATAACCTTAGCCAATCTAGCGGTCAAAACTTTGGCTATTAGTTTATACAAACATCCAAGCAACGAGATTGGCCGAAAATCTCCCAAACCAAAAGGCGAGTTGACTTTTGGAATGAGAGTTACAAAGTAAGAGAGAAAACTCTTCGGCAAGCTTCCAATTCCATGGAATTGATCAAACATGATCCTAACCTCCCCTTTAATAAGCTCCCAACACTTTTTAAGGAAGGCAAAATTGAACCCGTCCGGACCCGGGCATACTTTTTTTTTTTTTGAACTGCAAAAAGATTTATTAAGAAACACTATCGAGCACAAGAAGTACAAGATAGATTACAAATTACAGAGAGCCAGTCCAAAGCCACTAAAGCCTCCACGGCTAAAACTACCAGTACAAAGCAAAAGAAAATAGCAATTGCAGCACTAGGAAAATCAAACAGCACACATGTAAACAACAAAAACAACACAGCGGTCCATACACCAAGGGCGCAGCAGCTCCATAATAGATGAAAGAGGCACAGCAGCAAACGGAACAGCAGACCAACACAAACACAGCCCCGAAAAAAATAAAAGCGCGTCATCGTAGCATGCAATCACCCGGGTTCCACACCCATTCATAAAGTAAACAAGGCGATTTCGCGAAATTACTCATAAACCAATGCCAAGAGAGGCGTTGGATATAATCTACAATGTCCGTCACATTTGGCACCTTGTTATTAAAAACTCCATCGTTCCTCGTCTTCCAAATCGCCCATACAAACGCGATCCACACAATCGAGTATCCCTTCCTTAATTTTTTGTTATTACCAAAACCAAAAAAAATCCCATATGACGAAACAACATTATGTGGCAAAACAGAGGTCACACCTAACCACCTTACCAAAGCGTACCAAACACTCGTTGCGACTCTACAATGCAAAAAAAGATGCCTCGAGGTTTCATTTGCCAAAGCACACAACGGACATAGCACATCCTCATTCCGAATGACGCCCCTATAACACAATTGTCCCTAGTAGGAATTCTATCAAGAAACAATTGCCACGCCATAGCACTTACCTTTGAAGGAACACCGCTCTTCCTAGTGTACTTAAACGCAAAAGTCTCCATACTAGATCTTTGGGCATGATTCAACAAGCGACTTTCCAAAAAAACATATAAGGATTTAACCGAGAAAACATCCTCCACACCCGGATTCCAAACCCACCTATCCTCCACCACCCTCAAGCATACTTTAATTTTCTTATAAATCGATAAATAAAATCTCTAAATTATGCATATGATAATGAAAATAAAACTAAACGTAAAACTTTTTTTGAAAATTTTTTATATGTATTTATTAGGCAAAATTACACTTTTGGTCCTTTATCTTATTTTTTTGTAATATTTTGATCATTTATCTTTCATTTGTAACATTTTGGTCTTTTATCTTATCTTTTTGTAACACTTTGGTCCTTTATCTTTTATTTGTAACACTTCGGTCCTTTAAAAAATATGAAAATATGAAAAAATTGATAAAGATGATGAAATTTTTTATCAAAATTATAATTTTTATTTAATTTTAATAAAAAAGTATCTTAACAAATAAATTCAGAATTTCTAATTACAAAATAAGAAAAGAATATGCTGCTGATTTTACCATGCTGCCCTAAGGCTTCTCTTGGTGCATTGTGTCCAATAATGACCATTTTAACCTTCTCAATTTTTTCTTGCATGTGATGACTATCTATGCACGTGTGGTAGAACAATAGCCTTCTTAGTTTCATGATGCAATTTTTCGAGACTCACAATACTGTACAAACATCCCATCACAAATCTTCATACTATCTTACTAACTCATTTGATATTGTTAACTATTCCAAAATTTCTACTTTTCTTCCATGCTTTATTCTTTTTCTTTCTCCATCGAAATTCCAGGTTTATCCAACTTCTTCATTTTTTCTTTTTCTGAATCAAAATTTCTTCACTAATGATATCATAGTTTTATGTTTATTTTTTTTTTCAGTTCTACAGGTACAGTTTATGCTTGATTTAACTACCAAACTTTCGGTGAGTTCTTTTACTCTCTATTCTCTGGGTCAGTTCGTTTACCAAACTCATATGATAGTTATGTTTGCATGGTTAGTTTTCGTTATCATGAAGTTATGTTTGTTTTGTTACACACCAACACTGATTTTTAGTTGTTCTGAACATTTTTATATTTATTTATTATTGTTCATCGCGAAACCATAACAACATGCAACAATCTTTTGAGATCCAACTATTTTTGCTTTACATTGTTCTTCTTATTGTATTTCCAGAGATGTTTTTATAACCCTTTGTATTGGTTATTTTTTGGTAATTTCTAAATCTTCTTATTATTTTTTGGTTACTATTATTAGACCTGAAATCATGGATAAAAAAACGGAAAAAAACAAGGGGAAAATGAAAGAAACTGAGACTGATCTACGAAGGCCTTTTGAGAAAATAAAGGACATCAACGATAAAAAATCTCTTTGGAGGCTTGCTGTAAGGGTCAAGGATTTGTGGATAGTTCGTCATGGAAAATCTAATAAACAACACATCGAGATGGTTATTTGTGATGAGTTGGTAATAAAGTTATATTTGCTATTATATTATTAAATATTATGAAGTTTATATCTAAATTTTTGTTATGTTTTCAGGGTGATGAGATTCAGTTAACTCTTCCTGCTGAATTGCAAGACATGTTGTCCAGTAAATTCAAACTGAACATGACATGCACTCTACAAAACTTTGATGTGGAGAATAACAACCTATCTGTCAAAGCATGCCAACATCAGTTTAAGCTGATTTGTACTAGAAGTACCTTAATTGAAGATGTTAATACACATAAAGTCCCAAATCCTGGGTTCAAATTCAAAGACTTTGCTGATATTAAAAGTGGAAAAGTGCCTTCCGACCTTTTAATAGGTTTGAATTTTAAGTTATTGTTTTGTACCTGCCTTTTTTTTTATAGTCACAAATATTTTAACAATCATCATAATCTTATGGATACCACAGATGTCATTGGAGCTTTTTATGAACTTGGTTATACTCATCTTCAACCTGGGGCTAGAAAACTATAAGTTAATTTTAAACTCAAAGATCTAACGTATGTCCATTTTTGTGCATTAGAACATATGTTTATGTGTTTTGTTATCTGATAATATTCTTTTTTTAAAACACTCTAATTTTGTTCATAGTGGAAATATCTTGAACTGTACTCTATGGGAGGATTTTGCAACACAATTTGCAAACTACCACAAAGGAAGTACTGATTTGGGCCCAACTATTGTACTTCTCCATAATGCTAAGATTAAAGAAGCTACAGGTATTTCTATATTCTTTTTTAATTTCATGAAATCATAGCTTTATTTTTCCCGTTTGACGTTTACTTTTTTTTTCTAGATGTCTATGAACTAGGTGTATCCAATGTTTGGAATGGCACTCAACTATTTATCAATGCTGATCTTCCAGAAATTATTGAATTTAAAAAAGGGTTAACAAATCAAACTTTCAAATACACATCATTCCTCTTATATCATTTATTTTCCTCATATAAATTTTTTATGCATATAGGTTAAGTGCTGAAGACAGTTCTGTATCTCAAAGTCAACAGCTTAGTTGTCAATCCCAAATGCTAACACAGTCATCTACTTTGACACAGTACTCATCTGTTGATAAATTCATGAATAATGCATTAGTCCTCCCACTTGAAGCAATTTTGCAGCTTAATGAGGTTCATAGTCATTTCTCATACTGTCCATTGTTTTCTGCAAGTCATTATTATATTCATCTTAATTGTATTTTTATTCTTTCCTTTTAGCCAACTACATGTGTCACTGTTATTACAACTGTGAAAATCTTACCTACCCGATTCGGTTGGTACTACAAGTTATGTAGCCAATGTTCTAGATCAGCTAAGGGAGATACTTTGCCTCTGAAGTGTTCTCAAAACCATGAAACAAATGCAATCAATCTTAGGTTGGACTTCATTAAGTTTCTTTAACATTATTTTAAGTACATTGTTGCATGGCAATCCAATTTAATCAATCTTTCGGTACTTACAGGTACAAATTGGATGTTGAAGGTCAATATCAAGGAGTTACAGCAACTTTTGTTTTTTGGGATCGTGAGTGCAATGAACTAATTGGATTCACAGCTGCAGATTTGCACAGGAGGATGGTTGAGGTGTTCAAACACTTTCTATTCAATCTAATTTTTTTCTTACATATTACTTTTTATAATCTTCTCATAAGTTTATTCGATACAATTGTTCATTAAAGGCTGGTGTCACAAACCCTCTGGAGTATCCACTTTTACTAGACAAAATCACAGAGAGAACTATTGCTGCCAAAGTTAAACTACAACCAACTTGGGGTAACTATTCTATTCAAGGTATCAACAGAGATGAAGCAATTATTAAGAAAATTGAGACTCAGTTTCCCAACAATGAGGTACATTATATATTCTATATTTTGGTCTGTTCCAATTTTGAATCCTCTGCAACATATCCACTTATTTTAAATTCCATTTGTAGGAAACTTCTAAATTGGCCATTACTGATTCTGAAACCAACAAGGTCTTATAACATCTTCATTCAAACTTTATAATTTTTCACCTTTAGTTGTTTTTCCTTCAACTAATCATAACATTATTGTAGATAACTGATGAAAATCAGGAAGTTGTTGCTTCAAATCAGAAAGCAGACCTACCAAATACTACTACTGCTGAGAATGTTGCGATCCCAATTGTAACATTATATCTATATCTTATAACATTTTTATTCAATTTGTTTCTTATCTCACCTTCAAATTTGTTTCCTTTCACTAATCATAGCATTATCACTACAAGAAATATGATTTTTGGCAGCGACAAATGTCGCTGCGAAAAATACAAAGTTGCTGCGAAATGTATTTTTCGCAGCTAAAAAATTGTCGTTGCATGTCGTTGGCATAAGTGCCGTTGCGAAAAGTCTTGCAAAAACAATTAATGTCGCTGCCATATCTAGTATTTTGCAGCAATAATTAATGTCACTGGCATAACTAATGTTTTTCAACAACAATTAATGTCGTTAACATAACTAATGTTTTTTGTAACAACAATTATTGTCGCCGGCAAAAAAAGTGTTTTTCCCAACGGAAAAATTGTTGTTGCATGCCGTTGCAAAACGTTTTGGTCGCTGACATAACTAGTGTTTGTCAATAATTCAAATATTAATTTAATCTCCCATGAAATAAGATATTAGAAATTAACGTTCAATATCAACAATTGATTGCTAAATTTTATTTATAAATTATGTTTCTCGTTCAATCTTTTTTTTTTCTTTTAATCGGCGAATTTTATTGATACAAAAATTCAAATACAAAGAACCAAAATACAAATTACAAGTCATTTAGATCGTAACAAAACCAAGTGGCCATTCACATAATATTAAAACATTAAATTAGAAAACACAAAAGAACAACACTATTTTGAATGTTTATCACTTAATCCTATAAGAACACCACATTAATTTCTAAGTCACCGATGACTTGATTGCTTGCCTCTTGTTTTCCATTGTTCATCATCTTCTTTCATAGTCTTCACACTTTTTTTGAATTGCGTCGGTATTCTTCAAAGCTTTTTAATATTAGATACCTTCTCGTCGTAGCTTTTTTTATTGAAATTCTACTCAACTTTTAATGAGGTTATGTGTGGAACAAAGTGAGAAAAGTGATTTTGAAGAGAACTGGATCGATTAAATTTTGGAGAGATCGAGTGATTAAATTTTGAGCAATGAACAAAAGAGAAAGAAGAGTGTTGGATGAGTAATAATCTACCGTATAGAAAGTTTGCAATATATGATCCAAGTGTGTGAATTTATAGCTATTGGTAAATAGATTCGATTAATTAACAATATTCCAAAATACATGGGAAATAAAATAATTAATGGATTAACTTTACTCAATTAACCGTCACACTACATGATTATCTCAATAGTGATAATGGGTATGTATGAAGTGCTACCGTTGAATTTTGAAAAAAAAATAAAACAAACCATTATTTTTTTAATCCAAATAAACTTAATTTAATTAATCTACTTCTAATTATAATAATAATATATTAAAATTGATAACTATTATGTTTACTAATTTGTCCTTATCAATTTTAATATTTTTTTAAAGTTTGTATCATTCGTTGTAATTTTACTCTATTAACAATATATGTATAAAAATAGGAAGAGAAAAAATAGAGGAAGATTAGTAAAACAATTATAGAAAAAAAAAAAAACAATAAAAGATTATATATGAATCTATACATAAAATAAAAGTAGGAATAAAACACTAAAAATTTGGTAGTTTTTTTTATGCATAAAAAAATTATATGTATATTAAAATTGCTCAAAAATAAATTTAATTTTTTAATATATTCATTGACAAGTTATGTTGTTGGTATAATTATAAGATTTACTAACAACGTTATAATGTTGTTGTCAAAAAGGAGATACAAAACATAAAAATAGAGGAAAAAATATTTAGTTAAAAGAAATTTACGCAAAAAAAATTGAAACAAAAACTACAGTAAAAGATATGCATCAATAAAATAGTAATTGTGTGGTTTCCCAGTGACTTTACAAAGTTGTTGCAAAGAATCTATAGTATTAAAAATATAAAAATAGAAAGAAAAAAAAAACAAAAAAAAAATAATTTTAAGTTAAAACAAATTTACGCATAAACATAGGAAGAAAAACCATGATAAAAGATACGTATAAAATAATAATAATTGTTGGTTTCTCAGCGACTTTGCAAGGTTTGTTGCAAAAAAACTATACTATTAGCGACAACAATAATTATTGTTGGGATAAGTAATTTTACCCAGCGATAATATAATTGTTGATAAAAAAACTAACTTACAACAACAACTTAAATGAGTTGCTGCAATATGTATATTTTTGTCAACAATTTGAATGTCACTGCGAAAAAGTCGCTGTGAAAAATCTTATTTCTTGTAGTGTATGTATTATATCTTACCAGAATGAGGAAGTTGTTGTTTCCAATCAGAAATCAGAACCACCAAATACTCCTACCGATGATGACATTGTTATTCCAACTGTAACATTATTTCTCTATCTTATTCAATTAACACACACTTTTATTCCCAACAATGTATCTAATTTTTTTTACTCTCTTTGTAGGTTGATTTATCTGATGTTTCTGAAAATTCACCTGATCAGCTTGCACTCACACCCGCAAAACGAACTTCATCAAGTCAGTCTGTGGCACAAGATAATGAAGAGAATCAGGTTGCACCCACCCAGCATTCTTCCACAAAAATTTCATTAAACCAATTGAGGAGAGTTATCAAGCGTGAAAAAAATCCATGATCAAAGTTTCCAATTCTACAAATCAGACTTATTAAATATTTACTAAAGTCTTTTTGGATCAATGTAATATTGATGAATTTCGTTAGTTATTATTTTTGTCTATTAACAACTACTTGAAGTGGTTTTGTATTATCAAACTTTTGGAATATATCACACCACAATATGTTATATCTATTTCAGAATTACTACTTTTATCAATATATAACTATATCACTTTGTCCTACAAACCAAATGTGGTCTAAGTAAATCATGCAACATCGAAATTATCAGAAGATCAAATTAAACACTTATACTATCATTTTACCATTATTTTCACTTCATATTTCTACCTAACTATTTTTTTTGAAATTATTCCTTTTAATCATTTTACCATGCTGTAAATTACCAAATAATCTTTTTGTTTTCCTTCACAACAAAATAAGAGCAACAGCTTATTATTTTAATTACTATATAAATTCAGCGTAATACTTATCAAACTATTAGCATTGCCTCATGTCCCAACTAATACTTATTCTCATTTTTGTTACAGCCTTTTTAATATACATCAAACAATGAAATCAAGTATACTATATAATATAAGGTCAGTTTCATTTATTTATTAATATTAGTTTGTCAAGTTCAAAGCATAATATCTTCTGTCCACAAATCTTCTATAATCTTCTGTCAACCTTTTTGATTGTCAATTTTATATTTAATTTGCTGCTCTATGAACAGTTATGTCATATCAAACCACAACTTACTAATTCACTTTAGTTCTGCATTTTTTATAAGTCTACATGACTCCTCTTTTCAAGGCTATTAAATCAATCACTCAATGATACATTGGTTACAATACAACTACCATAGTTGAGAACTAACCCCCAATGTAATCAATTAAATAAACAATTTACCCCTCAACTTTTACTATGTTTTTTTTCCGCCAAATTTAAATTTTCAAAAGCATTTGTACTTTCAAAAAAGTGAGGGAAACATGTTTTTATTTTCAAATTCAAAGTCAGTTTCAAATACTTATTATTTCAAATTCTGTCTTTCATTTCAAACTTATTTCATTTTCTTCTTCACAACAATGGATTATAATGTTATTAAGAAAGCTAATGCTGGTTTGGCAAGACGAAAAAGAAGAAGATCAATAGAAGAAAATCCACATTTCACTAGATCAGTTAAAAGAGATGGAAACAACTATACCTCTTCATCTTTTTCGTCAAACACCAACAATTCACCTGTTAATTTATTGAAACCTTTGAATGATGTAACAAACACACACGACAAGCAGCCAAACGCAACTTCTGATACAACGCCAAATACACAGCCAAACTCGAATCTATAGCACAAAGCAGCACCACAAACTACATTTCCCCAATTCAGGAATTCTGGAACCAATTTGATGAACAAATTTGCAGCTACAATACATGATCAACCTTCAACATCAAATCCTTCTAATCTTTCAAATTACAAACCTCCCACTCAAACTGAACACTACGATTCTGATACAAACACCGATTCTGAGGTTGAAATTCTTCTGGATGAACACTCAAGTTCTGATTCTGATTCTGATCAAGAACAAGACCATCGTGCTTTTCGTAACAACATGTCTCAAACTTTTACAGGGACAGCTAATTTACAAGGTAAACATCTTTTCACTCTCAATTCATTTTGTTCTTGCCAATCTATATTCATAATATATAAATCAACCATTTTAGGATATCATGATCATGGTGATGCACTTTGTGAGTGTCCAGAATGTGGATCTTACATGTGGTACCAAGAAAGAAAGGCTAAATCAAAACACACTACCATGCCTAAATATCAATTATGTTGTGGCAATGGAAAGGTACAATTACCTCTTTTGAAACAACCCCCACCTATTTTGCAACACTTATTATTTGGTACAACGTCTGCTGATAGTAAACATTTCCAACTATATACACGTGTGTACAATGCCATGTTCTCATTTACATCTCCAGGAATGCAAATTGATAATTGTAAATATGGTGGTAGAGGTCCACCAACCATAAGAATACAAGAACAAACTTGCCATAGAATTGGTACAATGTTACCGGAAATTGGTGAAACACCAAAATATGCTCAGCTTTATATCTATGATACTGAACATGAAGTACAAAATAGAATGAATTCCTTCAGGTAATTAAAGTTCAAGCTCTTACAAAACATTAACAACAATATCATTTATAGATATATATATATATATATATATATATATATATATATATATATATATATATATATATATATATATATATATATATTCTAACTTTCAATTGATCAGTTTTATACAAAAATATTGTTTCAATCACAATTAATCACATTTTTTTCTATATATAATATTATATCCATAAACACTATGCAAATGTATGTTATCAAATAACAGGAACAACAATGAAATTGATCAAGAAATTGTCAAAAGGTTAGGGCAGATGTTAGATGAACACAATGTTCATGCAAAAGGTTTTCGAATGGCACGAGATTTGTTGAAACAAGGAAACATTCAAGATTTAAAGTTAAAGTTGATTTCAGAAAGAACAACAGATGGTAGGATTTATAATCAACCAACGGTGTCTGAAGTCGCAACATTGATTGTCGGAGATGTTGATACTGCGGAAAAGAGGGATATTATTTTGCACAAAAGAGGTGGCAATCTTCAAAGAATTGATGAATTTCATCCTGCTTATTTAAGTTACCAATATCCACTCATATTTCCATATGGAGAAGATGGATATCGAGATGGAATTTTACTTAAGTATAAAGATGAAACCATCATCACAAAAAGAAACAGATTAACTATTAAAGCTTGGCTGTCCTATAGAATCCAAAGCAGAAAATCTGAAGCTCGGACTTTATTATGTAGCAGAAGATTATTTCAGCAGTTCTTGGTTGATGGATTCATGATGATGGAAACAGAAAGATTAAATTGGTTGAGGAGGAACCAATCAAAGTTGAGAGTTGGCAAATATCATAGATTAAATGATCAAATTTTAAACAATGAAGGTCAACCTCAACAAAAAAGAGGCAAGAGAGTTGTTCTGCCATCTTCATTTGTTGGAAGTAGAAGATATTTAGATCAATTGTATTTTGATGGAATGGCCATATCAAGCAAAATAGGTTTTCCAGATTTATTCATAACCTTTACCTGCAATCCTAACTGGCCAGAAATACAAAGAGAGCTTTCAAAAGATTTTTTGAAACCCCAAGATAGACCAGACATCATTACAAGAATTTTTAAGATCAAGTTTGATGAGCTGATGCAGGATTTAACCAGAAAACATATTTTAGGCAAAGTACTTGCATGTAAGTTTGATTCTTCTTTTATTATCTCTTTTCAAATACATTTTTCATTCACTTTTTTATTGCATTTGCTGTTCTTTTGCTAGATCTATACACTATTGAATTTCAAAAAAGAGGATTGCCACATGCACACATTCTCATCTTCTTGCATCCTTCTAGCAAATATCCAAAACCGGAAGACATCAACCAAATTATATGTGCTGAAATTCCAAATCCTGAGTCACAAAAAGAGTTATATAACTTGGTTAAGAGACACATGATGCATGGTCCGTGTGGTGTACCAACAATTCCTTCACCTTGCATCAAAAAGGGCAAATGTTCCAAATTTTTTCCAAAGAAATGGAAGGAAGAAACTGTTGTAGATAATGAAGGTTTCCCTGTTTACAGAAGGAGAAGAAATGGTCATACAATTACCAAACTTGGAATCGAATTAGACAACAGACATGTCGTTCCATATAATCCTAAGTTACTATTGAAGTACCAAGCTCATATCAACATGGAGTGGTGCAATCAAAGATCTTCCATCAAATACCTTTTCAAATATATACATAAAGGGTATGATCGAATTTCAGCAATTGTTGTTAGAAACAATGGTAATCAAAATGTGTCTGACCTTGATGAAATCAAACAGTACCTAGATTGTAGATATATTTCTCCAAGTGAAGCCTGTTGGAGAATATTTGGTTTTTCAATTCATGGAAGAAGACCTGCCGTCGAACGCATGTTTTTTCATCTTATCGGAGAAAATTGTGTTTATTTTACCGATCAACAAGAAGTTGAACATGTGCTTGAGAAACCCAGTGTCACTGAATCTATGTTTACAGCATGGTTTGAAGCAAATAATACCTATTCAGAGGCAAGACAATTGACTTATGGCCAATTTGTAACACAGTTTGTTTATGTTAAGAAGAAGAGATGTTGGACTCCAAGAAAAAAGGGATATACAATTGGCCGATTAATTTGGGTTCCACCATGTACTGGAGAACTGTATTATTTAAGGATGATGCTTACTGAACTCAAAGGACCTTTAAGCTATGAAGGAATGAAAAAAGTTGCTGGTGTACAGTTAAAAACCTTTAGAGAAGCATGTTTTGCTATGGGTTTTTTAGGAGATGATAAAGAATTCATCGGTGCAATAAAGGAAGCTAAGGATTGGGGCTCAGGTACAGTTTTAAGGTACTTATTTGTAACTATGTTGCTCTCTGCAACAATGGATAGACCAGCTTATGTTTGGAAACAAACTTTTCAATGGTTGTCTGATGGTATACTCTATAGTCAAAGAAGAATAGCAAATAATCCAGGTATATCAACACCTTTACAACTATTTTATATGTATCACTTTAATTATACGCTTTTAATATCAACATTTGTTCTTTATCAATAGATCTACAACTTACAGAGGAACAAATTTCAAATTTGACTCTTCTTGAGATTGAAAAGCTATTGGAATATAACAGAAGAAACTTAAAAGAATTCAAATGTATGCCTTATTCCAAAAGATTACATCACAGCAGACTTAGGAAACAAGCTAATCTATGATGAACATAGTTATGATGTTCATCTTCAAGAACAACAATTTCAAAAACTATATAAATCATTGACAGGTAAATAAATTAAATTATTTGATTTCTGTAACATATCAAAAATCATTCTTTATCAATTTGTTTACATATGTAGTATATCAATTCATTACATAACAACAGAGGGTAATTACATTCATTTTATATATAAGTACTTTCATTATATTTTATCAAGATGAACAGAGGGTGATTTTTCATAAGATCATGAAAGCTGTTGATGAGCAAAAAGGGGGAGTTTTTTTCCTGCATGGTTATGGTGGGACTGGAAAAACTTTTATTTGGAATACATTGTCAACCGCTTTGAGATCCAAATCCGAAATTGTGCTTACAGTAGCTTCAAGTGGAATTGCTTCTTTGCTTTTACCCGGTGGTAGGACTGCTCATTCAAAATTTAAAATTCCTGTCCCATGTGAAGATAACGCAACATGCAACATCGAATATGGAGATGATCATGCTGAGTTACTTCAACAAACTAAATTAGTTATTTGGGACGAAGCTCCAATGGCACATAGATTTTGTTTTGAAGCTTTGGATACTACTTTGAGAGATATCATGTGTAAAGAAGGCAACTCAGACCAAATTTTTGGAGGAAAAGTTGTAGTGTTCGGAGGAGATTTTAGGCAGATACTTCCTGTTATTCCACGAGGTAGTCGATCAGACATTATTCACGCAACAATTAATTCTTCAAAGATATGGCATCATTGTCAAGTCTTAACTTTAACACAGAACATGAGATTGCAATGTGGATCAAGTGAACAAGAAAAAAAAAAAAAAAAGAAATGGCTGAGTTTTCTAAATGGATTTTAAGCATTGGTGAAGGAAAGTTAGGTGAGCCAAACGATGGAATTGTGGAAATTGAAATTCCTCCTGAACTCCTTATAACTGAATTTGATGATCCAATTCTAGCAATTGTTAACAGCACTTATCCTAAATTGTTGGATAACTATCTGAATTGTGATTTTTTAAGTTGTCGAGCAATATTGGCTTCAACAATTGATGTGGTCGAACAAGTGAATGAATATGTTCTAGGATTACTACCAGGTAAATTTATAACTTTTCTTTAATAATACCAATTAGTATGTATACAACATTCATTTTATCTTCAACAATCTTCAAATAACGAGATCTATTCATTATGTAGGAGAAGAAAAAGAATACTTGAGTGCAGACAAACTTGATCAATCTGAACTAATTGAGTACTACAAAGTGCTTACACCAGAATTCTTAAATTCTCTTCGAACTTCAGGTTTACCTAATCATAAAATCAAACTGAAAATAGGAACTCCTATAATGCTTATGAGAAACATTGATCAATGGCAAGGACTTTGCAATGGAACAAGGTTGATTATAACTCAGTTAGGCCAACATGTTTTGGCTGCAAAAGTTATGTCTGGAAACAGAAGAGGTCAGGTAGTATATATTCCACGCATTGAAATTTCACCTTCTCAATCTCCATGGCCATTCAAACTTATCAGGAGACAATTTCCTATAATTGTCTCTTATGCCATGACAATAAATAAATCACAAGGACAATCTCTAGATTGTGTTGGTTTATACTTACCTAAACCTGTCTTCAGTCATGGGCAATTGTATGTCGCAGTATCAAGAGTTAAAACAAAAAAAGGCTTAAAAATCTTGATTCTTGATGAGGATAACAAACCAACAAATACAACTACTAATGTTGTATTCAAAGAAGTTTTTCGAAATCTACCACAGGTTCAATCCAGTAAACTCTCTTCATGTTACATTAATTTTGTTCCAAAATTTATTTTAAAAATATCTTTAACACTTTTCTCATTTTTCCAGGTTCTGTGATGCCAAACAACTTCTGTGATTATCTTATTTCAAATATTAGGTCTTACATTATAATTTCAATTGTCAATGCTGTATCAAATTAATTATACTTTGTTCTGCTATTTTGATGACTGCAGTGTGATACGAAATACTCATGTAATATATTTGATGTCACATTTGATCCAGCAATCTCAAATATTGACAATTATTATGTAAACCATTTTTCGTTTATATTACAACTGGTTTTATTAACTCCTTATGCATCATGTTACAACTTGAGTAGGTATGCTTATCACACAATTGAAACCTTATCACACGGTTTTGTTACAACTCCAACAAAGATATCATTTTATTTCGAAACAGATCCTAATCTTTTAAATTTGACAACAAACTGCAACGATGACATAAAACTATTGTAACTTTAGATAAACATCTACCCTTTCAACTCACTATAACCATTTTTATATATATAAAATCAACACTCTAATCATTACTACTTTTTACTATATATAACCCAACAAATCCTAATTCTGAACACCAGTTGCAAAGACTACATCACCAAATATATCCCAAAATGGATCAGTCTATAATAACAATAACTTTACCTAACTTGGGAGGATTTGTTACAGCTCATATTGTTGGTGAGGTAAGTCATATCTCTACACTATACTTTGATTTTTCAGTTACTCATCAAACTTATCTATTTTTCATATTTCATAAAACCATTCAACACAAGCATTCTTTCTCTCAGCTAATATTTGCGATTAAAATCTCATTCAGCTGGAATTTTTTTTCATTCTCATTTTTATTAAATTTTGCTTTTTGTTCCAAGCCTTATGGTGAAATGCAACCTAACTTTGTCAAAGAATACATAGACGAACTGAATGAAAACTTAACTATCATCGATCGTAACAACAGAAGAATGGATGTGAAGTTCAATGGTTCATTAGATCATCCTCTAATCTATCAACGATGGACAGAGATGAGACATTTTCTTGGCATCAATGGAAACAAAATTTTATTGATGACATATGTTGGTAATAACTCATTCGTAGTAGATGTTCAACAGCAACTACTACAGCCACAACTGTTGCCATCATACCATTCTTATAGACATGTTGGACTTAATGAAATGTCTTATAATGTTGCTCTCACTTCAGACATGGCAAATAATTCACAATTAGTAAGTCAACTAAATTTGGCTGATTTTTCTTTGCACATTTTTTTAATTACCTAACAAATTTATTCTTTTTCCAGACTTTGAAGAAACAATTTGCTGAATATGTGAAAAAGACTGGATACAAGTTTGTTAAGCTATATGGTCCATTTGGAGATGAGGTTGTATGTAAGGTGCTAAAAAGAAAACACTCCAAGAAATACAAGGTTAAGTTTGGTGCCGACTGGAAGAACTTTGTCCTCATTAATGGATTTGATGAAGGTGACAATCTCAATTTCAAATTTGTCAACAAAGATCAAACCAACATCATCAAAGTTATTAAAAATAATTAGAATTTTTCTCTAAAGTTTTATTATTATGTTTTATATTAACCCGTGTAACACAACTATGTCTTTATTTATGTTCTTATAATATATGTCTATATATGACTATATAATATATATGTCTTTATTTGTGTAATCGTAAGTTTTAAATCTAATTGTAATATATGACTATATAATATATGTATATGTTATTCTATGTTTTTTGTACTGACTCATCTAATATTTAACCTTAAGTCATATACTTTTTTTCCATTTAATCATTTAAATTTACAACTCGACAAATTCTTATTATTAATTCATTCTTATTAATTTGTACTGACTCACCTGTTTAATAAATTATTTTATTATTTTTAGATGCATTCAGTAACAATAAAACTCATTGCACAAATTGTCTTCCCCAGTTAATTATAATCGAATATTTTTATATGAGGCATGACAAGACGAATCACTATCTACACTTTATTCATAATAATTACCATTGTCACAGCATATTAAGTCTAATTTACGGAGAATCTTATGATGTGTGGTCTAATCAAATCTTTTTGACTTGAATATATATTTTTCCTTTTTTCAATATCATTCTCACGTGAGCTTTATAGAAACTCATAGACCAAACAAATTACTATTAATAACAACAATAGTAACTGATTTGCTTTTTCCTTCACCACCAACCAACAATTAAGAACAACAAGTTATTTATACAACATCATCATTCATATTACAAACACATTAACATAATTCTTAACAAAACACAAAATTCCACTTAATTATACAATAACCAATTAACATCAGAACTATCAACTTAATTATACAATAAACCAATTTTATCAGCACTCCCCAACTTTATATAAATGACACCTAAATTCTGAATCAAACTTAAATCGAACTACATCACCTCCTTTAAATTGGTTAGATTCACAAACTTGATTCCATGTGTAACCCAACTTCGTCTTATAAGGATCGTGTAATAGAATCACCCTCAAAGCATGAGTCTTTCCATCATCAGTACAACAAACCAAGTTGCTAAAACGATGCTTTCTGATTAATTCAGCCAACAGAGCTCTGGGTATAGTCTGTAATTAACAAAGAAACAAGTTAATTAACAAATATTCAATGTCAACATCATCTAAAGACAATTTTATTTAATCAGAAACTTAACTAATTTCTTTTTTAATACAGTCTCACGTCTCAGAAATATATCAAACCAATTTGTACCAAAGCAAGATCTACTGTGGAAGTTTTGAATCTCATTCTCCCTTTCGATTGCCATTATCGACTTAATTCCAAATACATTCTCTCCAAAATAGCTAAATTTCACTTCAACATCACCAGGAAAACGATAATACTCTTTCAATTCATTCCATCCACCGATAATTAGAGGAAAATCAAAACCTACATTGAAGATCAGCTCATGAGGTGAACCTCTTTCGTTCTTCACATACCATACTTCCCCTAAAAACTCCCTAAACTCTTTTGTAAATTTAGGATCAATTTCAGCATAATCCTAACAACGACAATTTTAAATATGTTAAACGTTTTGTATAATAAAATTAAAACATTAAATTTATACGGAATTTTATCATACCTGATGTGATAAACTAACCACAACAAATGTCGTCAACGGTTCAATGGGAACTGTTGCTTCAAGCCCATTGTCTTCCATTTTACCTTCACATGCTATATCTAAACTCAACAAAAGACATATATATTTATAGCAATACCACAAAAACAATTAAAATATTGATATACTATTTACTTTTATAATTTTTTTATTTGTTATTCTAAATATTTGTTTTCGGACAATAACTTAAAAACAAACTAAGATAACTTTATTTGAAAAAGTATGACAACCAACATCAAATTTTATACTTATTTTGTTTCTCATACTGTCATCACATGTGACCATTTTTTTCCCCAATGCTCTATGAATGCTCTATCAAATCAACATGTAATTTCTCTATTCCCAAACTAATTTTCCTAAATAAACATATACACCCTCCGTTCCAATTTATTTGAGTCAGTTGACTTAACCAGATTACTAATTTTATTTTTATACTATTATAATTTATAATAATTAAATTTTAACAAAATACTCTTACAGATTAATCTAACGAGATTTGATATTCTAATATTTTCTTTTTAATTTGACATCTAAATATGGTCAATACAAAATATATGAATAATGCAATATTATAAATGACTCAAATAAATTACCACATACACAAAACTATAAAATCATTAAACATACTTTTTTTTTTTTTGGGGTCCATAACCTTTATTTTTTTAAATACGTGACCAGATTTGTTAACATATCATTTTTTATTTGAGAGAAAAACTTCTTTTAACTACTTCATCCATTGGATTAACATAAAATTAATTATATTGTCACTTCTCATTAAAACAGCATCTTAAATTTCAATTTATTTGACACTTATGGATAACAACTCATAAATACGCAAAACCTACACATCATAATGAATACTATAAAATTCAATTTCTGAACCACTATATATATATATATATATATATATATATATATCAATGGTCTGTGTATATGGATATCCAAAACTTATCAACTTACCAATTACAAACAATAACACTTAACATTTATGTCTTCCAGATTCCCACATATACTCCAAGGAAGTCCAAAAGGGTGGTTTGTAAATATCCATTTAGCTGATCAGGTCCAACTTAATTTATCAATTTATTTTACTGCTTCATCTTAACCAATATTATTGACTTTAATAATATCCGTTCTTTTTCAGGAGTTTGGGGAGATCGATCCATTTTTTATAGGAAAATATTTTCACAAGCTAGGAACACGGTGGAATCTTTACGATTCAGATGGAATTCTTCACCAAATAGTGTTCAATCGGTCCATTAGAAACCCACTAATTACATTTGGTTGGCCAAGAATTCGAAACTATTACTCATGGATGGGAATCAAACGAATCTGTTTATGGTATTATGGACAAGATTCATTCCTCATGATAGTTTGCGAAACAAATCGAATTTTATCACCATCTTCTTTTCCTCCTTTTCATAGTTTAAGTTCTACTAGAGGAGACTATCAATCATTTCAAATGGTCATGACATTAACCAACATAACTTCTTCACATTTGGTTAGTTTATATTTTTATATTTACTTCTAACATTGTTTCAAAAAAAATTTTCTTACATTTTGATGATGTTATGTTATTTTTTTTACTACAGATCCTTTCGGATATGTTTGCCGATTTTCTATATCTTTGTGAGTATACAAAAATTATTCTATCTGGCCCTTTAAACAACATTGTTAGTTGCAAATTCTCAATCGATAACACCAATGGGCTTAAGGTTCAATTCGGTAAAGGATGGAAGAAATTTTGCAGACTCAATAACATTGTTGAAGATGATCATCTTGAATTTACATGTCATGGTTTTATGTTAACAAACGTTATTATTGTAGAGAAAATGTAATTGTCATTTAGTCACAATTTTTATTATATTATATTATGTAATTGTTATTTAGTCACAATTTTTATTTTATTATATTTTGTTCCTATTGTCTATTCAAATCGATAAATATTGTTGCACATAAAACTTTTTTTTTTGTTTCTCTCCACTTTTTCCGAAAATTCAATTACTATCTATTGAACACTTAAATATGGTCGTACACGTCTAATTAATAAACAATCTTTTATACCTTGCAATAAATTTAAGTCCTTTAAGGAACAGTATGACTTAACATTACACTATTTACAACCTGCCCACATTAAAAACAACACGGTCTAAGTTCTAAGACAACAACAACTACACCACGAACTGTCCTATTACTTTAAATTAATTCAACTAAAAATAATATTTCAATAATCTTTTATTTCACATTTCTGACCCAATTAATATTTACAATAAATAATTTGTACAAATCTAACCACTTCTTCACCTACCAAATTTATTTAACTATTTGGTTTTTGCTTTTTATAACTGCTATATCTTCAAAATATTTTTTCCACTGATCACACTTCTTTACTACAAACTCAATGGCTTCTAATTTAACTACCCTTTTTCAACAATCACCAAGAGGAAGCTTTATCACAATTCATATACCAAGTAAGGTATGCTATTTTTTCTTTCTCAAATCAAATTTAATTTTATCAACTTTAATTTTTTCAAGTCTAATCACTTTTTATTAAATCTATTGTAGGATATTGGAGAAATAAATCCTTTTTTTGTTGCAGCTTTCTTTGAAGAACTAGGATCTGAATGGGAAATTTTCGATAATAATGGAATCCCTCACAAGATTATATTCAATTGTTCACCAGCAAAACCTCTACTAACCACTGGTTGGCCCATTTTAAGAACTTTTTTTAATTGGACTGGATATCAAAAGCTATGTTTCTTTTATTTTGGCCAAAACCAATTCTTCCTAGTCATTGCTGAAAACTCTCAAGATTCAATCCCATCATTTTTTCCATCATTTCATAGTATGAATTCGTTGGGTGACAACAATCGGAAATTTTTGATGCAAATCAGTGCTGATCACCTAATTTCATATTATTTGGTTAGTTCTTATATATGTTCAATTCATATTTGGAGGACAAGTTTATATTTCTTAGTCTCAAATTTTAATTACATTTTTTTTTACAGATCCTTCGTCAAAATTTTGGTATTTTCCTCTCTCAAACAGGCCATTCTACATTCAAAATAATCGGACCTTTGGACAATCATTTAAAAATCAAGCTCATCATTGCTAAAGATAATGGTCGACATGTCAAATTTGGACAAGGTTGGAAAACTTTTTGTGAACTTAATCAAATTGTCGAAGGAAATCTACTCGAATTCAAGGCTGATGATCACATTTTGTACTCAAATATTCTTATCGTCCGAATTGTCTAAGTAATTTCTTATTCGTTAGTATATCTATGTCTTCAGTTTCTGATGTTTCTTTTTTTAAATTATGTTCTTTTGTTCATGTTTTTGTTATCAAATTTTATGTAATAGGATTAAATTTGATTTCATCATTTAATGGTTTCTAATTATGTCATTTGTTACCTCTTATACACATTTTATTATCTATATTTTAAACATATATCTAATAACAACCTTTATTTGCAAATTTTTAAATTACTATTGCTCAATTGTTTTATTTCTATTTCTTAAAATTGTAACTACATTTTTTAACTTTATCAATTTTAAATATAATCATTATTTACAAAAATGTGCAACAATCTTAAATACTCCTTATTGTCAATCAAATATACCACATGATTAATCCAACAACTTAGACTTTCATCAATAATTTTACCTAAAATCAAATAATATTAAAAACACCCCAACAAAGTTTCGACGACAACAGTTCCACCGACTAATTAAACGCGCCAACGGCGCGACCCGTGCGGATGCACGGGTATTAAACTAGTTTTTAATAAAAAAAGGATTTATATGTGAATGTTATAAAAGATAAAGGACTAAAGTGTTACAAATATATAAGATAAAGGAGCAAAGTGTTACAAATAAAAGATAAAGGACCAAAATGTTTAAAAAAAGATAAGATAAAGGACCAAATATGTAATTTTGCCTATTTATTAATACTTACAATAATATTTGCAAATTCAATAATATTTAGGGTTTTTAACTAGGATAGTTAACTTTTTCTTTAGAATACTGAAGGTTAACATTTTTGCTTGACTATAAACACTAGAATTTCTTTTCTACTCTTTATAATTTATTTTGATGAAATTCACGCAGTTGAAATTCACCTATGAAGCCCCGATACTTAAAAATTTGCGACGTATCGTGTCCGATACGTACTTGATACCGATACTTTTCCGATACGTCTCGATACTCGTATCGGTAAAGTATCGGTTAAATCATTATTTTTAAATAAAAAAATAATATCTGATACTCTTCCGATACGTCTCGATACTCGTATCGGAAAAGTATCGATTAAATTATTATTTTTAAATAAAAAAGTAATACCCGATACATGTCTGATACGTCCCAATATCCGATGCTTGTTTGTATCTTTAGTACTTCTTGTGATTTTCCTTTGTAAATATAGTTTTTTACTTTTCAAAAGAAAAATTATGGTGTCCTACTATATAACAGATTGTTAAACATTTGAGCTTTTCCCAAAATTCTAATATAAGACTAGATATTTTCTGCTTTTAATTATTAATATTGTTGATTTTAGTCATGTTTATATATTGTGTATTTATATATTTAATTTTAAATAACGTATCGCGGCAGTATTGGATTGGGAATTTTTTAAAAATTTACATATCGGCGTATCGGTATCGTATCGGTATCGTGTCCCGTATCGAGGCTTCATAGAAATTCACGCAATTTGTTGAGAAGAGGGGTGGATGGTGCTGGGGCGGGGGATGTTTGCGTGTTGTGTGGGGGTGGAAGAGAGACCGAAGATCGTTTGTTTGCCTCGTGTCCAACGGCTTGGTTGGTATGGTCCAAGGTCCATCGGAGATTTGGAATGATTACGATTATGCCGGGTTCTATTGGCTCTCTTTTTCAATGCTTCCTTACTAGCTTCCGAAATCGAAAGCACGCATTAAAATGGGTAATCTTGATTTGGCATGCAGTGATGTGGGTGCTTTGGTGGACTCGGAATGAAAATCTATTTAGAGAAATTGTTATCGGACCGGATGAGATATTTGATAGGATTCAAGTCGTTGCTTGGAAATGGCTATTATCCAAGAAGGCTTATTCGCCATGTTTATTCTATGAGTGGTGCATCGAACCTTTCGATTTGTATAGTTCGTTAGTTTGGTCAGGACTTATTGATTGATCGATCAAATAAAATGTATTTTATTGTGGTTCCTTTTGTATGGGGCGAGTGTATGATATGTACTTCTCGTACCTATGTTGGTAAAGTGCCTCTTCATAATATTGAACTTAAAAATAGCCTCAAAATATTAAACTTTTATTGAATATCAATGTAAAAAAAATTATATTAACCCAAGAAAACGGAGTCTCGGTAATTTTAAATTCGTTCGCGAGGTAAGTAAAATTTGATAAAAATTTATTTTTATCAAAAATCGAATTCAAATCTTTCAAATAATTCGTCCTAAAGAGAGAGTTCATTAATCATTCAAACACAACTACTTGAATTCATCAATGGATATTTAGTTTACACTGGCAGCGTATATATGTTCCATTCTTCAATAAATAATTTTTATAAAAATAATTAATCAAAAAAAAATTTCAAAATAATTATTAGTTCCAGACAAAAAATTAGAACAGATAAAAATTAAGTTTATCTAATATGGACATTACCAATTTTTGTAAAATAATAAATTTTTTATGACAGAAAAATAACATTTTGTTAAAATTATAAAGACCTGCGTTTAAGCTTGGACCAATTTTCAAGGTTAATATTAGATTCAGTACCCATTTTTTAAAACTTTAGAAATTTCATCAATATTTGCAATATATATTTATTTTCCGTTAAAAAAAAAATTACGTGCAGGATGTCATTAATTATGTGTGCGTTCGTAGGTGCTTATATGCGTGGATGACAGGGCTTTTTCATATGCATGCAAAATTAAACCAAAATTAGAAAAAATCCTCTCATCCTTAGGCGACAAGACTCTGATCATAAAATGTATACAGATGAAGAAGAGAATGCGACAACAATGTGGTGCTTATGGCGTTTACGCAACAACATTATTTTTATAGGGGCTTTTGTCAACATACCAGTTTTGGTGGACCAAGTTGAATATATGTCGTGGTTCTGGTTTAATGGTCGTCTAAGAAGTAATGTCGATATTTTTTTTTAGTGGTGTAATAATCTTTTAGGTTGCTTTCAAAGTACCTAAATGGATTTCCTTTGAATTGTAAGGGTTGAGTACCCCTTGTACTCCTTATAATTCAAATTTTGTTTATAAAAAACAAAAAGAATGCGACAATAATTAATTATTTGAAGAATCGTATTGCTAATAAAGAGGAGTTTATTACATAGGTGGGGTTTAAGGGCAACAAAAAGAAGGGCAAACCGGTCATGACTCACGTTAGGGGTAGGAATTCGAAGTTTAGGTGGTTCTTTGGTTTCCTTTTTTTCTTCCGTTGGGTTTGTATTGCTTTATTTTATTGCTTTTGAACTTGAGAAAGTTTTGGTTATATCTATCCCTCTTCTCTTTCTCTACCTGTATTTCTCTTTTTTATTTATATATATTTAGAGTGTTGTAGATGGTTCACCATTTGCGTGACTTTTATCGAAAAATAATTTTAAAAAATAAAATAAAATCCCTTGGGCGACAAAAAACTAAATTTTTTTTAATACATAGTGCAAAAATATATCACAAGATAATCAAGGCATTTTAAGTTTGTTAAACTCCAATGTTTTCACGAAATTGGATCTTCAATTTTTTTTTTCTGATGTTTTCTCTCTTCTTCTTTTTTTGGTATACAAATGTTTTCTCTCTTTTTATTAATCTAATGATTGATAATAACAAAAGAGTATAAAAATATTTAAGAAGATAGAGAAAACATTGAATAAATGGCTATGATTAGTATAACATAACTAACATGAGAAAAAAAAATTTATAGAGAATTCGAATCTTGTTTTCACCTATTATTTACAACATTTTAAAAATATTATTAATAAGCCAAAAAAAAAATGAAATTCCATCTATCGGGAGGAGTAGATCCAAACAAGAACAACTTTGGATTCCTCTGCCTCATTAAAAATCCTCAAAAAAATCTAGCAAGTGAGATAAAATCTAATGAAGGGAAAAGAGCAAAGAGCAATAAAAAAAAAAAAAATCCAAGCAGAAGTATCCCTTGATAAAATACAAATAAAAGGGATATGAAAAAATAATAACCATGACTAACAAAATCAAAGTCAGAAAGGTCAAAGTCAAACAACTTATGATATATCATAAGCTCTTCCAAACACATAGAAAAGTGTTTATGCCATAACATAACACTCATCACTTAAACCCAAATTAAACTTTAGAGATACCACATACAAGTCAATGCAAAATTATAAAAAGTCAATGACAATTAAAAGAATTGTAAAGGTTTTGGTGGTCTACAATTTGCAAAATATGGTGCTACTTGCTTGCTACTTTAGAATTCTTTTTTTCAATAACTCTAGCTTTGTGCTTTCTCTTGAAAACATGTTGTCTCAATCTCTTGGTCTCACATTGTATGGCAGTGAATGGGTTCTTCTCTATCCTTTCTTTTTCCTTTTCCACCATCTTTTGCTTCATTCTCATTGCCATTGCTTCAGCTTTATTCTCCATTTCCTTGTGTTCTTCCTCTTCCTGCAGTTAGGTCTTCATGTGTGAAATGAGTTCACTTTAAAAATGAAGCATAAAAGTAAATAACCCGAAAAGCCAAGATTTTATATATAGACCAAATATTGTTTAAGTAAAGAATTATAGAGAGAAAACTCAAGGAAAGGTAAATTGAGTGTGCTTAAGTAGGGGACATGAATTTGATGTTCGTAACAGCATCCTGTTGTAACAGATATGCACCGTCCGATTTCATATCGACAGTTCAAATTATTTTGATGTATAAAATTGTGTATGAGATTTGTGTCGTCTGATCATAAATAAACGATTCAGATTCATTACACTGGGAAACTGTGTCAAAACTTTACTGTAGGGAATCTGGATTCCTTAAGTAGACCTTGTTGAAGCATATCTATAATGTTTGGTTCTCTTATGGAAAATTGGGTTAGCTAGAGGCTATATGTAAGGCACTTTGGACATCACAATATAGCATTGGTAACTTTGAGCAACTAACTATATTCAAATCTTTCATAAAGTAAATTCACTACATGAGAGAACCAATATTCAAATATTGATCTCCTAAAATTTATACATTCTCCTAAAGTATGCCCTAATTATATTATCAAGATTTCTTGCAAAACAAAATTTATAAACTATCTCTTTTCGGAACTCCCATTTTAAGGTAAACCGTAGTTAATCATTATTGTTAGCTATTTAGGTGGGCCGTAATCATTATTAAGATTTCTTGTTTATATTTTTCATGTTTATATTTCGACGAAATACTATAATGCAGGAATATGCAATCACATAAAAATGACAATGATGCATGTAATGTATATATTGCTGGACAGAGATTGGTAAAGTGAAGTAAGATGAACCTGATGAAGATCATGAATGAGGCTGTCAAGTGACTTAATCTTCCTGTGTGGCCAGCGGGGAAGACCAAATTCTCTGCACTTTCTTTTTAGAACAGTTGTGCCAATGTCTAAATTCTTCGACGCTTCTACAATTGGCATATCGAAGTACTTGACCAAGTCCGCTAGCGTTATTTTGGCAACATGATCCTTCGTTGCCCTCTTTTTCTTTCCTACAAATTGTTATCATTAAGATGATTTGTTCTTTGTTTAATTATACCCATAAAATTATTTGCTTAATTTATTTTTGAATGACAATTTTATATTTTTGAGGATAAAATGACAACTCAATTGTATGCTTAGCAGAAAGAAAGAAAAAAATTAATCCTTTTGAAAATATGAATCCGGACTGACTTGGAGGAGAAAAAAATCTCAAATTAAAAACCAATAAATGAACAAAATTAATTACTCACTTAGTCACTTGTCTCAATGCCTTCATGAATTACTTTTTGCTACAGAAGAGAAAATGTCTACATGGGTTTAATATCATAAAATTAAGCAACAACCAAAGAGAACTTATTATAAAGTGTGGGGGAAAAAAATGACATAATAATAATAATAATAATAATATAAAAAATTAAAATAAATAAAATAAAAAAACAAATTTCTTGTTAGGAAATTGAATTTTAGTCTTACCCTTGTTAAGATCATGTTGAGATGGGTTAGAGGTACCACTAGAACTATTTGCCACCATAGTCTTCGAATCTCCACAACCAATCTTATTCTTGGCAGCTAATTTCAGCTCTTCCAACACTTCAAGAGCGATTTGCAGGGTATCTTCTTCCATGGATCCTTTAGAACTCTTAACAGTTGGATTGATTTCTTTGGGAGGAAAAGCTGCCGTTGAGATCTGGAAAGAGTTAGGGTTCGGGCTTTGCATGTTGAAAATGAAAGTAATTAAATATGAAAAAGACACTAGAAAATTGAGTTTGTGTTTTATATTCGAAGAGTGAGTGATGTATTTATCGTGGTTGATATACTTATATTTTATAGTAAATAATATTTTAAAATTTTGACAGTGTTTAAGTATAGATTTTACAAAAGATGCGATGATAAATGCAATATGATTTTGTGTTTTTTTTATTAAAAAAAAAAGGTGGTGAAATACCGTGTACTATGTATTTTAGTAAAGTTTTATTTATTTATTTATTATTTTGACCGGATATTTTTGTTAAGGTTCAAATGGTATTCAAAGTTACTTTAAAAATATGGTAGTCAATGTTTTATCATTAAAAAAATAAATAAAAGGTCTATACATGGTATATACCATTAGATTTGTTAGGACAAATAGTAAATACCATGAAGGACCAATCGAATAAAGATTTTCTAATTAATTGACAGAAAAATATTAAAAAGTTAATTTATTTTTTTTCTTATCCAAAAAGGTGCCTAGAAACCTCTTTTATGCCACTCTTCCTAAAAATAGATTTCACTTAAAATGGTAAGACTCATATCAAAGACTAATCTTAATTATTTGGAGAACCTCTCGAATATAATTAAGAAATGAATTTCTAATAAAAAATTGAAAATAAAATAAATAATTTAAATTGCAAATAACATCAATAATACAAAGAATTAATCACCTTTATAACTAATAAAAAAATTCTTATTCTAATCAATATATTTCCTTTATATATTTTCATTTTTGCTACATACGGAATTGAACTTAATTATTTGATGAGTTTTTATGTTTATTATATAAAAAATTATGGCCCCCCTATCGTTACGAGGTCCTAAGCAGTGGTCCATATGTCGCATGTACAATAAGAATAATCAAGTCTGACTCGCATGAGATTCGCAAGACGAATGTTAAAGAATGTATTCAAACTGAGTTATTAACACTCATCTTATTACAATTATAGTCCATTTATGAAAAATTATAGAAAGCCAATGACCAATTAGAAGAGTTGTACAGGTTTTGGTGCTGGTTTACAACTTGCAAAATGTGGTTTTGTTTCTATTTGTTTGATACAAAAAGGTGCTAATTGCTTGCTACCGTAGAATTCTCGTTTTCAATAACTCTTACCTTTGGGCCATCTCTTGAAAACATATTGTCTCAATCTCTTGGTCTCACTTTGTATGGCAATGAATGGCTTCTTCTTAATCCTTTCTTCTTCGCTTTGTTAAATAATAAGCTATTGGGTTTTTATGGTTTGCCTTTTTAGTGTTATAGTTCTTTTACTATTCTAGTCTCTTAAGTTGCTATATATATATGGGAGCATTTGATTGATGGATGTAATTGCTTCTCGCCATTCTTATTTGAAGAACATATGTATTGGTTATTTTGCGAGTTTCTTATTTGATTGATCCAATTAACCCTCCCCCCACAAAGGAAATTCCTCCGCAATTTGACAATTTGCTTCCAGACTTTCAAACATTATATGAAGCAATTTGAAGAAAACTGGAGGTTTCCCAACATGCGCCTCGCGCAGATTGAAAAACAGCAGAATCAATAATATATAGACCAAATATTGTTTGAGTAACAAAATATAGAGAAACAATTTGAGGAAATTTAGGTAACTCGAGGAAATTGAGTGTGCTTAAGTAGACCTTGTTGAAGCCTACCTCTAATCAAGTGACAATCAATTTCTAAATGTTTGGTTCTCTTATAAAAAATTAGATTAGATGCTATAAGTAAGGCACTTTGGGCATCACATATTGCTAACTTGAAGCAATTGATATTCAAATATTTCATAAAGTAAAAGTGACAACATTAGCTCATAGATTACCATAGACATGGCAATATACTATACTTCTGAATATGATCTAGAAATAGTCGGCTGTTTTTTTTTCCTTCTGAGATATCAGATGAGAGAGGTTCCCAAGAAGAAACAATATCTAGATGTTGATCTCCTAATTAAAATCTATGTATTTTTCCCAATCAACATCTAAGTATCCTAAAATTCGAAGAGTTGAACTTTTGTGAAACATTAACCTCTACGTGGGCTGTGTTTCAAATCCATGGTCACTCTACATGCAACATGGTAATGAATCATAGTGGATTTATAGAGAAATTGGCTCAATTGTTAAGTGGCATAAGCAATATCAGGTCTAGTGTTGGTCAAGTACAGTAGCTTTACAATTAACATTTTGTACTTTTAATATCAAACCTTGTGTTGATCAAGTACAACAATATCGTAATTGAGAATTTTACAGTATACAAATTATTATTTTGTTAACCAAAAAGGTGGAAGCAAAGCGCAACCACCCCAATATATATATATATATATATATATATATATATATATATATATATATATATATATATATATATCAAAAGATACTAATTATAAATGGAGAGGGCGTAAACCAAAGCTTCATTAAGTTGGCCAGAAAAGAAAATTAGGTAATCCTAGATGATTTTTAGCATGACAGAAACCAAAACCCCATTAAACAGGACAGAAACAAAGGTTTCTTCTAGTCAGGGTATCATAGCAAAAAGTTTAAGCTGTAAATTTACTAACCATCTTCTAGGGAAATTTTCAAAGTTCATCCAAGGTTCAGAAAGAAGAATAACAGCAGGGTGATGTTGAGAAATAAACCTAAGTATCTATTAGCTATTAAGGTATATAGTTTATAACTGAAAAGTTAATAGATTGAAATTAAAGTGTTTCACAAATTTAACTGTTGTAAGCAGGGGCGGACCTCCTTGAGGCATGGTGTGGCTATAGCCACACCAGTCCAGCCCATATTTTTTAAAAAAATAATCATAATAATTTTATAAATACTTTTAAATTATTTTATATACATATTCGTACAAATATTAATGTAAATATTAGTTTAGGGTTTATTATTAATAATTGTAGTAGTCTATTATTGATGATTTTAAGTTCTTGGTAATTATATGTACTGTATTATTTTAAGTTATATACTTTAATTTTATAATAATCAATGTTGACTTTGTTTGTCAAAAAATAGGGAATAACAAATTGAATTTCTTTTGTCAAAAAAAAAAAACAAATTGAATTTATAGTTTTGGCCAAAATTAAGGATTGAATTAACATATAAATATAAAATGACTTATGACATAAAACAATATGTTTAAGTTTTTCAAGTAAGATGATATGGATAAAATTGGAATACAAATTAATAAGTTACAAGGTAATTGAATTGGTTTATTAAAATAAACTATAAGTTAATACTGTATAATTTTAGGTTCTATATATTTTGGTCCAAGGTATAGAATCTTGAAACAATAGTGATATGCATGATTTAACGGATATTCAATGAAATTTGTGATCATTTGGATATGTTTGTTACTTTGTTGATTTCTATATTTTTTTAATAGAAATTTTTTGATTTTTTGGTTTAATAATGATGTTCTTTTTTTGGATATATATGTTCTGTTAGTATGAAGAATTTTCTGATTTATTGTTTAACTGAATTTTTAGGTTAAATAATTTTTTCAATGGTGCTTAAGTTTTTTAGTCCCACTAGTATTTTATATCCAGGTTTGGTCCTGGTTGTGAGTAAAATATGACATAAAAATACATGGTTAGTGGGTAGTTATTATATTTTTAATAAAATAAAGAAATCATATATTGAAAATAATAAGGATTAAAATGGAATAAAATGTAAAAAGCTATAAATTCATACGCTACTTGAAAATCTCAAAAACATTAGAAGGCTAATTTGATAAGTTTGTTACCAAACATGTTCATTTTTATCAAATAAGCATATAAGCTAGTTCAATTAGCTATAAGTTAGCTTATTAAACTTATTAAACAGAAGCTTCGTACAGAAGATCAAGATACCAATGCAACTTTAAATATTGTGTTAAAAAAATATTTTAAAATGTTAAATACTACTTGACCATATTTTCATTTGCGTATGAAATCTTCATATTTTATCTAATTTTTATGTTGCAATTAATTATTTTTTATAATTTCATTACAAACATAATATTAAAGTCTCTAATGCTACTAGACTCATGCAATATCACAGGTCAAACGTCTAGTTTAAATACTATATAGGTTTTAGTGCACGTTTTGATGGGTGTTGATGAACCGAATTACAATGTCGACCCATTTTAATTTTAACAAAGGTCTTCTACTTAAAAATAAAAAACATAAATCTTTATAACTTCAACAAAATTACGGTGTCGCCGTGATTATAAAACTATCCGTTCATCCAACCAAACACTTACTTACGATATAGACAACAAAAGTATTGAAGACACACAATAGTTATTGAAATTCATAGTGAAAGAAAATAAGTATTCATATCAAAAATAAGTACAAAAGTTACTGAAATTCACTTACAATGATGAATTTCAATTGGTGGTACTATGTTCATCAAAGAGAAAAATACACCAAAATAAAAGCAACAAACATTGTGGCAATTTGGAAAAAAATATATGTTATCTATGGATAAAGATAATCTAGATGATTGATACATCACTCATAAAATAAACAAAAAAGTTCTTATTTATCTTTTAATTTTTGCCAAAAGTCATTTGTTGTGAAGATGACCTTGTCTTTCGTAGGTGGATTTGTCATTAAAAAACAAAAGTTAAAATCATTTGATGTGGTTATTCTAAGTTTACAAATGTTTATTGAGGGCGGCTTGTTTTGACTAAGAGTGTATATATGCGCCGGATTGAATTGGATTTAGGCAAAATCAAAATCTGAACCGTATATGGTACTTCATATTGGGTTGAGCGAAATAACGATCCACTTTAGTATTGGGCCGAGTTGAATAAACCCACTCATTTTTTGGATTGGGTTGTGTGGGTTACCCAAAAAAAATTTATTTCTTTTTTAAAAAATATTAAATGACGAGTTATCATTTTGTTTATGAAAATGACAGAAACTTTTTATTTTCTTAAAAAAATAGTGTATCATATTTTCACTACTTTTTTAGCATTATAAAATAATAATATCATCACTATATCTTTTTCCTTCATAAAAATAACTTATTTTCGCTATTTTCAAATAATGCTATTTTTTAGCACCGCTACTTTTAAATGACAAAAAGAACTCGAAGAGTGGAGACTCGAAGGAGATGATCGGAGACTGCGTTAAAACAGTGATATACGAAAGAGTAATGTGTTTGCCGTTTGGAATAGACACGCATACAACTTAATTATTTTGGAAATTTGAGTATTGAACTTGTGGCTTTTCTCTTTTAATGATGGAAAATCTTTAATATTAATATGAAAAATATTTTAAAAAATCATAGTACTACCGATTCGATGGGTCAATAGATTTTTTGGTTTTGGTTCGGTTTTTACCCAAAACCCCACCTTTTTGAGTTGGATTGAATGAGTTTGACCGGATTGATTAATCTTGTCTAACCCATGTAGACCCCTAATTTTGAGGGAATATATCGGCTCCAGTATGTCTTTCTTTGGGTTGATCTCTCTTTTTTATATGTAATTAGATTGATGGTATCACTTGTAAATTGTTTATCTAAAAATTGTCCATTTTTATTTGAACTACAAAATTAAGTTTTTAATGGAATTACGCGACATTCCAACTCATTAGTAAACAAACAGGCAAAGTTTTTTTTTAAGAAGTTAAAATAGTCCATTCAAATTGGTATTAGAAAGAATCGATCTTGTGATCTTAAGAAGAAGCACACTCTCATATCACAAGTCAATATCATCAGACCATCCCAAGTGGATTATAAAACGAGCAAAGTTAAAACAAAACAAGGAGCACACTACTATAGAGAAATAAGGACCTGGATTGTGTAAAGTCAAATTTGGCTGCAGTCAGCTTTTTGTGGTAGTCCGATCAAGATCGGACGATCCAGATTTAGTTAGTGTTTTTAAATAAAAATAAGATATGTATTTTTTTAAACTGTCCGATCAAGATCAGACGGCTGCAAACACAATGACTGCACAGGAAAATGACAGCGTTCAATCCATTTCTGAGAAATAATCGACAATTAGATGAAAATCGAAACCAACCATAGACAGAGAAAGAGAAGTCAAAGGTGCTCCCCTCTACCAATATGGGCAATAGTAAGTACCTGCTAAGTGCTAACCATAAATCGCTACGAAAGCAATTATCAGAGGGATGAGTTATGCTAACCACTCATAATGGGCACAAAGATTGTCATAATTCTTAACGAAAAACATAATTCAAAAGGAATATTGTTTTATCATAGTTTGATAAGAAGCTGCAATGGAATCCATATACAACTTTATTATGCATTCAACATTAATTCAAGTACTTAAATCTGAAATCCAGAAAACAAAACAAAGCAAACACAAATATAACTCATAAGAAGTTGAACTCATTCAACATGATCATCTTCATCAGAAGGAGGCAACTCGTTCAAGTCGAATCCACAACCCTTACATTCAGCAGGCTTGGGTGCAGCAGCAGCAGCATTAGAAGACCCCTCTACCTCCATTGGCTGCACCTTATCAGCACCTAAAAACAAATAGAACAAAATATTTCAAAATTAATCAGCAAAAACACCTACATATGATGGTATCAATCACATTTATAATTTTTTTTTTTATTATTATTATTATTATTGCTAAGATGATTTTTCTTTGTTTACTTATACCCATAAAATTATTTGCATAATTTAATTTTTATGACAATTTTATATTTTTGAAAATAAAATGACAACAATTGTATGCTTAGCAGAAAAAAAATTCCTTTGGAAAGGATGGATCCGGACTAATTAACTTGAAGGAAAAATAAATTGTCAGATTAAAACCAATAAAAGAAAATTAAGTACAGTACCACTTTGTCTCAATACCTACATGAATTACTTTTTGCTACAAAAGAAAAAATGTCTACATCATGAGTTCAATATCATAAAATTAAACATCAACAACCAAAAAGAACATATTATAAAGTGTTAAAAAAATACAAAAATTTGTGTCAAAAAAAATAATACAAAAATGATATCATCACATCATCGTAGTAATAATAATAATAATAATAATAATAATAAAATTAAAAAACAAATTGTAAGAAGATTGAGTTTTAGACTTACCCTTGTTAAGATCGGACTGAGATGGGTTAGAGATACCACAAGTTCGCAAGTGCTCAATTGCAGCATTGTATGTAGGAAATTCTCTTTTACACCTAGGGCAGATTGGATATTTGGAAGGATCGATGCATTTCACTTCAATGTTAGTCTTTCTCTTCTTTATAGATTGGCCATCAGTGACTACGCCTCCCATCACCTCAGCCATCGAACTATTTTCTTTCTCAGTTTTAGCATCTACACGACCAATCTCTTTCTTGTCCAACCCTTCGGGAGCAGTTTTCAGGGTATCTTCTTCCATGGATACTTTAGAACTCTTAAAGGGTGGATTGGTTTCTTTAGCGGCAGCTGTTGAATTCTTGGAACATTTAGGGTTAGGGCTTTCCATGTTGAAAATGAAAGTAAATGTGAAAAAGACAATGAAATGGATTTGTGTTGTAAATTCGAAGAGTGAATATGATAGTTGATATGTTTTTTTTGCGGTAAATAATATTTTTTAAAATTTATTAAAAGATGCATCAATAAAGGCAAGAAAATTTTGTGTCTGGTTTAGGTAAAAAAAAGGTGGTTAAATATTGTGTATTACATATTTTAGTAAAGTTTTATTTTTTTTATTATTTTGACGGGATATTTTTGTCTAGTTACCTAAAATTATGGTAGCTAGTCAATGTTTTATCTAAAACAGTAAAAAGGTGTATACATTGTATATACCATTAGATTTGTTAGGACAAATAGTAAATACCACGATATTTATGACCAATGGAATAAAAATTTCCTAATTAATGGACAGAAAAATATTAAAAATTTAATTTTGATTAATTTTCTTCTTATCCAGCGTCTTAGCAACATCTTCTTTACTTACTTTAACATCGGCCACTTTGAATTAGTTGAAATCAATGTGGGTTACTCAATTAAAAATAGGTTTCATATAAAATGGTGAGACTAATATTAAAGTTGATCTTTTTATTTGGAGTACCTGTTCGATAAAAATTCTTAATTTAAATTGCAAATAACATCAACAACTAGAGTCATGATCAAATGACACCAACTAGTTTGACACCAAATGTTACACCGCTCAATAACGATTTAACGAAATCAAATTTTACAAAATCAACCGTTGGATTGGAAGATTATATCATATAGATCATTCATGTTAAATTTTATAAAAATCTAAAACCATTTAATATGTTATTGAGACTCGTTAAGATTAAAGGTTTATACGTTTTTATTGAATATCGTTAATCTTGACGAGTCTCAATAACATATTAATCGGTTTAAAAAAATTTTAAAATTTAACATGAATGATCTATATGATATAATCTTCCAATCCAACGGTGGATTTTGTAAAATTTGAATTCGTTAAAACGTTATTGAGCGGTGTAACATTTGGTGTCAAACTAGTTGGTGTCATTTGATCCTGACTTTTATATATATATATATATATATATATATATATATATACTTCTATCATATAATATAAAATTAAAAAATCTGAGGCCCCCAACTCTCTTTTTTACCCCTCGAATTTCCATTTTTACCCCTCTCGCTACTTAGCAAGCGAGTGTTTAAAATTGCAAAAACGGAACACCATAGTTCGCATCCTAGGATGCAAACCTTATAAAAGTTTATTTTTTTTGTCTTCTTCACCTTTTTTAAAGTGTAAACTGAGTTCGCTCTCTAAATAATATAAAAAATTAAAATAAATAAAATAAAAAAACAAATTTCTTGTTAGGAAATTGAATTTTAGTCTTACCCTTGTTAAGATCATGTTGAGATGGGTTAGAGGTACCACTAGAACTATTTGCCACCATAGTCTTCGAATCTCCACAACCAATCTTATTCTTGGCAGCTAATTTCAGCTCTTCCAACACTTCAAGAGCGATTTGCAGGGTATCTTCTTCCATGGATCCTTTAGAACTCTTAACAGTTGGATTGATTTCTTTGGGAGGAAAAGCTGCCGTTGAGATCTGGAAAGAGTTAGGGTTCGGGCTTTGCATGTTGAAAATGAAAGTAATTAAATATGAAAAAGACACTAGAAAATTGAGTTTGTGTTTTATATTCGAAGAGTGAGTGATGTATTTATCGTGGTTGATATACTTATATTTTATAGTAAATAATATTTTAAAATTTTGACAGTGTTTAAGTATAGATTTTACAAAAGATGCGATGATAAATGCAATATGATTTTGTGTTTTTTTTATTAAAAAAAAAAGGTGGTGAAATACCGTGTACTATGTATTTTAGTAAAGTTTTATTTATTTATTTATTATTTTGACCGGATATTTTTGTTAAGGTTCAAATGGTATTCAAAGTTACTTTAAAAATATGGTAGTCAATGTTTTATCATTAAAAAAATAAATAAAAGGTCTATACATGGTATATACCATTAGATTTGTTAGGACAAATAGTAAATACCATGAAGGACCAATCGAATAAAGATTTTCTAATTAATTGACAGAAAAATATTAAAAAGTTAATTTATTTTTTTTCTTATCCAAAAAGGTGCCTAGAAACCTCTTTTATGCCACTCTTCCTAAAAATAGATTTCACTTAAAATGGTAAGACTCATATCAAAGACTAATCTTAATTATTTGGAGAACCTCTCGAATATAATTAAGAAATGAATTTCTAATAAAAAATTGAAAATAAAATAAATAATTTAAATTGCAAATAACATCAATAATACAAAGAATTAATCACCTTTATAACTAATAAAAAAATTCTTATTCTAATCAATATATTTCCTTTATATATTTTCATTTTTGCTACATACGGAATTGAACTTAATTATTTGATGAGTTTTTATGTTTATTATATAAAAAATTATGGCCCCCCTATCGTTACGAGGTCCTAAGCAGTGGTCCATATGTCGCATGTACAATAAGAATAATCAAGTCTGACTCGCATGAGATTCGCAAGACGAATGTTAAAGAATGTATTCAAACTGAGTTATTAACACTCATCTTATTACAATTATAGTCCATTTATGAAAAATTATAGAAAGCCAATGACCAATTAGAAGAGTTGTACAGGTTTTGGTGCTGGTTTACAACTTGCAAAATGTGGTTTTGTTTCTATTTGTTTGATACAAAAAGGTGCTAATTGCTTGCTACCGTAGAATTCTCGTTTTCAATAACTCTTACCTTTGGGCCATCTCTTGAAAACATATTGTCTCAATCTCTTGGTCTCACTTTGTATGGCAATGAATGGCTTCTTCTTAATCCTTTCTTCTTCGCTTTGTTAAATAATAAGCTATTGGGTTTTTATGGTTTGCCTTTTTAGTGTTATAGTTCTTTTACTATTCTAGTCTCTTAAGTTGCTATATATATATGGGAGCATTTGATTGATGGATGTAATTGCTTCTCGCCATTCTTATTTGAAGAACATATGTATTGGTTATTTTGCGAGTTTCTTATTTGATTGATCCAATTAACCCTCCCCCCACAAAGGAAATTCCTCCGCAATTTGACAATTTGCTTCCAGACTTTCAAACATTATATGAAGCAATTTGAAGAAAACTGGAGGTTTCCCAACATGCGCCTCGCGCAGATTGAAAAACAGCAGAATCAATAATATATAGACCAAATATTGTTTGAGTAACAAAATATAGAGAAACAATTTGAGGAAATTTAGGTAACTCGAGGAAATTGAGTGTGCTTAAGTAGACCTTGTTGAAGCCTACCTCTAATCAAGTGACAATCAATTTCTAAATGTTTGGTTCTCTTATAAAAAATTAGATTAGATGCTATAAGTAAGGCACTTTGGGCATCACATATTGCTAACTTGAAGCAATTGATATTCAAATATTTCATAAAGTAAAAGTGACAACATTAGCTCATAGATTACCATAGACATGGCAATATACTATACTTCTGAATATGATCTAGAAATAGTCGGCTGTTTTTTTTTCCTTCTGAGATATCAGATGAGAGAGGTTCCCAAGAAGAAACAATATCTAGATGTTGATCTCCTAATTAAAATCTATGTATTTTTCCCAATCAACATCTAAGTATCCTAAAATTCGAAGAGTTGAACTTTTGTGAAACATTAACCTCTACGTGGGCTGTGTTTCAAATCCATGGTCACTCTACATGCAACATGGTAATGAATCATAGTGGATTTATAGAGAAATTGGCTCAATTGTTAAGTGGCATAAGCAATATCAGGTCTAGTGTTGGTCAAGTACAGTAGCTTTACAATTAACATTTTGTACTTTTAATATCAAACCTTGTGTTGATCAAGTACAACAATATCGTAATTGAGAATTTTACAGTATACAAATTATTATTTTGTTAACCAAAAAGGTGGAAGCAAAGCGCAACCACCCCAATATATATATATATATATATATATATATATATATATATATATATATATATATATAAACAAAAGATACTAATTATAAATGGAGAGGGCGTAAACCAAAGCTTCATTAAGTTGGCCAGAAAAGAAAATTAGGTAATCCTAGATGATTTTTAGCATGACAGAAACCAAAACCCCATTAAACAGGACAGAAACAAAGGTTTCTTCTAGTCAGGGTATCATAGCAAAAAGTTTAAGCTGTAAATTTACTAACCATCTTCTAGGGAAATTTTCAAAGTTCATCCAAGGTTCAGAAAGAAGAATAACAGCAGGGTGATGTTGAGAAATAAACCTAAGTATCTATTAGCTATTAAGGTATATAGTTTATAACTGAAAAGTTAATAGATTGAAATTAAAGTGTTTCACAAATTTAACTGTTGTAAGCAGGGGCGGACCTCCTTGAGGCATGGTGTGGCTATAGCCACACCAGTCCAGCCCATATTTTTTAAAAAAATAATCATAATAATTTTATAAATACTTTTAAATTATTTTATATACATATTCGTACAAATATTAATGTAAATATTAGTTTAGGGTTTATTATTAATAATTGTAGTAGTCTATTATTGATGATTTTAAGTTCTTGGTAATTATATGTACTGTATTATTTTAAGTTATATACTTTAATTTTATAATAATCAATGTTGACTTTGTTTGTCAAAAAATAGGGAATAACAAATTGAATTTCTTTTGTCAAAAAAAAAAAACAAATTGAATTTATAGTTTTGGCCAAAATTAAGGATTGAATTAACATATAAATATAAAATGACTTATGACATAAAACAATATGTTTAAGTTTTTCAAGTAAGATGATATGGATAAAATTGGAATACAAATTAATAAGTTACAAGGTAATTGAATTGGTTTATTAAAATAAACTATAAGTTAATACTGTATAATTTTAGGTTCTATATATTTTGGTCCAAGGTATAGAATCTTGAAACAATAGTGATATGCATGATTTAACGGATATTCAATGAAATTTGTGATCATTTGGATATGTTTGTTACTTTGTTGATTTCTATATTTTTTTAATAGAAATTTTTTGATTTTTTGGTTTAATAATGATGTTCTTTTTTTGGATATATATGTTCTGTTAGTATGAAGAATTTTCTGATTTATTGTTTAACTGAATTTTTAGGTTAAATAATTTTTTCAATGGTGCTTAAGTTTTTTAGTCCCACTAGTATTTTATATCCAGGTTTGGTCCTGGTTGTGAGTAAAATATGACATAAAAATACATGGTTAGTGGGTAGTTATTATATTTTTAATAAAATAAAGAAATCATATATTGAAAATAATAAGGATTAAAATGGAATAAAATGTAAAAAGCTATAAATTCATACGCTACTTGAAAATCTCAAAAACATTAGAAGGCTAATTTGATAAGTTTGTTACCAAACATGTTCATTTTTATCAAATAAGCATATAAGCTAGTTCAATTAGCTATAAGTTAGCTTATTAAACTTATTAAACAGAAGCTTCGTACAGAAGATCAAGATACCAATGCAACTTTAAATATTGTGTTAAAAAAATATTTTAAAATGTTAAATACTACTTGACCATATTTTCATTTGCGTATGAAATCTTCATATTTTATCTAATTTTTATGTTGCAATTAATTATTTTTTATAATTTCATTACAAACATAATATTAAAGTCTCTAATGCTACTAGACTCATGCAATATCACAGGTCAAACGTCTAGTTTAAATACTATATAGGTTTTAGTGCACGTTTTGATGGGTGTTGATGAACCGAATTACAATGTCGACCCATTTTAATTTTAACAAAGGTCTTCTACTTAAAAATAAAAAACATAAATCTTTATAACTTCAACAAAATTACGGTGTCGCCGTGATTATAAAACTATCCGTTCATCCAACCAAACACTTACTTACGATATAGACAACAAAAGTATTGAAGACACACAATAGTTATTGAAATTCATAGTGAAAGAAAATAAGTATTCATATCAAAAATAAGTACAAAAGTTACTGAAATTCACTTACAATGATGAATTTCAATTGGTGGTACTATGTTCATCAAAGAGAAAAATACACCAAAATAAAAGCAACAAACATTGTGGCAATTTGGAAAAAAATATATGTTATCTATGGATAAAGATAATCTAGATGATTGATACATCACTCATAAAATAAACAAAAAAGTTCTTATTTATCTTTTAATTTTTGCCAAAAGTCATTTGTTGTGAAGATGACCTTGTCTTTCGTAGGTGGATTTGTCATTAAAAAACAAAAGTTAAAATCATTTGATGTGGTTATTCTAAGTTTACAAATGTTTATTGAGGGCGGCTTGTTTTGACTAAGAGTGTATATATGCGCCGGATTGAATTGGATTTAGGCAAAATCAAAATCTGAACCGTATATGGTACTTCATATTGGGTTGAGCGAAATAACGATCCACTTTAGTATTGGGCCGAGTTGAATAAACCCACTCATTTTTTGGATTGGGTTGTGTGGGTTACCCAAAAAAAATTTATTTCTTTTTTAAAAAATATTAAATGACGAGTTATCATTTTGTTTATGAAAATGACAGAAACTTTTTATTTTCTTAAAAAAATAGTGTATCATATTTTCACTACTTTTTTAGCATTATAAAATAATAATATCATCACTATATCTTTTTCCTTCATAAAAATAACTTATTTTCGCTATTTTCAAATAATGCTATTTTTTAGCACCGCTACTTTTAAATGACAAAAAGAACTCGAAGAGTGGAGACTCGAAGGAGATGATCGGAGACTGCGTTAAAACAGTGATATACGAAAGAGTAATGTGTTTGCCGTTTGGAATAGACACGCATACAACTTAATTATTTTGGAAATTTGAGTATTGAACTTGTGGCTTTTCTCTTTTAATGATGGAAAATCTTTAATATTAATATGAAAAATATTTTAAAAAATCATAGTACTACCGATTCGATGGGTCAATAGATTTTTTGGTTTTGGTTCGGTTTTTACCCAAAACCCCACCTTTTTGAGTTGGATTGAATGAGTTTGACCGGATTGATTAATCTTGTCTAACCCATGTAGACCCCTAATTTTGAGGGAATATATCGGCTCCAGTATGTCTTTCTTTGGGTTGATCTCTCTTTTTTATATGTAATTAGATTGATGGTATCACTTGTAAATTGTTTATCTAAAAATTGTCCATTTTTATTTGAACTACAAAATTAAGTTTTTAATGGAATTACGCGACATTCCAACTCATTAGTAAACAAACAGGCAAAGTTTTTTTTTAAGAAGTTAAAATAGTCCATTCAAATTGGTATTAGAAAGAATCGATCTTGTGATCTTAAGAAGAAGCACACTCTCATATCACAAGTCAATATCATCAGACCATCCCAAGTGGATTATAAAACGAGCAAAGTTAAAACAAAACAAGGAGCACACTACTATAGAGAAATAAGGACCTGGATTGTGTAAAGTCAAATTTGGCTGCAGTCAGCTTTTTGTGGTAGTCCGATCAAGATCGGACGATCCAGATTTAGTTAGTGTTTTTAAATAAAAATAAGATATGTATTTTTTTAAACTGTCCGATCAAGATCAGACGGCTGCAAACACAATGACTGCACAGGAAAATGACAGCGTTCAATCCATTTCTGAGAAATAATCGACAATTAGATGAAAATCGAAACCAACCATAGACAGAGAAAGAGAAGTCAAAGGTGCTCCCCTCTACCAATATGGGCAATAGTAAGTACCTGCTAAGTGCTAACCATAAATCGCTACGAAAGCAATTATCAGAGGGATGAGTTATGCTAACCACTCATAATGGGCACAAAGATTGTCATAATTCTTAACGAAAAACATAATTCAAAAGGAATATTGTTTTATCATAGTTTGATAAGAAGCTGCAATGGAATCCATATACAACTTTATTATGCATTCAACATTAATTCAAGTACTTAAATCTGAAATCCAGAAAACAAAACAAAGCAAACACAAATATAACTCATAAGAAGTTGAACTCATTCAACATGATCATCTTCATCAGAAGGAGGCAACTCGTTCAAGTCGAATCCACAACCCTTACATTCAGCAGGCTTGGGTGCAGCAGCAGCAGCATTAGAAGACCCCTCTACCTCCATTGGCTGCACCTTATCAGCACCTAAAAACAAATAGAACAAAATATTTCAAAATTAATCAGCAAAAACACCTACATATGATGGTATCAATCACATTTATAATTTTTTTTTTTATTATTATTATTATTATTGCTAAGATGATTTTTCTTTGTTTACTTATACCCATAAAATTATTTGCATAATTTAATTTTTATGACAATTTTATATTTTTGAAAATAAAATGACAACAATTGTATGCTTAGCAGAAAAAAAATTCCTTTGGAAAGGATGGATCCGGACTAATTAACTTGAAGGAAAAATAAATTGTCAGATTAAAACCAATAAAAGAAAATTAAGTACAGTACCACTTTGTCTCAATACCTACATGAATTACTTTTTGCTACAAAAGAAAAAATGTCTACATCATGAGTTCAATATCATAAAATTAAACATCAACAACCAAAAAGAACATATTATAAAGTGTTAAAAAAATACAAAAATTTGTGTCAAAAAAAATAATACAAAAATGATATCATCACATCATCGTAGTAATAATAATAATAATAATAATAATAATAAAATTAAAAAACAAATTGTAAGAAGATTGAGTTTTAGACTTACCCTTGTTAAGATCGGACTGAGATGGGTTAGAGATACCACAAGTTCGCAAGTGCTCAATTGCAGCATTGTATGTAGGAAATTCTCTTTTACACCTAGGGCAGATTGGATATTTGGAAGGATCGATGCATTTCTTCACTTCAATGTTAGTCTTTCTCTTCTTTATAGATTGGCCATCAGTGACTACGCCTCCCATCACCTCAGCCATCGAACTATTTTCTTTCTCAGTTTTAGCATCTACACGACCAATCTCTTTCTTGTCCAACCCTTCGGGAGCAGTTTTCAGGGTATCTTCTTCCATGGATACTTTAGAACTCTTAAAGGGTGGATTGGTTTCTTTAGCGGCAGCTGTTGAATTCTTGGAACATTTAGGGTTAGGGCTTTCCATGTTGAAAATGAAAGTAAATGTGAAAAAGACAATGAAATGGATTTGTGTTGTAAATTCGAAGAGTGAATATGATAGTTGATATGTTTTTTTTGCGGTAAATAATATTTTTTAAAATTTATTAAAAGATGCATCAATAAAGGCAAGAAAATTTTGTGTCTGGTTTAGGTAAAAAAAAGGTGGTTAAATATTGTGTATTACATATTTTAGTAAAGTTTTATTTTTTTTATTATTTTGACGGGATATTTTTGTCTAGTTACCTAAAATTATGGTAGCTAGTCAATGTTTTATCTAAAACAGTAAAAAGGTGTATACATTGTATATACCATTAGATTTGTTAGGACAAATAGTAAATACCACGATATTTATGACCAATGGAATAAAAATTTCCTAATTAATGGACAGAAAAATATTAAAAATTTAATTTTGATTAATTTTCTTCTTATCCAGCGTCTTAGCAACATCTTCTTTACTTACTTTAACATCGGCCACTTTGAATTAGTTGAAATCAATGTGGGTTACTCAATTAAAAATAGGTTTCATATAAAATGGTGAGACTAATATTAAAGTTGATCTTTTTATTTGGAGTACCTGTTCGATAAAAATTCTTAATTTAAATTGCAAATAACATCAACAACTAGAGTCATGATCAAATGACACCAACTAGTTTGACACCAAATGTTACACCGCTCAATAACGATTTAACGAAATCAAATTTTACAAAATCAACCGTTGGATTGGAAGATTATATCATATAGATCATTCATGTTAAATTTTATAAAAATCTAAAACCATTTAATATGTTATTGAGACTCGTTAAGATTAAAGGTTTATACGTTTTTATTGAATATCGTTAATCTTGACGAGTCTCAATAACATATTAATCGGTTTAAAAAAATTTTAAAATTTAACATGAATGATCTATATGATATAATCTTCCAATCCAACGGTGGATTTTGTAAAATTTGAATTCGTTAAAGCGTTATTGAGCGGTGTAACATTTGGTGTCAAACTAGTTGGTGTCATTTGATCCTGACTTTATATATATATATATATATATATATATATATATATATATATATATATATACTTCTATCATATAATATAAAATTAAAAAATCTGAGGCCCCCAACTATCTTTTTTACCCCTCGAATTTCCATTTTTACCCCTCTCGCTACTTAGCAAGCGAGTGTTTAAAATTGCAAAAACGGAACACCATAGTTCGCATCCTAGGATGCAAACCTTATAAAAGTTTATTTTTTTTGTCTTCTTCACCTTTTTTAAAGTGTAAACTGAGTTCGCTCTCTAAATAGTGAACTATGTTTTAATTCGCGCTCTAAGTAACTAGTGTCAATATTTTATACTCAAACTGAACGTCGGCGCCCCCATGGATGAAAAAATCATTAGGGATGGCAATGGGTAGGGTACTATAATCTTCATCCCCATACCCACAGTTTGAAAAATTATCCATACCGATCCTTTTATATCCTTTTAACTTTTCAAATGGCAATAAAATTTTGCACTATATGTTCTTTCAGATATCATTGGTGTCGTGCATGACGTTGCTCCTCCAAAAATGAAGATTGGTTCTAAAAAGTTTCCAACTACGTTTTCTTTGGCAGATGCATCGTCAGTTTGAATTACTATTATACTTGTATTTATTTTGTTCTAATTCATGATTTATGGAATATCTGTCTTTACCATCTGTCCATTTGTTTAATGTAGGATGAACATTATTACATGCATGTACTTTGTGGGACACATATGGGTCTGACTTCCTTGTACAATACAATGCTTTAGGAGGCACCACGCCAATAATTGTTGTGTTGAAGCATGCTAAGATTAAAGAACCTCAAGGTAATTTAACAACTCCACATTTTGCACTTCGTTACACATATATAAATTCAGATCATGATTGGTAAAAATGTTTTCTTCCATTTTTTTATAACCTCTATAGGACAATATGACTTAACCATTTCAAATGCTTGGGTTGGAGCTAAGTTAATCATGGATCAAGATCTTCCTGAAATTAAGGATTTTATAAAAAGGTCAAATGCAAATGTTCATAAAATCTCTTATTATTATTATTGTGTTATTTTATTCAAATATTATTTAACACCTCTTATGAATTTCAGTTTACCACAAGATTATGTTTCTCAAATATCACAAAGTCAAAACATCGTCGTGGGAAATCATGGATTTGCTTTGAGTTCACAAGGATCTCAATATTCCTCTGGTACTTGGTATGCATATCTTGCACCGCCAACTCACCTGGGTCAATTGATCACACTTCCAAAGGTTTGTCATTGTCATATTGTTTCTGAACTTACATTTCCCTCGAATTCATATTACTATTACATTACTTTCACTTGATGTTCAATAGGAAGAGATTGTAACCACTGTTGGAACCCCTCATCACATATGTGTCTCAAAAAATGGCTGGTATTACTTATCATGCTCTGAATGTGGCAAGGGTATTGTCAACAATAGTGTTCCCTACAAATGCAAAATTGATAGTCATGTTACTCCTAATCCTTTAATTAAGTGAGATTCATATTTTACTCTCTCTCTTTATTTGAAATTACTATATCTTCATTGATGCAAAATTTAATTTGTTACATATGCCTCTAATTTTAGATATCGGGTTGAAGTTGAAGTCCGATTTGGTGATGACAAGTGCAAATTTCTATTTTGGGACCGTGAATGTTCTCAATTAATAGGAAAAACTGCTGCTGAAACACAGGCTATGATGACCCAGGTATTGTTTGATGTTTTATAACTTCAATCCTATTAGACTTGGTTAGGTAGTTAGGAGGTGGTTACATAACTACCTTGAGTTAGTTAGTTATGGTTACTTGTGTTACAAGTAATAGATGGGTTAGGAGTTTTCCTTATAAATAAGCGTGTACCACATGCATTGTACACAACTCATTCTCTATTTTTTTCTTATCAATAAAATCTTAACACTTTCCTCCTAGTTTTCTCTCTAGTTCTTACTTGTTATCTTCTTCCTCTTATCTTGGATTACCCTAACAAATTGGTATCCAGAGCCCTTTGGTTCTTAGTGTAGAAAGCACAAAGATTCAGTCTTGTTTGGTGTTTACATTTTCCTTCATTCAGAAACAATGTCAGGGAATGGTTTACCAAACAATCTTCCAATTCTTGAGGGCAAGAATTGGGAAAGATGGAGCAAACAGATGAAGTCTCTCTTTGGTTTTCAAGATACATGGGAAGTGGTGGTTAATGGTGTGCAAGACTTGGTGGGGAATGCCACTGAAGCTCAGAGATCAGCACACAAAGACTTAAAGAAGAAGGATTGCAAGGCAATGTATGCAATTCAAGCTGCAGTAGATTCTGCAAATTTTGACAAGATATCTAGTGCTGAATCCTCTAAGGCAGCCTGGGATATTTTGGTGAAATATTATGAAGGAGGAGAAAAGGTGAAGGGAGTGAAGTTGCAGTCTCTGAGAAGGCAATATGAGCTTCTGCAGATGGATAAGAGTGAATCCATTGGAGCCTATGTGTCGAAGGTTCAAGGCATTGTCCATACAATGAAGAGCTGTGGTGAGGTGATGACAGATAGGATGATTGTAGAGAAGGTAATGAGAACTCTAACTCCAAATTTTGATCATGTCATTGTTGCCATCCAAGAAACTGGGAATGTAGCTACATTACAGTTGGAGGATCTTGTTGGATCGTTAGAAGCACATGAGTTGATGATAAATGAAAGGAAAGGGGTTCAAGAATCTGTACAAGCCTTACAAGTTCAGGCTTACAAGAAAGCTAACAGTCACAAAGAGAAAAAACAAGATAAGGGAAAGAATGGCTCTCAGAAAAAATTTGATGGAAAATCTGAATCCTTCAAGAAAGGAGGAGGAACATCAAATTCAAAGAAAGGGAAAGGCAAGGACAAGAGTCACATTCAGTCCTATAACTGTGAGAAATGGGGACACTATGCTTCAGATTGTTGGTTCAAGAAAGGCAAAGAAAAGGGCCAAGACTCTGATGATGAAGCAAAACTTGTGCAAGAAAAGGTTGAAGACAAAGCTGTGACTTTCATGGCTGCATTATCAGAGGTAGAATCACAAGACAAAGTTGATGCTAAGACTTGGTTCTTAGACACGGGGTGTTCCAATCACATGACTGGTCACAAAAACTGGTTAGTGAAGTTTGATTCTGGAAAGAAAAGTAAAGTGAAGCTGGCCAATAGCAGTTCATTGCAGTCAGAAGGCATTGGTAACATGGTTATCAAGAGAAGCAATGGAAGCTCTGCAGTAATTGAAGATGTGATGTTTGTACCAGGTATGGACTGTAATCTTCTGAGTGTTGGACAGTTAGCAGAAAAAGGTTTTTCAGTTATCATTAAGAATGAGAAATTTGAACTTTATGATCCTGCAAATAACCTAATTCTGAGGACTCCTTTGGCCAAGAATAGAACTTTCAGAACTTTGATTCACACAAACACTGTTCAGTGTATGAAGGTAGTAACAGATGAGAAGTTGAATTGGCTATGGCACCTGAGATTTGGACATTTGAATTTCAAATATCTAAATCAGCTAGGGAGCAAAGGAATGGTACTTGGCCTACCTAAGATTGAAGCTTCAGAAAGAGTATGTGAAGGTTGCTTAGTTGGTAAACAACCTAGAAATGCTTTCAGCAAGAGTTTGCCTATGAGATCATCAAGTGTACTAGGTGTTGTGCATTCTGATATGTGTGGTCCCTTTTATGTGAATTCACTTGGTGGTAATAGATATTTTGTTACCTTTGTTGATGAGTATAGCAGGAAGATGTGGATATACTTGATTCAAACCAAGGATGCAGTATTTGATGTCTTCAGAAATTTTAAGGCATTAGTTGAAAATCAAAGTGGAAAGAAGATCATAGCTCTCAGAACAGATGGTGGAGGTGAGTATACTTCCAAGAAGTTTGAGTCATTTTGTGTTGAACAAGGTATAGAACATGAAGTCACAGCTCCCTATACACCTCAACACAATGGCTTAGCTGAAAGAAGGAACAGGACTATTCTTGATATGGCAAGGTGTATGGTGAAGCATAGGAACCTGCCTAAAGCTTTCTGGGGTGAAGCAGTTCACACTGCTGTGTATGTGTTGAACAGGTGTCCAACCTAGAAGCTGAAAGACAAAGTACCTGAGGAAGTGTGGAGCGGTAGAAAACCTAGTGTAAGTCACTTCAGAATTTTTGGTGCTTTATGTCACAAGCATGTGCCTGAAGCAAAAAGGAAGAAGCTTGATGACAGAAGTGAAGTCATGGTCTTGGTAGGATACCATGTCACAGGTGCTTACAAGCTGTATGATCCTGTCACAAAGAAAATGATCTACAGTAGAGATGTTGTAATTGATGAAGAGAAATCCTGGGATTGGATTGCTGGTTGTAGTTCAAGCAGAGCTCAATTGAATCCAATCATGAATGAAGAAGATAGTGATTCTAGTGATGAGAATGAAGCACCTGCAGCTGTGACTAGAGACAGGCCTGCCAGAACAAGGAACATTCCTGCTAGATTGCAGGATTGTGAAATTGTTAATGATAATGAGGTAAATGCAGATGGTGACTTAGTTCATATTGCATTGATGGCTGGTTCTGAGCCTATCAATTACACAGAAGCCTTGAAACACAAGAAATGGAAGAGAGCTATGGAGGAGGAGTTGGCTTCAATTGAGAGAAATCAAACTTGGGAGTTAGTTAAACTTCCATCAGATAAGAAGGCAATTGAAGTAAAATGGGTGTTCAAGCTGAAGCTAAATCCTGACAATTCTATAGCAAAATATAAAGCAAGGCTGGTGGCAAGAGGTTTTCTGCAGAGGGAAGGAATAGATTACTCAGAAATCTACTCACCTGTGGCAAGAATTGAGACTGTGAGACTTGTCATAGCTGTAGCTAATGCAAGGAAATGGCCTATGTTCCACATGGATGTTAAGTCAGCCTTTCTTAATGGTCCATTAGAAGAACTTGTCTTTGTAACTCAGCCACCTGGATTCATGATTGAAGGGAAGAAAGACATGGTCTACAGATTGAACAAAGCTCTATATGGTTTGAAACAAGCTCCAAGAGCTTGGAATAAAAGGATAGATGGATTTCTTGTGAAACAAGGTTTCAGGAAATGCAAGTCAGAATATGGAGTATATGTGCAGGAAGCAGCTTCAAGCATCATTCTGATATGTTTGTATGTTGATGATCTGCTAGTAACTGGAAGTGTCACAGCTGAGATAGAGAAATTCAAAGAAGTAATGAAAACTGAATTTGAGATGACAGATTTGGGAGAAGTGTCTTACTTCTTAGGATTTGAACTTCTGAAGAATGGTAAAGGTCTATTGTTGCATCAGAGAAAATATGCAGGAGAAATTCTAAAGAGGTTCAACATGATTGAGTGTACCTATGCTGCAACTCCTATGGAGGTGAACTTGAAGCTAGAAAAGAATGAGACAGAAGAGACTGTGGATCCTACAATTTTCAAGCAAATTGTTGGATCATTGAGATATCTTTGCAACAGCAGGCCAGATATATGCTTTGCAGTTGGGCTTGTAAGTAGATTCATGGATAAGCCCAGAAGGTCACACATGAATGCAGCTAGAAGAATACTTAGGTATATAGCAGGCACAATGGAGTTTGGAATTCTTTTTCCAAAGTCAGTTCTGAATGAGAAATTTGAGATTGTGTGCTACTCTGATGCTGATTGGTGTGGTGACAAAGTAGATAGAAGGAGTACTACTGGGTATTTCTTCAGATTTATGGAGGCTCCTGTTGCTTGGTGTTCTAAGAAACAACCAGTTGTTGCATTGTCTTCGTGTGAAGCTGAGTACATAGCAGGTGCATATGCAGCATGCCAAGCTTTGTGGATTGTGACTGTGTTGAAGGAGCTAGGAATTGAAGCAGAGAAACCTGTGGTTCTGCAGATTGATAACAAGTCTGCTATAAACTTAGCCAAGAATCCAGTTTTGCATGGTAGAAGCAAACACATAGAGGCTAGGTTTCATTTCTTGAGGGAGCAGGTGAATCAAGGTAGCTTAGATGTCAGGCATTGTGCAACAGATACTCAGGTTGCAGATGCTCTAACTAAGAGTTTGAAAACAGACAGGTTTTTGAAGCTCAGAAGTGAACTTGGTGTGTATCAGGCGCGCGCGCCCAGCATGGCAAGTTCTGAAGCAGTTCTGAAGCAGTTCTGAAGGACAGACAAGTTCTGAAGCAGTTCTGAAGGACAGACAAGTTTGAAGTTCTGAAGCAGTTCTGAAGCAGTTCTGAAGGACAGACAAGTTTGAAGTTCTGAAGCAGTTCTGAAGCAGTTCTGAAGGACAGACAAGTTGCAGTTCTGAAGGATTTCTGAAGGACAGACAAGGTTGCAGTTCTGAAGGATTTCTGAAGGACAGACAAGTTTGCTTAGGCTTGAAGTTAAGGGAGCATGATGTTTTATAACTTCAATCCTATTAGACTTGGTTAGGTAGTTAGGAGGTGGTTACATAACTACCTTGAGTTAGTTAGTTATGGTTACTTGTGTTACAAGTAATAGATGGGTTAGGAGTTTTCCTTATAAATAAGCGTGTACCACATGCATTGTACACAACTCATTCTCTATTTTTTTCTTATCAATAAAATCTTAACACTTTCCTCCTAGTTTTCTCTCTAGTTCTTACTTGTTATCTTCTTCCTCTTATCTTGGATTACCCTAACATTGTTTTGCATCTATTCAATATTTTGCCCACCAGTTTCAAAGCATATTTGATACTTATTTTTGCCCATTTTAGGCTAGTGAATTTGATCCCCGTGAATATCCTAAAATTAATTCTTGACAACATGATCGGTACTCAACTAGCATTTAAAGTTAAGATGCAGTCCAATGGAAGATTGGCAAGTGTTCTTAATTATCGATCTGATCCTGAAATTATTCAATATCTTTTAAGGGAGATTAACATATATGAGGTATTAAAGACATATCACTTGCTGATTTTTTTTTTTTTTTTTTTGCAATTACAATACTAGAGTATTACTGATTTATGTGTTGTTTATAACAATATGCATAATTATAGTCTCCAGAGCAATTATTATTGATGCCTCCAAGTGATGGCCCAAGTATTGGAGAGTTAAAAACATTGATCTTATATATAAACATTCCCACTGTAAGTGAAATATTTGAAAAGTTGTATCCTTACATTTATACTCCACGACGTATTTTAACAAACACTTAACTTTCGTTCTACGTTGTTGCAGCAAGATCTTTCCGCTGCTGGTGAGTCCGACCCGGATGAAGTCAAAATGAAAACTCCTGCCAAGAGGAGTGTATCTGAGCCTTATCATGATGACGCCATTGGTGCAAAAATGTCATCCAACAAAATTCCTATAACCAGGATCAATAAAGAGAAAGCAAGTGGAAAGAAGTAATTAAGCTCATGCGATGCAACCGAATTTTATGAACTGTTTTGTAATAGATGTCGTGTTTTGTAATGGTTTACCTATCTCATGTTTTGTGAACCAGGAATATATTTGTGGCTTCTGCTTTTATGTAATATTAACTATCAAAACAATTGTAGCTGCTTAAGACCAGTTAACTAAACTTTTATGCAACTTTTAACCTTGAGTTTTTTCTGTACATATTTAACTACGCATATATTATCCCACACGTCGTTACTAAATCGTTTATATCCTTAACAAAATGGGCAAAACTATCTTGTGGAACCCATATAACACTACCTATGCTCATGTGTATTATTTAATTATTTTTTAAAAATTTATTTATCCGACGACACAAATCAAACACCATCTCATATGAAAATATTTGCATTTATAAAAAAATATTATTTCAATTATTTTTGAGCGCATGAGGTACTAAAAATTATTCCACTCAATAATTGACTAACTTTTCATCAAGCCGCTCCACCCGTGCGTGACGCACGGGTCTCTTGATTAGTTGTAAATTCGAAGAGTGAATATGATAGTTGATATGTTTTTTTTTTGCGGTAAATAATATTTTTTAAAATTTATTAAAAGGTGCATCAATAAAGGCAAGGAAATTTTGTGTCTGGTTTAGGTAAAAAAAGGTGGTTAAATATTGTGTATTACATATTTTAGTAAAGTTTTATTTTTTTTATTATTTTGACGGGATATTTTGGTCTAGTTACCTAAAATTATGGTAGCTAGTCAATGTTTTATCTAAAAATGTAAAAGGTGTATACATGTATTGTATATACCATTAGATAGATTAGATTTGTTAGGACAAATAGTAAATACCACGATATTTATGACCAATGGAATAAAAATTTCCTAATTAATGGACAGAAAAATATTAAAAATTTAATTTTGACTATGAAGCACGGGTACTCCATTTTAGGGAGAGTATCGGTACCGGGTACGTATCGGGTACCGATACGCGTACGGTACTCCTTGGGTACGCACCGATGGCGTACCTATTTTTTTATTTTTTATTTTGCAACGGGTACACGCGTGGTACTCCTGTGGTACGCCCGTGGTACTCCTGTGGTACACGAATCCAAAAAAATTCATTTTTTTTTACCTTTTTTTTATTCGTTTTTTTAATTATAGGAAGATTTGTTTTTCTTATTTGTTTATAATATAAAAGTAGCAGCTCTACTAATAAGCAATAACAAAGTAATAACTGTATTTATTCACCCATTCATTGAAAAGGAATAGACTCAAATTAATTTCATCCATACAAATTTTCATTTGCTCTCGATAATGAGAAATATTAATACTTATAATGAAGAAGCAACAAAAATATGCGATATTGATAGAAATAAATGAGATTTATTTGATGTAGCTGATATTCCTAATGTTATAAGTTTTTCTTGCGAATAATCTGAATTAGACGCCGCTCTTTTTAATGATGATGGAGAGAGAAACAATTTAAATCTTTTTAGCTAATTGTTTTTGAATTACTTGTGTGATAGTTTTTATGTCTAATTATTTGTTTTAATAATATAGTTCCATTATTTTATTTATATAATTATATTTTAAAAAAATATACAGACGTACCCGTATCCTAGTTTTTCTAAAAATGTCGTACCCGGTACCAGTACCGGTACCGAATACCGGTACCGTACCCGCATCTAGACAACACATTTTTGATTAATTTTCTTCTTATCCAGCGTCTTAGCAACATCTTCTTTTGAATACTTACTTTAACATCGGCCACTTTGAATTAGTTGAAATCAACGTGGGTTACTCAATTTAAAAATAGGTTTCATATAAAATGGTGAGAATAATATTAAAGTCGATCTTTTTATTTGGAGTACCTGTTCGATAAAAAATTTTAATTTAAATTGCAAATAACATCAACAACTTAATATATATATATATATATATATATATATATATATATATAGGCCCCCAATTATCTTTTTTACCCTCCGAATTTCCATTTTTACCCCTCTCGCCACTTAGGACGCGAGTGTTTAAAATTGCAAAAACGGAACACCACAGTTCGCATCCTAGGATCCGAACCTTATAAAAGTTTTTTTTTTTGTCTTCTTCACCTTTTTTAAAGTGTAAACTGAGTTCGCTCTCTAAATAGTGAACTATGTTTTAATTCGCGCTCTATGTAGCGAGTGTCAATATTTTATATTCAAACTGAACGTCGGCGCCCCCATAGATGAAAAAATCATTAGGGATGGCAATGGGTAAGGTACTATAATCTCCATCCACATACCCGCAGTTTGAAAAATTATCCATACCCATCTCCATACCTGCGTGGGTGACAATTTTTGTCCCCGTACCGTACACATGCCCTACGGGTACCTAAATACCCATACCCGTATCTGTTATCCGCATTTTTATTAAAAATAAATTGATCAATTATAAAATCTTTAACTTATAATATGAAGGTTGAATGGCTCATAGGCAAGCATTTTGCTTATGTGGCACATTTGACAAAACTCCACATTTCTATTGATTATTAAATCTAAAATAAAATAAAACTTATTAAATCTAAAAAAAAATTCACCATCTCTTAATTTCTATCTAAATCTAATAAAGTGTCTAAGTTTAAGTTACAAAAGAAATTATTAGTGTTAATTCTAAAGAAATTTAAACAATCAATATATAATAATGGTCTTTCATAATACTAATAATGTTAATTGTAAAGAAAAAAGTGAATTTAATTAACAAAGTGTAAAATGGATAATTAGAGATAATATGGAGAGAAAAAAAAGGAATTTAATTATATGTTTATGAAGAAAGAAAAAAAGGATCAAATTGTAAAATAAAAAAAAATGAAAATACATATGTGCTCCTTCATCATTACATTACTAAACATAAAAAATTATCATATGTATATATAAATTTTTAGTATTATTATTAAAGAAAATACTGAAAATGCATATGTGCATCTTCATCATGATATTGCTAAACATAAAAAATAAATTTTATATATAAGTTTTTAGTATTATTATGAAATATATCATTTATAATATTTTTAATTTGTCAGTTTCTATATATTACAAATGACTTTTACTATTCTTATTCATAAATAAATTTTATATATAAGTTTTTAGTATTATTATGAAATATATCATTTATAATATTTTTAATTTGTTAGTTTCTATATATTACAAATGACTTTTACTATTCTTATTCATAATTTAAAGGTTACATATTATTCACCTTCCATTAGAATGAAATAACTTTTTGCATTGAATACTTATTTGTGAAAGTACCTCAAAATTTTAGTATATATAGGTAAAAGGTTGCATTACAATAGCATTGGTTTTGTGATGATTGGTGAGTCATTCTCTTGAATATGAGGTATGTTACTTAATGATAAAAATTAGTATTTGTCTTGTATTTTTTATAAATTATAATCTTTTCTATATGTTCTCATAATCTTTCAAAACATCAACTCTAATAATTTTCATGCATCTTTTCAGGTCACTAAATTTGTAAATTATAATTGTTGGATTGCTCTTATGATCTTACAAGACTACTATCATTCTAAAAAAATTTGGTGCATAATATTTTAGGCTAAAATCTATTTTTTATAATAAATTATTGTTTTATTCAATATAACACGATTTTAGTCATTGTGAAATATTGTTTGTATTTTCAAATTGTTTTATGCTTAATACCTTACTCGACAATTGTATTTTTGATTACTTTATGTTGTCAGTCTCAATTATCAAGTCTATAATTGAAATTCATACGTCACCAAAACTAATATATCAATAAAAATTTCATTCTGATTTAGATGGAGGAAAACCTAAACTAATATGTTAATAGAAATTTCGTTCTAATATAGATGGAGGAAAATAAATAAGAAAGAGTAAGTCAAATTGTCTCTAACAATAATAATTCATTTTACTATTATATATTACTGAAATAAGTTCTACCTTAAAGAAATTAGTTAAATTGCAGAAATCTATCACCCTTTAATGTAAAATAATTTATCGTAAAAGATTTTTTTTTTGAATCATTCTTGAGGCTGTATCTGTCGCGGCTGGAAAATTTCATGATCAATGAAGTCGCAATCGATGTTTATTTATCCCAAAAAGGGAAAGGAAAATATCGCGAAAACTTTCGATTAACATGGTTGAAGAATATTTATACGAAAATTAACAAATAAACAAACTAGGGGGCAAGCATGGTTTCCTATCATATGTAAATTATCTATTCGCACATTTCTTAGTCTTCTATCTATCTTATAATAGGCAGGTTGAATTGCTCATAGGCAAGCATTTTGTCTATGTGGTATCCCTAGAAAAACTTCACACTAACAAATAATATAATAAAATAATATTAATAATATCTTATATTAAACTTAATGAATATTAAATAAGTAAATGTAACCACTAATATCACATATAAGCCATGGCAACTTATGCAAACAATTAAAAAGAATACACAATGTCATGAAATGTAATGCACCAAAGTGGCAAATTAGTAAAGTAAAAAAATAAATGGTAATTGTTTTTCTTTTATTGCAAATTATGAGTGCTATAATTAATAGAAATCAAAAGGTGATCAAATCATTATAAAGGAAAATGAAAAGAGTATGGCTTTGGCAGGAGGAATCACACATGTGTTTATATTTTAGGCTTGATTGATTTGGTTGTTTCAATTCTGTCGGAGTTAGAAGAATAAAAAGGTAAATGATGTAATGTTTGGAGTTTTTCTTAGTTTTTCTTTTTGCTACTTATACAATATTTCTCCAAGCAACTTTTGAGCGGTAATTGTATTGTTATTTTTGTTTGTCTTTCTTACTCCTCATTATTTTTAGGGTCAAGCAAGTTAGAGTCAAGGTTATGCAATTGTTGAGCTTCCATAATTTATTAATAATGTAACTATATTTAAATAAAATAAATACATATTCTAAAGTGTTAAAATATTGTTAAAGTTATGGCTCAATAAAATAGTAAGATATTTATCAGAATAATATAACATTTTTAAAGCAAATAATAAGACATGTTAAATTCTTTTAAAATAATAAATTTTTTCTTCATTAGCCAGATAATTAAACCTAAATTCAAATATATGAAATCATCATTCAAACTTATATATTGGAAAAAAATATTCAAGTTTATATTATACAAAATAAACTAAATACTCAAGCAAATATTATTAAATAAGAGAGAAAAATTAACAATAAATTTGAAGGGATATAAACCTCACCAAGAAAAAGGAAAACAAACCCCAAAAGAAAGGACAAAGCAAAAAAAAATGTATACAGAACAACCGATTAAAAAAATTGGGACTAATAAAGTCTAGATAAAATTCCACCAATTGAATATGTGAGAAGAGACTTTAAAAGAACGAGAAAGAAGTAGAAAAGTTATTTAGTACCTTAAATTGCATAGAAAAGAATAAGCAGTTACACTATTTGATTCATAATTTTTAAAAAAACGAGATCACGTAATTTTTTAATAAGGGATACCTCAAAAAAAAGTAACACGTGACTATACAATTGTAACTCAGATAAAAAATCAAAAACTAAGACTAAGATATTACACAATCACACTATTAAAATATAATATGATGCATCCCTTTAAATTTAAAAAATATTACTCCCTCCGTTCCTTTTTACTTGTCTTTTAGGGGTAGATTTAGCGTTTCTATTTAATCGTCCTTTTGGTATTTTACGGGTATGATTTGTCAATTATACCCTTTGTCAATTGCTCTTATCTTTTTCAATAAAATAAATTAATGCTATATATTTGGAAAACTAAATCTTTTTTATTTTTTTTAGAACATAACATATTAAATTTTGTTTTTTTTTTAACATAAAATATTACATTTATTGGAAAGAGAAAGTGTGTGAAAAAAAAATAGGAATTTCTTGGTGGATTAAAACGAGGGTATAATAGGAAGATAAAGTGCAAATATACACTTCCTTAATTTGGTGTTACTATTCTAAAAAGACAAGTAAAAAGGAACGGATGGAGTATAAGAGATCTATTATATTAAAATATAAACAAAACTACCATATAAATAAGTGAAAAATCTCATATTTCTAAACTATTTTTTATTTTTATACATATACTTATATTAAATATATACATATTTTAAATTAATATCTATATGTGATTATACTTATTACAATTTTTATTTTAAATTTATAAAAATATTTTAATTATATATTTTAATCGAACTCGCGCAATGCGCGGGTTTCCCCTAGTTAATAATTAATAATGATAATGAGAAAACACAATAGATGATGGGGTAATATTTATTTATTTTTTTGACAAAAATGGGTAATATTTTTCTTATTGAGTAGAAGAAGTGAGAAAAGAATGTGCAACGCTAGGCAGTAAAAACATAGGGAAACATAGGAATAGAAGAGTAATATTTTAATTATTAAATTTCATTTCATTGAATAGATCCTAAATTGGAGGGGGAGAAAAACAATAGGAGGATTGTATAGTATGAGATGGAATAGATTTCATTATATACCATTTCATTTCATTCAGTTTTTACAAATTCAAATAATGGAATATATCCTAATTAATTGTCACTCCGTTCTATTCTATTCCATTACATACCACCACTTCAAACATAGTCTAAAAGATGATCATAATGTCAAATGACTTCCTAGCTAGATGCATTTTTTAGCATAATTTTTTTTAAGGAAGGTAAGAATGTGCACCCAACTCTCTTATATATGCAAATTTACAACACTAAAATCGCATAGAATTAACTTGATGCTTTTTTAGTTGTTGTAGACCTTCTGATTTAGGCATTTGTGCTGGACTTCCAATCCATTCTGAATTATCTAACCTGTGTTTTTCAAACAAAATAACAATTTAGTCAATGACAACATGCAACCACAAATTCTATACATGTAAGAAAAATTTTCTCCATCTGGATATATATTATTTGAACAACAACTTTTTTTAAACAATTATAGAACAACTAATGATATACTACTACAAAAATTAAGAATTTTTTTTTCAAATATTAAAATTATTTTTTATATATATGAAGAGTTGTCCTAGAATAGTTATCAATATATATACTCTCTTGTTATATATACATATGCATACTTTATTTAACATTCCAATATAAAAATTAACTATTATGTAACTTGACTTACACTGGAAAAGCAAAAGAACCGGTAGAGTGGACTGAGTCCCTTGATTCAATGTACATCATCTTTTCACAGTCTTCAATTCCATTCCTTTCTATGTTGTTTATGTGTTTACATTTATCATCTTGTTCCCCGTCCTGTGAACAAAGGGAGGATATATATATATATATATATATATATATATATATATATATATATATATATGTAAAGAAGAACATGTCATCAATAGTTTTTAAAATTGTACGTTTAACACTAAAATAATTTAACTAAGATAATTCAATTTCTTTTAGTATCAACACTCTTGATTGATGTTACATATGAGTATGTAAAAATGTCCCACTAGCTAGGTTAAAAATTTTCTAAGAAAATGGAAAGTAGTTGCATACATTGAGTATGAAAGGTCTTGCATATGTATGCACCACACCTTTGTCATCTTTTACCACATCAAATGGTCCATCTTCTTCAAAGTCGAATACTATAAAATCTTTTTCCGAAAAAAATGAACGATTTGAATCATCAATGTCGTTTACAACTTCATCCTTTGTCACAGATTCTTCGTTTAAATGTCTATTGCTGCATTTTTTTTGTTGGTTCTGACAAATTATTTTTTTGGTTATGATTTAAACTTTCAATTCTCTTATCAAATGTTACAGTTCTCACTATTGCACATGACGAACCCATTTTGTGATCATCTGCAAAGAGTTCGTAAAATCAAGAACAAATAATTAAAAGTGAATATTTTTCGATGTTTTAAAGATATGAGTAATATTAATTAATCAAGCGAGAAAAAGAAAAGAAAAAAAATACTTATGCATGGTAAAACACATGATGCGATCCATCCAAGAATCCAAGACATTGTGCTGATTTTTTAGATCTTTAGTTACCTGATCAAGAGGAAAAAAAAAAAAAAGAGACAAAAAGTAGGAAGGAATTTAGCCTAAAATTATTAATAGTCATGAGCTTATTTTATTATGCATGAAAAAAAAATTATGAGAGAATGGTGGATAATTAATAACGATTAAATTCCTCATCAAAGTCTCCCGATTATTATAAAAAAAAATATAGTAACAAAAGATTTTTTCCTAAAAAAACTCTATTCTATTTTGAAAGGATAAAACTTAGGTATTGTACTAACAGTGCTGTTGGTGCTGTTCCCAATCATAATAGAACACGTGGTATCCTATCAATATATTCTTACAGAAAAAGTTTAACGGTGTTAGTTAGCAAAATAAAATAAAATAAAACCTTCATATTTAACCAACAAGTTGTTTTCTAAAAAAAAAACCAACAAGTTCGAGTCTCATTGACGAACCCAGGTCACCACTCACCACTACCGCTGTATGGAAAAACAAATCCATGAAAATGTGTGACAGGGTTCATCAAATCTTAAAAAGTGAAAAAAAAAAAATATTAAAAGCAAGAAAAAGTGGGTAGTGACTAATAGATTAAGGATATTATTACGATTTTTATTTTTTGTGAGAATCACACTATGCAATTGGGGATTCAATATGAGAGATAGGGATGGTGTTAGTAAGAAATAAACGATGAAAGCATATTATCAGAGGAGAAAAGTAGTTTTTTTTTTCAAACGAGGTGGACAAATTATACAGATGTTTTAATTTAACTGAAAAACCGCGTCACAGAACTGTAGTGCGTAAGTTTTTTTCTTTTTGAAAATTTTTATAAAAAAATATATTGTACAAATACATTTACGATGACAGCGAATATAATATAAAAAAAATACAGTATATTTATATTCTTTATAAAAAAAAATCAAGTTATATTCTTTTTACTTCTAATTTTTTACATAAATTTAAATTCTCTTTTAAAAAATATTTTTTATGTATATAAACTTTAAATTTCGTTTGGGAAAAAATCAATTTAAATAATTTCAATAAATCAATAAATACATCATCTCATCATCTAACTTTTTTTATCAAACATCTCATCATTTAAATTGATTTCGATTTGTCTATAAATTATTTTCCTATTTTTCTGTGTTGTTGCTGTTTGGAAATGAACAGGGTAATATTGAATATTGATAGGTGAATAATGATGAATCAACAATAGAAACATAGTATATACTACTGATTTTCGAATTTGGCTTTCACAAGACCATTCATATATATTCACATATATAGTATATACTATAATATTCATAAAAACACAATCTATATATATATATATATATATATATATATATATATATATATATATATATAGTACCATAACAAAAAATAATAAGAACATATTAGTAGCAATGAAAAGTGGCAAATACTTACCTCTCTATATGTTTAACGATGTCCTCTCTTTCTTTCTTCTTCCTTTCAACTAATTCTCTCAATTTTCCTAAGCGTATTTTGTTACCGAATTACTGTGTACTTTGATTCTCAAAAAAAGGGTATTTATTGATCAAAATGTGTCATAGATTTGGAAATAAAAAGAAATAAAAAGGCAGAACATTAGGAATCAATTAACATTGATTGGCAAAAAAATTTCATATAATTATTTCTTTCCTTTTTTATTGATGTTTTCTTAATTTGTTTATTTAGATTTAAGGTTTTAGTTTGCATCTGCACAACAATAAAAAAAAGTGTGGAAAGCAAGTTTACAATATTTTTTTTAGATCCTATAAATAAAATTAATACTACTATTTAGCAACAAAATATATATATATATACATATGAAAATTTGATTAAAGTTTTTTCTTTTACGAAATAAAAATTTGGTTAAAATTGTTACATGAAAAATTAACAATTTAAAATTTTAGAGAGTATTTGACATTTGACTCTAAAATAAATCTTCTTACGTAAAAAAACAAAATTTCTCTTAATTTTCGTGTAGTGTTGAAGATGTATCATGACAACTCGTCTATCATTTCTATGACTAGTATCATATAATTTTAATAGAATTTAAAAAAATTCAAAGATTTTAATGTTGATTCATGAAAATTATAAACAAAATTATTAGTAAAATCTTCTCAAAGTTCATTTCTCTATTGGCATATTTACATTATGTTATAAATAGGCCTTTTTTATTCAAAATGTGTAATAATATAATAATGTTGTATTTTTTAAAAATAATTACATATATTTCTATTTCAGGGGGTGAAGACGGAAACTCGGGGTGTGCGAAAAGAAACTCTCTATTTTTTATGATATTTCTATTTTACCTTTTGTTTATTATATAATTTTTTACTTTATTATATTCAACTTTTTCATAATCGGTGGATACCCCCTCCACTATAGTGTTTTAGTACACTTAAATTGTTCTGATTTGATACATTTTACCATATCGTCGAATCCTATAATCTCATCCTCTGATATTCGTCTGTGATAAATAAATAAATTATATAAAAATAATGATCCAAAAATAGATTTGATGAGTGTTTAGGTATGAATATTCAAATCGAAATGAAGTGTTTTGGTATAATATTTCATATTGGAACACTCGTGCAAAGTGTTTAGGTTTGAATATTCACACCTAAACACTTCGTATGAATATTCATATCATATCGAGGTGTTTATGAGTGAATATTCATACATAAAACAGTTCGTCATGGTATAAATATTCATATCAGAACGATGTGTACAAAGTATTTAGGTATGAATATTCATACATAAACACTTTGTTATGATACCAAAATTTATATCTAAACACTTATTTCCGGATTAAATATCCATATTGGGGTTTGAATATCCATACCTAAAAACTTATCAAATTTGTTTTGGTATTATTTTTTTAATTTATTTATTTATCAGTGGCAAATATTTATCGGTTTGAATATTGTCTAAATACATTCATTTTATAATGAATCTAAAAAATAAATTGTTTCTTATATATAAGATCGGATAGAATATTAAATTACATTGGAATTTGTGTAGTCAACATCTATAAAATATAATAAAAAAAAAAAAGTTATTTTCGATGTAAAATTTTATTTTTTTGTGTTTATAGTCAGTATTTCGGGGCACTAGACTTTTTTTTAAAAAGTTATTTGTATATATGTATTGTGATCGAATATTGAACTCGTTTGAATACATTTTCATGCCAAATAATTTTGGGCTTATGCCAAAATGTATAAGCCCATAGATTAATTAATCAATAAACATGTAAGAAAGACCTAAGTCAGAATTTAAATTACTAGGGTTAGCAGCACAGTTTCAAAGCAGAGGAGGAGTGATCGTCACGCTGCAGCAATGGGAAGGAGTAAGCTCTAAATTTTCCATTTTTCATTTCGTTTCAATTCTTCTATGTTAAATTATGTTGTTAATTCATCTATGTGGTTTTTAGTTTAAGTTATTTTTAACTTATTTCTGAAAAAAAAACTTATTTTATATTTTTCTTATTTGCTCTTGGAAAATGAATTATGATGAAACTTGTTGACAATTTTTTATGCTGCTATGTTCTTTTTGAAAATTCATATTGTTATGTTTTTCAAATTTTTTTTTTTTTTTTGTGCCATTGAATGTTATGCTAAGTGCAATGTTTTATGTATTGGAGACCTTTTTAAATGGTTATTATTCGATCCGGAATCGCAATGTGATGTTTTGTTTTGTGTGTTTTCTTGTAATTATGGTTTTGATTTTGAAGGAACTGCTTAAATTTTTGTCTATTGTACAATTTGGTTTGATGTTAGTATGAATTGTGTTTGATATAGGACCTGCAAGGTGTTATCGACAAATTAAGAACAAGCCGTATCCCAAGTCACGGTTTTGCCGTGGTGTTCCTGATCCCAAGATCAGAATTTATGATGTTGGTATGAAGAAAAAGGGTGTCGATGAGTTCCCATTCTGTGTTCATTTGGTTAGTTGGGAGAAGGAAAATGTTTCGAGTGAGGCACTTGAAGCTGCTAGGATTGCTTGCAATAAGTATATGTCGAAGTTTGCCGGAAAGGATGCATTCCATTTGAGAGTCAGGGTTCATCCATTCCATGTTCTTAGGATTAATAAGATGCTTTCGTGTGCCGGAGCTGATAGGCTTCAGACCGGTATGCGAGGTGCATTTGGAAAGCCTCTCGGAACATGTGCTAGAGTGGCTATTGGGCAGGTCCTTCTTTCAGTACGCTGCAAGGATAGCAACAGCCATCATGCTCAGGAGGCTCTTCGTCGTGCTAAGTTTAAGTTTCCCGGTCGACAAAAGATCATTGTCAGTAGGAAGTGGTATGTATTTGTTCTATAGGCAGCTACCTATAGATCTTGATATGACTAGTTACTTCTCCACAATACCTCAATTTGAATCATGATTACTAGCTTACAATCCATTATAGATTTTAACTCTTGTTATTGTGGTTTTGAATGTTTGTTCAGGGGTTTCACCAAGTTTAACAGGACTGATTATCTAAGGTACAAGTCAGAGAATAGGATTTTGCCTGATGGTGTGAATGCAAAGGTAATGTGAAACTACATGTGAATGCAATTTACTGTAATTTAAACTTCGCAGCGTATATATGATAATAGCTAGGGATGAATGGAGGCATGTTTCTGTTTTCGGAATGAACTGTGCTTTTTGTATGTATTATGTAATTGCACTTTCAACTAACAAGTTTATTTTTGTGGTTTTGCAGCTTCTTGGGTGCCATGGACCGTTGGCTAACCGTCAACCCGGACAAGCTTTTTTGAATGCTAGTGTTAATGAATAGGCTTGTCTTTACAAAGAAAGTTTGTGTCAATCGATTTTGTTTCGCAAGATTGACTCTGAAATTTACGTTGTCTGCACATTATTTTATACTGAGTTGCCTCGATATCCTTTTTGCAAACCACCTTGAAGGGATAATTAATTATTTAATGCTATATTTTGATATAATTTGCTTGCTATTGCTCCATTTTAGCATTTGTTATTTGAGGAATGATGACAATGTATTCTATGACTTATATATATTTCAACACATTCTTGATAATTTGTTCATGTTTTAAAAAAGTCAACACATTGGTCCTGTAATACAAGAATGAACTTAAAAAGACTTCTCTAGCCAACTTATGAGTTGTCATATTTCCTTATTTTATAACAAACTTATGTGTGTAGTTGTTTTTGGTTGAGAGTCCACCAAATTACAACATTCATGAAGAAAGGAAGTCTTACATGGGCACATGCATCCAAGTTCAGAAACAGCAGTGTTTATATCCACTTTCAAAAATGACATGTTAAAGAGAAATGAAAATATAACATTTTCCAATAAAGAGCATTTATATATTCAACTTAATACTTATTCAATAATCACTTATCATTCTATAAATAAAATTGCATTTTGTTAAACAGTATTAGCAATTATTCCATTTTTGGTTGAGAGTCCACCAAATTACAACATTCATGAAGAAAGGAAGTCTTACATGGGCACATGCATCCAAGTTCAGAAACAGCAGTGTTTATATCCACTTTCAAAAATGACATGTTAAAGAGAAATGAAAATATAACATTTTCCAATAAAGAGCATTTATATATTCAACTTAATACTTATTCAATAATCACTTATCATTCTATAAATAAAATTGCATTTTGTTAAACAGTATTAGCAATTATTCCATATTTAATCAACCCGTATGTACAAATCATTCTCATTTTTTGTATCTTGCTATTTTTCACGATACTTTTAATTTATTGACGAAAAGGCAAAAAAATAAATTTCTTATTCCATTTCCATTCCAATCGATTCAAGAAAGAACAAACTAATACCCCCTTCCGGTGTCTCCATTGAAATACCTATCAATGGTATTTTTGCTTATTTCGATGATCCTCAATCAGTAAAAACTTATGCACCCATAACATGGGAATAAAAAAATTAAAAAATTAATGCACTTACATATAAAACTTGTATATAAATTGTTTCTACATTGTATCATGGTTTGAATTGTGTTGGAGCTCTTGCTATAAGTAGGTGTTGTCTTTCTAACTCAATCGCCTGGGTTGACCACGTTTTGAAGGGTATGAATATGTTTCACAAATATGGAAATTTGCTTTTGGCTATCAATATAACCCATCAAATTATTCAAAAAATAAGACCCATCGACTGATCACAAGACTGCTAATAAGAGAAGAGTAGCTTAATTTAGCATTAACATGGAATAGAATTACAATTATATTCAAAAATTACATGGTAGAAAAATATATAGCAACTTTCTCAAATCAACATCGAATGCATTCTTTGAAGTTAAAGGCTAATAGCTAATAAGCATTAATCTTTGAAAAATCCCAAATATTTAGCATTTTCTTTACTTGGAAAAATGTTTCCCAAATATTTAGGTATCAAAACATTGTATTGCCTATTTAGAGAATAAATTTGAAAGAATTTCATACATTAAAAAAAGATTCTTTGGTCACTTGCGTGTGGTTAATCTTGTCATTAGGAATTTAGAACAGGGTTAAAGACTCAAATGACAGCACAAAAAAGAGAGCACAAACGGCCTTATAATAATAGTAAATTATATAACAATTATATCAAGTTTATATTCCAACATGAACCTCTTCTTTTGACTGTATCTTGAGGCAAGTCCTTGCAAACGGGCAAAGATAAAAATACACAATATGTTACAAAAGACCCTTGTATTTTTTTTTTTCCTTGTAGTTCAATATATGATTGTTAATTGGAGTGTTGGATGTAATAAATTCTAGATGTAAAAAAAAAATCAACAGATTTGTTTGAACATATAATTCCGATGACGAAAATCGAAACTAAACTGATAAATATCTCGCACCAGATTTTAGCGTTTGGGATTTTAAATTGCTAGTCTTGTGTCCATTCCCCATCTGCCAAATCAGTAACTACGAAGTTATTGAAGTAACTATGAAGTTATTGAAGTATTAATAAACGAATAACCAAGAAATATATTAATACAAGAACGGTATTAAAAATAACTTAAGTTGAAAACATTCAAGCTCTCCTGCCGGGTGTCTAAAACTATTATTAACATATGTACATGAAGAAAACATGTCATCAGAACTTGAAAGAGGGTAAGTGGTAATCACAGATTCAGCCCATCGTATAATCTATATCACCGGTCAGTTTTGAGTCCTGACCATTATAATATGGAAATGATATCTAAATACCAAACAAGGCGCTTGAAGGAAACTGAGTTTGAAGGGACCCAACTAAATCCACAGAAGAATCTTCATGAAAGGGAATCAGCCAATTTTACCTGCTACTGTCCAGTGTTTCCCAAAAGGCGCTCAACCGCTGCATGGACATTTCCTGATGTAGCAATAAGAGCCCTTATGTTCTCTTGTGTGTCAAAGAATCCCATCTCTTGAAGTTGGGAAAGTTGGGTAGCATACAATTGCTCTGGTGGCTCTGGAAGGACATCAAGGAGCGGACAGTTTAAAAATTATTTAGCATAGTAAAAGACATCAATAATGCACCATAGAACGCACATAAAAATCGTAAAGCAATAACAATCCTAACCATTTGATCTGTTTGGAACAGCCAGGCTACCAGCTCCAAGTCCACCAAACATGCTCGATAACATCTCCAGCCCCAAGTTGTTCGCTGGTGCCAGTAACAGAAACAAATTATAGCAATTACCAAAATGTTTAGAATTTTTTTTAAGTGCAATCAAATAGCAATTGCATCATCCAGCAGCCAGCTTAAATCTCTCCCATCATTGCTATTATATAGATGCATGGGACCTTCAAAATCAAGGCTGGCTCAATAGTCAATACCGGTGTTGACAAAAAAACAGAATTGGTGGCAACATGGCAGCACGGTGCTGGGGTATTCGATGATACGCCACCATATATATGCTATGCCAGCTATGGTGTGGCGAGCTATGGTGGTTGCCATTATAATGACACCCGTGGCACTGCCAACAGGAATGGCAGATGGGAGGCAGGGGCTTAAAAGAAATAGATAGATGGGACCAGTCCATGACCCTACCAGTGCTGGCACCCATAACCCATGAAAGTAAACCATAAAAAAAGATGGCAGGCTTATTTGTAGGAAATTAAGTCATATGAGGAGCGTATCTTGTAGAAAGAAAATATTTGCTGTCATACTTAAACCACCTTACAAATAGATCATCTAAATACAACCGGAGCCTTGTAGAATATGAAATGAAGGGTCTATTTTAAGAAGAAAAAAATCCACTTTATACTTGGGCAGCCTCTACATGTATAACATATTAACATGAAATAAAAATTGAGGCCTTGCTCTGGCTTTATTGGCCATGCCATTTGGTTGGCCATGTAAATGGCTTTACGTGTATAAATGGGCACTAAGGATTCAGTTTGGAGCAGCTTAAACTTAGTTAGGAAGAATTTAAGGCACTTTTCTACCTCAAGAGCCACATAAAAACACCACCTAATAAAGACTTAGCTAAGATCTTAGGGAAAACCTTAGAAGACAAATATTCAACAAATAGATGCAGAGAACATGTAGAAGACACACAAACACATTATTAAGTGTTCCACTAATCCAAAACATTATAATTCACAAGATTTCAAGTTAGGATTGGTGATCTTAATAGATGGTCATGCAATTTGAAGCGACAATGCAAAATAGTACTGAAATATTCCAAACAGACTAACAGAGCATAGTACTATAAACAGAAACTGCAAAAGAATGCATAATTGTCTTGCATACCAGTGCCTCCACCTGTTTGACCTGGTTGCCTGCACAAAACATATCATATTAGATGACCAAGCCAGTAACAAATCACATACTCAAAAAGGATTTATAGCAGGATTTGAATGAATGAACCCAAGGTTCAACCCCAACTCATGCAAATGTAATCAGAAAAAGGCCATTTTAACGAGTCATATCCTATTGGCTGTGCATGCATATTTAAATATCTGCTTATAGTGTGATAATTAATGTAGACCCAGACCCCAAATTGTATATCTTTCTTGGACAGATAATAGAACACATTCTTTCAAGGATTTTCATTGCACAAAATCCAAAAATATTGCTTTTTATGCATAGCATCTGACAATCATGGTCAACAAAAGAAAACAAGCTACAACAATGAATATTTTCAGAAAAGCTATAACCAAAAAGGAAACTCATTGTCTATGTTATGATTAAGATACATGAACAATACAATTGAACATTAAAGTATAAGCATAAATCAAGCTATCAAAAATTAATGATTAGGAATGTCAGGATTGCTCCATTACTTACTGTGTTGATTGCTGCTGACCAAGCTGAGTCATAAGAGCTTGCTGCATAGATAAGAGTTGCTGCAATAGTTGATAGTACACAAAAATTAATTTATTTAGTTTATCTACGTACAAAACAACATTAACTCCTTATCATATTATTAGATCACATCAGTTTTGTCAATCGCAGATCACGGAAAAAGAAGAAAAAAAAATTGTTCAAATTATGCTTGCCAGTGCTCTAACATTGCAATATCTACTATTTAACAGCACTTTGTATTAAATCATGTATTGCGGAACAATAGTGGTTGATTAAAATTTTGCTATGCTGTAGCTGCTATGGATAACATTTATTAGAATCCAATCTTCTAACACAAAACTCATCAAAATTTAATCACTAATTGTAAAAGTCAAATAAACCCCAAATGCTCAGCTGAGAGGCCATTTTCCAAACACTTAATCAAGGCAGCTCGCAGTGCAATCAGGTCTGACTCTAATTCTCATTAATCATTATTTTATTAATGCTGAAAACTTATTGCTCAAAATTTGTCACAGGACAGGAAAAATGATGGTTGTAGGAACATTAAAAATCACTGTTCTCCCAAGATAAAGATATGAGTATATGACTAAACGCTTCAGCATTGGACCACAAACTTATTAACACAATCAATAGTTATGTACTCAACATTGATTGCTAGAAGATATTAGCTTAAACTCATCAGCAGACAAGAGTATTCTAAATCTGTGTACCTGCATTGTCTCGGGTGAGGAAAACATACGAAGAAACTCAGGGTTTTGCATCACTTCTCTCATTGAATTTAGATCAGGCATCCCACGCTGATCAGTATTCATACCAAGAATCTAAAATAAATTAAGATGTTAGAGAGATCAGTTCAAAAACATGCACAATTTGTAGGCACATTAAGTAAATACCTGATTCATAGTTTGAGGATTGGAAAGGATACTTTGCATCATTTGTGAAATAGCTGGATTTTGCATTAATTGGGACAATGAACCAGCATCTGGCATACCACCCAACATGCCTTCAAGATCTGGCATACCAAGCCCGCCTAAGCCAGTGGGCGTCTGCTGCCGAGCATCCGCACCAGTAGTTGTTGACCTCCTAACGTTAGTTTGGGCACCTCCAGCTAAAATACTCAGCATGCATTAGCCCAGTTCTAGTCACAAGCCACTCAGAAATATAGCTAGAACTAGAAGCTTTAGAACATATCAAATAAATTGAAATAACAAAGAAATTCAAAATGCAACAAAAGGTACGCATTATGTTGCTTGATTATGTGGAGAAAATCAGGTTAGGAGTGCTTACTTGGAGCAGATGACCAAGGATTAGGAAGTGGGTTAGTATTGGGTACAGGGGAAGTTGCTTCAGCACTAGTAGTTGAGGGATTGGTTGATTGATTCCTCGTTTGCCCACCTTGAGTCCCCAAACCTCCGACGCTCTCATTTCCTGTGTTACCAGCCATTGTGGTGGCATTTAAAAACGGTTCTTGAACATTTTCATACATGCGCCTCAGCATGTTGAACCCCTCAGGAGAAGATTCGATATTGCTCATAGCTCTGTCTGTATTCCTCATCATTTCACGCATGATCTCAGGGTTCCTTGTAGCCTCAAGTGTCTGGCGAAGTGTGCTTGGATCATTAAGTATGTGTGCCAACTCAGGGTTTCTATCCATGAGCTCTTGCATCTGTGGGTTACTCATTAGAAGATTGCGCACTATCTCGGGATTATTTAATAAATTTTGCATGGCAGGTGAGTTCATAATTTCTCTCACTAAATTAGGATTTGACATAAATGGTTGCTGCAACTGTTCAAGATCCGGAGGTCCCGCTCCAAATAAACTATTGAGGCCACCTCCTCCTCCCATCCCATTGATACCACCTAGACCTGGAAACAATGAAGCTCCAAGTCCAGGTCCTCCTAATCCCCCACCCTCATTAGCACCAGCACCTCTAGCATTAGTAGTGGTATTGGCACCAGCGGTATTAGTGCCACCAGTTGTATTCGCAGGCGCAAAGCCACGAACCAAATGGACAGTGTGATCTGCCTCCAAACCTATAATTGCAAATACAAAAGAAATTTATATTCACTCATTCAAGAAATACTTTCTGAAACACCAAAGATTTTCCATATGAATAAATCTATTTCTGACAGTATTAACAATGATTTTCAATTCCCAATTTCCAATTGTATTTTCACTCTAAAAATTCAATAAATACCCTCTACAGCCATCCGTAATTCCTAGCTCAACTAACAAAATGCCAAAATTGTTAGGCCGGATATATTATATATATGATGTCCCAGGTTGTAACCCGGGATTTCCCATTTGTGTGCGAGTTCCATGTGGTATTTACAAAAAAACCTCTACGGGAAAATATACATATAGTGCTTAAGGAAAATTCCCCACCTTCCATGGATTTTCAACAAATTAATCTTAGATTATTGTTAATGTTAAACCATATAAATGCAAATAAAGGGGTTATCTTAATCTTAAGTGAGATAAAATTAATACTCATAAGAAACCAAAGAGCACATAAATGATAAAATCATAGCATCAAAAGCAATCCAATAAACAAAAATTTCAAAAAAACGCATAAACATATCTTTGTTTTGCCAATTATTACATAAAAATACAAATTAAACAGCGCAAACAAAACTCCAATCAAATTTAATTATCAACGAACAAATATAGAAATCATCAGAAGATCGGGTATATACCATAGCTTTGAAGGGTTTGATCATCCTTAAGGATCCGACCCTTATAAATCAAACGCTGTTGATCAGCAGAAATATCACAATTCTGAGCAACAACATCCTTAAAGGAACCAACGGTGGAATCGAGGCTAATTTGAACGGAAAATTTGGAACCATTGGAACAACGAATGTTGATCTTAACTCCGTCGATGGATTGTTGCTCCGTCGAAGTATCAGCGGCAGCGTCACCTCCCATGGCGTCGTCGGTGGGAGGGAAATAAAGGTACTGGCAGTTGTGAATTGGTTACGCGGATCGAATCGGAGATGAAATGGATTGAAACCCTAACCCTAGAACGATTGAAAACGAAATTGGAATTGTGCGAATTTAGAAAGAAATGGAAACTGGGAATTTTTTGAGAGATAAACTGAGAAATATTGACGAAGAAAAATAATAAGAAATAAATTGCACGAGCGTTGTGTTTGTGAAATAAATAAAAAAAACATAATTAAAAAAATAAAAATAGAGAGAGAAACCCAACTACGCAGGGAAAGAATTGATGTTGGGCTTTTTTAGGAAATTTAGATCCACGTGCATAACTAGCGCGTCACTAAACATTGCATGTGTCTCTCACATCGAACACGGCACGTTCTTTCTAAAGCGCGTGTGGTTTGTAGGTTTATTTTTACTATTTTTAATTGTTTCCGGGACCAGGATATATTAATTAATATTTAATTAATTAATATTTAATACAAAATGATAAATGATATATAATATATAAATATAGTAAAATAAATACTTTTTTACGGTAGTATAATAAATATTTTTTTTATAAAAACAAAATCAACAATATTTATTCATTCCAATAATTCAAATAGTACATCAAATGTGAATACAAATTCAATATCGTAAAAAACAAAAAGAATGAATTTGTGAACAAACTCGCAACATCCAAGTTAATAGTATACAGCGTCAAAATACCTACAAATAATATGATAATATTAAAGTCATCGGAATGTGCATGCTTTGGATCTGCAACGATGATGCACAAATCATTGATTGAATCTGCAACTGATTGAAGTTTATCTTTCAATATGAACTAAACGAACACCGCAATAAGACGGAAAATCAAACGTTGCATCAATGACAATGAACAATACAAGACTTAAAGATACAGATGGGATGATTTTAGGTGAAAGAAGAAGAATATTTAAAATAAAAAATAAAAAATTAGGATCGGCTTGGAAAGATAGAAGTTTTTTTATTGAAAATAATTATGAAAGAAGTGATGAACAATTAAGTACTTAATAATAGTCTAATAGCACATTGTACATTAATTTTTTTGGTACATTATGAATTTTTTTTGCGTACATATATAACGTTTATAACCGATATTTAAACAATGTATTTAGAAAAATTTTGTAGGAATAAAAATATTATTAAAATCAAATAAGGACTAAACATAAAAGGCCTCCATTTTATAGGGATAACAAATATAATAACCGTATAAAAAAAATTGATGGCAAAAAATGAAAAATAATACAATGTATAAAGTGCATCATAACATCATGTACCATTTTTTAATCTAAGGTCCAAAAACAACTTGCAAAAAAAAAAAAAAAACTAGGTCATGCACCGTACATGACCTATTCATGTCTCTCACGGTAGACGAGGCCACATACATTGTACATTAATTTGAGATACTATGTGTAGCTTGAATATACAACAATCAAGAAACTCTGGTTTTTAAAGCATAAGTGATAAACCTCTATAGAGCCGTAGAGATGATTGAATGGCATGTTTAATCGAGAATGCCCAATAAGAACCACTAGAGTCTTGGTTTCTCGACTTTGATAGCACACCATCACGATCTCTCCAATCATGTGAGAGAGAGAGAGAGAGAGAGAGAGAGAGAGAGAGAAAGAAAGAAATTCTTGTGTAGACCATGCTACAAGTTAAACTTTAATCATCAATTTCAATTATCAAGGTAAGAACACAGGTTATCAAAATTAATCATATATCCTAGATCTTAAGTTCTAAATGAAGACTAAATAACATTTCATCAAATATAGGAGTGCGTTGGAATCCTTGAATCAATATTTGTTCATTTTATTAATTCTTTTTGTTCAACAGTTGTTCAATTTTGTAATCAATTAAAATAATTTATTTTAATTTTCATTCCTTTTTAAACATTTTTGTTTAGACAGAGTAGTAATAACTTATTAAATTGAACTCGTGTTTATTTAAGATAACTGATTACTATTTAAGGGTTGATCTTTTTTCAATAAATAATATATTGATCAATGACAGAATCTTGTATCAAATAGTTAAAATATTCAAGTATATATATTAATCACATGTGTCTCAAGGCAGTCTTAACCAGATCAAAGGAACTAGAAATTTAATGGTCCCTTCCCATTCTTTCTATGCTGATGACATTCTTGTTTTCTGTAAAGGTAACCTGTCTGGGCTTAGGGCTCTCAAGTCTCTTTTTGATCAATATGCCTTAGAGTCAGGCCAGGTCATAAACACATCAAAATCTACTATTCATTCTGGATCCATTACATCTGGCAGATTATCTCTTATTGTGCAGCTCTTAGATTTTAAAATTGGCTCAATTCCTTTCAACTACCTTGGGGTCCCCATTTTCAAAGGGAAGCCTAAAGTTTTTCATCTCCAACCTGTGGCAGACAAAATCAAACTTAAGCTTTCAACTTGGAAAGCTTCTCTTTTAACTATTGCAGGAAGAATCCAACTTGATAGATCTGTTGTCCAAAGCATGATGGTTTACAGCATTACACTTTATTCCTGGCCTGTCTCTTTACTTAAAGACATTGAGAAAAGTATTAGAAACTTCATTTGGAGTGGTGATATTGAGAAGAGAAAATTAGTAACAGTTGCTTGGAAGAAGGTCTGCAGGCCTTTAGCTCAGGGAGGCCTGAACATAAGGTCTTTACTGGCCTTAAACTCAGCCTCTAACCTTAAACTCTGCTGGAACTTGCTTATTTCTGACACTAGCTGGGCTAAGTTATTGAGAGAAAGGGTTTTAAGGCAAAGGCATGTCATTCAGCACCACATACATTCTTCCATCTGGTCAAGTATCAAAGAGGAATTTCCTGTTGTGTTTGAAAACTCAGCTTGGCTGCTTGGTGATGGTAAGCATATCAATTTTTGGAATGATGAATGGTGTGGAGCTCCTCTACACACTCAACTTCATATTCCTATCCACATCGGTCAAGAGCTAAACTTCACAGTTAATGACTTCATCTTCAATGGTTCATGGGATATACCTCATCAGATCTCCACTGCTTTCCCTAATCTCCTTTCCATTATTTCACAAATTCCCATTCCCTTGGAGGCTTCCCCTGATAAGATTCTATGGAAACTTTCTGACAATGATGATCTCACTCTTAAACAAGCATATGATTTCAAGCTGCCTCAACTTCAAGATTTACATTGGGCCAAGATCATCTAGGACAAGAACATTCATCCTTCCAAGTCTCTTCTGGTTTGGAGGATTATGCATGAGAAGCTTCCAACTGATGATAATTTAATCTCTAGGGGCTGCAATCTTCCCTCCATGTGCAACTTATGTAACAAGCAGGTGGAATCCTCTATACACCTTTTATTTGAATGTTCTTTTGCAAAACATTTGTGGACTTGGCTAGCTAGCTGTCTTAATGTTTCTCTTCACTTCACAAATTTGGTTGATATATGGAAGCTTTGTGATAATTCTTGGTCTCCTCAGAGTAAGCTTACTATCATTGCTGCTATCACCTATTTTAAATACTCAATGAAACATTACTATCAATTTATTTATTTAATTAATCATAAAAAACTATCAAATATTAATTATTATTTTTTGTCAAGAAAAATGTTTTACTTTTTTTTTTGGTACATGAAAAATGTTTTTACTTTGATCATAAAAAAATACATTGATGGAAAATTGGTTAATTATATATATATATATATTTTTTTTTTCTATGAAAATGTTTGGCATGACCATAATTGAGCAAAACTACCAAACAAACACGAAAGTGTTGCGAGGGAAGTGAAACTTTTGTGCCGCTCGAAATGAACAAAGGTTATGCCTACCTAGTTAACCTTCCCTGAAGTGCGTGCTTTCATCTCATGCTTCGAACAATGCTCAGAACCAACAACAACAACAAGCGCGGTGTGATTAATCATTTCAAAACCCTCGTCAGCAACTCACGGGTATATATACATTAACATTACCCACTCTCTCTTCTATTGATTTTCGTTCACGCATTTTATCGAACACCTTGTGAATATTATTCATATCTCTTTTTCAACTCACATTTTTTACTCCCTTCGAATTATTCATTGCAGTGTTTCTGCTCCTCTTCTCCCAAAGGACCGGTGCAATATCATTCGTCTTCAGAAACAGATTCTGATGCCTCCGTTTCCCAAGGTACATTTGCTCCTGCATTCATTTTTAATCGTAGAAGCGACAATTACCACCGGAAACTCTGTCACACACACAATTGCGAGGTCCTGGCATTTGTCAGTTGAGCTAGGTCTTACAGTCACGTCTGCATTTTATACTTAGAAGACTTGTTTTTTTTTTTTTTAAAAAAAAAATAGCCGCGCTTTCTTTTTATCTGCATTTGTTTATTTAATTATCTCGTGATTCTTATCGAGCCAATTTTACTGTTATCAAGCGTAATGTACATAAACACACGTGTAATGTAACATTAATAATTGATATATTATTTAAGGGGAGATGGTTACTCAAATTAAATTCCATGTTAAGGGTTTTGGTTACATACATAACCCAGTTAGATTTGATTGAACTTTTAGTTTGTTTGACAGAGCGAATTGACATTAAAAAATGGAAGACTTTGGATGCAAGGAAGCTTGGTATTACTGGTTCTATGATTTCACACCCGTCTCAGTATGTCCTGAAATTTCTTCAGGACAAAGGTGAGATTCTTCTTATACTTCATGGCATCACTAGTTAAGGGAGTTTATGTGCAGGCTCGTAAATATCACCCTTCTCCAACTACTATTTCTGTTCCCCGATCATGATAAAGACGAGCATTGGTTTCCTTGCAAGCTTATTTCTTTGTACCATGATTCTGGAAATTTTCTTTATGTTGGTGTAATAAATAGATGAGGTTGTATCCTCTGTAACCAATTTATTATCCTTTGGTTCAACTTAGCTGAACTAGGGAAATGAAAGAGCACGATTCAGCTGCTCTTGGAATTATTTCATATTTATATCTCAAAATGCAATGCTACTATATCTGGAATTTTTTTCCTTTCCTTTTATTTTTAAAAAATTATGTTATAGCATTTTGTTAAGCGAAATCATGTTATAACATATCAATCACTGTTTTCTGTTTTGTCAATACTCCAATTTTCTTTTTGGATAACAGGATTCTTGTACCTTTTGTGAGTTGCAGGGTTTAAGTCCTACTTGGTAGGTGGGTGTGTGAGAGATCTACTATTGAATAGAACTCCAAAAGATTTTGACGTGGTCACCACAGCAAAGATTATGGAGGTTTTTGTAAAAATCATTCAACTTATCAAGTAGATGCACTTTTTTAGATTTTTAGATTTTTAGCGAGTTTTAAAACACCGTTTTTCTTCTATAATATATCTGATAGGCGAGGAAGCACTTTCGTCGTTCAGGTCGTCGTGCTGACGTTGTTGGGCGACGTTTTCCAGTATGTCTGGTTCATATAAAAGGTTCGATAGTAGAGGTTTGTTCATGAAGAGTTATACAAGATCATCTCTATCCTTGTGTTTAAACTACAAATTATATGTGTGATTTGTGCTCTTCTTTGATTAGATGTAATTTCAGTAAATTAATTAATTAATATTGGTTCAGGTAACCAGTTTCGAGACAGAATCAAAAACTTCCAAAGCGATGAAAAAAGTTGTACACTCTCTGCTGCCCAAATGCAGTAATAAAGAAGACCGATTTCTCTACAAAAGTACCTTGCGTAGGGACTTCACAATTAATAGGTATTGTTAAGCTTTTGTTTCCCCCATCTTCAAAGTATCAGTTTTTATCTTTGCGATTTACTTTTATCCCTGACTGTCATGTTAATCCATTTCTGATTCTGAAAGCAGTTTATTTTATGACCCATTTGCCAATAAAGTATATGACTATGCCAATGGAATTGCTGATTTGAGGTCCTTAAAGGTAATTCTTTATTTGATTTATTAATGAATATTTTGCCTTCAAAATTGACAGTATGCTGATATATATTATGCTTGGTCATATGGGTTCAGCTAGAAACTGTGACCCCTGCTCAGCTGTCCTTCAAAGATGATCCTGGTAGGTAGTAGTATCATACTTTAATCAGCATTTCAAAATTAGGAACTCTGACCATATTGATAAGCATCTGCTATGAAAATGAAGTTGCTTTTGAAATCTCTCTACAGGGAGAATTTTGCGTGGCTTCAGAATTGCAGCTCGTCTGGGTTTATCATTATCCAGGGAGACTGAGGATGCAATCTGGGCATGTTCTTCCCTAGTTAAGGATATAAACAAGGTACCCTATTTGGAATTTTATGATATGATGATATGCTGTCTGAATTTGGCACAAGAATTTTTTTATCTTCTTTTAGTTTTATTGGTATTGCTTCTCCTTGTATTGGTTGTCCAATGGATGTGTAGAAATGCCTCTTTTTATTTTATTTGCACTTCAGTATACTTGCCATTGACAACCAGAAAGGATATAGCTGTTTATTTACAACATGCTCATAATGTTTGCTTTTGGATATCAACTTAGTTACTCATCTTGCTGCTGTTCTTTATCTATTTCAGGATAGATTAATGATTGAATTGAACTATATGTTGTCTTATGGAGCTGCTGAGCCGTCTCTCCGCTTATTGTGGAAATTCAAATTGCTACAATTTTTGCTTCCGGTGCATGTAAGTGGATTTGAGTTGCTGACTTTTTAGTCTTCTAATTTAATATTATACTTCTCATTCGCATACAATTTTTTACTCATTAGTTGATTTTAGGCAGCATATCTTGACGAACAGGCTACTAAAGAAGATGGTCAGGCTTCCAATATGTTGATGGTGAGTTAGATTTGTAAAATAATTGTGCAATGAACTTTTTATGATGTTATACGATTTAATGAAAAGCAAATGCTAAAAAGTCATTAGAAGCTGAAGGAATGTGCTCTATAAGTTGATAGTTCACTATTAACTAGATCACTATTTGAATGCTTATTATAACAGGATAATCACTATTAGGATTTTTTTATGCACATTAAAGAATTAACACTACATTATAAAATATAAATGCTGAAAAATTAAAATAATACTCAACATTCATGAAATAATACACTACATTAACAAAACAATGAAGTTCAATGTATATATCCGTATATTAGAAGGGAATACCTAAAATATCCCTAATATAACATTTTTCCGAAGTATTTGGCGGTCACTAAAGTGGCATGACAGCTAATACATTAAACCACTTCACTATAGGTCTATAGCGTGCAATTAACTACCTTAAGAAAAATTGTAAAAATAATGAATTCTCTGTTGTCATTCAAAATATAATTATTTGATCAGGGAATTTCATTCAGCAAATCTTATTTTCCTACATATGTAACTGAAATTCCACTTATGAACTCCAAATTATAAGGAGATGGTAAGCAATTGTTAGTTTGTTACTACTTTTCTGATAAAGTTAAAGATAAATTGGACAGTGGGTTAAATGATGTTACTTACATTGCATCGATCTAACATTAATAGATGTATATGAAGAGGTTCACACATATTTTTAGGCTATGCTTGTATGAATAAGAGGAAAATTGACATGTCGTTGGACATAAAGTTTAAATGAAAAATGAGAAAATGGCAATGGATGAGGACTTTAACATGTTGAAATATCTTTTTTGTGCTTCTCATTTCCACCTGCTCGAACAAGGGTTGCTTTAGTCACAATTATAACAATTAACAACTATACTTTTGGTATCAAACTTTTCTGCATTCTTCTTATGTTTCTGTCTTTTGTGCAGAAATTATTCTTGCATCTGGATAATTTGGTTGGATGTGATCGACCTTCTGATTGCACTCTATGGTGAGTAATTTTTTTTTAATAATAAAAGTTTGGTGAGTTGGGTTCCAGAGGCTCATTAGGGTCAAGTCATGCCTCAAAGCTCAAAGAGCGCACAAAAATATTGCCCGCCAACGAGATCCTAACATCAAAGGTAGGATTTGAACTCATGTCCAACACAATAGCAGTGTTGGATGCTGAATGGAGGAAGCTCAAGGTGGTCACAATAAAGGCAGCTAGGGTTTCCAACAAGGATGATTGAAACAGATACTAATTGAAGCTTAATTTTAGTTATAAGTGTATATTCTAATTCATTTGGAAATGAGCAGACAACCACGCTAAACTATGTCTTGGGCAAATAAACACCTTAATATTCACTCTGTCCCAGTTAATTCGTAAACCCTTACTAATACGATAATACATCATTTTGTTAACTTAGGGTCAAATTACCAACAATGAACATTGAACAAAAGGGTCTAGTGTAACAACAGTTGGAATGTAAGGGTTAATTCGAACAAAGTGAAATTTTAGGGTGGTTTAGGGTCGTATGCTCTTTTCCCTTGTAAAATAAAAGGTCCAGATTTATTGTTTTTGAATTTGTATTCCCTCAGTGTTTGAGATATCATTCTATATTTTCATGTGATGCAGGATTGGATTGCTAGCATTTCACCTGGCATTAGTAAACAACCCTCAAGATGCTCTTGTGGTCTGGGTACTTGCTTCTGTTCTATATCATGGAGAGTGGGAAGAAGGCATTAAGTTTGCTAATGAACATGCAAAAATGTCTGTTAATTTTGCACCTGAAATAAAGAGGTCCAGTATAGGCAAATCAGACGAAGAAATTGCAGAAGCAGTCGCTAAGTTGGCATCTTTGACGATTGACTCCATTCGTGCGCTGGTTACTATTGACTGTCATTCTCAATCTCAGTCTAGATATCCATCTGTTCCGCTCCCTGACATGGTAATTAAATCTATTTTGGTATATATTTATTTTGCTAAGGATTGAATATTGTGTGGTTGATTGACCGCACAATAGTTGCAACATGATAAGTTATTAAGTTATGTTCTAATTGATTGGGATGTTCTTCAAACATGCCACAGTTAGGATTGTGTAATACTTGTTTCTGGTTACACGTTGGTAACTATCAAGAGTTTGAGCTTTGAAAATAATGGGTTGTCATGTATAGAAACAATAAAGAAAATTATACTCCAATGGCCAAATATAAAAGATGAGTACACTTATTCAAAGGAATACAATGTTACTAAATAAATGTCAGATAGCTGCCTTGCTCTCAATCATATATAACCTGGTAAATGCACACAGTACTATACGAATGATGATTTTATCTTAAATCAGAGCTTGGGACATGTCAACTCATTTCCGGTCAATTTTTATTTGTTATCTTGTGAATCAATTTGATGTGTTCTTGTCACTTGTGATTGAGTTTTTGTTCTGGCATAAAATGATCAGTTGGTTTATATTAAGTCTGAAGCAACCAATTTCTTACAGAAATCTACCTGTGGTTCCCTTTTCCATATAACAAGGCATGACCCTGGGCAAAATATAAATTGCTAATATCATTTGCCAATAATGAAAACTTTGGAACCAAGTTGGTTTCATTTAACCATAGTTGTCAAAATCAAGTTAACTCGCATAATTATTTCTATGTAAACTTAGGTAGACTCGCATAGAGTCATATATACTCGCATACAATCGTGAGTTTGAGGGCAATTAAACGAATCTACAATAAACTTAGGAGATGATTTTGCCTATCTGTACTGGGATACTGTCCTTTCCTCCCCATAATCATATCCTACCTGATTATAATTTTGTCCATTTATGTTCAGTTAAGTCATCTTTTATCCATTTGTATATCATTTGTGGTGTGTTACTGTGTTTTCATAAGGTTCCAATCCAACTGAGAACTTTGTGGCTTTCAGGTATTTGTATCAAAGAAAACAGGGAAAGCCGTCTCTGAAATTTTTGAAGTGCTGGTTGATGATATTAAATTTTACAAGAGTGGTAGAAAAAGTGCAAAGATAAATTATGACATGCTTGGGAGTGGCCATAGTTCAGAGACTAGATTTGTTTTGGGCAAAATTATTCTTGAAACTATGCAGAGTGGAATGGTTGGAGACAGGGATGGTTCTGAGGCTGAAAAGTGTCACCTTAAGACTGAGAGCACCAAGGAATTTGGCCAATTGTCGGCAAGGAAAGATAAAAAAAAGGTTTTACCAACACCAAATTTAGAGCATAGGCAAGAAAAACTCAAAAAACAGAAATTGGCTGAGAATACATGCATTGTAGAGAAGAAAACGGGCTTGGACGAATTTCCTAATTACAAGGAAACCAATGAAGAGCACGAAAAGCCTGATAAGTTGCGCCAGGAGGTTGATCTATCTATGAAGAACTCAATGCCAAATAATAAAAGCCGTCATACAAAACAGTTGATGAATGATAAGAAGAAAATCGCCAGTGCCAGTAAAAGTTCCACAGACCATGCTAGGCATTTGAAGACGAAGGAGCATTGTACATCATTACAATCTACAGCGTCTAAGAATAATCAGGTGATCGCCAATAGCCACGACATAAAAGCGGGTATAGCAACAGATGAGTTGGTTGATAAAGCCGTCAATGATAAAGGAAGACAACAACCACCAAAAAGTAAGAAAAGTTTGTCTCCACTCTCCAGTTTATTCAAGAAATGCAGACGATAATATATTTCCTCCGGCATAGTTTAGAAAGATAGAATATATATCGTCTTCCTTTGTTGTAAGAGGAAGTAAAAGATATTCTTGCCGTGGTTTTGAATAGAAATGTATTTGTATTTTGTGTGGTTTAAAACTAAGCATTATTTTCTTCTAGATTGTTCGTATGCTGTTATTTTGTTGAGACAAACACTCCTGGAGAATACTTTGACATCATTAAACAGGATAAACAAATCAACTAAGCGTTCATTATATAAATGGTTACATATAAGCTATTTTTATAATCAAAGAAGATATATAGTTAAATTATTTTTGAGGTATGAGGTATGTAGTTAAATTATTTTTTTGGTTTTCACCACCAGTTGAATCTAGTTCGGGGGTCAGTTCTGGCATCAAGTGGTTTCAGCCCCCTCCCGATCGCAGTTGCGGGGGTAGTTAAATTATTTTTATACAAGCTAAAAATAGTTTTCATAAGTTATTTTAAAGAACTTATTGAATAAGCTAAAGATAGCTTATGAATGTGGTTACACTATTTTTAATAAGCTCAGCCTAAATACTTGACAACTATAGATAAATTCAAATAAATCGCACTAGCTAGCTCCAAACTGAATTTCGATGGTTCGAGTTGGAAAATATTAGGATTTTCATTTGCACGACTAATCAATTATGGGCCATATTAATGGTTAGGATAAGAAATAATATAGTTTATATAATTTTTTTTAATGGTAGTTTATGTTAGTACTAAGTAACGTTCACAAATACTTTAAGAGATGCTTATGTTTGAACATATGTTTAATTAACGTGAACACGGCAAAGATTGATAAAATTATGGTGTGGATAAGGATCCCGTGTTTGAATTTGTTATACTATGACGAAAGCGTGTTGTGGGCATTAGCATCTATTGTCGGTGCACCAGTCAAAGTTGATTTACGTACTCTCAGAGTGGATCGGGGAAGATTCGCTAGGATGTGTGTAGAGATCGATTTAACGCAGCCGGTGGTTGGTCGTGTGGGAATAAACGGCGAATGGTACGAAGGACTACACATCATATGCACTCAATGTGGATGTTACGGTCATATTTTAAAGGATTGTACACAGAAAAAAATCATGCCTGCCATGGAACCAACACCCATCGATAGTGAAAATGTCCACAATACTGATACAGCAAGCCAAAATCACAAGCCGGAATCAGGGGAGAAGATGTCGCAGCCTGATTTGGAAGTTGACCCAGAATTATTCCATGGTGATTGGATTAAAGTTGAGAGAAGAAAAAAGGGAAATAAAATAAATTCTCGCAGATCTTTAGGAAACCAAAAAGAATCGCTGTCGGTTTCTAAATTGGGAACAACATTTGTAGAAAATCTTAAAAGCATGCAAGGCCATATTGCAGGAGAAGGAATTAATGGAGGGATGGGTCAAAAACAAAAAGCAAGGTTTAAAAAAAAGAGGCCCAGACATGATAATGTTGGTATCAGTAATAATGAGCACATTACAAGTCAAAAGAATAATAACCCCATTAATGTTGGAGTTTATGCTGGGGGGGTATACTTCAATTAAGCAAGTGGTTCAAAATAGGCTTAGTGAGAGTCCCAGCAGCAAGGCACATGCAAGCAAAGGAACACAAGGTTCTTGAAGGGAAAATAATGGAAGCAACTTGTTAAGCTCCACTAACAGTCCAATGCAAAATCAAACCGAACAGGTGATAAAAAATAATACTCCAGCCCTCCAGCTCAGACCTTCAAACTTTAGGAGTGGAGAGATTCACATGGCATCACCTCAAATAAGAATGCAAGGGCCTGACACTAATATGCACATGGAATTGGCCCATGATACGAATATGACTTTAAATTAATGGGTTTTTTGCCTTTAATTTTTATGTTTTATTTTATATTATTTATTTTAATGATTTTGATTTCTTGGAATTGTATAGGTGCTCAAGGAAAAAATTTCCAACGAGCACTTACTAATTTTTGCAGGAATAACAAAATTGATATCGTGGCATTGCAAGAAACCCGATGTAGTGGCAATATTGCCATTAATACAATAAAAAAAAATGGGATTTAAATTCCACTTGCTAGTAGAAGCTCAAGGATTTTCCGGCGGAATATGGCTTATGTGGAATAGGGCGGACATCACTTCTCCAAGGAGGAGTGGGTGCGGCCAAATCTTGATGGGGTCGTTTTTCCAACGCTCTCGGAGGAGAGTAATAACGATCTAATTGGGCTCTTCACACTTGAGGAAATTGAAGACGCGGTCAAAGATGATGGTTTCTCATCCCACCCCCCGTCATTCTTTTTCACCCCCCAGAAATCCAACTTTACCCTTGATTTTACCTCCAAAAAGTTCGGTACACGCGTACTGAACTTTTTCGATATTGAAAAATAAGTGTTTTACATCGTTAAAAAGTTCAGTACGCGTGTACTGAACTTTTTTTCAATGGTTAAAAATGGAAACCCAGGGGGTGAAAAAGAAAGCTGGGGGGTGGGGAAAGAAATCTTCGTCAAAGATAGTGATGGGGCTAAGTGTCCAGGCCCGAATGGATTTAACTTCGCCTTCATTAAGGAGTTTTGGCATCTAATGAAATATGAGGTACGAATTTTATTTGACCAATTTTATGGTAATGAGTGTATGCCTAGGTGTTTGCTATCATACTTCTTGACTCTTATTCCCAAAGTTAAGTCTCCCCAAGGTCTAGGTGATTTTCGCCCAATCTCTTTACTTGGGTGTTGGTACAAAATTCTATCTAAGGTGTTGGCAAATAGACTTGCTCGGGTTATGAGTATTTTGATACCTAAAACCCAATCCGCATTTCTTAAAGGAAGACAATTAGTTGAAGGGGTAGTAGTGGTTAATGAGGTGATTGATTATGCGAGGAAAGTTGGAAAAGATTGCTTGATTTTAAAGGTAGATTTTGAAAAAGCTTATGATTCGGTGAATTGGGATTTTCTAGACTATATGTTAGAAAGGTTTGGTTTTTGTCAAAAATGGAGAAAGTGGATGAAAGCTTGTGTGTGTGCGGGTAACCTCTCGGTCCTTGTTAATGGAAGCCCAACGGAGGAAATCCAAATTGAGAGGGGTCTAAAACAAGGAGACTCTCTTGCTCCTCTTCTTTTCTTGTTGGTAGAGGAAGGTCTTGGTGGTCTTATGAGAGAAGCGGTTGGTCGTTCTCGGTTTCAACCGTTTTTGGTAGGAAGGGATGACATGCCGGTTTCCTTATTACAATATGCCGACGATACGCTTTCCATTGGGGCCGCCACGGTTGAAAATTTGTGGACTTTGAAAGCGATGCTTAGGGGATTTGAGATGGTGTCCGGATTGAAAGTCAATTTTTTCAAAAGTTGTGTTATGGGAGTAAATGTTTCTCTTGAGTTTCTTGGCATGGCTTCTAACTTTCTCAATTGCAAGGTGGGCTCAATTCCATTCAAATACCTTGGTCTTCCGGTTGGGGCAAACCCAAGAAAGTTGTCGACATGGGATCCTATGTTAAGTGTTGTTCGTGGTAGGCTTGGATCTTGGGGAAATAAGTATGTAAGCTTAGGTGGCCGGATTGTTTTGATAAATTCGGTCTTGAATTCTATCCCCATTTTCTACCTTTCCTACATGAAGATGCCTAAGAAAGTATGGAGGGAACTTGTGAAAATTCAACGTGTCTTTCTTTGGGCCGGCTTAACAAAGAATACAAAAACATGTTGGGTCAAATGGGATGTTATTTGTAGACCAAAAAAGGAAGGCGGATTGGGTGTTAGAGATCTCCGGTTGGTGAATATTAGCCTTCTTACAAAATGGAAATGGAAGTTATTGTCAAGTGTGAATGAATTGTGGAAGGAGGTGGTGGTAGCAAGGTACGGCATGGATATTGTTGGAAAAAGAAACCTTGGGGAAAATGATGTGACAAAATCGGGTTCGGTATGGTGGAAAGACTTATGCCTCATTGATAAAGATTCGGGATGGTTTGACAATGCTATTGGTAAAAAAGTGGGCAACGGTAATATGACTTCTTTTTGGAATGAAAAGTGGATAGGGGACCAAACTCTTCGGCAACGTTTTCCACGATTATTTGGTATCTCGTTACAAAGGGATGAGATGATTGGTAAGTTGGGGAGGATGGTTGAGGGACGGTGGCAATGGGAGTTACAATGGAGGCGGAGACTTTTTGCGTGGGAAGAAGAACAATACCGTGTTTTTGTTGAGATTATTACGCCGTTTTCTCCTTCAGACCAGCAGGACCGATGGCTTTGGTTGGGTGATAATATGCACGGTTACACGGTGAGCTCGGCCTATTTGTTGCTAGTGGCTGAATATAGCCCGCCGGTTGTTTGTGATTCGGTTATGGAGCTGGCTTTTAAGTTCCTTTGGAAGAGTGGTGCACCTTCGATGGTTAGTGCTTTTTCTTGGCAACTTTTGCTAAATCGATTACAAACAAAAGATAATTTGGTGAAACGGCGAATTTTACAAACACAGCAGGAGCAGTGTGGTTTGTGTGGATTGGTCTCGGAATCGGCGATACACTTGTTTTTACATTGCAAGCATTCGGCCAAGGTTTGGTATGAAATCATTAGATGGCTTGGTTTGATTATCATCCTCCCTAACAACATTGAAACCTCCCTTGCTATCCTTATTAATTGTGCAAAGACTAAAAGAGAGAAACTTGGTCTGTGCTTAGTTTGGAATGCCTATGTGTGGACATTATGGACTGTAAGAAATGGTTGTATCTTTAACAATGGGGCTGTTTTGATAGAAGATGTGGTGGAACAAATTCAAGTCTTGTCTTGGAAATGGTTTGTCGGAAAGGTAGCAAAGGGACCGTTTTTACTCTATGAATGGAAATGGAACCCCTTGGACTGCATGTCTCGTTGATGTTTGTAGGCGTTTTCTTTTTCCCTCTGCTGCTGGTTTTTTTTTTCTTCTTGTTTTTTCTCCTTTTGGCCTGCTGGTTTTCGGTTGTTTTTGTTGTTCTGCAGAGCTGCAGTTTTAGTTTTTTTCTGCCTTTCCTGTTAGCTGTACTTGACTTTTGCTTCTCCCAAAACATGCCTTATGTTTTGATGGAGTTGTTATAATAATAATTCTCATTTGCTGCTCAAAAAAAAAAAAATTAATTTTTTTTTTGATAAGCAAAGAGATTGAATTATAAGGAGTACAAGGGGTACTCAACATTTACAATTCAAAAGAGTCACTTTAGGTGCGATGGAAGCAACCCAAAGGATTATTACACCAATCACGGAAAGATAAATCAACACTACACCTTACTCTACCTATAAACCACAACCACGCAATATTCAATATTTGGTTTACTAAGTTAGAAACATTAAAAGCAGTTCCTCTAAATAAGATGTTGTTACGAGCCCGCCAAATGCACCAAGTAGTTGCCAACCAAATTAGATGCCGCAACTTCTTATTCTTTGACCCTGTAATTACATCACCGAATGATAAAAAATGATTGGGAATAGAAATGAAGCTAATAGGTTTTACCCCCATCCACTTGAAGATGTAATCCCAAACGCTAGCTATCACCCTACACTTAAAGAAAACATGATGCGAGTCCTCCACTTCTTGAAAACAGAATACGCAACATCGTTCCAAATTATTAGTAATAATATCTTTACCGAACAAAGCCTCTCTAGTTGGAAGCTTATCAAGCAAAAGCCTCCACCCAAAAACACTAGTTTTCGAGGGTACATTCGAATGCCAAAGATTAATTATCGCTGCTGCTAGTATGGGCTCCATATCAACTGTAACATAGTAATTTTGCAACATTTGGTAAGCACTTTTCACCGAAAAAAAAACCAGCTCCATGGGGTATCCAACGCCTAGTATCCCTGCAATCAAAACTTGGCCTAACATCATCCAAAATCACCAATAACTCACGAGCAGCAGTAGTTTCAATGGAGTTCAAATTACAAGACCACTCAAGACTCCATCTCCACCTATTATTCACCCAACTCCCCATTTCCGATATAAAGAAATTTTGTTGATTTGATTTATTAAATAAATCAACGAACAATTCACAAAACGGAGTTGTTCCCAACCATTTTTCCTTCCAAAATTTTATATCATTACCGTCACCAAATACGCATCTAGTATTGCCTCCAAACCAACCTCCCTCATCCGCGCTACCAAGTTTCCAAATATCTCTCCACCAAATGGAGGCTTTCGTAAGTTCACCTCTACCTTCGTTAAGCAAAAAATTATCAACAAAAGATCCATACCGAAACTTCAATAAATCATACCAAGGAGCCTCTCGCTCACACAAACTCCTCCATTTCCACTTACATAAAAGAGACGCATTAAAGAGGGCTAGATTTTTGATTCCCAATCCTCCTTTCTCTTTGGGGTGACAAATACGATCCCAACTAACCCAACACATTTTTTTATTCTCCAATCCCCCTCCCCACAAGAAACTTCTTTGGATGCTCACCAATTCCTTAATTACACACATTGGCGCCTTAAAGAAAGAGAAAAAATAAAGAGGTAGACTAGATAACACGGAATTGATTAGAGTGACTCTACCTCCAATTGATAAATTGCGACCATTCCAAGCACTAAGTTTCTTCTTCATTAATCTATAATAGGATTCCAAGTAGCTCTTCTTCTCGGGTTTGCACCTACCGGAATTCCAAGAAATCGAAATGGAATACTATCAATACCACAATGTAAAAAAGAAGATGCTGCTCGCAAAAAACTATTGTAACATCCCCAATTTCTAAATTGCCTAATTAATTTTCATTAGAATAAATCTATTAAAATTGAAATTAATTAGAAGTGGTTGATTTATTAAGTCATAGGATTTAAGTGTGAAGTGTGTGAGATTAAATGATTCCTCTTGAACTTAAGCTACACATTAACACACTAATTCCATGAATTTAGATTAATTAAGCCAAACTTCAAACTCCCTCCTATGACTCACAATTCCACTCAAGTAATCTCACTCCATCTAAGCTCTAAACCACTCCCATGACATGCAACTATACACACTCTCTCACACTCAGAATCCTCAGCAAAACTCTGATGCTTTCCCTCTCCTCATTTCTCTCTTCTTCACGCCAAAAACAACAAACATCACAATAATTCCAATTTTGTCAATTTTAGGCTTAACATTAGATTTTGTCACTATCTTACTATTACCTCCTGATCAGCAAGGATTCCCTCACATGCATAACCACAACAAGAAATCAAACTGAATCCACAGATTCCCAAGCCTCACATGACACCACCAAACAATAAATTTCATATCACCTTCCCTCTACCCACTAAGAATGCATGCAAACAGAAAACAGAACAAATTCCTCACTGTAGAGACCTCAGAAATCTCACTATAAATAGCCCACCTACTCAGCTAACAAATCATTCAACACAATCCCATTTCTCTAAAGCAAAGGTTTCAAAGAGTCAAGTCTCAATTCCTGTCCAGTTGGGTTCGTGGGTATAGCTGGGGTTGCAGTAGCTGTTTTAGAAGAGCCCAGGAACAAGTAAAGCTTCAATTCCAGGTGGGTTCTTTAGGCTAGTGTAGTTAATTTCCCAAAATTATGAAATGCATGCAAACATAGGAATTTATAGGAAATAACTGTGTGTATGAATTTAGCTCCCAAAATTCATGCTATTCTGTTCTATATCATTTAAAATGTGTTTCTGCACTGTCTTGAATGAGGATTGTAGGTGTGGTTTATAAAATTCAAAGATTTTCGCAAAACAGAGGCACTTCTGTGTGAACTCGCCATAACGAGCCTTCATGGCGAGCTCCAGGTTCTGGGCTGAAGAACTTCGCCATGGCGAGCATCTGCTCGCCTAGCGAGTTGTTTAGGCCAGTACCTGCTAGTTCGCCATGGCGAGCTTGGTGACTCGCCGTAGCGAGCAAACCCAGAAATGACTTAATTTCTTGTTTTCAAAGATAAATGCAACACTCGTTTTATATCCTCGTTAAAGATTGTTATATTGCAGAAATGTATATTGATTGATGTCAAACAGAAGGTCAATTACAGTTGAATTCATAGGGAAATAACTTAAGGGAATTTAGAATATGGCATGTGCCCCGGGTTTGGGAATTATTGGTAGCATGTTAATAATTTAGTGATCAGTCGAATTAATAATATGATTATGTTATCAGTATGGACTTCGTTTTAGATGTTCCATTAGAAAAATTTATGTGAGCTTTATGCCGGAGCGCTTTCTGCTCGCGGATAAGGGGAACCCCTGAGACGTGCTCACCTTAGAGGGTTTGCGGTTTAAAATGAACAAGATAAACTATGTGTTACACCTTTACATTATTGCTTATGATAATTATGATATGACTGATTAGGAGACCCGGCTTTATAGCCTAGGAGGGTAGTAGAATTCACTGGGACGAAGTGACTGTCTCACCCCACTCCCTATTTGAAACAGGAAAACAGGTTGAATCGGTAAGCGTTGGTCTTGGAGTCGCTGCCGCATTTGGAGGATTGCATTTAGTTTTCATGCTTTCTCACTTTCTTATCGTGTTGTATTTGTTTCCGCTGTTGTTTTTCTGCACTCTCGATGTATTTGGCACCTGCGTGTGCAATAAACTTTGTTGTAATAATAATGAATTCTGTTACCAATAATAATATTCCAAGATTATTCTAGATTTATCTATGGGGTGTTATAACTATCCTCAAGGTTTACTCCATAAAGTTTGCTCTTATGGAAGTTAACTTTCAACCCCGACACAATCTCAAAACTTCGCAAAACCGTTTTTATGCTCCATAAATTGTCCCAAGTTCCCTCCCCCATATTGAGAAGACAGTAAAGGATCTAAATGATATTGAAGGTTTGTTGGGGGATGATGATGATGATGGGAATTTGTTAAGAAGAGATGGTTTAAATAAAGAGTTTTGGCGACAACTTCATTACAAAGAGAGTTTATTGAAACAGAAATCCAGATTGAGATGGGTGAAGGAAGGTGACTCAAATTCACGTTTTTTTCATGAATCTATCAAAAATATAAGGAGGCGGAATCAGCTAGTGGCATTACAAGATGGTGACCATTGGGTACAGGGAGTTGGGGAGATTAAGGGCTTTGTGAAGAATTTTTTCGAGAATAATTTCATGGAACGGTGGGAAGCGAGGCCAAATCTGAACGGTATCCAATTTCAAACTTTATCCTCAGATGATAATTTGGAGTTGTTGGCTCCTTTTACTTGTGAAGAAGTGAAAGAGGTGATTTGGAGTAGTGACGGTAATCGATGCCCCGGTCCTGACCGTTTTAATTTTAATTTTTTTAAGTTCTATTGGGAAATTATCAAGATCGATATCATGGATTTTTTTCATGAGTTCTATAATAATGCTGTGCTTCCGAAGGCAATAACTGCTTCCTTTTTATCTTTGATTCCCAAGAAAGATCACCCTCAAGTTCTATCAGATTACCGACCTATTTGCTTGGTTTCTAGTTTGTACAAACTCTTGTCGAAAGTGTTAGAAGGTAGATTGAAGAAAGTTTTGGGCAAAGTAATCTCGAAATTACAATTGGCATTTCTACCTAACCGCCAAATTCTTGATGGGGTTCTAGTGGTTAATGAACTGCTCGATCTAGCTAAGAGACGCAAGGATAAATGTCTTTTTTTCAAAGTCGACTTTGAAAAAGCTTATGATACGGTAAATTGGAATTTTTTGGATTACATGATGAAGCGGATGGGTTTTGCGGATGAATGGCGTCGGTGGATTAGAGCTCTTATTTGCCAAAGTTCAATGTCCGTTTTGGTAAATGGGAGCCCCACGGAAGATTTCATTGTTGGTAAAGGTTTACGGCAAGGTGACCCTCTTTCACCATTCCTTTTCTTGATTGTTGCCGAGGGTCTTACGGGTTTGATGAAAAAGGCCGTTGCTAATAATGTATTTCATGGCTATAAAGTTAGCAGCCCTATTTCGTTCCACACTCTTCAATTTGCGGACATCAAAGTTAATTTAATTAGGACTGATTTTCATTTTCTCCATGTGCAGGTTTTGGAGCAAAATGTGGATCCATGGTTGCTTACTGTGGTTTATGCTAGCCAGCGGGAGCATGAGAGATTTGAAACATGGAATAAGCTTCGTCAACTCGCGGCTAATATCAATGAATCATGGCTTATGGTTGGTGACTTTAATGAAATAGCTAGTCCAGTGGAAAAAAAAAGGTGGTGCTCAGGTTGATGTCAGAAAATGTCAACAATTTAATAGTTGGATCAATGATTGCAATTTATTAGAAGTCACAACTGCAGGGAGCAAGTTTACTTGGAGGGGCCCTAAATGGAATGGGAGGAATAGGATTTTCAAAAAACTTGACCGAGTTCTTTGCAACATTAACTGGAGACTAAAATTTCACGAGAGTTTTGCCAAGGTCCTACCTCGGGTTTAGTCAGATCACCATCATGTTATTGTTCTTACTGAGGGTGAGCCTAACGTTGGCAGAGATCGCCCTTTTCGGTTTGAGGCGGCTTGGTTTTGTCATGAGGAGTTTCATTCGTTTCTCAAAGACAAGTGGGGGGGGGGAAGCGAGTTGATTCGCCAGCTCTACAATCTCACACCACATCTCAAGGATTGGAATAAAGATACTTTTGGCAACATATTTAAAAGAAAAAAAAGAATTATTGGCAAGACTGAATGGTATCCAAAATAGTCCTAATTATGGCTATAGTAGTTTCCTTGATTCTCTTGAGAAGGAACTTCAGGAAAAACTTGCACTGACTCTCTATTAGGAGGAATGTCTTTGGTTCCAGAAATCTAGAAGTCGCTGGATTGCAGATGGGGATCGTAACACTAAGTACTATCATTCCAAAACTATTGTTAGAAGACGAAGGAATAAAATCATATCCCTCAGAAATGACGAGGGAGAGTCAAGATAGCCTCAAAAACATGGTGAGAAATTTCTATACTAATCTTTATAAAGAGGACCAACCTATTCGTGATCCAGTCATATCTTGGTCTACTTACCCGATGAATCTAGAGGCTGAGCATCTTCGTTTAAGTGCTCCTATTAGCTTTATTGACTGTAAAAAAGCTCTTTTCGAGATAGTGGAATTTTTTAGCACATGTTATGTCATAACATAAATTCGATGGAATATAAGCCGATGTAGAACAATTTTGTAAATGTGTGTCGATTCATATTGCATTATCTATTTGGAATACTTCAACGAAGTAAGTTCGACTTAGTTGATTTGTCACTAAAGTCGAGGTTATTTAATTCGGTCGAGAAGAAAGAACACAACTCCACACGTTCCCTAACGAAAATTAATGACCGGCAAACGGGGGTGAAAACATATTACCTACTATATTATTAACGTATATTAAACCTTACTTATCTGGCGATCGGCCGACATGTGACACTCCAAAAATAAAGGGCGACATGTGGGGTATGTAACTGATTAGAAAGATGAGGTCACATACCCCACCTGTCGCCCTTTATGTCCGAGTCTCAGTTTCAAAGCTTCATAAATTCGATGGAATATAAGCCGATGTAGAACAATTTTGTAAATGTGTGTCGATTCATATTGCATTATCTATTTGGAATACTTCAACGAAGTAAGTTCGACTTAGTTGATTTGTCACTAAAGTCGAGGTTATTTAATTCGGTCGAGAAGAAAGAACACAACTCCACACGTTCCCTAACGAAAATTAATGACCGGCAAACGGGGGTGAAAACATATTACCTACTATATTATTAACGTATATTAAACCTTACTTATCTGGCGATCGGCCGACATGTGACACTCCAAAAATAAAGGGCGACAGGTGGGGTATGTAACTGATTAGAAAGATGAGGTCACATACCCCACCTGTCGCCCTTTATGTCCGAGTCTCAGTTTCAAAGCTTCATAAATTCGATGGAATATAAGCCGATGTAGAACAATTTTGTAAATGTGTGTCGATTCATATTGCATTATCTATTTGGAATACTTCAACGAAGTAAGTTCGACTTAGTTGATTTGTCACTAAAGTCGAGGTTATTTAATTCGGTCGAGAAGAAAGAACACAACTCCACACGTTCCCTAACGAAAATTAATGACCGGCAAACGGGGGTGAAAACATATTACCTACTATATTATTAACGTATATTAAACCTTACTTATCTGGCGATCGGCCGACATGTGACACTCCAAAAATAAAGGGCGACAGGTGGGGTATGTAACTGATTAGAAAGATGAGGTCACATACCCCACCTGTCGCCCTTTTTGTCGGAGTCTCAGTTTCAAAGCTTAGATTTAGTTTTAGGGCCGGCCTGAATATATATAGATAGATGATGATTCTTCTTCTTTTAATAACAACCAATACTATGTTTTGGTATATATTATTATATTCTTCAAATTCTATTCACTCATCAAAGTAGATCAATTGAATTGAATTGAATTGAATGAAATAAAAGCCATGTCTCTCCGATCACCTCTGTTGATGCCTCAAACGATACAGATCCATGGAATGGCAGGTAGGAAATGAATGAATCATAAGCATTAACATGATAATTTTATATATCTGAGATTGAAAGTTTATTATTACATCAATGCCTTATGAAAAATGGCAACCATTTACATTTTGTTTCTCAACATTTGCTAATGATGATTAATCAATTGCCTTTTTTCTATCTTTTTTTTCACAATATTTACTCTCTTATGATTAACCAATTGTATTTTAATATTTTTTTTTTGGATTTTGTTATTCTCTTCAGAGATCAGAAACTTATAGACGAAGACAGTCACAAAAAGTAAAAGAGTCAGTATGTCATTCATTTCCACAAGTGTTAAGGTATTTTTACTATGCTAGCTATAACATTTCTTTTCTTAATTGTAAAGTCTAGATTGATATAAATAAATACGCGGCGGCTGCAACCACTCTTTTTCCAACATTTTCTCTAACAATCACTCTCGATCTTATCGAGTAAAATCAATATGGATTTCACACTTTACAATGCGTTTTACATTTAGTGGTAGGATGCACGTTGATTTTACTCAATAAAAGAGCGAATATTGGGGAAAAAAAATATTATTCTTAGCATTCTTCATGGCTAAAAATATAGACTTGTGGGATCAAATATTGATCAATGATGTTTCCATTAGTTTACTGAATTAGTTTCATTTTAGTCGTGATATTTTTAATTTGTTGCACCGTTGCTCTTCTTCCGATTATCCTCCCTTCTAGTTGGGTGTCAATTTTTAGGGACTCATGGTTCACATTACATTGAGCCTCAAATTCTTCATGGTTAACATCAAAATTAACGGTCACATAAATGTTTTTGTAAATGTAAGATAACTGGAAGGGTAACGGTGCAACAACTTAGAAATTTAGAGGACCTATTTATTACATTAAAAACTTAAAGACCTAACCGTTACAAACACAAATCTTAAAAAACCCCTTTAATACATTTGACCTTTACTTAGTTTTTATTTTAGTCACCATAATTTTTGTATAGTTTTGCGGGAATAGGGAAGGGAGTTGAATTCTGTTTTTGTAGCTTCATTTTGAATTGCTTCAATTCTATGTATTTAATTATATTTTGATCCTAGTGACTTAATTAATTGATTAGATTATGCGACTCAATGGAAAGATTATTAATAGAATGACAATTAAACTCGTACCTAGTGAATATTCGTAAAAAATAAGTAGGATAAAAGCTTGCATCATGGGTACGGGCACAAATATCTACAAAAATAAATGTGTATGGGTGCGTACGGGTACCTTAGTACCCACTCCGCCTCATACATGTATGATATATTTACATTTAATAAAAAAATGTTTATTTTAAAAATAATATAAACACAATTTGAATATGTTAACAAATATATGAACATTAGCATGATGAATAATAGTAATTTTGTTTATAATTTTCATGAGTCAATATTAAAATCCTTAAAAACATTTTAATTCAATTAAAATGATATCATATATTTTTTAAGTGATAGATTTATTCTTAATAGAATTACGGATAATGAGTATGAATACTTAGTTATCCAAAAAAAAAACAGATACAAAAGTTATTACTCGCACATATATAAATTTGCATATGAGTATTTTTTTTCTTTTCAAATTGCGAATACGAGATATACACTATAATACTCGCTATCCCTAATTATTAAACCTTGCTTATAAAATTGAAAAGTATTGGTTACATAGTGATTTTTAAAGAAATTTCATTTGATATTGATTATCAAAACATTGAGCGAATAAAAAGCACCACAATTTGTGAAAATAAAAAAACTCACACCACTTTGTACCAAAAAAAAAGAATTCACATTATAAAAATAAAATAAAAAAAAATAAAAAAGAAAAAAAAAGAATTGAGACTATTGTTAAACGACCCAATGGTTTTGTGACCCAATGTTAATTCGGTGCTTACACATTCCTTCTCATTTCTTTTGTCTGAATATTCGATTTTCGCTCTCTCACGCACTCAGCTGAAACCCATTCTCTTACTCATTCACTCGCTAAATCTCTCTTCTGTTTCTTTGAATATGGCTGTTGAACTTGGTGGTGCCATCGCTTATTCTTTGTTTGAGGCTGTGTTTGGCAAGCTTGCATCTGATGAAACCGCTGAGTACTTCAAAACCAAACTGAACGAGGAAATGCTGACCAAGTTGAGCTACGCACTTCATTCCATCAATGTTGTTATTGATCATGCTGAACACCGCCAGATTGAAAGCTTTCGTGTGAGAAATTGGCTTCATACTGTTCAAGATGTGGTTTTTGATGCTGAGGATGTTCTTGAGAGAATTGAATATCATAACTTACGACGCAAATTGGAAGCTGAATCTCAGAGTGGCACTAGCAAGGTATTGAGTGCATTCAATCCTTCTTTGAGTTCATTTGACAAGAAAATGGGGGAAAGGGTCAAACAAATTTTTGATAAACTTTCTACTCTTTCGATTCAAAAAGACGTACTTCAATTGAAAAATCTAAATGCGATTGAAAGGTCAATAATTAAATTGCCTTCAACAAATGTTTCACCACTTAAACTATATGGTAGAGATCATGACAAAATCATGATCCTTGATTGGCTCGAGTCTTTCACTACAGAAGAAGCTTCCCGTAGTTTCATTAGTGGGAATGGCAGGTATTGGCAAGACTGCCCTTGCACAACAGTTATACAATGATCCCATGATTACAAAGATTTTTCAACTTACCGTTTGGGTATATGTCTCTGAGAAGTTTGATGTTTGTAGGATAATAAGGGCTGCTCTTGCAGAACTTATCGGTACAACTTTTCATCATGCAGAATTGAAATTTCTTCAAGCAAAGTTAAAGGAAAATCTCCGCGGAAAGAAGTTTTTTTTGGTTTTGGATGACATTTGGAACGAGCACAGTGCAAAATGGAAGGCTTTGCTTGCTGCTTTTAACCACGGGGCACCGGGAAGCACTATTCTCGTCACTACACGCAGCAAAATAACTGCTTTAGTTATGAATTCCAAAAGGGTGCATCAGTTAGAGCTATTAGGAAAAGAACACTGTTGGAAATTGTTTGCTAAACACGCTTTCACAAACGCTTTCAAAGAGGCTTTCAAAGATAAAAGTGGTGATATTTATACCAATTTTGAGGAGATTGGTAAGAAAATAGTTCAAAAGTGTCAAGGATTACCTCTTGCCTTGGAAGCAATTGGAGGTCACTTGTCCATGCAGACATCCTTGTTGAAATGGGAGAGCTTATCGAGAAGTGAGATATGGAACATACCATACGAGAGAGATATTATCCCTGCTTTGATGTTAAGCTACCAAGACCTTCCGTCTCATCTTAAGAAGTGTTTTGTGTATTGTGCCTTATTCCCAAAAGGTTATATATTTGAAAAGGATCATTTAATTTTATTATGGATGGTTGAATTTTGTTTGAAATGTCCTCAAGAGAGGGAGAGCATGCAAAACATTGGTGAACAGTGTTTCAACGATCTATTGTTGAGATCGTTTTTTCAGCGATTAATGAAGTGTGAAATGCAATTTGTTATGCACGATCTTCTCCATGATTTAGCAAAATATGTATGTGGAAATTTTTGCTTCACTTTGAAAGTTGAGGACACGCAAAACATATCCGAAATGACTAGGTATTTTTCCTTTTTGGTTGATCAGCTTGAATCCTCCAGTGAATCCTCCAGAGGATTCGAGTCCTTATTCCTTGCTAAACGGCTTCGCACCTTTCTACCGTTATCTATGAACTCTTGTCAACGTTCATGGTCGTTGTGCTTGCCTTTGGATTTTTCCTCCAACCTCTCCAAGCTAAAGTGTTTGCGTGTCTTGTCTTTGTATGGTTGTTTGGATTTGGTTGAATTGCCGGATACAATAGACAATGTCAAACTTCTCCGTCACCTCGACCTTTCTCGGACTAGGATAAAAAGGCTTCCCGATTCTTTATGTTCCCTATATAATTTGCAAATATTGAAGTTGAAGGATTGTGCAGATTTTGAAGAGTTGCCCGTGAATTTACACAAACTCAATAATTTGTGTTATCTAGAAAGGTGAGAAAAATGCCAATGGAAATGGGGAAATTGAAGAACCTTGAAGTGTTGAGTTCTTTTTATGTCGACAAGGGTGACGAGTCCAATATTAAGCAATTAGGAGAGCTCAATTTGCATGGAAAACTTTCAATTTTAGAGCTGCGGAACATTGTTAATCCAATTGATGTATCTTCAGTAAATATGGAAGGTAAAGTAAACCTTGTGGAGCTGAAGTTAACATGGAATGGCAATAGTGATAGTTCACGGCAACAAAGAGAAGTGCTCGATAAGCTACAACCTTCCAAACACTTGAAGAAGCTTTCAGTCAAAGGGTATGGTGGGACAGAGTTTTCAGATTGGTTTCGGGGAAACTTGTTATCAGAGTTGGTATCCTTAAAGTTGAGTAACTTTGAAAATTGTATCGTGATCCCTTCAGTGGGATGTTTGAAATCTCTAAAGGACCTGCATATTATTGGGCTGTCTAGTATAGTGATGATTGGTGAAGAGTTTTACGGGAAAAGTGATAATCCATTTCCATCTTTGGAAACCTTATTTTTCAAGGATATGAATGGTTGGGTACGTTGGGATTTTGCAGCTGATAAATGTATTTTTCCGTGTCTAAAAAAACTTTCTATCGTGCGATATGACCTTTATCACTTACTGACGGATGTGGCCGTCGCAAAATCCGTCCTCTCTGTTGCTGACGGCCTAGCCATCGCAAAATTTAGCGACGCCTGTTTTCCTGATGCCCAGTTGCCGCCAACTGGCCGTCGCAAAATCCTAACTTAGCGACGGCTTTTCCCCTGTAGCGAGGGCTTTTGGCCGTCACAAAATCCTATTTTTCTTGTAGTGCTACTGTACTTACCACGTAACACATCACACCAAAGCTCGGTACTACCCGTCTGAAACTTCCAGCCAAGCTTACTTAAACAAGCAGTATTCATTACATCAAGCTTCCTCATGCCTAAACCTCCCATCCATTTGGGTATAGTGATTTTATCCCAACTAATTGCATGAAATCTCCTCTTGTCCTCCGTGTGTCCCCCAAATGAAGTTTCTTTGCATTCTTTGAATGTTCTTCAAGCAAGCTTTTGGAATAACCGATGACATCATATGATATGTCAGAATTGCTTCAAGGACAATCTTCGCCAAAGTTACCCTCCCCGCAAAAGATAGATGAGTTGCCTTCCACATTGATAGCTTTTCACTCACTTGATGGAGTACTTACTAGTGCCCGGAGTACTTTGCAACATGTGATGATTGTTTGGTCTAATGGTAATTAAAGTCAATAAGGTCTTATTTTAGAATTTTAAATAAGGGTCATGCTATAGTTAAACATACCCAAAAAGAAAATAAAAAATAAAATTAATATTGGAAAAACAACATTATATATCTCTTTCTTTTTTTTCGTAATATATATATATATATATATATATATATATATATATATATGAGTCAGGATTCGTTGACACCAATTAGTTTGACACCAAATGTTACACCTTTTAATAACATTTTAACCGATATAAATTTTATAAAATCCACCGTTGGATTGAAAGTTTATATCATATAGATCATTTGTGTGAATTGTCAGACAAATCTAAAATCATTTGATTTGTTATTGAGATACATCAAAATTAACGGTTTGGGCGCTTTTTTAAATGCCGTTAATCTTTATGCGTCTCAATAACATATCAAATGATTTTGAATTTGTCTGACAGTTTACACAAATGATCTAGATGATATAAACTTTCAATCCAACGGTAGATTTTATAAAATTTATATCGGTTAAAACGTTATTGAGAGGTGTAACATTTGGTTCAAACTATTTGATGTTAACAGATCCTAACTCTATATATATATATATATATCATCATTTGAATGTAATCATTTTTCAAGTGTTTGAATGTAATTATCATTCATTAGCACAAAAAGGTTGAGTTAAAACTAATTCGTCCAAACAAACTTGCAAACAAAATTATTTTCTTTGTGAGATGAAATCAAAACCAGCAAACTCTACCTCATGAGTTTGCACTAGTATCTTTTACTTGTATGCATGTGTGCTGTGTGCATAAAGAAGGAAAACTTAATAGAGGAAAATATAAAAGAAATATATAGAGAGAAATATAAGTGATATAATAATAATAATAATAATAATAATAATAATTTATAATGTTTCTCATCTATGTTTAAAGTGATGATTGCGAAAATTTATAATTTGTCCAAAAAATTATAGAACACTTATTCGATTATTTAAAAATAAATTAGTTATTTGATAAATGATGGATACATATAATACCCCCTTCCATGTATTAAATTTTTAAATGGTAAATTAAATATGGGTTTTTTTTAAATGAATTAAGAGCATAATGATATTTATACAAAAAAAAAAAAAAAGAAAAAAAAAGCATAATGACATTTATACAAAAAAAAAAAAAAAAAAAAAAAAAAAAAAAAAAAAAAACATAATGACCTCAAAGAGAATATGTGAGGATATGTTAGGACTCGCATACCTTGTAAACTTTAATATTTAAGTGTTCATAAATATTATATTATAAAAGGGAGTACATATCTTATATTTAGTAAGGTATATATCTTTGAGGGTTAGCGAGAAGTGAGAACAGACTTTGAATGAGGTTGGAGAATTGAGAAAAGACAGGGAGTAAAGTTAAATTTTCATTTTTACTTAATATTATTTACTAAGTAACGATTTTTTGTTTTCGCTTTTGCTAGAGTTTGAAGCCGTCGTTCCACCTTTTTCCTCTTCCTCCTAAATCGACCACAATCACCGTTGTTCGCATTGCCTTCACCCCACCGATCCTTCAGATCCAGACACCTTAACCCCCTTCAATATCCATCGTTTTCTGTCGTTCTGATGTAGAGCCACTTATAGTGGTGCATTGAGCGACTTTGGCCCTCCGCACCACCGCTTTCCTTGTCCATTGTTGACCAGGTTTTGATTGGTGTTATCGGGAAGTGCATTTCCGATTCCGACATTGGCTACTGTTGAGACAGGCTCATGGCTGCGTCGGTTTATCTGTAGAACCAGTCTGACGGTGGTTTATTGCGACTGATTGTGCTTGGATCAGACCTAGAGAAACGTCATTGTTTCTGGTGCTTTCTGTTTAGATCTATTTTGAAGGAACGAGTATGGAGTCGTCGTCGTCATTAGCAGACATGGTGTTGACTCCGCCGCTGTCTTATATGTATTTCTAATACGGATTGTTGGGATCAAAAGGGATGTTATAAGGGTTAGGGAATTTTATTTGAATTGTGTTTGTATTTGCAGTCGATTCATCCCACTCTTATACTGAAGGTAGGATCTATGTGCACGTTGACCATTTTTGTGCTAACAATCGATTCATTCGCCTCATGTTGTTAGGACTTCTATTTTGTCTTTTTGGATAAATTCAAAATATGTATGTTTATTTGTCCTACACGCTTTCGTGTGGTTCACTAGGTTAGGTCTATGGCCCCCGAGTTTATATATATATATATATTTCTTGTTTTAATATAATAAGGAGATATAGATACAAGATGAGGGCGAAGCCTGCTTTATTCCCGATGTTTAAATGTTATTCGCTTTATAAAAAAAAGTAAAGTACATCTTATGTAAAATGTGACAAAAAACGTGAAGAAAAAAAAATCTTATTTTGGGATGGAGGGAGTAAATATATTTAGTAGAGTTAAAATTTACAATTAATTTGTATTCTTAACATATATAATATTTTTATCACATGATATTCATGGCCAAAGAGTCATTTATTAGGTGAAGAATTAAGGAGAATTTATTTTTGGAAAAATATATTGTCGGTGTTATACATGATAATATATGATTGATGATATTTTTGATAATTAATATGCATGACTCCAAGAGTCATACCTAATATATGAGAATGATGGAAACCTAATATATAATTTAAACTTCATAATATATTGGTGGTGTAAAGCATGTATTTAGTTGATGAATAATATTATTTTGACACAACTCTTTTGATGTGGGACCCGCCACATTTTTCTGTTTTATTAGACATTAATATGCGTACAAGGCATAAAAGAAAGAGTTGTCCATCCGGGACAACTATATTTGATGTTCAAATAACACATCTTTTAGTTGATGATGTTCTTGGTGATTGATATCTATTACTTCAAAAGTCACATTTAACATATGAGAATTAGGTTGTTTCATAAAACATACGAGAATGAGGAAAAAACCGATTGTACATTATTTATCTAATATTTATCTTTTTAACTAGCGTCCCGACGGGCACAGGAGTGCCCGTCAGTCCGCTTTTTTATGTTTTGTTATTGTTTGTGACCGTTTATGTGATTTGCATTTTTTTTATTTGCGTTATGTTAATGTTCCTGATATATATTATTGTTTTTTCCCTCTTATTGAAACTTGCAAGCACATTACCATTTTCTAATATCCAAGTTTCTATAGCTGGAATATATTAATATAAAATGCACAACCCAATAAAAACCAAGAAAAATAAAAGAAAATGTATCTTAATTTGGTCACTTTTTTGATATTCAACCTTTTGTTTGGTCTTGCGACTCTCGGCTTCAATGCATATATCTTTATACAAAATCACCAAGATCATTTGCATTATAATTGGTGGCGTGTATATGTATGAAATTAACTAACATATGAGTATTCGCAAATACAAAATCAATAAAAAAAAAGTATAATATGTTTACTTAGCCGAAAGTAGTAGCTAATCGTCTAACAACTTTAAAATATACAACAACTAACAATGTCATGAAAATTGTTCCTGAAATCATAAATGCCTGCATAAATATATAACACACTATTTAACCCTCTTTAGTGTTGAGATAATTCAAATCAACCTAGTGTAGTTGCTTGTAATGCAAGTAAGTGCATGTGAGTGTTGTAACTTTCTGTTTTGGTGGTTATAGTTAGTTACAAAGTTTGTTAGGTTTGTTTTAGAAGTTAACTATAGTTAGAGAGAGAGGTTGAGAGTTAGTTAGTGATTAACCAAATGAGTTGGTTAAATTCCTTGTTGTACAAGCAACACTATATAAGGGTGTTTTGCATTGTAAAAGTGTAGCGTGTGTGAAATCAATAAAAAAAACTTCAATTCTCTCTCAATCTTCTTCTCCCTTTTAATCTCTTTTACTCTCAAAATGTGTGTGTGTATCAAACTTGATCAATAGTGTGAGTGAATGTGTTGATCACAGTTTTGTGCAAAGTGAAAGTGAGTTACTTCTCATTCAAGCAATTGTGTGAAAGCTTGAATTGAGATTCTTTGTTCCAACATCTGGTATCCAGAGCTCCTGGTTCTGATCTTGAGGAAGTTCTTGATCAACAACCATGTCTACAACTCATTCCAATGGCCATTTCCCGATGAATCTCCCAATCTTGACTGCAAAGAACTACGACAATTGGTGTAAGCAGATGAAGGTGGTGTTTCGATATCAAGATATGTGGGATCTTGTAACTGATGGAGTTCCAGTTCTTGGTGGTAAAGCAACAGAGGAAGATAAGGTGGCAAATCAAGAAATGAAGAAGAAAGATTTCAAAGCCTTGTTCATTATACACCAATGCGTTGATCCAGATAATTTTGAAAAGGTTGGTGACTGTGAATCTTCAAAGGAGGCGTGGGATATCTTGGCCCAGTCATTTGGTGGTGCAGAAAAAGTGAAAGAGGTGAAGCTTCAGACTTACAAGAGCCAATACGAATTACTTCAAATGGAGGATAGTGAAAGTGTAGCTGATTTCTTCACAAAGGTTTCAAGACTTGTGAATCAAATCAAGAATTGTGGTGAGGTAATTCCTAACAAGTCTATAGTAGCCAAGATCCTGAGATCTTTATCCCCTAAGTTTGATCACTTAGTAGTAGCAATTGAAGAAGCTAAAGATCTATCAACCCTGTCCAAAGAAGAATTACTTGGTTCTTTAGAATCACATGAACAAAGGATGAATGAAAGAAGTGGTAGTGTTAAGGGAAAGGGTGATGTTGCACTGCAAGTTCAGACAAGCAAAAACAAGAAAGGGAAAGGAAAGTGGAATGGAAACAAGGGTAGAGGAGGTTACAACAATAACAATGGCAGAGACTCACAGGCTGAAGGCTCTATGAGTCAGAAACAAAATGGAAATAGTAGTGGTTCAAGAGGAGGTTACAGTAATAGAGGAAGATGTGGGAGAAAGAAGTTTGATAAGAGCAATGTACAATGTTATAATTGTCAAAAATTTGGACACTTTGCTGATGAGTGTCACTCAAACAAGAAAGAATCTCATAGTGAAGATGCAAAACTAGCCAAACAAGAGGATAATGAAGTGTTGCTTATGGTAACAATCAGAGAAGAAAGTGATAGTAACAATGAAGGGTGGTATCTTGACACTGGCTGTTCCACCCACATGACTGGTAAGAAAGATTGGTTTGTAAAGATCAATCCAACTACAAAGAATAAAGTGAAGTTTGCAGATGACAGTACACTGACTGCTGAAGGCATAGGAGATGTGTCTATCAAGAAGAAAGATGGAGGGCAAGCTTTAATCTCTGATGTACTCTACATTCCAGGTATGAAGAGTAATCTTCTCAGTATAGGGCAGCTGATTGAGAAGGATTATAAAGTTGTGATAGAAGATAAAGCAATGAAGATAAGTGATGCTAATGGAAAGGCAATTTTGAAAGTTCAAATGTCACACAACAGAACATTCAAAATTGAACTTGATATTCTATAACATAAGTGTTTAGCTACATCAGAGAGTAGAAGTGAGTGGCTGTGGCATTATAGGTTAGGTCATCTAAACTTTAGAGACCTTAATCTAATGGAGAGTAAGAGGCTAGTGACTGGCTTACCTAGTGTGAAGATACCTACTGAAGTGTGTGAAGAATGTGTACAAGCTAAGCAGGCAAGGAATAGCTTCAGTAAGAATGTGGAGTGTAGATCAAGTAAACTGCTTGAGTTGGTCTACTCTGATGTGTGTGGACCAATGCAGGCAAGCTCCTTCAGTGGTAATAAGTATTTTGTGACCTTCATAGATGATTACATCAGGAAGTTGTGGACTTACATAATTAAGAACAAGAGTGATGTGTTTGAAGTGTTTACTAGATTCAAAACCATGGCTGAAAGACAAAGTGGTTCAAAGCTAAAGGTTTTGAAAACTGATGGTGGTGGTGAATATGTATCTAGTGAATTCAAAGCATTATGTGAAAGTGAAGGTATAATTCATGATGTGATACCACCATATACTCCACAACAAAATGGGACTGCTGAGAGGAAGAACAGGACTATAATGAATATGGTGAGAAGCATGCTTAGGAGTAAGCATCTGCCAAAGGAGCTATGGGCTGAAGCTGTAACTACTGCAACCTATGTGTTGAATAGGTGTCCTACAAAGAGACTAGAGAATATAACACCTGAGGAATGTTGGTCTGGTCACAAGCCAGATGTAAGTCATTTGAGAGTGTTTGGTGCAATAGCTTACAGGCATATACCTGACCAACTAAGAAGAAAGCTTGATGATAAAAGTGATCAACTGGTGATGATTGGCTATCACAACACTGGAGGTTACAAATTGCTTAATCCCATTAATAAGCAAATTGTAATTAGCAGAGATGTGGTGTTTGATGAAATGAAAGAATGGGATTGGAGCAAGAGTGTTGATAAAAGCTCTGTCAGCATAGTGTGTGAAGAGCTTGAGAATAGCAAGCCTGAAAGCAGTCATAGTGAAGTAACAAGGCCTAGCAGGACAAGGCAATTACCAACAAGGTACAGTGATTATGAGATGGCAGCTGATGATACAGTCACTAGTGAAGGTGATCTTGTACACCTAGCTTTCAATGCTGAATCTGAGCCTGTCAGCATTAGTGAAGCTTTGAAAGATAAGAAGTGGATAAGGGCTATGAATGAAGAGCTGCAGTCAATAGAAAAGAATGGAACCTGGTCTTTGGTTGATCTACCACCTACAAAGAAGACTATAGAAGTGAAGTGGGTTTACAAGACTAAGGTTAATCCACAAGGAGAAATTACAAGACACAAAGCTAGGTTGGTGGCTAAGGGATTTCTTCAGAGGGAAGGAATTGACTATGATGAGGTGTTTGCTCCAGTGGCAAGGTTAGAAACTATAAGGTTGGTTGTTGCATTGGCCAACTTCCATAACTGGTCAATACACCAAATGGATGTGAAGTGTGCATTTTTGAATGGGCCATTAGATGAAGAGGTGTTTGTGAGACAACCACCTGGTTTTGAACTGAAGAATCAAATGACAAAGGTGTATAGGCTTCATAAGGCACTGTATGGACTCAAGCAAGCTCCAAGAGCTTGGAATAAGAGGATTGATAGCTACCTATATGATATAGGGTTCAGTATGTGTGAAACTGAACATGGAGTATATGTGAGAAAAGACAAGGATATTGGTGTAATCATATTGTGCCTATATGTTGATGATTTGATGATAACTGGCAGCAATGAAACTTGTATTAGTGAATTTAAGAAGCAGATGAAGGATGAATTTGAAATGACTGATATTGGGCTTCTATCATATTTTCTAGGTATTGAATTTCTAAGGTGTAGTAAAGGGTTGATAATGCACCAGAGAAAGTATGCTACAGAGATACTTAGGAGGTTTGATATGATGAACTGCAATCCTGCAGTTACTCCATCTGAGCCAAGGCTGCAGTTATCAAAGTGTGAAGAAGAGGATAGTGTGGATTCAACTAAGTTCAGAAGCCTTGTAGGATCACTGAGATATTTGTGTAATACTAGGCCTGACTTGGTTTATAGTGTTGGTATAGTAAGCAGATACATGGACAAGCCTAAGGTATCCCATTTGGCTGCAATCAAAAGGATACTTAGGTATGTTAAAGGGACAGTAGATTGTGGAATTTTATTTCCTGCTACTGACACAGGAAAGAGTTTGAAATTGACAGGCTTCACAGATGCTAGTTGGTGCAGTGATGTTGAAGATAGGAAATCAACTGCTGGCTATGTGTTTTACATAGGAAATGCACCTATCTCTTGGTGTTCAAAGAAGGAGCAGGTGGTGGCATTATCCTCATGTGAATCTGAGTACATAGCAGCCTCTATGTGTGCTACACAAGCTATATGGTTGAAAACACTAGTTGAAGAGATCACTGGTGAGTGTATTGGAGCTGTAGCTATGAAGATTGACAACATCTCTGCCATAAACTTGGCAAAGAATCCTATTGCACACGGCAGAAGCAAACACATTGAGCTGAGGTATCACTATTTGAGAGATCAAGTGACTAAAGGTCTCTTAAAACTGGAGCATTGTAGGAGTGAGGTGCAAGTTGCTGATATTCTCACTAAAAGTGTGCAAACTGAAGTGTTTAAGAAGCTTAGAGACATGTTGGGTGTGTTAACACTGGTTGAAATGAATTAGGTGGTGTGTTGAGATAATTCAAATCAACCTAGTGTAGTTGCTTGTAATGCAAGTAAGTGCATGTGAGTGTTGTAACTTTCTGTTTTGGTGGTTATAGTTAGTTACAAAGTTTGTTAGGTTTGTTTTAGAAGTTAACTATAGTTAGAGAGAGAGGTTGAGAGTTAGTTAGTGATTAACCAAATGAGTTGGTTAAATTCCTTGTTGTACAAGCAACACTATATAAGGGTGTTTTGCATTGTAAAAGTGTAGCGTGTGTGAAATCAATAAAAAAAAAAACTTCAATTCTCTCTCAATCTTCTTCTCCCTTTTAATCTCTTTTACTCTCAAAATGTGTGTGTGTATCAAACTTGATCAATAGTGTGAGTGAATGTGTTGATCACTGTTTTGTGCAAAGTGAAAGTGAGTTACTTCTCATTCAAGCAATTGTGTGAAAGCTTGAATTGAGATTCTTTGTTCCAACATTTAGATAATCACATAAAACTCAATTTTGATTATAAGACATGCAAAATTTATTTTTGATCTTTAGACAAAATAGTATACAATACACATAAATAAGAGATACGGAATTTCTTTAAACACTACCAAAAGAATATGCTCAATGAAATCCTTCTCTAATTTTGAACTCTTGTGTTTGTCAGTCCGCTATTTTTTTTGTTTTTTATTGTTCGTGTCCGTTTGTATGATTTGCAATTTTTGTTATGCTAATGTATGTAGAATGTTATTATAAAGGGAAAAAAAATTTGTTAAGAAAATGTAAAAAGAATAATCGCAAAATAGATCTTCACCCTTGTTTACATCAACCATTATAAATTTTCTTAAATCATTCGTAACAAATAGCATTCCTCTATTATAAATTTTCTGCACATCTTTTATTTATTTGTTTTATAAATAGTTGGCTTTTGGAAAACAACAAATCATGGAGACGTCCAATTAAATGTAAAAAATAATTAAGCGAAAATGCGGACATTTCATCAGACGGACTATCATGATTTATTATCTCAGATATACACGTTAGCGGTATAAAAAATGTCAACAAAAAATATCTTGTGTCTGTATCTTATCTCATGCACATCTAGTCCGGTTTTCCTATTGTGCTAACGCATGTAAAGATTATTCTTTATTTTTTCATACATGTTTTTATTTATGAATAATTATATTTTAGAAAAACAACAAATTAAGACACAAAGAAACGTCAAATACGATGTGAAAATTCCATAAGTAAAAAAATGAGGAATAAAAGTTATACGATCCATTCGATCCTTTGAATAAGAGACAATTAAATTTTTAGAATAATTGAATAATTAATGTCTTAGTAAACATCGTATCTTATAAAAAGGACCGGAATAAATAATAAAAATATAATTAGAAGACCATTAATGTCTTAGTAAACAACCCTTATGATACAATCCCAAATTTTGATACCAACTAATTAAAAGATATTACACATTATATTTTTTAGTGCTAAAATGGAAGTTACGTCAAGAATGCAATATATATCAAATTAGGAAGCACAAAAATTCAATTTCAAAATTAGGAGACTGGTTTCTGAGATTGAAAAGTGCAATTAAACTTTCATTATTTATTTATATTTGTTCACCAATAAAACTGAACTATCTTTAAAGTATTAGACATTTTTGCATAATGGACTGCCGAAATTCTCCATGTCTGCACGGTGGTTACAGTCAAAAAAATTTGATGAAGAATAATTTGGAAGTAGGAACAACAACTAACACAAATCAAGTAAAAAGAAGAAATGATCAATTATGGCTAATAAACATTTTGAAGATCATGAAGACCACTCAATCACATACTTGCACGATGAAAAAATATATGACCATGAAAAAATATAATAAATACCTAAGTGAAAATATGAATAAAAATTAAAAGTAAGAATCAATAAAAAAATAAAATGAAAGAAAGAATAAACGCCAATGAAAGAAAGGAAAACATCAGAAAACTACATAAGCAACTATAAAGAGAATAATAAAATTGAAATACAATTAAAAACTGTTCAACAGAGTACTTCAACTTCCACAAACTGCAAGAATAGAAAAGTGGAAACTACCTTGCAGTTACTTTTTCGTGTGGCCATGGGATAGAATTTTAGCCTAAGAAAGAACTACACATTTGTCGACGTAAACTTCACGAAGGTGGCAGAATTTTGCAAAGCATGGTTTTAAATTATGAATCAAGCGGCATTCCACCGCATTTGCTGATATCTTCAACCGCGTCTCCGAACCACTTCTTATTTGCATCAAACCATTCTAACTGTAGGCCGCATCAAATTTGGTTGTACCATATTTGTCAAAATCCTCTCAAACATCAACATAAAAAATTAATATACTAACATTAACCATTCAAAAAACATGAAAATGACACAAAAAATCAACTCAAAAGAGATCCGATAGAAACGTGAAATTTAAAATATTAAGATTAGTAACAATGGTTAAAATAAATTTAAAAATTTGGAAGAACAAAAGTCCACACCAAAATTAGTGTTATTGTAAGTCAAAATTGTAGTAGTGCATGTATCATCTTTATATATGTATAGACTTTATATATGTATAGATGTATAGAAACGGTGATTGAAATTAGTACAAAGTAGAAAAAAAAATTAATAGGAGTTTTAATCAAATAGCAATTTTTGAGTAAAATGGAAGATATGGAGATGATGATGGACACACCTCTTTCATTTGAGAACCACTCAACTTCCTTTCTTTGTTCAGAACATTGCACAAACCTATGGTGGGAACAAAGGCAAATTCATACTTCATGTACAAATATTAATTAAGACATTGAATGTAAAACCGTCCACATTTTGTTAATCACCCTTAACAATATGGTCTCTTCTCTCCATCCTTTCTATGATTACTCCCTGTCATAAAGTAAAAAAGTAAAAAATGTAGATGGTTAAGAGCAAGAATGATAAAAAACAAAAGGCAAGAACAATAAAAAACAAAATGCAAGAAAGAATTTACACAAATGAAGAACAAAAATGAAACACATGAAGAAATAGTGAAGGAAAATAAAAATGAGTTGCACAAAACATATGGAATAATATATTTTTTTTGGGACTAAATTTCATTTTTTGAAAGAGCGGTTATTTTAATGGGAATAGTTATTTTAATGGTGAAGCAAGAAGAAGAAGATCAGTAGAGAAAAAATTATATGAAAATCTGATAATTCAATCACATAAATATATTTTTTTTGAAAGGCCAATCGCATAAAGAATTAATTGATAGATGTCCATAACGTTTCTCTTTTGAACTTTTGAAGCATGTCATTAACATTGTAAGACATGTTCATAATTTCAATTAAGAAGATTAACAAATTAAGAAAGCATATATATTGAAAAGAAGAAGAAAAAAGCCTTCACATTTTTTTAAAAAATAAACTTGGCACAACTCAGTTCTTGTAACGTGCATGAAGAACAATAAGAAAACCTATATATCCCTCACTTGGCCGCCAACAAAAGTTTTCCCATCTCTTCCATGATCAGCATATGAAACTATGAAAGAATCTGATTGTAATCTGATGCATGTTTGTTTTGATTTGTTTTTGTTCTTTGGATAGTTAGAGCAAATAAAATTAGAAGATAGACAAACCACTAAATTATATTTGTTTGTTTTTGTATAACTGCATCCCTTTTGTAACATGGACATTAAATTGAGAAAACTACCACATGTATAACCGCTTATTACAGTTACTTTCAAAAAACAAATTCAAAAAATTGCAAGTAGTGAAGGGCAAAATTGACATTATGAAAAGTCCACCCCAAAAAAACATGTCCTCTTTATCTATAGTTATAGAATAAAATTAGAAGATAGACAAACCACTAAATTATATTTGTTTGTTTTTGTATAACTGCATCCCTTTTGTAACATGGACATTAAATTGAGAAAACTACCACATGTATAACCGCTTATTATAGTTACTTTCAAAAAACAAATTCAAAAAATTGCAAGTAGTGAAGGGCAAAATTGACATTATGAAAAGTTCACCCCAAAAAAACATGTCCTCTTTATCTATAGTTATAGATATAGATTTAAACATAATGATATATTTTATTTGTGTTTTTATAATTTCTATAATTAAAATTTGTACCACTTCAATTTCTAAATTAAAAGCAAAATTTTCAAATCCATCTCAAGTTCAAAATTAAATTCTCAATCAAAACTATCAAAATTTGATCTTTGAACATTATTCGAGTACCTAACAACAATCATAAATACACACTATACGAGTTTAGTCAAATAATGACAGTGAAAACTATATTTTGTAAGCCACAATGTTTGACTAGTAGGATACGTGCACCGTCATTGGTTTATAGATTCACTCTAAAAAAATCAGTTCAACGCATAATCAATCATCATTATTAGAATAACTTAATTTATTTGAGTTAGGGGTTAAATGATCTAAGAAGTTAAAAGGTTCAGGTGTGATAAAAGCAGAGGCGGTACTAGGGAGTAGAGGTGATCGTATCCGAACCAATCTAAAAGTAAAACTGTAAACCGAATCAATTCAAATTGAAAATTGCAAAAAATCGCACGGATCATTTTTCTTTCAAACCGCATGGTTTGATTTGGTTTGCGGTTTTCATTTTAGAAAATCGAAACAAACCAAACCGCAAAAGTTAACTTAACTATATCAACTAGTAGCAATCATCTTATTACATAATCAAACATAGCAAGCCGAACCCGAAATGAGTCCATAAATAAGTTCACGCGATTCAGAATTATACTATTAGTATTAAAAATAAGTTCTTATGTGTATGCAATTTATGTATATGCATATTATATCATGTAAACACTAAAATAAATTAAAATTTCCCATGTTTATTTTGTAATATGTTGGTAATATTGTCATATTTTTTATATCGTGATAAACCTCGGAAACCGAACCAACTCTAACCGCATTGGTTTGGTTTGGTTTGGATGATTTTTTAAAAACCAACCGAACCAAAGCGAACCGCATCCAATTTTATCTCGCGGTTAGGATGATTTTTATTCTTAAAATCGAACCAAACTGCACCGCGAACACCCCTACTAGGGAGGGGCTGGTGGTGGCCACGGCTCCTCTCGCCTCAAAAAAATAATTTTTTATAGATATAATATTAATGTAAATATATTTTTAATAGTTTTAAGTAATTTTGTAAATATATTTGTACAAATATTAATGTAAATATTAATTTAGAGTTTATTTTTTAATGACTATAAAGAACAAGTATTAGTACAAATATTAGTTTAGATTATTAATGATTACGTAGAATATTATTTTAAGCTATACAAATTAATTTTATAATAATGAATTTTGATTTTATTTGTCAAAAAATAACAGATAATTAATTGAATATAATATTGGATAAAATTATCAATTAAACTAGCATATATAAATATGAAATGACATAAAGAAATATGTTTATCACATAGATTTTTTATTTTCTTGATATGAATTTATAAGTTTAAAATTTTGAATTGTCAAATAATATATTTGTGTTTTTTACGACTTATATTTTTATATATAATATTTTTTTTACTTAGTTTATACATTAAAAAATTGTATGGTCCCCCTAAATAATTTTTTCTGGTTGCACCACCGGATAAAAGGTAAAACTATTATTAACATTAACAATAAATATCATTAAACTAGACAAGTTCATCCATTTTATAGTTGAAACTTCATAATTGAGTGTGAATTATTAGTGGCAATTGTTTGTTCACTTCAAAAAATTACAATTACCAATAACTCCACGTTATTGAACAAAATATTTTTCATAATAAAAATGTGTTTCAAAAAATGAAAACCAAAGACGTTGCAATTTGCAAATCTAATTTTATTTTTCTGATTTCATATTCACAAATCATAATTCAACTAACCATTTTAATTATTAGCATTGCTTTTCAACTTTTGGATTGAGATTTCTTGATTAATACATTTTTTTTACTAATTTCCTGATTAATACATTATTATGCGTTCATATACACATAAATTTTTCTCCTACAAATGAAAAGAAGAGAAGAAAAAAAAAATGATACCATAAAAAGAAGGAAGAAATCTTTGATTAATTTTCTAGTGCGTTAGAGCGCATCAGTCCAGTGCGGTGGAGCGCATCAGTCTATCTATTTGATTTTAGGGTCCTTGATAATATATATGCACACACACATGATCATATATTATATAATTGATGAAGTCAATTAGAATTCGGATGCACAGTGAAAATTATCAATTTGGTGATATATTACTTTTATAAGTCATATAAATGTATATATACATATTGATTATTAAATGCACGTAACCTTCCATATAAAAGATGGGCAAGAAATTATTCATTATAATTGTTATAATTCTTAGCTCAAATAAAATTCTTAAGTATGGACCTAACTCATCCTCACAAAACCAGCTTGTAGATGAGGATTGTCTCTACTTTATAAATACATATTCTGGCTTTCTCATATTCAATGTAAGACTTCTTAATACACCTCCTCACACCCAGTGCTATTGGATTTGAAGCGCGAATATAATTGGTAGATGACCTGGTTGGTAACCCATTAGCAAACGGCCCAGTAAATTAAGAGGCTCTGATACCATCTTAAAATTAAGTATGAACCTAATTCACCCTTACAAAACCGGCTTATAAGGTGAAGATTGCCTCTACTTTATAAATTCATATTTCGGCCTTCTCATATCTAATGTGAGACTTCTTAACAAAAATAAAATATACGTAAGAAAAATATAAAAAATTATATTAATATTAAAAAATTATACTATACTAAAATTACAATAGAATTATAATAAAAATAATTATATATGTATCTATCAACCCAAACATGTATTAGAAGTACTTCACATACACCAAATTTAATATATGTATCTATAAATTTATGGTGCCATTTAAAATTTGGGGCTATGTTTGGTCAGTCGTCCTGCACATTCTCAAGATCGCACATAAGTTGGATAAGGATATGAGAGTTAAAGTAGCTCAAGTTGTAGCTATTAAAAACATTATTGAAAGGGGCAAAATTCCAATTCCAATTCCAATTCCTTATTTTTTTGCGCTTATAATGTGTGAGTCTAGTTACCAGACTGTTAGACAAGAAAAAAAGGGATATGATGGAATATATGGGAAAGAACCATTTTGCTCCCTTAATGTGTAACTCGCTGTGATTTTGATCTCTCATTGAGAAAAAACTACTAAATAGTCCTTGAATGTGAATTATGTTAGTCATTTTAGTCTTTGCTGTTAAATTTGACCGTAAACTTATAAAAAAACTATCCTGACATTTTTTTGGACACACATCAACTTGCTAAATTGGCAGGATTGATGGGAAAACAATCATTTTGGTCCTTGAATGTGCAACTCGTTGTCATTATAGTATCTGACTCAAAAAAAAAAATACAAAATAGTCTTTGACCCTGCAATCAGTTAGTCACTTTAATCTCTGACGTTAAAAATGGCCGTTAAATTTATAAATAAAAATTATGTGACATTTTTTTGGACACGTGACACGTAGAATTAACAAAATTTTGAGGGAAGTAGATGGATGATATGGTCAGAAAATAAAATAACAATATTTTTTTCTCATCTTCTTCCATTCTTCTTCTTACTATTATTAATAAAAACCCATAATTTTAAACGGGTTCGACCACCAACTATGATAGATTGAAACTAAATTGACGTTCGTCGTCTTCAACCATAAGTAGGAGTGGATTTGAACCTTGTCCAATAATTGAGATAAGGATATTTCTAAATTTCTAAATAATCTGTGATTTCGTTTGTTCGAAATAACCCAAACACATAAGTGTTAAATGGATTGCAATAAAGAGCGATGTACTCGTAATCCACCTAATGAATAAGTAAACTGATGAAAATGATCTGATAGATAAAAAGATAAATACACGATCGCTATCCACTCACATTTTTTCGTTTTGCAATTTTAATAAAAGTACATTTTTTTTTTATTTTTTTTTTTATAAAGTTTGATTGCTTATTTATGTAGTTGCTTAAGATATCACCGACATATTATTGTCATTAGTATTACAAAGTCATAATTATTTTATTTATTTTTCAACAAAGTAAAAACTATTTATTTTATAAAAAAAAAAAAACCTAAACAAAATTTTTGCTGACCGATTATTATAAATATGATAAACTTAAATTTATATTTATCGAAAATATAACAAAATCGTGTAAATATATTTCACTATTATTACAAATTTTTTTAAAATATATACACATATAAATGATAAAATCAAATTAAACGTCTATGTAAAATTTATTTATATACCCAACTTTTTTTAAAAAAATACCCAAAATTTATTTAAAAATTCAAATTAAGATATAATTAGTAAAAATAATTTTATATTTAGTAAAAACGTAAAGGTGATTTGAAAAAGATAATGGTGGTTAACTGGGTTGCATTGCATGTGAACAGACACCTCTTTTCTTTACATCACATGGCATATTATTACCGTTATTCTCTCACCTTTTTTTTCTTTAAATTTTACAAATAGAAAAAGAAATAAAAAAAAGAAAAAACATAATAACAATAATATAATAATAAAATTAATTGTTTTTGTTAATCTCAACGATTCAACGGTCACAAATGACTAGCCGTTAATTTTTCAAAACAAATACCTCTGTGTTCTTCACAGTGACAAATAGCCCCAAAATTTCACTCAACTTAGTGACACTGTTTCTGCACCGATTCCTCACACTCTTTTCAATTTAATGCTCTTCTAGAATCTTCATTATTGAAATCTTCAATTTTCTTTTGTGGGTGTTTCATTGATTCTTCATCCATTATTCAAGAAAATGAAGGTTTCTGAGGACAAGAGTTATAACTCAAACTCAATCAACCCCACAAATTTTCAAGGTATAATCATGACTTTGATGGTTTTTGATCTTCAATTTTGATTGAATGATTGAAAATTTCGAAATGGGTTGTTGACTTTTTAATTTTTTTTGATTAATTAATTAATTTTTTATTAATTGTGATAATAGGAGGGTTAGATTCTAGAAAGGTTGGGCAAAACAGAAGAGTGTTGGGAGTGATTAATCAGAATCTGGTTGTTGAAGGGAGACCATATCCTTGTGTTGTTAACAAAAGAGCATTGCCAGAGTATGTTTTCTTTGTGTTCTTGTGGATTTTTTTTATGTTCTTTTTTGGTTTTCTTTTGTTTTGATTGTTTGGTTTTTGTTTTGTGGATGTATTGCAGAAGAAATGATGTTTGTGAGAAGAAGCAAGCGGATCCGGGGCATCGACCCATTACTAGGTGAGGATTTCTTTTGTGTGATTTTAATTTGGTTGACCAGAATAAAGATACCGAGAAAGATTGTTTGAATTTTGTATTTTGAAAAACCAAATCAGAAAACTATGTAATGCAGCATTGACCCTTTAGATCATCGGAGCGTCTAGTGTCCATATATGTCGGAGTTGGACATTGACATGATACTAATTAAATTCAATTACTTTCGATTACTTAAAATTATTATCGGTGTCTATGTGTTGGTTTCATGTGTTTGCTTAATAGATCAGAAATATTGAATTTGTTATTCAATTTCAATGCAAGTTTTAATACTATGAATATATGATGATGGATTTATCTTGATTTACTGTAATTTTAGGAGGTTTGCTGCGAAAAATGCTGGCACACAAAAGTCTAATGCTGAGGTAGAATCTTTTATTCCTTTGGTGAAATTTTGCTACATTGTAGAAATTTTTATCTTTTGACTGAGATTTTGAGTGTTGGGATGAATTTGAATAGGGAACTACCAAAAGGTCAAACTTGGGAAATTCAAACGGATTTGCAGATAGTATATATGTCGACGATGAACACAAACCGGTGGAAGATCAGCCAGTGCCGATGGCTTTAGAGCAAATAGAACCAATGCTTGTTGGATCAGATCAGATGGTATTTCTTTAATGTCTTTTTTATTCATATAGTATATTTAATTATTTAATTTCAAATGTTCAAATCCATTTCAAATTTTAGTTGTTGACTGTCAAATAATTGGTCTTATAGGAGGAAGTTGAGATGGAGGATATAATGGAAGAGCCTATTTTGGACATCGACACCTCTGATGCAGATAACCCTCTCGCGGTTACTGAATATATTGAAGATCTTTATTCTTACTACAGAAAAGTTGAGGTACATTTTGAATCAAATGTATATTATTTTATATTTCAAATGGGATATATCCGGCTATGTCTGACAGTGACACATGTTATTACATTCAGTAACTTATTTTCTCGAATTATTACCGATGCCTCTGTGTTAGTGTTACTGTCGTATATGTGCCGTGTAGGATATATGATATAAAATATTTAGTACTGGTTGAATCCTAATTTGTATCCAGAGAAGCATTTATTGTATTTTCTCTTATTATAACTCAAACACATTTATAATTTATGTTCACTAATTAGAGCATATTTCACATTTATAATTTTGGAAATGTAAATGATTTCAGAATTCCAATTGATTTTGCAATGCTTTTCAATAAAATTTCAATAACTAATAGCATTAATTACATGCAGAGTACTGGCTGTGTCTCACCAAATTATATGGCACAACAATTTGACATTAATGAAAGGATGAGGGCCATACTCATTGACTGGCTTATTGAGGTATATTTACTTAAATGCTGATAATTAAAAAGCATAATTAACTCTGAATATCATTAAGTTTCGATAAATTTCAATTCCAGTATAGATATAATTCTGACTTGTTTTCTTCAGGTGCACGACAAATTCGACCTCATGCATGAGACACTGTTTCTTACAGTTAATCTTATAGACAGATTTTTGGAAAAGCAATCAGTGGTAAGAAAGAAGCTTCAGTTGGTAGGTCTAGTAGCAATGCTTTTGGCATGCAAATATGAGGAAGTTTCTGTACCTGTGGTCAGTGATCTGATCGTTATATCAGACAGAGCATACACCCGGAAAGAAGTTCTGGAAATGGTAAAAAATTGTTACAACCTATATCAGACGAGTAATCGAGTAATAGACATTTTTATAAAAATCCTAATAACGAATAATCGAGTAATTGAATTGAGATTTGCGTGTAAAATTTTGCAGGAGAAGGTGATGGTCAACACATTGAAGTTTAACATATCTGTGCCAACAGCATATGTTTTCATGAAAAGGTTCCTCAAGGCAGCTCAAGCAGACAGAAAAGTAAGTATTCATATGTTTCTGCCGTATAAATTTATCATAATAACTAGCAATGTTATAGTTACTAATATTTTTTTGCTATATTCTTCACTATGAAACAGCTTGAGCTGCTAGCTTTCTTCTTGGTAGAGCTATCTCTTGTAGAATACGCAATTTTGAAGTTTCCTCCTTCTCAACTCGCTGCAGCTGCTGTCTATACAGCTCAATGCACTATATATGGCGTCAAACTGTGGAATAAGACGTGTGAATGGCACACCAACTACTCCGAAGATCAACTATTGTAAGTATCTTAGGTTTGCTATTTTTCATGGTCCAACTAATTGAATAGCTTTGAGGGTATAAATGCACATGTAAAATATTAAACTATAGTTGTTTTAGTTCAAAGACCTATGCGACAAAGCGGCATCGTTATGACTAAATAGTGACTACTTTGTTTGTGACTTATTTCAGAGAGTGCTCTAGTTTAATGGTTGAATTTCACAAGAAGGCCGCGACAGGGAAACTTACAGGGGCACATAGGAAGTATTGCACATCCAAATTTAACTTTACTGCAAAATGTGAACCAGCATCTTTTCTTCTGCAAAATGATAATCAGAACAATCTGTAGCAGCTTTAGCTACATGATTGAAATACAACCAACAATTAACTTTCATAATTGGGTTTATTAAGAATGTAAGCAACTTTGGTTGCAATGGGAATGGGAAATTAATATTTTGAGGATTCTGAAATCCTCACTCAGTGACTTTTACAATACTTGTTTGTTCTCTGTAATGTTCTGACTGAACATAGTTCAAATTTACAACTGTATTTCTCATGTCATGTTCCCATTGAACATAATAATGGATAATATATAGCAAATTTTCAATTATTCTCAAACTATTTTTTATGAGTATTTTTGCTTTTATCTGCCATCACTTATTTCTTATAATTTGCTTGCAAGATATATAACATTTAGACATAGACAAACATAAGCTTCTTTATGTAAATCATTTGAAATAGGTGGATCAAGTAGTGCTTAAGCATTAGTTAGTTAATGGAAGTTCAGCGAAGGAATTTGTGATGGGTAGGCGGTTGAGACAAGATGATCTGTTATCTGCATTTATATTCCTTGTTGCGGAAACACTGAACCGCTGAACCGCTGAATTTCTTCACCAGTAAAGTTGTATGGGAGTTGGTCAAATATGTAAGTGCTATTAAAGTAGTCATGCAATTAGTCGAGCTGATATCAGAACTCGAAGTAAGCTTCTCTAAGTTAATGTTAACATTGTGCTTAATTACAAGGTTGACTCTATTCCCTCGAAGTATTTTGGTATTCCTTGAATGAAGGAAATCTACTTAGACGCCAGTCAATATTATCAAAAGCCGCATATTTGTCTTCGGAGGATTGTGGTTCTGTTAAAACTTGTCATGTCTGCTATCCCACAATCTATTTTCATGTACTATGGATCAAATGAGATAGAAGGCGATAAGAACCCATTGGATAAAACGGGATAGATGTGTTGTGAGTGAATGAAGGGTTAGTTAGGTATGAAAGACTTGAGAGCTTTTAATAATGTAGCACTCCTAGGAAAATGATTCTGGTGAATGTTCAACAGATGGAGTAGTGATTGAAGATGGTAGATGGAATGTAGGAATACATACCTAAGCAACTTGTTTGATTGGTTTCAAGTCTGAGAACCGCTACATGCGTTTGCAGCAATATCAATGTAAAACTACCGTGATTTTTAGAAGCCGCAGAAATCGGACGCATAACCAAACAGGTCAATAATGTATGGGGAGGGGTGTTAGGATAATGTTGGGAGTGTGTTCAGCCATGTGAAATGATGAAGCATATCACTTTTAAAAATTTGTAGGGGCACTGTTATTGGTTTTCTGTGTTAGTTTACAAAAAGAACTGATAAGAAATAGTAACATCATTTAGTAAAAAAAAAATTAGGTCCTGAGTTGAAAATAATGAGGGCTTATTAAATAGTAAGATTATGAAGTTATAATATGAAAATGATATTCAAAGGACTGTTAAGCACCCATACTAGAGAGCTCCATTGGAGCAAAGGGTGGAGCTAGAATTACATGTCTTTAGAGGGTGCATATAAAAATAAAAAAAATGCAGAAGAAATGAAAGATTTTTGGTGCATATAGAAATTAGAATAGGTTCAAAAGTTTTAGATCAATCGGCAATGTCGATATTGTTAGGTTGGACACTTTCATATGATTTTACATTTGAGACTTCTTAAATGTTTTTTCTCCTCAGAGGGACTCTTTAATTAAAGAATATTCTAAAATGCACAAGTCATTTAAATGATACACTATGTAAGACTCGAATTAATTATTTTGACCAAACAATCGCAGAAGTGTTATAATACATTTACTGACAATTCTATGGTGCACAAGTGAAATGTATATTACATCATAGACAATTTGTTTCTGCCATTGGTTCAATAAACCACATCACCGAATTAAATAAAATATGATTAACTTACCGATTCAATGCTAAAAAAACACATTTATTTGTGCATAATATAATTGCTTGTATTCGTACATTAGACAAAGCCTACATTTAATTTTTTTAGGGCAAACTCAAAGATCGATATTCGATAAGGCCACTAAAACCCATATTTGTACAAAAAATGCATCCAATGAAATCAATCTATAATACCACATTCTTATTTAATTCCAAAAATATCCCTACAAACATTTACATCTTAAATTTGATTGAATGTAGTTACTTAATTTATCACTCGAGTATTCTTATCGTTTAGTACTATAAAGTCATAACTTTTATTTCTTCGATAACAAAGTCAAAACTATTTAATTTATAACAAATAATGTAGACTGAATATTTTTTGACCAATTAAATAAGATAAATTTAAATTTATATACGTTAAAAATATAAAATAATATCACACAAACGTCTATTTCATTATTATGATACACTATAATATACACAAATATCTAAATGATGAAATTTAATTAAAGAAAAAATTCAAATAAAATGTCTATATAAAGTTATATACCTAAAATTAATTTAAAAATTCAAATTAAAAAATATAATTAGTAAAAAATAATTTTATGTTTAGTAAAAAAGTAATGGTGATAATGGTGGGTTGCTTGTGGAGTGTGTGGAAAGACACCTCATTTCTTCAAATCATCACATGGCATAATATTACCGTTATTCTCTCACTCTTGTGATTGTGACATAACATTGTACAAATACAAAAACAAATAAAAAAGGAAAAACATAATAACAATAATAATACTCCACAAGAATATAGCCGTTAATTTTTCAAAACAAATAAACCTTTGTGTTCATCACACAGAGACAAATAGCCCCAAATTTTTCACTCTCTTTACTCAACTAGTGTCGCTGTTCCTGCGCCAATTTCTCACACCCTTTTCGATTTCATGCTTTTCTAGGATCTTTATTTTTGAAATCTTCAATTTTTTTTTGTGGGTGTTTTCTTTGGTTTTTCATCCATTATCAAGAAAATGAAGGTTTCTGAGGATAAGAGTTCTAACACAAATTTTCAAGGTATGATTATTACTTTGATCGTTTTTGAGTTTCAATTTTGATTTAAAGATTGAAAATTTCGAAATGGGTATTGAGTTTTTTTTTGGATCAATTTTGATTATTTGTGATAATAGGAGGATTAGATTCTAGAAAGGTTGGGCAAAACAGAAGAGTGTTGGGAGTGATTAATCAGAATCTGGTTGTTGAAGGGAGACCATATCCTTGTGTTGTTAACAAAAGAGCATCGTCAGAGTATGTTTTCTTTGTGTTCTTGTGGATTTTTTTTTTGTTCTTTTTTGGTTTTCTTTTGTTTTGATTGTTTGGTTTTTGTTTTGTGGATGTATTGCAGAAGAAATGATGTTTGTGAAAAGAAGCAAGCGGATCCGGGGCATCGACCCATTACTAGGTGAGGGTTACATGATTTAATTTAACCCTTTTGTGTGATTTTAATGTGTTGTTTTTGGTTGACCAGAATTAAGATGCTGAGAAAAGTGTTCGAGTTTTGTATTTTGGAAAACCGAATCAGAAAACTATGTAATGTAGTAGGGTAGATCAAGATTTTAGATCGTCGTCGTGTCTAGTGTCCATACATGTTAGAGTTTGACATTGACATGACACCGACTAAATTCAGTTACTTTCACTGTCTTGAGTTATTATCGGTGTCGTGTGTATTGTGTATTGTGTCAATGGTTAATAGATCAGAAATATTGATTTTGTAGTATGTTATTGCAATGCAAGTTTTAAGACTATTATGATGATGGATTAATCTTGATTTGCTGTAATTCTAGGAGGTTTGCTGCAAAAATTGCCGGTACACAAAAATCTAATGCTGAGGTAGAATCTTTTATTCCTTTGATGAAATTCTGCTACATTGTAGAAATTGTTATATTTTGACTGAGATTTTGAGTGTTGGGATGAATTTGAATAGGGAACTACCAAAAGGTCAAACTTGGGAAGTTCAAATGGATTTGCAGATAGTATATTTGTTGATGATGAACACAAGCCGGTGGAAGATCAGCCAGTACCGATGGCTTTAGAGCAAATAGATCCAATGCTTGTTGGATCAGATCAGATGGTATATCTTTTATGTCTTTTTTATTCATATATTTAATTATTATTTAATCAAATTTTTGTTGTTGACTGTCAAATAATTGATCTTATAGGAGGAAGTTGAGATGGAGGATATAATGGAAGAGCCTATTTTGGACATTGACATCTCTGATGCAGATAATCCTCTCGCGGTTACTGAATATATTGAAGATCTTTATTCTTACTACAGAAAAGTTGAGGTACATTTTGAATCAATATTTTAGAACACTTATATCTCATCATTTGATGCTTTTTATAATTCAAATGGATTATATGAAGTACTTCTGATTGAAGTTGTGGCTATATCCAACACTGACTCATGTAATTACATTCAATTGATTTATTTTCTCAAATTATTATCAGTGTTAGTGTCACTGTCGTGTCTACTGTATGTGCCTCGTTTATAGGATATATGGTATTAATTGAATCCTAATTTTCAACAGAAGCATTTATTGTGTTCTCTCTTATTATGATATGGCAATGCTTTCTCATCAAATTGCAATAACTAATAGCATTAACTACTTGCAGAGTACTGGCTGTGTCTCGCCAAATTATATGGCACAACAATTTGACATTAATGAAAGGATGAGGGCCATACTCATTGACTGGCTTATTGAGGTATTTTCAATGATCTTTCTGAATCACTTGCCTTAAAATATGCTAATAACTTTCCTCCTGGATTAAATATGGGGTTAAATATGTTTTTATGTGACTAAACTACATAATAAGCTCCTAAGTATAATTAACCTTTAATTTTCAATAAATTTCAATTTCTCCCTAATATTGATAATTTTGACTTGTTTTGCTTGAACCCTTTTCAGGTGCACGACAAATTTGACCTCATGCATGAGACATTGTTTCTGACTGTTAATCTGATAGACAGATTTTTGGAGAAGCAATCAGTGGTAAGAAAGAAGCTTCAGTTGGTTGGTCTAGTGGCAATGCTTTTGGCATGCAAATATGAGGAAGTTTCTGTGCCTGTGGTTGGAGATTTAATTCTTATATCGGACAGAGCATACACCCGGAAAGAAGTTCTGGAAATGGTAAACATTTGTTTGCTTTGCTCATTGCCACAACCTTTACATTTATAGCATACGTTGTCCTCGCCTAAAAACCTTAATCTTAAATTGTTGTTGCAGACCTTTTAATAAAAATCCTAATGACGAATAATCGAGTAATTGAATTGAGATTTGCGTGTAAAATTTTGCAGGAGAAGGTGATGGTCAACACATTGAAGTTTAACATATCTGTGCCAACAGCATATGTTTTCATGAAAAGGTTCCTCAAGGCAGCTCAAGCAGACAGAAAAGTAAGTATTCATATGTTTCTTCCGTATAAATTTATCATAATAACTAGCAATGTTATAGTTACTAATATTTTTTTGCTATATTCTTCACTATGAACCAGCTTGAGCTGCTAGCTTTCTTCTTGGTCGAGCTATCTCTAGTAGAATACGCAATGTTGAAGTTTCCTCCTTCTCAACTTGCTGCAGCTGCTGTCTATACAGCTCAATGCACTATCTATGGTGTCAAACTGTGGAATAAGACGTGTGAATGGCACACCAACTACTCAGAAGATCAACTATTGTAAGTATTTTAAGTTCACTATTTTTCATCTTCCAACTAATCTAATAGCTTCGAGGGGTATAAATGCATGTGTTAAAAATTAAACTATAGTTCTTTGAGTTCAAGCACCGAGTCGGAGTAAAAAAAATTTACATTATCATGTCATGTGTAGATATTTGTTGAGATACTTAATGGCATCATTGTGAGATATGACTAGAGAGCGTAACAAAGTGGCGCCACACTATGTGATATGATTAGATGTACGCTTAGAAAATTTACACAGCCAGAGAGCGTAATAAACGGCTTCATTGTGAAATATATAGCGTCTGTAGTTATTTTAAAAGTTGTGTTAAATAAATATAAATACTAAATAGTGACTAGTTTGTTTGTGACTTATTACAGAGAGTGCTCTAGTTTAATGGTTGATTTTCACAAGAAGGCCGCGACAGGGAAACTTACCGGGGCACATAGGAAGTATTGCACATCCAAATTTAGCTTTACTGCAAAATGTGATCCAGCAACTTTTCTTCTGCAAAATGATAATCAGAACAACATGTAGCAGGCCTTAGCTACATGATTGAATTACAACCAACAATTAACTTTCACAATTGGGTTTATTAAGAATGTAAGCAACTTGGGTTGCAATGGGAATGGGAAATTAATATTTTGACTTTGAGGATTCTGAAATCCTTACTCAGTGATTTACATACTTGTTCTCTAGTTATTCCTTTGTAATGTTCTGACTGAACATAGTTCACATTCACAACTGTATTTCTCATGCCATGTTCCCATTGAACATAATAATGGAAATATATACCAAATTTTCAATAATTGTCAAAGTATTTTGATGAGTATTTTTGCCTTTATCTATGTGTGGTTCTGTTAAAGTTTTTCATGTCTGCTATCCCCTAATCTATTGTTTCCTGTTTCAAAGTGTTGTCAAATACTGTGGATCAAACGGGATAGAATGTGTTGTGAGAGAATGAAGGGTTAGGTATAAACTTGAGAGCTTTTAATGTAGGAAAATGGTATAAACTCTAGAGAATGTTTAACAGATTGAGAAGGGTAGATGGTGTTCAACATGGTGGAGTGATATTGTTGAAATTGTTGATATAAAATGTCGTCGAGGAGGTGAAGATAGTGTATCTTGGAGTTGCTATGTATTAACAGAAGAACCAGAATCTGCACTTATTTATACTGGAGTACACATAGCCTAAGGTGAAAATAGGGGAGTGGGAATGTTGAAGAAGTACACTTAGACTAAGGTATGGTTGGAGGTGAAGATGTAATGGGTTGCAGGTGCTGATAATGTGAATATATTAATAAAAGAGATGTGTGACAGAATTTTGGGATAGATATATTATGGAGAGGTTAGAGTTAGCATTGTTAAAGGTAGTGTTCAAGTTATTATAGGGAGCAAGCTATAAGTGATGAAAAGATTATGACTACTGGAAAGGAAGGGTATGGAGACTATTATAAAACCAATTATTATAAATTTGTTGTCAACATAGTGATAGCACTCTTGCAACTATTAGTGTTGTGTGTTGGATTTAAAATTGTGATGATTGAGGCATGTATTGTGCCTTGCCTTAGCAGAAACTTTTTGTTTCAAAGTAGTAGGTGCAGGAGTTGCTGTCAATTCTTCTATCACTCAAATTGTTTCAGTCTTAGAGCAAAAGTCTGTCGACCGAGTCAACGTGTTTCTGATCGTGTAAGGGCAGTCACTGCAATCAGGAAAGTAAGAAAGAAAATCATAACATGGAGTCAGGAGTTATAAAGTCTAAAGAAAAAGGATAAAACCATACAACAACTAGAGGATATTAGAGGATATTTATCCAACAACTAACTATAATAATAAGTCATATGCATGTAAAGTAAAAATTGGTTAAAAGTTAATTATAAGTACGACATGCAAATCTACCTTGTTCTTGTTAAGTAACATATCCTAAATCACTCCATTTAATTTTTAATTAACAAGTAAGATTCAAAGCAGCCCAATAATGCTTTTTGCAAGAGACTCCAAATCTATTTGACAGGGTTGGTGGAGCGCCGCCAGGTTTAGAAAAGGCAGTAGAATTAAAGTCCAAAGAAACAAAGAAAAATAATACTAATTTAAAAATGTGAAGCAAGCAAGTTACAAACAGCTCACTCCCTCTCCCTCTACAACTCAACAAAACAAGTATCACCAACTCTGTCCCACCAACCACTTTTTGGTAGATTGCCATACTTCATGTTGTGACTTTTTTTTTTTTCTTTGACTAGGAGAAGTGAAGAAATTGTGACCCTCTTCTTCTAAAACTTATTATTTTTCACCACATCTCTCCGACTCACAAGATCACATAATCTGATTCAGAATCAGTTATGCTATCAAGTGGTTCAATCCCCTCACGATCGCCATAAATGTATCAAATTGCGATTTTTTTTTACAAAATCTAGTGTCAATCACGAGCGAAACAACTAATAATTGATAAAGAAAATGTCAAACTAAATTTAAACTTAAAAAGTAATGATATTTTAGTTTTAGACACAATAAATTCATACTAGACACTCAATTCAAGTATTTTTTTTTTTAGACACAAAAATATTTCGATGGACGAGAATACCCTCCAATTCTTGTCCTCATATAGCACTTCACTATAAATTAACCTTTTCCCACATTCAGATCGTTGCCTCTCTCTCTCTCTCAAACACCATTTTCATTTTTCAACGTGAGCACCAACATGAACACATCAATGGCAACTTCACCTCACACCCATCTTCACCAAAACACAATTTTCAACAACCCCACCAAAACAAAAACCAATCTTTTCTCATTCTCCTTCAAACCCATCTCAATCAAATGCTCAACCCAATCACAAACCACCCACGAAACACCTCTCCAAACTCAATCACAACAACGTGTCTTCAACTTCGCCGCCGGTCCCGCCACCTTACCGGAAAACGTCCTCCTCAAAGCCCAATCACAGCTCTACAACTGGAACCAATCAGGCATGAGTGTCATGGAAATGAGTCACAGAGGCAAAGAATTTCTCTCCATAATCCAAAAAGCTGAATCAGATCTACGTACCCTTTTACAAATCCCATCTGATTATTCCGTTTTATTTCTTCAAGGTGGCGCCACCACCCAATTCGCCGCCGTGCCGTTAAATCTCTGTAATCCTCAAGATACCGTTGATTACATTGTTACTGGTTCTTGGGGTGATAAAGCTTTTAAGGAAGCACAAAAATATTGTAACCCTAAAGTAATTTGGTCTGGGAAATCTGAAAAGTATACAAAGATTCCATCTTTTGATGATTTTGAACAAAACCCAGATGCTAAATTTTTGCATATTTGTGCTAATGAAACAATTCATGGAGTTGAATTTAAGGATGTTAATTACCCTAACCCTAAAAATGGGATTTTGGTTGCTGATATGTCTTCAAATTTTTGTTCAAAGCCTGTTGATGTGTCAAAATTTGGGGTTATTTATGCTGGTGCACAGAAAAATGTGGGTCCCTCAGGTGTAACAATTGTGATCATAAGAAAAGATTTGATTGGAAATGCTCAAAATTTTACTCCTGTGATGCTTGATTATAAGATACATGATGAGAATAATTCACTTTATAATACACCTCCTTGTTATGGTATTTACATGTGTGGTTTGGTTTTTGAGGATCTTTTGGAACAAGGTGGTTTGAAAGAGGTTGAGAAGAATAATAAGAAAAAAGCTGAGATTTTGTTTGATGCTATTGATGATAGTAATGGATTTTATAGGTGTCCTGTGGAGAAATCTGTTAGGTCTTTGATGAATGTGCCTTTTACTTTGGAGAAACAAGAATTGGAAAGTGAGTTTATTAAGGAAGCTGCTAAGGAAAAGATGGTTCAACTTAAGGGACATAGGTCTGTTGGTGGTATGAGAGCTTCTATATATAATGCTATGCCTTTAGCTGGTGTTGAGAAGTTGGTTGCTTTCATGAAGGATTTTCAAGCTAAGCATGCTTAGATGGGGAAGCTTTTCCTATCTCTGCCATAAATAATTTGTGTTTAGTGACTTTTTTGGATTAGCTTATTTGAGTTTGTCTACTAGTATATGCACTTTTGAGAATGTTTAGTCGAGCTCGTGGAAATAGCTTATGACATGCTCATAAGTTGTTTTCGGTTTATTTTCAAGATGGTTTATGAAAAGTTATAGCTTACATGAAAACAGTTTGAATTTATTTTTATCTTTTGTTATAGAAACGGCTTATACATAAGTAGTTATAAACAAGGCCTTGTTAACCTAATACAAGTTTCTATGAATTACTTCTTCACAAGTTTTAAGAGCCATTGTTTAGGCTCTAATGTTCTATTGATGATATACTCCAAGTTCTACACAAGTTTGTATGAATTTGAGCTACTGTGGTAAATTATGTACAAACTATAAATACCTTGATAGATTTTGTTTGGACTTGATTTAGTACTAAATTGTCACGAAATTAATTTGAATTCGAGGTTAAAAATACAATCACATGGGTGAATGAATATAAAAAAAGAACAAAAGGCGTTCAAAGTTTTTTTATTGACAAAACAAAAGCATGCAAAGTTGATCAACCAACATTGAATTTTGATGGTGATATAAAGATCTCATTTATATAAGTATCTCTGCCTGCGCTTTTAGAGTCTTAAGATACTTTCTAACTCTAGTGAGCTCTCACTTGTAAACTTTGATGCAACTTCATTTTATTTTATTATAATTAAAATCACATAGCTAATCGTGCACATTTTCCGTTTTAGCTTTGATTTCCAATTTTCCAACGTATCAGAAATTCTACATACATCTACCACATGAAAATCAAGGGCGCTTATAATATCATGCAACATGAAGTTGCAGAGCAGAGAGCTACATCATCAACCTCTTGCACAAGCTCAGATAAGCAGTTGAGGACGAGATTGAGAAACCCTAGCTGGCCTATAATAACGATACAATTCCGGCTCGCAATGCAGTAAACATAATGTCTAATGTACTGATGAACAAGAGATTCTTCAGGAAATTTTAATGATACTAAAAATGCTTTATAATTATGATTTTGTAATTATGAACTCAAGGAGAACTCTCATTCCTTTGGCATTGTCATATTGAAAATTCATATATCAAGAAATATGATACAATTCTTTAGCAATTAGCTTTAACTCAACAATCAATCTTAAAAAAATGAACTATATCATAGCTCCCTAGGCCAGATAACAAGGGGAACATCCTGTGTGTTCTCCTCCCCATTGTGATATTTCGTTGTATATTATCCTCGATGTTTCTTTACAGGCTGTCAGTTACGAAACTCTTGCGTTGAACAATTGCTGTTGTAACCAATGTATATTTTCTAATTTACAGATACACACCTGCTTACTCAGAAACAGTGAATAATCAAACATACTCCACTGAAGCTGGATGGCAGAAGCAGACATTCTAATGTCAACAAAAGAATTCTCCATTCACTCTCATTTAAGCTATTAAGAAAATGAGAATCTTGAGAAAAGAGAGAGGCCGGATCCCGATGTGTCACTTGCAGGACTTGGTGGAACATCTTTTGAGTTTTGATATGTCTGTTGACATTTCTGCATCTGCATAATCAAATAGCAGAAAATTGTTTTATTTTTCACTCATCAACATAACTTAACTTTTGCTTAATAAATTACTTGCATTCTATTAGGTGCTAAAAGAAATTGCTGCTACTTAAAAACAATTAAGAAAAAAATTTCGACTCTTTTAAGGGACATCGTTTTTTATTATATCAGGATAATTATGGGAGACAACCTTGAACACATATTTGAAACTCCCTATTATACAGAAGCACGTACTTGAAATAAATATTAAAAATTCTTTCAATGTTGTTATAAAATAATGATTATTGAAATATTATTTTTCATATATTCTGCCTACTGATGTGCCTACATTGGAGGATATTAGTATCAGCCAAATGATTTTTGCAACATAAAATTACATCAAAGTGATTCTTAATAGAAACGCTTAAATTTAATTTTGGAGATGTAATAGCATTGCATATGGAGCACCTCTTTAATTTTCCGAATTTATTCCTTCCCACATAAATTGTGTTTCCTATCTTTACCAAGTAAGAAGCAAAATGCAAAGGTAGATAATGAAAAAATTACCTCCTCTGGACTAAACTGAAGCAGCATCCCGATAACTGGTAGCAATACTTCCACTTCACCTAATCAAAGAAAATTTCTATCAATTAAACTTGCTTCACAATATTAGCTAGATAATGCAAAGGAGATAAACACAAAAAGAGGACATCTTTACTTATTTCTTAAAATAAATTAATACCTGTCTCAAGAAGCTTTAAGATAATATTTTTTAAATATGTCATATCTACACCTTCCCTTTTCTTTGATCTTTCCATGTTGCGAAGCTCAGACTTTAACATTGCCTCCTACAGTCATAAAATTTGGAACTTCATGCGTGGGTTGCTTGTTTACAAGTGTAATTAAAATTAATTGAATCACTAATCCAAATAATGCTCATTTATTTAATTTTCAATAGGTCGCATTTAAAAATGATGCAGTATGATAACATTTTTCCTATCTGAAAATTGCAATACAAACAAGGAGTATTAGCAGAAGATCCTTGCCTCCAGTAAGTACAATAATTATTTCATGAAAATAAACACAACTGTGAAACTTCAGTTTTAAAAATGAACCTAGAAAATCAGTCTTCCAATCAAAGAAACAAGCATTGACCTTGTAGAGCTAGTTCTTTCATTTCTTCAAATGGAAATACAAATAAATCTAATAAATTCTGGCACTGACATATACCTGTTGGCTGTGGAGACGATTTTCATGCTCAAGCTCCTCAATTTCTTCCTGAATTAGCAGTATTGTATTATTATATACTATTACAGAAGAAAGGGAATGGGAAAAATTAGAGATGAATATGCTAAAGAAATCTAGACATACTTGAAGAGCTAAAATATGACGCTGTGACTGAGCTAGCTCTTCCTCTCTTTGGGCTTGTTGTCTGGCCAAAATCTGAAAGTGTACAAACATCAAAACAAAGACTCAGCGATGGATTCTCCAAAATATACTGAATAGATGCGAGAGGGTATGAAAGAAATAGTATTATTTATTTTGTATAAAAAATTTCTCTTCCAGTTTCATCACCCCCACCCCCAAAGGCCAAAACAAATAAACAAAATGGAGGAAATAGAGTCCTGTAAGTTTGTAACTGAGGCAACTAAAAGATTTACATCTTCTTTCTCATAGTTCACCAAATATCTACTTAAAAAAGTCCCTCAAAAATGTATTACAGAGATAACTTAAAAAAGTCCCTCAAAAATGTATTACAGAGATAAATGGAATTGAATAGAAAACTGCAATTGCAGAATGCTATACCAGAATTTGATGTTCAGCATCTGAGGGACTTAAATTAGTTGGATCCAATTTATGCAAGGCTGTACATAACAATTGAAAAAAGAGTGTCACATTCACATATCATCGCTAAATGGAAAAATCTATTGTCATGCAATAATTGAATTAATACCTGTGTTGTAATTATCATATTGACTGGCCTGGTATCATTTGACAGCATTGCAGCACCAATAGAATAAAAATGCAAGACCATGGAAATGTTTAGTATATGACAAATGCCTTGATTTTCATGATATTGAGAAAATAGATGAAAAGAAAAACATACGGGTGGTCTTGATTGAAGAGACTGGCGAAGATTCTTATTTTCATCTAAAAGTCTGGATATTTCATTGTCTTTGTCCTCGATCATTCTATCAGCAAGATCATGAAATGAAGCATGTTCTTCCTACAATTTATAGATTCAGTTAGTACCTAAAGAAAAAAGATGGGCCAAAACACTATTAGAGGTGGGAATGAATTCCAAGCACAGGTTTAGCAATTTACACATTACTTTCAATTTTTTACATCTCTGTTTGAGCTCTTCCAATTCCTTTTTCATATCTTCTGCAGCAGCTGCTTCATTTTCGGCCTTCATTGCCTCGCATCTGACTGTAAAGTTCAATTTAAGTTCGCTTTTTCATGCCAAATTCATTTACATAAGCAAAGCAAAGAAAATATAAGGTATATAAACAACTTTTAGCGAACTAGTAGTGTGTATTACTTCTCCATGTTTCTTCCACATTTTGAAGGCTAAGCCCCCATTCCTCTTTCTCTCGTAGGTGTTTTGCACTCACTAAGTCGATCTTTGTTTCTAAGCTCCTTATCTGTTGCTTGGCATTTTCAAGAGCAGTGTCTCTGAAATTCATAAAATGAGAGGCTGTGAGTACTCCACACACACTGAACGGAAAAATTGTAACTACTAGTAATCCCCAAACCACAGCACAAATTAATGGGAAAAAGCAAGTTTTTCACAACAGCAGTTACTTGTAATCTGGCATTTATTTCCAGTTGTATTGTATGTTTGTCATCTGTAGTCTTTAAGGCCGACATACCAGATATACATCCCATTAAGATTCAATGATATATAAATAATAATGATACCTTTCTGCAAGTTCTTTCTCATTATTAGCCATGGCAGATTGAAGATCCTGAAGAGCTCTATCCCTTTCTTCTGTTATTGATAATACTTCATTTTCAGCCTCCTGTGGACAATAGAGAATGTGATTAGCAAATGTATATATTTTAGACGAACAATATCCTCTTCGTAAAATCATGATAAACATGTACTTTAAGAGCCTCCTCAAGAGCTTGGAGTTGTTCAGAGTCTTTAGCTGCAACCAGGTCGGCATCCTTCTTTTGCAGAAGTGCATGTGCACGAGCCTTGTATGAAGAAAACTCCCTCTCAAGACTGCTTTTCTGGAGAGGTGCAAAATGCATCATATATCAGTCATGCAATGTAAATCGTGTCTAATATTCACATGTTATGTGGCCAAGGATGAAATCAACAGCCACTCATATTTGTGGTTAGAGTACAACAAGATAGAATTAATGTGCCTCCTACTAAACTTTATTCAATAAACCTTGTTTTAATTCTACTGAAATGAAACCTGCACACTACTAAAGCTCGTCTTCATATCTCTGGTTTCTCAATTATTTCTTTTTTCAATTCTCCAAGATGTATTGTGGCACTGACTTTTGTGTATGTATGGCAAGTGTAATCCTAAGTGCCTTCAAACTCAAGAGGGGCATTGAACTAACAGGATATTCTCCTAACTTTGGGTTTTCAAAAATATATATTTACGATATAATCAATAAATAAATTGTAGTAAATAAAGAGCGTGTAGGGTTAGAGAAGATGGGGGCACAAGTTGACCTTTAAGTGCAGTCCTACAATAACATAAAACTGCATACATATTAATGCAGTTTTTGCCTCAGAGTGGATTTCTCTGACAAGTCAAATTAACACTTTCCTAATTCTTACCCAACACCAGAGATAAGACAAAAACAATCGCCATTCTTTAAGATATACTCCCTCCATGACAAAATATAAGCAAAATTCACATGTTTAGGTGCAGGTGAATTTTGCTTATATTTTGCAACGGAGGGAGTACAAACAAGCTACAGATTCAACACAATTCAATGTGTTTAATTTTCTACCAGATAAGAAAGATTTATTAGAACCTCTTCTTTCGCAGCCAACAATTCACCTTCTCGCATACTGAGCAACTTGGTTTGTGCAGATACCTCCGACTCAAGCTGGCCTGTCCATCGCCAAAAACATAAAAATCCATTTTGAAATGAATATGAGAAAGCTTATAGAAGGATTATTATATACTTCTTATTTTTGCTATTTCAACTTCTGCCCGTATACAGTTGCTCTCAGCAATTTGGAGCTTTGCTTTAAGAGCATGAGATGCAGTTTCCCAGCTTTCCCTTTCTTTTTCCTAAACAAACCAAAGCTTTGATTAAAGCAACAATATAAAAAAAGTACCAACTTACCAAGCAATAAGCGTGTAACTATACTCCAAATTTCTAAACATTCCAAGTTCTCTTTGAATACTCATCTTTATCACCTATGCAAAAAATAATTACAGCAAAAGGCATCCCAACTAGATATAACCATAATTTTTTTAAACAAAAAATGGTAAAGAAAATTTATAACAATACTTACATTAACTTAACAAAAGGAAAAATTCAAGACATCTACCCTATGATAAATGATACAAGAATAACAAGTCAATGCCTTTTAGGTGATTTCATTCCTGATTTTACGCGTATATCTTTAAGGGATGCTCAGTAAAATAATTAGTCAAGTAACTCATTCTTCCATTTCAACAAACATAATGGAGAAGTCAATGCATCATCTAAATTTGCATATGCATGATCACCTATATTCAATCAATTAATTGCAATTTTCGCAATTTTCAGGTAAAAGTATTATAAAGACGGAAAACTCAAGCATGTCAGGCGTCCATGTTACATGGTATCACAACAAAACAAACTATCTTGCTTAAATGAGGAAGAGGAAGAGAGCTCTGCAAAACACAATGAAATACTAATTTATACATATTGAAATTCAGAACCATACATGCTCCTGTTTTAGGTAAGAAATCTCCCCCTTCACACTTTCCATGGCTGCTCTGAGTCGTGCTGCTTCCCCAGTTGATGCTGCCTCCATCTCTGCAATTCTAGATTCTTTCTCTGCAACTAGAACCTGAAGGCATTAGTCGATTGAGCATGGTTAGCCCATAACCGGAAACTTATTACATGTCCAGGAACACATGCATGTTCATATATAAGAAGTGATTGGTCCCATATATTTTTTGGATAAAATATTGGCACCACTAATCAATCCAGAAAAAACATATTCCCTAATTGCAATTAATATAATTTTTTCCAGTAAAATGAGTCCAGGGACTTTAAATTTAATATTCATTTATTCAGATAAGGAACCTTTCAGTTCATGGAGTTCATCCTCCAAAGTCAGATTAATTCCTGTCCTAGCAATTTTTGAAAGTATAGCCTGAACTTTACCAAATTTAAATTGGCTGTTGATTTTCGGGCCTATGCCCACCTAAATGGTCTAGTTGTCTAGCCCTTGCAGACCTCTATGTAAACGTAAAGCTATTCACTAAGGAAGCTAAGCATGAAATGAAAAATAAAGCCGCGTGTGGATATTTCTTAAGTTAACGTATGGTTATCAACGCTCTTCATCCACCACCACCCCACACCTTGTTGAACCATATAAAGTATGGACAAGCTCACAATCATAAAATTCACCTGCAGTGAAGAAATGGATTCATCTGCCTTACTTCTGTCAGACAAAGCATCATTGAGTTGAGCCTCCAAACTCTCTATATTCTGCAGGAAACAAACAATGAATTGAAGCCAAGGTGCAACTATATACAGAATATCACCTTTTCAGTAATATAAGGAATTTGATGAGTGATGAAAGATTATACAATCTTCCTAAGAAAGAAACTAAGAACACACCCAGGCAAAGATGCTAAAAGATACACACATACCTTTTGATGTTTAGCAGAGAGCTCAGCTAGTGAAGCTTGCCTTTTTTCGTCGGCAGCTTGAAGCAATCCTCTCATATTTTCCAGCATCTGAGAGTTATCAAATTTCATTTTAGGATACCCAACAAATAGTGTTATATAATTACTTACAAGTAATGTGCTACCAAAATAACAAGTTTGATGATACTGATACAAGTGTAGAGAAAAGCTACAAGAATAGAACACAAGAATTTGAAATACCACAATTTCTGCAAAAAACATCTGATATAATTCATAAACAATGTTTGAATCAAGGGGAGAAAAACACAAAGCAATTACTTAAGTTTGACAAGAAAGATTTAATTCCTAAAACAATGTCTTGACTCATAAGAGGATAAAAAAAGGACTCTCAGAGTCAATGTAAGACACCATTTTATGGAACATGGTACTAGTCCAAGGAAAGGATCATATGGTAATAAGCTTTGGCCTAAATACATGAAGTCAATGGCGAATAGCAGAGCAGAGTGGTAGACTCCCACCGCTATTGGTGGTGCTACAGCTGCTACACAAACCACGATGCAATAAAGGGATAATTTGTACCTGTTCCTTTTCTGCTACTGACAATTGCAATGCCTCAAGAGCATTCTCTTTAGGTTCCAATGAACGCCGTAAATCCTCAATGGTATCTCGAAGTCTGGGAAACACGAATAATTATAATTACAAATATGATGAGTGCTTTCAATTCTCCTTTTTCCATAAAAATCTAGATTAGTTTTAGACGCATAAAAAACGTTTTGTTAGCCTAGAGGCAGATTTTAAAGCAACCTTCAAGGAAATAAATTATGATCAATTTAACACAAGGTTTGCTTTCTTATGATTCCTACATAGCCAGTCAGTTGAGATCAGGGGTTAACATGATATCTTGGAGCAAAATCATTAGCTACGCTTTCTTCACAAACAGGGAAAATTGGAATTTGTTTTGAAAGTATATTTATATCAAACGTGCATACGGACCCAACCCCTAATATAAAATAAACCCCCTGTGGTGTGTTTCTCTACATTACATAATTTAAAAAAGAATAAAGCCTCAATTTGTTCCTCTGAAAATTAGGGTGCTATAATATTTGTTTTCTAAATATTTTAATTATTAAATTAGCCCTTCAAAGATTAAAGTGGCACCATATTGGTCTTCCAAAGACATTTTTCACCAAGTTAATCCTTAAAATATACAAAATTGTTCCTGAATTTGTCCTTTTGCGTCAGCTTTATTCTTTCATATGTGTGAACCCGTTGACAACTATGTTCCTGAGGTGCTAATTTTTAGAAAAATTCTTTGAAGAAATATTTCGGTGGCACATTAATCTTTGAGGAGACTGATCAAATGACAAATCTTTAGAGCACTAACGTCGTGTCACCGTAACATTTGGAGGAGAAAATCGACAGTATACTACTTGAAAAAAGAAGTGCAACTGGGTTACACTTACACGTGAATAAAGAAGACTTTTCTTTACAGGAGAATAAAGAAGACATGGAATAAAATGGAGGGTGATAGTTATAGTTGTGATTTGATCCTTGCTTGCAGTGCAAATAACCTAAGGCTTGGGTATACTCCTATCATAAGCATAGCTTATTAATACACATAAAGATCTTGCGATGTAAAAAAAAAAAAAAAAAAAAAAAACATAGCTTCTCCTGACACACACAAGAAGCTGCACAAATTTCTAAGTAATGAATGTGTTTATTTATCAATCATCATGATGAATGAAGTGGGAATTAGTGTATTTACTTGTTGTTTGCACTTCTTAATTGTTGCCTATCACTATCCATGGCTTTCAATGCCTCATTTGCTTGTTTCCTTGTGCGCTCCAACTCTTGTTGCAATGCTGACTGTTGGGATGATGCTCGCTCAGCAGATTCATTTACCTCGGAGAATCGTGCCTCAAGGTCATCTTTTTCCTGCAAATGAAATTTTCCCAAACCAAAGAATGAACTCACTTCTATATAAACACGAAGAAAATAATCCAGTAAAGCGACTCAGTAAAATTGCTTAAAGAGGCTTGGCTGAAACACGAAATAAGAACATTCTTACTTATTTTGTATATATATAAGAATTTTCGGGGCCAGTTTCATTAATATAAGCAAATAGATCAGTCCCATACCAAAATAACAATCATATAAGATAGCAAAGGTAAAGAGTAATCTCAATCGCACAAACTAATAATGTGGCTACACTACCTAAGTTTTAGGAGGGTGGGGAAGTTTAAGTGGCTCACTTGATTAGAAGTTTGAGCACAATTTATGGCAAGAATTGTGCAAGTAGCATTTCTTGAAGGAAATACAGACAATAAAAACATTAACGAGCCAGAAAAGAATATAGCAATATGTCACCTTTTGAACCTCTTGAATGCGTTGTTTTGCCCTTTTGTGAAGCCTGTTTAACTTGGCGTCAAGTTCAGAGTACTTCTCATCACGTTCTTTTATTTCATGTTCCAATTTATTTTGAGCTACACATGAAAGTAACATGCATTCATTCAAAGGAACAAAATTTTCTAGAGCAATATTAATCCCCTTATGTCAGTATGACTTTAGCAAGCACTGCATTTCTAGTTTATATGTATATCATGCTTAAACTTTGAGGCAAAACCAATCCAACTCCAAAACATACATCTGTAAGAATTAATTTTGGAGCTAAAATTAGCTACCAGACAAGTAACAATATACATGGTAAAATAATATTTAATGGGTTAAATTAAATTATTTTTCTCGATTATTAGTGAGTTAATTTGTCATTCAATGATTATTATACAACTTTAACTGTTGCACACATGCACACGAACATAACCACACCTTCTACAAGCTGTTCAGCAAGATCTTTGGCTTTTTCTTCTGCATCTGAGTACAAAACTTGAAGGTGTTTCAAAGCTTCTTCAGATGCAATTCTAGTTTGTTTTTCTATCAGAAATTCTTTATTCAATGATTCTATCCTTTCTTGAAGTTCTTTCACAATGTCAGATTCCCGATCTTCCGTGCCACCAACTTCTTTCTGTACACTAGACTCACTACTAACACTGTTAACATTGCTAAACCCCTCAAACTGTGACTTCAAAAACTCATTCTGAAATTTCAAGTCAACAACCATTTGCAAAAGCTGATCATAAGTATCACCCGAACCTTCATTTCCATTAGAGACACCATTTTCCAATACAACATTTATATTACTTCCATCTTTACTTTCACGATTCATATCAGAATCAGACAAATTCTCCTCAGTTCTAGAAGAATCTTCTACACGACTCTCCATCGTTCCACCAGTATCACCTTCACCAGATGCCATCAACTTCTCGCGTCACACAACCAGCATAAGCTACAATTTAACAACCAATAGGAATGAATCTATTATATTATAAGCAATAATACATATGTATAATTTCAATTAAGCAATAAGCATGCATTCACGATAAAGATTGAAAACATTTTAAATCTTTCAATCACAATTAACTAACTACTTAACCAACAAATCCAAACATTAACAATTTTAAATTACATGAAATTCAACTCCAAAACCAATCATATGAGCTTTAATCAGAAACAAATAATCGAAAACGTTGTGATGATGCGTGATTGAATTACAAATTAAAATGAATCTAGCAGCAACGTTATTGATTGAATACTAGAGATTCTACACAATTGAGTGTATACCTTATATTGCACGAGTATGGAGAAACTTATACCACCGGTGAAGGTGAGATCGCCGGTGGTGAAATGGATCTGACGGCGCCGTTGATGTCAATGTGAAGAGAAAACGTTGCCGTTTAGGAATGGTTCAGTTCAGTCACCGTCATGGCACGTTTGTATTCTGAACAAAGAGGTTTTGGATCCAGAACTGAAATGGTAAATAATTTGATTTAACAAGGTTATTTTAGTAATCTCGTGGTCATTTTTATTAATTTCCAATCTCTTTGTAATAATTTGTAGAGTATATTCCAAGTTTACTTCAATTTATTTTTAACAATTTTTCATTAAGTGGATTCAAATAAATTTTTGATTCTTTCAATATTTTAAAATAGTATGTTTTTGTCAAGCACTTCGCAATTATGTCCCTATGTTTCGCTTACTGTCAAATGAGTATTTATTTTTTATTTTTTTTATTAAAAATTAGAATAGTCTTTGACATTTTTAACTTTTTGTCAAATTAATATTGATTTTTATTCACTTTTTTATTGAATTGTAACCGTCTTTAAATTAAACTTTGACTATACATAACCTAATTAGATATTCAGCTCTATTTTGAAATAATGTAATGTTAGTTTTTTAAAATTAAAAAAAAAAAAGTTATTAAATGATTGTAAGTTTATTATGCAACACAAATTAAAAAATAAATAGAAAACAAAAAATTGTGCATACGTTAAATTATTGTAAATTGCAATCCATTTTTAATAATTATTCGTACCCCTTTTTTGGGGGGTTTGAATAGTACATTAATACTTGTTTACATTAATTCATGTGGTACCGTGGATTTTTATAAGTGGTCCACTATGGATTAGTGGTTAAAAATTAGTGTTAAATATGTTTTTAGTCGCTACATTTTGTAAATAAGTATGGATTATTTTTAACTATAGAGCAAAATGTATGGACTAAAAATATATTTAATCCTAAAAATTAAAATTATTTGAAATTCTAATGAAGGTCGACAATACTTTTTAAAATAAAAATCACAACTCTCCTATTCTTTACGGTAAATATGAAGAAGAAGATTGAAGTCATTTCAATACAAGTTACATTATTATTTTTCGGTAATATCAATTAAGATAGTATTTTAGTTGTAAAAATAAGGATGATCGTTAACTTATATTTTCAAACAACAATATACATATGGTGGTTAAAATTTTAAATATTTTTTAAAAAGTGGTCCACAATTGACCACTCAGTTATAAGAATGGTTCATATTAAAAAAAAAATTGTGAGAGAGAGAGAGGGGGGAGGGGAGAGAGAGAGAGAGAGAGAGAGAGAGTAAGGGAAGAGAAAAACATGAGAGAAATAGAGTAGATTTGATTCGTTGTTTGATATAAGAGAAAGAGAAGAGAAATACAGGAGAAATAAGTGTTAATTATTTTTAAAAGTATGAATATACCCCTAACTTGATGAAAAAAAAAAGAAAAAGAGGAAAAGAATATAGTAGGTAACATAACAAGGGTATAATGGACAATTTAAAATAAAAAAATGCTTCCCTTGTCTTTCTTCTAATACTAGGAGAGAAATAGAAAAGATGTGAGGCTCATTCATTTTGTATCTCTCTCTTCTGTCTTTCTTTGCTTTGCCAAACAAAAGAAATACCTCATTTCTCTTATAACTCTCTTCTCAAATTCTCTCATACCAAACAAACCATTAAGCACCGCAACTTTGGACAACCTTCACATAATTAAGATGAAAGAAAATATAAAATTATTCTTTAGGCCCTCTAATAGGCTCCTAAAAATTTCCATGTTGCCTTTTATATAAGGATTTGAAGTTTAAGTTTTGAACCGATCAAAAGATATCTTTAAATTGATAACTTTCGGAAGATATTTATCAATCATCTATTGTATTGTAACTTTTAACCAAAATAAACTTTGCAATAAGCATTTATGCAGAAAGAAATATTCGCAAAATCTCGTAAAACTTATGGATCTTTTAACTATCAATCATCTATTGGACTGTAACTTCCAAATCAAGATAAACTTTGCAATAAGCACTTAAGCAAAAAGAAATTGCTGTGAACCGCCGTGATATTGGCAAAAAAACACTTCGGAGTTTAAATAAAATTATGGTGTCACCATAATATCGTTAAACTCACCATGATTCCAAACATGTTCTTAGTTTAAGGCCTGTTTGGATTAACTTACTTTTTAGCTTATACGAAACAACTTATGCAAACAAATAAGTTTTTATGTATTATTATAAACTTTTTTAAGTAGTTTATGACAAAACAACTTATAAAAATACAATTTATGTCCGTGAAAACTTATGGATCAACATAAAACTTTATTTATTTGCATAAGCTATTTTCATAAGCTCAAAAATAAGTCAAATCCAAACAGGCCCTTAGTGACTTTTAAAATCTCCTTTTACCGAGAAAAGAAACCGTTTTTCGGAGAGAGCTAAATACTAAATGGGATATACGTTAACAAAGATGTTATAAGAAAAAAATAAAAATACCAAGATGCATTAGACTGCCAGCATCTGCTTTTGATTTTGTCTACAGAAATCATCATACTGGTGCAAGAACAACAGCACTCAGCAGCAAAAATTACAAATAAAATAAATATATTATTGAAATTTGAGATCCACTTCATTTTGAACTGATCATGATTCTAACATATAATACAACATCATCATTCCCTTGAATGCAATCAATCTGAAATGAGCTCTAGGCGAGCGAACCTCTCAAGTGTGTCCGCTTCATTTTTTTCTGGATTCTCAGCTCCTGCAACATATTAAAATATGGTAGTTAACAGCTTGTACAATGTGATAAGAGCACCAAATGATGACTAAAAATGCACTCAAACATTTTAGTCCTAGCAGAAGTTTTCTCTAATTAAAACAGGAAGATAAGACTTGAAGAAAAGAAAACTAACCACCGGAGTTTTCATCGCTAAAGTTAGCAGCAACTTGAGCGAAAAATGGTTTTGTAGCATCTGCACAATCAAGAGAATAAAAGTTATGCGATATAAGGCTCACATGTACAATGAAACATAATTATATACTATTCCATAAGAATGTGACACCATAAACATAATTTCTGTCAAAAACTACGAATCAGCCGAGTACAGTGATCCAATTAGTAACAGGGAAAACAAGAGACATGCAAACAAAAAGTCCTCGACAATCTGGCATGATTGAAGGCTTGCTTACCATGTTTCATTGTTAGAGATGGGTATAGGTCCCGCAGACTTCCGAGATTTCGTGCCGGTGTTCCTGCCACAATGCTTTAAGACAAAGCAAACAAAACAATAAAAGAATCATTACCTTATAATATGAAACAAATCAGGTTTCAAGTACTGATCATTTTTTAATATATATTCGCAGGTAGATTGGCATATAGATATTTGTTAATACCTGTGGGGAGGGGCATCTTTTAACACAAGGGAGCCAGAAGCAATCATCACACCTTCACCAATTTTTATATTTCCGAGTATAGTTGAACCAGCTCCAATCAGCACCCCTTCGCCTATTTTGGGATGGCGATCACCTACTTCCTTCCCAGTGCCTCCTAATGTTACACCCTGTCAAATCAAACATATATCATCTAAAGAGCACAATGAATGTATGAGTTAATAAACTTTGTTAAAAAATAGTTTACTGGTTACTGTAAACCTTCTGTGTAGAAAACATAGAAGCTGTTGTGTAACTATTTTCCTCTTATGCAAGAGCAAATTTGTTAAATTGACATGATTTGCGAAATTATAAAAGCAAGCACTAATTTACTCGAGATTAGTAAAGGCTTCAAATAATTGGATAAATACAATAATGAAGAAACACACTCACTTGCATCATTGAAACTCTATTTCCAATAACAGCAGTTTCACCAATAACCACGCCTGTCCCGTGATCAAGCAAAATTCCCTCCCCAATTTTCGCAGCTATATAAAAAACCATTAAGTGTAAAGTTCAACAATAGTAATAAGTACAATAACCAATGACCAAAGAGCTTTCAATATCTTCAATGGAGAGATAAACATCCTTCAAGACAGGACTTAATCAGAATTTGTATTATAGATTTGCAAGCAAAGATTATAACAACATACCAGGATGAATGTCAATTCCAAAAACCTGTGATGGAAAAGACAGGCTTAGATTATCAGTGAGAGAAATATGAAATCCCTTCGTGTTTATTCAAGTTTAACCGAATAGTAAGCTACCTCGCTAACACGGCTTTGCAAAGCCAAGGCCAGGATTTGGCGTCCCTGGTGCCACAATGCATGTGCGACCCGGTAAACCAGCAGAGCATGGAAACCCTGTTACCAGAACACAACATTGAATGTCAGTCAGTCCTATGAGGCTATTATATGCATCATAAAGTGGCGTGTTGAAGGCGTCAGCAGAGACAATCCAAAATAAAATATTCCGAATGCTACCACATGAATACCATGATATATCCAAGCAAATGCAGTGAATTGAGAATATAAGTTAATAGCATATTATGATGCTGAAACCGTAAAAAAAAAACTAGCAGCATCCTCGGGGTCGCAGCCAGTGAAGCACTAATACATACACCAAACACGGCACTAACACATAGACTTATGGTACTGTAGCTAAGTTTTGTTTTTGCAGTGAGCATCACTAATTTAGTGGTCCCTATGAAGTTTACTTTAGCCAATAGTAAAAATTTCTGAGAAAGGAAGATGCAAGAGAAAATGATGCTATGATAATATGAATGTGGTGGGTCCCTATAAACATGTGGTGCTAATGCTAGCAATAGCATATTAGTATTTTATTTTTTGAATAGAAAATGCATTTGAGAACAATGTACTAACACTGCAGAACTATTTTTAAAAGCTTTTTATCCCTGATAATGGAAACAAGAACAAATATGCATTATTAGAAATCAGAAGCAATAAGAAGTCAGAAACATAAAGTAGACAAAAAAGAACAAAGACTTGTTACCTTCATGTACAAAACTGCTGAGCAATAGGACAAACATGCAGGGTCCCGATCCTTAAACGCCTGTTTATAAACACAAACAAGAATCAAATTATATCACCGTCCCTTCATTTCATTCAAATCACTTTCAAATCAATACAAAATTAATTAAATTAAAAGAAAAAATCACCAATAAATTTATCTGTTTATTCTAACCCACTGTAATTAGATCTTTGACCAAGTAAGCCCCCTAAGGTATTACCACATCTTAGCCCGTTTGAACCTGTTATGTTACTAATCTACGAGACTGGACTACTGTCAAGACCCAGATAGACCACTCCGGGAATTGAACCAGATTCTTTTCCCATGGAAACTATATTGCCAACTCTTCCGACAACATGTTGGCAAATTAGTCTTTTTTAACTTGTTCTTTATAGTACGTTATACATACTATACACGACACATAATGGATTTAATTAGCGTAAAATCAAAAAATAATGCATCCATCCAATCCAATCCAATCATATCTGAACGACAATAACGGATTTAATTAGCGTAAAAAACCAAAAATCACGCATGCATCCATATCCATCCAATCCAATCATATCTGAACGACAATATACGACAATTAACAGATTTAATTAGCGTAAACACCAAAAATCACGCATGCATCCAATCCAATCATATATGAACGACAATCTACAATAATTTTACGCGTGCATCAAATCCAAATCATATCTAAACAAAAATATACATTAATTTCAGCTAAATTACGATTACCTGAACATCAAGGCGAATCGAACGTTGAATAGCTTTGTCATGCATGAGAACATTGCACATGATATCCACCAACTGTGTAGCCAAAAGAGTAGCACTTTGAAGACGGTTAGCAACAACAAAAGCCAGCACTTGTTCCAAACATTCATGAGCCAAGACACTTGCATACAAAAAGCTACTCAAAATCGGTTCTTTCTCTGCCTGCACCCCCAAAATTCAACACAACACCCCCCAATCAAATATCTTCAAAATTTATTATTTCTCATCAAGATATCATTTTTATGGACTAAATTGACCTCAAAAAAAAAATAAAAAATCTTGGTCCTACCAATGTTAGCATATGAGGACTAGTTTGGTAATTGACATAAATTATGAATGAAACAGTAATGAAGAAAAATGATGAAACCTTACCTCAAGCTTAGCTTCAGCTTTGATGGCTTCCCAAATCGGGTCAGACCCGTCTAGGATGCAATCTGGATTCGGGTCGGGTAAACCCAAAGCATAAACGGGGAAAACTTTTTCGACAAGGCGTGTGGAAGTCATAGGTAAGCATTGCTCGGAAACCATTTTGTGATGATAGTGATTATGGCCATGCGAGTGAGTGAGTACTTAAGAAGAAGAAAAAGAAGAGAAAGAGTAACTGAAATTTAGGAGGGGGTGTAAGAAGAAGACAAGTGGTGGTGTATTAGTAACAGAAAGTGATGATGATGATGCTGATGATTCTTCTTTGCTTTGGTAGTGTTTTTTTTGGCACATCATAGTAACGGATACTGTTGTTGTTGGAAAATAGTGGTGTGTTTCGGGTTATACGCACGGAGATAAGGAAAAAAAAAAAAGTGATTATTTAATTGAGTGAGAGAGAATTTTGTATGAAAAAAAATGTGAATTAATAGAAGAAAAAAACAAAGTGAGACAGAAATAGAAGCATGTTGTATGGTTTAGAATGCGTGTATGTGTATGGCTTTGAATGGGTGGGGTGGTTTGTGCTTTACTAAGCACTTTTTTCCTATTCTTACCACCGCTTAATAAAAAAAAGCTTCACGCTCTTTTTGTTTTAAGTTTAACAAAAAAGGCATAAAGTTAGCTTTTAATTCGGCTTTTTTGAATTAGGGTTTATGTTAAGGAGTGTGTTAATGAATCTTGGGGATTTGGATTTGGATTTGGCGTAGTAATTGTATTGTATGGTTATTTATGTTAACCGTTTGATTTAAAATTGACGTTTGAGATTGTTTGTAGTTGATTTTGTTAGTGTTTAATTTGAGTTGTTTGATTTTAAATCAATAGTTGTAATTTAAATTAGTGTATAATTGTGTTCATATGTATCTGCGGGAAATTCAGATTTATGAATTAGTGTATAATAGTTGTAATTTTAAATCATATGTATTTATTTAGTCTTGATGATTTAGGTGTTTTGTTTCTTATAATAAGGATTATATGGTGTGCTTTTCTCTAGGACTTCGGTTTGAAGAAAGCTTTTACGATACATTGATATATTGAAGTGTATAGTACATTTAACTACTTGAACTAATTTAATATTTTAGGCAATTTTACCGATTTTAATATATTAGCTTGGTTGGCTTTTAATGGATTATTTTGATGATAAACATTTTTTTTTATTTTTTTCTCTAATCAATGTAACAATGACAATTTTTTTATTTTTTTCCACTATATTTTTCACTAAAATTTTTAATTAACTTAATTAGAACCTTCTTCTTATGACAGAATCTTTTGATTAATGTTTTTTGTTAAACTTTTATTAACCTGTCTTAACCTCATTTTCACTAACTTGTGGTATTTTTTGTTGTTGTGTGCCGACCAGTAGTTTAAGTGACTCATCAGTTTAAACAAGAGAACACACTCAAGAAATGCAAGCCACCAAAAAAGGGCAAAATAATCATTTTAAGATTATAACTAATTGTAATTTGTAAACAACATGAATTTGTCTTTTATTCTTAGCAGTGTCAGTGACAACATGCTTTACGTTGGTAATAATATAATATCTGTTGATGCTAATCTGAAGTGAACTAGTAGTATGAATGTGGGTTGCTTTTGTTGATGGGTAATGTGTTTGTCTCTTTTGTCCCTTTGATGATTGAAGGAAAGATGAAAATGACTAGGTACGTTCATATGTTGTATGTGGTCTTATACACGACCAAAGACATTTCTCCAAAAAAGTTAAAGCCTCTTCTGCGGCGAACATGGATTATTATCATTAATAAATAATTACTAGTAGATATCACATGACATGACAATATTCCTATTGATAAAATTAAACCAAAACTCTTTTGAAAAAATTAAATCAAATATTAGGAAATAGTAATTAATGAATTTCTCTTGTCTGAATTTGAGTTTGATTTTTTATTAAAATAATTATCGATCAAATTTTATTTGCTTTGTTACCAAATTCTAAAATATTCTTGTCTGAATTTGAGTTTGATTTTCTATAAAAATAATTATCGATCAAATTTTATTTGCTTTGTTACCGAATTTTAAATTATTGATCATATCTAATTGTTCTATTTGAATAGAAGAACGGTCCAAATTTAAAAATTTTAAATAAAAAAGAAAAATTGTGTTCAATTAATTTAGATATTAATTTGATAATCGTATTACAGAGAGGAACACATTTCTTTTAAACTTTTGTGCATGTTATTTTTCCTTTTATTTCTAGGGTCATGTTAAACGATGTATCCGGTGTACTTGTTAAGCATACAAAAAATATAAATAAAACATAAGCTTAGTGTTAATAAAAACAACTTTTTTACACTTTCAATGTATTGCGCGAGTTTCAAAACAAAATTTCCTTATTTATATGTTTAACTAGTGCACCGGATGTGCTATTTAGCATTTTCCTTATTTCTAAACTATGATCGCTACAAACTTTTCATCATGTAAGTATAATCCGGATGTTTCTTAAAAAGGCGTTGAATGTCGATATATACGGAATTACGAACATTCAACATTGAGATTCATTAATTTTTTCCATTAACCAAATGAAAATATATTATGTAAAAGGTCTTAGCAAGAAAATTCCTAGCAATAAAAAAACTACCGTAAAATCATATTACATACACGAATAAAAAACAAAAAATTAAGTAAATAATAGAATATTCTAGAGGCTAGTGAGGATCAAGAGAAAAGACGAGTGAGCCGACTTGAAATTTTAACATTATAAACACAAAGAATAGCTTTTGAATTTCCATTTTCTTTAATCTTGAAAAAATATTGGAATCATAGGATTAAGTTAAGAAGTTTAAAACTTTGGAAAATGCTAAACAATGCACCCGGTGCACTAGTTAATAAAGTTTTTATGAAAATTTTTTATTGAAAATTGTGCATTCAATGCTTTGAAAGTATAAAAAGTTCTCTTATTTCTATTATTTTTGTCTTTTATTTCTATTTTTAGCATGCTTAACAAGTGCACCGGGTGCATTTTCTATGACACATATCTGTTTTTCAAATAACGTGTATTTGACTATTTTTATTTGAGACGTACGAAATGAGTTTGATTCTAGTTAAGAGAATTACATTAGATAGATTGTATTTCATTTTATGTTTATTTATTATATATGTAAAATATGTTTATCTTGTTTGCCTTTATTTGATAAGTTGAAGTTACAGGAGACCTACATGGAACTATGATCTCCAGGAATGTTCCAATTTCCTATTTGCAAATGATTGCTTTTTCTTCAATAGAACTTGTAACAATGAAGTGATGACCATGAAAAATATACTTACTACTTATAATGCAATTCTGGTTAAACTATCAACTTCTTAAAATAAGAGATTTTTACGGTGAAGATCAAAATATCATTGTTATTTATTTATTAACATTCTTGAAGTTTAAGCTATTCTTGGCAACTGGTAAGTACTTAGACCTACCTTCTATGATCTAGAGAAGTAAAAAATTCATCTTTAGCTTAATTAAAGATTAAAGATAGTCTGGTTACTCGAAAAAGAAAAAGAAAAAAAAAAACTCTGGTAAAAAATCATTCGTGGAGTATTAAATGGCTCTCAAAAATAAGTTATGAAGTTCACAATAAATTTATTTTTCAAGCTATACTGACTTAATGAGCTCATCCACGCTTTCATCATTCCTTTGTGGTGATTGTGAAAAGATAAATAATTTCTTTTGGCTTCTTTAGGCTACAAATAACAAGATTATTGTTCTGAACTGGACCTTTAGGTCCATTTTGCTAGGAAGCACACTTTTTAGCCATCGAGCAAGGCTAATTATGGGCGAAGCCCAAAAGCACCATGAAGCAACTCAACATATATATTTTTTAGAGAATCGTAACGTTTGATATAGGGATGATGAGCATTAATGTTCATCATGACTTTTCAGCTGTTTTTCGATAGTCATTGATGGTCCCTGTCAATGGTCTTGGCCCATCGCTGGGGGCTATATAACACTCCTTATCCGCATGAGCCAAGTACAACATTCTAATTAACCTCTGAAAAACTTGCTTCACTCTCTTTACTGACTTGAGCGTCGCGGCATCTGCAGGTACACAACCCCCCCTCTCATTTCACCGGAACGAGGCTTAGATTCATCATCAACACACCGGCATGGTCGACTATGATCAGGTAAGTCTAGTTACGTACCCATTGAACCTCGTGGGATAAACTTTCCTTACATGAAAAGGATTAATGAATGAGTTTCAAAAGATCACACACGCCTTCTGAAGGAGAAATATGAGTTAAGAAGCCGACATGTGAGGAAGTTCTAAATTAAACGAAGAAATCGACACATTGATTTCCCTCTCTAAGTGTGTGATAGAAAGAAATATTGATTTGAGAGATCAACTCTTTTATATCTTGAATCAATACAATATGAATATGATAATTTTGGGACCTTTAATAAGGTTGACACAGTGTAAAGAATCTGAGTAGCAGACAAGTTCATCAATATTCAAGTTTTTGGCCTGCAAGACAACGACCGAAAGTGTTTCTAATAATACTGTCAAATCCATATCAATCAGGAGAATCAAAATAACTACCATTCACATCCCTTAAAAGACCAATGCAAAACCAAATTTTTTTCAAAAGACAAAAATACTAATTAATTTTTTTTTTAATAATTTTTTTACCGTGGACTCATTCTTAAATTTTTTACCCTGATCTAATATAATTATTTTTATTATCAATTCCGGGTCATTGGACTACTTAATCTTAGTTTGATGTCAATTCTAACATCAAGTTATTTTAATTCATTCTCAATCGCAGTATCAAAACGTATCGAAAAAGTATCGATATCAGATACATATCAAACACAATAAGTCACCATTTTTTGAGTATCATGTTTCAAAGCTCATTGTCATTGCAATGTGACGCGTACAATTTTCAATACAAATTTTTTTTTTTCCGTCAAGAATCTATCTATCTATCTATCTATCTATATACTATATGTAAAGCAAACTTTGATTTGCTTATGTGTCAGCCTAATAGAGCTTCTCTCATCTTTTCTTTTTTCTAAGCAATAGTTGGTGCTTATGTGGCATTTTCATCTTTAAAATAACAAAATCTTTTAATTGCTTATGTGTCATCACTAGAAAACTTAATTGCTTATGTGTCATATATAATTAACTAACACTATTATAAAAAAAATGTAATGAAAAGTGAAGGATCCTCCATTTTAATGTTGTTTTTAAGTGTACTTATTTTGAGTTTTTTGCATTATTTTGGTTTCCTTCACCTATTAACTAATTGAACTGAATAATTAACTAGCACTATTATAAAAAAAATGTTATGAAAAGTGAAAAATCACCCATTTTAATGTTGTTTTTTTGTGTACTTATTTTTTGTTTTAAACTTTTCATTCTTCTTAACCTTTCGATCCCACTATAAAAAAAAACTGTTGTGAATTAACTATTATATATATATATATATATATATATATATGTCATTATGTAAAATTTCTATTTGGAACTTGATTTTGGATCATCATCGTTTAACTCAAACAACTATCTTAATGGTGCTCTTAAAATTTTGTATTTGCTTTCCTAATAACATTGAAGCTCAAGCCACTCTATATATTTAGATTAACCAAATCTCTTTTATTTATTTATTGTTTGTTAGAATTTTAAGATTTCTTTCTTATTTTATTTCATAATATTGTGGATATTACTATCATGTGAATGTGGTAAAGATGATAAAGAATACTTCTATTATTTTTCATTTCATTCTTATTTTGTAATCTCTAATGGGTGTCCTTTTTTTAACATTGTCTCTCTATTGTTTTGAATTTAAAGTCAATTATTTTCATTGATTTAGTCATTTGATGGAATGTTATATTTATCGTCTAATATTTTGCTATCTTTAGAATTGCTACACTAAAATTATATTTATATTATATTCATTGATTTAGTCATTTGATGGAATGTTATATTTATCGTCTAAATTTTTTATTCATAATAATTATGGATTATGTCTTTTAATAACTGTAAATTATGTCTTCTAAAATTGAATTATGTTTGTGGTAAAAATCAACATGCTAAGATTTCTGACTTATTGTTTGCACTTATAAAATTGTTTGTTCTATTATTTTTCTTTATCTACTTATATTTGTTATCCAACAAGAGTTTCTTTGCAATGTTCTTCAGCAACAATGGATGAGTAATGGTAGAATGTTGTGCATGGAAGCAAGATAGTAGTAATTAATTTCACACTTCTTACTGAAACCTGGAATCATAGGGATTATATATTATGTAGGTTTATATACATTTTGGGATGGTTTTAATGTTTATGATGTAAATTATAACTATCACCAATGACACAAAACATTATTCACTTCTTTTATCTTATAAAAGAAAGCTTGAGTTGCTCCTATACCTTCATTGTGACGACGTGACACTAAAAAAAGTTTCCAACCATCTCTTTTAATTAAATCATTTTAAGGAGTTGTCTTGCACTATGTCAAATTAATTTATTTTATTTAGTGGTATAACTTCTTAGAAATTATGGTCACCAAATCCATAAATAATTATTTTTAAAAACAAGAATGCTAGAATATTGAAAGGTTGAAATCAAGCAATGATACATGTTTTTTTATAATCAAAATGAATAGGTGATAATAAAGAGAAAATGTAAATAATTATGTATACAATAAAAAGATGTGTACTCCTTCATATTTACTATCATTCATGAAAATGAAAGTGGTGAAACAAATTTTAACTAATAAATTTGTCGGTTACATAGTACAAAGATAATAATTATATAGAAATAAAAAAGTTGTGTTCTCCTTCATCTTACTATTAATAATTATTTAGAAAAAAATTTGCAAACTCTACTAAAACACTGTCATCACTTTTAATAAATAATTAAATATAAAAGAAAAATTAATGCATTATATAATGTAATATCAATTTAATATTTATTAACTTCTTAAAAGAATAAATCAAGAATGAAAAGATTAATTACTAGGGATCAAGTATACCTTAATAATATTTTATGATATATGTTTATTTTGAGAATTGTCTTTTGTGTATAGAGTTATTTGTGTGTATTTCCAAGTAATGAGATTTTTTTTTGGTTTAGAAGGGAAGACAAAGTTTGACACATATTTTAACTCTTTTAGTTTTAAACCTAAATTGGGTGTAGTTAAATAAAAAATTGCAATAGTGTGGTTTGTATTAAGGTTGCATTTTAATAATCAATTGTGTAAAAGTTGCTAAATTTTTAATTATTGAAATCAAACTCAATAATTTGTATAAAAATATTAAATGGAAAAATAAAATGATAAATAAAATATTATGTATTGATAATATTTCAAATTTAGTCATAAAATATAATTATTAGAGAATACTAAAAGAAGAAAATAAAGAGGCAATATGAATCATAATTACATGGTATACCACCTTATGATTTTGATATTAAATTATTATAAAAGATGGATATTTAAAAAATAACACACAAACCTTTGCAATACTATTTTTTTTACTATTCCTTAACTCTTATTCTTTAATTATGATTATTCACTCACTCATGGTATATTGATGCAAAGATTTAATTTGGAAGTTGGATAGTTACAATTTTAATTAATTTCTATTGTCCAATTATTATTATTTTTTTACAATAATTATTATATTTTATTTAAAAATAACTTTATCATACCAATCTTTGAACTACTTTTTTTTTCTTCTTTCTATCGTTAACTGTTGTATGTATAAATATATAATTTTATTTACAACTACTACATGTCGATAGTATATATTGTGGAATGAAGATTAAATCTTTATTTAATATATATATATATATATATATATATATATATATATACTGTTTTTGCTACGCATCGTTTTAATAATTAATGCTGTCATTTCAATTTGAAATATATTCAGAGGGATTCAAGTTAAATATATTTAACTGTCTAAAATACTACTTAGACATGCATGACAAAGTTGTTTTGAAAGGTCTTTGAATACGTAGTCTAATATATTTAGTTCTATTATAAAAAACCTCTTTGATATTGAAAATTTATTCACTTAGAAGAATATATAATTAATTAACATGTCATCTTATTCATATAAAGAGATTGAACTATAATTAAGATAAAAATAGAGGTCGAGAAACGGGAATTAAGAGATACTGAAAATGATAATGTAGATAATATATTAAAATAATCCACTATTTTTCCACAAAACTAAAAATATATTAAAATAAAAAATTAGACTAATTAATTTGAAGAGATATATAAGTCAAACCCAGAAGAAAAAAAATTATTAAAACAAATTTTTAATATAATATGCTATTTCGCTGCACTTCTATATTGATTTTTATACACTATGAATTATAGTTTTAAAAAGTGGCTTTTAAAGTAGTTTCGAATGATTTCTATTGATTTCATATGCTATTCAGGTAGCTTTTAAGTCTTAAAAAAGCGGAGTTAAAAACAATTTTAAACTATACTTCAAAATTTAAGAACCAAATTAAAATTATTTATCAATATGCATATTAAATTTTTAAAAAATTGAATATCATATTATTTTCTCAAATAAACAAATTATAAAATTAAAAATCTAATCAAGCCCGTTTAATATCCAGTATGATGTTATTCTAACTTGGCAGTTGGCATTTTATTTTTCCGTGGCTTCTCGAACCTTATTGGAATCATACGCTTAACGCTACAATTTCAAAACCGCCAAAACCCTAGCACACCACCGCCACCACCACCGCCAATGGCGACGAGACGATCCACACACTTCCTCAACCAAATCCTCACCTCACGCCACAACCTCACCTCAACTCGCTCCGTAACCTACATGCCCCGACCCGGAGACGGAACACCACGAAACGTAACACTAATCCCCGGCGACGGAATCGGACCTTTAGTAACCGGAGCAGTTGAGCAAGTAATGGAAGCAATGCACGCGCCAATATACTTCGAGAAATTCGAAGTGCATGGTAACATGAAAACGATGCCAATTGAAGTAATGGAATCGATTAAGAAGAATAAGGTTTGTTTGAAAGGTGGACTTGCTACTCCTATGGGTGGTGGTGTTAGTTCTCTTAATGTCCAATTGAGGAAGGAGCTTGATCTTTATGCTTCTCTTGTTAATTGCTTTAATCTTCCTGGTTTGCCGACGCGCCATGATAATGTTGATATTGTTGTCATTAGGGAGAATACTGAAGGTGAATATGCTGGACTTGAACATGAGGTTGTTCCTGGTGTTGTTGAAAGCCTCAAGGTATATTTTTGATAGTTATTTTGGTTCCTGAATGTGTGTAGTGTTGTCGCTGTCACTATAGTCTCTGAATGTATTGAAATCATTAGAAAAAGACTATTAGATTGTGTGTTTTTTGTTAGTAATTTTATTGACTGAGTTGACTAGTGGAATACATTTGATTACCGAACAACTAATAGAAGACGCAAATTGACTGACTAAAGACACATTGGATGACCAGATTGACTAGCAAATGACATATTTGAAGATTATTTTTGCGATCTTGATACATTAAAGAATTATAGTGACAATGTGTTGAACATCTAAGGACTAGAATGATAGTTTATCCCCTATTGTGTACTCAAGACAATAAACTTATAGATAATTTAGAACTGTTACAGTTAAGTGATTTTTCGGTTGTATTTGTGTTAATTTGAACTTGTTATAGGTAATTGACTTGTAGAAATTGTGAAAACTTGTGGAGTTTATGTTTTTTGGAGTACTCGCGCGTTGACTAGGTTTGAAATTTGAATTGTTTCTTGACTACATTGCATTGCTGAATTGAGTAGTGACTAGTTTGTAAGTATTGAAGTATTGAACCATCTCATCTATTCAACTCACAAGAAAAAACTTGCACTTTTGGTGGATAAGTTATGTTCCTTTGTAATCAATCTTTATATTTTACTTGTAATCTTTAAATGTTATATATCTCATGATGTTAGCACCTTCACATTGTGATTTGTGGGTTTATGTTTACAATCTTATACTAAAATTTTGCTAGGTAATAACGAAGTTCTGTTCAGAGCGCATTGCTCAATATGCTTTCGAGTATGCTTATCTAAATAACAGAAAGAAGGTGACTGCTGTACACAAAGCAAACATTATGAAGCTTGCAGATGGTTTGTTCTTGGAATCTTGTCGAGAGGTTGCCACAAAGTATCCTGGAATCAAATATAATGAAATTATTGTGGATAACTGTTGCATGCAGCTTACTTCAAAGCCCGAGCAGTTTGATGTCATGGTATGTATACTTAAAATTTGACCCTGAATCCCAATTATTTATCCACTTTGGTTGGCATGCTTACGAGTCCAGCACCTGTTCAATTTTTTTAAAAAAAATTTAAAACTTTGTGCCATTAGTTTATTGGTAAAATGAACAACTCTTTAATTCAATTGTGACCAATTTGTATGTTTTGTATTTCCTTTTATTTCTTTGGGGAATTAGTGCCAACTACCATGAGTTCACCTGTTGTTTAACTTGTTAACTTTTGCAGTTCTGCCATGGAAATCACTGGATAAATGAGTAGAACCGGAATAGACTGTAAATAATTGTAACCAAAGATAATATATTTTTGAGTATTTTTTCCTTTTTTTACGAGGTTCTCAATTGTGGGTTAAACCAAAAGATGATATTTTAAAGCAAATAAATAGGAGTGAACCTAGCCATTTTTTTCCTGGGGGGTGGGGGCACAATTTATAGTGCTGCGAGTAATGTTTTAGTTGTATTATCAGATGAAGTATCTCTTTCTTTATTGAGTTTTCAACAGGGCACCCTGCAAAAAATACATTGGGAACAAGGAAAGAAACAGTAGTCGAGTAGGACTTTTCCCCAGAAATGGTGATGGCATCATAATTATTTTAACAGTTTCCCTAGTTTGGTCTAATTATATGAGAGGGTTTATATGATAAATTAGTTCTTAATTTTTGTGATTTGAAAAGGCTGGACGGTTTATTTAATTTTTTGATCAAATTTTAGTGGAGGAGCATTGGAAATAGCCATATTATGGCAGTTGTAAAGAAATATATACTTATTAGCTATATCCTTTATCCCTCCGAGGAAGTATAAGAAATGGATTTGTAATAATGAATTGAAAAGGCACACGCATTCTGCCTTTTCTATTGGTGCTATCGCGAAAATAAGAAAACATTGAAGGAGGTTGCTGATTAACATGATAATTCTTTCTCGCAAGTTATTTGTCCTTTTCCTAGTCAATTTGCCTTTGATTTTGAAGTTTATGAACACTATTTCCACTTGCAGGTAACCCCTAATCTTTATGGAAATCTTGTTGCAAATACAGCGGCAGGCATTGCTGGAGGCACTGGTGTCATGCCCGGAGGTATTACTATTACTAATTTGTTGAAACTCTAGAGTTTTCATTTGATTATGTTGTGCCATTTTTCTTATCAAATAGTACCTTACCTTGCTATCATATAGTCATTGTTGTTGTGAGATGTGTGAGAGTGATTACTGCTCAGAACTGTTGACTCTAGATCTAGCGTGTACTAATCATGTTCGTCTAGTTCTTTCATACGAACCAGGAACATTTTTCATTCATTAAAAACTCTGCCAAAATATAGTGACTGATTAAATTAGAGATTGTATATTCACTGAAAAGAAAAATATAGAGGTGGTGTAGAAATCAAACTGGAATTCATATATCTTCCTCAACAGGTTGCAGTATGGAGGCAACAGCAGCCATTGTGGGGTAATGGAGTTGTCAAATGGTAATGACAACGTAAGAGCAGTGAAGTCAGTAAATAGACATTTTACTCTTCTAAAGTGAACAGTTCACTTCGGATGATAAAGTAAGATATTTTCGACCATTAGTGAAAAATCAACCTTCACTATTATATTGAATGTATAGTAAATCATAAATGTATTGAGATATCAATAACTGATTTCTCATCAATGGTTGAGGTCTAGAATGAGAGTTCACTTTAGAGGAGTCAAATAATGGAGATGGGTTAGACTCTGGTGGCGGCAGTGCTGTTGGTAAGATGGAGATTTTAATAAAAATATCAGATAGTGCTATTGGTCCTTTGTGTTGGACCTGTGGATTGAATTTGTGGAAGGCTGTGTAGATAAAAGTGATTATTATTGAGTAAAGCCACTTATTTATAAGCTTGAAAATCTAAAATCATGGATGAAATGGTTTTGCAGGTAATGTTGGAGCTGAACACGCTGTATTTGAACAAGGTGCTTCAGCAGGAAATGTTGGTAAGGATAAAGTAGTAAAGGACAAGAAAGCCAACCCCGTGGCACTCCTCCTTTCGTCTGCAATGATGCTTAGACATCTCCAGTTTCCTGTATTCGCTGAACGATTGGAAAGTGCTGTGAAACGAGTCATTTTAGAGGGCAAATACAGGACAAAGGACCTTGGAGGGACAAGCACCACCCAAGAGGTTGTTGATGCAGTGATAGATGCATTACAATAATTATACATTCACTTGCTCATATACCAAATGAAGTTAGCATTGCAAATTCTTCGCTAATTATCGGTAATGTTTTGCACCCTTTGTAGATGAAATCTCCAAATTTTCGTCTTTAATAATGTTTATCCAACACATAAAATGGCGCGGTAAGAATTTTGAAGAGAGCGTTGTCTATTTGCCAAGAATAATCTGTTGAGATATGAAAACTGTTAAAACTGAGTGTATTATCTCAATAATGTAGTTTATGGGGGGTTTTTCATGCTATAGAAACAAACAAGAAATTTTTAGTGCAAACAAAATAACGTGTTACCTATTGAACTTTTTTTTATGGTTTCTCCAATTATAAAGGTATACATGGAAAATTAGTAACAGGATAGCATATTTCCTATCTTCCCTATTTTGAAGAGATGAGGAGTGCTAACAACACACTTTGCTAACGGTGAGTACTACTGTCACTCTTCTCCCTTTCTCATTCACATCCCTACTCATAGGCTCATATGTTAATATTACATCCTTACCTCTGTAAGGCCGAACACATGTTTGACGGGATTGTGGGATGATAGCTGACATGATATAGACATGCATTATTCAGGCACATGTGCTTTTGGGGCCATCTTTTGATGATGACTTTAGGTTTTATTGCTTGAATTGTTAAAGTGATAGATGTAATGAAATATGAAATAGAATCTAAAAAAATGTTTTCCTTTAAAATTCGCTTATGAAGAGGAATGCATTTTGCCATTTTGTAATGAGCAAAGCCATCCCCTGCTTCTGTGTTAGAAATTAGTAGGTAATTTAGCCAAATTCTAACCACCCTAGGGAGAAATTAGTTCAAGTGCCATACATCAAATATTCACCATAACATTCTTAAGATAGAATATGTTACAAGCTTTGGATGAAACTTTGTAACCAAGTCTCCTTAATCCTTACATTAGAATCAGCCCATTTTTTGCAATCCCAAACATTTCTAAAAACACAAGACAAATCAATTGTAACATTCAACACAACTAATAATAATAATCATAATACATAGATTGTATATGTCATACAAACCATTTATTTATTATCGTACAAACCACTGATTTGGATTTGTAGCACTCACAAATTCACACATTTAACATATCAATGATTGTTGGATTGAGATTGGACAATGCAAAAGACAAGATGATTTCGATTTTTGCTCCATAATACCGAGCTTGAATTTTGGACTGTCTGATTTTGGCCCAACAGTCACCGACATACTGACTATATGAATACGTGGAATTTGTGATCGCATGCAATTCAAATCCTACAAACCATGCCCTAATTAATTGACTCACGCCACCCATTGCTCTTAATCTTTTCTCTAATAACAAACTTTTGTACCTTCCCAGTTGAATTAAGAGGCAAATCATCAAACACCACACTCTTAGGAACCATATGAGCATCCAATTGATCTTCACAAAACTTGATAATATCTTCAACATTGGCACTATATCCATCTTTCAATTTCACAATTGCACAAGGTGACCCATCATCATATCTCCCCACAACAGCTGCTTTCAAAACCATTGGATGATTCAACAAAACAGCTTCCACCTCTAATGAACTCACAAACTCACCCTTAGAATAAATAATATCTTTTGCTCTATCTTTCAAATTAAAAGAACCATTAGGTAACTTAACACCTAGGTCCCTAGTCCTATACCAACCATCCCTAAAAGCTTCATCACTCACTTGTGAACTCTTAAGATACCCTGACATTAAAGTATTCCCTTTAAACATAATTTCACCTATGGTTTTTCCATCATAGGGAACACTCTTCATTGAATTTGGATCTTTCACATCAACTTCTACCATCATAAACTCTATAACCCCTTTTTGTTCAAAATAATTTAGTTTTGTAACATCATCATCTAAATTTTGTTTCCACTTTCTTACAATGACTGGACCTAATGCTTCAGTCATGCCATAACCAATATTCACATCAAATCCAAGTTCTGTCACCTTATTAATAATTTTGTATGATGGTAATATACCAGCAACTGTGACACAAACCTTGTGTGAAAAAGGCTTAATAATGTCACAATTAGCAATAATTTCCAAAAGGGTAGGTGCACCACACAAATGTGTTACCTTATGAACATGAATTGCATCAAAAATATCTTTTGCTGAAAAATTATTTCTTAGGAAAATGTTTGTGCCACCAAGAGCAGGCATTGACCAAATGAAACACCATCCATTGCATCTAAACATGTCAACTGTCCACAGAAACACCGGCATAGGATTGACATCGAAACGAGTAATCGTCGCCAGTGAATTAAGATAAACACTTCTATGACTATAAACTGCTCCTTTTGGAATTCCTGTTGAGCCTGAAGTATAATTCACTGATATGGGATCACATTCATTGCTTGGCGTTGAAATGTTAAATTCTGATTGTCCCTTTTCAAGGAGTTCATTGTAGATTAAGGTACCTTGAGGTATATCTTTCACTAATTGGTCATAATCTTGTATTAGGACAATAAGGGGTGGCTTGGATTTTCTTTGGGAGATTATTTCTGTTGCTTTGAGGGCAGAGTCAATAAGTTCATAATCCACAAATATGATTTTGCAATGCTCTAATTGTGCTAATATAAGTGCTAATGTTGTTGCGTCTAGCTTTGTGTTGAGTGCAGAAATAATAGCACCTGCCATAGGTACACCAAAATGAAGCTCATAGTGTGCTGGAATATTTGGTGCCAATGTTGCAACCTGGTTATATACATAAGAAAGAAATTTGAGGACTTTATATGCATAACAAATTTATTTCTTTTGGAGTATAATGAGCAATTGCATTTTGGTTAAGAAAATTTGTTTCTGAAATTGAGATTGGGGAATTTTGTGTATTTCCCTACAACCAATCATTTTTTACTTTTGAGGTAAACATAACAAAAAAAATTAACCTAAAAAGCGCAACTTCTAGCAAAAAATAAACCAAAACTAAAAGTATTGTATGTTGGGAGTTTTAAGGTTCATAATGTTATTTTTGAGAATGTGAGATTAGGAATGCAACATTTTTATGTTTGTTTTTCGTTTGCTCTCATTCATGTGTGATTATTTTATTATAGCATTCTCAGAAATGTGAATGTTATTTACACATGATTTTTACACTTGTTATTCACAAAGGGTGGAAATTTAATATTCTCATGAGAATAAATCTCGACAATTACTATAACTTCTCGCTCCTACTCACATTTAATTGAAATTAAATAAATTTTGTAAACATGAGTAGAAATGTTATTCTTAAAGATAATATTTTTGAAGATATCATTTCAAGGAAGGAGCATAATCTCATACTTCGAAAGTAACACATCAACATGAAGAATTTGCTCTAGTAATAAAAAGATAATATTTGGATTTAAGAGGTTATGGGTTTGAGTTTCTCTGGTATTTTTGAATAGGCATGGCAATGGGGCGAGTCGAGGACGGATATTGCCATCTCCAAACTCAAACTCATAAAGTTCGGGTATCCCCAAATCCGTTCCAATTCTTAATGGGGATGAAAATTAAAATCTCAAACTCATATCCAATGGGGTTTGGATATTCCCGTGGTTTTCGGGTATCTTCATTCCGCTCTACTTTCATATAAATTTGAGTTGTACTTTATTGTATTTTTTATTAAAAAAATAGTTTAAAATAAAAAATGATTTTGTTTCAAGAATATTTATACATAGAAAATAAATAGAGAAAATAAATTGATATTCAACTTAAAACTATGAATGTAATAATTTAAAATAAAATAAAATAAAATATGAATGCAATATAGAGATTATATAAGGATTTATAATTTCTAAATGATAAAATGTAATTTGATATAAGCGGGGTGGATTCGAGGTGGGTATCAATATCCCTATTATCCGCCCCAACCCCAACTTTTAAAATCGGGAAAAACTCAAATTCGAATTCAAACTCAGTCAACTCAGATTTTTCCCCTTCAAAATCGGGACAGGACAGGTGGGTATCCGCGGGTATGGGTTATTTTGCCACGCCTATTTTTGAAGAGAGGTAAATAAAAGTATTTTTGTAAGTGCTTTAAGAGCATTAAAGTCTTCTCTATGTTAGATCGGGGCACTATCTTTTTATCTTAAATATTGCCATGTTTTATTAGGGCACTCACATTCATCCGACTCACTTTAATTCTTTAAAAGGATGTCTCACTTAAATTTTATATTACTGCACCCGCTGAATTAAGACGTGACTCAGCAAATGCACACAACTATGTCTGGTCCAATATTGTGTGTTGAGTGTCTGACGGTTAGAGGCCTCAAATTTTGAGGCCTTACAATAATAATTATATATTATCAATTTTTATTAAATAAGGTGTATATTAATAGATTAGTGATAAATTATAATATTTATGTGTATAATTAAGATTTTCTGTTTAAACTTCAACATTGTCATTTACAATTTAAATAGATAATATTTTTTTAAAAAAAGAAGTTATTTTTTAATATAAGTTCATTTTTAATATTCAAATAGACTTTCAAATAGTTAGAACCGATCATACACACAACTGCATAGATTTAGGTTCAAACTTAAATAAAAACGTTGAATTTAACAATATTGATATTCAACTATGACTTATTAACTTACAAAATTTTATATGAAATCCTAGTTCCAGAGAGATCTGTGTTAATGTCAGCCACAATTGAATATCTTATCATAAACCTTCTATGTGGACTTCTCATATTGAAGACATTCAAATGGCTTAAAATAAAGTTTTTTAAAGACTATGGACTTTCCATTTGAATAACGTATTTTTTTAAGGAGTTTTAATAACGTGCTTTTTCATATTGACGTAAAGTTTGGTATGAAACAAAATGTCAACATCAACTAACTCAGTCGTAGAATAGAAGACAGCAAAGTAATCATATTAAAATATGAGTCTGAATAGTGTTGAACACGGTATGCATGTATTGTCCCATTTTCCATAAATACACGCTTATAGAACGGATTCAACCGCAGGACACTTTAACAGTTAAGGACCGTTCGATTATTATTGTGTGACAGAAATTGTTTTCAGTAATTTATGATTGAGTTATAAAATAGTGTGATTTTCTACAACAGAGAATCTAAATCCCTTATAGAATTAGAATTATTTTAGATCATGAAAAAATAATAATGAAACTTCTGACCCAAAAAAAAATAAAAATGAAACCATTCACTCCAAATTCCTTCCAAAGATGCACCTCATATTCAAGAATAAATGTTGTTTTACGCACTAATTTTCTACTCGTATTTTAAATGGACATTTGCTTAAGTACTAGTGGATGGCAGGATAATTAGTGTCTCTTGAATTAGTCGGTTATTGGACTGAATATGAAGTATTTGAAAAAAAATCTTTTACTCGTATTTATCACTTTCATAAATAGAAATTTAAGATAGATAAATTGAAAAAAAAATTAAACTCGTTTGTAACATTGTAAAATATTCATCCAATATTAAGATTTGTCGTTTTTAACAGAAAAAATGGTGATAAGTCGTATTAGTTCTTTGATGGTGTTAAATTGATAATGTAATAGTGTGTGAAATTTTGTAAATATTGTCAAATTTTGTAGCTACAATTTTTTATTTATTTATAAGGATTTTGTTTGCTTGATCATTATTATGATATGACAATAATTAGCTAGTAGGTAATTTTGGTGAAGTTAAATATTTATAATGATTTAAAGATTAAAAGAAACTCCACTCAAATTACTTCTAAAGTATATTAAGCTAAAAGGGCTTTAAGGGGTCTGCCCTTTAAGAGGCGGATCCATTTATTCTTGATTATTAATTTTTTTTAGATTTTAAATAATTTTTTTATATTGTGAGCTTATTCTCTTTTTCTTCAATCAACATTGTCCACAATTGGCACCTTAAAAAAATTATGTTTAAAATTTAAATAAAATTAATAATTGTAAATAAGTGGATCCACCCCTTAAATAGCCGACCCTTTGAGATTCTTTTTACGGCTCTAAATTATTAAGCATCGCGTTCTTAGGAACATATTGTAAGCTAGCTATAACTTCAAGCTTTCACATGATCGTGTGTTTTGCACCACATTACCAAACAACCTGTAAAACTTTACCTTATGAATAGAGAAACGATGTTTCTAGACATCAAACAATCGATGTCAAGTGGTTAAGTGTTTTTGTGTATATTTTTAAAATATGTGTAAGATATAGAAAATAAAAAAGAGAAATATACAAATAAATATATACGGTGTTGCATATAGTATAATTATTTTAAATTCAATTAACATAATTGTTATAATTATATACACACATAAATTAAATTCTGATGATGGAGGAATTACATAATCTATTGTCAAACTATAACATAATATGTGTAATATATATGTACCCTAAATATATAATTAATGAATAAACATTTCTCTATGTATATTAATAGTATGGTCATAATAAAATATACTTAGGGTGCGGTCATGTAATATTATATATTGTCAAATTTAAATTGCATTGATTTATGTCCAAACAAATTCCATTGATATATTATTGATACATTATACTTCGTTATGAAAAGAGAATAGAAGATAACTAGCTTTAGGTGAAATGAAACTCAATCAATGAAAGATTATGCAAGGAAAAAGAAAATTATACAAACTAATTAATATAATGAGGAGGTTAATTAATGGAAGATATCAATGAAACTTACAATATCACCATTAGAAATTCCTAAGTTGACCAAAGCAGAAGCAAGTTTGAGACATCTTTCATAGGTTTCTCTCCAAGAAAATCTAACATGATCATTGTAGATGATAGAAACCTTATCACCATACAAAGTGGCTGCTCTTTCTAGGAAACTAATTGGTGTCAAAGGAATGTTTAAGCCTTTAGAGCACTCAACTAAGTCTTGTTTCATCATAACGTTCTCAAAGGTTTTCTATAATGTTATATTATGCTTGCAACATATATATAGAGGTAGAGCACTAACTATTTAGAGCTGTCAAAATGAACCGTCTATATTTTAATATAAGTTGGACAACCTATACGAGTCAAAAGATAATTGTAATTTTGGGCCGAGACCAATTGGACAAAATAAAAAATTGGTTGGATTGAGTTAGGTCGGCCCATATGCGAGCTTCGACCGGTATAATACTACTGATATCTTGAAAATTGCTCTTTAAGTCTCTACGTGATATTTTCAAACCTCTCAAAATTCATTTTTACTTTTAAATTTAGTTCGAAAATTACATTATGGTTATCATTCCACACTCTATGTCAGTGTTTTAAAAACCGAACCGGCCATCGAACCGGTGAGGGTACTGGTTCACTGGGTCACTGGTCGAACCACTGGGTCACTGGTCGAACCACATGACAAAATCGGATAACTCGGTTGAATAAACTGGTCTCTATAACAAAACTATATAGTTATTAAATCGATGGAATCGGATGACTAGATCTCTAAGAAAATCATGACACAAAAAAGTTGAAAATTTTAAAATATCATAATTTTACAAGTTCACTCATTAAATTTAGATTCTAAACATAGTCATGACATGCAATTTAGTCTAATAGTGAGGGATTTGATAGTATGTACGAGGTCTTAGATTTGATCATAAATTAAAATTAAAAAAAAAAAGAGTTGAAAAATTAAATCAACACAACGCAAATAATAAACAAAATCTAAAGTCTATTGAAAAAAAAAAATTAAAAGTAATTGTGCTCTTAAAAAAATTCAAATTAATGATGAAGTTTGTTTTCATTGAAAAATAGTATAATACAAAAATATATGTATGTATTATATATAATACAAAGCAAAAAATAAAAACAAACGACTATTGTAGCATAGTGGTAATGTGCCTTACTTTGCATCCAAAGGTCAAGGGTTAAATACTCACAATTGACATTTTCCCTATATTTTTACACATAAATGGAAATGCATGTTATGTCCAAAAAAAAAAAAACTAGAATAACAAAATTTATAAAAAAAAAAATTCTAAAAAAAGGTTAAAAAAACGCAAAAAAAAAAAATAAAAGAAAAAAAATAAAATTTGAATTGAACCGTCCGGTTCGAATAAACCGCTGGTTTTCTCCGGTTTGGACCGGTTTATACCGGTTCAGTCCGGTTTGATAACATGGGCGGTCTGATGGTCAGATCAGACCGATTACCCCTCCGATTCTCTGTTCAATCGGTTGGACCGGTCGGTCCGGTCTGATTTTTAAAACACTGCTCTATGCAAATGCTATTGTTTGACATGTGTTTGCTCAAATGGACAAATGTTTTATAGATTTTTTTTGGTACCACCACTCTGGACAAATGTTGAATCAAAAAGTAATTAATTGCATGTGTTTCTTGATATATTAAAAAACAACAGCAACAATAGTGATAGCAAGTATTTTGAATCAAAAATTTTATCTTGGCAACTTAGGGTGGCCTATCAACGCTAGGGGTGGCGAAACAGGCCGAGTCCACCGGGCCGACCCGCTTGACCCGTCATTTTGGCGGGTTGAGCTGAGGTTTTCGGCCCGCTACTTTAAGTTGGCGTCCGTCCCGCCCCACCCCGTTTTTGAGCGGGCATAAACGGAGCGGGCCTAAACGGGGGCGGGCATCTCCGTTTTGCCACCCCTTTATAGTATTTATCGTTTTATCTTATATTGTAAGGAATTACTTATTAACTTAGTTGATGATTCTGATAGTTTAATTAAGCGTAATTGTAAGAAATTGCTTATTAACTTGGTTAACGTTTCTTTTAGTTTAATTATCTCTATTTTCTGCTGCAATCTTCTTTTAATTATCCCTATTATAGTATTATTGTTAGTTTAAAAATAGGAGGTAAGAATTGTAAAGAATTGTGAAGTTATTATAATTCAACCTGTTTAATATTTTTTTAACATTGAATTGTAAAGTTGTAATCCAAATTGTAAAAAAATAATAAAAAATAAGTATTTGGCGGGCATGCCCGCCAATAAACGGGCGGGCTTGAGTTTTGAGCCCGAATACCTAAGTTGCCCCATCCCGCCCACCCCGTTGTTGGACGGGCTTAAACGGGGCGAGCATGCCCGTTTTGCCACCCCTAATCAACGCCAACTGTGTTAGGCCTCCAAAAATATTTAAAAAATTATTTAATGAAATTTCTTAAATTCATTTTTGAGATAAAAGAAAAAGGTCTAATATAATACTACATCTTATCTAAATTAGTTTTTTCTCTACAAAAATCCATTATTTCATTATTGATTAAGAAAATATGAAGCAAAATTAATTATATTAATTTAATAAAGGGTTAATAGGTCGTTATTCCCCTACTAAGTGGGTATAATTTGCATTATCCTCCTACTAAAAATTCCTTTAAGTTTTCCCCTTACAAAGTATTTTATTTTTATTTTCCCCCCTTGTCGCCCTTTGGATGCAAAGAATTTGTACTTTTTAAATCAGTTGAACAGAATAACCGATTTAAAAATCATAACTTTTTAAATCGGTTGAACAAATTAATTGATTTAAAAAGCGCACCCAAGGGGTGAAAACAAAAAACATTACTTTGCAAGAGGGTAAACTTAAAAGAATTTTCAGCAAGAATAACACAAAACATGCCCAATTAGTAAGGGGTAACAATTTATTAACACTTTAATAAATAACTTTATATTTTGAAACATATGAAAAGTAACACTTAGTTGAATATCAAATATATCTAAATAATCTAATCTTAATTATAGATTAGATACATTATATATTCAATAAATTTAAAAAATGAAAATTTATTTAACTTCTTTAACCGGTGCTATGATGCATTATTTAACATTTCTTTTTATCTAATCGTGTCTCACGATGCCACTTCACTGTATTGGTGAGAAGAGATTGGATGAACAGGTACGTAAAAGTTGTCTATACGCTATAATTATAAATAATAATATATGGTGATGGTGAATTACCAAGTCAGAGGCATTTAGCAAAAATTAATTAATGTGTTTCATATTATCATGTTGTCACTTTTTTGACAAAAAACAAAACATTCAGATTAATTAATTAAATCTAACGTGTCGAAGGCGTATGTTGATTTATGACGCAATTGTAGTGATCAATGGAACAAACATCATCTGCTGATTAATTTATTTGATCCTATATTGCATCATATCATAGAGACATTTTGGTTTCATCCCTTCATCAAACATTAGTTGATGATATATCTTTCTTCTATCTCGAGAAAGGATCCTCTCAAGTTGAAAATCAAATTGAGGAAATAAAGTGTGCTTATATAAATAAATTAATAAAAGTTAATATATTTGATTTAGATATTACGTTAAATAAATATATTAATTTTTTTTTACGATGAATTTAATGGTTTTCTAGTGTATTTTTTTACAATAGTTTTCTAGTATTAATCTCTATATATATTGTTAAATTATGCGTTGTCCGTTCCTCAAATGGTGCATGTGCCGTGTGTAGATGTGTGTATTTGTCTCTTTTTTTTTTTACCGTCAGTTTAATCTGGTTTGAAAGTCAATTCTGACATTAAGTGGTTTCAGTCCTCTTCCGATCTTTTTAATACCCCAACATTTGAAATTGAAATGACTAAAATGCCCTCATATATAAATTAAAAGAGTGAAAAATTTATCACTTTTACCATTTGCAAACAAAGTGTACCGAGAGAGCAGAGAAAGTGAGTTTACCGGCACACTTGTGTAAAAGTATACCGGTATGTAAACTTGCATACCGGTACAGTTGGTTTGAGTGTACCGGTATGTATATTCATACCGGTACACTTTTGTGCGACTGTACCGGTATGCATATTCATACCGGTACACTTTTGTGCAACTGTACCGGTATGCATATTCATACCGGTACACTTTTGTGCAACTGTACCGGTATGCACATTCATACCGGTACACTTTCAATGACTGTACCGGTATGTATGTTCATACCGGTCCAGTTGAAGATTTATTTTTTTTCTTTCTAAAAATTAATTTTTTTTTTCAGTGGTGCGCACCAGAGGACGAGACGGTAGAATTCGACGTATGGGAGGGACTAGTCGTGGCGATCATCGTGAGCGCCAGGCAGAGGATCAGCCTGTGCCGGAGCAGCCTGCGGCTGTGGGCTGGCCTGGAGGTCCCATTGATACCAGACTTCTGACACGATACGAGCAGCATGTATCTCGTCATGTATGGTTTGATCAGGTAACTAATTGTTTATTTTGTTATTATTTGTTAAGTTATATTGATGAAGTTATATCAACAGTAGTGTTAAAATATTATTGATAATGTTTTTTTTTTAAATATATGCAGGATCGTCCACTTTTGAGGATAGCATCTTTAGGAGCAAAGTTAGCTAGTTGGGTTTCTGATCAACGTCCACCAGTTATTAAAAATTGGTTGGAATTGTCTGGATTGAGCTGGCTTGAGCATACGAGTTTGACAAAGGTTGATCCAAACCTTTTAGCAGCATTTATTGAGAGGTGGCATCCGGAGACATCGTCATTTCACATGCCATTTGGTGAAATGACGATTACACTCGACGATGTGTCATGTCTGTTGCATCTGCCTGTTAGGGGTAATTTTTACACTCCGATATCAGTTAGCATGGAAGAAGCTGCATCACTTGCAGCAGAGTTGTTGGGGGTCAGTATTGAGAGCGCATTGGTAGAAACTTCAGAGCAGAGGGGTGGATATTTTTCTCAGCAGTGGCTATATGAGTGTTATAAGAATAATTGCCAACACGGGAGATTTGTTTTTGCTGGTAGGGCGTGGATGCTGTTGTTGGTTGGATGTACTATTTTCACGGATAAAAGCTACACGCGCGTGGACGCAAAATGGCTGCCTATGTTTAGAGATTTATCTGCATGCCATACATATTCTTGGGCCAGTGCTGCGTTAGTTTGTTTATATGATAACTTGAATGATGCCTCCATGTTCTCCACAAAGGCTTTTGCAGGGTACGCGACACTTCTACAGGTAACATTTCTTTTTCGGTACTGTAGATGTTATTTAATTTTGGACATTTTTGTATGCATATTGCATGTTTAGAATGTAATTTAGTATGCGATTTTTTTTTTAGTATTTAATATTTTTTTTCGTTGCATAGACATATTTTTTATTTTTGTTGTAACAGTGTTGGATTCACGAGTATTTCCCTGGCCTTGGTCGGCGGGGGGATGCGGATTCCGGGTTTTCTTGTAATGCACCCGGTTTCCCTCGAGCTATGCGATGGAGATATAAGCAGGGGAAACTGAAGGTTCATGAGTATCGACCGATCATGGATGCACTGACCCCGTCTGATGTGATTTGGCGTCCGTTTGAAGATCACAGGGGTATTAGACCTTATGACCCGATTTGTATGTATAGTGGTTATCTGCGTGGTTGTGCGGTAGTTCCTCATTTGCCTGAGAGGTGTGTTAGGCAGTATGGATTCTTACAGTATATACCACCACCACCACCTTCAGCTCCTGCCACTGCTGTCATTGATAGCGATTGGATCGGTTATAATATTTCTGTTGATCAGATCCTTCAGGCGACACGTGCAGCGACATATCCTGCTGAGGCTACAGATGATTATCTGCCGTGGTACTATACGGTGTCACATCCTATATTATGTCGCCCTGTTGATGGACCACATGGAGTACAGTCAGTTCCCCAGTATGTGCCAGTACAGCAGCCAGCACAGCAAGATGATCCGATACCAGAGGATGCACCACGAGGCGAGCATTATTGGAGACATGAAGCTGCTACCGCGCTTGAGAGATATATCACTAAGATTGACGCTCAGAGAGAGGATGACGCCTTTTATGATCTTTTTATGGCATTGGATATTTGCCAAGGTGTAGAGGTTGATCCTGATCATTATGTGCCTTGATGCATTTGCTTCTGTACTTTTTTTTTTTAGCATTATTGGATATTTGCTTGTGATCTTATCTATGTACTTTTGTGAAATTTTTGTTACAGTTATTTCTTGCACTTGTTTATTTACGTAAATTATTTTCATGTCCTAAAATAATCACACGATTCAAACCAAAAAAGCAAATAACCACATTACGCTATGTGTAATAATCTTTAATATAAGTTTACTAAAACGATTGATGATGTGTATATAAATGATGTCATCTATCATAAAATTAAACAACTAAAAGTATCAAATTTAGATTCAAAATTAAACAACTACGATTCGAAATCAAACATCCACAACATCACGAGGATGATTAACCGGAGGATTTAAAAGTTGCCAAAATTGTAGTCGTCCAGTTAATCTTTTGATCCAAGATTCTGCCTCAGGTGAACAATATTTTTTCCAATCAGGGTTCACATCGGGCAACGGAAATCCGGGATTCATATTTACCTATAAGAAAAACAAAATAAGTTCAGGTTCGTAGAAAATAAAAACATAATAATTATTTTGAAAATTGATATGTTTAAGTTTAAATTCATATTTACCTGAACCCAATGATTTCCATCGACATAACCGATACAGAAAAACCTTGCTGAAGGGGAATATGATCTCATCATAGGAAAGAAAGTCGTGCTAGGTTTACCCAAAGTGACCAAAATGACATTATACCTATTTGCAACCAAGTAACCCATGGCAGGTATGGTGAACCATCTATCTTTTGACTGAGCGCCTAATCCTGATATCTGCAACGATTCTTTCACGAGTTGTATACGTTCGCCGAATAACTTTTCGTACAAACTGATATTACTTTTCAATTCATTGTCTAACTCTCGACGGACCATGGGCCAACCATCCTCTGTGTAACCAAGTAAAGATGCAATAGCTCTAAAACCACAATTTCCATCTGCAATGACTTCAATAATGTGAGCAACATGTGGATGTATATGCTTTGGAAATTGTGACAAATACTTTTGAAATATTTTTTTTTTAGATGTCTGAGATAGTTGCTTCTGAGATGACTGAGATAGTTGCTTCTGAGATGACTGAGGTGGTTGCTTCTGAGATGGTTGCTTCTGAGATGATTGAGATGGTTGCTTCTGAGATGACTGAGATAGTTGCTTCTGAGATGACTGAGGTGGTTGCTTCTGAGATGGTTGCTTCTGAGATGATTGAGATGGTTGCTTCTGAGATGACTGAGATAGTTGCTTCTGAGATGATTGAGATGGTTGCTTCTGAGATGACTGTGATGGTTGTATACACAACCTCTTCGATGCACCTTGTGATTCACGCTCTTCTCTTTCAACATGCTCAAAGAATGACGGATCACGATACACATCATAACCCACCGGTGCTTTGCCTTTATCTTTGTTCTTCACTCCACCTCTAGTTTTAATTTTTTCAGGCGGTGGAATCAAGGAACTTGTATTTGGATAAGCAAGTTCAAACATTTTACTATTTAACGCTCTTTTACCAACAGTATCAAGTGATCGAAATCGACTCCATATTGCATCTATTGCACGACTCATGTCTAACTCATATATATCATCTGTGTCATCCTCTAATGGTTCCTCCATAGTTAATTTCTTCCAATGACCATGAACTGCCTCTAATGGTATCGATTCAGCGCTCTTTATATACCCACCCAATTCACATGCACAAGGCAACTGACATGTTGACCTAAGTATACAACCACAAATGTCCTTGTCGGTTCCAACAATGCCAACTCTCTGAAACTCCTCAGAAATTAGATTCATAGCGGCTCTTGACACAAAGCTTCTTAAATTCTTAAAAAACGGACTGCTATGTAGAGGCTCCGTATAATAAAAACTTTTTTGAAATGATGCCTTCACTTTGCCAACTTGAAGAATTATATTGTCATTCATGGATGTCAAACACTTGAATAAGTCACCTTTGCTATTTCCCAACATCTGCTTCAATTTCCAATGCGATGACTCGACTCTAAATATTAAATTCCACACAAAAGTCAATTAAATGAAGAAAAAAAATAGAAAAAAAATTCAATTTTGAAATTGACATAATCATACCTATTAGTTGTTGTGTTTCCTAAATGCATCACTTTATTAGTCCATGCTGCAACAAATTTTTCCTTGTGAGGGGTCAACCAGGTCTTACTAACATAGTCAAAAAACGTACTTGAGTTAACACATGCTTGCTCAAGCGCATTCAACTGTTGATGATACTCCGCCTCATTTGTACTACGTACAACATTTTGCCATAAATTTTTCACCAACTCTCGCATATCCTTAATTACATGTACGCCGCATCTTCCAGTCACATTTTTGTTTATGTGCCACGTACAAAGCAAATTTACAGTACGTGGAAATACAATTTCAATTGCTTTCATCAAAGCAAGCTCCCTATCGGTCAAAATTACTTGAGGAACATTATTTTGCTTAATAAACAACTGTTTTAACTTCTCTAATGCCCAACAATAATTGTCCGTCTTCTCAGCTTCCAAGTAAGCAAATCCAACATTGAATGTCAATTTGGTTGAAGTTATACCAATAATTTCAAGCAATGGTTGTCTGTATTTATTTGTTTTGTATGTGCAATCCATTTCCAAAACAATTGGAAACAAATTTAACAACTTGATTGAATCTGGATGTGCCCAAAAAATATCACTCAAAATATCAGACCCATCATCTTTTCTTCTATTCCACGTGACATATTTTTTATCATCTAAACATTGCAGCACGTGTTGCATCTCTGATATAGAACCTCTTTCTTGTTTTTGCAGCATGTGTCTTTTTCGATATATTTGGTTGGCATCAACAAGAGAATCTGGATTAATTCTTTTTAAGTCTAAAACGATGTTCCTTGGTGCTACATTACACTTTGACAGATCTTCAACACGTTTATTTTCTTCCACGGTTAAACGCGCCTTACGAGGATGACCTGCATATTTTTTTATTTATTTTTGAATTGCAAAGATAAATATAATATATTATGAAAAAAAATAACATTACAAATAAGAGAAACAAGGATGACCTGCATATTGATCAGGTAGTCCGTGATTGTGAACTCCACATTTAACCTGAACTTTCCATCCCGAACCATCTGTTGAAGGTGTGGCTCTAACTTTGAATGGACAATTACATTTTTTTGTTGCTGTTGACGTAGAACTTTTCGAAGAGTCATATTTTCCACCTCTATCACAGCCCAAAATTAATTTGTCATTTCTTCCTCTTATTCCATTCTTTGTATCTGATCTAGTAATTATTATACTCACTTTATTGTCAATTCCAACATCTTGTGCCCATGTTATAACATCATCTCGTGTATTAAATTTTTCGTTGGTCGTAAAAAAAGCTGTGGTATCTACTGATATTTGATCTGCATCGCCAGTTTGAGCCATATCTGTTGTACAAAAAAAAAATAATAAAGTTTTAAAAAAAGTGAATAACAATAAAGTTTTAAAATTTTTTAAAAAAAAAAAAACCTGTACCGGTACACTTTTCCAAAGTGTACCGGTACAGTTTTCGAACAACATACCGGTACAGTTTTAAAAGTGTACCGGTATGTTATTCTAACTTAACTACACCGGTGCTCTTTTTAAAGTGTACCGGTGTGTTCTGGAAAATTTAAAATACCGGTATACTTTTAAAAAGAGTACCGGTGGATTATGGAAATTGAGAATACCGGTATACTTTTAAAAAGTGTACCGGTGTCGCTTTAACTCTGAAAAATACCAAAAAAAATAAAATTTTAAAAATAGTAAAATAACAATATTATATAAATAGTAACATAAGGGTAAAATAGAAATATTTAAAAATTTGTAGGGGTACAGAAAAGATTGTTGGGGTAGGAAAAAAAATTTTCACATCATCTGCTGATTAATTTATTTGATCCTATATTGCATCATATCATAGAGACATTTTGGTTTCATCCCTTCATCAAACATTAGTTGATGATATATCTTTCTTCTATCTCGAGAAAGGATCCTCTCAAGTTGAAAATCAAATTGAGGAAATAAAGTGTGCTTATATAAATAAATTAATAAAAGTTAATATATTTGATTTAGATATTACGTTAAATAAATATATTAATTTTTTTTTACGATGAATTTAATGGTTTTCTAGTGTATTTTTTTACAATAGTTTTCTAGTATTAATCTCTATATATATTGTTAAATTATGCGTTGTCCGTTCCTCAAATGGTGCATGTGCCGTGTGTAGATGTGTGTATTTGTCTCTTTTTTTTTTTACCGTCAGTTTAATCTGGTTTGAAAGTCAGTTCTGACATTAAGTGGTTTCAGTCCTCTTCCGATTGCAGTTGCAGGAAATCGAACCGTGATCCTCCATACCAAGTTCAGCGTCAATCACCATTAAACCAACTAACCATCGGTTGTGTTGTGCATCTATCTCCTTTGAAATGAGGAAAATGATAACAATTTGACTCTAGAGTCCACTCCTTGTTGGGCTGAGGGATGGCAGCCCAGTTCCCTTTCTCTACCCACAAAATTGGAAGATTTCTTTTCCCACCCCCCGGGACTCTTTTTCACCCCCCTTAAATCTCAGTTTGTCCCTTGACTTTTTAAAAATTTGGAAGCAAAAGTTCGGTGGATGCGTACCGATCTTTATGAAAAGTTCGGAGGACGCGTACTGAACGAGCTGGGGATCGGTAGACGTCCACCGAACTAGATGTTTATAAACCAGACACACCAGGTTTCTTCCTCATTTCTTCTTCTTCACAAACACACAATCAAAATCTCCATACGAGGAAATTGCGCGATTCCGTCCATTTGGGGGTTGAAATCAACATTGGAAGCTTGGCAAACTGTTTGTAGACGCATTAGAAGCTCAAAAACAAGGTAAATTTCAAACTCTACCGTTTATTTCACGCACACATAGCTGCTAGGGTCGTAGGTTTCTGACACCGTATCGTTCGGTACACGTCTACCGAACTATTTGAAAAACACGGTAGACGCGTACCGAACTTTTCTGAAACATGAAGAACAAAAGTTCGGTGGATGCGTACCGAACTTTTGCGAAACATAAATCAGGTTGCAGCGCTCTCTGTAACTTGATGAAAATGGATGAGTAAGCAATTTTAGAGTTTGTATGATTGGTTTGTTTAGGAATTGACTCATATTAATTGTTATTGCCTTAATTAGTGAGCATAGTATGATTTATAATTGCTTAAATTATGGATTGCATTATTGATGGACTCAAATGACTTATTAATTTTTTTTTTTTATCGTTTGTTGTAGTTATGGCCGATGAAGCTAAACCTCCGGACGAGTGTAGAGAAATAGTAGCGGCGGAGCCTCAAGTATCGCCAATAAGAGTGGATACAAGGTCTCATTTTGTGACGGATAGAACTTTCGAAAACAAAGAGGTTTTGGTTGAGTGGGCTCGCGACATAGCTCTTCCGTTACGATTTTCAATTGTCATTGCAAGATCCGATAACGGCAAAGGTAGTAGGAAGCCGTTCATTGTGTTGGGTTGCGAAAGGGGCGGTACATACAAACCAACGGGAAAGAAGGTAAAATTTGAAGAGACGTGAACGCGGAAATGTGAATGTCCATTTCGCCTACGAGGTTACTTCCATGCAACGGGGGAATGGCATGTTATTGTTGTTGATGGCATGCACAACCATGTGCTTGACAAAGCATTGCAAGGTCATCTCATCGCGGGTCGTTTGAAACCGGTAGAAAAACAACTTCTATCGGAAATGACAAAGAATTTGGTCCCGCCGAAGAACATCATTTCTACGTTGAAAGAGAGGGATCCGAAGAATGTGACGGTTGTGAAGCAAGTTTACAACGCACGTTATAGATTAAAACAAAGAGCGAGGGCGACAAGGACGGAAATGCAACATTTGCATAAGTGTCTTGACGAAAACAACTACTTTTTTAAAGCTCGAACCGATGGTGAGTCCGAGTTTGTTCAAGACATTTTCTTTGCACATCCGAAATCCGTATGTTTGTTCAACACTTTTCCCACTGTTTTGATTATGGATTCTACGTATAAAACGAACAAATACGGAATGCCTTTGTTTGAGTTAGTTGGTCAGACCTCGACTGATGAAACCTTTAATATTGGGTTTGCATTTATGAGTAATGAGAAGGAAGAAAATTTCACATGGGTCCTTCAACAATGTGTTTGTCTGTTAAGGAACAAGTTGAGGCCGAAGGTTGTTGTGACTGACAGGGATGCGGCACTAATGAGTGCAGTTGCCACCGTATTTCCGGACTCGGCTTATATGGTTTGTACTTTTCATGTGAAGAAAAACATGGTTGAGAAGTGCAAGACACTTTGCAAAATTAAAGACGGTGAAAATGTGAAGCAAAGAGATGTCTGGACGGAAGTGTCGAAAGCTTTTGATGATATACTGTACTCGCCTGATGAGGAAGCTTATGTCGCGGCCGTTTTACAATTTAGGAAGCAATGTGCAAGGTGGCCAAGATTCTTGAAATATGTCGAGACGACTATTTTGGACACAGATAAAGAGAGGTGTGTCAGTGCTTGGACTGACAAGTTTTTGCATCTCGGCAACACTACCACAAATAGAGTGGAAGGTTCTCATGGTGTGTTGAAGAGCTACTTGAAAGACGGCCACGGCGACTTAGCCACCAGTTGGGAAGCGATCGGCAAAATGTTGATTAATCGCATCAATGAAAATCAAGGAACTTTCGGTAGGAATTTGTCTGTTGTGAAGCACACCTTCAAGGATCATTACTTGTATTCGTTATTGATTTTCAAAATTTCAAGACCCGCCTTGAATCATATACACAAACAAGAAAAAAGAGTTGAAGAATGCGGCACGGATAGCAAAAAATGTGGTTGTGTGATGAGGTTTACTTATGGGTTGCCATGTGCATGCTTGATTGCTAAGAAGATGGTTCACAAGTTGCCTATTCGACTGGATGAGGTTAATGCACATTGGAAGAAGTTATGCTTTTTGGAGGATGATGGTGGTTCGTCCGACGACGACGATTATTCTTGCTTGGCCGAATGTGAAGCTATTCAGGTACATTTAATTAATGATGATAATTTAATTTACGCACTCACAATAACACTTTTTTGCGCTACTCACATTATTTTTTTGCGCTACTACATAATTTACGCGCACACATTATTTTTTTTTGCGCTACTCACATTATATTTAATTTACGCACTCACGTTATTTTTTGCGCTCGTAATTTCATTTTCCGGTCATTAACAATTAATTAATTTTTTTTTTTTTGTAGAAACGTTTGAAGCGAGTTGGCGTTTGCATGAAGGATGAGATAAGAAATCACCTTCGTGAAATTGCTTTTCCGGAATCGACGTTTTTAAAAGCTCCGGAACACAACGCAATATCTAAAGGTGCTAAAAAGAATAAAGGGAAGGCGAGTTCTCGCACCACTAGGTCCACGACCCGAGAACCGTCTCGTTGGGAGCATGTCGATAAATACTTTGAGGCTACTCAAGAATCGCAAACAAAACCGTCGTCGTCGTCAAAGAAGAGGTCAAGTGCAAAATCTAAGCATACGGTGAGCGACATTCCTCCTACGCGTAACATACCACGCATTGATGAAATGCCGAAGTTTATGCGCCCTTATATAGATGACATTGTTGATGTGATTGGTGACGGATTTTGTGGATATCGTTGCGTTGCGTTGGATTATTGTGGTAATCAGGACGATTATGAGTTGATCAAATGCCACATGCTTAAGGAGTTGAATTCGCACAAGGAGTTGTATAAGAGAGTCTTTGTACATGAGAGGCGTTTTAATTTCATCAAAGATGCATTGCACCCTCCAAAAAGACGAGTCCTTCCTGGTCATGTTGCACCGATGGATAAATGGTTGACATTTCTGGATATGGGACACATTTTGGCTACTCACTACAACAAGGTTATTGTGGAGTTGACAGCCCCTGGGGACAGAGTATCAGAAACATTTTTCCCATTGCGTGGAAGTCCACCTTCGGATCCCGAGAAGAACATTCTTTGTCTTGGTTTGGTTCCTGGCCACTTTCTTCTTGTCAAGTTGAAAGAGGGATGTCCATTGCCACGCACATGCCTCGAGTGGAGGAATTATCGGTCCGAAGAAGCCGCTGCATGGGAGTATCCGTTCATGGAACGTCAAAGCACTTTTGCCGAACTTTTGGAAAAGGAGATGAAAGATGTTAGGAAGAAAATACTCACGGGAGTTGGTTCGAGTAGTGATGATCCGTTTATTTGTTGATGTTATTTGCGAGGTTATTTGTACTTCGATGTTTTGGAATTGTTTTGGGTTGTATGATGCATATTTTAGGCATTGTCACTTTACATTGTATTTACGCCATCACATTTTGTTATATACGATAACTAGTTTGGTTATGTTGTTTCGGACTTTTTGCGATGTACAACTTATATAATGCATTAAATATAACTTAGTCGTTTCAATTATAATGTTGTTTGAACTGTTGAATTGTTTTAAAATAGGTGTCGAACTCCTTTTATAAACCGAGTTGGCCTATAAATGTTGCAGATTTTGCCTGCTATCAGGTACGTGTACTTCGGTACACACGTACTGAAGTTTTGTTAATTTAAAATTACTTCGGTGGATGTATACCGAAGTCGAGTTCGTTACATGCGTACCGATATTATCAGTTTTAGAAAACGGTCTAGGTTGCCATGAGCTTTTTGAATTATGGTTTAAAAATATTATTATTATTTAATATGCGTACCGATATTCCGTTGATATTACCATGTAACGTTCTTAATTTCCGTGTAACGTTTTTTTAATTCCGTGTGATGTTTTTAATTTTTATTTAACACCGCTGTAATGTTGTTGTTTATCCTCAATGTAATGTTTTCGTATTAAATTAATATTAAGTGTTATTGTGTTAATCAAAGTCCTCATTGAACACCCAAAAAAAAATTAATTAATTAGCAATGCAAATAATAATAAGGAATAGTAAAGAATACAATTAATAATAAAAAGGTTAAATAACAAAAAACAATACAATTAATAATAAAAAATAATACCAATAATAATAAAAAAAACAAAAAATTAAACCATATGAAATAAATAACAAATAGTTTCCAGGGACGTAAACTTCAGTACGCGTTTACCGAACTAACACTTCGGTGGTTGTCCACCGAACTATTTCATCGTTTAAACGAATTCGGTACGTATCTATCGAACTAAAAGTTACAGAATGCAGAAAAAATTTACATGTTTCAGAACCAACTCAGAACCAAATTTCCGAGTTCAAACCTGCCAAACCAATCCATTTCAATTTCATTCAATCAGAAAGCAATCAAACTAAGTCATAAGACCAAAACCACATGGAATAAACAAAAGATAGCATTAATTAACGAAGCGATGTTCTGATAAGTGCCAAAAAGTAGTTAAATTCACTTTACATTTAAGGCACTTTTGTTACTTGTTTTGCAAGTTATTAAGGGAAAAGCCGAGAGAAATTGTATAATTGCCCTATTACGCTTTTTATATCTTACTCTATCCATTTGTGCAGGAATCTAATGTCAAAACACAAAGCAAAGAAGAAAAACAAAGAAAAAATACAAAGACCAACTCACCATGGCGAGCACAAGTCAGAGAGCATCAAAGTTTACTCGCCATCAACACGCCATGGCGAGTGGAAGGCGAGGCAGCTCGCCATGGCGAGTGTATTACTCGCGAGGCGAGCGCAGGCGGTCAAAGAGCGTCAACACTGACGTGGCAGAAACCCAATGGCAAAGTAACAGCCACTCGCCATGGCGAGTAATCAACTCGCCAAGGCGAGTTCATCAGAACAAAACACTATATAAAGGGGTCTTCAGTCATTATTTAAAATGATCTTGTAATTTCACTGAGAGAAAAGAATTGAGCAGAGAGAAATTCAGAACAAAGGCTTGCTAAAGGGAAAAGAGGTGGATCTACTCAAGTTTGAGACATCAAAGCTTGATGTTGTTTCATTTCTTCTTCTTCACTCATTGTAAGAATCCCATGACTATGGGTAACTAAATCCTTTTGTTGTTGGGATTAGATGTAGCCCATTTATGATTATGTATAACTCTTAATCTTGTTAATATATGTTTTAGTTTATTCATCAATATGAGTGTTATCTTTAATCTTAATGTTTTATCTTTTGATTTGAATTTATAGACATATAATGTTTGAATCAATGAATTGAGATAAACACTTGTTAAAACTCTAAATTCTAGACATAGATTTAGGTTTTTAATATTCACATTTTATTGGAACTTAATGCTCTTGTGTTGTTCAAATTATTCGAGATATCGGAATTTGAATAATACAAGTTAGCCGTTATATTGATTAATCATTCGAGATATCGAAGGTTAATAGGTATAACGTGATTCTCGTCGTTATCCGGATACGGAAACATACGTGAGCAATACGTGATATGTTGATGATTAGCTAAAATATATGTGACTGATTTAGAAATATACATACGAATGAATGCGTGAAGTCTAATCCCGACAATCTTTTCTCCTTGAATTACAACTCGTATTTTACTTGCACTTTTATGTTTACAAGTTTATGTTACAACAAAACAATTGACAAACTCAACCTTAAAATGATGTTACTTGTTGAACGGTTTTTAATTTCACACTAGTCCCTGTGGAGACGATAATTAAATACTTACTTTGATATTACATCAAATGGCGCCGTTGCCGGGGACTGGCGTTTGAAATTAAAAGCATTGCGACAATTTCATTAGTTTTAAGTAATTTTGCACTTTTATTTTGTGTTATTTACTTTCCCTTGTGCATGCTAACTTGTCTGGTAGATTGTTGATTCTTGTTTATGCGAGGTAAGATTTCTACAGAGAACTTACTCTTTGATCCAGAAATCGAGAAAACAGCTCGAAGAAACAATAGCAAGAACAGAAAAAAAAAGACAACAAGCCAAACAAAGAGAGCAGCAAGAAGGAACTTCTGTCTCTATTTCTTCAACATCTTCTATCGCTGAAGAAACAATGGCAGCACCTACACCACCAACTCCCGAACCATGCCAAAATAGCCCGAGACATTTGGCTCACTTGGCAAGACCAAGAGCTGGAGCCAGACAAACTGAGATGAAAACGGGTTATTTGCAACTGTTATATGCTAACCCTTTTGCAGGTTTGCCACATGAAGATCCTTACAATCACCTTGTCAAGTTTTATGAGATAGCTGGTTCACTTGGAGCCACTGAAGCTGAGGAAGAATCGGTGTTCCAAAGAGGGTTTCCACATTCATTGATTGGTAAAGCAAAGGAGTGGTACCTTGATCAACCTACTCAAGTTATGACTAATTGGAATACCCTTGAGGAGAAATTTCTTGAAAGATTCTTTCCACACCACAAGTTCATGGAGGCCAAAACATCTATTGCTGTGTTCGCTCAAGGTACAAATGAAACTCTAAATGAAGCTTGGGAACGTTACAAGTCTATGTTACGGATGTGCCCTAATCACGGGTTTGATGAACTCACTCAAATTCATATCTTTCGCAACAGACTTCTTCAACAAACGAAGCTTTTGTTAGATGCTACAGCTGGTGGTTCTTTATTATCATTGAGTGCTGCAGATGCTACAGCAATAATTGAGAAAATGGCACTTAGTGACGGTCAAGGAGATTACAATAGAAATCCATCACAAAGGAAGCCGGGCGTTCTTGAACTTGATACTTCAGATGCTTTATTGGCGCAAAACAAACTCCTTACCAACACTGTTGAGCAATTGTCAAAGCAAATGTCAAAGTTTATATGTTTACAGGAAGAGCCAAGTAAAGCTAAGCAAGTTGCATTCTGTGAGCTATGTACCGGAGACCATCCAACTAGTCATTGTCCTCCAACAAACGAAGAAGTGAACTTTCTGGGCAATCAGCAAAGGCAGGGTCAATATCAAAACAACACTGGTTATCAAAGAGGAAACAATTCAAATTATGGCCAGGGTTGGAGGCAGGATGTTGGCACATCGAACAGGCAGAGACAGTTTGAAAGTTACACTCAGCCACAGCCTATGCAAACTCAGATTTCAAAAATGGGGGAGGATATAAGCAAGCTTATGGAGTTGATGAAAGAATCCAACCAACAAAACCAACAATATCAGAGAAACAATGATGCTGTGTTAAGGAACGTGGAAACTCAGCTGCAGCAAAATCAACAATACCAAAGAAATTCTGATGCTGCACAAAGAAATATGGAGACTCAGTTGGGGCAATTAGCTAAGCAAATAGCTAACAATAACAACCAAGGAGGATCATTTACTGCCAACACTGAACCTAATCCAAAAGAACATTGCAAATCCATTACAACCAGGAGTGGAAAGGAGATAGGTAAAGGCATAGGTGATAACCTGAGAACTGAGGAGACAGTTGTTAAGGCGAAAGAAAAACAAATGGAAGAGATTGAAGGAAGTGAGAATGAGGCAGTAGAAAAGAATAATGAGGGAGAATTAGTTGAAAATCAAAAAAATCAAAAAAATAGAAAAATTCAAAAAAATGATGGAGAGCTTGAGGGAGATGTAAGTGATGAGGGGAAGACTAAAAATCAGAAAGTGGGAGATGAGAAAAGCATTAAGAAAAGTCCTCCGGTTCAACACTTGCCATATCCACATGCTCAATCAAAGAAAGACAAGGAAAGGCAATATGCACGGTTTCTAGATATCTTCAAGAGATTACAAATCAACATTCCTTTTGCAGAAGCTTTAGAACAGATGCCTACATATGCCAAATTCATGAAGGAGATTTTAACCAAGAAGAGAAAATACAATGATGATGAGGTTATTCAGTTAGATGCAAGCTGCAGTGCTATCATTCAACGGACTCTTCCAACAAAAGAGAAAGATCCTGGACGAGTCACTTTGCATGTCACTATTGGCAATGTAAATGTTGGAAAAGCTCTCATTGATCTAGGGTCAAGCATCAATCTTATCCCTCTGTCAGTTGTTGAAAGAATTGGTGGTCTTGACATCACACGTACCAGGATGACATTTCAACTGGCTGACAAATCCATCACCCATCCCTCGGGAATAGCTGAAGATGTTCTGGTCAAGGTCGACAAATTCATGTTTCCAATAGACTTCGTGGTTATGGATATTGAAGAAGATGATGATGTTCCATTGATCCTGGGAAGAGGTTTTATGAAAACAGCACGGATGATGATCGACATTGATGACGGAATAATGAAAGTTCGAGTTCAAGATGAGGAAGTTAGCTTCAATTTGTGGGAAGCTATGAAACATTCCAAAGAGAAAGATTCATGTTTCAAATTAGATGCCACGGAGGAAGCCATTCTAGATGTAAGAAAGCAAGCTCATAGCCCTTCATCTCTTGAACAAGCATTAACCGATGCGTTTGAAGAACTTGACTCTGACAAAGAAAAAGAAATTGAAGAATGTTTGAAAGAGCTGGATGTTTTAGAAGAGGTATCTCCTCTTGAAGCAAAAATAGAAGAGTTGAAAGATGAATCAAATGAATCAAAACCGGTAGAGGTGAAGCTCGAATTGAAAACATTGCCATCACATTTGAAGTATGCTTTTCTTGAGGGTGATGATAAAAAGCCGGTGATTATTAGTAGTACATTGACAATTCAAGAGGAGAAGGAGTTGATTGAAGTATTGAAAGTGAATAAAGAAGCGATTGGATGGGCGTTATCCGATTTGAAAGGCATTAGTCCATCCTATTGTATGCACAACATCATGATGGAAGATGATTATAAGCCGGTAGCACAACCTCAACGTCGTTTGAATCCTACAATGAAAGAGGTTGTGAGAAAGGAAGTGGTGAAGTTGTTGGAAGCTGGTATGATTTATCCGATCTCAGATAGTGCTTGGGTAAGTCCAGTCCAAGTGGTTCCAAAGAAAGGAGGGATGACGGTGATCACTAATGATAAGAATGAATTGATTCCGTCAAGGACAGTCACGGGGTGGAGAATGTGTATTGATTATCGAAGACTTAATAAAGCCACCAGAAAAGATCACTTTCCATTGCCCTTCATGGATCAAATGCTTGAAAGGTTGTCCGGTCAAGAGTTCTATTGCTTCTTAGACGGTTATTCGGGGTATAATCAGATCACTGTCAATCCTGAAGACCATGAGAAGACTGCCTTCACATGTCCCTTCGGTGTCTTTGCTTATAGACGGATGCCTTTCGGATTGTGTAACGCTCCAGCAACATTTCAACGATGTATGCAAGTTATATTTTCTGATTTGATAGAAAAATGCATTGAAGTGTTCATGGACGATTTCTCGGTGTTTGGTCCATCATTTGCTCATTGTCTGAATAATCTGGACACCGTACTGAAGCGGTGTGTTGAAACTAATTTGGTTCTGAATTGGGAGAAATGTCACTTCATGGTGACCGAAGGCATTGTTTTAGGCCACAAGATTTCTTCCAGAGGTATTGAAGTTGACAAAGCGAAGGTAGATGTTATTGAAAAGCTTCCACCTCCAGTCAATGTCAAAGGCATCAGAAGTTTTCTTGGTCATGCTGGATTCTACAGGCGATTCATCAAAGACTTCTCCAAAATTGCAAAACCGTTAAGCAACCTGCTTAACAAAGATAAGTCTTTTAATTTTGATAATGCCTGTTTACTTGCTTTTGAAGAATTGAAAAAACAATTGGTAATTGCACCCATAATCATAGCACCAGATTAGACACTTGAATTTGAACTAATGTGTGATGCTAGTGATTATGCGGTTGGTACAGTTCTGGGGCAAAGAAAGAACAAAATTTTTCATGCAATACATTATGCAAGCAAAGTGTTGAATGATGCACAAATCAATTATGCAACAACTGAAAAAGAATTGCTTGCAATAGTGTATGCACTTGAAAAATTTCGTTCTTATTTAATTGGTTCAAAGATTGTGGTGTATACTGACCATGCAGCTATCAAGTACTTGATCACAAAGTCCGATTCCAAGCCAAGGCTCATTAGATGGATGCTTTTATTGCAAGAATTCGATTTACAAATCAAAGACAAAAAAGGAACGGAGAATTTGATAGCTGACCATCTATCAAGACTTGTGAACACTGAGGTGACCAAACATGAACGTGAGGTCCTTGAAGAATTTCCTGATGAAAAGTTACTTATGGTGCAAGAGAGGCCATGGTTCGCCGACATGGCTAATTATAAAGCATCTGGATTAATACCAGATATTTTAATTGGCATCAGAAAAAGAAGTTCCTCCGTGAAGCTAATCAATATGTTTGGGATGATCCTTACTTGTTCAAGATTGGAGCTGATAATCTTTTGAGAAGATGTGTTACTAGAGAAGAGGCCACGAGCATAATGTGGCATTGTCATAACTTGCCTTATGGTGGTCACTACAATGGGGAAAGGACTGCTGCAAAAGTTCTACAGTCGGGGTTCTTTTGGCCGACTCTGTTCAAAGATACATATGAATACACTCAAAAGTGTGATAAATGTCAAAGAACAGGGGGAATTTCTAGGCGCAACGAGATGCCTCTTCAAAACATACATGTGGTAGAAGTTTTCGATTGTTGGGGCATTGATTTTGTTGGGCCCTTCCCCTCATCTTTTTCCAATGAATATATCCTTGTGGCAGTAGATTATGTATCCAAGTGGGTGGAGGCAATTGCATCACCAAAAGCCGATGGCAAGACGGTGGTCAAATTTCTGAAAAAGAACATTTTCACTCGTTTTGGAACTCCCCGTGTGCTTATAAGTGATGGAGGATCACACTTTTGCAATTCACAGTTAGCAAAAGCACTCGAGCACTATGGAGTCAAGCACAAAGTGGCATCACCATATCACCCACAGACCAATGGACAAGCCGATTTTTCGAATCGGGAAATAAAGAAAATCTTAGAAAAAATTGTGTCCGCATCAAGAAAAGATTGGTCCATGAAGTTGGATGAAGCATTGTGGGCATATCGGACAGCTTTTAAATCACCGATAGGTCTCACACCATTTCAGATGGTTTACGGCAAGTCTTGCCATCTTCCGGTAGAACTTGAGCATAAAGCCTATTGGGCTTTGAAATTCTTGAATTTTGATGAAAATCAAGCCGGAGAGAAAAGAAAAATCCAAATGCAAGAGTTGGAGGAAATGCGGGGACAAGCATATGAATCTTCTAAGCTTTACAAAGAGAAGGTCAAGGCATATCATGATAAGCGCATTCTCAACAAAGATTTTAAGCCGGGACAAATGGTTTTGTTGTTTAATTCAAGGTTGAAGTTATTTCCCGGAAAGTTGAAATCTAAGTGGTCCGGCCCTTTTAAGATTCATGAAATTAAGCCATATGGGGCAGTGGTTTTGGAAGATCCAGCTACAAAGGATAAATGGACTGTGAATGGTCAAAGATTGAAGCTTTATTTTGGTGGTGAGTTTCATCATCTCACTACTAAAATCCCACTTTCCGAACCATGAGATCAACGAAAAGGCGTCGAGCTAATGACGTTAAACAAGCGCTTGTTGGGAGGCACCCCAATTTTGTAAGTAATTTACTGTTTTTCTGCATAGTAGGTTTAGAAGTCATAATGCATACCAAGGAACCTCAAAACAGAAGCTAAAAAGCAAGACAAAAGCATGAAATCTGTCACAACTCGCCTAGCGAGTAATCACTCGCCATGGCGAGCATTACAGGTCTTTGACCAAGTTGACCATCACAGAACTCGCCATGGCGAGTAAGCAACTCGCCGTGGCGAGTGACATCAGTTCTGACACAAGCCCAACTTCCAAGGCCACTCCTCTCATTAACTCCTTCCCCAACCCCCACCTTCTCATTAACCGGTCCAAACACTCTCTCTCTCCATACCACCTTATCCTATCCTTTCTAAACCCTAAAAACTCATCCTTCATTACAATTCTTCACCCAAGTCAAGTCAAATCTCAATTTCCATTCAATTCTGCACTTGCATTCACTTGTAATCAGGTTTGTTACTTGCAATTTTTATTTTCTTCTTTCCAATTTTTTTACAAAGTTGCATGAACAAACCCTAGGATAGTTGATTCTCTTGATTCTTGAAGTCTCTGGTTAAGTTTGAAATTCAATTGGGAGAGATGAAACTGAAACAAAAACAAATTCCAAAACACAACTTTTGAAAAAATTCACCCTTTTGTAAAAAGTTTAAATAAATGGGTTTTTGTGTTCTAAGAACAAAGCCTTTGTTTTTGTTTCATCTCTTTATCATTAGAAACATATGTCAAAGAATTAGGGTTGAGTAGCAATGATATTTCATGAAAAAGTGGTTGATTTCTACAAAACTGAGACAACTCGCCATGCCATGGCGAGTGTTCATCTGAAACCCAGAATTTTTCCCAACTCGCCATGGCGAGTAAACAGCTTGCCATGGCGAGCTCTGACAGAAAAGTGGTTATTTCCCAAATTCTCACACTGTGTAAATCTTGTTCTACTCCGTACTTTTGATTAATGGTTATATTCTTTCTTGTATGGGTGTACTGGTTTTTTTGCAGGAATGGCACCAAAAAGTTCTCAAGGCGGTAAACGAAAGAAAACTAACACCTCCACATCTCAACCACAAAGACCCTATGACCACAACCTGTTCAAATCCGCTTACCACCAAGACCGATACAGAGCGCTACTTCAAAACACCACATGGAATGAGAGAGTATTCAATATTGATTCCCAAGGCCCTTACCAAGATATTGCCAACCTTTTCCTTTACCGAGGATGGGAAACACTTCTCCACCCACCCATCGACATAAACGGTGAACTTGTGCGTGAGTTTTATGCAAATGCCATTTCTGAAAACCCACTCACCGACCCTTTTGACCACTCAATGGTTGTTCGTGGGCGGACAATCCGGTTTGACCGAGAGGCTATTAATGATTATCTTGGCAATCCTTTCCCATTGGCTGATGACGATGAGTTGGACGACTATCATGATCGCTTAAACAAAGGAAATTTCGATCATGAGGAAATCAAGCGAACCATACTTCTTGAGGGCGAAAACTATGATACTAGTGACGCCGGGAGAGAGTTTCGTGCCCGGTACAGTGTAATGACACTTCCTGCCAAAGTTACCCTCAAACTCATCCTGCACCAGCCAAATAGCCACCTTTCCGACACCCCTGTCGAAGGTACCCCTTTGATTTTCTATATACTTACCCGCAAAAAGGTTGACATTGCTCGCACCATTGCGGAACAAATGAAGCGGGTAGCACTTCAAGGAATCGGTTACCCCAAAACCCGCCTTTCTTTCCCTGCCCTCATCATGGGTTTACTCAAACATTCCCGAGTGCCATTGCCGGATGCTGTGCATGAACATCTTACAAACCCCATTGACGACGCCTTCATTGCTCGATACATTGAGGGTAAAAAGAAAACGGACAAGGGTAGCCGTGCATCCACTTCTCACACTGTAGTTCCTCAACCCCCTCCCCATGAACCTCAACATGCACCCCATCCTGAAGCACAACAATTTCCACCTCTAGCTTTTGACTTTCCGGCTTATGCCCAGTGGCAATACCAATGCCACACACACACTTGGGATATGATGGATGCTAATAACCGAGCCAACACTTACCTTCAGCACTCACTTTATCAGATGCAGCAACAGGCCGGTTATCCACCAGAGGGGATGAATCAATTCTTAACACCAGATGCTTATCAGGCTCATGTTGCTTTGCCTGGGGTCAGGCCAAATGCTTTTGGAGGGGATGGAGCTCATGGAGCTTATGGAGATCAAGGAGCTCAAGGTGATGGATCGAATGAAAACCTTAACCAAGACGATCCAAGCCGAGTGTTTAGTGCAAAAACTTCTCGTAGTGATGGTGGAGATGGTAGTGGATCAGAATATGTAGACTTCATGGATGATTGAGGAGGAAGAAAAGACTTGAAAGCTCGCCATCATTCAGTGATATTATTTTTAGCTTTCAGTCAATTCTCACTTTTGTTTTTATATTTATTTATGCTTCTGAACCATGTTTCAATCCAGCACTTATGACTTCTAATTTGTGTTATCGTATTGTGTGATGTTGTATTGTGATTTCTAGTTTGTGTTTTTAGAATGTTAATGAATATTTTGAAGTATTTTGTTCTATTACTCTTGCTCGTTTGAAAACAAATTGCTTGAAAGAGAGCCATAGTTAAGCAAGGCCGCAACTTGTATGATAATGATATGTAGTTAGTGACAAAGCGTAAAGCCAAGGTACAAGTTTCCAGTTTTTCGAGGTGTTTACTTAAATCTGAAACAAGTACTTTGCACAAATTTCATTTCATTTAGTTCTCTGCAATAACATAATTGTTTGTGAGCCACTTAGAACCAGCTTAAAGGTGAGGAAACCTCAAATTGTTTATACTATATGCAGGAGACCGGCATTCATTGTTTAACTCGGTCATTTTATGTTAAATCTGATAATTGTTTTGAATTGTGTGAAGCATGGATATGATCAAGGCCTTGTTTCCTGTTGAGCGATAACTACTTAAGCCAAATAACCTACTTTGTGAGTTGTGTGATCAATTGCTACCCCCTTTGAGCCAAAAAAATTAAAAATTTGTTTGTTTTGAACCCTTGGACCATAATAAAGAAAAACAATGACTTGACCCTTGTCTTAGGATGATTGAGCATTGAATTTAAATAGGGTTGAAAACAAGTTGGGGAGAAAGAGGTTATATGTGTGAAAAAAGAAAAATGAAGAAGTAGTTGGAAATGATGATTGTGAAAAAGAAAAAGAAAAAAAAAAGTGTATGTCATCATCAAAAGCAATCGATCAAAATTGCAAAGAAAGAAAAAAGTAAAGAATGTGGCATACAAAAGAATTACCATGAGAAACAATGGGGAAAAGTAAAAGAGAGTGAATGACTTATAAGATGAAAAAACTCAACAATTTTGCTCTCTCATCCTTAAGGCTTTTTGAATCCAAAGAAAAACAATGAATTTTTGTAGCCCAGCCCCATTACAAGCTTAAGAAAGACCTTTTGATCCATGCTTTGTGCTCTTTGAAATGATAGTTGGATGGACATATAACTTGATTTGTTTGTTAACTCGATTGCCGAGTGTGTGTTTCATAACCCTTACTCATTGAATTAACTTCGTTATCTACTTACAAAGAAGTGTGTTAGGTGTGGTTCACAGATAAATATGTTATTGACTTGAATTATGTGACATGAACTTTTTGCTTAGGACTTGTTTCATATTTGCAGTAGATGTCCAGATAAGTTGGAAACTTCAAACTTGCCCGCGCATTCACATTTGAATCATACATTTGAAAATGTTTTCAAAATCTTTGCATTAGTGTCTTGTATGTAGCTTTTGTTCCTTTTTCAAATCTTTTGTTTGAGGACAAACAAAGAGCTAAGTTGGGGAGAGTTTGATAAGTGCCAAAAAGTAGTTAAATTCACTTTACATTTAAGGCACTTTTGTTACTTGTTTTGCAAGTTATTAAGGGAAAAGCCGAGAGAAATTGTATAATTGCCCTATTACGCTTTTTATATCTTACTCTATCCATTTGTGCAGGAATCTAATGTCAAAACACAAAGCAAAGAAGAAAAACAAAGAAAAAATACAAAGACCAACTCGCCATGGCGAGCACAAGGCGAGCTCAAGGCGAGCACAAGTCAGAGAGCATCAAAGTTTACTCGCCATCAACACGCCATGGCGAGTGGAAGGCGAGGCAGCTCACCATGGCGAGTGTATTACTCGCGAGGCGAGCGCAGGCGGTCAAAGTGCGTCAGCACTGACGTGGCAGAAACCCAATGGCAAAGTAACAGCCACTCGCCATGGCGAGTAATCAACTCGCCAAGGCGAGTTCATCAGAACAGAACACTATATAAAGGGGTCTTCAGTCATTATTTAAAATGATCTTGTAATTTCACTGAGAGAAAAGAATTGAGCAGAGAGAAATTCATAACAAAGGCTTGCTAAAGGGAAAAGAGGTGGATCTACTCAAGTTTGAGACATCAAAGCTTGATGTTGTTTCATTTCTTCTTCTTCACTCATTGTAAGAATCCCATGACTATGGGTAACTAAATCCTTTTGTTGTTGGGATTAGATGTAGCCCATTTATGATTATGTATAACTCTTAATCTTGTTAATATATGTTTTAGTTTATTCATCAATATGAGTGTTATCTTTAATCTTAATGTTTTATCTTTTGATTTGAATTTATAGACATATAATGTTTGAATCAATGAATTGAGATAAACACTTGTTAAAACTCTAAATTCTAGACATAGATTTAGGTTTTTAATATTCACATTTTATTGGAACTTAATGCTCTTGTGTTGTTCAAATTATTCGAGATATCGGAATTTGAATAATACAAGTTAGCCGTTATATTGATTAATCATTCGAGATATCGAAGGTTAATAGGTATAACGTGATTCTCGTCGTTATCCGGATACGGAAACATACGTGAGCAATACGTGATATGTTGATGATTAGCTAAAATATATGTGACTGATTTAGAAATATACATACGAATGAATGCGTGAAGTCTAATCCCGACAATCTTTTCTCCTTGAATTACAACTCGTATTTTACTTGCACTTTTATGTTTACAAGTTTATGTTACAACAAAACAATTGACAAACTCAACCTTAAAATGATGTTACTTGTTGAACGGTTTTTAATTTCACACTAGTCCCTGTGGAGACGATAATTAAATACTTACTTTGATATTACATCAAATGGCGCCGTTGCCGGGGACTGGCGTTTGAAATTAAAAGCATTGCGACAATTTCATTAGTTTTAAGTAATTTTGCACTTTTATTTTGTGTTATTTACTTTCCCTTGTGCATGCTAACTTGTCTGGTAGATTGTTGATTCTTGTTTATGCGAGGTAAGATTTCTACAGAGAACTTACTCTTTGATCCAGAAATCGAGAAAACAGCTCGAAGAAACAATAGCAAGAACAGAAAAAAAAAGACAACAAGCCAAACAAAGAGAGCAGCAAGAAGGAACTTCTGTCTCTATTTCTTCAACATCTTCTATCGCTGAAGAAACAATGGCAGCACCTACACCACCAACTCCCGAACCATGCCAAAATAGCCCGAGACATTTGGCTCACTTGGCAAGACCAAGAGCTGGAGCCAGACAAACTGAGATGAAAACGGGTTATTTGCAACTGTTATATGCTAACCCTTTTGCAGGTTTGCCACATGAAGATCCTTACAATCACCTTGTCAAGTTTTATGAGATAGCTGGTTCACTTGGAGCCACTGAAGCTGAGGAAGAATCGGTGTTCCAAAGAGGGTTTCCACATTCATTGATTGGTAAAGCAAAGGAGTGGTACCTTGATCAACCTACTCAAGTTATGACTAATTGGAATACCCTTGAGGAGAAATTTCTTGAAAGATTCTTTCCACACCACAAGTTCATGGAGGCCAAAACATCTATTGCTGTGTTCGCTCAAGGTACAAATGAAACTCTAAATGAAGCTTGGGAACGTTACAAGTCTATGTTACGGATGTGCCCTAATCACGGGTTTGATGAACTCACTCAAATTCATATCTTTCGCAACAGACTTCTTCAACAAACGAAGCTTTTGTTAGATGCTACAGCTGGTGGTTCTTTATTATCATTGAGTGTTGCAGATGCTACAGCAATAATTGAGAAAATGGCACTTAGTGACGGTCAAGGAGATTACAATAGAAATCCATCACAAAGGAAGCCGGGCGTTCTTGAACTTGATACTTCAGATGCTTTATTGGCGCAAAACAAACTCCTTACCAACACTGTTGAGCAATTGTCAAAGCAAATGTCAAAGTTTATATGTTTACAGGAAGAGCCAAGTAAAGCTAAGCAAGTTGCATTCTGTGAGCTATGTACCGGAGACCATCCAACTAGTCATTGTCCTCCAACAAACGAAGAAGTGAACTTTCTGGGCAATCAGCAAAGGCAGGGTCAATATCAAAACAACACTGGTTATCAAAGAGGAAACAATTCAAATTATGGCCAGGGTTGGGGGCAGGATGTTGGCACATCGAACAGGCAGAGACAGTTTGAAAGTTACACTCAGCCACAGCCTATGCAAACTCAGATTTCAAAAATGGGGGAGGATATAAGCAAGCTTATGGAGTTGATGAAAGAATCCAACCAACAAAACCAACAATATCAGAGAAACAATGATGCTGTGTTAAGGAACGTGGAAACTCAGCTGCAGCAAAATCAACAATACCAAAGAAATTCTGATGCTGCACAAAGAAATATGGAGACTCAGTTGGGGCAATTAGCTAAGCAAATAGCTAACAATAACAACCAAGGAGGATCATTTACTGCCAACACTGAACCTAATCCAAAAGAACATTGCAAATCCATTACAACCAGGAGTGGAAAGGAGATAGGTAAAGGCATAGGTGATAACCTGAGAACTGAGGAGACAGTTGTTAAGGCGAAAGAAAAACAAATGGAAGAGATTGAAGGAAGTGAGAATGAGGCAGTAGAAAAGAATAATGAGGGAGAATTAGTTGAAAATCAAAAAAATCAAAAAAATAGAAAAATTCAAAAAAATGATGGAGAGCTTGAGGGAGATGTAAGTGATGAGGGGAAGACTAAAAATCAGAAAGTGGGAGATGAGAAAAGCATTAAGAAAAGTCCTCCGGTTCAACACTTGCCATATCCACATGCTCAATCAAAGAAAGACAAGGAAAGGCAATATGCACGGTTTCTAGATATCTTCAAGAGATTACAAATCAACATTCCTTTTGCAGAAGCTTTAGAACAGATGCCTACATATGCCAAATTCATGAAGGAGATTTTAACCAAGAAGAGAAAATACAATGATGATGAGGTTATTCAGTTAGATGCAAGCTGCAGTGCTATCATTCAACGGACTCTTCCAACAAAAGAGAAAGATCCTGGACGAGTCACTTTGCATGTCACTATTGGCAATGTAAATGTTGGAAAAGCTCTCATTGATCTAGGGTCAAGCATCAATCTTATCCCTCTGTCAGTTGTTGAAAGAATTGGTGGTCTTGACATCACACGTACCAGGATGACATTTCAACTGGCTGACAAATCCATCACCCATCCCTCGGGAATAGCTGAAGATGTTCTGGTCAAGGTCGACAAATTCATGTTTCCAATAGACTTCGTGGTTATGGATATTGAAGAAGATGATGATGTTCCATTGATCCTGGGAAGAGGTTTTATGAAAACAGCACGGATGATGATCGACATTGATGACGGAATAATGAAAGTTCGAGTTCAAGATGAGGAAGTTAGCTTCAATTTGTGGGAAGCTATGAAACATTCCAAAGAGAAAGATTCATGTTTCAAATTAGATGCCACGGAGGAAGCCATTCTAGATGTAAGAAAGCAAGCTCATAGCCCTTCATCTCTTGAACAAGCATTAACCGATGCGTTTGAAGAACTTGACTCTGACAAAGAAAAAGAAATTGAAGAATGTTTGAAAGAGCTGGATGTTTTAGAAGAGGTATCTCCTCTTGAAGCAAAAATAGAAGAGTTGAAAGATGAATCAAATGAATCAAAACCGGTAGAGGTGAAGCTCCAATTGAAAACATTGCCATCACATTTGAAGTATGCTTTTCTTGAGGGTGATGATAAAAAGCCGGTGATTATTAGTAGTACATTGACAATTCAAGAGGAGAAGGAGTTGATTGAAGTATTGAAAGTGAATAAAGAAGCGATTGGATGGGCGTTATCCGATTTGAAAGGCATTAGTCCATCCTATTGTATGCACAACATCATGATGGAAGATGATTATAAGCCGGTAGCACAACCTCAACGTCGTTTGAATCCTACAATGAAAGAGGTTGTGAGAAAGGAAGTGGTGAAGTTGTTGGAAGCTGGTATGATTTATCCGATCTCAGATAGTGCTTGGGTAAGTCCAGTCCAAGTGGTTCCAAAGAAAGGAGGGATGACGGTGATCACTAATGATAAGAATGAATTGATTCCGTCAAGGACAGTCACGGGGTGGAGAATGTGTATTGATTATCGAAGACTTAATAAAGCCACCAGAAAAGATCACTTTCCATTGCCCTTCATGGATCAAATGCTTGAAAGGTTGTCCGGTCAAGAGTTCTATTGCTTCTTAGACGGTTATTCGGGGTATAATCAGATCACTGTCAATCCTGAAGACCATGAGAAGACTGCCTTCACATGTCCCTTCGGTGTCTTTGCTTATAGACGGATGCCTTTCGGATTGTGTAACGCTCCAGCAACATTTCAACGATGTATGCAAGTTATATTTTCTGATTTGATAGAAAAATGCATTGAAGTGTTCATGGACGATTTCTCGGTGTTTGGTCCATCATTTGCTCATTGTCTGAATAATCTGGACACCGTACTGAAGCGGTGTGTTGAAACTAATTTGGTTCTGAATTGGGAGAAATGTCACTTCATGGTGACCGAAGGCATTGTTTTAGGCCACAAGATTTCTTCCAGAGGTATTGAAGTTGACAAAGCGAAGGTAGATGTTATTGAAAAGCTTCCACCTCCAGTCAATGTCAAAGGCATCAGAAGTTTTCTTGGTCATGCTGGATTCTACAGGCGATTCATCAAAGACTTCTCCAAAATTGCAAAACCGTTAAGCAACCTGCTTAACAAAGATAAGTCTTTTAATTTTGATAATGCCTGTTTACTTGCTTTTGAAGAATTGAAAAAACAATTGGTAATTGCACCCATAATCATAGCACCAGATTAGACACTTGAATTTGAACTAATGTGTGATGCTAGTGATTATGCGGTTGGTACAGTTCTGGGGCAAAGAAAGAACAAAATTTTTCATGCAATACATTATGCAAGCAAAGTGTTGAATGATGCACAAATCAATTATGCAACAACTGAAAAAGAATTGCTTGCAATAGTGTATGCACTTGAAAAATTTCGTTCTTATTTAATTGGTTCAAAGATTGTGGTGTATACTGACCATGCAGCTATCAAGTACTTGATCACAAAGTCCGATTCCAAGCCAAGGCTCATTAGATGGATGCTTTTATTGCAAGAATTCGATTTACAAATCAAAGACAAAAAAGGAACGGAGAATTTGATAGCTGACCATCTATCAAGACTTGTGAACACTGAGGTGACCAAACATGAACGTGAGGTCCTTGAAGAATTTCCTGATGAAAAGTTACTTATGGTGCAAGAGAGGCCATGGTTCGCCGACATGGCTAATTATAAAGCATCTGGATTAATACCAGATATTTTAATTGGCATCAGAAAAAGAAGTTCCTCCGTGAAGCTAATCAATATGTTTGGGATGATCCTTACTTGTTCAAGATTGGAGCTGATAATCTTTTGAGAAGATGTGTTACTAGAGAAGAGGCCACGAGCATAATGTGGCATTGTCATAACTTGCCTTATGGTGGTCACTACAATGGGGAAAGGACTGCTGCAAAAGTTCTACAGTCGGGGTTCTTTTGGCCGACTCTGTTCAAAGATACATATGAATACACTCAAAAGTGTGATAAATGTCAAAGAACAGGGGGAATTTCTAGGCGCAACGAGATGCCTCTTCAAAACATACATGTGGTAGAAGTTTTCGATTGTTGGGGCATTGATTTTGTTGGGCCCTTCCCCTCATCTTTTTCCAATGAATATATCCTTGTGGCAGTAGATTATGTATCCAAGTGGGTGGAGGCAATTGCATCACCAAAAGCCGATGGCAAGACGGTGGTCAAATTTCTGAAAAAGAACATTTTCACTCGTTTTGGAACTCCCCGTGTGCTTATAAGTGATGGAGGATCACACTTTTGCAATTCACAGTTAGCAAAAGCACTCGAGCACTATGGAGTCAAGCACAAAGTGGCATCACCATATCACCCACAGACCAATGGACAAGCCGATTTTTCGAATCGGGAAATAAAGAAAATCTTAGAAAAAATTGTGTCCGCATCAAGAAAAGATTGGTCCATGAAGTTGGATGAAGCATTGTGGGCATATCGGACAGCTTTTAAATCACCGATAGGTCTCACACCATTTCAGATGGTTTACGGCAAGTCTTGCCATCTTCCGGTAGAACTTGAGCATAAAGCCTATTGGGCTTTGAAATTCTTGAATTTTGATGAAAATCAAGCCGGAGAGAAAAGAAAAATCCAAATGCAAGAGTTGGAGGAAATGCGGGGACAAGCATATGAATCTTCTAAGCTTTACAAAGAGAAGGTCAAGGCATATCATGATAAGCGCATTCTCAACAAAGATTTTAAGCCGGGACAAATGGTTTTGTTGTTTAATTCAAGGTTGAAGTTATTTCCCGGAAAGTTGAAATCTAAGTGGTCCGGCCCTTTTAAGATTCATGAAATTAAGCCATATGGGGCAGTGGTTTTGGAAGATCCAGCTACAAAGGATAAATGGACTGTGAATGGTCAAAGATTGAAGCTTTATTTTGGTGGTGAGTTTCATCATCTCACTACTAAAATCCCACTTTCCGAACCATGAGATCAACGAAAAGGCGTCGAGCTAATGACGTTAAACAAGCGCTTGTTGGGAGGCACCCCAATTTTGTAAGTAATTTACTGTTTTTCTGCATAGTAGGTTTAGAAGTCATAATGCATACCAAGGAACCTCAAAACAGAAGCTAAAAAGCAAGACAAAAGCATGAAATCTGTCACAACTCGCCTAGCGAGTAATCACTCGCCGTGGCGAGCATTACAGGTCTTTGACCAAGTTGACCATCACAGAACTCGCCATGGCGAGTAAGCAACTCGCCGTGGCGAGTGACATCAGTTCTGACACAAGCCCAACTTCCAAGGCCACTCCTCTCATTAACTCCTTCCCCAACCCCCACCTTCTCATTAACCGGTCCAAACACTCTCTCTCTCCATACCACCTTATCCTATCCTTTCTAAACCCTAAAAACTCATCCTTCATTACAATTCTTCACCCAAGTCAAGTCAAATCTCAATTTCCATTCAATTCTGCACTTGCATTCACTTGTAATCAGGTTTGTTACTTGCAATTTTTATTTTCTTCTTTCCAATTTTTTTACAAAGTTGCATGAACAAACCCTAGGATAGTTGATTCTCTTGATTCTTGAAGTCTCTGGTTAAGTTTGAAATTCAATTGGGAGAGATGAAACTGAAACAAAAACAAATTCCAAAACACAACTTTTGAAAAAATTCACCCTTTTGTAAAAAGTTTAAATAAATGGGTTTTTGTGTTCTAAGAACAAAGCCTTTGTTTTTGTTTCATCTCTTTATCATTAGAAACATATGTCAAAGAATTAGGGTTGAGTAGCAATGATATTTCATGAAAAAGTGGTTGATTTCTGCAAAACTGAGACAACTCGCCTTGCCATGGCGAGTGTTCATCTGAAACCCAGAATTTTTCCCAACTCGCCATGGCGAGTAAACAGCTTGCCATGGCGAGCTCTGACAGAAAAGTGGTTATTTCCCAAATTCTCACACTGTGTAAATCTTGTTCTACTCCGTACTTTTGATTAATGGTTATATTCTTTCTTGTATGGGTGTACTGGTTTTTTTGCAGGAATGGCACCAAAAAGTTCTCAAGGCGGTAAACGAAAGAAAACTAACACCTCCACATCTCAACCACAAAGACCCTATGGCCACAACCTGTTCAAATCCGCTTACCACCAAGACCGATACAGAGCGCTACTTCAAAACACCACATGGAATGAGAGAGTATTCAACATTGATTCCCAAGGCCCTTACCAAGATATTGCCAACCTTTTCCTTTACCGAGGATGGGAAACACTTCTCCACCCACCCATCGACATAAACGGTGAACTTGTGCGTGAGTTTTATGCAAATGCCATTTCTGAAAACCCACTCACCGACCCTTTTGACCACTCAATGGTTGTTCGTGGGCGGACAATCCGGTTTGACCGAGAGGCTATTAATGATTATCTTGGCAATCCTTTCCCATTGGCTGATGACGATGAGTTGGACGACTATCATGATCGCTTAAACAAAGGAAATTTCGATCATGAGGAAATCAAGCGAACCATACTTCTTGAGGGCGAAAACTATGATACTAGTGACGCCGGGAGAGAGTTTCGTGCCCGGTACAGTGTAATGACACTTCCTGCCAAAGTTACCCTCAAACTCATCCTGCACCAGCCAAATAGCCACCTTTCCGACACCCCTGTCGAAGGTACCCCTTTGATTTTCTATATACTTACCCGCAAAAAGGTTGACATTGCTCGCACCATTGCGGAACAAATGAAGCGGGTAGCACTTCAAGGAATCGGTTACCCCAAAACCCGCCTTTCTTTCCCTGCCCTCATCATGGGTTTACTCAAACATTCCCGAGTGCCATTGCCGGATGCTGTGCATGAACATCTTACAAACCCCATTGACGACGCCTTCATTGCCCGATACATTGAGGGTAAAAAGAAAACGGACAAGGGTAGCCGTGCATCCACTTCTCACACTGTAGTTCCTCAACCCCCTCCCCATGAACCTCAACATGCACCCCATCCTGAAGCACAACAATTTCCACCTCTAGCTTTTGACTTTCCGGCTTATGCCCAGTGGCAATACCAATGCCACACACACACTTGGGATATGATGGATGCTAATAACCGAGCCAACACTTACCTTCAGCACTCACTTTATCAGATGCAGCAACAGGCCGGTTATCCACCAGAGGGGATGAATCAATTCTTAACACCAGATGCTTATCAGGCTCATGTTGCTTTGCCTGGGGTCAGGCCAAATGCTTTTGGAGGGGATGGAGCTCATGGAGCTTATGGAGATCAAGGAGCTCAAGGTGATGGATCGAATGAAAACCTTAACCAAGACGATCCAAGCCGAGTGTTTAGTGCAAAAACTTCTCGTAGTGATGGTGGAGATGGTAGTGGATCAGAATATGTAGACTTCATGGATGATTGAGGAGGAAGAAAAGACTTGAAAGCTCGCCATCATTCAGTGATATTATTTTTAGCTTTCAGTCAATTCTCACTTTTGTTTTTATATTTATTTATGCTTCTGAACCATGTTTCAATCCAGCACTTATGACTTCTAATTTGTGTTATCGTATTGTGTGATGTTGTATTGTGATTTCTAGTTTGTGTTTTTAGAATGTTAATGAATATTTTGAAGTATTTTGTTCTATTACTCTTGCTCGTTTGAAAACAAATTGCTTGAAAGAGAGCCATAGTTAAGCAAGGCCGCAACTTGTATGATAATGATATGTAGTTAGTGACAAAGCGTAAAGCCAAGGTACAAGTTTCCAGTTTTTCGAGGTGTTTACTTAAATCTGAAACAAGTACTTTGCACAAATTTCATTTCATTTAGTTCTCTGCAATAACATAATTGTTTGTGAGCCACTTAGAACCAGCTTAAAGGTGAGGAAACCTCAAATTGTTTATACTATATGCAGGAGACCGGCATTCATTGTTTAACTCGGTCATTTTATGTTAAATCTGATAATTGTTTTGAATTGTGTGAAGCATGGATATGATCAAGGCCTTGTTTCCTGTTGAGCGATAACTACTTAAGCCAAATAACCTACTTTGTGAGTTGTGTGATCAATTGCTACCCCCTTTGAGCCAAAAAAATTAAAAATTTGTTTGTTTTGAACCCTTGGACCATAATAAAGAAAAACAATGACTTGACCCTTGTCTTAGGATGATTGAGCATTGAATTTAAATAGGGTTGAAAACAAGTTGGGGAGAAAGAGGTTATATGTGTGAAAAAAGAAAAATGAAGAAGTAGTTGGAAATGATGATTGTGAAAAAGAAAAAGAAAAAAAAAAGTGTATGTCATCATCAAAAGCAATCGATCAAAATTGCAAAGAAAGAAAAAAGTAAAGAATGTGGCATACAAAAGAATTACCATGAGAAACAATGGGGAAAAGTAAAAGAGAGTGAATGACTTATAAGATGAAAAAACTCAACAATTTTGCTCTCTCATCCTTAAGGCTTTTTGAATCCAAAGAAAAACAATGAATTTTTGTAGCCCAGCCCCATTACAAGCTTAAGAAAGACCTTTTGATCCATGCTTTGTGCTCTTTGAAATGATAGTTGGATGGACATATAACTTGATTTGTTTGTTAACTCGATTGCCGAGTGTGTGTTTCATAACCCTTACTCATTGAATTAACTTCGTTATCTACTTACAAAGAAGTGTGTTAGGTGTGGTTCACAGATAAATATGTTATTGACTTGAATTATGTGACATGAACTTTTTGCTTAGGACTTGTTTCATATTTGCAGTAGATGTCCAGATAAGTTGGAAACTTCAAACTTGCCCGCGCATTCACATTTGAATCATACATTTGAAAATGTTTTCAAAATCTTTGCATTAGTGTCTTGTATGTAGCTTTTGTTCCTTTTTCAAATCTTTTGTTTGAGGACAAACAAAGAGCTAAGTTGGGGAGAGTTTGATAAGTGCCAAAAAGTAGTTAAATTCACTTTACATTTAAGGCACTTTTGTTACTTGTTTTGCAAGTTATTAAGGGAAAAGCCGAGAGAAATTGTATAATTGCCCTATTACGCTTTTTATATCTTACTCTATCCATTTGTGCAGGAATCTAATGTCAAAACACAAAGCAAAGAAGAAAAACAAAGAAAAAATACAAAGACCAACTCGCCATGGCGAGCACAAGGCGAGCTCAAGGCGAGCACAAGTCAGAGAGCATCAAAGTTTACTCGCCATCAACACGCCATGGCGAGTGGAAGGCGAGGCAGCTCGCCATGGCGAGTGTATTACTCGCGAGGCGAGCGCAGGCGGTCAAAGTGCGTCAGCACTGACGTGGCAGAAACCCAATGGCAAAGTAACAGCCACTCGCCATGGCGAGTAATCAACTCGCCAAGGCGAGTTCATCAGAACAGAACACTATATAAAGGGGTCTTCAGTCATTATTTAAAATGATCTTGTAATTTCACTGAGAGAAAAGAATTGAGCAGAGAGAAATTCATAACAAAGGCTTGCTAAAGGGAAAAGAGGTGGATCTACTCAAGTTTGAGACATCAAAGCTTGATGTTGTTTCATTTCTTCTTCTTCACTCATTGTAAGAATCCCATGACTATGGGTAACTAAATCCTTTTGTTGTTGGGATTAGATGTAGCCCATTTATGATTATGTATAACTCTTAATCTTGTTAATATATGTTTTAGTTTATTCATCAATATGAGTGTTATCTTTAATCTTAATGTTTTATCTTTTGATTTGAATTTATAGACATATAATGTTTGAATCAATGAATTGAGATAAACACTTGTTAAAACTCTAAATTCTAGACATAGATTTAGGTTTTTAATATTCACTTTTTATTGGAACTTAATGCTCTTGTGTTGTTCAAATTATTCGAGATATCGGAATTTGAATAATACAATTTAGCCGTTATATTGATTAATCATTCGAGATATCGAAGGTTAATAGGTATAACGTGATTCTCGTCGTTATCCGGATACGGAAACATACGTGATATGTTGATGATTAGCTAAAATATATGTGACTGATTTAGAAATATACATACGAATGAATGCGTGAAGTCTAATCCCGACAACCTTTTCTCCTTGAATTACAACTCGTATTTTACTTGCACTTTTATGTTTACAAGTTTATGTTACAACAAAACAATTGATAAACCCAACCTTAAAATGATGTTACTTGTTGAACGGTTTTTAATTTCACACTAGTCCCTGTGGAGACGATAATTAAATACTTACTTTGATATTACATCATGTTCACATAACGAGCAAAACATAAAAGGCGCGAATCAAAGTTTCAATGTCACATAGTACAATAGTGTTACAAAATTACGCGCGTAAATTCAAAATACATAACATGCGCTCAAGTGTCACAAGTTCAAAGTCACATCATACATAATACTCACTAATAACCCAAAAGAAGATAAACAACCTACATCATACATCATACATCTACTGAGTCGATCTCCATCTCGGTCCAAGTGGACCTCTTCGTTGCGGTTGTCGACGCCTGGTTGTATACATGAATGCTGGCTCAACCCAACCAAGAATACGATGCATAGTAGCATTAACAGCCGTTCCCTCTGGCGCCTCACCATCATCAAGTGACCTTTGCACCTCCCTTCTAACATTATGACAAATCTCCCAAGTATCAGCCAAATTGTTTCTTGACTGCTCCTCAATCAACACCTCCAGCATAGGTGGCCTAGGTGGGTCTTGCTCAGCCTCTACCGGACGCATAATAGGATGCGACACTTTGTAGTACCATGATATGTAGCCAGCTTCGCAATCCCACGGATTCACCACCACTCGGCCCCTCAAGTCTTCATAAATCATCCTCATATGCAATTCCTCCATCCACACTCGATCAACCTGAGCTACCGTCATGCCTGGTGTAGCTGACAAAGCTGGGTCTCTCGGAATTCCTTGCACATGCTTAAATTGACGGAGCACCCGTTCAGGCAAATGCTTTCCAAGCACTTTTCCACGCCTTAACCACCCAGAAAAGAAACATTCATCAATCAACGGTCTGAAGGCTCGATGCGCATCGTACGGGCTGAAGACAACATCGGACATCTGCAGGTTATCCAAACTTTGTCTGTATGACGGTGGATCCTTATGGCCTTGTCCGGGCAAAAACTTTATGCATCGTGGCAGACTCTCATTCCAGTTTGCAGCTATCGTCCACTGTGTCAGACTTGGGAAATGCTCAATTATCCATCCCTGAAAAAACATACATTTCATATTTAATGATCCCATTAATATAAATCGTAAAAGACATAAACATAAGTTACGAATTAATTGAAAAATTGAAGTACAAATAAATGAATTAATTGATAAATTTATATACCATAACAAACAATAAGTATCCAGCAATCTGACCAGTGCCCTCCTCAGACGCATCGTCCAGATAATCTTGCAAATAAACCAGACATGCAGCACCCCAATTCCACTCATGGACGGTAGACAAATCTTGAAAGTACTGCATGTATGAGGCATCCATGTAGAAAGTACTTTTGTTGGTGAAAAGTGTACAGCTCACCACAAACAGCAAAAAAACTTTCACACACCTCTCCCTATAAGGCACCATATCCTCTAACGGTCTTTCCTCATTCTCCATATTCTCACAAGTCTCCTTCAACTCATTATATATACCCTGTAGGTAGTTAAACCTCATATGTGGCCCCTTATTCTTAGCAAATTCCCCCATAATTAATTCCTTCTCAACACCCAAACAATCACTAACAATGTCAGCCACGTCACTTCTGCTCATCCTGTGATGGTTAAGAAACTTCCCTTGAATAGGGATATGCAGTAGGCACTGAACATCGTCAAGTGTGATGCCAAGCTCTCCAACGGGAAGATGGAATGTACTGGTTTCCGGATGCCATCTTTCCGCAATTGCAGTGAGCACTCATTGATTTAGCTTGCCGAAATTGGTTTCGCATAGCCCTGCCAAACCAGTCCCCCTTAAAGTATCCCAAAACCACAACACAGTCTTAGGCGGTTTTGGGATATCTATCAACCTTCTTCCATTGGCAATCAAACGCATAACATCAGTCAAAACCTGTAAAGAACGGATTAAAATGTGTTAGTCGTTTATAGTTAAAAAAAATTAAGTTAATAATTTGTAATGATTTAGTATTATACCTCCGAACCGGGTGGTGCAAGCCAAATCGAATTTGCCCTATGCTTATAGTAAAGCGATAATAGGGACAAATCCGTTGGCCCTCCTCCGTAGACGACTTCCGCTTCTGCCTCAGGTGGTTGCTGATGTTGTGGTTCTGGCTCTTGCGGTGGTTCTTGCTCGGCCCAATTTGCATTGTCGTCTAGGTATTGACCCGCATCATATTCCTGATCAACATCAGGTGCCTGAACCTGTGATCGGTGTGTGCGGGAACGTGATCCACCCGCTTCGGCATCATGAGTTCCTTCCACAATAACAGGTTGTCCTTTCTTGCGACGACCTCTTTTAGGCGCAGACGGCACTTCTCTACGTGCTGAGCCATGAGCCCTGCTCTGCCTGCCGTGTCGCCCTCTTGCAATTTCTTCGTCCATATCTACACAAAACAATGACACATATTCAAACATCAGTCGTAATCAATATTTAACCGTATTCAAATTTAACCAAAACCTATGTCTAACCAACTTAATATTCAAAATTTCACCAAAATCTAACTATATCCAAATTTAACATTCAACATTGACCATGATAAGCAATAATCAACAACATAATAACTATTAATCAACAACCATTCATCATTCAAACCAACTCAAAGTTCAAAATTTAACCAAAACCTAAACCTAATGAAATTTCACATCAAACCTAACATGCAATCATCTAACATCAACAATAAACCTCTAATCAACAATTTCAACAACATAATCAACAGTAAATCACGAATCAGAGATTAACATTGACATAAACTAATCAAAAACGAAATTGAGAGATATGAAGAAATATGAATGCAAATAAGGAACTAAAATGAACATAATCTTACTTGATGGAGTAGAAATTGATGAACTTTGTGGAATAATCACTAAAAAACGCAAGATTGATGATGCTTGATGCTAGGTTTTCGTTTTTCACCCCTTTCTTTCTAACAAAGCCGTTCTGCATGAATGGGAGAAGAGAGCGTACACTCTGTTTCTATACAGAAATAGTTCGGTACGCGTCCACCGAACTAGTTTAAAACCAGTTCGATACGCGTCCATCGAAGTAGGAGGTACAGAAGAAGGAGAACCTCGGTACGCGTCCACCGAAGTATCACTACATATGACGGGTGCAAAAGGGGTGCACATCAATATCAAAGTTCGGTACGCATCTACCGAACTAATTTTCCTAGTTTTTCAAAGGTTAAAAACGGAAACCCAAGGGGTGAAAAAGAAAGCTGGGGGGTGGGAAAAGAAATCTACCAAAATTGACCCCGAATTACAAAAAAGATCTAGAAAGTTTCTCTCCCCCTCTTCGGAGTCGGAGATTCTCTTTTTCTATTTGAATATTTATTTTTTGCCCATGCGACAAAATTTCGAAATATGTTTTTCAAAGTTTTCATAATACAAATATTATTTTAACGGTAAACAAACTTCGAAAAATGCATTTCAAAGTAAGGATGTCAATTTCATCTTCAAATGGAAATCTCCGTAGAGATTGCTCTGTTTGGAGACTCGAAAATGATAAATTTTTCCCATAGAGATGAAGGAGAAAGTACCCGTGAAAAATGTTTGGGGATGGAGACGAGTATCTCTCTTCAATTATTTTTTTATCAAACGTTAATGGGTTATTGTTTGTAGAATTCAAGTAATTCATACTTTTTTATTTTATTTTTGTTAATGTACATGTATATTTCAATGTGAAAATGACTCATTGAATTTGCACCGAGATGTCCCTAATCATCAATGCCACTGAGATAGAAAAGTGTAGTGGCAATTCATTGGAGACGAACCAAATACAAACATAATGTCTCGTTTTTTAACTGAATAATTACAAATTACATTGCAATGTTTAATTATAAGAGTGATGTTATTTTTTTTGGATTTAATGGATATGCACAGTCGGTATAAAATATTTTTACACAGACATTCAATGAAAATCTACTAACTTGCCACATCATCCCATTCATGTATGGTTAGTTTGAAACTACATGTATGACATGGAAAAATGAATGATGATTTCTTATTGGTTGTCTGTGTAAACATCTTTTACACTGTCTGCCTATCATCTTTAATCTCATTTTTTTTTGTTATAAAAATTAGATGATTTTCCTTTTGGTCAATTAATTTATAGCTAAATACCTTACGATAAAATAAGTGAAAAGTTACCATTCAAATTTCAATCTTACCTATTTAATTAAACTATTTTACCGTAAAAGAAGAAAAAAGAAGAGACCCATCACTTAAAAATAGATAAAAAAATTACCACTAAAAATAAAATAATAAATGAGAAAATAAACCAACATAATCACATTTCCATAAATATACTCCAAAAAATATTCAAATAGTTTCTCTTTATGTTTCCTAATCCTATTTATAATTATTATTTATATTTACTTCCATTTATATAACGCGGTAACGTGCGGGAACTGAAAAGTAGCGAAAATTAAGCCAAATTCAATTCCCGCGCTTAATTTCAAAATCACTTTTTCTCTTTCTTTCATAAACTAAGCGCTTCCACTACTCTTCTTCTTCTCTTTCTCATCAACTCAAAACAATGGCTAAAAAGCGCGTTTCACAATCATCCTCTTCCTCATCAACTAACAAACGCCGGAAATCACCTGTAAAAGAAGAAATTGCTTCGTTTCTTCCCTCTGAACGGAAGAACCCCAAACAATCCTCTGTTACCGATGATGCATTCTTCGTTGGAAATCCAATTCCGGCATCTGAAGCAAAAGCAAAATGGCCTCACCGTTACACAAAGAGCGAGTGAGTTTTTTGTTTTTTCATTTATTTATTTTTAATTTATTTTATTAATCTTTTTTTCTTGTTCTGTTATTGAACTATTTGAACAATTTTTCTTTTAGCGGATCTAGCGAAAACAATTGCATGAAAGCGAAGTTTCATTATCGTCAAGGAAGTGTTGATGGCATTGTTTATAATCTCAATGATACTGCATATGTTCAGGTTTGTCTTTTTGTTTGATTTTTAAAAATTGTGTTTTTAGGGTTTGGTAATTTTGATCTGATGTTAATTTTGTTTATTTATGAATGATGTGTTTTTTTTTTGGTTTAGGCTGAGGATGGTAAACCGGATTATATTGCGAGAATTGTCGAGTTCTTTGAAACTCATGATAAAGAACCATATTTTACTGCACAATGGTTTTATAGAGCAGAAGATACTGTAAGATTCAATCTTTGAACTGTTTTTGGCTTTGTATTCGTTTAGGTGTTTACTGTTTAGGGTTATAGTTGATTTTGGTGATTTGAATGTGTGTGTAGGTTATAAAGGATCATGGTGATTTAGTAGATAAGAAAAGGGTTTTCATTTCTGATGTTAAAGATGAAAATCCTTTGGAATGTCTACTTAGGAAGGTTAAAATCGTGCAAGTCTCTCCTAATGTAAGTGTTTTATTACCCTTTTGTTCTGTGTAATTTATAGAATTGTATTGAGGTTTTGAGTCCAATTGAAATTTTGTATTTTTATACTATATAGGTGAATTTGGCTGAGAAGAAAAAGAAAATGCCTTCATGTGAATTGTATTATGATATGAAGTATACTATCCCTTATTTAACATTTTCTAACATTGATTTGGCTGAGTCTGGTATGATTTTTTTTGTAATTTATTTATGATATTGATGATTTGTTTGAAGTTTCTGCATTGTCAATTTATTGAATTGTTTGATTTGATTTTGGTTTGCTTTGATTGATATAGAAAATGTCAAAATAGAAAGTGAAACATCTACACTTTCATGTGAGTCTGCAACTAATGCATGTGTTGCTAAGAGTAACGCGGTGAATGGCAAGTCGATTCAAACTAATGGATCGGAGAAGTCAGAGTGGAGTTTATTGGATTTATATTCTGGGTGTGGAGCCATGTCTACTGGACTTTGCTTTGGAGCTTCTATATCTGGGGTCAAACTTGTCACGGTATTTAGACTAATTTTTCCAGAAAATGTTTCGGTTGTAAGGAATTTGTTTTCATTGTACTGATTTATAATGTTAATTTTTGTTGACTTCATAGAGGTGGGCTGTTGATATTAATAAATATGCTTGTGAAAGTTTGAAGCTAAATCACCCTGAAACACAGGTATGTTTTTTGTTGTTATCTTATAGTTGATGATCGTCATTTTAACTATGTTGTTAATATCTATGTATTGTTCCCCAATCTGTGAAATTCAGGTGAGAAATGAACCTGCAGAAAATTTTCTAAGTCTAATAAAAGAGTGGGCAAAGCTCTGCGAGGAGTTTGTATTTAAACCATCAAAATCTGATTTAGATGGTGGTGAAGAAGACGATGGTGAAGAGCCAGAAAATCAATCTGACTCTGAGGAGTTTGAGGTGGAGAAGTTTCTTTCTATCTGCTATGGTGATCCCAATGAAGCAAAGAAACCAGGACTATACTTTAAAGTATGTTTGCTGAAACTTGCATAATAACATGATTGATAAACAATCCCTTATTAGGACTTGTTTCAGTGGAATAAATTTACTGTATTCTAGCGTTTTCATTGCCTATATTGTTGTTGCACAAACATATAGCTTCTAGCCTACCAACCATATCTTTGATACTAGGTTATTGCTTAAAATATGCATAAATACTTCTTGCCCGAAGTTTATATCTTAGAACACAACTTCTCTTTTAACTTTATTTTGTGTAATGAATTTTTCTCAGTTTATGGTCATTACTTTATGTGATTAATTTAATATATCCATTCAGGTGCAATGGAAGGGCTATGATTCCAGTTATGATACATGGGAGCCAATAGAGGGAGTAAGGTATACTCCAGTTATCAAAATATTGATTACTGTCTTCCTTACCTTTGCTTCACTAAAGTTGTCTGTTACCTAATTTTTATAGCTAAATCTATGCAAGATTCTAAATGTGATTACAATTGTAACAGTGAATGTAAAGATGCAATGAGAGATTTTGTTACACAAGGTTATAAAGAAAAGTTATTGCCTCTTCCTGTGAGTCTCACCACTCCTCATTATTGGCTTGCACCCAACTTCTTCTTTGACTTCTGATTGTTTAACAACTGTTTTTTTAGCTATTTATAAAAACAAACTGATTTTCTACTACTTTATGCTTGTTTAGGGTCAAGCTGATTTTATCTGTGGGGGACCACCTTGCCAAGGTGTCAGCGGTTACAATCGCTTCAGAAACAAAAATGCTCCATTGGAGGATGTTAAAAATAAGCAATTAGTGGTCTACATGGATATTATTGATTTCTTGAAACCCAAGTATGTACTGATGGAAAATGTTGTTGACATTTTGAAATTTGCTGGTGGGTTTTTGGGCCGCTATGCCGTAGGCCGTCTTGTGGCCATGAATTATCAAACTAGAATGGGAATGATGGCTGCAGGGTCGTACGGCCTTCCCCAATTTCGGATGCGCGTTTTTCTTTGGGGAGCTCTTCCTGCTCAAGTAAGGCCGTTGTTTTTAATACTGGATTTTTATTTTGATGTCATATTTATGTTGATCTTTAAATGTTTTTTCAAAAGGAAGGTTAATTACTCGTATACTGTTGTGTTTGTAGAAATTGCCTTCGTATCCGTTACCAACTCATGAAGTTGTTTCAAGAGCTGTCATACCCACTGAGTTTGAAGTAAGAACTATTAGAAATATAAATGTTTGTGCCATTTTCTTAGTTAAGGATACTGTTTTATGATTGCAAGGTTTTAATCTATGGGGTCTGGCTATTGTCAAAATGCAGGAAATTACAGTTGCATATGCCACTAATGAAAATTGCCAGCTGGCTGATGCAGTTTATCTTAAGGATGCAATAGATGATCTCCCTCCTGTATGTTCATTTTGACACAAATATATTGTGAATATAGTTTGTTTGATTCTTATAAAATTTTGATGTCATGTCTTTCATTGGTTTTTATTTATTAAATAGGTTAATAATGATGAGAGCCGGGATGAAATTAGCTATGGTACAACTCCTCGTACAGAGTTTCAAAAATATATCAGATTAAAGAGAAATGGTGTGTTTTATAATTATTTGAGTTTTTAAGTATATCATGCCTTGGATTGTCAAAAAGTATATCATGCCTTGGTTGTCTGCTTTTTTCAATACATTGTTATTATTGCAATTAAAGATTTTAGCTGTTGTATTAAGAATGAATGTTTCATATTTTGATGTGCTGTTGTATTATTGAGAATGAATGTTTCATATTTTGATGTGTTCAAACTAAATTTCAAGCTCACTTAGTAAAAGTCATACAATCTCTATATTTCAGCTAAAATCTACTTGCTGCAGATATTTGCACTGCATTTTGTTGTGCTTTGCATTTTTCATAACTAAAATTGTGTATATGGCAATATCATGCTACACTTATGTGATAAGAAAATTTGTTTTACTTCCTTCTTCCTTGTATTAATGTAATGCTGGTTATTATGTTTCTGCTTTCTAGAGATGATAAATTATTCTGCCGAGTCTCAAAGTGTACCAAGTGGAAAGCTGTATGATCATCTCCCTTATAAATTAAATACAGATGACTATGACAGAGTGTGCCTAATTCCAAAGAAAAAGGTTTCATATCTTGTATTTGGCATTACATGCTTTTAGTTTTTGTTGCTAGATGATATTATTAATTTTGCCCGCTCTTCTTTTCAGGGAGCAAACTTTAGGGACCTACCCGGAGTGATCGTTAAAGACAAAAAAGTGGAATGGGATCCCACAGTTGAAAGAGTCTTGTTAAAATCCGGGAAGCCTTTGGTATTATTATTATTATTATTATTATTATTATTATTATTATTATTATTATTATTATTATTGGTTTGTTTTAGGGATGCATTTATTTTGAAGGCTGTTCTTTGTTGACCATAAACATTTTTTTTTTTGGGTACAGATACCCAACTATGCCGTGTCATTTGTTCGCGGGACCTCAACCAAGTATGTATATGTGCACATTATCTGTTTTCTGTCATCAAAATTTCTGGTTATTTCATCCATATCAAGTTTCTTATGTCCTTGTTTAAAAACAACAGGCCATTTGGTCGTTTGTGGTGGGATGAAATTGTGTCTACAGTTGTAACAAGGCCGGAGCCTCACAATCAGGTTATTATCTCAAACTGTGCACCCATTATATCTGGTAAAACTAATGCCACTTATTCAACCGTCCCATTGCAAAATCTCTTAAAAAAATGTAGCATTTCAGTAATGTTATCTACATAGGGATTATTGTGTGTTAGCATTTGTAATTAAACTCATCGGCCAAAGTTCAATTTTTGGACTTGTTTAAGTGACAATTTTTATTCTTGTTCTCTTTTTTATACATCATTGTGCATTATCTCAATCCTAAGTAACTCTATTTCTAGGCCCTTCTCCACCCACACCAAGACAGAGTGCTTAGCATTCGAGAGAATGCAAGGTTACAAGGATTTCCAGATTGCTATCAACTTTGTGGCTCTGTCAAAGAGAGGTATGTTTTAGAAGGATTACCAAATGTAAACGATTGTTTGTGTATTTCTTGGCACTAATGGTTCTTCTATCTTTAATGCAGATACATCCAAGTTGGCAATGCTGTTGCCGTTCCTGTTGCTCTTGCTCTCGGATACACATTAGGGTTAGCTATTCAAGGATTGTCTGACAACAAGCCTTTGACAACTCTCCCATTCAAGTATCCAAGTTGTCTTGCCCAACCTTTGGCTATAGTTGAGGATGATGATTCAAGTTGAGCCGATCCTCTTTCTACAATCCTAATCTCCCATTTTTAGGTAGAATTTCCATTTTAAGTTGAATGTACATTGCGGGTTGAAGGATTGTATGAATAATTATTTGTACCATTATTAACATTATTATTGTTATCATGAAGATTTAACATTCACTTAATCTGAATTATTGTCTGTCTTGAAACATATTGTATTAAGTTATTTAACATTCACCTTTCAAGTTTCATTTTTTGTGATTTGAACTTGTTCAAAAAAAACTTTTGTGATTTGAAAAGGGTGGTGGGTGTTATGTTCATTCATGTAATTATTGACATAATTGAGTTTAATTAATTTGTTTATTCAAGTGCATTTTGATTATCTTATGACTAATCTAAATCAGATCACATGAAAGTCACGAGGGCACACCTATGGGATGATCAATGTGGGACGGTTACTACATCACATGTTTTCCCAGCAGGTGTGGATTTTGTCTCATACCAAGTTTGTAAATTAAAACGGTTTCATATAGAATATAGATTATTAGATTAATTAGTTGTTAGTTGAAAATTAAGGAAAACCGTTACTTCCACATGGAGTAGTGACATGCTTATAACCACCTAAATTGAGTCAAAGATCAACTCATACTTGCATAATATCCACTCATGCTTTTAAAGTTTTTTTTTTTTTAATGAAAAATTGTTAGTAGTTGTTAATTGTTATGTTAGTTTTTTTTTTTTCTTATTAGGATTTGAATTCTAGAAATTTCCACCCTTAAGAAATGAGGTGTCTGAAATTCAAACTCTAATCTTACGTATAAAATGTGATGTCCCTACTAACCGAGCTCAGTTCACGGGATTGAGCATTTAATTATTACTTGAACTAACAATGACTTGTTTTTTACAAATAAATATTGAACTACTAATAATAATTGATGAAGTGAAGCTCTTCCATTTTCTAGCCTTGGTTATTTGACGTCATGTTAGATGACAGTGAGTCGACGTCCATGTATTGTTATGCTTGTCTTAATTTGCTTATTATTAATCTCGTTACTAATTATTAATTAATTAATTAATGGTTCTTAAGTAAGAATATAAGTGGAGAAGACACATTGTTTTTGTCTTTTTCATGAAACATATGACCTTCATACTAGGATACACATGCTTTACATAAAATCACATGGAACCTTTCCCAAGAGCCAAGGCTTTCAGAATTCAGATCAAGACATCAAAACAAAACCAGAGCTAATGTTTTATTTCATATGATTATGATTATGCACTATTAATAAGGCATATTTTGTATAATTATGTATGATTTGTTACAATAAATATAATTTTCTATACATAATTATAAGTACGAAAATTGAAAGTGTGCAAGTTTAACTGTCACAATTCACAAGGCTGTCATAGAATATGATGCTTAGATACATTGATCTTGAAACATAATGTTGTTTACTCTGCAAATCCATGGTGAAGACACACAACAAATGAGAATCATTTTTTCTTAATTACTTGTCCAAATCAACATGTGATTCATTAAATAATTGGCCCCCCTCTCTCTTGTTACTATTCTAGACACAACCATATCCCCACAAAACCAAAGTAACATAATTGCAATGCCATGATGTTTTTATTAAGCTAACACATCAATTTCCAAGGTACTATGAGATAAATAAAAAAATATCTTGGTTCATTGCCACCCTTTGTCTCCCTGTAACTGTAAATGGACTGCCATCACCATACCTCATGGGTTGTAATTTGTTGTATTTTGTAAGTAAGTGTATGATTGATAATATAATGCGTTAAAGATTTTGGGTTAAGATATGATGTTTAATTTATTCGTGTAATTGTTCAAGTTTTTCTAATTTAATGATTCTGAGGTTTTTTTAGGACTCAACGCAATTATCACAGTAAAAAGAAAAATACTCTCTTCAAAATAAGTGTTGCAGTTGATTACTGTACACTTGTCAATCAATTTCTTTAATTATATATTATTATAGATTATAAAAAATTGATATTTTAAATAATATTCATTCGTACAAATTGAACAACATATATGCTAATATATATGTTTATATATTAATAAAATGATATAGTGAAAAATAATTTATGTGAATAATGTATATGACTGACACTTATTTTGGAATGGATAAATTCAGATTATTATCATTATTTAACAATAAGATTATTTTTATATGAAAGACTAAAACCACTAAATTTTTTGAGCTATCTAGGATTATTTAAATCTATCAGTTACCTGATCAAAATTTGAATCTGAAGTAAGACATGAATTGAAAAGATAAGCTCTAGGTAAATTACAAATTTAATATTTAATAATACACATGCTAATTTTTAAGATATCTTACATTATTGAATAATAATAATATATGATTTAAGATGATGGATTGGAAATTATTGATACATAGCAGGGGAACAAGTACCAGCAATGTTCTGTATCCTTTGTTTACGTTCTCATTATGTTTGCCACAATTTTCTGAAACCTCTACGTTGTTCATCTTATGGCCATGGATTAATAATTGACTTGAGCCTAAATAATTTGTCACAAATCCATATGAAATATAGGGTCACGCAATTTGCCACCACAGTGCACACATATTATATTCACAATTGGATTTTATGTAGGTCACATATTTATGACAATTTCAATCGTTAGTTTTGATTGGACAATTTATATAATAAGATATATTTTAATCAAACTTACAATATAAATTATTTAATTTTGATCTAATGATTATCGATGTGTTAACGTATGAATGCGAGATTTTCATGATACTACTATAAGAAATTTGGGTCCCAAACATGGTTGACCGATAGCCTTCATCCATTATTTATGGTCAAAAGTTTGATCCAAATTCGTTTATATATGATAAAAAACATCGGTTAAAATGTTCGAACAACAACATCCATTCAAAAGAATAAAAAAATACAAAACACAAATAGAGAATGATACATATTTGATAACAAAATTAGGTGTCGTCCACGTCTTCTGACTACGATCCCTATCTATTAACAGTAAAAAAAATTAAGATTTACAATGTACAAATTATATTTAAATACTACGGTTCTTATTACAACATTACCACATGCCATTCTCCTTCCTCATCCATAAGTTGCAACCTAATAAACGTTTGAGCATATCCCAGATACATCCCTCTCGCAACCCAATTATCAGTAACTATGAGTCATACTCAACCTAACTCTTAAATAATTTTGAATACCTTAAAGGATTAGCTAGTAAAAGTGATCCTAGGTTGATCCAATAAAATATGATATTATTCTAACTTTGATTTTATATTTAGGTCCTCGTAACTTTCATGTCCTATAAATAAGATTGAACAAAGACTAGTTGTCACTCATACATATCCTTGTCTTAGAAACACCATTCTACCAAACAAAGAAAAGAAAAATGGAAGCCATTTCAAATTTTCCCTACACACATCAACCATTAAGATCCATTAGTTTACCTACAAGACTAAACCCTTCTTTTCAAAGAATTGAATCACTTCTAAACAATCTAAAACCACATCATCAACACTTTCTCTCAACCAACAATTATTCAGAAGCAGAAAAAATTCATAGTGACTTAGTTGATCTTGCTGAGATATACAACTGCATGGAAGATTTCTTAAATTCTCAACAAACCAAACAATGTCTTCTGCATTACCAAGATGGAAAACTCATATCAGATTCATTGTGTAACTCAGTTACATTGCTAGATGCTTGTGAATGTTCAAGAGATTTATTGTTGGTTCTTAGAGAACATATTCAAACACTTCAATCGGCGATACGTAGAAGAAGAAAAGGTGATTCAAGCATTGAAAATAGTGTTTCTTCTTATGAAAATTTCAGAAAGAAGACAAAGAAGAAAATTTCAAACCAACTTTTGCAGATGAAAAAAATGCAGAACAAAGTTAACTCATTTTCACTTTGTGATCAAGATCAACAGCTAGTATTTTTGGTTAGAGTTTTAAGAGAAGTGAATACAATCACTATATCTATATTATGTTCTGTTCTAGTTTTTTTGTCTATGCCAACAATTGGAACAAAAGGGTCATCTTTGATTTCAAAGTTGAAGCCTATGATGTTGTTTTCTTCTGAGAAAGAAGGGAAGAACAAAAATGAGATTGAAGATCTTAATAATGCTTTGTGTTCTCTTATTGGAAGAGAGAAAAATAGTGATTATTCTCATAGTGAAGGTCAAAGGGCATTAAGATTGTTAGAGACATTGAATATTAATATTGATAGTTTGGAAGGTGGATTAGATTGTATATTTAGATGTTTGGTAAAAAATAGAGTGTTGTTTCTGAATATGTTAGCTCATTAGGCTAAAAAATAGAGTAAAAATTAATGTTCTTTGTGAATGTGGGAATGATCTTTTGTTCTATAAATCAATCTATGTTTGAATTAGAGCATTATGTTTTTGAGTTATATTATCATCTGAATTTAAGTTCATTCTTTATCATCTGTCAAGAATTTTTTGACAGACTTATCTGTTAATCTTTAGCAAATATATCTATAAAACATAAGTAATTTGAACTAAAATTGTAGGACTTTACCCCGAAGGGAGTCCTTCCAGAAATTCTCGAAGGCTTGAGGAGACCCCAAGCCCAAGAGGGGGTTTGGAAATAGTTTTCAACCAGCAATAGACGCGCCTCGGTTAGTACCTCATTAGCTGCGTCATTGCCCCAAGCGCAACGATACTTATTATCACAGATTAATCTTCTCTTTATAATATCTTCAAATTCATCTAATTCCTCTCATTAGCAATGTGGGACTAAGAAATTTTGCTGCGAGTCGCTTTCACACTTTGAATGACAGCATCTAAGTTGGTAGTGTTAAGACATCGTTTGGTACTGCAATCATATGCAATTCTAAGTGAAAAAGTTATAGACGGAATACATACATTCAGCATTAATATCGTTTTCTTTCGATTACATTCTGTTCAATGTTTCCTCGAAGTTAGATTTTTCATAATCCGTCCTCTTCCTGTTACATTATGTTCAATTTTTATTCTAGAGGCATTAACTGTACAAGTCTATCCTAATATCAATTCTATAGCCAACCTTTATTGCAGTATTATGCGCGCAATGTCAAAACATACATTCACGTATAATAATCCACCTGCTTAAGTTTAATTACCTTTCCGATACACATTGCAACTAATTAGCTAGGGACTTGGTGCAAACCGAAAGGAGGTGTTTTAAATGAATCTCAAATTGTGGAATGGAGGAAAATATGATACACTTGTTCTTTCAATGTGACAATGTCCAATAAAAGTCTGGTGTGGTATACTAACCTGCTGTGACTGAGTTTATCATCTGTATTACATAATTCTGCCGCGATCAGTTTTCAGGTCTGATTGCTAGTGGTAGGATCCAGATTGAAAAATTTACTGTTATATGGATCGCGTGTGTTTGGGTGCTTTTGAAGGCCTTAACGAGAGCATTTTTAAGAACAAGGTCGGATTGGCAGAATATTGGATTTAAAAAATTAATATTCTGTCATGGAAATGGTTAAAAGGTAAAATGATCGGTTTCAACTATTGGACTGTCTTCGGGTCTGATGGGCGTTGATCATCGAATGTCTTAATAGGGAGCTGTCTGTTTGCGTATGGAGACGGATCCATTCTTTGGCAGCAGATTAAATGTGGCCTTGTAATTGTTTAGTTTGAAGTGGTTGGCAACCTGCAACTTTTTGCCTACAAAATCAAACATGTATAAACATGTTTGTCGACGGAGAAAATGGTTTAAACATCATATCATATATGAGAATGATATTTAAAGGCTGTAGTTGCAGACCTAATATTGAAATTTAAAATGGTTAAACTAAAATTAGGAGGGGCCGCGCGAACGCAGGCCCCCACTGCAACAAATTATGATGTAGGCTCCACCACTTGGGTAGACCTTAGGCTAGCACCCCTCCTAAGTGCAATGGAGGTCACTTGCCTAGGCCATGGGCCTTCATGATCACCCATTGACCCCATCCAGGTAAGTAAGTTGAAATCTCTCATACACTTCTCTTTTATAACACATGTTGCATTCTATTGACTCTAATGTTAGCGATGTGGGACTTAAATAACATGGGAGTGATTCATTCTAAATAAGAACAAAAAAAGACAAGTATGATATGTGGTGGAGTCCTATTAATAACTATGCAATAATCTTTGTTTCTGATGATAGAGAGAAGTATTTTTTTAGGTTGCAACAATATTTATCTTACTTTTTTACTAATAAGTGCTTAAGTTTTAGCTACACCTTTAATAGTTGATTCTGTTTGTTTACCAAAAAGATTTAGTAATTCTAGTTTTTAGGCAAATAATGCAATCATTCATAATTTCAGACATTAATGAAAACATGTAACTTCAAATTGAAATAAAAGAGCAGAAATATAGGACAAAAATTTGTTGTTTCTATTTGATTGTATCACTATTGAATTGTATATACAATATTTATATACAAATTAACTCTTCAAAATTTTTCGATTCTCAACAGATCCCTAAGATAGAGTCACTATGTTTAAAAGAGAGACTCTAGTTTTAACTAAACGCCTAAATACATTCTCTAAACCATTTTCTATCATTTCAATTGCATTTTCCAAAGCCTCAAAATTTTCATGTGTAGCCTGTATCTTAGCTGCATCAGAACCTTCACTTAAAAGGGTTCTCAAAGATGCTTCTACACACCGCAGTTCATTGGAATTTTCCAAGTCCTCTTCGCATGATATTACCCTCTTATGCATCAACTTTGCCACTTTCATCCATTTGTTTGCCTTTGAATTTGATGAAGAACCAACCAAGAAAGACAAAATGGATTGAAAGATAGAAATGTTCATTACTATGACCTCTCTAAGAACTCTTATCACAGAAACAACTTCTTGATGTTGATTCAAAAGCGAGGAGTCTCCAAATTTACTTTCCATTTGTTTTAAAGATTTGATCAACTTTGTGACATTCTTTTTCATCTTCTTTGTAAAAAATTTATATTCGGCTACACTTGTTTCGATGCTTGAATCTCCCTTTCTCCTTCTAAGAGAAGAGTGAATTGATTGAACATTTCCTTTAATTTGTAACATGGTGTCCCTTGTGATGCTACATATATCCAACATTTTCACCGAACCATCCATCAACTCTTCTATGAATTTCTCAGTTCTCACCTTGATTGTGAGAAATTGCCTTTTTTGTCGATGTCATATTGAGAAGATCTTCCAATGAAATATACAAATCTTCAAGATAGGAAAGGCCACTGGTAATTGAATCAGATGTGGATGTTGATGCGACTTCCCATGTCTTGATTTTGTATAGCTCTTGTTCTATTCTTGTTGAGTTAGGATGAGATTCAGAAGGAAAACTGTTTCTTTTTTTCTTTCTTCAAAGATAATTGTGAAGCTCAATGTTTGTGATGTTACCAAGTCCATGGATCTCTCTTTATATAAGAGCTATTTCATAATATTGAATTATTAGTTTCATACTAAAAGGAAATAAAATACCTAGCACCTGTGTTAATCATGTGGTGCCTAGTGGATTTCCCATTGAATATGGTAAGCTTGTTACATATTTACCAACATTGTGAATTTGTTAATGATATTTGCATTTGATATTCTGCAATATGATATGATATTGAAATAAGTTTTCTTACTGTTGGCAATCAGAACACCTCATTAGTCATCAAATTGTTTGTCTCCTATGTTGCCACAATGACACTCATCATTTCAATTATATATAGTTGTTGATTGTTATTGATTCTCAGATTACACGGCGCTCGTGCATACACAACAATTAATCCATTATTTTGTTCTAGGGATTTGGATCTCATCGTTATAAAATCCATTGTGTAAACCATTTGAAAGTTCTTGCTCCTCAACATTGGAACATGCCAACCAATGGATACTTCTGAAGTAAAAACAATACTCTTTCTTAATATTATAAACCAAGTGGCTAATGAGGTTTTCTGTTTATCGACACTCATAGGATGTGATAGTTATATACCTCAATAGTCAATACCATTTCATTACCATTATGGCATGAAAAATGCACAATGTTTGGCATAAATGTGACAAGTTGACCAATTTTTATGGAAAACACAAGCTCATATATTAAGAGAGGTTAGTTGCATGTACTGCAATATTATTTTTGAATGAAGCATGTACTGTTTGCTATTATATATAGCGAGAGTGTCAATGACTTGGTGATAATTAATAAGCATCATATTGATAGAAAGAATTTGAGATGACAATTCTTGGATTGATGACAGATTTTCTTAGAAGTCTGATTGGTTGCTTGATGTATCTAACTGCTACCCTACCTGACATTTTCAATTCTTGTCTCGATTTATGCATTGTGAATCGTATCTCAAGGCTGCAAAGAGTGTTCTTAGATACATGAAAGGCGCATGTGGTTTTGGCATTAAATTTACTAAGAGCAAATAATCCAAGCTGATTGATTTTAGAGACAACGATTGGGGGTGGTCTGTCCTTTCGTGGATTACATGCAAAGTACTTTAAGCTATTTTTCTCACTTGGTTCTGATGTTTTCTCTTGGAGCTCAAAAACAAAAATGAGAACTCGTTGATGATCGAGCTCAACCAACTATTGAAGCAGAATTCGTTGCTGCAAGTGCTGCCTTAAATCGAGCTCTATAGCTGAGGAAGATATCAAGTGATCCTCATTTTGACCACAAATAAGACACTTAAGATATTTGTTGATAATCAAGCTTCAACGCAATAGCAAGAGAGGAGTGGTAGCAAAGGGATCTTGTGAGTGGGAGAGATGAAGAAGATAAAGATTTGAGTTTGTTCCTCTATTCCTAGAAGATGAAAGGGATCTTGTGTTTATTTTGGTCCCTTGCTAGCTTAGACATCACACAGAAACATCTGACCCGACTAACAACAAACATAATGTTTTGGACTGAATCACAAACATAATTGACAATGAGGGAGTTTTTTTATAAATAATTTTAATTAATTAAGGGACATGTTTGACATCGCTTAACACTAGTATGACCAAACAATCAATATTCATAAAATTGGCCAAAATAGCAAATTGGCCATAATTGATAATAAACCATTTGACAATACAGAAAACACCATTTATCTTTATCTTTGACGGAAAGGCTCAAATCACACCTAAAATTAGCACAATATGAGCAAATTCTGAAATTTTCAAAGGCTTGAAGAGATCCCAAGTCTAAGAGAGGGTCCTTCCATAAATGTTAAATATTGAGCTGAAATTGTAGGACTTTACCCATAAGGGAGTCCTTCCAGAAATTCTCGAAGGCTAAGGCAGAACCAAAGCCTAAGAGGGGGTTTGGAAATAGTTTTCAACCAGCAATAGACGCGCCTCGGTTAGTACCTCACTAGCTGCGTCATTGCCCCAAGCGCAAAGATGGTTAGAACAGTTGAACTATGCTTGTTTTTATTTAGACTTCAGCCTCATCTCATTTCTCATACGATCGATGTGGGACTAGGAAGTTTTGTTTGCCTTGAACAAGTGTGGGCTAAATCACCTTGCAGTATTTGAGTTATAGGAAACTCAAATATTAGCAAAATATTCAAATCTATATTTTTCCTGCAAAATCAAGCTCTACACAACCATGAACCATCATATGACAATGTTTATTACAGGAGGAAAGGCAACACAGAAATTTAATTACATCTGTTGCATGAGCGTTTTTTTTGGGACTAATCCGTTGCATGAATTTAATCATCATATGACAATGATATTTTACAAAGCCACAACTACAATTACCATATTTATTATACATTGTTCCCTTACATACCCTTTAAAGAAGTGTATGCATTAATTATGGAGGGATCAGCGAATGTAGAATTTAGGAATTATTCTGTTGCATGTAATGGATGTATTCTGTTGAAAGTGGCGGTGTTGGTGTGGAGATTATTACAAAACAAGATTCCGACAAAGATAATTTATCTAAAGGCGTTTTAAATGAATTTCAAATTGGGTGCGCAAATTGTGGAATGAAGGAAAATGTGTCACACTTGTTCTTTGAATGATTGTCCGGTAAACAGTCTGGTGTGGTACAAGATCCTGCTGTGTCTGAATTTGTCATCGGCATTACATAATTCTTCTGTGATGCATTTTTACCAGTTTTCCGGTTTGATTGGTGGTGGCAAGATCCAGATTGAAAACTTTGGTGTCATATGGTTCGCGTGCATTTGGGTGATATGAAAAGGCCGTAATGAGATTATTTTAGAACAAGGTCGGATCAGCGGAAGATTGGGTAGAAGAAACTGAAATTTTGTCGTGGAAATGTTTAAAAGGCAAGGTAACCGGTTTCAACTACCATCTTAGCCAATGGATTCTACAACCAATGGACTGCCTAGGGTCTGGTGGGCGTTGATCTTCGGTTGTCTTAATAGGGACCTGTCTGTGTATGGAGATGGATCCATTCTTCGGTTGTGTGTTGTCCATTTTGTTAGGTCGGCCTTTATACATGAATACGTCTTTATACAGAAGATGTAACAGAGAAAATGGTTTACTAATATAATACAGGAAATGGTCCCAATTCCAAGGTAGTTGTGGATCGAATATTAAAGTTTAAACAAAAATTTATTCAAACTAATTCAAACTAAAACTAAAATTGGGAGGGGCCGCGCGAACGCAGGCCCCCACAGCAACAAATTATGATGTAGGCTCCACCATTTGGGTAGACCTTAGGCTAGCACCCCTCCTAAGTGCAATGGAGGTCACTAGCCTAGGCCATAGGCCTTCTTGATCACCCATTGACCCCATCCAGGTAAGTAATTTGAAATGTATCATACACTTCTCTTTTATAACACATGTTGCATTTTATTGACTTTAGTATTATCGATATGGGACTCATACAACATGGACTATGATTTGTTTTCTGATGGCGGAGACTAGTATTCGTTTTAGGTTGCAACAATCTTTATCTTATTTTTTTGTATATTCAGTGTATTATTTATTTTATTGAAGGGATAACAAAAAAGACCAGCTTCCATGACATCATTCAAGTTGCAAACAATGTTGGATCATCAATTTATATACTATCTCGCACATTTTCCGCATCCATTAGGATCGAAATCGTATATGTAAACAAGCATATTGCAGTTGTGGAATGTGGATATAATTGTAGGAAGTTTTGGGGAAAATCAACTTGGTCTTATCAATGAGTACTAACTTTTTGTAGAAACAAAGTCTTCAGGTCTTTCTCAAATTATCAGTAGCATAGTGCAGATAGTGTATCCATAGAAGGAGGTAATACTATTTGACGCGAAGACAAAACACATGTGTGGATAAAAATAAAAGAGATCCCGCTACGTTACATGCTCTCCTATCGTGATTTTCTTGTGAGTAGTTTTTCGTGACAGGTAGAATTATCCTTTTCAAACCATATAGTAATTAAGTAACTTAACTATTAGAAACATAAATGTGTTTTATTTAGAGCCTTTTTATAAAAGCTTAAGCAATTTATTTGAGGACTAAGGCCCTGATCTACATTTGCTGCCGCATGTTCTCGTGTATATGACAACCTTCAGTTCAGTTTCTTGGTTGTGATCATAGATGCTACATACTATTGAAAATAGTTCAGATGCTCGTATATAATTATATCGACATAATATTGGTTTTTACATTTTGATGGTTTCGTTATGCTGATTTGAGCATATCTAGTGCTTAAGTTTGTTGCTTTTAGGCAAAGAATACAATAATTCATAATGTAAGACCATATATAGAGAAACATTGCAATTTCAAATTAATAAATAAAAGACCAGAAATATAGAACAAATATTTGTTGTTTCTATTCAATTGTATTACTATTGAACTGTATACATAGTATTTATCTACAAATTGTATGTGCAAAATTTTTCAATCTTAAAATATCTAAGATTGAGTTATGATGTTCAAAAGAGAGACTCTAGTTTTAACCAAACGCCTAAATACACTCTCCAAACCATTTTCTATCATTTCAATTGCATTTTCCAAGGCCTCAAAATTTTCATGTGTAATCTGCATCTTGGCATCATCAGAACCTTCACATGAAAGGGTTCTCAAAGATGCTTCGACACACTGCAATTCATTGAAATTCTCCAACTTCTCTTCACATGATACCTTCTTATGCATCAACTTTGCCACTTTCAACCATTTGGCTGCCTTTGACTTTGATGCAGATCCGACCAAGAAAGATAAAATGGATTGAAAGACAGAAATGTTCATTACTATGACCTCTCTAAGAACTCTTATCACAGAAACAAATTCTTGATCTTGATTCAAAAGTGAGGAAGCTCCAAATTTACTTTCCATTTGTTTTAAAGATGTGATCAACTTTGCGACATTCTTCTTCGTCTTTTTTGTGAAGAAGTTATATTCAGCTACGCTTTTTTCAATGCTTAAATCTCCCTTTCTCCTTCTAAGAGAAGAGTGAAGTGATTGAACATTTTCTTTAATTTGTAACATGGTATCCCTTGTGATGCCACAGATATCCAAAATATTAACTGAACCATCCAACAACTCTTCCACAGATTTGTCACCTTGATGGTGAGAAATGGCCTTTTGTGTCGATGCCATATTGAGAAGATCTTCCAATGAAATATACAAATCTTCAAGCATGGAAAGGCCATTGGTAATTGAATCTGATGTGGATGTTGACGTGGCTTCCCATGTCTTGATTTTGTTAAGATCTTGTTCTATTCTGGTAGAGCTAGGATGAGATTGTGAAGGAAAACTGTTAGATCGAACATGGTACTTGCTTGCCATATTTCTCTTTATTTTGTTGTTTGTTTCTTTTTTTCTCAGATAATATTGAAGTTCAATGTTTGTGATGTTAACAAGTGCTTGAATCTCTCTTTATATAAGAGCTATTCATGATATTATAATCAATTTAATATATAATAAGGAAATAATGGTATAAAGCATATGGTGCCTGCATGAGTTTCCCTTTGAATATGGTAAGCTTGTTACATCTCTACCCAACATTGTGAATTTGTTAATGAAATTGCATGTGATATTCTGCAGCATTTTATGAATATTGAAATGAATTTGAGGTGAAAGATGACTCATTGGCATGTCTTGATAGTGTTGGCAATCAGAAAACATCATTAGTCATCAATTAGTTTGCCTCCTCTTCTGCCACATCAACTCATCATTAAACAATTATAAAATTGTTTAATGATTCTCATATTACATGGCACTCATGCATACACAACCAATTAATCCATGATTTTGTTCTAGGATTTGGATCTCATCTCTATAAAATCCATTGTTTAAACCATTTGACAGTTCTAGCTTCTCAATATTGGAACATGCCAGCCAAAGCAAAAATAATACCTCTTTTTTAATATTAGAAACTAAGTGACTAATGAATAATAATGCACAATGTTTGGCATAACTGTGACAAGTTGACCAATTTGTAAGGAAAACACATGCTCATCTTGATTAAGAGAGGTTAGCTGCATGTATTGCATTATTATTTTTGAATGAATCGTGAACTGCTTGCTATTATATATAGCGAGAGTGTCAAGGACTTGGTGAGAATTAATAAGTATCATATTGATAGAAAGAATTTGAGATGACAATTCTTGGATTGATGTATCTAACTTAGATAATCTAACTGCAACCGTGCCTGACATTTGCAATGCTGTTAAATGTTTTGTCTCGATTTATGCACTGTGCTAGTGAATGGTATCTCAAGGTTGCAAAGAGTGTTCTTAGATACATGAATCGCGCATCAACGCATGTGATTTTGGCATTAAATTTACTAAGATGAAATAGTTCAAGCTGATTGGTTTTTGAGATAACGATTGGAGGTAGTTTGTACTTTTGTTGATTACATGAAAAGTACTTTAGGCTAGTTTTCTCACTTGGTTCTGATGTTTTCTCAAATAAAAAGGAAGAAACCAATCCACTATTGATGCAGAATTGGTTGCTGCAAGTGCTGCCTTTAAATCAAGGTCTATAGCTGAGCAAGATCTTTGTCGATAATCAAGCTTCAATGCAATAGCTATTTCTCATAATCCATTTTTCTTGAGGGAAATGCAAAAGGATGGTGTGTTAATTGTTGTTTATTGCAAGCCAAAAGAGCAAATTATCGATAATTTTACTAAACCCTTACCATCCACCAAGTTTGAAGACCTGAGATCACAGCAAGGATGAGTGTTAAGTGTTATGTTTTTCTTCTTCTTGTTATTCAATTAACAATAAGTTGGTTTACAAAGATGAGTCATTCACTTCAATCCTAATTTTGGCCAAAAGATGCAAACTCTCAATTTGAATTATAATCAAAAGCTAAAATTTAAGGTCCCTCCTTGAATAGCCTTTAACTGGCCAAACCCTCTATAAGAACATCCTTTAATACAGCTTCTTGTAAATTGACATGCTACCGTCAAAGATACAAATAGAGGAGTGCCAGCAGAGGGATCTTGTGAGGCGGAGAGATGAAGATTTGAGTTTGTTTCTCTATTTTTCATTTTGGTCTTTTACCAGCATGGACATCACACATAAGCATTTGAGGTGACCAAGATAAAGGACACATTATCATATTTAACAGAAAAGTAACTTTTCGGATTAAATTGACATACAAAATTAACAATGATGGATTCTTTTCTTAACAAATTTAATTAATCAAGAGACATTTTTGACAGTGCTCAACACTAGTATGCCCGACAAACCAACATTCACAAAATTGGCCAAAATAGATAATAAACCATTTGATAATACAGAAAAGAAAAAGTGATTTATCTTCATCTTTAAAGACAAGGCTCAAGTCACACCTAAAATTAGCACAATATGAGCAAATTGTAAAGGTCAAAGATTCAACACAAGAATTAAATGTTAAGGATCTTTACATATCAAATAAATATAAATATTGAACTAAGATTGTAGGACTTTACCCCAAAGGGAGTCCTTCCAGAAATTCTCAAAGGCTAAGGCAGAACCCAAGCCTAAGAGGGGGTTTGGAAATAGTTTTCAACCAGCAATAGACGCGCCTCGGTTAGAACCTCATTAGCTGCGTCATTGCCCCAAGCGCAAAGATGGTTTATGTTACACAACTTGGCTTGTATTTATATATACTTTAGACTCATCTTGTTTCTGATATGGGCGATGTGGGACTAGGAAGTTTTGGTGCTCACTGCTCAATCATCTCTCATCTCTGTCTGCCATTCCCTCTTGCAGTACGTATAATAATCCACTAATTAGCTGGTTATAGGAAACTCAAATATTGGTAAAATATTCAAATCTATATTTTCTCTGAAAAATCAAGCTCTACACAACCACGAACCATCATATGACAATGGTATTTTACAAAGCCGCAACTACCGTTAATAGTTTGTGTGGTATTAGATCCTGCTGTGGCTGAATTTATCATCTGCATTACATAATTCTGCCGCGATGCATTTTTACCAGTTTTCAGGTCTAATAGGTGGTGGCAGGGTTCAGATCGAAAACATTAGTGTTATATTATATGGTTTGGAAAGGCCATAATGAGATTGGGTAGAAGAAATTAAGCTTCTGTTGTGGAAATGGTTAAAAGGCAAGGTGATCTCGGTTTCAACTGTCCAAATCCGAAACTCCAATACTGTTGGCCAATATCTGTAAAATATCCAAATCTATATTTTCCCTAAAAAATCAGCCTTTAGTCCTTCACACATATCAAACATGTCTTTGTGCAGAAGATGCAACAGAGAAAATGGTTTAATAATCATCATATGAGAATGAAATTTAAAACATAGTTAATTAATACAGATCAACAATAAAGAATATGGTCCCAATTCTCAGTTAGTTGTAGAATTAATTTTAAAATTTAAACAAAAAATAACTAATATTAAAATTTAGACTAAACATTTGAAACTAAATCTGGAAGTGGCCGCGCGAACGCAGGCTCCACAGCAACAAATTATGATGTAGACTCCACCGCTTGGGTCGTGACACCAGCACCCCTCCTAAGTGCAATGGAGGTCACTCGCCTAGGCCATGGGCTTTCTTGATCACCCATTGACCCCATCCAGGTAAGTGATTTTTAATGTGTCATACACTTCTCTTTTATAACACATGCTGCATTCTATTCACTCTAATATTAGCGATGTGGGACTCAAACAACATGTACTATGATTTATTTTATTGAAGGGAAAACAAAAAAGACCAGCTTCCATAACACCATTCAAGTTGCAGCCAACTATGGACCTATAAATTGTGATTAGACAACAAAAGGATGAACTTGGAGACGTTGAAAAATCACAATTAAATATTAGGAGATTGAGTGTTCAAGTTCATCCTTCACAACAAAAGGAACAACATGGAAATTACTCGGTAAAGTCCGATTATAGACGGCATATGAGGAACAGACCCGTGTCATTGAATTACAAAGTGGAAGGAGAATGGAACTGCTTATGGTCCGTGCTCCGCCTAAAGCCAAACATTTACTGTGGCGTATGTGTAGGGGCTGCTTACCATCTTGTGTTCGTCACAGTGCGCATTTTGTTCAATGTACTATGATTTATTTTATTGAAGGGAAAACAAAAAATACCAGCTTCCATAACACCATTCAAGTTGCAGACAACTATGGATCTATAAATTGTGATTAGACAACAAAAGAGTGAACTTGGAGACATTGAAAAAGTACTTATTAGAAGATTGAGTGTTCAAACTTCAAAAACACATAAGAATAATTTATTAAATATTTGCCAAACATTTACTGTGGCGTGTTTGTAGGGGCTGTTTACCATCTCGTGTTAGTTAGTGTGCGTTTTGTTCAATGTTCCGCACTGCTCAATATGTACAGAAAATGACAAAGACGACTGGCATGTCTTTTTCAGTTGCAGAAACAATAGGATGATATGGAACGAAGCTGGACCAAGAAAGGTTTATAGCTAGTCGAGCTGTGCATCTAATGGGAGATTGGAAATGCTGTCAATTCGGCACATCAGCAAAGTGCAACATCTGTACAAGAGAGTGCAGCAATGCAATGGCAGCGTCTAGAGCTAGGAAGGTGGAAATGTAATGTGGATGTGAGCTTCTACGTGCCTGCTGGGCACACGGGTTGAGGTTGGTACTTTTGCAATTCTCAAGGGCAGTTTATGTCAGCAGGTGGTAATTGGATCCGAGAGAAGCTTACTACAATTGAAGGTGAAGCAAGGGCGCTATTAGAAACATTATGTGAAAAGGTTGCTAGAGGATGAACCGATATTGTGTTAGAAAGTGGCTCTATCCGAGTTTAGTTCCATTGTTGCTACTATTAACATGTTGAATTTTCATTCAAACTTTGAAGTAAAGTTCATATAACGGAAGACGAATTTTGCAGCTCATACATTAGCTAGAGTGACCAAGTCTTGGGCTAGTCGTACTCTCTTTGGTTCTATTTATCGTTGTATTGAAAACATTGTTATTAATGAAATGAGTTGATTGTGTGTTTGTCTACAAAAAAAAATTGAGTTCACATTTTAAATTATTTATTTATTTTTTAATGTTTTCGAGATAATCACATTTGATAACCATCCGACACTTTGAACAACTGTTCCATCCAAAAGAGCAAAAAAAAAAACAGAAACTGAATAATGATATACTGTAAACGGGTGGATTACGCATGGAATCACAAATTTTAACTCTTATCATCTTAAAATTGAGAGTTGTGCCTAATTTAGTTTTACAAAACTAATTTGCATAGATATAAATAAAAGAGTGCAAACTTCACTAAATAGATCATGATAAAACTCACTAAATCTAAGACTCTGATATCATTTTTTCTAGAGGAGATAAACTTAATAGATCATGGTAACCAAAAACATTAATTTACTTTTTGCATAAATCTAAACTTATAATTAGTAGATATCAAACATCAAAAATTAAATACATAAATAAATAAATTAAACTAAAATTGTAGGACTTTACCCCTAAGGGAGTCCTTCCAGAAATTCTCAAAGGCTTGAGGAGACCCCAAGCCTAAGAGGGGGTTTGGAAATAGTTTTCAACCAGCAATAGACGCGCCTCGGTTAGTACCTCATTAGCTGCGTCATTGCCCCAAGCGCAAAGATACTTTCAACAACCCACCTTTGCTTGTTTTTATACAACTTTCAGCCTCATCTCGTTTCTTATGTGAGCGATGCAGGACTAAATACACAGAACTTGGAAACCGTTGATATTACATAATACGCATTGGATTTGACAAACTAAAATTACTCTTGATGGTTTACTAAGGATGCGTCATTTTTGTAAGAGTGCTTTATTTTAAACGAGTTGAATCACTTCATTAACCTACAATTCAAAATGGTGGTTGTAACCTCTTGATGGTTTTCAAGGGTATTCTCATCATATAAAACCTCAGGAACCTCGCAATAATCAACTGCAGTTCATACCATTAGATCTTGTTCACCACTCTTTGGATTGAAGAAAAAGCTGCGAAGTCCATGTATTTATCGTTTATACATGTACAAGCAGTTTTTCTCAACAGAAATGTACAAGGACAATAAAACATTCTAGTGATAAGGTAGAAACAATTCACAGTCCAAAAGCAACGACCACTTGGGTAGACCTTAGGCTAGCGCCCCTCCTAAGTGCAATGGAGGTCACTTGCCTAGTCCTAGGCCATGGGCCTTAATGATCATACACTTCTATTTTATAACACATGTTGCATTTTATTGACTCTAGTATCATCGACGTGGGACTTAAACAACATGAGGCCGATTCATTCTAAATAAGAAAAACAGAAAAGACCTATTATTCTGCTACTAAGTGCTTAAGTTTTAGTTACACCTTTTATTGATGATTCTATTTGCTAAACAAAAAAATTTAGTATTTGTAGTTTTTAAGGAAAGAATAAAGTCATTTATAATTTCAGACATCAATCAAATTTGTAACTTAAAACTGAAAATAAAGGAGCTGAAATATAGGACAAAAATGTTGTTGTTTTCAATTTCATTGTATCACTATTGAATTGTATACACAATATATTTATATACAAATTGACTGCAAAATTTTTCAATCCTTAACAGATACCTAAGCTAGAGTGACTATGTTCAAAAGAGAGACTCTAGTTTTAACCAAACGCCTAAATACATTCTCTAAACCATTTTCTATCATTTCAATTGCATTTTCCAAAGCCTCAAAGTTTTCATGTGTAGCCTGCATCTTGGCAACATTAGAACCTTCACTTAAAAGGGTTCTCAAAGATGCTTCCACACACTGCAACTCATTGAAATTCTCCAACTTCTCTTCACATGATATTGTCCTCTTATGCATTAACTTTGCAACTTTGAACCATTTGGCTGCCTTTGACTTTGATGCAGATCCGACCAAGAAAGATAAAATGGATTGAAAGATAGAAATGTTCATTACTATGACCTCTCTAAGAACTCTTATCAAAGAAACAAATTCTTGATCTTGATTCAAAAGTGAGGAAACTCCAAATTTACTTTCCATTTGTTTTAAAGATGTGATCAACTTTGTGACATTCTTCTTCGTCTTTTTTGCAAAGAAGTTATATTCAGCTACGCTTTTTTCAATGCTTGAATCTCCCTTTCTCCTTCTAAGAGAAGAGTGAAGTGTTTGAACATTTTCCTTAATTTGTAACATGGTGTCCCTTGTGATGCCACAGATATCCAAAATTTTAACTGAACCATCCAACAACTCTTCGACAGATTTGTCACCTTGATGGTGAGAAATGGCCTTTTGTGTTGATGCCAAATTGAGAAGATCTTCCAATGAAATATACAAATCTTCAAGATAGGAAAGGCCAGTGATAATTGAATCGGACGTGGATGTTGATGCGGCTTCCCATGTCTTGATTTTGCATAGCTCTTGTTCTATTCTTGTTGATCTAGGATGAGATTGAGAAGGAAAACTATTTGAGCGAACATGGTACTTTGCTGCCATTTTAATTGATCTTTAATTTGTTGTATGTTTATTTTTTTCTTTTCTTCTGAGATAATTGCGATGCTCAATGTTTGTTTGATGTTACCAAGTCCATGGCTTTCTCTTTATATACATGCTTGATATTGGTTGATAATTATTATTTTCATATAATCATGTGGTGCCTAGTGGATTTCCCTTTGAATATGGTAAGCTTGTTACATGTTTGTCCAACATTGTTAATTTGTTAATGTAATTGCATGTCATGTTCTGCAAGATGCTATGGATATTGAAATGAGTTTGAGGTGCATGATGAATATAGTTGGCATGTCTTCTTAGTGTTGGCAATCAGAAAATTTCATTAGTCATCAATTAGTTTGTCTCCTCTGCTGCCACATTACACTCATAGTTGCAATTATGAAATAAAAATTATATATATAATTGATTTTCTTGTCTGTGTTTTGATCATACATATCCCATAAGATTCATTCTTTATTAAACCAATTAACAGTTCTAGCTCCTTAACAATGGAATATGCCAGCCGGTAGATACCTTTGAACCTAAAACAACACCTTTTTATATGTTAGAAACAAAGTGACTAATGAGGGTTTCTTTTTACCAACACTCGTAGGACATGCCATTTAATTAGACATCTCAACTGTGACAAGTTTACCAAATTCTAAGGAAAGCACATGTAGCTACCACATGCTCAAATTTTGATTAAGCATGAATATTTTTTTGAATGAAGAATGAATTATTAATAGTGTCAAATTTTCAAGCACTTCACTCTCCTCTTAGAAGGAGAAAAGGGGATTCAAGCACTGAAAAAAATGTAGTTGAATACATTTTCTTCTCAAAGATGATGAAAAAGATGGAAGTTATAATCACATCATTGAAGAAAAAGATGGATGCAGATTTTGGAGTATCCCTATTTTTGAAGGAAGATCATGAACTCAGTTCTTTGATTAGAGTGCTCATGGAAGTCACTGTGACAAACATGTCTATCTTCCAATCAATCTCTTTTATCCATCCTTTTTTGCAAAATTGATGCAGTGTGTGAAACCATTTTTGAGCAATCTTTTAAAAGATAGTATTAATGTTGTGAAGATTGTGTTGGAATTAAATCAATAAGTATTAATTCATATATACATGCTATCATATTATGACATATACTTTAGTGCGGAAACAAAATAGTCATACAAGCATGCATAAGAGAATTCTAGGATCGACAAGATGATCTTTAGTAATACCTGGATCCATAGAGAAAAGCCTTTAGCATTGATCTTGAATTAGAGAGATTTGGCGGCTTGTAAGGTTCTTCCTCAACCGGTACCCTAATACCTCGATTCTCTTCAGATGGGGAGAAGAGTGATTTTTGCTTTTGTCCGGTATATTGGGGACCATAGCTTATATAGAGGGTGATGGCCCATTAGGATTCCCATTATCCCGAAATGGGCCATCCTGACATCCACCCATTTGAGCCCATATCTAATTAATTAATTAATTAATTCCTAAATAGAAATCTAATCAGCCTTTTAACTTTATTTGATCACTTAATCAATTAGGCTCTTAATTGATAAATAGCTAATATAATTATATAAAGATATTTGCCCACGTAATATTATTGGAATATCATAAAATATTCCAACAGATTGCACATGGAATATTGGAGACTTTTGTTAAAACCACAGCCCACCTTTTGAATATAATCACTCAATCTTTATTTTCTCTCCAAAACCAGATTTATTTTTATTTGGTATCTAAAAATGGAGAAAATTAGCAAAGTATGAGAAAATTGTATAAGTTAAAAATATTTTTACTTTCCAGAATAACTATTGAACTAAAATTGTAGGACTTTGTTTTTGCCACACTTTTAAGAGTGGAGAATGTGAACTAAAAGTATTATTTATTATTTTCCTAATCAAATAAGCCTACATACTTCAACCTTCAACCATTGTTTAAAAAGAGAGAGACAACGAGGGAGAGAGATCGATGGATAGAGATGGATGGAGAGAGATATATGGCGAGAGTGGTGAAGAGAGATGGATGGAGAGAGGTGGATGGAGAGAAGTGCATGGAGAGAGCGATGATGTAGAGAGATGGATGGAGACAAATGGATGGAGAGAGTGATGTATGGTGAGAAGTGGATGGAGAGAGCGATGATGTAGAAGATGAATGGTGTAGAGAGGTGGATGGAGAGAGCGATGTTGTAGAGAGATGGATGGAGAGAGGTGGATGGAGACAAATGGATGGAGAGAGTGATGTATGGTGAGAAGTGGATGGAGAGAGCAATGATGTAGAGAGATGGATGGAGAGATGTGGATGGAGAGAGCGATGATGTAGAGAGATGGATGGAGAGAGCGGTGATGTAGAGAGATGGATGGAGAGAGCGATGTAGAGAAATGGATGGATGGAGAGAGCGATGTAGAGAGATGGATGGATGGAGAGAGTGATGTAGAGAGATGGATGGAGAGAGCGATGGTGTAGAGAGATGGATGGAGAGAGTGATGGGTGAAGAGAGTGATGATTTAGAGAGATGGATGGAGAGAGCGATTATGTAGAGAGATGGATGGAGAGATGTGGATGGAGAGAGCGATGATGTAGAGAGATGGATGGAGAGAGGGGTGATGTAGAGAAATTGATGGATGGAGAGAGCGATGTAGAGAAATTGATGGATGGAGAGAGCTATATAGAGAGATGAATGGATGGAGAGATCGATGATGGAGAGAAATGGATGGAGAGAGTGATGTAGAGAGATGGATGGAGAGAAAGATGGATGGAGAGAGCGATGTAGATCTGGAAGGAGAGAGCGATGGAGAGAGAGAGTGATGGATGGAGAGAGCGATGTAGAGAAATGGATGGATAGAGAGAGGTGGATGAAGAGAGCGATTTAGGGAGATGGACGAAGAGAGTGATGGAGAGAGGTGGATAAATATACAAAAAAAAAATACAGAATTCACTGTGATTAGTTATTTTCCTGCTTTGAATATTGCTTATGTAACTATCTTATCTGGTTGAATAGATATTTTCAAGTACTAGTTGTCTCTTGTTTTGTAATTACAGTATATTCTGCTACTAAGTGAACCAGCACTTCCTGTGCTTAAGTTGCAGTTGCACCTTTTATTGATGATTCTGTTTGTTTATTGACGAAGTATCAAAGTAAGTATAAACATTATCGTATCCGTAGGGATTGTTTCGAATCAAACACAAGTAATTGAAATCATACGAGAGTAATTTAACAATTAAATAAAAGGGGGATTTCTTTGGAATTAGGGTTTTTGAAAATAACGGCGATTGGATCTTTTCGGTTCATCTAACTACTATTGTCTTGGTATTCCATGCATGTTAACAAATTACAAACTTAGTTCCACGATTCGATTAAAATAAATAACTATGTCCAATATCTTGGTACATAATCCTCTCAATTGATTATCAATCCCTAATGTCTTAGGATGACCTATAATCAATTGAAGTTTTTGCCCTTTAATCTTTGAATTCTCAATTAACAAACCGATATGTCTAAAGTGAAAGTTAATTGAACAACTATCCCTAGGTCAATTGATTCGCTTCTAATGTCTTAGTAAACAAACAATTATAATCATCACACAATTCAGGACTTTGTGTAAAGAATTAAGAATAAAAGATAATTGACTGAAACTAACTTCGTAATTCGATTAACACATCATATGAAATACATGGTTCAAAACAATAGCAATTAGAATCCCCTAGGATCCAATCTAGAAGTTTAGTTACGCATAATTAGAGCATAAACATAAAATAGAGTAAAATAATTCATTACAAAGAAGGAATAATAGCCTCTAGACTTGCTCTCAAAAGTTGCCTTTTTTCGCCGTAAAATTTTGTACTAAAAATCCGACCCCTAGGTCAGTCTCGGAAGCCCCTATTTATAGAAAAACGCAAAATTCTGATGTTCTGTCCCGTGGCTGCGCAATGCGCAGGAAGCCGAACTCAAATGAATTTTATTTCTTCATGAAAGTTGTAGCGCTTGATCTTAGCTTGGACAAAATACCGTACATACGTCACGATGCAAATTATGCTGATTTTGTTGTTCTTTTTTCCTCTTCTCTTGTGATTCAAGCAACCTTGTACCAATGCTCTTTCTTCTTATTCTTGTGCGAAAAATATAGTAAAAGCCTACTAATTTGTCTTGAATTTGTGGTTAAAACATCGTAATGACGTGAAGTCATCATTTACCAAAAAAAAGTCAGTTATTATAGTTTTTAGGCAAAGAATACAATAATTCTAATTTGTTGTTTCTATTTGATTATATCACCATTGAATTGTATACACACACTATTCAAATTAAAAAATAGAAGACCAGAAATATAGAACAAATATTTATTGTTTCTATTCAATTGTATTACTATTGAACTGTATCCATAGTATTTATGTACAATTTGTATGTGCAAAATTTTTCAATCTTTAAATATCTAAGATTGAGTAATGATGTTCAAAAGAGAGACTCTATTTTTCACCAAACGCCTAAATACATTCTCCAAACCATTTTCTATCATTTCGATTGCATTTTCCAAAGCCTCAAATTTTTCATGTGTAGACTGCATCTTGGCAGCATTAGAACCTTCACTTAAAAGGGTTCTCAAAGATGCTTCCACACACTGCAATTCATTGAAATTCTCCATCTTCTCTTCACTTGATACCTTCTTATGCATTAACTTTGCCACTTTCAACCATTTGGCTGCCTTTGACTTTGATGCAGATCCGACCAAGAAAGATAAAATGGATTGAAAGATAGAAATGTTCATTACTATGACCTCTCTAAGAACTCTTATCCCAGAAACAAATTCTTGATCTTGATTCAAAAGTGAGGATGCTCCAAATTTACTTTCCATTTGTTTTAAAGATGTGATCAACTTTGCGACATTCTTCTTCATCTTTTTTGTGAAGAAGTTATATTCAGCTATGCTTTTTTCAATGCTTGAATCTCCCTTTCTCCTTCTAAGAGAAGAGTGAAGTGCTTGAACATTTTCCTTAATTTGTAACATGGTGTCCCTTGTGATGCCACAAATATCCAAAATTCTCACCGAACCTTCCAACAAATCTTCCACAAATTTCTCGCCTTGATTGTGAGAAATAGTCTTTTGTGTTGATGTCATATTGAGAAGATCTTCCAATGAAATATACAAATCTTCAAGATGGGAAAGGCCAGTGGTAATTGAATCAGAAGTTGAAGTTGATGTGGCTTCCCATGTCTTGATTTTGTTGAGATCTTGTTCTATTATAGTAGAGTTAGGATGAGATTCAGAAGGAAAACTGTTTGAACGAACATGGTACTTGTTTGCCATATTGCTCTTTAATTTGTTGTTCTTTTCTAATATAATTGTGAAGCTCAATGTTTTTGTGATGTTACCAAGTGCTTGAATCTCTCTTTATACAAGAGCTATTCATGAAGTTGGTTGATAATTATTGATTTCATATGAAAGGAAATAAAATACTTATTACTTGTTAATGATTGTGTAGAGCATGTGGTGCCTACATGTATTTCCCTTTGAATATGGCAAGCATGTCTCATATCAACCCAACATTGTTAATGATATTGAATGTGTTATCCTGCAAGATGCTATGAATATTGAAATGAGTTTGAGGTGCATGATGAATATAGCTGGCATGTCTTCCTGTGCTACCATATTAAAATCATAATTGCAATTATAAAATTGGTGCTGCATATTGCTTCATAGAATACACGCCACTCGTTCATACACAACCAATTAGTGCAGTATTATTTTGTTCTAGTAAATGAAAATTGAAATAATGAAATAAAACTTACATAATTGATATTGTTGTCTCTCTTTTGATCATGTGTCCAATAGGATTTGGATCTCATCTTTTTAAAATCCATTATTTAAACTATTCAACAGTTCTTGCTCCTCAACAGTGGAACAAGCCAGACAATAGATACCTCTGAAGCAAGTGACTAATGTGGTTTTCTATATACCAACACTAAGAGGACATGTCAGTTATACATGTACTATAATAATGCACAATGTTCGGAACAGATGTGACAAGCTTATTAAATTTTAAGGAAAACAAATGTAGCTACCACATGCTCACATTGATTAAGAGATGTTGGCTGCATGTGCTGGATTTTTATTTTTATTTTTATTTTTATTTTTATTTTTTTAATGAAGCATGAGTTGGTTGTTATTATAAATAGAGAGAGCGTCAAGAACTTGGCAAGAATTAATAAGTATCATATTCGCACAAAGCGCATTAAGTTGGAACTGATAGAAATTATTTGAGATCACAATTCATGGATTTATGACACATATATTTTCTTGGAATGGAAATCGAGCAAAGAATGCCGAGAAGTAAACACTCCAATGAACTCATGAGAGAAGCTTTGCGAAGAAGATGGAACCGAAAAGATTGATTAAGAATATTTTAAATGTCTGATTTGTCATTTGATGTACCTTTGAATTTTTATCAAGTAACCTTTCCTTGATCACCAATATCCTTCAGCATACTCTGAAGGTCCCCAATTTACAAAGTAATATGCTGATAACTCCACTTGAAGCCTGCAAAATTCTGCAGATGCCAAATCAAAAACCAGACTACAAATAACCATGTGAACACAAAGAGACATTTGTTTATATTACATAACATTAGAAACTAGATTTGGGAGGGGCCGCGCGAACGCAGGCCCCCACTGCAACAAATTATGATGTAGGCTCCACCGCTTGGGTAGACCTTAGGCTAGCACCCCTCCTAAGTGCAATGGAGGTCACTTGCCTAGGCCATGGGCCTTCTTGATCACCCATTGACCCCATCCAGGTAAGTGATTTATTTTGTCTCATACACTTCTCTTTTATAACACATGCTGCATTCCATTGTCTCTAATATAAGCGATGTGGGACATAAACAATATGGACTATGATTACCAGCTTCCATAACACCATTCAAGTTGCAGCCAACTATGGATCTATAAATTGTGATTAGGTCAGAAAATGTATACATGAATATTTATTTAAGTACATCCAAATATACGCAAAAATTAATACTCTGTATCTATTGTTGAAAATAGACAACAAAAGGGTGAACTTGGATACATTGAAAAAGTTCTTGTCAGGAGATTGAGTGTTACAAGTGTGACAGAGGTGTTGTTTGACATTTGCAAGGTGGAGGAAGCTCATGAGGCTGGGCTAGTTGCTGTCGTGGCCTTCATGATTTGGAAGAACAACAACAATTGGATATGGAGTGGAGTAAAGGACAAAGAAAGGGTGATAGCTAGTTGAGCTGCATCTAATGGGAGATTGGAATCCAATCAATTCGGCACATCAGCAAGGTGCAACATCTGTACAAGAGAGTGCAGCAACACAATGGCAGCGTCCAGAGCTAGAAAGGTGGAAATATAATGTGGATGCGAGCTTCTACGAGCTTACTGGGCACACGGGTTGAGGTTGGTACATTCCCAATTCTCAGGGTCAGTTTATGTCAGCAGGTTGTAATTGGATCCGAGAGAAGCTTAATACAACTGAAGGTGAAGCAATGGCGCTATTAGAAGCATTACGTGAAACGGTTACTAGAGGATGAACCGATATTGTGTTTGAAAGTGACTCTAAAATAGTGGTAGATGCCATACATGCAAAGCAAAGTGGAGTATTCGAGTTTAGTTCCATTATTTCTACTAATAACATGTTGAACTTTCATTTGAACTTTGTGGCTCATACATTAGCTAGGGTGGCCAAGTCGTACTCTCTTTGATTCTATTCATCGTTGTATTGAAAACATTGTTATTAATGAAACGAGTTGATTGTGTTTTTGTCAACAAAAAAATAATATTGTGTTCACATTTTAAATTATTTATCGGTTTTTAATGTTTTGGAGATAATCACATTTGATAACCATCCGACACTAAATGTGAACAACTTTTCCAACCAAATAATGATATACCGTAAATGAGTGGATTATGTAAGTAATCACAAATTTCAACTCTCTCATCATCTTAAAATTGAGAGTTGTACCTAATTCAGTTTTACAAAACTAATTTGCGTGGATATAAATAATGAACGGTGCCCAACCAAAATTTGAACCTTGATGATGCATTGTAGGTCACCACTTCTGTTAAAAGCCTCAATTTGTTCAAAGTTTTTTTTGTCTTAACTCACTGAAGTATTAAGACTAATAAAACAGTGCAAACTTCTTAGATCATGATAAAACTCACTGAATTTAAGACTCTGATAACAAAGTGCAAACTTTAATATATAATTTTTTCTTGACGAAAAATTTAAATATCTGATGATAATGAAGGGAAAGATATAGAAGCAAAAACCATAAGTTTCAGTGCTGCTATGAAGCTAACAAAAACACTTCTATATCTTCTCATTCATCATACTTTCTGTTTTTACTGAACAAAAAAGACTTTGAAATCTTAGTATCATGATATTGAAAAGATGTGTTGGAACTACAGACTTCAGTGGTGTGATTCTGATTGATTTTGCAGAGAAATTGAATTTTGAAAATGTCAAGCACTACCTAATACTGCATGACATAATATAGTCTTCGTATCAAACAGAGTTATATAGTTATAGCATCATCAACAACATATGAAGCCAATAAAAGAGAGTTTCCTTGGAAAGTTTGATAAATAAACTTTATTGTTTGAAATTTCAATCATGTCATATAATGATATCCTAAACAATTAATTATGTAGTAGACATCAACTTATGCATACATTCAACGTTAATATCGAACCAAATTACATATTTTATAAACCGTTAATGCTTTATTCCAATTACATTACTTTTATTTAGAGCCTTTTTATGAAAGCTTAAGTAACTTATGATGACTAAGGCACTGTTCTGCTGCTGCACATTCTGTGTGTATAGTTCAGTCATCCACCATATCTGACAATATTAAGGTATGTGCCAAAGCTGTTATTGTGCACATAAATAGTAACCTAGTAGTTCTTCTGTTTAATTAGTAAGAGTGCACAATTTTTATTTTTTTTTTGCAAAAGTGATTAGTATATTCTTCTAGTGAGTGCTTGAGCTATGTTTGCATTGTTTACCAATTTTTTTAGTAATTGAAGTGTTTAGGACAAGAATACAATCATTCATAATTTCCGAATTTAATGAAAAATTATAACTTCAAATTGAAAATAGAAGAGCCAAAATATAGGACAAAAATTGTTGTTTCTATTTGATTGTATTACTATTGAACGGTATACATATATAGTATATATATACAAATTAATTGTACAAATTTTTTCAATCCTCAGTATATCTCTAAGATTGAGTCATGATGTTTAAAAGACAGACTCTTGTTTTAACTAAACGCCTAAATACACTTTCTAAACCATTTTCTATCATTTCAATTGCATTCTCAAGAGCCTGAAATTTTTCATGTGTAGCCTGAATATTGGTAACATTAGAACCTTCTCTTAAAAGGGTTCTCAAAGATGCTTCCACACACTGCAATTCGTTGAAATTCTCCAACTTCTCTTCACATGATGCTACCCTTTTATGCATCAACTTTGAAACTTCGAACAATTTGGTTGCCTTTGACTTTGATGTAGATCCAACCAAGAAAGACAAAATGGATTGAAAGATAGTAATGTTCATTACTATGACCTCTCTAAGAACTCTTATCACCGCAACAACGTCTTGATCTTGATTTAGAAGTGAGGATGCTCCAAATTTACTTTCCATATGTTTTAAAGATGCGATCAACTTTGTGATCTTCTTATGCATCTTTTTTGTGAAGGAGTTATATTCTGCTACACTTGTTTCAATGCTTGAATCTCCCTTTCTCCTTCTAAGAGAAGAGTGAAGTGATTGAACATTTTCTTTAATTTGCAACATGGTGTCCCTTGTGATGCCACAGATATCCAACATTTTCACCGAACCATCCATCAACTCTTCTACGAATTTCTCACCTTGATGGTGAGAAATAGCCTTTTGTGTTGATGTCATATTGAGAAGATCTTCCAATGAAATATACAAATCTTCAAGATAGGAAAGGCCAGTGACAATTGAATCAGACGTTGATGTGGCTTCCCATGTCTTGATTTTGTTGAGATCTTGTTCTATTCTAGTGGAGTTAGGATGAGATTCAGAAGGAAAACTATTTGAACGAACATGGTAATTTGTTGCCATATTGCTTTAAAGTTTGTTGTTCTTTTCTAAGAATATTGTGAAAGCTCAATGTTTGTGTGATGTTACCAAGTCCTTGACTCTCTTTATATAAGTGCTATTCATGATATTGTTTACTAATTATTATTTTCATTTAATAATGAAATAAAAAACTGCACCACCTAGTAATCATGGTGGAGAGCATGTGGTGCTTGCATGAATTTCCCTTTGAATATTGTAAGCTTGTTACATATCAACCCAACATTGTGAATTTGTGAATGATATTGAATGTGTTATTCTGAAAGATGCTATGAATATTGAAATGAGCTAGAGGTGCATGATGAATATAGCTGGCATGTCTTCTTAGTGTTGGAAATCAAAAAACCTCATTAGTCATCAAATTGTGTGTCTCCTATGCTGCCACATTGACTCATAATTGCAATTATAAAATTGGTGCTGCATATTGCTTCACAGAATACACGCCACTCGTGCATACACAACCAATTAATGCATTATTATTATTTTGTTGTTGTAAATGAAAATGAAATAAAAATTACATAACTGATTTTGTTGTCTGTCTTTTGATCATATGTCCAAAAGGATTTGGATCTCATCTTTTTAAAATCCATTATTTAAACTATTCAACAGGTCTTGCTCCTCAACAATGGAACATGCCAGGCTAAAGATACCTCTGAAGGACATGTCGGTTATGATAATGCATAATGTTTGGCACAAATGTGACAAGTCTATTAAATTTTAAGGAAAACAAATGTAGCTACCACATGGTCACATTGATTAAGAGAGGTTGGCTGCATGTGCTGCATTATTTTTTTGAATGAAGCATGAGTTGTTTGTTTGTTATTATATATAGTGTCAAGCAAAAAATGCAGAGAAGCAAAGCGCATTAAGTTTAAGTTGGAACTGATAGAAATTATTATTTGAGATGACAATTCTAGGATTTATGACATATTTTCTTGGAATGGAAATCAAGCAAAGAATGCAGAGAATTAAACACTCCAATGAATTCATGAGGAGAAGCTTTGCAAATAAGATGGAACCGAAAAGATTGACATGAATATTTTAGATGTCCAATTTGTCATTTGGTGTACCTTAGAATTTTTATCAAGTAACCTTTCTTTGATCACCAATGTCCTTCAGCATACTTTGAAGTTTGAACAATTCCAAATTACACGTTCAAAGTCCCCAATTTCCAAAGTAATATGCTTATAACTCCACTTGAGGCCTGAAAAATTCTGCAGATGCCAAATCAAAAACCAGACTACAAGATTGAGCATATTGAGACAATTGTGAACATAAAGAGACAATTGTTTACATTCTAAAACATTAGAAACTAGATTGAGCATATTTTAGATGTCTTGACTTATGCGTTCTGCTAGTGAGTGGCATCTCAACGCTGCAAAGATGTGTCACAGGAACATGTGATTGTGCCATTAAATTTACTAAGATCAAATAATACAAGTTGATTGATTTTTCAAACAGCGATTCGGGAGGTTTTGTTGATGACATGTAAAATATTTGTCGATACTGTTTCTCACTTGGTTCAATCAACTACAGAAACATATAGTTAAGGATCTCTAGAAGAATTTACCTTTGTCGAGATTTACTTGAAGTTAAGGATTTATCCACAAGTAACCTTGACTGATAAACCTAGTATGACTGAAAAATTAATCCACACAAGTAACCTTGATTTATTCACAAAATTGGCCGAAGTTGTGAAAATTTTGGCTAGAAATTGGCTGAAAGTTCACAATGGTAAGCACACACAAGACGTGCTATTTGACTATTAAACCGCAAGATAATACCAATTCGAAATTATATCTTATGCACAACTGTCCCTGTGCCGTTAACATGACTTGGGTGAGGGCTCATATAAGTGGTGGCATCTTGCTATGACGGGCGCAGTTTCAGTAGGGATAAGTTGGTCAGAGGTCGTTTGTAGACTTAAAATGATGTAATGATATTAGTACCTAATAAAGGATAAGGGAAACAAATGCAAAGCAAATTTTTAACTGGAATTTTGGCAAAGTAGTCTTTATATGACTAAGAAGGTATCAATGCTTATTCTAGATTTAATATTTGACCACCAGTATTTTTATACCTCTAGATGACAGTCCTGAGCATGAGTATATGTTTTTTTCTATAAGCAACAGGCGTGTTAATATTTTTGTAACTGTAATTAAACCACCATCCACGCTTCAGATGTCTAGTTCTTACTCCTTAGTATTTACAAGGCTTGGGCAATCCACCCATTGAGCTAGCTTTTGGGGTTGAGTTAGGCCTAAGAATCTCCAATTTCCTATTTGTGTTGTATTATCAAGTACTTTAATTGCTAAGATGATTTGGGTGCCTAGTTCAGTAGCCTTATAATTCAATTGTGATGCTTATGTGATCATGTTTCATCAGAGTTTATGTCTAGAGGAAGCTTATATGACTTTCTGCACAGACAAAAGGGTGTGTTTAAGCTTCCTTCTTTACTAAAAGTAGCCATTGATGTTTCCAAGGGAATGAACTATCTGCACCAAAATAATATTATTCACAGGGACCTCAAGACTGCCAATCTTCTGATGGATGAAAATGAAGTAAGGGGACTCTGAAAAATTGATACTTCCTGTTGCATTTTCAATGTGTTATTTGGTTTTACAAATAAATCTAAAAAATAGTGATCTTATTTCATCAGTTGCAGCCTATATCACTAATGTATTACTTATCTCTACTATTGAGCAATGGCATTATTTACTCTCCAATTTTCAATTCATAGTTGATTATAGAATTTATAGATTGTGTGTGATGATTAACTGCCAGAGTTTTGGCTCTTTTTCATTGATAAACCAAAAATGCAAGTCATCTTGAATTAGAGCAACTACGTCTACAGTTTATAGTTTTCTAAATAAGTTTCAGATGAGTAGTTTTGTAATGCTGGGTTGTTGTCAGCATACTGTATAAAATAAATTCTTGCAATCTTGGATACACAATATTGAGAGGAAAATAATTGCTTGCATTATATGACCGAAAGCATCTCAACATTATCATTTCATATGTATTCAAAGAGCTTATCCTTCAACAGTTGGTCAACGTTGCTGATTTTGGGGTCGCCAGAGTGCAAACTCAGTCTGGAGTGATGACAGCTGAAACTGGGACATACCGCTGGATGGCTCCTGAGGTATGATTTTTCTTGAACTTGATGTTACTTTTATGGTTGATATTTTGGGTGATATCATTGTGCAAAGCAAATTTTGGGTGATATTTTGAATTTTGCTTGCAGGTCATTGAACACAAACCATATGACCAGAAGGCAGATGTTTTCAGTTTTGGAATAGCACTTTGGGAGCTTTTAACTGGAGAGGTGAGCACTTTCATGTTAGGCAGTGAGCTTTGCTGCTTCATCTTTTATTCGTTACTTGTCTCAGACATTGAACAGCTTTCTACTACCGCTATCTCATTGTATATCTATTTCTTGTAACCAGCTTCCTTACGCTTACTTGACCCCATTACAAGCAGCCGTTGGTGTGGTGCAGAAGGTTTTATTCTTCCCTCTTTACGGACAATATTTTCGTTAACATTTTTCTCACATCCAAGAATTTCTGAACTGCTACAGCGGTGCTGGCAACAAGATCCAAAGGAGAGACCACCTTTCTCTGAGATAATTGAAATTCTTCAACACATAGCAAAAGAGTTAAACTATTTAAGTTTTGAAACATTGCACAAAGTTGGACTTGGACCAATTTAACATTTTTGAGCGCCATGTTTCTACCAGGTCAATGATGAAAAACATAAAGATAAGTCATCCCACGGTTTTCTCTCATCACTTAGGCGCGGCCATCACTGATGATACTGATACCCATACAAGGATCATTTAAGAGTGTAACCTTTTTGTTCTGTACAGTAGTCTGACCAAAGATCAATTGATTTTGGTTCTTTTCTGCTCTTGAAAAATCCCATTCTACTGTGACATTGCCTTAATTTTTTGTTACAATCTGCGTCTCTCTTCTTTTGTCCTCTCAACTATTTGTTATTCATAAGCGAGTAGTATGGATGCAAGAGCAGTGGTGGTCGAAAATTCAAGGTCATGTAATGTTAAATCTTTGTTTTATTTACTACGTTTTTTGAATTGGAGTTTTTTCTATGCACTCCCCTTGTATCCAAAACCACTTTGATGTTTACTGGTAAAAATATTATGACTACGAGATGTACAAGGCTTGATACATTTGGCATATGCTACCAAGTAATTCAATTTATAAAAAACTAGGAAATTTTAACTCAAAAGTCGGTATTACTCTTGATATTACATAATACATATTGGATTTGACAAACTAAAATTACTCCTGATGTTTTACTAAGGATGCGTCATTTTTGTAAGAGTGCTTTATTTTAAATGAGATGAATCACTTCATCAACCTACAATTCAAAATGGTATTTGTAACTTCAATGTTTTTGCGGCAAATATTCTCCATATGTCAAGGTTTTTAAGACTATTCTCATACCTTAGGTACTTCAAAATAATCAATTGCAGTTCATACCATTAGTCCCCATTCACCATTGTTTGGATTGAAGAAAAATGTACAAGGACAATAAAAAGTCTAGTGATAAGGTAGAAACAAATTATGGGAATAAAAATGTTAATATCATGCAACTTTTATCCAAAAGAGTAAACTTTGTACGTTTACTTATGAAAAGCAGAAGTTTCTAACTATATTTATTGGTAGCAGTAGCAACTAAGTAAGATGAGCAATTATTATACAATTTACAGTCTAGAAGCAACAAACTGATGGGAATACAGAATCAAAAGGGCAGCATTGAAACATTGTTTTGGTACTTCAATCAAAACCTGAATATCCTGTTTTATGTATAGAATCAAGAGGGCAGCAGACCAGCAGTGAAAAATTTAAAATCAGAATGCTTTATGTATAGATTACTGAAGTATTCTAATCTATCTATACTTTTTATAACATCAGTTTGCACATAATCAAAGATCTCTTTATTAGATGCATGCTTTACATCTGCAAACTTGTATGAGTTTGTTTTAATTAAAACATAATAATAAGGACATACATTTAGAACTGAAATTGGGAGGGGCCGCGCGAACGCAGGCCCCAACAGCAACAAATTATGATGTAGACTCCACCACTTGGGTAGATCTTAGGCCAGCACCCCTCCTAAGTGCAATGGAGGTCACTCGCCTAGGCCATGGGCCTTCTTGATCACCCATTGACCCCATCCAGGTAAGTGATTTTTAATGTGTCATACACTTCTCTTTTATAACACATGCTGCATTCTATTCACTCTAATATTAGCGATGTGGGACTCAAAAAAATGTACTATGATTTATTTTATTGAAGGGAAAACAAAAAAGACCAGTTTCCATAACACCATTCAAGTTGCAGCCAACTATGGATCTATAAATTGTGATTACACAACAAAAGGATGAACTTGGAGATTCAGTGTTCAAGTTCATCCTTCACAACAAAAGGAACAACATGGAAATTACTCGGTAAAGTCCGATTATAGATGGCATATGAGGAACAGACCCATGTCATTGAATTACAAGGTGGACGGAGAATGGAATTTCTTATGGTCCGTGCTCCGCCTAAAGCCAAACATTTACTGTGGCGTATTTGTAGGGGCTGTTTACAATCCTGTGTTTGTCACAGTGCGCATTTTGTTCGATGTTCACCACTGCCCAATATGTACAGAAAATGACGAAGACGACTGGCATGTCTTTTTCGGTTGCAGAAACAATAGGAGAAGAGAATATGGAACGAAGCTGGCCTAGGAGCTGTTATTGAGGGACGGATACAGACTGCCACAAGTGTGACAGAGGTGTTGTTTGACATTTGTAAGGCGGAGGAAGCTCATGGGGCTGGGCTAGTTGCTGTTGTGGCCTTAAAGATTTGGAAGAACAGAAACAATTGGATATGGAATGGAGTAAAGGATCAAGAAAGGGTGATAGCTTGTCGAGCTGTGCATCTAATGGGAGATCGGAATGCTGCCAATTCGGCACATCAGCAAGGTGCAATATCTGTACAAGAGAGTGCAACAACACAATGGCACAGAGCTAGGAAGGTGGAAATGTAATATGAATGCGAGCTTCTACGAGTCTGCTGGGAACACAGGTTGAGGTTGGTGCATTTGCAATTTTCAAGAGCAGTTTATGTCAGCAGGTTGTAATTGGGTCCAAGAGAAGCTTAATACAATTGAAGGTGAAGCACCGTCGCTATTAGAAGCAATACGTGAAAAGATTACTAGGGGATGGGCCGATGTTGTGTTTGAAACTGATTCTAAAATAGTGGTGGATGCCATATATAGAAAGCAAAGTGGAGTATCCGAATTTAGTTCCATCATTTCTACTATTAACATGTTGAATTTTCATCCGAACTTTGAGGAAAAGTTCATATAACGGTAGGCAAATTTTGCGGCTCATACATTAGTTAGGACGGCTAAGTCTTGGACTAGTCATACTCTCTTAGAACTTTTTTTAACCAACAATCACTATTCACTAACCGAGTAACCGATGCATCAGTTATTCAACGAACCTAAAAAGTCAACTCTTTTGTATAAAAAGGATCAAAGGTAACATGCACTTGATTGATAAAAACAAAAATAGATGATTGTTGAAAATGAAAACCTTATTAGGTGTAATGCTGAACTTGAGTGGATATCTTGATAAGCATCTTATGATTGATGATCTACCTCCCACTTTTTCAACTACAACTGAACACATTTCTTCCTCTTCCTTGCCATCATTCATCTCTTCTTCTTCCGGATTGAAGACAAAAAGCAGCTGTCTAGGTATAACAAACAAGCAAGAGAACACAGAGGGTAGAATTGTCAATTCCTTTACTTTATTATTTATTTTTAGGCTTAATAGATCTTTATGTCCTTGTATGTTCGCGAATTTTTTGTTTTAGTCCTTGTATCTTATTTTGTTGCAAATAAGTCCCTGAATAATTTTTTTTGGTTTTAGTCCCTAAAATCAAAATCCGCAGAAAAATCTATAGTTTTCGTGGAGATTTTCCCGCGGATTTTGACTTTAGGGACTACAACCAAATTTTTTTGTACATTCGGGGACTTATTTGCAACAAAATAAGATACAGGAACTAAAACAAAAAATTCGGGAAGATACAAGGATCAAAAATCTATTAAGCCTTATTTTTATATTTTATATTTCCACCCCTACATTTCAATTCCAACAGAGACGGAGGAACCAAAGTTAGCCTCCAACAACTGCAAAATGCATAAAACATAGTTTTCTTCTTCTTCTTCTTCTTCTTCTTCTTCTTCTTCTTCTTTTTCCACTGCATAATTCAATAATGTTTCAGCAATCACTTTTCCAACCATGTTCTTTTTCCTTCTCTTCAATCCCATTTCATGGAACAACAAAACCTTCTTTTACTTCAACTTTCACACTTCGATGTCAAGCCAATGATCAATCTCTTGCATCTTCCGACGTTGTTGCGATACCAAAGCTGATGGAATCAGAGAATAAGAGTGGACCTTACCCAGGTGGGTTGGGTCCATTCACAGGGAGAGACCCGAATGTGAAGAAGCCGGCGTGGTTGAGACAGAAAGCTCCTCAGGGTGAAAGGTTTTCTCAAATTAAGGAATCTATTTCTCAGTTGAAACTCAACACTGTTTGTGAAGAAGCACAGTGCCCCAATATTGGAGAGGTTCTATTTTATTTTTATTCTTTTTGTAATTTTTAGTGTAGTAGTTGTTTTTTTATTGAACTTATGATTTTTGATGAATTGGGTTTGATGAAATTTTGGTTTTTAATAGATGGGTTTGTTAAAAAATTGATTTTGGTTAGTGGGTTAATTTAAAGTTTGATTTTTGATGAAGGTAGTTGCTTCATTTTGATTCATATATCTTTCCCTTTTATGCTGTTAGTTTTTTCTGTGATGGATTGCTCAGGAAGTAATTTCGGGAAACCGACTAGAAAGTTGTAGATAAAAGCAAATAGTAGAATGTAGATATGTAGCAAAGATGTTTTAGGTTGAAGGCATGTCCCGTATCTAACATGTGACATGTCGGTAACACGACACTTACATAAACCCAATAATTGAGAATGGATCCTCTCAATTGACGTGCGTTTTCTGCGGCAAAAGTTATGGTCCATAAGTCCAAAATTTATGGACGGTCCATAAGTTCCCTACAGCCATTAGATCTACCATTCCACGTGTTCTAATCTTAGAGCCTTACAGTTCACACGCTCGCAACTAACTCGCACGCATACAACGAACTCGCACCAGCTTCACACCATCCTTCTCTGTCGTCGCCGATCTCTTCCTCCGACGAACTAAAACGATCGCCACGATCTTCCTTCTCCGACGTGATCGATCTGTTCTTTGGTGCCGGCGTGATATATCCGGCAATTGCACAGGTGCGTGATTGAACTTTGATTATGGTTAATGTTTGATTTGTTGTGATCGATCTGTTACTTCATTATAGTTACTTTATAGTCTCAATTATTGATTATGCTCAATTATTAGAGATACATTTAGATTTTCTAAGAAGTTGGAAGTTACAGATGTATGAGTTTATGCTTGATGTTTGATTGTTGTGATGAGTTTGATTATGCTTAATGTTTGATTGCTGTGATGAGTTTGAAGATTCAGCAAAAGTACACTTTGAATTTTGAAGATTCAACAAAATTATAATTGAGATTTTTGTTGTGTTGATTTATAGTTTGAGACCAAATAGATCCAGCAAAAACTGTATGATGATTGTATTAACAGGATTTTGTTAACATTGTTTGATTATTTTGTTGATACTGTCTGCAACCATTTGGCAGGCAGAATGGTTTCAGACAGTTGGTCAGCAACACCATTTGATGCTTATAATGGTTTCCCTCGTTTTACAGGGATTGTTGTTGTTTTTAATTGATCCGGTGTGATAATTGTTTCTTATGTTTTTTGAGAATGTCATGATGAGTATATATATATATATGAGAGTCTTTGTGGAAATATTTTTCTGCTGAATTGTGTGGTTGTGTTAGTTGTGGGCTATTATTTGATAGGGCCAATGAGATGTCACATGGTATTGTTTCATGCTTATGATATTCAAGTAGATGCTGCAGAAGACATTGCTAGCATTTTCTGGGCAGATGGTATTATGCAACAAGATTATTCTCTATTTGGCGATGTTATTAGTTTTGACACAACTTATCGAACAAACAATCAATATCGTCCATTAGGTTAGTATTTTGAACTTTTATAAGTTTTATATGGTTTTTGTGGTACTGATTAGTTATAGTGTTTTTATGTGGTTAGGGTGATAGTTATTTGTAAAAGAATCTATTAATACTGTTTGATTAATTTTTTTATACTGTGTGAAACCATGTTGCACATGGAATGATTGCACCCATTTGTTCAACAAAACCATTTGATGCTGATAATGGTTTTCTTTAATACAGGTTAAAAAATGTGAGGATCAATGTAGTTAATACTGTTTAATAATATTTTTTGCGATGATAAACTTAGTATTTAATGTAATCAGCATGCTACCTAGTTGATCTGGGTTTCGTTATAATGTTAATACCGTTTGATTAATTTGTTAATACTGTCAGAACCATTTTGCAAAAGGAATGGTTTTAGTATGTTGTGCAGCTAAACCATTTTATACTGATAATAGTTTTATTGTTTTATGTTGCAGCTGCCTTTATTGGTTTTGATAATCATCGGAAGAGTGTCTTATTTGGTGCTGCATTACTGTATGATGAGACGGCAGCCACGTTTGATTGATTGTTTAAAACTTTTTTGAAGTGTATGGACAATAAGAAATCAAAGACAATATACACTGACCAGGCTGGTGCATTGTTGAAGTCAGTTCCAAATATCAGCTTCTGGTGAACTATCATCTAAGTCTTCAATAGCAGCTGCAGCAGCTGCTTCTGGTGAACTATCTTCTGCACCAAAGTTCAAAGAAAGATTAAATGCAATTAGGTCAAAGAAGCGACTAAAGAGTGATTATGAAAAAGCTAGAGAAAGGCAGAAATTCCTCATACAACGGAAGAAAAAACAGAGAGTTGATGATGAGGCTTTAAAAAAGAAAGTTGGAGAAGGGCTATGAAGGAATGCTTTAAAAGCTAGCAAATTTGTTCTGGTGTAAACCATTAGTAATGATAAATGGTTTTAAGGTGTTAAACACTGAAACCATTTTTCTTGTAAAATGGTTCTCATATTTGTGTGTGTAAGATTGTTCTAGTCGTTTGTTAGTTTCTGATCACTTGCCTAAGAAATTATAAAGATTTATTTTTTTTGGTATTATTATGTTATCTAAGAACCATATTGTGTTATTTACTAATAGAAATTGTTAGAGGTTCATTATTTAAGCACTTAGTAATTATATTTGCTTATGTATTCATGTTTATGTTTTGAAAGTGGCTTTATAAAGAGAAATGATGAGGCTTTATAAAGAGTAATTGCCGTCGAATCCCAACTCTTTCCTGAGTCTCTTAATAGCTGTTACTGAGCAGTTATCAACATTGATGTGCTCCCCCGCCATTGGAAGCCCATAAACTCGGTGCACATCTTCTTCTCTTAAGGGCAGCACATCTGTTTTGTTTAATCTGATCCACATATTATCCTTCTCAAAGTTCTTCACAACCCATTCCACAAAGAAGGTGTGGATTTTTGTCCATTTACATATATGTGTCATCCCTCCAAAACCAGTTTCGTTCAAAAAAATTAATTATCTCATCTTTTCTCTTTTTCCCATTTATTGACATCATAAGGTCGTAGAGCTTAGGTATACTCAGCTTATGCCGTAACCTCTGATCAACATCCAAAATCTTCTTTGTATCTTCTTCATCTGAATTTCCATCAGATTCTTGTTTCTTTTTGCCACGGCGCACCAGCTTTTGGCTACTTTGTTCCTGACTTTTACTACTCCTTTGTTCCTCCTCTTGTGTCAAGCCAATACCGAAGGTTGGTATTGGCTCTAGGTCGTAAGCTTTTTTAACCTGCATTAATCAAAACAATTATCAGCATGAAATGGTTTTGATTTAAAACAGTCTGAAACCATTCCTTGTGTCAAATGGTTTAGAACAGTATGAAACCATTTAACACCAAAATCAACTAACAAATTATAAACTATTTATTTGAGAAGTAAAAATAAGCAATTTTAGCAACATATCAACAACACAACAAATACAGAAGCATGAAAGGACAAAACCATCTGATTACTTGCATTCAAATAAATTATTGCTTATACATTCAATCTATAACTTACTGAAGCAGCAAAACCATCTCAATGTGATTAAAACCATTAAGTTCAACAAATGGTTTTAGAGAGATAATAACCTATAACTTACAGTTCAACAAATGGTTATTATCAAAGATATAAATAGTTCAACAAATGGTTATTAAGGACAAGAATTGTTCTCCCATATGCATCAATAATGGTTATTATTCATTGACATAATAACTTTAACTCATGTGATAAAAACCATTAAGTTCAACAAATGGTTTTAGAGTAAGAAACAATTGCACACCACAATTTATTACGTTTTAGAGATAATAACTCATGCTGTGAACCAAATCAACACTCAGGAAAACCATTTTGCTCAATAAATGGTTTTAGTTTATAACCTCCTGAAACCATTGCACACCAAAATTTATTACACACATGCTATGAACTAAATCAACACTCAGGAACCCTTTCCAACTAACAAATTATAAACTCTTTATTTGAGTTGAAATGAGAAGTAAATATAAAGTGTTGATTTAGGGTTTCAAAGATGCCTACAATTACTTTCAAAAGTGAACCATAAAACCATTTCAAACTATTTTAGCAACATATCAGAAACACAACAAATTTGAAATGAAAAGTAAAAATAAACTGTTAATTGAGTGATTATCAACTATAAAAACATTTGCAATGCCTAGAACTAATTTTAAAACTGAAGCATAAAACCATTTGCAACAATTTTGACAACATACCAACAACAGAATCACACACAAATTTGAAAGGAAAAGTAAAAATTAACTGTGTAATTTAGGTAGTGAAGTTCAAACCTGTTTTGATTTATTCATTTTGGCATTTGCAAGTGATTCTTTGATGTTGATGCTTTCTTTGCGCAGTGATGGTGAACTGTGATGATGATCCTTTCGTTACTTGGTCATGATGAAGAGTGATGATGAAGAAGCTGCGATGGTGATGAACGATTGCGATAGTGATGAACGATTTGCAGTTTTCCGGCGACGGTTTGCGTTTCTGATAGAGAAATAGATGGGGGGGGGGGGGGGGGGGGGGGCGCGTAGCAATTTGGGGGGGAGATGGGGGGCGCGCGTAGCAGTATGGGGGGCGCGTGTAGAAAGCTTATGGACGGTCCATAAGCCAGGCTTATGGACAGTAACCGGACCCCATTTTCTGCAATAGTGGAACCGGTGAAGTGTGCTTTCTGGTTGTTGCTGTAAAACAGGCGCCACAATAGTGTGTTGTAGATGTTTAGTGTTTGCAGGTTTGTTTGATTTTGCGTGTAAATCCTATCTGTCAGCGCATTTTTTACTGTTGATTTTTGGTTGTTGCTACTGAAGTTTGTTGGGCTGGTTTTACGGTGCCTTCCTGATTATGGGATTAGGAGGAGACCTCGTTTAGGTGTGGTTTTTTTTCCTGATTATGGGATTAGGAGGAAGACTTCAATTAGGTGGGGTTTTGTTTTTTGGGGCTTATTTTCGGAGTCCGCATATATATGGCGCCGCTGTTATGTAATTCCTTTTTTACCGGTCTTTGTTTGTCTTGCGAAGAGACCCGGTTATTAATATATTTGCCATTAAAAAAAAAAAGAAATATTACTATTTAATTGTATTTGATGACAATTATTTCCTATTAATATGTTTCGAGGCTAAATTGTTTCAATTCATCCTTTACATTCTGCTGGACAGTGTTGGAATGGAGGCGATGATGGAATTGCAACTGCTACAATCATGGTTCTTGGGGATACTTGCACTCGTGGATGTAGATTTTGTGCTGTGAAGACCTGCAGAAACCCAGCACCTCCTGATCCTATGGAACTGTAACACCCTGATTTTCAAAGACCAAAAAGGGGCATTTTTTTTTTTAAAACAAAACAGAGCGCGCATAGATTTTGTGACGAGCCGACATTAATCATACCACAGGACTAATTATATATATTAGTACAACCAAAGCATCGGCATAGTACTAATCATACATGAAAGTGCTTTCGATAAGCAAAGTGTGTACCTGAATATTTACAATCCAAAAGACAACCGTCTAAACCAAAAGTATGAGTACTCAGATACAGTTTATCCAAAAGAGTCAGAATATTACGCCTAACCAAATGCACGGTGTACAAGATACACCGACACACAATCTTATATGATCCGCCACGCCACTCGATCACTGAGGGCTCAAGAAGCCACTATCGTCCTCACGACCCACGGCCTCGGACAGGAATCCATCGTCTGGATGGGGGTAACCCGTTCATGTTTCATTGTAAGGGTCACCACAAGTACCACATAATACAAATACCAAATATGGAAAGCAAATAAACATTTATCATTTTCTTCTTAACAAGCATTATAATTCAAATGCGCACATAGCCTATCAATGCAGACTCTACATGATCGTGATCACCCTAACCGGGACTGTTTCACATGTATGAATTCCGGAATTTAACCTCTCCGTAGAGAGTCGTAGGCCCAGCCTACCAAATCCCCGCAGGGCATCAATAAAATCCTGTGGCCCATCACGGTCACCACGTAGGATTAGAGTGGATCCAATCACTGTCAATCACACCCCGTGGCCCATCACGGTCACCACGTATTGGACTAAATAAAAATCCCGCAGGATTAAGGTGGACCCAATCACTGTCAGTCGCACCCCGTGGCCCATCACGGTCACCACGTACTATGAATGCATGAGCATACGATTCCCCATATATGCTAATGCAGCAATTACACACCTTCCAAGCATATGTAATTCAATTCCATGTTCATACATATATTTTCACAATCATATGTAAACAATCACATATTCATACATATATTCTCACAATCATATGTAATCAATCACAACAACATACATATATTCTCAATCGTATGTATTCAATCACATGTATTGTAAACAATTTCTCATTCCGAGAATACATCACACATACATGCCAAGCACTCAAAACACACCACAAACAAAGCATACACACATGCTATCAACGGAAATAATACAAAGAGAAAGGTGCCCTTACCTCGGCAAGCTTCCACAACAATTTCTCGCTCAATTCTACAATTCATGCTACCTAAAATATAAGTAGCGTAACATCAATAAAATACTCTCACCGTATTCTATCGAAACGAAACCAAAACCCAAAAATCTAGAGGGGTCTAAGGTACTTTCTAACACTCTCGGATAGTGATTACGAGTTCTCCCCATAGTGATTAAAAATTCACGAAGTTAAATGCACTATTTCTCGCTACGCGAAAATATTTTCGTTTCAAAACAATACACAAATTTTCGACTAAATTTTATTCCGAATAAATTTTCGCTCCTTAGCTCGAAAAAATATAATGAGATCAAATTCTCATTACAGTCGATATATAAAGTCCCCATTTAAATTTTGACGGAAATCAGAAACTGTAAAATTTTCAAACAGCGGGCAACATTCCTACTCGTTTTTCTAAAAACAGAGAAAAACTAAAACTCGTAATTCTGACTTCGCAGAAACGTTCTCATAGATAAAAGAAGACTATGAAACAAAAGTCTGTGCCTTTCCAGAGCACGAGCACAAAATAGGCTCAAACTCAGCAAAAATGCTATTATTGCGACAATACTCACAAAACCACTTAACAAAAGCCCTAATATTCTTAGCCAATACTTATTTTCCTCACACAAAAGGTACCGTGGAATTACAGGTCTTACATTACTACCCTCCAAAAAGAAGTTTTGTCCTCGAAACTAAAGATAAGAGTAACAACTCAACTAGTTATTACTATCACCAACACAAGAAAAATCCCATGGGATTAGGTGTAGCCACACACAGACGCTAACACCAGGTGATGCCACACATATGCTATCACCCACACACTGGCACAACCGTGCACCAATCGCAACCCTCAACAAGATCGCACTGGTTTAAAACTCTAGACACAAAGCTAGACCTCTCACCACGAGTTCACCACTCAAAATTAATCCCACTACAAAGGTTCACAACCTCTAGTTCCTCAAATATCCTAGGGTCCACACACAAAATTTTCAAAGTCACCTCTTATTCCTCCACGACATAGTTTATTCCACTAGGTTCACGCGAAGCGGTGACTGGCTACCCTCCAAAAAGAAACACTTAAACTCTCTGCGCACCACCAAAGCTAGCAAAAACTAGTCAATTCCAGTCAACACAATTTCGTCTACTATTAACAAGAGATTAAGGATGATCAGTTCCTCAATTTATCAATAGATAGCCGACAATCATGATGGTGGTTTAGACCATCTTTACCTAACTTTAATAATGCTTCCTGCCACATGTGCTCCAGGTCATCCGAGACACAAGGGTCCATTAATTCCTTCGATGATTTTCTACACGTTTTCCTCGATTCTTACTATCTTGATCTCCCCAATGAGACCCAATACTCAAAACACAACACTTAAAACCTCATGCTTCCACTCCTGAAACATCTGTTAAGTATCACCCAACGGTAATACAGTGCCGCCACGGCAAGTACCACCCAAACCATAACACTCAGAAAGAAGTTGTCATCTCCGTAGAAGTACTTCACAACTTCACCAATATCCATGAGTCCTTAATTTTTTTTTTTCCTTTAATCTCATAACTGTACCGAACTGTACACTTTCTTTCAAATCTCGTTCTAACCATAGGCTTAACGACATCACCCCAACATCCGGTTGGTGATTACAACTCCTCAATTTTCTTGGCACTTGCCAAACTATGTCATCTACTTTTTTTTTTTTGGACTCCCTTTATACAAATCTCAAATTCCCTAATATTCAATCTCTCAGGCGTCCACATATTTTCCAAATCAATACTTAGCTTATCTTTGCCCGCCTTAGCATAAAGCATTTCTCCTCGTTGACTGCCATCATCGGCACAAACCATTTTACATCGTATTCTCATTCTATTTCTAATCTCTCTTGAGTTTCTTCCTCTTATCATTAAATTCTATTTTACTCAAAAAAGCTTATCACCCTGACCATTCTTAACGGTTCCAACATCTTATCCTTAGAGTAAATTCCTACTTCCAAAATATACCTAGAGACACTTCTCACCTCAACTAACATAAGTCACATTCTCATGTGCTTCTTTCTTACTTGTTCTTAACGCCTACTCTCAATGACTAACTTCCTCATCCCATCGATATTATAACTCTACAAAACTCCAATTAGGTCCGTCTCATCGTTCTACTAATTTGCAACTTCCAAGTTCAACAACTGTCTAGAGTTGGTTCCCAAACCACCATGACCCATAACTTGTTGATTCCAAACAACATCTTTAATTCGCCGCACACAATCCAAATACTTTCGTTCCACATCAACTTGTATCCAATCAAGCATACTTTTCTCCATATGTTTGACCCTCGATCGTCGTAACTATCTAAAGTTATAAAGTCTATTCCCACCGGAGAATCAATCATTAGATCTCAAGTTCTTGCTAACCCTACTTTTACGTCTATGCACTCATCAATTTCTTATTTACTTCTAACCTTTACTAATGATCATCTCTTTACGGATATTTATCTCTAAGCTTAGCATCTTAAGGTCACTATAATTCACCTCCAAATCGAGTCATCTTACTCATCCATCACACCAATGAACACTTATCTTAAATCTTAACACTTGACTTCTCTAGAACAGCTACCAAATCATAACACATCGCTATGATTTCATCCTTAATACGTTCGATACCCAAATCAAACTCATGAATCTACTACTCAAGAACTACAATTACTTGTCTTACCATCTAGATTCATCCATTAAATCCTAATATATAGTGCAGGGCCTTTCTTTATAGTAATTCTCACTATCTCAATACTCTTACGAATGAATCCATGTCTAATTACAACTTGATATTTCTAGAAAATTTCCAAACATTGTCGTCCATGACCTGAATTTCTTAACGTTTGGTTACATCAACTCCTACGATTCCATAATTTCAAGGTACTACTTGGTCCTTCAACCCTCTTGGTCGATCGAAATCATTAACTTAAATGCACATCTACATAGATCTCTACTCAATCTTGACTAGTCTCTTCAAACTACTCAATAATTTTTGACTAATCCCTAAGAATTACTCAATATGTTCACTTCCTCTTAAGGTTTTCCTGCCGATAACTAACAATTCTAGCTTACACTGCTACAATTCTCTAGGTATTTCCATACTACACGCATCTAGTATCACCTATCTGTGATATGCAACTTACTTTCCACGGTTGAACTCCTCATTCTTACCTAAACATCACTCCAAGTACACCTTTATCCAACAATCCATCACCTATAGTTTTATCTCATATCGACATCTATACTAACTATCTCCCGAATTACGTATATACTGTCACTTATCAACGTGATATTTATTCTCTTACTCTTAATCATCACGAGATACGTCCGTAATAATCTCATTTTCGAATTTAGTTTATCTCAAACTCTTAACTTAAGCCCTTAAGGTACCCATCGTTCGTGTAACCGTCTTCTAACATCACCAAGTTCACTTACTCTTGACGCGCGATGCACTTTAATTCCAATACAAGTTGCCCCAATGATTATCCAATCATTGTACTTAAATCCAACTGACATCTCTGCATGCTCCACCATTCCACAGTGGTTGCATCCTCTTGACAACAAAATGACTTCATCAAGTCTCGTCCTGACTCACCAGGACGGACATCCGATATCATCTTTAAATGATCATCTCAATCCGATCCTTACTTGTAATCCTTTATCAGTACGACGCCCACTCGTCAATACTCAACACCTCCGGGTGACAACGACCAATGCAACTTCCAATCCATTAAATTACTACAAGAATCCCTTGAAGTTCTTGTTCGCCTCAAGTCCATCCTCCTCGGACCACTCTGTCTAAGGAATTCAGAAACACTTGTCAACTAAATTCGACCAAGGCTCGGGGGTTTCAACAATTCTACTTACTGAAGTCTCACTCCCTAAAGTACTTTAGTAAGAAACAGTCCAATGCCTGAGCATATCCCATGATAGACTCAAGACAACAACCACATAACCCACAACAGAACAAAAACCGATCGCTGGAACTGACACAACTCTAGCTAGATTCTAATCGACTTTGGACTGACGACTCAAGTACACACTTTCCCTTTGAAGATTTAAAGCCGGGCTCTGATACCACAATGTAACACCCCGATTTTCAAAGACCAAAAATGGGTTTTTTTTTTTTAAAACAAAACAGAGCGCGCATAGATTTTGTGACGAGCCGACATTAATCATACCACAAGACTAATTATATATATTAGTACAACCAAAGCATCGGCATAGTACTAATCATACATGAAAGTGCTTTCGATAAGCAAAGTGTGTACCTGAATATTTACAATCCAAAAGACAACCGTCTAAACCAAAAGTATGAGTACTCAGATACAGTTTATCCAAAAGAGTCAGAATATTACGCCTAACCAAATGCACGGTGTACAAGACACACCCGCACACAATCTTATATGATCCGCCACGCCACTCGATCACTGAGGGCTCAAGAAGCCACTATCGTCTTCACGACCCACGACCTCGGACAGGAATCCATCGTCTGGAAGGGGGTAACCCGTTCATGTTTCATTGTAAGGGTCACCACAAGTACCACATAATACAAATACCAAATATGGAAAGCAAATAAACATTTATCATTTTCTTCTTAACAAGCATTATAATTCAAATGCGCACATAGCCTGTCAATGCAGACTCTACATGATCGTGATCACCCTAACCGGGACTGTTTCACATGCATGAATTCCGGAATTTAACCTCTCCGTAGAGAGTCGTAGGCCCAGCCTACCAAATCCCCGCAGGGCATCAATAAAATCCTGTGGCCCATCACGGTCACCACGTAGGATTAGAGTGGATCCAATCACTGTCAATCACACCCCATGGCCCATCACGGTCACCACGTATTGGACTCAATAAAAATCCCGCATGATTAAGGTGGACCCAATCACTGTCAGTCGCACCCCGTGGCCCATCACGGTCACCACGTACTATGAATGCATGAGCATACGATTCCCCATATATGCTAATGCAGCAATTACACACCTTCCAAGCATATGTAATTCAATTCCATGTTCATACATATATTTTCACAATCATATGTAAACAATCACATATTCATACATATATTCTCACAATCATATGTATTCAATCACAACAACATACATATATTCTCAATCGTATGTATTCAATCACATGTATTGTAAACAATTTCTCATTCCGAGAATACATCACACATACATGCCAAGCACTCAAAACACACCACAAACAAAGCATACACACATGCTATCAACGGAAATAATACAAAGAGAAAGGTGCCCTTACCTCGGCAAGCTTCCACAACAATTTCTCGCTCAATTCTACAATTCATGCTACCTAAAATATAAGCAGCGTAACATCAATAAAATACTCTCACCGTATTCTATCGAAACGAAACCAAAACCCAAAAATCTAGAGGGGTCTAAGGTACTTTCTAACACTCTCGGATAGTGATTACGAGTTCTCCCCATAGTGATTAAAAATTCACGAAGTTAAATGCACTATTTCTCGCTACGCGAAAATATTTTCGTTTCAAAACAATACACAAATTTTCGACTAAATTTTATTCCGAATAAATTTTCGCTCCTTAGCTCGAAAAAATATAATGAGATCAAATTCTCATTACAGTCGATATATAAAGTCCCCATTTAAATTTTGATGGAAATCAGAAACTGTAAAATTTTCAAACAGCGGGTAAAATTCCTACTCGTTTTTCCAAAAATAGAGAAAAACTAAAACTTGTAATTCTGACTTCGCAAAAACGTTCTCATAGATAAAAGAAGACTATGAAACAAAAGTCTGTGCCTTTCCAGAGCACGAGCACAAAATAGGCTCCAACTCAGCAAAAATGCTATTATTGCGACAATACTCACAAAACCACTTAACAAAAGCCCTAATATTCTTAGCCAATACTTATTTTCCTCACACAAAAGGTACCGTGTAATTACAGGTCTTAAAGGAACCAGAAAATACTGCCAAGGTCATTGCCAGTTGGGGGTGTGTATATTACATGTTGATATGTTATATTGAGTTGAAGCATGATTTAACAATCTGCACACGAACAACACATTATTTCATGCGTACGGGTAGAAATAAGCCAACTGAAACTTTGTCTTAAACGGGTCTGACATGTTTCTCAAACACAAGGATCTTGTTGTAAGACATTGATTGGTCTTATAAATGATCTCATCTAATGAAATAAGGCTTGGTTGCGGTTGTACTTGTAATACTTTATTACTTACAAGTTCCTAATTTTTCAGCGTGGATTATATTGTCATAACAAGTGTGGATCGTGATGATATACTTGATGGAGGAAGTGGGCATTTCGCACAAACCGTGAAAGCTATGAAGGTGCATTGATATGTAGTTTTATTGTTTAAAAGTGCATTTTACAGAAGGCATACAATGCAAATTGTGAGTATAATATTTTCTTATTACTTTTGCAGAATCTCAAACCTGAGATCATGGTTGAGTGTTTAACCTCTGATTTTCGGGGCGATCTTAAGGCTGTAGAAACTCTGGTTCATTCAGGTTTAGATGTCTTTGCTCACAACATTGAGACAGTCAAACGGCTTCAAAGACTTGTTAGAGATCCAAGGGCTGGGTAAGTTGAAATACTGATTCAACTACTTTGCCAGAGAACCCTAAAATATCTAAAAATCAGACTCATTTATTATTTGAGTTATAAATTACAGTTTCCTCATCCTTCAATATTAATATCCCTACTAGTATTAGGGAACATGGTTTAAAGCTTACCTTTTCTGTTTTCTTACGCATGCTTCTCTCAATTCCGAATCATCATTCGTTCCATTTCTTATGTGTAGTATGGTTGCAGGTATGAACAAAGCTTGTCGGTTCTAAACCATGCAAAACAAAGCAAAGAGGGCATGATAACAAAATCTTCGATAATGTTGGGCCTTGGAGAATCTGATGATGAGGTGAAGCAAACAATGATGGATTTGAGGGCCATAAATGTAGATATTTTGACTCTTGGTCAGTATTTGCAGGTAAGCTTATGTGAAACTGTTACTTTGGTGCTTCCCTTGCATTCTTCTGATACCCTTAGAAAATGAACTAGAAAATTCAGTCCATGATTAGAGATGATGCTACTAATCATTCACACCATCTTACTATATATTTCATGTTTCATTTAATTTATGACCTATTGATACATTGTTGTGGATTTTATGTAAATTAATAAAAATGTTATTGTTGTAGCCGACTCCTTTGCACTTGACTGTCAAAGAGTATGTTACGCCTGCGAAGTTTGATTTTTGGAAAGAATATGGAGAGTCTATTGGTTTTCGTTATGTAGCCAGCGGCCCACTGGTAAGCTCTTAACAGATGCATTAAAATGTCATTGCATCCCTTCTTTTGGTATACGATGTAATAACAATTAGGTTACAAATTGTATGCAAAGCAATTAAACAACAAATCTACCTAAATGGACTAAAACAATGTGCACTGCCTCTAACCGTTCTCTTGGATAAACAATCTTGATGGATAGATTGTTCAAACATATCGATTATTGTCATTGTTGAACTTCCGCCATTTTGATTGTGAGCCCTATAATTGTGTTGTGCAGGTACGATCGTCATACCGGGCCGGGGAGTTGTTTGTCCAGACAATGGTAAGAGAAAAGACCAAGAATGCAAATGGGTCATCGTTGCAACTCTGCTATGTGATTATGGATATATAGCAAGCTGCAAGAGATGATGAGATTTTTCTGCTTTTGCAATTGCTGAACGAAAATATGGTCAGCTATATACAAGTGTCTTCTATTGCATCGGAGCAAAGACATACATATTTTTTTTATCAACTATATGAACTAATTTGTTGCAGTAAGAAATTCTAATTTCTATTCGATTCATTCATAACTCATTATCACATATGATATTTATAGTTCTATTTTCAATACGATATTAGTGGATAGACTTGTGTTGTAAACTATTTAATATTGTTGTCACTTACTACTCATGTACAAATTTGTTTTTCTTTTCGGCGCCTCTATATTTTCTTCAACTATGTTGTGACCTGTGTGTTGGGCGGGATTAAAATAGATTTTTGGTTTTGTTATATTCTGCAATCTTTTGATTAAACTTCTTTTATATATTTGAATTATAGAATTCAAATAACTAATATTAATAATGATGATAGTAATTTCTTGGTCACACTTTCCTTATCTCGCGGCCAAATTTTGGACCAGTAGGGCCCCCTTCTCCTAGGAACCAGAGGGTTAAAAACCAAAACAAAAAATATATTACCGATGATGATAATAATTTTGAAAAATGAAATGTAGCTGATAATTAACATCTAAAATACGGCAAATTTGTAGTTTTTTTTTGCCTCTTTTCCACCATGGAACCTCCTTGGTTTCTTTTGGTTGGGTTCTTTCATCTGTATAAAATTTCTCACAATCAAAAGCCGCCTAAATCAAAGGAGGAAATGGTGGATCTTTTCTATTTGTGCTGTTACTTTTCTCCATTCTATTATCTTATGCATATCTTCCATTGTACTTTTAGCCAACAATATTATTACAATGGGGGGCTGCAACTGCAACAGCTCCCAAAAGCTTCTTTTTTGAGCCATCTTTTTGCTCCTTTTGATTTTCACTCATTTGGCTAGCATTTCACTCTCTCATGCGCCTACTTTTTGGAAATTAAAAGAAAATGATATAATAATGTTTGCAAACAAGTAATTTGAGATACCATATATGGGAAGAGATAAAATCACAATGAAAGAGGAAAATGCAAACTCAACAAGTACTAGTGAGCTAAAAAAGACTAATAGCACGCGGTTTTGTGATTTAAGAACTAAAAAGTGAGTATAGGAACCGAAAACAAAAGATATAAATTTTATAGGAACTAAAAACATATTAACGTTACATTCTACTACAGTCAAAGTAGTATACTCAACATCTCATTCCAAATATCAGGCACACCAGGGAGACACCAATGACTGCAATCAGAGGAATGTCCTATTCCTTGTTTTTGTTTCTCATCTTGGTGTATTGCTTTCTTATACACTGAAGGATGTCCGTCTCTGCGTAAGACAGTCATTGTCGTAATATCTTGCAGGTATACTGGAAACCTCATTTTCTTCAGCACTCCTTGGAGCACAACCAAAGGTTCAAGAGCATGTTGTTGAAGGCTTAAAAATGGTATAGGCTGTTTCTGATTGTAGCATTTCCATCCATTTTCTCTGCATAAGAAACCCAATCGCTAGAGGCAATGAAACGCCAAAACAAGAAAAACTATATGCGAAAAATTATTATAGTGGCGTTTGATCCATGTAGCCGACTTCACTTAGCGGGATATAACTATAAGACTTGGTTATTGTTGATTAGAAAAAGACAAACAAGTTTTAGGCATAGAAAAATAGATAGTACCTGTTATGCCTAGGTGACATACTTCTGAAAATGACCTTGGTTTTTTGAGGGTCTAGATTTAGATCCACCCACCTTGCCCATGTACTGAGTCCTTTCTGATAAGCAGCCATAGGATTCATGTTTTTTATCAGATTATTACCCTCCTTGTAGTAATCCCACCTGTACTAGTCAAGAAAAAAGCATATAAGTGTTAAGCATTCATTGAAAACTCTAAGATTAAGCTTCTTTGGATCGACATATTTGACATCATCTATTGGTATAAGCACTTGTGCGGCTGTTTGAGAGGGTTTATCCAAACAGTTATTTTATCGTTTGTTAAAAAGATAGCTATAAACGCTTAAGAGCTTAATTAAGCTATTTGTCCAAACAACATATAAATGGAAGAAATGGAATGATATGAATTGAAGTGGAATATTAATCGATGAATAATCTTTCTTACGCGCTTGTTTTAGCAGAGTGATTCCACCACTGAGCTGAATCAAATACAAGGATATCAACTCCTCTCCAAGACTTTGCATTCTCTTCAATCAAATCCAAATGTAAAACTCTCTTGTTTTCTGGACTTTTCTTCAATTCTACTAACAATGGTGCCCAAAAAAACTCAATTGATGTCTCAAAATCCTACCAAGAGAAAATTGTGATGTTAATCATTTTACATAGAAAGAAAAGAAAATATGTTTGATGAATGTGTTTATTACCATAGCATGGAAGGCCATTGCAGGTCCATTATAGGTCACCCTTTTTCTACCAGTTGGTATTACACCTTGCACTAAGCATACTAAAGATTCCCACTGATTTCTCATTATTGAATCACCTACCAACATTATTCTCTTCCTTCTCATTTTTCCAAGAAACTTTAGTGCATCAAATCTGTACAAGTGATAAATAAGTTAAGTTTATAAGCAGGAGTTTGTTCATAGTAACATTCCATAATAACCAAGACATTAGACTCAAGTGATTAATGAGTTCTCCCTAGGACGAATAGTTCGGGAGAACTCTAGATTACTGGCCCTCTCTTCCCTTAGGAACATGAGGGTTAAATAACAAAAAAATAAAAAATTAACCATATAATACTCAACTAAATTAACTACAATTTTGTATGGTTAAATTAACCAGATAGAAGAAAACAAAAGGGTGGCAATGTGAACACACCTTGGGATGGAACAACCATTTGGCTTCCATTTCCACTTCTCATAATCAGAATCTGGCCTACCATTCTTTTGACAAGTAACTGAAGTACTGATATAAGGACAGTTAGCATCATAAAGAGGGTAAGATTCATCATAAACCCATTTTCCAACTGAAAAGTCACATATCTTGCTTGAATCTCTATTGCTTTGGACCATGTTAACACCATCAGGTTCAACTAGAAAGCCAACCTCATCTTCAGGATTCAGAAGACATAATGTGCAGTAAAAGAAACTGAACAACAAGAAACAAGAAAGCAAATTAGTCATTGGTGTTGCCATTGAAGAACACCAAGGGAGTGTGAAGTGATTTGTAGAGTTGAAAGGGTTGGTGTTGAAGTAAAGACTGTAAGTGTTTCATTAAGGCATGAGTTACGGGGTGGTGGTGGACCAGTTGATATATGTTACTTGTATTTATTGCAGAAATGGATTAGGTGCAGTCACTTTTCTCTACAGTCATTTTATAGCCGTCGGATCATAATCAGACGGTTTAAACAAATACAGTTGATAAATAAATTTTTAAATTATGATTATTTGATCTTGATTAGACAGCTATAAATAAGATGACTGTACGACTGCACTCAAAGTGTGATTGCATGGAATCCTGGTCCATTTATTGCCATTGCTGACACTGTAGCAGTAATTCTTGTATATCATCTTTTTCTTTATGTTACCTTTTTTCCAAACACCTTTTACTCTCTTTCATTATTAAATTGATCCTTAAAATAATAGAATAAGTAGGTGTGTGTTTGGTTGTTATGATTGCTGCCAATATTGTTCACTTTAATTTGTCTTAGGGGGCTATTTGGATAAATAGCTTATTTGCAACTTATCATCATAAGGGCTTATGTATAAGCTTACATAAGCTATTTTTACAGCAAAAGATAAAACATAGATGAATTGTTTTTGTTGAAAATTTGAAATAGAAAATGATAGAGAACATAAATGGCATATGGTGAAAACCGTGTCTTAGAGCATCACGGGCATTCCATTATATAATATTAAGAACATTAATTACAAAGGAATATGTACTATAGAATATGCTATGCTAAGAATACTCTAAAATACATTTATAATAATGTTAAATATCAACCGTTTTTATATATTCTACGAACTGTTTTCATAAGCCATATTAGAGAACTTATAAAAATAAGTTGAAACAAATTAAACTTATGAAAATTGTGATAAGTTATTTTCATAAGTTCTCCCAAACAGTCTCACAAAACTTATGGCCAGATCCTTAGAAACATGTACAACTCTCGGTGGATTTCATGATCCAAGAATCTAAGAGATGAAGTAGAATTTATGATTCTAATTATATGAAATAGTGAATACAAATGGTATATATATACAAATGTCTGTTAAACGGTGCATCGGAGTGCTTGTTAAACATACTAAAAAAGAAAATCAAAAAGAAAATTAATGTCGGAAAAATAACTCTTTACATCTTTACATTTTTAATGGCATAACAAACTAACAATCTACTAATAGAGTATGACATATGTACAAAGGGACTAGTGTTGAATCTGCTTTGACTTGTCTTCAATTTCTTCATTTATTACCCCCTACAAGGCATGTGGCACTTAAGGGAACAGGCATGTGGCACTTAAGCCCTTGTGAAAATCCTAGGTAAGAGGCATGACAGTAACTTGGTAATTAGGTCATGCAATTATCAGTTCATAGTTGATTTGTTTCTTTATCTCCTTTTACTTATGTGTCTAGAGCTATGAACCAAAAAATTGCCACTCTTGTATTAGAAACTTTGAAGTATTAAGCTAGTTAGTTGTGTTAATGACAGTAAAATAGTACTGTCTTACCTTAGCTTCGAGAGGCTGTCTAACTCAACAAAGAATACTTGACATATGAGCCTTATTCCTGAAGAGGCTGTAAAAATGATAAAGAAGTAAAGAGTGCCTGACATAGTGAAAGTCCTACTGAAATTAGATGAGACCGAGGCAGACGACGAGGGCAACCAATATATGTCATCTGGGTTTGTTTTCTTTATCCTTCTGTTACTGTTTTTTTTAAGATGTTTGTTTAATAAATGGAGTTTGAAAGTTTTATTGTTTAGTACATTGACCCAGAAATCTGGATTTCATAATGGCCTTTTTAGTTTTTACAGCCGCAGAATGTACCAAAGACTTTGAAACTAATTATCTTTATCTTTGCCAATCCATTTCATGCAATATATTGGAATATAAATGCACAATATAAGATTGCTCAACACTAAAAGAAATGATCTTCGAACATCAACATATTGATGTCAAATACTGTATGTCGTTTTTTTCCTGTGTGTATTTTTAAAATGTGTATAAAGTGTAAAAGATAAAAAGTAGGACAGAGGCAAAGACAAACTCATTCAGTGTCAGAATTTTGATGATCAAATAACATAGTTGAAACACAAAATAGGTTCATGTCTTAAGCTTAACTTTAGTGCATGTTTGTTTCAAATTTTAGTAAGTGTAAACAGTTAAATACCACTTCCAATTTGCACTTTTAAAGGGATCAAAACACCAAGAATCTAAAACAAATTAACAAGCCTTAAACACTACAAAAGTAACAATGGTAGCTTAATTTGGTACACACTATTTTGTATCCATCAATTGTGTTTTGATGATAGCTGCACTCACTTCCTCAATATATGGAAACAAGTGTCCAGCACCAGGCAATTCATGGTATTGAATCCATGGAAGTTTTTGAGCAACATAGCGTTGCAGCGCAGCGGGGACAAGCTGATCATCAGCACCTTGCCATAGATGAACTTGGATTGTATTATCTGTGAAAGGATTCTCAAGATCAAGTGGATCAAAATCCCAACTTCCAAATCCAATCACCGCGTCACGGCATATAGATTCATGCTCACCTTGTTGTTTCACCTGTGACTGCATTAAAATTTTAAAGAATGATACCATTAAATGACGTAAAATTGTCCCTGTGAGCATAACTCAGTTGATAAGTATATTGCATGTAATATGCAAGGATCAGAGTTCGAACCTGGTATTCTCACTTATTCACTTTAAGATGTATGTATGTATGTATGTATGTACCTGATATTCATTTTTATCCAAGTTGGAAAGAATGGATAAATCTTGGGGAGAGAAAATAGCAGGATTGCCTTGTACAACACTTGAAGTAGGAAACCAATTTTGAGTAAACCACCAAAATGTAAGCCATGGAACATAATGAGCAACTCTAACTGCCCACTGGTCTTGTGTAGGTTGCTCATAATAGACCTTTGTGGACATGTTTGAAGGAAGCCCATGCCACCAATAGTTTACCACTGGAGTTAAAAATGTTGCCCCAGCAAGTCTGTTATCATAAAATCCAGGGTCATTTTCTATATACTTTTCTATTTAATGCGCCACTGATACCACTGTTATGTGAACGGGAGTTTCATTGGATTGGATCATCCACATTGAGATAAGAGTTATTATTTTACAAAATATCAAAACACTCTCTTTACTCGAAAATTGATAAGAAGTAGTTTCTTCGAACATTTTGAAATGCAAAATTATTTATAACCATATTAACATCAATCTTTTTCAACATATCATTTTCAATTGACAAACTTGTCAATCATTCAATCTCTATTGTAACATTAATGATCTCAAATAGACTTTTTTCTAACATATTATAATACGATGTGAGTATAATTAAAATTGGCCGCGTGAAATCTTGGGCCCTAGGCCGTGACAATCCTAGTGTAAGCCCAAGGCCGGCCTAACCTTCAATAATATCACTTATAGCTTTACATTGAGCTACACTTATGGATCAGAGGAAATGAATTTTAATTAGATTAGTTTACTTTTAATATTATTTTGAATTTTTAGGTGAAGTTTTATGCAAAGACCTTCTCGAATTGATATAATTGCATTTCTAGTCTCTTATTTTAACTCAATATTTTAATTTTTTTTCATAATGTAGAATTTTAGTCATGTGTTTCACAAGTCTTATGATTTTTCTCCACAATTCAATTTATAGTTTACTTTTTATGAAGTTTATTATTGTTATTAGTGTTGAATGACATTTTAGGATGTGACATTACTAGTTTGAACTAGAGACCTTGTTATAGCTATTTTATGTATTTCATTGATGAAAGTATGAAATGTTAACTTAGAATTCTAAAATTCAATGTTTCTAGTCTAAATTAGCGATACTACATCATCAAATATAATTTCACTTCATAAAAAGATAATGGTCTACCATAATAACAATAAAAAATGTGTGGTCTATGATATAGCAGAAAAGAAGGAAATTAATGGTGTTACCTATGAGGAATGAATTTGAGGATTCCCCAAACAGCTTGTCCACCCATAGAAAATCCTATGACATAAAACTTAGATCCTAATTCCAGCTTATCTGCAAGTTCCTCAACATCAAGAGCTAAACTTTTCACACTTCTTTTAGGATCAGCATCACTTTCTCCATATCCTGGTCTATCAAAAGACACAATATATACTCCCAATTCCTCAAGCAATCCCTGAAAAAAATAAAATTAACAAATTATATGAAAAAAAGGTGAAGAATATGTAATTTAAATTATTATACCGTCCTCATGAGCCTAGCTCAATTGTTAAAGGACATTGCACATTTGTGCAGAGACCGGAGTTCGAACCTGATATACTCATTTATTCACCTTTAAAAAGTGAATTTCTAACCGATAGACTACCTAAAAAAAAAAAAAAAAAATTTATACCGATGGAACGTTTGTTGCAATCACTGCATCATGTCTACAAGAACCAAATCCATGTATGAATATAATCTTGTTGTTGGCTAATTGTCTTGGAACACCATGTTCTTTGTAGGCTAAGTGTCTTCCATCTCTGAGCTTTATTCTTGGTGATGTTATGGGTGGACCACCTGGTGAACCACATGTTCTTGGTGGTGGTGGTTTAATGGCTTGATATGATAAAGCCAAAATTCCAATTAAGAAAATTGATGCAATTTTTGTCAACATTTTCTTGGTTGAAAGGTGGAGAGCTATCAAAATTATGTCAATGCCAACACTCAACTACTCAAGTCAATGAACATAATAATATGATAAATATAAGCAAAACTAAGCAATTGAACACTTATTATTAAGATAATTATGTATGCTAAATATTGGATTTGTCTAACATGTGCGCTATTATATATGCTAAAACAATTAAAAGTAGTACACCTCAGTTCTAAAATATAAGTCGTTTTGAAGAAAAAATTTGTTCCAAAATATAAATCGCTTTACAATTTCAATGAAGCATTTAATGCTATTTTTTCTATTATACCTTTAACTTTTTATTTCTCTCTATTCTTTCATTTATCTTTCCCATACAATTAATGAAGGATAATTTTATAAACTTAATCATAATTTTTTTTTCTATACAACAATAATTATATTTTTTAATTTGTGTAATATAGTCAAAACGACTTATATTTTAGAACGGAAAGAGTAATTTTTTACTAAAAATCATAATTATTTGTTAAAAAGTTATACATTTAATGTAAAAAAGTTTCAATACAAACTTACTATTTTAAACTTCTTATGTGCAATTTGCACATGATAGAAAAACCGCTATTAAATAAAATAAGTGGGGTGAAAAGAGTTGATTTTTCTTGTGTAACACATTTGACTATTTCATATATTAAAAAAATTGAATAAATATTTAACAAAAGAAAAAGGAGAGGTAATAGTAATTTTGTTAAATTAATTTTATCAAATATATATAAAATTATCATTAATATTTAATATACATACAAAATGAATGAATTAAACGTGAGAGTACAATTTAAAAAAAATAAGAATCATGCTAACTAACTAGTGTTTGAAAAGTAAATTTTATATTGAAAATAACTTTTTTATATTAAATACACAAATTTCAGTATAATTTTATCATATTAAATTTTCTTAACTAACACTTCAGAAATATTAGCTAGCATTTTTCAAAAGTTAATGGTGTATCAATCTTTGAGAGAATGTGGTAAACTTGGCAAAGAAACAATAAACTTTTCTTTCTTATACTTGAATTAGGTCTTCGAGAGCCATGTTTAAAAAATCGGACTGATCATCAAACCGACAAGGATACTGAATATCTGATTCATTGGTCGAACTGTGTGACTACATTGGATAAAATCAAATAATTCGGTTGAATAAATCGGCCTTTATAATAAAACTATATGTAGTTATTAAATTGGTCGAACCGGATGACTCGGTCTCTAAAAAAATCATGACATCTAAAAAATTTGAAAATTTCAAATTATATATCATAATTTCACAAGTTCATTTTTAAACTTAAATTCTAAACATAGTCATTACATTACACACAACAAAACACAAATCCAAATAAATATTAGCCAACGTCTAATTGCAACATAAACAGAATAACAAAATAACTGTGTTGCCTAATAAAACTAAGGAAAATGCTAAATAGTGCACCTGGTGCATTGATTAAGCATATTAGTATAAAAGCTTTTTCTTGAAACTTGTATATTTAATGTGTTAAAGATGCAAAAAATTATTTTTGTAGCATTAATTTTATCTCTTTATTTCTTTTTTTGGTATGCTTAACTAGTGCACCTAGTGCACTGGTGCACTGTTTAGCATGACCTTAAAACTAATTCTAACGAGGGAAATTTATTTCAATGTTGGGCTCTTGTCATCATCCACATCAAAATGAGCCGCATCATCTTCCCCATCAATGATATCATTATTTTGTTCCATGTTTTCTCCATATTTGAGTTGTGCATCATCCTCAACCTCGTCCAAGTTTAATTGAATCCATGAAAAAAAATTTAGCCGGTTTAAATAATTTTATTCTGCAGTGATCCTCATATATATATATATATATATATATATATATATATATATATATATATATCAATTTATAACAAATAACAAGAAGGAAATAAATTTGAAGATGAGTATGTCAACTTAATTCTTCATTTCTATCCTCTCTTATACCATATCAATTTATTGTTTTATTCTTCAATTGAATATTTACCTCTTAAAATTTATATGTGAAATTTGATTATATATCTCATCTGATCTTAAATATAACTAAACAAAAAATTACATAGAGAAAAATGTAATTTTTTGTTTAATTATATTTAAGATAAGATAAAGTACATAATCAAAACTCATATAAATTTCAAAAAGTAAAATATACGATTGAAGAATAAAATAGTAAATTATGACTTAGTATAAGAGAGGAAAATCAGGAATTAGGTTGACATACTTTCTTCTTCAACTTTATTTTCTTCTTCTTCATCAGCATCATAATCTTCAAATTCATCATCTTCATCAATTATAGATGAAAGCATTTAATATAATCCTAATGAAAACAAATAAGCAAGATATATAAATGAAATATACATAAACAATGATTGCTAGCATAATCAAATCATGGAATTTCATATCAAAATGAAGGATTAAGCAACATTTACATAATTGAGATAAGAAAGAAGAGGAAAAATCTTACCATCTTCATCTTCGAACTCCTCCTTCTGTTTGTTTATCTTGTCGATCTCCTCATTCTCTTTGAGAGACTCCTCATGAGAACACTTTTTATTTTCTGACATTGTGATCAATTGCGGTGATTTAATCAATGGTAACCACTAAAATTATATTTTAACAACATTATGTGCTCTCTCATTTGTCCCTGCTCGACTACAACGTTTCTAGGCAACTCCTATTTTTCTCCATTATTATGCAATTTTAGTCGCATGATATTTTTCATGATTTTATGGGTGCCGACAAGAATGGGTTTTGGGTTTGAAGTTTATTCATTTTTATTTCGGGTTTGTATTGCCCAATTTTAGTTCTGATGGGTCTAATATTCAACGCAAATCCCTAATCTTTTATAACAGTAGTAATGTATCTAGTTAATAATATAGACTAGATAATTTGAGTTTTACGATTCATTTAGAAAGTAATGTATCTAGTCTATATTATAGACTAGATACATTACTTTTTCAATGAATCTAGAAAAATTGAAATTTTCTTATATATGAAACGTAGTGAAATACAGTGCACCTCTTGATTTTGTCATTTGAAGATTTGTACCTATCAATTCTTTGTTTTTTTTTCTTATATGGGAAATATGTTGCTTGTTTTGAATTTTGTTGCCCCGTCTTTGTTTGTTACACCCCTCCAAATTATTTTTCTCTTTCTCGTTATAATAAATAAGTGTGATTTTCACATATTTGTTTGTTTTAATTTTTGTTGTCCCGTCTTTGTGCGGAGTATTATGTTTGTCTTGTCTTTGTGCGGAGTATTGTGTTTGTTCCGTCTTTGTTCGGTGTTCATTTGTTTCAGGTTGAAGGATTAATTTCGATCCAGTGCAGATTCAATCAATGTCGACTTTGGTGTCATCAACCCTACAAATCCGGAGGCATTGACGTTCTTGACACTTCAATATAGTCATATTCATAGGCTTATACAATTGGTCGTTTTATGCTATTAATATAGATATTGTGAGTTTGATTGCAGATTTATCTTTTTTATTTTTTAGCGAATTTAAATTTGTATTGCATCGATGCACACAATCAATTTAAATGAATGAATATCCTTTATTTTAATAAAAAAAAAACACACACAAAACTAAAATTAATGGCGCATGACAAAGAAAATAAAATCATTTCTAAAAGATCAAGTGAAATAAGTGAGTGTCAATATAGAAGAAATTTTTTGCATGAAGTAAATTATTCATATTTTGTAGTGATCAAAATATATTTAACTCAAATTTAATTAAACTTAAACTATGAAAGGAACTATATACATTGCTTTTCACTACCCCAAATACAAACAAAAGTAGCATTCACTAATCACTGCATCACACTCAACTGGACAACATATAAAAGTGAAATGATCGGAATTCAAATCTCGATCCCTACATATATAATGCAATGTCCTATCGACTAAGCTAAGCTTACGGGATGAGATTATTTCTACTATATCCATTATATAAATTGAATTATAGTAAAGATTGGATACAGTATGCTGCACCAATGGATGATGATACTGTGAGGAAGAAGGGGAGAGTGGAAAAGGGAAATTGCAAGACAGACAAAATAGAGAATGGTTTGTTACAGTGGTTGTGTTGTGGGGCTGTTACAAATAAAAAAGGGTAAATAAGTCTTTACCCCCTGCAATATAGGCGACATTTGCGATACCCCCCTGTAAAAAAAATTTGGGATTCCCACCTTGCAAATTTTTTTTTATTTGCGTTACCCCCCTGAGTGGCCAACTAGACATGGAATGTTGATGTGGCATGCATATGTGGAATTTTTTTAAATTTTTATTTATTTTTTTCACTGATGACTGAGCAATGTATATTTTTTTTTAAAAAAAAAAGAAAAAATAAAATTATTTAAAAAATATATGAAAAATTTTATTTAAAAAAAAAACTGAAATATTAATGTTTTGAAAAATATAAATAAAAAAAAAAATTTAAAAAAATCTGTAATATTAATTTTAAAAAAAGATTTTTAGGAAATAAAGATTTTTAAACATCTGAATTATTAATTTAAAAAAAACTGAAAAAATATAAAATGTTAATTTTTTTAAAAAACTCAGAAATATTATTTTTAAAACAGAAAAAAAAACATAATTGTTTAAGAAAAAATAGAAAAAAAAAAAGATTTTTAACCATCTGTAATATAAATAGGAAAATATTTTAAAAAAACAAAAAAAATTAATATTTTTTAAAAAATCTGAAATATTAATATTTTAATACTAAGTTAATTCTATTTTAATAGTCTCATTACTAAAAATAATGTGTAAAATCTTCTTTGTTTTTACAAATACTAATTTTCAAACTTTTACATAAAACAAGCTATATATAGTCTATTTTACTAATTAAAGATTGTAAAAATTATGTGTAGATATTTTTCATTTTTCACATAAAAAATAAGCTATGTAAATTATTAAAATGTTTAATTTTTTAGATATTTAAAATAAAATATTAATATTTTAGATTTTTATAAAAGTTTAATATATATCATTTTCTAAATTTTTAAAAAATTATATTTCTGATTTTTTAAAAAAATTAACATTTGATGTTAAATATTATTCTTTTAGAGATGGTTAAAAATCTCTTTTTCCTATTTTTTTTTAAAAAAAGTTATTTTTATGTTTTTTCAGTTTTAAAAATAATATTTTTGAGTTTTTTTTTTATTTTTAAAATTAACATTTTATGTTTTTTCAGTCTTTTGAAAATTAATAATTCAGATGTTTAAAAATCTTTATTTCCTATTTTTTTAAATTTTTTTTTTATTTAAAAATTAATATTACATATTTTTTTTTAAAAAACCAACATGTTTTTCATTTTTTTAGATTTTTGAAAATAATAATATTTATGATTTTTTTGAAAAATTTAATAATTTACGTTTTTCAAGTTTTTTTTTAAAATTAATATTACAGATTTTTTTAAAAATATTTTTTATTTCTATTTATATTTTTCAAAACATTAATATTTCAATTTTTTTTAAATAAAATTTTTCATATATTTTTAAAACAATTTTATTTTTTATTTTTAAAAAAATATAAATTACCCAGTCGTTAGTGAAAAAAATAAATAAAAATTTTAAAAAATTTCACATATGCATGCCACGTCAGCGTTCCATGTCTAGTTGGCCACTCAAGGGGGTAACGCAAATAAAAATAATTTTGCAAGGTGGGATTCCCAATTTTTTTTTACAGGGGAGTATTGCAAATGTCGCCTATATTGTAGGGGAGTAAAGGCCTATTTACCCTATAAAAAATAATCAGGTGAGGTAGAATATGGCAATCCAACGGTTTTAAAAGATGGTTCACGTGAGAGGCCTATCAAAGTCTCCTATCCTAGACAGTAAAAAAAAAAAAGTTGCTAGGTGACTGCTGACTAACAATCTTCAAAAATTGACAATTGTCATCATTTCATTGTGTATCGATGAAAATTAGTCATCACTAATGATTGTAGAAATTTCATATTGAAATTATTTATTTCGTCATTTAATTGCAGAAACCAATCTCAGTAGAAATTGATCCCTCGAGTCTTGTAAATCCTATATAGGTGATAAATATTTATTTATTCACATATTATTGTTATTCTTAAAAGTTCAACTGCATTACCTAAACTATGGCTAGTGCTACCGTCAGTGGTCCACCGTGGATAGGTATTTAATTTTTTTTGAAATTCCAAAGGAAAAAATCACGACTTTCATAATCTGTACAGCTAAAAATATGACATGATTAGTGTCAGTTTCAAACTAGTCAAATATTTATTTTCCATTGTTTTAATTAAATCATATCAATTAAGTCATTATTTCAGTGGCAAAAATAAAAAAAATCATCAACTTATACTTTCAAACAACAGTATATATCGTCATTAAAATTTTAAATATTTTTTAAGTGTTGATCCACTATAGACCACTTGTAGTAGTGGTCCTTATTGAAATTTCGCCTAAACTATATCTCGTCTCATTTAATTGCATAAAACAAGTGAACATTAAATGAAGACTCCCTAATTTTTGTATACTATTATTAGAGAGTCTTCTTAACATACTCCCTCCGTTACAAAATATAAGCAAAAGTGAGTCAAAGAAATCTTGATATATTTGGTTCAAAATTTAGACCAAATACATTCACTTTTGTTGACCAACTTTTGCTTATATTTTGTAACGGAGGAAGTATGTCCTAAGATCACATAGTTCAGTTGGTAGGGACATTGCATGTAATATGCAGGGATCGAGGTTAGAATCTGGTACTCTCATTATTCCTCGTAAAAGGTGAAATTCTAACTATTAGACTACTTGATAAATAAAATCGAAAAGTAGAAATAATTTTTAAAAATTTGTGAAAATTTTAAAAACTTGATTAAATATACGGATTATGAACAAACATTTGCTTTTTGAAGCATTAATATGTCCTAAAGACACACATGTTAGCTTTTCCCATCGTTAAATTAAGTGGATGAACATAGTTGATTTTTCTTGTGTAACCCATTTCACTATTTCATATATTAAAAAAAATTGATAAATATTTGACCAATTTTTTTAAATAAATATAGAGATAAAAATAAAAAAGAAAGGTAATAGCACTTTTACTAAGTTAATTTTATCTTAAATGTAGTTTTAAACCTTCAAAGTTTCACAATTGTTAGACGTTAGCCCTCAGTTTTAATTGTTTGATTTTGATCTCTCAAGTTTACTCCATTTAGCATTTGCTAGTCCCCGTTGAATTTTTTTTACTAAAAATTGCTTATGTGACATTTTTAAAAAAAAAATTAAAGTAATTAAAAATGTTTTTAAAATTAAAAAGCATTTAGAAAAAAATATATTTGTTTTAAAAAATATATTAAATTTTTAAAAAGAAGGTTCAATAATTATTGTTTAAAAAAAGTTTATAAATTTTAAAAATAATTTTTAAAAATAGTTCATAAAAGAAATCTTAAACTATGTTTTCATAGCAAAATTATTTTATAGACTACATATAATTTTATTATCTTATTTAAAGCAAACGATTTTATAACTTAATTAAAGAAAACAATTTGGCATTTATTTTTTATTATCTTTATTTTAAAATATCTTTTTAATACTGATGACTCTGCTACAAACATTTATGCAGCTTGTGGTGGTTTATTCCGCGATCATACGGCCAAGTTTTGCGGTGGATTTGCGAAGAAGGTTGTTTGAACTGTGTTACATGCAGAGCTCATGGCCATGATCTTGGCAATGAAATTGACACATAGTAAAGGGTGGAAAAACTTGCGGCTGGAGAGTGATTCCAAAACAGCACTGTTAGCTTTTGAGAATAATAACATCGTGTCATGGGACCTTAGGAACCGGTGGTTGAATTGTCGCTCACTCGATATGAATTTATGGTAGTCTCACATTTATCATGAGGGGAATTTTTGTGCGGATAACTTGGCGAACGTTGGGCATTCTTTTGCACATTTAAAGTGGTGGGACACTTTACCTTTGGAGCTTAGGAATGACTTTTTACGAGACAAGCTTGGGATTCCATGTTCCGCTTTTATTAATTTGTTCCATTGTCCTCTTTGGGGTAAGGCCTTAGTCCCTTCTTGTAATTATTTTTTATTTATTTTTATTAATATAATGAGATATAAATATAGGATGGATCGATGGGAGTGTGTAGGGATGCCAACATATTTGGGATGTCTAAACATTTTTTGATATCTAGATGCTCTTAACTTATAAATAAAACATATCTTTTTAATATGTTTTTAAAATATTTTTTAATTTCAAATGCCACATAAGCAATTTTTAATCAACAAAGTAAACGAGGGGTTATAAAATGCAAAAGGGGGTAAATTTGGGGTGCCAAAATTAAACAATTGAAACTTACGGGGGTAAAATCAAACAATTATAAAACTTATAGGGTAAAAAACACACTGAAAATTTAAGGACCAAAATCGCACAATTATGAAATTTGAGGGGTCAAAATTGTATTTAACTCTAATATTTAATATATATACAAAATGAATTGAACGCGATACAAATCATATTAATCGTACAATATAAAATTAAAAATTGTGTTAACTAGTGCTTGAAAAGTAAATTTTGCATTGAAAATAATTTTTTTTATATTAAATAAATATTAATTACAAAAATTCTAATCTAATTTTACTATATTGAATTTTCTTAACTAATACTTCAGAAACACTGATTAGCATTTTCCAAAAGTTAATTATGTATCAGTCTTCGAGAATGTGGTAAAACTTGGCAAAGAAACAATACAATTTGCTTTATGGTACTTGAATTAGGTCTTTGAGAGCAACTGTTTTAAAAACCACATCGGTTACAAAACCGGTTAGGCGGTGAGGGTACTGGGTTCATTGAATCATTGGTCGAACCAAGTCACTGATCGAACCGCATAATTAAACCGAATAAAACTGGATAACTCAGTTGAATAAACTGTCTCTATAATAAAATTATATAGTTATTAAACTTGTCGAACCAGATGACTCGGTCTCTAAAAAAATCATGACACCAAAAAATTTGAAAATTCAAACTATCATAATTTCACAAGTTCATTCTTTAAATTTACATTAATTCTAATCATAGTCATTACACACATCAAAATACTACAAAATACAAATTCAAATAAGTTTTAAACAAATTCTAATTGCAACATAAACGAAATAACAAAATAATTGTCGTGCCATGTCTAATAAATTTAATTTCAAGGAGGAAACGTTGTTTCATTGTTGGGCTCTCTTTCTTCATCATCCGCATCAAAATCAGGCACAACATCTTTTTCCATCAATGATATCATTACTTTGTTCCATGTTTACTCCAGAATTGAGTTGTGCATCATCCTCAACCTGATCCAAGTTTTTCGATTCAAAAAATATTTTTTAAGAAATAAGTTTAATTGATTAAATGATTTGATTCTGCTAGCGATCATATATATATATATATATATATATATATAGCTTATTATCTTGCTTTTTTGTTTTCCTTAATTAGGATCAGATCAAATACTTTCATCTAACAATGAAGAAAATGATAAATCTGAAGATTATAATGTTGATCAAGAAGAAGGATATAAAGTTGACGAACAAGAGTATGTTGTTCAACTATATTCCCTTCTTCTTCATCAACATCATAATCTTCAGATTCGTCATCTTCTTCAATGTGAGATGAATGATTTTGATCGGATCCTAATGAAAACAGATAAACAAGATAATAAATTTAATATATATATATATATATATATAAACGATGATCGCAAGTAGAATCAAATCATGGAATTTCATATCAAAATGAAGGATTAAGCAATATTTACAAAATTGAGATAAGAAAGAAGAGGAAAAATCTTACCATCTCCATCTTCGAACTCCTCCTTCTGGTTGTTTATCTTGTCGATCTCCTCATTCTCTTTGAGAGACTCCTCATGAGAACACTTTTTATTTTCTGACATTGTGATCAATTGCGGTGATTTAATCGTTTATGGGCTACTCCTATTTTTCTCCATTATTATGCAATTTTAGTCGCAGGATTTTTTTCATGAATTTATGGGTGCCGACAAGAATGGGTTTTGGGTTTGAAGTTTATTCATTTTTATTTAGGGTTTGTATTCCCCAATTTTAGTTCTGATGGGTCTAATTCAACGCAAATTCCTAATCTTTTATAGCCTGTAGTAATGTATTTAGTCAATAATATATATTAGATAATTTGAGTTTTACGATTCATTTAAAAAGTAATGTATCTAGTCTATATTATAGACTAGATACATTACTTTTTTAATGAATCTAGAAAAATTAAAATTTTCTTAGATATGAAACCGTAGTAAACAGTGCACCTCTTGATTTTGTCTTTTGAAGATTTGTACTTATCAATTCTTTGTTTTTTTTTTTTTTTTTTCTTTTATGGAAAATATAATTACACAAAAGGAAACAAACACACAATTGAAGCCCGTGAAAATGACTTACATGCATTGAATCTGTTGTTCTTTATTTTTTGTTCGAATTACAAAAATATTTATGAAAAGATGCAAAATCGGAAAGAATACTCATACAACACAAAATGATATGGAGGATACTAGGATTATTGGTCACCTCATCTCATGGTAGATGGAGATACCATCATTACAAAAACTAAAAGAAACAAAATAGCATTCTATAAGGAAACACACAAACACTACAAGAATTCTTCTTATTTCCTACAAAATATTTGGTGGGAATAGGGCCTATTTTTGTAGGAAAAGTAGCATTTCCTACTACATTTCCTACAAACAGATTGATAGCCATAAAGCTACCTATTCCTACAAACTTTCCTACCAAATTCGCAGGAATGGTATTTGTGTCAGCCTGCGTCTGAACCAAAGCCTGTGCCCCCATTACCTACGAATACTTGGTAGGAAGCGTATTTGATATTTAATAAAATAAAAAATAGCTATTTTCAGAAGAAGCGTGTGTGACATCAAATGTGTCAGGACTTTACCTACCAAATTTTCGTAGGTACTATATTTTATATTTAAAAAATTAAAAATAGCTATTTTTAGCAAATTGATTTAAAAGTAGTTTTTTAAAATAGCTCCAAAATGAAAATTCAATTTTTTTCCAAAACATTTCATAGAAAATGTAAACAAATAATTAAAAATGAGCTGCATTATAAAAATTAAATGCCAATATATTGATAATCCACTAAACCAAGTAATAAGAGATACCAAGTAACAAGATATGCTTAGAGTTAAAGTATCAGTACATAGAGGAGACCTTAAGCCTAAAACACAAGGAATGGCACCCCACAACAAGAGTACACCAACACCCAACAAACAAAAAGGCAATAGAGGCCACTGAAATACAAGAAATAACTAAAACACAAAAAGTTACTACACCAGCCACCCAAAAACAGCAAAAGCCAAGCAAAAAAGGATTCCAATACACTCTTAAATCAAACTTTCAGCAGACCCTCCTTGTACATAGCTTCTTAGGACCTCGCATATGCCACTAGAACAATTTGAGTTTAATAGAAACAGCAAATGTATATCACTCCGGCAGCTGGTATTGACCGCACCTGTGTAAAGAATCATGAAGATTCGTCAATTAAAGAATCAAATTAAGAAAAACCATTGGAAAATGATGTGTGAACGCATTGACTTGATACATGGAGTAAAACCAAATAATACTCATAAAAGCTCTCAATGATATATATATATATAGTACCATTGGTTTTATAGATAGACAAATAATTCTCATAAAGCCACTTTATTTTTTTTTTGAACTGCTAAATTTTTTTATTAACCCACAATCATGTACAAGGAGTACACAAAAGGGAAGGACAATACAAAGAGAGATAACAAACGAACACAGAGGGAAGCAAAACAGAGCCCATCAAAGTCAGAATTACAACCCCTAAGTAACTACATACAAAAAAATACCAAACACTTGAGAAGACAATAAGCAGCAGCAGCAGGAAACAATATGGCCCATCAAATATAACTTAAAACTATAGGGCCCATCAAATATAAGCAGCAGCAGGAAACAATAAACAGAGAAGACAAAATTGGGCAAGTAACACAGAAGGCAGTCGCGCAAACGCCCCACACCACCATAAAGCAAGCAAGAATCATAAAGTGTATCACACATTGAGAAACATTAGTTTTAATTCAATATCATATTTTCATTAACCTGAACATCAAACATAAAACAAAACACCAACATAGCATAAAACATATTTCTATAATATAGACAATCACAGGCAGCACCAAAACGGAACAACACCAAAACACAACACGCACAATAGAGGCCAACAACCAAAGATGAGAAGAAAAGGACAACAGAATTTCAATATTAAAAAATATAATTACTTATCTAATTTGCGCCCATGTCCTCATTATTAGAATTAGTTGAGTCCTCATGAGGATTGGTTTCGTCAATTGGAGCATTCCTGGACGAAGAAGCTAACAATTCCCTAATATATGCGCCCATTTCTCTTCTTTGTTGGTCCATTGCTCGTGCTTGCTCCTCCATTACTCTTCTAATTTCTTGTTGCATCATTTGATGAATCATTTGATGCCTCTCTTGATCTTGTTGGTCCCGTCTGTTTAGCTCCTCTTTTTGTGCCTGCAACTCTAGAGTCAATCTTAGAATTACTGCTTGTGTCTCAGCGGGCAATGCTACCGGACGACACCTTTCTTCAAGTGTAGGAACATGGACAAGGTTTTCATGTCTCACGTTGAGGGCTAACTTTCCAAAACCATATTTGGTGGTCTTCGTCCCGAGTCCACTTACCTCCTGCCAAATATCTCGTCGGATGGTACCAGGTATTGCATCATGGCTGGAATACTCAAGATGTTTTTCCCGAAATTTCTCAATTTTGTCACCGTATAACCTCTATATACATGCATAATAAATAATTAATAAAGTCAAATAAAAATTAGTGAATAAAATTATTAGAAAATAATTCAAAAAATATCAAATTACAAGTTCACCTGAGTACTCTCAGACCGCGTATCCACATAGCCACCCGTGCTCTTCTTTATGTGAGTTTCTTTGTGGACGTCTGGGACGTCTACATTGGGACCCTTCTCTTTTATCTAGTTTTACACACAACAAAATAATCAATTATAAATTACGATTTTCTTTTGAAAAATCAAATAATTTATTAGAGATGCTAAACAGAACAGCAATGAGTATACAGACGACAAAATAAGGACCAGCTAACATACAGCAGAACAATGAGTATACTTAAATGGAAGTACAAGAAACTACACACCAGGAAACGCAATGAGAGCAAAAAGCAAACACCTAAACAGAACATACAGCAGGTAGCAAAATAAGGACCAGCTAACAGACGACAAAAACAACAAGATACCAGCAGAAGCAGCCCGAACAGACAAAACAGATAGCAGGTCAAGATTACCGCCTCAAAAGGATATATATATATATATATATATATATATATATTACGATTAATTAAATATATTTACCAATTGTTGAGCAATGCAAAAGGTGCCGACAGATCCCTGAGTATGCAAACAGCCCCCTTTGCTTGAGTTTCTGTTACCTTTGTTTGCCTGAGAGCGTTTTGTAAAAGTCTCGTCCTTTTCTCAATAATCCAACAGTTTTGGCCAAACTTCATCACCAATCCAATTAGGCCGATATGGATGGTCTGGGGGATCATGCTTTACTTTGTAAGCCTTTCTTTCATCAAACAACATGTCCTTCAATCAGAGACCGGCTGCATAAAAAAAATTTGTTTCAACGCTTCAGCATCAATTTGAGGACCATCAACATCTTTATCAACCAAATTTGCAACCTGATCAATTTCAATCACATTCGGCACATGTGACATTTCATCATCTTGGTAAGGCACTTCTATATCCGGAACTTCTGTTTCAATTTGACCTCTTGGTTTTGTCTTGATAGCAGAACAACACCCTCGTTTAGCTCGGTGATGAGAAGGATAAGGTACATAATACACTTGAGAACATTTACTTGCTAAGATGAACGGATCAAATGAGTTATACCGTCTATCAATTCGAATATCAACAGCAACAAAAATTATAATATGATGACAAAAAGCCTCAAAAAGCAACAGCAACAACAACAATAACAATCACACTATAAAATAAGAAGAAAATTAAGTTAAGATTAACTAAAATATATATAAGAAATAACAACATATATATCAATAACATTATATAATAACACATGAAATAAAATAAATTCACAAAACTAACCGTGTAATAATCTGATTGCATTAAAAAATAGTGAATAGATATGAAATTTTAGAGAAGAAAATATGAGATTGAAAGAAAGGGGAGAAGAAAATATGAGATAAAAGGAAGTGGATATAGATATAAAATTGCAGCATTCATTTTTTTTTGGTAAGACACGGTTGAGCAGCATTGATGATATGATGTGTCCGTTGCAATTTTATTTTATTTTTTAAAAAATAAAACAGTTCCGACGAATATCTTTGTAGGAAATGTTTCTAGAAATCCACACCCTCATGTGCGGTTACCATTTTCAATTTTTATTTAAATAAAATGTTTCCTACCAAACTGCTCGTAGGAATCGTGTCTTGAAAGTTGCGCCCAACTGTAAATAAAAATGTTTCCTACCAAACTGCTAGTAGGAATCGTGTCTTGAAAGTTGCGCCCAGCTGCGTTACTCAGAAAATGGCACTGTTTCACCACCAATTCAATTTTTGTAGGAAATGTTTGTAGGAATTAAGGAGAATTCTTGTAGTGAAAGCCTCTGAATTAAGCTATAAGTTAGCTTATAGCTGATAAGTTAATTGATAGCTGAAAAGTTAGTTTATAGCTGATAGCTGAAAAACTACCTGATTGAAATTAAAGTGTTTGGTAAGACTAGCTTTTAAAGTAGTTGATAAATATAAAATTACATAAAAGTACATTTATGTTAGTGGGTAGTTATTATCTTTAGTAGGTAGTTTTTATTTTATAAAAAATAATAATATTAAATTAAAGGTTAAAAATAAAAAAAACCGTAAAAAGCTATAAGCTCAAACGCTACTTGAAATAGCATCTCAAAAAACGCTATAAGCTAATTAAAAATGCTATTTACCAAACACCTCAATTTTTTTCATACAAGTTTATAAGTTAGTCCAATAAGCTATAAGCTAGCTTATTAGACTTACCAAACAGTGCCTTAAAACTAAAATCATTGCAATAAAAAAAATCATTCTTTTCGTATCATTTGTATGGCGTTGCATACGTTCCAATGACAGTTAAAAATATTGGATAACATCAGCAAAATATAAATAAAAATAGACAACATGTGCACTTTAAAAAATATAGAACCAAATAGAAAATACATATAGAAGTTGAATACTCCATTATTGTAGAAGAAAATATAAAACCACTTCATTAGAAGTTACTTTGTTTTTGAGTGTTGGAAGTTACTTAACAAATACAAATTTTGTTTTTATATATCGTTATAGATTAGCACACTAACAAAACAAAAAAAGCAGTCAGACAAACAGTCTGAACGCTAGTTAATATAATATTAAAATATTCACTTGAAAAACACCATTTCTAAAGAAGTTTTAGAAATGGTGCTTTGTAATAATCAAAATATATTTAACTCAAATCTAATTAAACTTAAACAATGAAATGAACTATATATACATTGCTTTTCAGAAAGCCAATAATTCTCTGTAAATTTCACTACCCCAAATACGAACAAAAGTAGCATTCTCTAATCACAGCATCACACTCAGCTGGAGAACATGTAAAATTCCAAATATGCATATATCAACCAACTTCCATCAGGGGAACTGCTTACTTGAAGCTTTTGTATAAGCATAGAGAAATAAATATAAATCCTCTATAAATGAATAGAAATTAGAGATTATTTCTACTATATATCCATTATATAAATTGAATTATAGTAAAAATTGGAAACAGTATGCTGCGACGAACTGCTAGAATGACTAAAATTTGCTCTCCTTAAGCTAACTTGACATTATTGGGATTGTCTTTGCGACGCATAAAGTTTACGAGAAAAGAGTCCACGATAATCTACAAGAAGTTTTTGGTTAGCATGAGAATGAAATATTAGATGTGTTGCTTGCAATACCAGTAGCCCAGATTCTCCAAATGCACCGCAAAGTGGCTCTATAACTGCTACCATTACTGGTAATGTTTTCTGAAAGGTATGAAAACATGTGTTTGGAGATAAGAAGGATAACTATTTCATGATAGATTTTGTCAGAAATTGCCTCTTATCTTACAAGTTGAAACTCATTTCATAGATATTATTGAGATAATAAGAAAAAAAAAATATATTATTTTGCCGGTACAAAGAGTGTTGATCTCTGACTACCTGGTTACCAAAGATGAAAAAAATTAAAACAGGGAAGAATATTCATCACGACAAATGTAAACAAATCGCCAAAGGCTATAAACAGTCATGAAAAAGCCATTGATACATCCTTATCTTTATACTTTATACAACATATATATGGGTAAAAAACTAAGGAACTATAAAATTCTGAAGGTCAAATCATGACAGGAATAATTATTCCCCAGAAACTGTGAGTTATTCATCTATCTATTTTTAGATGGCTCACTTTGAACAGGGATTTCATGAATCAATTTCAACAGATGGCTCACTTTCCTCTCTACTTTGTGTCATTTATGCATTTCAAAATAAAAATCAACAGATGGAATATACCACTTGTGCAATGACATAATTAATTTAAAGAAACTGAAAAAGCATACAAATTAAAGACAACAAAATTAAACTTGGAGAAAGGAAATAAGGAAACACTGCAATGGAATCGGTCCTACCAGGCTAAGGAAAAATTCACTGATCCCTGAGAAAAGCTTGCTTACGGTTTCCGTCAGCAACACCTGTAATGCAAATTTGATCAAGACAAATAGTTTCTACACATTACATGTTAATGCAAAAATATTGCATTGAAAAATGGAGAAACAACACCAAAAGAGAGCAAGACATTCCTTAAATAAAGAACAAAAAAAAATAGACTACCACTACCAATATATGTCTGCCTATAGCAAATAAAATCAAAGCAAAAACCCATCAGCTGAACACCCAGAAAAAAAAAAAAAAAAAAAAAAGGCAGATAAACCAGGTTTACCGATAACAAGGGCAAAGGCAAATTTTTCCATGAAGACAAACAATTCTAATTTGGCTAGAAGGAAAACAGAATGTACATGAGAATAAGGCCAAGGGGGAAAAGAGTCTGTGAGTGAATCAACTCCGATTTTATCTTTTGCAGAATTATAATAGCTAGAAACCAACTGGTACAGTAGAAGAATTACGGGAATATCCCTGTTGTTTATCGTGTAAAAAATCCCTAAGTATTTGAGCGAGTTTAGACTGATGGAGAAGGTTTGATATATAGCAGCTTCAGGCATCTATCAGCTAGAACCTGGAGCAGGTAATGATGAGGATGGCAAAACAAATCAGATCAGTATTGAGGTCATGGGAGGCATAAGTGATGAGAAGGGAAGATGACTCGATCAATGTGATGATACAGTAAACAAGTGGTGAATGACTGAAAAGATTGGAGGTACCTATTCATCATTGTATTAAAAACATTGTTATTAATAAAATGAGTAGATTGTGTCTTTGTCAACAACAACAAAATCGTTTGTTTTGGAAATAATCACATTTGATAACCATCAACATTAAATTTGAACAGCTTTTCCAACCAAAAGAGAAATAATGATATAACGGATGGATTAGGTAATTAAGGAATCACAAATTCCAACTCTCTTATCATTTTAAAATTAAGAGGTGTGCCTATAAATAATGGATGGATTGTAGGTCACCGCTTCTGTTAAAGATCATGACAAAACTCCCTAAATTTATGACTAGTTAAAGAGTGCAAAGTTTTCTTTGTCGTAACTCACTGAAGTTTAATGACTAATTAAAGAGTGCAAAGTTTTTAGATCATGACAAAACTCCCTAAATTTTGATAACAAAGTGCAAACATCCTATATAATTTTTTCCTGAAGAGACAAATGTAAATTTAAATTGAATAAACAATAAAAATATTAAACTTAAATTGTAGGACTTTACCCCAAAGGGAGTCCTTCCAGAAATTCTCAAAGGCTTGAGGAGACCCCAAGCCTAAGAGGGGGTTTGGAAATAGTTTTCAACCAGCAATAGACGCGCCTCGGTTAGTACCTCATTAGCTGCGTCATTGCCCCAAGCGCAAAGATGGTTTTTGCTACTCAACTTGGCTTGTTTTTATACATACTTTAGACTTATCTTGTTTCTGATACGGGCGATGTGGGACTAAGAAACTCAATTTTTGTGCTAAATCATCTCTCATCACTCTTTTCCTTGATTCAAGTGTGGGATAAATCACCTCCCAAATCCCTGATTCATATATAATAATCCATTTGCAAAATTAAAATTACCTTTACGATACACATCTAATTAGCTGTTATAGGAGACTCAAATACTAATAAGAAACTCAAATATTGGGAAAATATTCATATCTATATTTTCCAGCCAAATCAGCCTCTACACAAACATGTTTTATACAGGAGAAGAGGCAACACCGAAATTCAATTACATCCGTTCAATGAGTTTAATCATCATTTTTATTTATACATCATTCCCTTACATACCAAATAAACTCTCAATTCACAGGTAGTTGCAGACCAAACTATTAAATTTCAAACATAGAATTTGTAGTATCTAAGTTGGCAGTGTTAACACTAGACATTGTTTGGAATTTGCACATCAACTTATGCATACATTCAACGTTACTATCGAACCAAATTGCATATCTTATAAACCGTTAAATGCTTTCTTCCAATTACATTCCCTTTAATCTTCAAAGTTTGTTTTAGAGGCATTTATAATTATAATACTATAAAGCCTATATTGCACGATGTCTGTTATAATACATTGTAGTTGGAATATAGATTAGTAAAATAGCTTTAATTTCAATGGATATTTTCCATATACCAAATCAGCTAGCACTGCCACAAACATCTTTTTATGAAGGAGAAGATGCAACACAGAATTTAATTCTGTCAATTTTTTTTTTTTTGGTACAATAATTCTGTCAATTATATTATATGCTGATATGATTCATATTCATATATGATAATAAATACAAAGTATTTTGATTAAAAAAATGACATTATTAAAATGTAACCATAATGACATTATTAACATTGCAAGCACAGTAATTTATGGGTCATAGCAATAGTTGATCACAAAAAAGTTGACACTAGATTTGGAAGGGGCCGCGCGAACGCAGGCCCCCACAGCAACAAATTATGATGTAGGATCCACCGCTTGGGTAGACCTTAGACAAGCGCCCCTCCAAAGTGCAATGGAGGTCACTTGCCTAGGCCATGGGCCTTCTTGATCACCCATTGACCCCATCCAGGTAAGTAATTTGAAATGTATCACTCACTTCTATTTTATAACACATGCTTCAAACAAATGACTATTAAACTTCCGATGTGGGACTTATAAATAACATGGAACTGATTCTTTCTTAAGAGGAAAAACAAAAAGTATAAACTATTAGACCAATTTTACATAACCAATAATATTTGAGGATACAAGTTTCATGAACCATCAATATATTCAAGGGATTACAAGTTTTGGTTTTAGGCTGCAACATTTATTTTCTTTACTTTTTCTGTATAAACTAACTGCTGTGCTTAAGTTTTATTTACATCTTTCATTACTAAGACCATATAGAGAATTATTGTAACTTCAAATTAATAAATAAAAGACCAGAAATATAGAGCAAATATTTGTGTTTTCTATTCAATTGTATAACTATTGAACTGTATACATAGTATTTATGTACAAATTGTATGTGCAAAATTTTTCAATCTTTAAATATCTAAGATTGAGTCATGATGTTTTAGTTTTAACCAAACGCCTAAATACACTTTCTAAACCATTTTCTATCATTTCAATTGCATTCTCCAAAGCCTCAAAATTTACATGTGTAGCCTGCATCTTGGCATCATTAGAACCTTCTCTTAAAAGGGTTCTCAAAGTTGCTTCCACACACTGCACTTCATTGAAATTCTCTATCTTCTCTTCACTTGATACCTTCTTATGCATCAACTTTGCCACTTTCAACCATTTGGTTGCTTTTGACTTTGATGCAGATCCGACCAAGAAAGATAAAATGGATTGAAAGACAGAAATGTTCATTACTATGACCTCTCTAAGAACTCTTATCACAGAAACAAATTCTTGACCTTGATTCAAAAGTGAGGATGCTCCAAATTTACTTTCCATTTGTTTTAAAGATGTGATCAACTTTGTGACATTCTTCTTCGTCTTTTTTGTGAAGAAGTTATATTCAGCTACACTTTTTTCAATGCTTGAAGCTCCCTTTCTCCTTCTAAGAGAAGAATGAAGTGACTGAACATTTTCATTAATTTGTAACAAGGTATCCCTTGTGATGCCACCGATATCCAAAATTTCAACTGAACCATCCAACAACTCTTCCACAGATTTGTCACCTTGATGGTGAGAAATGGCCTTTTGTGTTGATGCCATATTGAGAATATCTTCCAAGGAAATATACAAATCTTCAAGCATGGAAAGTCCATTGGTAATTGAATCTGATGTGGATTCCCATGTCTTGATTTTGTTGAGATCTTGTTCTATTCTTGTAGAGCTAGGATGAGATTGTGAAGGAAAACTGTTTGATCGAACATGGTGATTGCTAGCCATATTTCTCTTAATTATTTGTTGTTTGTTTCTTTTTTTCTTAGATAATATTGAAGTTCAATGTTTGTGTGATGTTAACAAGTGCTTGAATCTCTCTTTATATAAGAGCTATTCATGATATTATAATCAATTTAATATATAATAAGGAAATAATGGTGTAGAGCATATGGTGCCTGCATGAATTTCCCTTTGAATATGGTAAGCTTGTTACATCTCTACCCAACATTGTGAATTTGTTAATGAAATTGCATGTGATATTCTGCAACATTTTATGAATATTGAAATGAATTTGAGATGAAAGATGACTCACTGGCATGTCTTCATAGTGCTGGCAATCAGAAAACATCATTAGTCATCAATTAGTTTGCCTCCTCGTCTGCCACATCAACTCATCATTTTAATTTTAAAATTGTTGCTTCATATTGCTCTGAGATGTGTACACTGGTTTGCCATAAGATTGGAAATTGTAGATAAAATAAAAATTAGTTTGTCTTTTGATCATATATATATATTCAATAAGATATAGATCTCATCCTTTATAAAATCCATTCTTTAAACAATATAGCAGTTCTAACTAATGGAACATGCCAGCCAATTGATACCTTTGAAGCTATAAAACAACAACTTTTTAAATATTAAAAATATATAATAATGCACAATGTTTGACATAAATGTGACAAGTTTACCAATTTTTAAGGAAAACACATGCTCGCATTGATTTAAGAAAGGTTAGCTGCATGTGCTGAATTATATTTTTGAATGAAGCACAAATTGGTTGCTATTATATATAGAGGTAATGTCAAAGATCGATGAAGAAGAATTTTTTTTAGTTGATCACATCATTGAAGAAGATAGATGGAGAATTTGGAGTGTCCACATTATTGAATGAAGATTATGAACTCACTACTTTGGTTAGAGTGCTCAGAGAAGCCATTGTGACAAACATGCCTGTCTTCCAATCTCTTTCATCCTTCTTGGCATTACATGATTCAAAGTCAAAGTAAACCAAATGGTTAAAGGTGACAAAATTGATGTGTAAGAGGGTAATATCATAAGAAGATAACTTGGAGAATTTCATGAACTTAACGCTCCAACAATCTCCTCTCAAGGGCCGGCATCCTCCACATCGGGACTATTCGAGATATACTCAAGTTTTTTCATCGATCCATTCTTAGACCATATAAACTCACTCTTCGGCGGAAGCTTTCATCCACACAATTGAACTTGTACTGCGCTGTTGGATTACATATATCAATGGGACACCTTAATTAGTTTTCTGGAAACCTGAGTAATGAAAGAAGTTTACATGCATGTGGAGGGTGTGCAAAGCGAGAAACATGATGTAATTTTTTATCTTGAAAAAGTAGTGGAAGTTGTGAAAATTTTGGCTCTTGAAATTGGCTGAAGGTTCAAAATAGTAAAATTACACACAAGATGTGTTATTTGACTATTAAGCCGCAATATAATACCAGTTTGAAATGATATCTTATGCACAACTGTTCCTGTGCCGATTACATGACTTGGATGAGTGCTCATATAAGTGGTGACATCTTGCTATGACAGGCGCAGGTTCAGGAGGGATAAGTTGGTCAGAGGTCGTTTGAAGTTTGTACACTTAAACTGATATAATGATACTAGTACCTAATAAAGGATAAGGGAGGGAAACAAATGCAATGCAAATTTTAACTGAAATTGTAGGACTTTACCCCAAAGGGAGTCCTTCCAGAAATTCTCAAAGGCTTGAGGAGACCCCAAGCCTAAGAGGGGGTTTGGAAATAGTTTTCAACCAGCAATAGATGCGCCTCGGTTAATACCTCATTAGCTGCGTCATTGCCCCAAGCGCAAAGATGGTTTTTGCTACACAACTTGGCTTGTTTTTATATATACTTCAGACTCATCTTGTTTCTCATACAGGCGATGTGGGACTAAGAAACTCAATTTTGGTGCTAAATCACCTCTCATCACTCTTTTCCTTGATTCAAGTGTGGGCTAGTAATCCATTGGCAAAATTAAAATTAGCTTTACAATACGCATTACAACTAATTAGCTAGTTATAGGAGATTCAAATACTAATAAGAAACTCAAATATTGGTAAAATTTTCAGATTTATATTAACCATGACTTTTTTCTGTAGAGATTAGTGAAGTATTCCAATCTATCAGCCTCTACATAACCATGTCTTTATTCTAAAATCAGTTTGCACATAGCAAATATGTCTTTATTTAGATGCAAGATTTACATCTAAAACTATGATGTATTTTCTTCGGAATATATTTTTTCTAAATCAGTATGCAATCTTTACTGTATAAGTTTGTTTTAAAACAAAATTGTGAATGAATGATCCAACTAACTAAGCCATTAAAACTACTGTTGATATATATCATATTGGAAGACCTGACTTAGAGAAAATGTACAAGTAAAAAAATCTGCTGACAAAAAATCAATAGGACTAAGATTGAAACTAAAATTGGGAGAGGCCGCGCGAACGCAAGCCCCCACTGCAACAAATTATGATGTAGGATCCACCGCTTGGGTAGACCTTAGACAAGCGCCCCTCCAAAGTGCAATGGAGGTCACTTGCCTAGGCCATGGGCCTTCTTGATCACCCATCGACCCCATCCAGGTAAGTAATTTGAAATGTATCACAAACTTATGTTTTATACCGCATGCTTCAAACTAATAACTATTAAACTTCTGATGTGGGACTTATAACATGGAACGGATTCTTTCCAAACAGGAACAACAAAAAAATACTAGCAGCTTCCATAATTTAGGTAAAGACCAAAAATACTTATGTGCTTAAGTTTTAGGTACACTTGTTATTAATGAATTCTGTTTGTTTACCAAAACATAAATTAGTGATTATAGGTTTTAGGCAAAGAATACAATAAATCATAATTTCAGACCTTAGAGATAAACATATAAATTCAAGTAAATAATAAAAGAGAAGAAACGTAGAACAAGAATTTGTTGTTTCTATTTGATTGTATGACTATTGAATTGCATGTATATATACAAATTGATGAGGCAAAAAATTTCAATCCTTAAGAGATCCCTAAAATTTGGATTCTTTGGAGAGAAATTAAAATTGAGCACACTACTGAGTCATGATGTTTAAAAGAGAGACTCTAGTTTTAACCAAACGCCTAAATACACTCTCCAAACCATTTTCAATCATTTCAATTGCATTCTCCAAAACCTCAATTTTTCCATGTGTAGCCTGCATCTTGGCAACATCAGAACCTTCACTTAAAAGGGTTCTCAAAGATGCTTCGACACACTGCAATTCATTGAAATTCCCCAACTTCTCTTCACATGATACCTTCTTATGCATCAACTTTGCCGCTTTCAACCATTTGGCTGCCTTTGACTTTGATGCAGATCCAACCAAGAAAGACAAAATAGATTGAAAGATAGAAATGTTCATTACTATGACCTCTCTAAGAACTCTTATCACAGCAACAACTTCTTGATCTTGATTCAAAAGCGAGGAGGCTCCAAATTTACTTTCCATTTGTTTTAAAGATTTGATCAACTTTGTGACATTCTTTTTCATTTTCTTGGTGAACAAGTTATATTTGATTACACTTGTTTCAATGTTTGAATCTCCCTTTCTCCTTCTAAGAGAAGAGTGAAGTGATTGAACATTTTCTTTAATTTGCAACATGGTGTCCCTTGTGATGCCACAAACATCCAAGATTTTCACAGAACCATCCATTAACTCTTCTACGAATTTCTCACCTTGATTGTGAGAAATAGCCTTTTGTGTTGATGCCATATTAAGAAGATCTTCCAATGAAATATACAAATCTTCAAGATAGGAAAGGCCTGTGGCAAGTGAATCAGATGTGGATGTGGCTTCCCATGTCTTGATTTTGGTTAGCTCTTGTTCTATTTTTTTGGAGCTAGGATGAGATTCACAAGGAAAACTATTTGAGCGAACATGATACTTTGTTGCCATTTTTGTTCTTTTTTTTCTTTCTTTCTTTCTAAGATAAATGTAATGATCAATGTTTGTGTGATGTTACCAAGTGTCTGAATCTCTCTTTATATAAGTGCTATTCATGATGTTGGTTGATAATTATTAGTATCTTCATATAATATGGAAACACTATAGGCAGCAGTTGTTAATAATGGTGTATAGCATGATTTTCCTTTTTAATATGGTAAGCTTGTTACATGTTTGTCCAACATTGTGAATTTCCAAATGAAATTGCATGTGATATTCTGCAAGATTATATGAATATTGAAATGAGTTTTAGGTGCATGATGAATATGGCTGGCATGTTTTCCTATTGTTGGCAAAGAATAAACCTCATTTCATTAGTCATCAGTAGTTTGCCTTCTCTTCTGCCACCTACACTTATCATTTCTATTATAAAATTGTTGTTCCCTATTACTCCAAGATGTGTCAATATGAATTAGCTGCATGCTACAAGATTATGAATTGTAATAAAATAAAAGTATATATATAATTGATATTGTTGTCCCACAAGATCTAGATCTCATCCTTTGAAAATCCATTCTTTAAACAATGGAACATGCCAGACAATAGATACCTCTCAACCAAAAACAACACTTTTATATTAGAAATTAATTAAATGACTAGTGAGGCTTTCTCTTTACCAATGGACATGCCAGTTAAATATATATTTTATTACTATTATGACATGTATAATAATGTTTGGCACAAATGTGACAAGTTTACCAAATTTTAAGGAAAACTCGTGTGCTGCATTATATTTTTGAATGAAGCACAAATTGCTTGCTATGATATATAGAAGTAGTGTCAAAGAAGATGAAGAAGTATGCTAGTAAGTTGATAATGCTTTGTCAAAATATTCAAAGTCAAAGTAAACCAAATGGTTAAAGGTGACAATTGATGCGAAGAGGGTAATATCATATGAAGATAACTTGGAGAATTTCATGAACTTAACGCTCCAACAATCTCCTCTCAAGGGCCGGTATCCTCCACATCGATCGGGACTATTCGAGATATACTCAAGTTTTTTTATCGATCCATTCTTAGACCATGTAAACTCACTCTCCAGAGGAAGCTTTCATCCACACAATTGAACTTCTATTGCTGTTGGATTAGATATATCAATGGGACACTTTAATTAGTTTGCTGGAAACCTGAGTAATGAAAGAGGTTTACATGCATGTGGAGGGTGTGGAAAGCGAGAATCATGATATAGTTTTGATCTCGAAAAAGTAGTGGAAGTTGTGAAAATTTTGGGCTTGAGGTGTGTTAAGAAGTCCCACGTCGGTTGCGAGTTGACCTTGGCTCAATACTTAATTCTAAGATGGTATCAGAGCCTTTCTATAATCCGTTGGGCCACATGCTACCAGGTTTCTGCTATTGGGCCACTCACTGTTTATATCCACACACCAAACCCTATAGTGCTGGGGTGAGGGGGTGTGTTAAGAAGTTCCACATCGGTTGCGAGATGATCTGAATAAGTGTTTATAAAGTAAGGACAATCATCATGTCTTACAAGCCGATTTCATAAGGATGAGTTAGACTGAATACTTGATTATAAGAGATTGTCTTACACATATATTAAAGCTTCTTTTTATATAACTTATGTTCATCTCATTCCTCTTATAAGCAATGTGAGATTAGTATGTTTTGCCACTTGGTCAACACTCATTATTCTTTGCCTTAAACTTAGAATTAGCAGCATCTAAGTTGATAGGGTTAAAACTTAATTATCATATCATTCTAATGAGTTGACAATTTGACCCCACTTGGTCAACACTCATTTTCAACCTTTTTATTTTGTTTTTCGCTCGATTTTTGGGGTTTTTGCCGATTTTAAGGTTTTTGGCCGATTTTAGATTTATTGATCGATTTTAGGTTTTTCAACCAATTTTTAGGGTTTATAGTCGATTTTAAAATTTTCGACTGATTTTAGGTTTTTTGATCAATTAGTAATTTTTAAAGGTTTAGATTTTGATTCTCTTCAGTTTTATAATGAACTTGTTAAGTTTGTAAAAAATAAAAAAAAAAATGTTAAAAAAAAAGTTACGGTTAACTGATTAACCGAACCGATTAATCGGTTAACTGAACCGTTTGGTTCAGTTTATGTTTCTAATAACAGTTTAGTTTTGGTTTTCTAAACTGTAAAAATATTCCGGTTCAATTTTTATGCAGTTTTGATTTTAAACCAAACCATGCCCACCCCTGATCACTCGTACATGAACTGAATTTTGTAACATTCAATTGAGTAAGTATATGCCAAGTATTAAGCTCATCAGGAATTGAAAATTAACAACACTAATGTTCCCATCACTACAACTAATCCTAATTCAGTCATCACAAACACCACTCCCCTTCCAAGTTTCCAACATTCACCAAACCTCAAAGGATAACCAATAAGCCAAGGATTACAATCACCAGGACTAGCCAAAAACAGGCATGAACCCTGAAACATAATTATATCACTATATATTGTAAAATATATATTATCAATTAATTATATGCAATTATACTTAACATAACTTTTATTTTTTATTTGTAAAAATATTTTAAGTACACGGGTTTATTATTAATTATTAATGTTATTAAAATTATTAATAAGGATAAATTAGGATTTTTAGTAATAATTTTTTTTAATATATTGTTAGTAGATTGAATTTGTATATTTAAATAGTTTCAATTTTTTTATCAAGTAGCTTAATGACTATAATTTAACTGTTTATGGTGAATATATGAAATCAAGATTCGAACTCCGTCTTGACATACATGCAATGTCCTACCAACGAAACTGTTCGGGAGACTAAATAGTTTCAATCTAACATACGTGTTTGCGCACATAACATTAGAAAAATGTATTTTAAATTTATTTTAATATAAAAATAGATTTTTTTTTAATGGCAAATATATATTTATACCAATATATAAAGAGAATACCCCTTTTGGTGTAACTTTTTTTATTGTCACTTTTACCCTTCACTCTATTCAAATATTTGCACATATATATTTTTTTTGAAAGTAAATATTTGTTTATGTTGAAAAATACTACTAACTTTCACACAAAAATTTGTTTTCAGTTTTTTATTTTTAGTAAATAAAAGAAGATTTCTTTTTTTTTCTTCTTAATAATAACTAGTAACCACAACAAAAAAGAAGGTTAAGTAGTTATCATCATCATCATCATCATCATCATCATATATATACTAATACTAGTATGTTAGCCCGTGCCGTGCACGGGATTATTCTCTTTTTAAATATTATTTATGTGTTTATTTTAATATATTATTTGAACAATTTAATTAAAAATAGTAAGATAAAATTGATATAGATTTTGCATGATATATATTTAATAATGCTATAGGATAAAGCGAGATGAAGAATATTATTTCGCTTCCCGTTATACACTATTAAGAGATAAATTTTTTCTTTCATCTTCATCTCCAGGACTATACAATGACACTTTAAATATAAAATATTTATAAATTTCATTCTCAAATGAAAATTTAATTAATCTAGGTGCATTTTTAATAGTGGGATCGAAAATATTACGCGTTTCTCATTCTACACCCGTGAGAGATTCTCTCTCTCTCTCTCTCTCTCTCTCTCTCTCTCTCTCTCTCTCTCTCTCTCTCTCTCTCACTATTTCTACATTTCTCCCACATGATCATTTTCATTTTTAATAATATTGGTTTGCTTATGTTCTTCATTTTCTTTTGAAGGTTGTCTATGTCATTTTTCATTTTATATTATTTTGAATGTTGCCTATATTTTTCTTTCAATTATTTATGAAATTGATTTTATTTAATTTACTTGAGTATGAAAATGCGATATATGTTTAAGGATGTTACAGGGACATAATAGGATGAGAAGTACTCCCTCGTTCCCTGTTCAACAACACTATATGAGATTCTTTCTCCCTCCCTCTCTCTCACGTCTCTATAGGGACTCCATCAACAAATAATAATTGTAAATTTTATAATATTTTTCAAATGAATATTAACATACTTTCACCGTGTTTCTATACTCAAACTATTTTTTGTCATTGTACCACAAATAATCAATTTTCATGTGTGAGCGTCAAATGGAAAAATCTATGTATGAATTTTCACTCACATTGATAAATTAGCATCCAGAAAAAGATTTGAACGAATGTTTATGGAAAGCTTAAAATCGTAATTATAAATAAAAAAACCCATTGATTATAAAAAATTAAAATTATATTAATTTATTTTAGGTTTCAATTCCCATAGATTTTTTCAGTTGGATGTAATATAGTGAAAGTGCGATGTACACATAATATGGAAAAACTTCCGTAGTCGGAATTCAAATTTTAATTAGTCAATATATATATTTTTAATAGTATAGTGAGAAGTGTTTTCTGTTTCCCATTATATATCATTCAAATATTCTCTCTCTTTAACTCTCTAGTATCAGTTACACGATTTTATAGGGGTTCCATCAACAAAAAATAGTTGGTAATTCTGTATTATTTTTATGGTAGTTAAGCACCTTAAATAGAAAGTTTGTATATAATTTTTATAAAAATATATAAAGTCAACGTATTGAAAATTGTGCTGTTTAACTTTTTGATTAAAAAATTTCTTTAAATAATATACTTAAAGAATGCATCAGGTGCACTTGTTAGCAAGACCCTATTTTTATATTGAATATGAATAAAATATTTGTGCTCATTTATCACTATCTTCTACATACACTTTTCTTCATGGTGAACCAATTTTCATCGTGCTAAATAAAATTTTGAATAAGGCCCGTAGTAAAATATGAAAATATGGATAAGCCATACTGTTAGAATTCAAATTATAATTAGTCAGTGTGTATTTTTAATAGTTGGATGGAAAGTGCTTCCGATTTTTCATTTTATACCACCGAGAAAATCCCCCCCCCTCCTCTCTCTCTCAAAACTCTATAGGGGTTCTATCAATAAAAAAGTTGTTAATTCTATATTTTTTTAATGGATATCAATAAAATTTTCGTGCTCAGTTCTCACTATCATCTACATACAATTTTCATCATGGGGATCATGTTTCATGGTGCTAGATAAAATTTTGAATAAGTAATCCCAATGACAAAATATGAAATTATGGATAACTTCTACATTCAAAATTCAAATTTTAATTCGTCAATGTATATTTTTAAGGAAAATGCTAAACAATGCACCTGGTGCATTGATTAAACATATTAATATAGAAACTTTTTATTGGAATTTGTGCATTTAATATGTTAAAGATGCAAAAAATTATCTCTCTATCAATAATTTTGTCTCTTTATTTCTTTTTTGGGTATGCTTAACTAGTGCACCAGGTGCACTGTTTAGCATAACCCTATTTTTAATAGTGAGGGTTAGAATGCTCCCCGTTTTTCATTCTACACCATCGAAACTCTCTCTCTAATTCTATCTGTCTTCCGTGTCCATTACGGAACGCTATAGCTACTCCATGAACAAAAAATAGTTGTTAATTCTTTATTATTTTTAAAAAAATCAACATAGAAATATTACATGTAATTGAATGATTGGATAATAGATACATGTCATGTAACATCCCACTCTTTCAATTATCAAATTAATTTTTATTAGAGTTTTATCTAATAAAATAGGAGTTGAATAGTGGTGATTAATTAATTAAGCCTTGAAAATTAGGTATATTATGTGTAAGAATTAGAAATTCTAATTGAACTCCAACTACACACTTATACTTTAATCCTCCATGCGTGAATTAATTTCATCTTTCCCTCCCAATTACACTCTCTCTTGTATGACTCATCTCTCCACCAAATCAACACCTCATCACTCCCTCCCTCTCTTCTAACTCACGTGTTCCTCTCACTCCCTCTTGACACATCTCACCCTAGTTTCAACCACTTAGAAAACATGCATGCTTGTGACAACCCAACCTTACATTCAAGACAATTACCATTTCTAATAATAATTAAATAGCAAACTGAATCATTTCCTCCCTTCTCCCTCACTCACCCGTGTCCCCCTCTCTCTTTACCACCTCATTGAAACTTTGGCCACTTAGAATGCATGCAAGGACATATGTAACAAATAACATATAACCAATTCATTTCTCCTTAGCTTCCAAAATTGAAAACCATTAAGCTCTCTCTCCCTTTTTCTCTCACGGTCAAAACAAACAAACACAACAATCACACCACTTTCTTCTCATTCCATAGCCTAACATGCAAACCCAAGTTAGAGCAAATCATACACTGTTGTTATCATCATTAAAACCTTCTGTATAAACCCCAAAACTCAGCTGGTACAAATCATCAACAAACTCCAAGTATAAAACACAACTAGAAATTCATCATTTTTTTCCATATTCCAAGTTCTGCAAAGGGAGTGTTCGTGGGTGTAGCTGGGAAGCTTAGTAACTGTTGTAGAGCTCAGGAACAAGTTTAAAGCTTCAATTTCAGGTGGGTTCTTAGGCTAGGTAGTTTAGATTCCCCATTCTTGAACATGCATGCAAACATAGGAAAATTTAGGGAAATTATGTGTGAGGAGAAATAACTCCCAATTTCTCCTCCAAACTGTCGGATTATATATTTATAATGTTATTGCAATGATTTAATTTGAGGATTGTAGGTGGTTATTGAGAAAAATATGAAAATCTGCAAAACAGGGGCAGTTTACGCAGAACTCGCCCGGCGAGCCTACTAGCGAGTGCTCATATTCTGGACAACTGATGAGTGGCCCGGCGAGCTTCTGCTCGTTCGGCGAGCACTTGTTGGCCCGACGAGCTTGTCTCAGCCCAGAATATGATTACTCGCCATGGCGAGCTAAATTACTCGCTATAGCGAGTTATGCCGAACTGACTCTAATTTTTAATATTTTCTAAAAACTATACCCTCGTTTTATATCCTCGAATTAAATTGTTATTTCTTGCAATAATAGGACTAATATAAAATACGTGCAGTTTGTTATCACGATGCAATCCTAGGTACAACTTAGGGATTTAGAATTATGTATGCTCCCCGGGTTTGGGAAAATTATGGTAGTATGAAATAAATTTAGAATCAGTCGATTATGTGCGATTGTGATATCGCTTGTGGACTTCGTTTTAGATGCTCCACCAGAAAAACTTTGTGAGCTTCACACCGGAACGCTTTCTGTTCACGGACAAGGCAGGCCTCTGAGACATGCTCACCTCGGAGTGTCTTGCGGTTAAAATCAATAAGACTAATCAGTGTTACACCTTTATTTTATGCTTTAAGATATTATGATATGATTATGCTATGACTGATTAGGTGCCCCGGCGTAGTTCGCCGTTAGGCGGGTAGTAGGACTCACTGAGACGAAGTGACTGTCTCACCCCACTCCCTTTTTGATATAGGTAAGACAGGTAATTTCGGAGCAGGGACCAGGATGGATCTGACGATTGGAGCTGAGCTTGGATCGTCAGCATTAGAAGACTTAGTCTTCATCCTTGTTTTATTTAGCTTGTTGTTCTGTTGTAGTTTCCTTTCCGCTATCTGTATACAATATTCATTATTATCTTAATGATAATGTATTATTCAGCTATATTCCTTTTAATTAATGTACTCAGATTCCAGTTTTAATGCTTCGACTAAATATTCTAGATATTTTTAGTCGGGGCGTTACAATTGGTATCAGAGCAGGTCGATCTAGTATCGGACCGTGCCATGAGTCATTACAATTCCTTCCTAAGAAGTACGGACCCTTTGGAGTCTGGACTGTTTACACTGAAACCCTCGCGTGCTGAGTCTGATCAGCTCAGTATTGTGCATAGTAGGCAGGGTATTACGGTTGAGAACCGAAGTGGACCAAGGTGGTTAAGTAAGAAGATCGTAGTAGAAGTATAGTTCAGAAGCAATCGTAGGCGAGAATTCTCTCTAACCGGATGTTAGAGCTGAAATAGTTAGGACTGAAGGAGTAAGTGGTGCAACGCCGACGAGTATACCAAGAGCTAAAATGGATTATTTGGATTAAGACCAATGGTAGTAAGAAATTCTGGAGATGATAAGGGAACAGTTGATGGAAGCACTGACCGCTCGAAGTGGAATTGTTCATAGAAGAACGTAAGTGTGTAGGTCATTATAGTATCTAACTGACATCGTGTGTCAGGTAATTTCCCCTAACTTGAGAGTAACCATACCTTCTGGTGAACATGTTTACAAGAAATACATAAGCCACGTAAGATTCAACCTTCAGTAGATCAGAACTCTTCCTAAATACTTAGCCTTATCTATCAGACGCGAGTCTCGCCAGTGTTGTAAAATCTGTTCCGTACCATATTAGAGGAACCAAGTTGGAATATTCATCTGAGAACTTTCCAATAGATTATCCTATAGGAAACCAACTCTTAATGCCTCCCTAAGAATATTTCAGCTTTTCAAATCATAACCCGTATTCCTACCGTACCGCTAGAAACCGAACTCTGTTTAGCATAACAAATAGAATTTCCTTTTTAGTCATACCAAACTAGGTCAGTTAACTCAGCAAACCATTTGAGAATAACCTGGATTAGAGTAACAAATAGGAATCATTTCACAACACCATGTAGATACCTGACTCAATTCATAAGGCATCATTCGTGAGCAGTAGAAATCAGAATCAAACCAAGTTAGCCCTTGTAAGTAGCAACCAGTAGTTGTACCTTACCACTAGAGGTCGAGCATTATCAGATGTAACAATTAGGAATTGCACCTTATAGACTTGATTACCTAGATAGACTTGTTAGGTATAGTTATTCACTTATCACGAACCAGTAACTTAGTGTCTCAAGCTACCCAGCCATGAATATAAGAAATTAGTCGAATTAGACCACCTTTGATTTAGCGATCTCCTATTTTTCCAGCCTGTTATATTAGCACATATGATATTGGTACATGACAAGTAAGATAGTCTCAGCTTAATACATATTGTGTTAGAGGATCACATCAACCACTTAAGACGTAACTTACTTGGATAGCAACTAGAAGCATTTTGGCCATACTCGTTTATCAGGAAGTGTACTAGACACCATCATATATTTCTCTAAATTAGTAGCCTAGTGTTGCAACGTAGATAGATACCTTGTGAGAGAAAGCTAGTTGACCCAACTGGATTGGCAAATGTAAGTCTACTGTTTCACCACACCGAGTATCACCATTAGATACCGACGTAGCAACATTAATCTATCCCTTTAGAACTAATCTTCGTATTTAACCATAGCATTCCAGTCTTGCTGCAATTAGCAAAAATCAGGAGATATCATTAGCGCCTTCAGCCATCTAGATCAATCGTTGAGTACATATGTTAGTTATCTCGTATCGAAAATTACTAAGTTGGATTTATCCTTTACCAACCACACAACACTTGTACCTGTTCAGACCTTCGAGTTAGGAATCTGTTAGGGTCAGTCAGATTTCCATTAAGAGTGTCTATCAATACCCTGAATGGAGACGGAACCAATAAAAGTCAAATTCCAAATGCATGACCATTCCTTCGGACCTTTCCTAAGCTAAATTAATCGAACCAAACTATGTTGGATTGGGTATCCATTAAACATGGACCATGGAACGGGTTCACTCCCTAACTTGTCTGATTATGTCTCGGACATATAGTTCCTTCTCGTGCCCTATCATCTGTTAGTCGTAGTTATCACTCGGAGTAGTTGAAAGGTAAACTTCACAAATTCTTCGACATCGGTCAGTTAAACTGACCCTGTGAGACATTACTTACAAGTAATCCTGTTCAATCTTTTCGACCTTTTCAGTTACGTTGTTAGTAACTAAATATGATTCGTGGAATCCAGTTTATCTGGAAGATGACACGTGTAAATTCAGTTCAAGCTCTCACTCATCATATCGATCTTTTAATCAGTATTATTATTAGTCAATCATCCGCCGAACTATTCTGTTCAGTGTCAGTATCAGTTAATCATATGGGTCTTTCCTTGAGTAAACCTTCGGAGTCTTATCAGCTAAATTCCAGCTAGTTTTCAGATCTTTCCAGTTACATAGAAATAGGAGCTAGTAGAAGTATTAGTATCTAGATACCTCATCAAAGCTTTTCTCTGAATTCAAGTTTGAGCCATTTCATTCTTTGCCAATTAGTTCAGTTTCTCTGTACATTATCAACGATGGATTCAGATCATCATCAATCAAATTCCTCGTGTAGAGTATAAGAGTTTCCTTATTGCGAATCCAATTCATACGCTGACATATTAACTATGGTGAATGAAGGATTTAAAGCCATTCTCCGTGTTGAGTGTGCAAATCTTCCGTACCTAGGCAGCCATCATTAGAATCCGATCACGTTAGTCAACTTCTTCAACTTCAGCCTATCAGTAAATTATCCAATCAACCTAACCGTATCCTTAAAGGAAGATTCGAACATCAGTTCTTCGACATGTTAAATGTATTACTCGACCACAGTGTTGTGCTAGGATGGATTGAAATAGTAGGTGGAAAATTCTGTGGTACTATAGACTCAGTTGCAGATGACTCTAACTCATTGGCGAAAGGATCTATAGTGCCTAAGCATTCTTCACTCGTTTTATATTTTGATCTATCCTGGAGTATTTTACACAACATGTATGGGACAGTGCTACGTGTGATGTGTCACGAGCTGCAGCGATCGAAATTGAGAAAAACCTGAAGATAAAATTTTGGATTATTGACGTTAACCCTTAAATATATCCCATTCAGTTATTCATATAGTAACAACCAGGACAGATACCGACCTATGGAAGTGTAGTGAGGAATAATAAGTACGATATAAGAAGGCGTCGTGAACATGTTGGACTGTATAAAAGTATTGAGAATGCAGTCACCTACCTGTTTTCATAAATCCAAACAAGTGTTACCATGTGGAATTATTCAATGAAGACGTAGCAATGGTAGAAGTTTAATCAAAAAAAGAAGAGTTGGTGCATCACCGTGTTAGATGGATTTGGTGTAAGGCCATGATGACGCAGATAAAAAGGGGATGACTGTAAGTAATTGGATCAGAGTGCGCAGCGCGAGATCATACGGAAATATAGTTAGATGATCAGTTTTGGGACGATTGCCCTTTGAGAAAGAAAAGTTTTATTCCAAGGAATAAAGGTAATCAAATATTCTTGAGAGTAACACCAAAGTTGGAACTACGAAGTGTTCTCAAACGAAGGAATTCTATCCGAAGTATATAAGACCTCATCAGATCCTTCGATGCGTCGGTCCTGTAACCTATCAGTTAATTCTATTTCTATTCTGGTCAGGGATGCACGACGTGTTTCATGTGTCTCAACTTCGGAAATTCATTCCCGATCTTTATCACTCTAGAAAGATTGATCTTCAGCCAACCTTAACTTATCAGCCGAATTCAGTTCATACAGTTGATTGTGGAGTTAGGATCCTTCGGAACAAGAGAATTTCTAGTGACAAAGTCGAATGGGCTCAGTCCCCGGACGGCGAATTCACTTGGGAACTGGAATCCGACATGAAGAAAAGTTATCCTTATCTTTCTAAGATAAAATTTCTTAATTTCGAGGACGAAATTCCTTTAAGGGGGGTAGATTGTAACATCCCACTCTTTCAATTATCAAATTAATTTTTATTAGAGTTTTATCTAATAAAATAGGAGTTGAATAGTGGTGATTAATTAATTAAGCCTTGAAAATTAGGTATATTATGTGTAAGAATTAGAAATTCTAATTGAACTCCAACTACACACTTATACTTTAATCCTCCATGTGTGAAATTAATTTCATCTTTCCCTCCCAATTACACTCTCTCTTGTGTGACTCATCTCTCCACCAAATCAACACCTCATCACTCCCTCCCTCTCTTCTAACTCACGTGTTCCTCTCACTCCCTCTTGACACATCTCACCCTAGTTTCAACCACTTAGAAAACATGCAAGCTTGTGACAACCCAACCTTACATTCAAGACAATTACCATTTCTAATAATAATTAAATAGCAAACTGAATCATTTCCTCCCTTCTCCCTCACTCACCCGTGTCCCCCTCTCTCTTTACCACCTCATTGAAACTTTGGCCACTTAGAATGCATGCAAGGACATATGTAACAAATAACATATAACCAATTCATTTCTCCTTAGCTTCCAAAATTGAAAACCATTAAGCTCTCTCTCCCTTTTTCTCTCACGGTCAAAACAAACAACCACAACAATCACACCACTTTCTTCTCATTCCATAGCCTAACATGCAAACCCAAGTTAGAGCAAATCATACACTGTTGTTATCATCATCAAAACCTTCTGTATAAACCCCAAAACTCAGCTGGTACAAATCATCAACAAACTCCAAGTATAGAACACAACTAGAAATTCATCATTTTTTTCCATATTCCAAGTTCTGCAAAGGGAGTGTTCGTGGGTGTAGCTAGGAAGCTTAGTAACTGTTGTAGAGCTCAGGAACAAGTTTAAAGCTTCAATTCCAGGTGGGTTCTTAGGCTAGGTAGTTTAGATTCCCCATTCTTGAACATGCATGCAAACATAGGAAAATTTAGGGAAATTATGTGTGAGGAGAAATAACTCCCAATTTCTCCTCCAAACTGTCGTATTATATATTTATAATGTTATTGCAATGATTTAATTTGAGGATTGTAGGTGGTTATTGAGAAAAATATGAAAATCTGCAAAACAGGGGCAGTTTACGCAGAACTCGCCCGGCGAGCTCCTGGTGAGCCTACTAGCGAGTGCTCATACTCTGGGCAGCTGATGAGTGGCCCGGCGAGCAAAGGCTAGCCCGGCGAGCTTCTGCTCGCTCGGCGAGCACTTGTTGGCCCGGCGAGCTTGTCTCAGCCCAGAATATGATTACTCGCCATGGCGAGCTAAATTACTCGCTATAGCGAGTTATGCCGAACTGACTCTAATTTTTAATATTTTCTAAAAACTATACCCTCGTTTTTATCCTCGAATTAAATTGATATTTCTTGCAATAATAGGACTAATATAAAATATGTGCAGTTTGTTATCACGATGCAATCCTGGGTATAACTTAGGAATTTAGAATTATGTATGCTCCCCGGGTTTGGGAAAATTATGGTAGTATGAAATAAATTTAGAATCAGTCGATTATGTGCGATTGTGATATCGCTTGTGGACTTCGTTTTAGATGCTCCACCAGAAAAACTTTGTGAGCTTCACACCGGAACGCTTTCTGTTCACGGACAAGGCAGGCCTCTGAGACATGCTCACCTCGGAGTGTCTTGCGGTTAAAATCAATAAGACTAATCAGTGTTACACCTTTATTTTATGCTTTAAGATATTATGATATGATTATGCTATGACTGATTAGGTGCCCCGGCGTAGTTCGCCGTTAGGCGGGTAGTAGGACTCACTGAGACGAAGTGACTGTCTCACCCCACTCCCTTTTTGATATAGGTAAGACATGTAATTTCGGAGCAGGGACCAGGATGGATCTGACGATTGGAGCTGAGCTTGGATCGTCAACATTAGAAGACTTAGTCTTCATCCTTGTTTTATTTAGCTTGTTGTTCTGTTGTAGTTTCCTTTCCGCTGTCTGTATACAATATTCATTATTATCTTAATGATAATGTATTATTCAGCTATATTCCTTTTAATTAATGTACTCAGATTCCAGTTTTAATGCTTCGACTAAATATTCTAGATATTTTTAGTTGGGGCGTTACATGTCAAATCAAATTTTAGTTGAAGTGTTCACATGGTTTTTATATAGAAAATATATAATATTTAATCATGGATTAAAGTCCCGTTTGGATTAACTTATTTTTTAACTTATGGAAACAAGCTTATGCAATATAAATCAGGTTTTATGCTATTTTATAAGTTTAAACTAGTGAAAACAGTATTTTTATAAGCTATTTTGTCATAAACTACCTCGAAAAACTTATAATAATACATAAAAATTGCATAAGCTGTTTGCATAAGCTCAAAAATAAGTTAATCCAAACGGGGCCTAAATAAGTTTGTCGTCATTAAAAATATAATATATGTTAGTTATTAAAATATAATATTTTAATTTCTACAAAAAAAAATATATAATATTAGAAAAGCTTTAATTAAATTTCACCAACGCAATATTATTAAAATATAATAATAAAAATATTAAGATACGTATAATATTGGAGTTTCTAAAATTAAAAAGTACCAATCCCCACAAAAAGAAAGAGTTTCTACAAAAAAAAAATATCAGAGATTCTAAAAAAAAGTATTAGATTTTTTACAAAAAAATATACCTGCGTAATATTAAAGTTTCTACAATAAAAAAAATATTAGAGAATCTCTAGTTGAGTGACAAAAAAATAATAAAAATACAAACTCGATAAAAAAAAAGATAAAAAAAAAGCTCTAGTTTAGTTGTATTTAGGCCCCGTTTGGATTAGCTTATTTTTGAGCTTATGCAAACAACTTATGCAATTTTTATGTATTATTATAAGTTTGTCAAGGTAATTTATGATAAAATAGCTTATAAAAATACAATTTTCACTATTTTAAACCTATAAAATAGCATAAAACCTAATTTATATTGCATAAGTTATTTGTATAAGCTCAAAAATAAGCTAATCCAAACGGGACAATATTCAACAATTTTGTTTTATAATAATGGGTTAGAGAGATATATCCGATTAATTTAATAGTATATATCCAAAAAATTGTTTTCTTAAAAAATAATGGGTTAGAGAAGATTAAAAAAATACAAAATAAAATAGAAAAACTCTAATTGAATGCCACCTAAGCAAAAACTCTAATAACTCTAATTAAATGCCACATAAGCAATTTTTCTTGAGAATACACGAGAAGGCTCCGTGGAAATCTCGCTATGTATATAATAATAGAGATATATATCTATACTTCTATATAATCTATCTTACTAATACTAATACTTACTGATCTATAAATTATTAAATTACTTTACTAAAAATCTATACCAAATGAGAATCTATACTAATTGCTTTACTAATCTAAAAGAGAATACCCCTTTCAGACTTTTCTTATTGCCACTTTTTCCCCTCACTCTATTCAAATGTTTTTTTGACACAGATGTAAATACTTGTATATGGTGAAAAATAACTTCCACACAAATGTCAGTTTTCATCTTTTTTATAGTAAATTTTTTTTTCTTAATAACTAAGCACAACAAAAAAAAAAAAAATTAAATAGTTATCAATCAACTAAGCACAATAAAAAAGAAAGTTAAACAGTTATCTACATTAGCACAATAGAGAATGTCAATCACACAAACGGGCACGGATCAAAGCACGTAAATTACAATTTTTATTTTGAGGTAAACTAAAAATACACAACTTAATTCAAATAAAAATTCAATTTAAAATAAACCACTATTTACGATAACGAGCACGAAACGATAACAAAATAAAAAAGGCAGACCGACGGACATGTGACATGCCTGTCAGGGACGCTAGTTATATATAAAAGCAGGGCCGATCCTGAGTTTTTAGAGGCCGTGTGCATATTTTAAAAGTGGCATCTTAATAATTTTTATTTTTTTAAAAAAGACTTATCAATTTTAAATTGCAAATAGCATAAAATATAATTATCCTTGTAATCTATGAAGCCCCGATACTCAAAAAATGGTGACGTATCGTGCCCGATACGTACTCGATACCGATACTCTTACGATACGTCTCGATACTCGTATCGGTAAAGTATCGGTTAAATTATTATTTTTAAATAAATAAAAAATATTTGATACTCTTTCGATACGTCTCGATACTCGTATCGGAAAAGTATCGTTTAAATCATTATTTTTAAATAAAAAAGTAATACCCGATACATGTCTAATACGTCTCAATACCCGATGTTTGTTTGTATCTTTAGCACTTGTGGTTTTCTTTTGTCAATATAATTATTTACTTTTCAAAAGAAAATCTATGTTGTCCTACTATATAACAGGTTGTTAACATTTTAGCTTTTCCCAAAATTCTAATATAAAACTAGATATTTTTTGCTTTTAATTATTAATATTGATGATTTTAGTCATGTTTATATATTGTGTATTTATATATTTAATTTTAAATTTAATTTTTAAATAACGTATCGCGGCAGTATCGAATTGAGAATTTTAAAACAAATTATGTATCGGTATCGTGTCCCGTATCGGGCCTTCATAGCTTGTAATTAACATAAAAAGGATACATATTCTATCAATAACAACAAAATAATACCTTCTAATTACTTCAGACGAGCCATTCTTGTAGCATTTTTTGAAGCAAATTCATCAACCAAATCTTCATATTGTACTTTCTCCAAGAGATTGTTCTCAATTGCTATCAATGCTAAGCCATATATTTAATCTTTCTTGTAACATGGTAGACCGCAAGTAAGACTTCAATAACTTCAATTTTGAAAAACTTCTTTCGGCATTGAGGTAAACTTCTTACCCTTAGGATGTAATTTAGGAGGCATTGGGGTAAAAAATTAGAAACTGAAATTTCTTGCTGCATTGGATCAGATAGATAACATTGGAGTTGAATCAGGTAGGCAACAATGAAGTTGAACTGGAAAACAAAATTAAAAGATAATTAGCAATTAAAATTAGCAACAAACAACACACCTTTTAATTTCAAATTTTAGAAACCCTAAATTGTGAAATTTTAATTTTTGCCTTTGTTTTACCTTCAATAGAAAACTTGAAAAACTACCAAGGATCAACCACACCGAGGGAAGGGCAGGAAACAAAAGGAGAATCAAGGAAAAGAGACGAATATGTTTCTTGCTAGGGATGAAGGAGATTCTTGTGTTACTGAGTTTGATATTGCGTTACTGATTTTCATTCCATTTTTTCTTTTTCTTTTTTTTAGCGTTTTTTTTTCAAGCTATATTTTAGCATGTTTCTTTTTTTAGTGTGATATGATTTTGAATTTTTTTCATTTTTATATTTTTTTTTAGAAATTGGACCTGGACTTTATATTGTGCAGAACTATTATCACCTCCTATTTTACTAATACTACTATCCCATAAAAAAATATTGAAGCCTTCCAATTTTAAAGGCCCGATGCAATGGGCCTTGTTGCACCTTCTATTGGGCCGACCCTATATAAAAGCAAAGAGAAAGTACAAGAGATATGTACGAGATATAAAAAAAGATATTGATATGCTCATTTAATATATTTTCATTCAAATCTACGGCTAAATCCTTGATTTTATTATAGCTATAGGGATAAGAACCAAAAACCTAAAATATATTTTACTTTCATATTGCTAGAATAAGAATAAAAAAAACTAGAACATATATTTTTAACAGAATATAATTTAAATTAATTGCAAATCTATCTTAATAGGTACCCTGATGACCTAAAAGAACATTATATAAACCGAGATGTTTGCTTAACAAGTTATTAACCTAACCTTTCACAAATCGCATCACAGATTCACAGCACAATGGAATTGATAAGGAGGAACAGAAACTCTCTCACACCAATTTCACATCAATTGTCAACAACAGATTATTTGTACCTACCGGATGACTGTTGGGAATCTGTTTTTAAATTCTTTGACCAGGCCGACGACATCAATGACATCCATCATTTGAAGTCTCTCTCCCTCGTCTCCAAACAGTTTCTCTCCATCACTAACCGTATTCGATTCTCACTCACTATATGGGACCCAACACTCCCTTTTCTTCGTGGACTATTCAAAAGGTTCACCAACCTCACCTCCCTCAACCTCACGCGCTTCCGCGGTGACCTCAACAAACTTCTCTGCAAAATCGCTTGTTTTCCATTGAACATCACATCACTCAATCTCTCCAACAAATTCACCAAATCCACCATTCCCTTTAATGGGTTACTAACTTTCTCCAAAAAGATTACAACTTTGACAACTCTCACATATTCCAACATATCTATGCATTACACTGACTTTGTTTTCATTGCTGACTGCTTCCCTTTGCTCGAAGAACTCGACCTTAGTAGCCCCTACGGAAGAATTAACTGTATCTCTGGGGTACAAGAGCCTCCCTTATTGACACTTTTCAAACTCCGCAAAGTTAGACTCGAACGTCAGCGCTACATCAATAATCAATTGCTTTTCCACTTGTTTAAGAACTGTAAACATCTTGAAGAGGCCATCATACTTGGCTGTTATGGCATAACTGATGCTGGCATTGCTTATGCTCTCGCTCAAAGACCAACTTTGAGATCTTTATCCTTATCCGAAAAACCGTTTAACAAAATTACTTCACATTTCATTGACTCGTTGGTGAGTATGAAGGGTTTGACTTGTCTTGATTTATCTTTTGTGCAAGTCACAGATGACTTTCTCTATTCTATTGCAAGGGAAGGCCTTCCTTTGACGAAGCTTCTCCTCATAAATTGCTACGACTATAGTTATGCTGGAATCATTTGCTTGTTATCCAAGTGTCGTCAATCTTTACAGCATTTGAATCTTGTAGATGCTAATTTTCTAAATGATCAACATGTTGTTGAGTTTTCTTTGCTGCTCGGTAATTTGGTGTTTATAAACCTTAGTGATTGTGAGAGGCTCACAGAGTCAGCCTTGTTTGCACTAGTCAGGAGTTGCGCTTCTCTTAGTGAGATCGTAATGGAAAGAATTGGGATAAATACTGTAGAGAATCCTGATTCTTTGATGGATTTTGGTGTATACCCTCAGTTGAAGTCTCTTTATTTCGCTAACAATCGATGGTTAAGCGATGAAAGCATTATAAAGTTTGCTTCCATTTTCCCCAATTTGCAAGTGCTTGATTTGACCAATTGTGCTTACATATCCGATGAAAGTATTTGTCAAGTTTTAAGATGTTGTAAGAATATTAGATATTTGAACTTAAGTTTCTGTTCAAGAGTGAATTTACATGGATTGAACTTTGAAGTTTCCAAGCTAGAGGTGTTAAAATTGTCAAGTACAGAGGTTGATGATGAAACACTTAATTTGATCTCGAGGAATTGTTGTGGGCTTTTGCAACTGAAATTAAACTCTTGTGATCATGTCACAAAGAAGGGAGTGAATTATGTGATAGAAAAATGCACACAACTGAGAAATATCGATTTGAAGAATTGTGATAAACTGCACAATAATGTTGTTGACTCTATATTATATTCAAGGCCATCAATTAGAAAGATAATATCTCCACATGGTTTGAATGACAGAAAGAAGAAACTCTTTTTGCACAAAGGATGCATTCTAAAATAACTTTGCTGTGAAATGTAAGATGTTTTATGGGCTTTTTGTGTGTCACATATTTTTGCTTAGTATTTTTGGGTGGCCAAAATATGTTTATGATTTTAGTGGAATAATTATGACATGCCATGGCATGATGCAGATTGCTATTGTAGCTTGCAAACTGATTTTGATATAAGTTACTATATGAATTGGGTTGTGGAATTCTTCATGCTTACAGTAAGTTACTAGTTATTTCAATAAAATAGTACTAGTGTTGATCCAGTTTTACTACCATTACGTTGAATACTTCTAAACGAGTGAAACTGCACAAAAAAAAAAGAGCTATCATCAGATTAGTTCTGACAGAGTGAATGATGTCGTAAACATCATCTCTTAAAGGACATGACAATATTATGATTCTTATAGCAATGTTATAAATATTTATTTTATATTATTAATTAGGATGTTGAGTTTGTTCAGAAATTCGTCCTTTTTTTACAAATTCATCATTTTTGGATTACTTTATGTGTAGCCTTATCAGCAGAATATAATTTTCATTGACTCCTTTCTGTCATACATATTCATGGACGGTTATAATACTTGGCTTTATGATAATCATACTTGCTTCAAACTAATAAGTATTAAGCTTCTGATGTGGGACTTATAACATGGAACTGATTCTTTCCAAACAGGACCAACAAAAATTACTAGCAGCTTCCATATTTTAGGTAAAGACAAAAAATACTTTCGCGCTTACACTTGTTAGTAATGAATTATGTATGTTTACCAAAACATAAATTAGTGATTATACGTTTTAGGCAAAGAATACAATAAATTATAATTTCACACCTTAGAGAAAATCATATAAATTCAAATAAATAATAAAAGAGAAGAACTATATAGAACAAGAATTTGTTGTTTCTATTTGATTGTATGACTATTGAATTGTATGTATGTATGTATATATACAAATTGATGAGGCAAAAATTTCCAATCCTTAAGAGATCCCTAAAATTTGGATTCTTTGGAAAGAAATTAAAACTGAGCACCCTACTGAGTTATGATGTTCAAAAGAGAGATTCTAGTTTTAACCAAACGCCGAAATACACTCTCCAAACCATTTTCTATCATTTCAATTGCATTCTCCAAAGTCTCCAATCTTTTATGTGCAACCTGCATCTTGCCAACATTAGAACCTTCTCTTAAAAGGGTACTTAAAGATGCTTTCACACATTTCAATTCATTGGAATTCTCCAACTTCTCTTCACATGATACCTTCTTATGCATCAACTTTGCCACTTTCAACCATTTGGCTGCCTTTGACTTTGATGCAGATCCGACCAAGAAAGATAAAATGGATTGAAAGATAGAAATGTTCATTACTATGACCTCTCTAAGAACTCTTATCACAGCAACAACTTCTTGATCTTGATTCAAAATCGAGGAAGCTCCAAACTTAATTTCCATTTGTTTTAAAGATTTGATCACTTTTGTGACATTCTTTTTCATTTTCTTGGTGAACAAGTTATATTCGACTACACTTGTTTCAATGTTTGAATCTCCCTTTCTCCTTCTAAGAGAAGAGTGAAGTGATTGAACATTTTCTTTAATTTGTAACATGGTTTCCCTTGTGATGCCACAAACATCCAAAATTTTCACCGAACCATCCAACAACTCTTCTACGAATTTCTCACCTTGATTATGAGAAATAGCCTTTTGTGTTGATGCCATATTGAGAAGATCTTCCAATGAAATATACAAATCTTTAAGATAGGAAAGGCCACTGGTAATTGAATCAGATGTGGATGTTGATGTGGCTTCCCATGTCTTGATTTTACATAGCTCTTGTTCTATTCTTGTTGAGTTATGATGAGATTGAGAAGGAAAGCTGTTTGAGCGAACATGGTACTTGTTTTCCATATTTATCTTTTATTTTCTAATATAATTGTAAAGCTCAATGTTTGTGTGATGTTAATCTCTCTTTATATAAGAGCTACTCATGAAGTTGGTTGATAATTATTGATTTCATATAATATACTAAGGAAATAAAATACTTATTACATGTTAATGATGGTGTAGAGCATGTGGTGGCTACATGATTTTCCCTTTGAATATGGCAATTTTGTTACATGTTTGTCCAACATTGTGAATTTGTTAATGTAATTGCATGTGATATTCTGCAACATTTTATGAATATTGAAATGAATTTGAGGTGCAAGATGACTCACTGGCATGTCTTGGTAGTGTTGGCAATCAGAAAACATCATTAGTCATCAATTAGTTTGCCTACTCTTCTGCCACATTACACTCATTTCTAATATAAAATTGTTGTTGCACATTGCTCTGATTGTCTCAATATGAAGGACCTGCAGGCTACAATGTGATGTTTTAATAAGGTTGAAATCAAGAACTAATGATATAGAAAAATGTAGAATAATTGAAGTGACATTTAAGTTTATTACAATCAGGAAAAAAAGTTATGAGCCAATTAGTCGGCCTTTAGCTTTATGTATCCTTATAAACTCTTTTCAAGCCTTATCTCTTCTCAATTTGGTTAAAACACAAAATCTCACGTTAGATGAAATTGACCTATGTTGAACAATATATAAGCGAAGAGATCCATATACTCAATGTATTAAGGTTTTAGGTAAAGAAGTGTTGTTCAAATCACGTGTGTTAGTCCAATGTAAAAATCGTCCAATATAAAGATCTCCCTAGTATTTTAGACTCTCTTCATGATCCAATGGTTGTATTAGAACATTATTTGACTGAATGTGATAGACTCTTTGCAACGAAAGTTTATAGTAATGTGGAGATCAGATGAAGTGTCTTGTCGATGCTTGTGAGCCATCGGCAGTACAAGTGAGTGTGTGGTCCTGTGTGGTCTTGTCGATGCAAGCTTCTACATGAGAAGGAACCTCTGTAGTCTGAGAATGATTCAATGAAAGACACGGAGAATCTCTGGGAGAGGCTCGATGTGAAAGAGACTCATGCTTTGGATGAGATTGGAGGACCTAAATATGGTATCATATTTTATTATTTTCCCTAGCATCTACTAATATTTTAACGGGTTGGTGTGTGTCTCAACCAATGCGCTTTAGTATACAAGAGTTATGGATCAAATTCTTGACTATGTTTAATGAATCAAAAATTTGTGTCAACCATGTCGGGTACCTAGATGAAATTATTAGATCAAGGTCAATATGCAGTCGGTATAGAAAAAGTTATTAGATCAAGATCAAACCATCTATAAGAATATATGTCTCATTATATATGTCGTTCAAGCAAGACTAACGATCTAAAGTGTCAACTGCATAAATTTCATTTCCTCGTGGTGCACCATATAGGTCTTAGAGCATGTCGTAAATCATCCTTGATAGCTCAAAAAATGTTGTGTTTGTAGTCTAAAGTTTATATCATATAAGCTTAGAATCAACCATGAAGAAGTCATTGAAGGAGACATGAACACTACTTTGTTGCAAATTGCAATAATCAAATTTTGCCTTCATCCCAAGCAACCAGAACCAATCACAGAAAACCGATGACATGAACTGATTTTTGCAACATTCATTTGAGTAAGTATAGGCAAAGTATTAAGCTCATCAGGAATTGAAAAATTAACAACACTAATGTTCCCATCGGTATAAGTAATCCTAATCCAGTCATCACAAGGACCATTCCCCTTCAAACCTCAAATGATAACCGATAACACCAACATCCGGAAGAAGAACCTGCACCCTAGGATCACAATCACCAGGACTAGACAAAAACAGGCATGAACCCTGAAAAAAGTTATTAGTCAAGTTCACAAACCAATGAAAGAGTTATCGTTAAGTTCAGAACCTTCAAACTTTCCACCCCTTCAAAATCAGGCCAAGGACGGACACAACCATTAGAAAGCAACCAAAACTCAGCCAAAGAAGTCATAATCTACAAAACCAGGCCCAATAAGCTTAACAACAGTCTTCTCACCATTCAGCCACACAAAGAATCAACCTTTGAACCACAAAGACTCTTCTCCCATAACATGGTGTCTCCTGTGATGCCACAGATATTCAAAATCCTCACTGAACCAACCAAGATTTACCACCTTGTTTCATGATTTACCGCCTTGATGGTGAAAAATAACCTTCTGATATAGAAAATCTTCTAAACAAATATACAAAACTTCAAACAAGGAAAGCTAATGCTAATTCTCTTCTTCTCTACTTATTTTCCATGGCTACTTTTTGTTGTAGTGGGAAGCTCAAGTTCAATGTTTATGCATGTATTAATTATAACCAAGTCCTTGACACTCTCTAATATATAGCTTCTAACCTATCTGTATCAAATGTGAGCATGTGACAACTAAATGAGTTTTCCTTAAAATTTGATAAACTTGTCACATTTGTGACAAACATTGTGCATTATTATATAAACAATGATGGTAGTAAAATGGATTTGAGGTTGGTAAACAGAAAACCTCATTAGTCACTTTAAATTTACTATTAAAAAGGACCAGATCTTGTTGAATATTTTATTCAAAATATACAATACATTGCACATATTTCACAGCAATATGAAGCAATAATTTTATAATTGAAATGATGAATAGATGTGGCAGAAGAAGAGGCAAACTGATCCATGACTAATGATGTTTTCTGATTGCCAAGACTATGAAGACATGCCAATGAGTCATCTTTCACCTCAAATTCATTTCAATATTAATAAAATGTTGCAGAATATCACATGCAATTTCATTAACAAATTCACAATGTTGGGTAGAGATGTAACAAGCTTACCATATTCAAAGGGAAATTCATGCAGGCACCATATGCTTTATACCATTATTTCCTTATTATATATTAAATTATCACCTAATGTCATGAATAGCTCTTATATAAAGAGAGATTCAAGCACTTGTTAACATCACACAAACATTGAACTTCAATATTATCTGAGAAAAAAAAGAAACAAACAACAAATTTAAGAGAAATATGGCAAGCAATTACCATGTTCGATCAAACAGTTTTCCTTCTCAATCTCATCCTAGCTCTACCAGAACAGAACAATATCTCAACAAAATCAAGACATGGGAATCCACATCAACATCCACATCAGATTCAATTACCAATGGCCTTTCCATGCTTGAAGATTTGTATATTTCCTTGGAAGATCTTCTCAACATGACATCAACACAAAAGGTTATTTCTCACCATCAAGGTGAGAAATCTGTGGAAGAGTTGTTGGATGGTTCAGTTAAAATTTTGGATATCTGTGGCATCACAAGGGATACCTTGTTACAAATTAAGGAAAATGTTCAAACACTTCACTCTTCTCTTAGAAAGAGAAAGGGAGATGCAAACATTGAAAAGAGCGTAGCTGAATATAACTTCTTCACAAAAAAGATGAAGAAGAATGTCAGAAAGTTGATCACATCCTTAAAACAAATGGAAAGTAAATTTGGAGCTTCCTCACTTTTGAATCAAGATCAAGAATTTGTTTCTGTGATAAGGGTTCTTAGAGAGGTCATAGGAATGAACATATCTATCTTTCAATGCATTTTATCTTTCTTTGTCGGATCTGCATCGAAGTCAAAGGCAGCCAAATGGTTGAAAGTGGCAAAGTTGATGCATAAGAAGGTATCATGTGAAGAGAAGTTGGAGAATTTCAATGAATTGCAGTGTGTGGAAGCATATTTGAGAACCCTTTTAAGTGAAGGTTCTAATGATGCCAAGATGCAGACTACACATGAAAATTTGGGGGCTTTGGAAAATGCAATTGAAATGATAGAAAATGGTTTAGAGAGTGTATTTAGGCAATTGGTTAAAACTAGAGTCTCTCTTTTGAACATCATAACTCAATCTTAGATATTTAAAGATTGAAAAATTTTGCACATACAATTTGTACATAAATACAATGTATACAGTTCAATAGTAATACAATTGAATAGAAAATATTTGTTCTATATATCTGGTCTTTTATTTATTAATATGAAGTTACATTATTTCTCTATATATGGTCTTAAATTATGAATTATTGTATTCTTTCCCTAAAAACGACAAACTTGATATGCTCAAGCACTTTGTAGCAGCATATGTTATGAATGAACTTTTACATAATATACTGCAAAAAGAAGAAACAAACTTGTAAATACAGAAAATGAAGAAAAAAAAAATGTTGCAAACAAAAACAAAAACTTGTACATCATTTACTGCAATGAACTTCATATTAGATATGTAAAAACTTTGATATATTGATTCTGAATGAAGCTGGTATCCGCAAATCAGCATAGTGAAACCATCAAAATGTAAAATCCAATATTATGTCCATATATTTATATATGAGCATCCAAACTATTTGAATAGTATATAGCATTTATGATCACAACCAAGAAACTGAAGGCTGCCAGCCATATACTCGAGAACCTACATCCGCAGCAAAAAACTACTCATGCGAACATCAGCAGCATCTATGATCTCTTTTACTTTTATCCACTCATGTATTCTGTCAAATGGTTATCTAACGGTTGTAACTAATGGTTATCTGCACTATGCCACTGATAATTCGTGGTCAAATTTGCAGAACCATAACTTAATATATTATCAAAAGATATTGGAGGCATACTTTAATAATTTAATATTTGATATGAAAGATGTATAAGATTTGATTTCAAAGTTAATTTTAATAATAATTGAAAATTCAAACATATAAAGACCTGCTCTATAAAAACATAATAAAATAAAAATGAGGAAATTAAGGAGCAAATGGGTTCACTGGTTTCTGTAAGAGCTTTTAAGAAAGACATGAAGGCTTTGTTTTTACACAAAATTAGTACTCATTGATAAGACCAAGTTGATTTTCCCCAAAACTACCTACAATTACATATACGCTTTTGATCCTAATGATGCGAAAAATGTGCAAGATAGTATATAAATTGATGATCCAACATTGTCTGCTACATGAATGGTGTTATGGAAGCTGGTCTTTTTTGTTTTTCCCATCTATAAAATAAATCATAGTCCATGTTGTTTGAGTCCCATATCGCTAATATTAGAGTGAATAGAATGTAAAAAGAAAAGAATGCATCGTGTGTTATAAAAGAAAAGTGTATGATACATTGCAAATTACTTACCTGGATGGGGTCAATGGGTGATCAGGAAGGACCATGGCCTAGGCAAGTGACCTCCATTGCACTTAGGAGGGGCGCTAGCCTAAGGTCTACCCAAGTGGTGGAGCATACATCATAATTTGTTACTGTGGGGGTCTGCGTTCGCGCAGCCCCTCCCAATTTTAGTTTCAAGTTTTTTTGTTATCAGATAAATATACTGTTAAATAAGGTAATTGCATATAAGATCCTTGCATTGTTTCGATTAACTTAATAGTGTTTATATTTTCAAAAAAAGATATCATATTATTATACCACATAATAAAGATTATCATAAATTCATATTTGGTGCAAGGAGTCAATGAAAATTATATTCTGCTGAAAAGGCTAGACATAATGTAATCCAATATAGTAATCCACTGAAAAAAGAAAACTCAACATTGCTAAAAATGAAAAAAGGACGAATTTGTGAACAAACTCACCACATCCTTATAACATTGCCATGAGAATCATAACATTGTAATGTCCTTTAAGAGATGATGTTTACGGCATCATTCAGTCTGTCAGAACTAATCTGATGGTAGCTCTTTTTTCTTTTGCCAGTTTCACTCGTTTAGAAGTATTCAACGTAATGGTAGTAAAATTGGATCAACACTAGAACTATTTTATTGACATAACCAGTAACTTACTCGTGGCATCTACAATAGCAATCTTCACCATGCCATGGCATGTCATAATTATTCCACTACAATCATAAACATATTTTGTGCACCCAAAACACTAAGGAAAAATATGCAACACACAAAAAGCCCATAAAACCTTTAACATTTTAGAGCAAAGTTATTTTAGAATGCATCCTTTGTGCAAAAAGAGTTTCTTCTTTCTGTCATTCAAACCATGTGGAGATATTATCTTTCTAATTGATGGCCTTGAATATAATATAGAGTCAACAACATTATTATGCAGTTTATCACAATTCTTCAAATCGATCTTTCTCAATTGTGTGCATTTTTCTATCACATAATTCACTCCCTTCGCTGTGACATGATCACAAGAGTTTAATTTCAGTTGCAAAAGCCCACAACAATTCTTCGATATCACATAAAGTGTTTCATCATCAACCTCTCTACTTGACAAGTTTAACACCTCTAGCTTGGGAACTTCAAAGTTCAATCCATGTAAATTCACTCTTGAACAGAAACTTAAGTTCAAATATCTAATATTCTTACAACATCTTAAAACTTGACAAATACTTTCACCGGATATGTAAGCACAATTGGTCAAATCAAGCACTTGCAAATTGGGGAAAATGGAAGCAAACTTCATAATGCTTTCATCGCTTAACCATCGATTGTTAGCGAAATAAAGAGACTTCAACTGAGGGTATACACCAAAGTCCATCAAAGAATTAGGATTCTCTACACTCTTTCTCCCAAATCCTTCCATTACGATCTCACTAAGAGAAGTGCAATTCCTGACTAGTGCAAACAAGGCTGACACTGTGAGCCTCTCACAATCACTAAGGTTTATAAACACCAAATTACCGAGCAACAAAGAAAACTCAACAACATGTTGATCATTCAGAAAATCAGCATTTACAAGATTCAAATGCTGTAAAGACTGACGACAGTTGGATAACAAGCAAATGATTCCAGCATAACTATAGTTGTGGCAATGTCTGAGGACAAGCTTCGTCAAAGGAAGGTCTTCCCTTGCAATAGAATAGAGCAAGTCATCCGAGATTCGAGAACCATTTAAATCAAGACAAGTCAAACCCTTCAAAATCACCAACGAGTCAATGAAATGTGAAGTAATTTTCCCTAACGGTGTTTTGGATAAAGATCTCAAAGTTGGTCTTTGAGCGAGAGCAGAAGCAATGCCTGCATCAGTTATGCCATAACAGCCAAGTATGATGGCCTCTTCAAGATGTTTACAGTTCTTAAACAAGTGGAAAAGCAATTGATCATTGATGTAGCGTTGACGTTCGAGTCTAACTTTGCGGAGTTTGAAAAGTGTCAATGAGGGAGGCTCTTGTACCGCGAAGATACTGTTACTTCTTAAGTAGGGGCTACTGAGGTCGAGTTCTTCGAGCAAAGGGAAGCAATCAGCAATGAAGACAAAGTCAGTGTAATGCATAGATATGTTTGAATATGTGAGAGATGTCAAAGTTGTAATCTTTTTGGAGAAAGTTTGCAACCCATGAAAGGGAATGATGGATTTGGTGTATTTGTTGGAGAGATTGAGTGATGTGATGTTCAATGGAAAACGGGCGATTTTGCAGAGAAGTGTGTTGAAATCACCGCGGAAGCGCGTGAGGTTGAGGGAGGTGAGGTTGGTGAACCTTTTGAATAGTCCACGAAGAAAAGGGAGTGTTGGGTCCCATACAGTGAGTGAGAATCGAATACGGTTAGTGATGGAGAGAAACTGTTTGGAGACGAGGGAAAGAGACTTCAAACAATGGATGTCATTATCCTCGTCGGCTTGGTTAAAGAATTTGAAGACATATTCCCAACAGTCATCCGGTAAATGTAAATAATCAGTTGTTGACAATTGATGTGAAATTGGTTTGAGAGAGTTTCTCTTCATCCTTTTCAATTCCATTGTGCTGCGGTGCGATTTGCGATGCAATTCCTTTAGGCTAATAACTTGTTAAGCAAACATTCTTACTAGGTTTATATATTGTTTTATTAGGTCATCTGTAGAGTTGGGCATATGAACTAAGGTCCGTGGACCGATCCATTTAAGATGAATTTTTTTTTCGATTCGTTTTATATTTTTGTCTGTGTGGATTGGACCGCTAACACTGTGAATTATGCGTGTTAAATCCACGGGTTCGCAGGTTGGCCCGTGACCTGTCTTTTTTTTTATATATATATTTTTGTCTGTGTGGATTGGACCGCTAACACTGTGAATTATACGTGTTAAATCCACGGGTTCGGAGGTTGGCCCGTGACCTGTCTTTTTTTTTTATATATATATACATATAATTAATTATACATTTTATCACTTATAAATTATAACTAGTTTTGAGATCCGTGCATTCGCACGGGTCTATAAGTGACGTCGTGTACAAAAATAATAAGTGACGTTATTCTGCTATTTTTTTATAAAAGTTATTAAATTAAGTAATTTTTTTCATTAAAACAATTTTTCCGTGTATGATTTTTTTATAATAAACTATAATTAATAATAATAAATATTTGTTATTCAATTTTTTTTTATTAAAACAATTGTCCCGTGTATGATTAATTTTTTTTATTAAAACAATTATCCCGTGTATTATTATAATATATATTCATCAACAATTGTTCCATGTATTATTATAATATATTATTCAATTTCTTTTTTTATTAAAACAATTGTCCCGTGTAAGATTAATTTTTTTTTTATCAAAACAATTGTCCCGTGTGTGTTACTATAATATATATTTACCCCTAATTATTAATTATAATACATATTAATCAATAATACACTTCTCATGTATTTTTTATAAAAGAGTAAACAAAAATAGAGCAGATTTTTTTATGCTTATCTTCAAAATTATTTTCTATTGCTATTTTTATGAGTATATTTATTTTATTCTCTTTTTTTTTTAAAAAATAATTTTTTTTATGAATAGATTTGTTTTAGGCTTATTTTTGGATTTTTTTTGTTATTTTTGTTTGGTATCTTTTTTTTATGAGTATATTTGTTTTATGCTTATCTTCTTCTTCTTTTTTATTTTTTTATTTTTGTTTTGTACATATCTTTTTTTCAGTTTAGAGTTAAAATTACATTTAAGGGCATAAAGGTGAAATATTATTAAACGTGCTAAGGACAAAATAGGTTTTTTAGTAGTAGTTTCTTTAAATATATTGTAAAGTAGATTTGGTCCATGTCCAAGTTCTTATTGAGGTACCGTTTGGCTTTTTAGGTTTTAGAAGCTATCTGAAAGCTAAAATTGTTTGGTAATTATTTTTTTTAGCTCCAAAAGTCTTTTATATATATATTTTACTCAGAAAAATTAAACAAATTTTTTCTATCAAAAATTTATTGAAAATCTATTTGGTCTAACTTCTTCTTTTATTGAGTAATTTTTTTTGAAATAAGTTAGGTCAAACGGTACCTATCATTTGTGTTTATTTTATGGATTTGAGGTGTGTGTGGAGAACGAGTGGCAAAGAGAACCACTTGAATTTGATTTTTGGTGCATTGTTTATATCTATGAAACACAGACTCTGACACGGACACTCCGACATCGATAATGTAAAAAGCGTAGGACACTGACACTGCTGTATATATATGATAAAATTTTATTTTAATTATCGATTGGACTGAGCGAAATTCTATAAACCCAATATGGGGCGGCCCAACAAATGATCCAAACAATTCAAAATTATATCTTGGCGGGAAAGGAAGTATACAGGCGACGTGACGAAAGGTAACGTCGCCCCCCAGACGTGGTTAACTCACCAACACAGCAAAAACCAACCACGATCATCAACTCCTAGACACGGTGGAGGAAGACGGAAACCACCCAAAAATTAGAATGAGAGATATACGAATATAAATTACTATTGATGAATATTATACCTCTTAATCGCTAAAGTATATGTATAACACCCCATAGATAAATCTAGAATAATCATGGAATATTATTAAAGGTACTGAATTCATTATTATTACAACAGAAGTTTATTGCACACACAGGTGCCAAATACACGAGAGTACAGATAAATAACAGCGGAAACAAAACAACACAATTAGAAAGTGAAGAAAGCAAGAAAGTCTAAAATGCGATCCTCCAAACAGCAGCAGCTACTCCACAACACAGCTTACCTAATCCACCTGTTTTCCTTTTTCAAATAGGGAGTGGGGTGAGACAGTCACTTCGCCCCAGTGAATTCTACTACCCTCCTAGGCTATAAAGTCGGGGCTCCTAATCAGTCATATCATAATCTATATCCATAGCATAATTATCATAGGCAATAATATAAAGGTGTAACACAAAGTTTATCTTGTTCATTTTAAACCGCAAACCCTCTAAGGTGAGCACGTCTCAGGGGTTTGCCTTATCCGCGAACAGAAAGCGTTCCGGCATAAAGCTCACATGAATTTCTAATGGAACATCTAAAACGAAGTCCAACTGATATCTTAAACATGTTTTTATTTGACTGGTCACTAGGTTCATAACATACTACCAATAATTCCCAATCCCGGGGCGCATACAAAATTCTAATTCCTTAGGTTAATGCCCTAAGTGTTCCACTGTATTTGACCTCCTGTTTAACATCCAATTTATATACGCTTCTGCAGAATATCAATCTCTAACGAGGATATAAAACGAGTGTTCCATTTAACTTTGAAAATAAGGAAAAATGAGTCATTTCTGGGTTTACTCGCTACGGCGAGTCACCAAGCTCGCCATGGCGAACTTACAGGTACTGGCCTAAACAACTCGCTAGGCGAGCAGATGCTCGCCATGGCGAAGTTCTTCAGCCCAGAACCTGGAGCTCGCCATGAAGGCTCGCTAGCAACTCGCTATGGCGAGTTCATGCAGAATTGCCTCTGTTTTGCGAAAATCATTAAATTTTATAAATAACACCTACAATCCTCATACAAGACAGTGCAGTAACATATATTAATTGATATAGAACAGGATAGCATGAAATTTGGGAGTTAATTTCACACCTACAGTTATTCCTATGAATTCCTAAATTTGCATGCATTTTCATAAATTGGGAAAAACTAGCTAAACTAGCCTAAGAACCCACCTGGTAATTGAGCTTTAACCTTTAACTAAGCTCTACAGACAGCTACAGAGCTTCCTAGCTAGCCCCACGAACAGAAAGACCAGAATTGGAAACTTGAACACTTGAAACCCTCACAAATTGAGCTACGAATTTTGATGAAGTTGAATGATGAATTGAGCTGAAGAGTGGAGTTATTTATAGTGTTGAGCTCTGGTGAAACTACAGTACATGATTTGGGGTTATTCTTGGGCTGCATGTAATGTTATTGGTTTAGGAAATGGTGGGAAAAGAGGTGTTGTTAGCTTGTGTCATGTGAGCACTTGGGGAGATGAAATCACTGAGTAGCAGAGCTGATTCTCAGCTGGTTTTAGGGTGTGGGAATCTCTGTAACTAAGAGAGTTTGCATGTGATAGTAAACAACAAGTTTCATGTGATAATGGTGAGATTGGAAAGTTTGGACTTAAGCATATTGTTGTTGTTTTGGCGTGAGAGGGAAGAGAAGAGTGAGAGAAATTGCTTCAGTTTGCTTGCTGTGGTTAGAATGAGTGAGAGAAGGGTGGTTTGCATGCTAATGAGGTGAATTAAGCATAGTGGAACCATGACTCATGGTTATGGTGAGGCGTTAAGCTTACAAAGAAGTGAGTCATAGTTGTGGTTCACTTAGCAAGAGAATTTGAATTTTAGTAAGGTTGATTAAATTAAATCCATGAGTTTAAGGTTTAGTGTGTAGTATAAAGTCAAGAGAAATCATTAATCTTACACTCTTCACACTTAAATCTTATGACTTAGTAATTCAACCATTCCTAATTAATTTCAATTTTAATAGATTATTCTAATTAAAAGTAATTAGGCAAATTTAGAAATTGGGGATGTTACAATCTACCCCCCTTAAAGAAATTTCGTCCTCGAAATTCAGAAATTTACCTTTAGAATAGGTGGGGATAACTGTTCATCATGTCCGATTCCAATTCCCAAGTGTATTCGCCGTCCGGAGACTGCGCCCATTCAACTTTGACAATGGGAATCCTCTTGTTTCGTAGAGTTTTGACATCTCTATCAACAATTCGAACAGGATCAGGTTGATAAGTTAGGTCTGGCTGAAGATCAATCTGCTCAATCTCAATTGGTTGATAAGGATCTGGAATGTACTTGCGAAGCTGAGAGACATGGAACACGTCGTGTAGCCCTGACATAGAAGGTGGAAGAGCTAACTGATAGGCTATTGAACCAACGCGTCGAAGGATTTGATAGGGTCCAATATATCTTGGACAGAGTTTCTTGGTTCTAAACACACCACGCAAACCCAACTTCGGAGTAACCTTCAAGAACACATGATCTCCTTCCTCAAATTCCAACGGTCTCCTTCTTCTGTCGGCATAACTCTTTTGCCGACTCTGCGCAACCTTCATCTTTTCACGGATTGACTTAACCTTCAAGGTTGTCTCTTGAATAAGGTCTGGTCCTAACAATCCGCGATCACCGACTTCCGTCCAACACAAAGGGGTTCTACACTTTCTCCCGTACAAGGCTTCAAACGGTGCCATCCCGATACTGGAATGGTAACTGTTATTATAAGATAATTCAATCAAGTGTAAGTAGTTGCTCCAACTACCGCCATCTTCCAAAACACATGCACGAAGCATATCTTCAAGAGTTTGAATAGTTCTTTCAGACTGTCCATCTGTCTGAGGATGATGCGATGTACTCATTCTCAACCGAGTACCCATCGCATGCTGGAAGGCTTTCCAAAACCTAGAAGTAAAGATTGGATCACGATCTGAAACGATACTGAGTGGTACCCCATGCAGCCTCACAATATGTTCTATAAAAATAGCTGCATACTGCGTGGCCTTATAGGTAGATTTCACAGGAATGAAATGAGCTGACTTGGTCAATCTATCCACAACTACCCAGATTGAATCTTGGCCCTTCTGGTTTCGGGGTAAACCTCCAACGAAATCCATAGTGATGTGTTCCCACTTCCACTCTGGAATTTCTAACGGTTGCAACAGACCTCCAGGTTTCTGGTGTTCAATCTTCACTTGTTGACAAACCAAACATCTAGACACAAAATCTGTGATTTCTGCCTTCATGTTCGGCCACCAGTAGTTCTGTTTCAAGTCGTGGAACATTTTGGTGGATCCTGGATGAATCGAGAATCCACTTTTGTGTGCCTCGTCAAGAATCAGCCTTTTCAGTTCATCGTCATTTGGTACACACAATCTCCCTTCATACAACATAGCACCATCTGAGGCTATTGAAAACTCTGGGTTATTCAATCTCCTTTGAAGGTCCATATCGCTTCGTTGCGCCTGCACTACCCTCGAGCGCAGATCGCAGGACAACTCCATACGGTTGATTCTAATGCCGCTCTTTCTGTACACCACATTCAGATTCAGGTCTCTGAACTTCTCGTACAATCCACATTGCTGCATTAAGAGTTCGGAAGCATACAAGGCTTTCCTGCTCAAAGCGTCTGCCACAACATTCGCTTTGCCAGGATGGTAGTTGAGATTGAAATCGAAGTCCTTCAAATATTCCATCCACCTACGCTGCCTCATATTCAGGTCTTTCTGATCAAACAGGTATTTCAGACTCTTATGGTCGCTGAAAAGATCAAACTGAACACCATATAAGTGATGCCTCCAAATCTTTAGAGCGAAAATAATTGCTGCTAGTTCAAGATCATGGGTTGGATAATTTTGCTCGTGTGGTTTCAACTGCCGAGAGGCATATGCTACCACAGCTCCATCTTGCATTAGTACACACCCAAGACCTTTATGTGATGCATCGCAATACACCACGTACTTCCGATTAGGATCAGGGATGACCAATACTGGAGCACTGGTCAACTTCTCTTTCAGGGTTCTGAAACTTACTTCACAATCAGCTTCCCAAACAATAGCAGTACCTTTCCTGGTCAATCGGGTCAAAGGTAAGGCGATTTCCGAAAATCCAAGAATGAATCTCCGGTAATAACCTGCTAATCCCAGGAAACTTCTGACTTCTGATACATTGTTGGGTCTTTCCCAGTTAAGAACTGCTTCTACCTTGGATGGATCAACAGACACACCGCCTTGGGAAATGACATGTCCCAGAAATTTAATTTCTGAGAGCCAGAATTCGCACTTACTGAATTTGGCATACAACTTCTTCTCTCTCAGAACTTCCAGAACAATTCTGAGGTGTTCAACATGATCTTCTTGATTGCGAGAATATATTAAGATATCATCTATGAAGATGACAACAAATTTGTCGAGGTAGGGTTGGAAAATCCTGTTCATGTAATCCATAAACACAGCAGGAGCATTAGTCAATCCAAAAGGCATAACTAGGAATTCGTAATGCCCATAACGCGTCCTGAATGTCGTCTTAGACACGTCTGAAGATTTGATTCTGATTTGATGATAGCCGGAACGAAGATCAATCTTTGAAAACACGGTGGCACCTCTGAGTTGATCTACGAGATCATCAATCCGAGGTAGCGGATACTTGTTTTTTATTGTAACTTTATTGAGCTGGCGGTAATCAATGCATAAGCGCATAGTACCGTCCTTCTTTTTGACAAGTAACACTGGCGCTCCCCAAGGAGAGACACTTGGACGAATGAAATGCTTTTGGAGTAGTTCCTCAAGTTGAGTTTTAAGCTCATGGAGTTCTAATGGAGACATTCTATAAGGGGCAACTGAGATGGGCTGTGAACCCGGAACAAGATCTATAGAGAACTCTATTTCACGCTCGGGAGGGAGACTCATAATATCATCAGGGAAAACATCTAGATACTCCCTAACTATAGGGATGTCGCTAGGACTCAAACTAGACTCATGATCAATAGTGAACAAGACACTGAAACACTTGCTGCTGGCACCTAAATACTGGATCATCTGGTGAGTGTTTTGCAATAAAGCAGATAAGGCTCTACTTTCTGCAGAGGTTTCTGAAGGAATGAACAAATTCTTTTCCGCACAACCGATGTACACGGTATTGGCTGAGAACCAATCCATGCCAAGAACGACATCAAAGTCCTTTAGAGGTAGACAGATTAAATCAATGTGGTAGACTTTACTTCCAACTAAGATGGGACAATTCTGACAGACTTTCTTTGAAGTGACTCTGCCGCCAGTAGCGACAGCGACAGACATTGGAGGTACGAGGGGTACAGAAGGAATTCCTAACCGCATGACACAGTCTACGGCTATAAAAGAGTTAGTGGCTCCACAATCGAACAACACTAAGACCTTAGACTGTCCTAACAAACATACATCCATAATTAAAGCATTATTAGATCTTATTTCATTGCAGTCTAAAGAATATACCCGACCTTTATTCTTTGCAGATCCACTGGCTTCCCCGTGCTTTTTCAACTTCGGACACTCGTTCCTGAAGTGACCAGGTTGCTTGCAGTAATAGCACATATTCTTGCCTTTCATGCATTCGCCGCTGTGAGGATATCCACAGTCTGAACAGTTCTTGGGCGAGCGTTGAGAGTGACTCTGCTTGCCCATGCTGGAGTTACCTTTAGGGGGGTGTATTGGATTGAGATTTCAATGGATTTTAAAAGACTTTTTTTATAATAAAAAGTCTTGTGGTATTCAATCAAGATTTTTATAAAAGTTAAATAAATCTTGTGGTATTCAATTAAGACAATTAAGATTTTTTTTTAAAGGCAACAAAATCTGTTGGTATTCAATTGAGATTTCTCATCATTTTTAAATTGTCTATTGGTATTCAAAAGTCTATAGATTTTGATGGATTTTATTATGAAATAGATTTTGAAAGACTTTTTAGTTCAAAATACACATAAAATATTCTTCCAACAATCCCACTCAAACCCTCAAGACTTTTTCACAATCTTTCCAGACTTTTTTTTTCAGCCGACAGGACTACTATCAACAGGTTCTTTCTTACAACTTCATCGTATATATCACTGTCATAATAATTTGCTATTGTTACGTACTATCATCATAACGAATTTGCTATTACTATCATCGTTGATAATGAATCCTCATCATATATATTCATCGTATTACTATCATCGTTTATAATGAATCCTCATCATATATATTCATCGTATAACACTTTCTGGGAAAAGTATAGAGTTGCATACCCATTAGCGTATATCCTCATCATATATGTATATATATCATCGTTGATAATGAATCCATATCATATATATATCAAATTACCTTACTCTAACGATTTGTTTAAGGGGTTGTTCTGCATTTGTTTTCTTCATGTGTGCTCTACTTTAATTTAGCTTTGTAACTATATCAACACATTCTTTTAGGCAAATCATGCAATTGTTTTAAGGAGTGTTGTGATACTCTTCTATACAGTAATTTTAAAGTGAATAAAATTATGATATTTTTTGAAACACAAAATTATGATATTTTTATAAAGCAGTCATTATTGTGATCACAGTAAAAATACAAATTTGATTTATATAAATATTTTCTATTGAATTATATATTATTTAGTATATAGTCATAATCGTTTTATTTTTGATAATTAGAAAATAAATTAGCAAATAACTAATTTCTTGTGTATATATATATAAATATTAGTGATCAAATGGGAGACTCACAAGAAACTAACAAAGGAAAAAGTAGAGACAAAGATTATGTATCTTGGACCATGGAGGAAACCAATGAGTTGTTGCATCTCTTGGTAGATGCTATGAATAGGGGGTTACGTGATGCCAATGGGTCCCTTAGCAAACTGAATGTAGAACGACTAATACTTCCTCCACTTAATGCTAAAACTAGCCCCATATCGAGGTGTACGATACCATCTGCAAGATTTTGCAGGTCATGGTAATGATCCTGAAAATGAAAAGGAATTATTCAATCTTCGGCATGCATCTTTAAGGAATGTGATTGAGAGAATATTTGGTGTTTTTAAATCACGGTTCACAATTTTTAAGGCAGCACCTCCATTCCCATTTAAGGCACAAGCAGACCTTGTGTTGGCATGCGCATCACTTCATAATTTTCTTCGTAAAGAATGTCGTTCTGATGAATTTCCAGTCGAACCTACTGACGAGTCTTCATCGTCATCTTCAGTGTTACCAAATGATGAAGATAATAATTATGAACCTGCTGTTCAAACACAAGAACAGGAACGAGAAGATGCTAATTTATGGAGGAGTAGTATAGGTTCAAATATGTGGAGAAATGCTACTTAGAAGAACTTGAATTTGTAATCACTTTGTTACTTTTTTATTCTTTTTATGCTTGTTACTATTTTTTTAGGCAATAATGAATTTGCTATTAAAATATTTAAAATTTCTATCATTTTTATTTTCTTTATTCAAACTTTAGAATTTATTTATTTAATAAATAAAAAGTTAGAATTTACTTATCATCCTTTTTATTCATTTTTATAATTTTTTTGGCTTAAAATTCAATAAATTCTTCAAAACCTTAAAAAGTACGTTGAAATCTTAAAAATCTGTTATATTCCATCAAAATCTGTTATAATCCATCAAAATCCTGTGTTAAGAATCCTGATTCTAAAAAGTCTCTCAGAAAAAATCTTTTACAATCTCACAAAGTCAACAATATCTTACAAAATCTTTTAAAATCTTCAAGATTTTTTTTCTCAAAAAAGTCTTTTAAAATCTCAATCCAATACATCCCCCTTAGACTTCAAGTTCAAACCAAACTTTCCAAACAAACCTGAAATTCCGGCACGCTAGAACTGGATGTTGAATGGGATGTTCCAACACTTGCGATGTTGAGTGTGATGTTGGAACATTCAAAGTACGAAAATCAACTTAGGCAACATAAAATAACCAACGAAAAATAAACAACACAGGTGATTTGTTAACCCAGTTCGGCGCACAACAGCAACCTAATCTGGGGGATACCAATCCAGGAGTGAAATCCACTATGATAGTTCTAATCCTAAGCTCTCAGCAAACCACCAGTTTACACTTATGACTTAGACACTATCTCATGCAACTTCAACTTAGGAACTCCTAAGTTTGAGAACCCTTCTCACCTCCTACTCAACCACACACCCTGTGATTGTAATTAACACAATGATAAGATTTGAAAACACTTTCAGAAACCAACTAACTCCGTGCTTAAAAGCTTTGGAGTTGTACACAATAATACAACACAAACTATGTCCTAGTCTTGCATCAAGTTAACACAAGATAGGCTCACAACACAATACTCAAGAAACCCTAATCACAATACTTTTCTGTAGTATAATACACACGCATAACCCTAGCTAGATTTACAGCTATGCTTAAATACTAAGGTCTTCAATTGGGCTTCTTCACATGTTGGGCTTCAAGGCTCATAGTACATTTCCAGCTCATCCATAAATGCATAGAATCAAGATTTCTTAAAGTAGAAATGAAACCATATAACAACATAAATGCTCGAGATACTCTGACCATGCATGTTTGACAAGAGCCTGGAATATAGGCGTGGATTCCAAAAATAGACAACAGTGCATTTAAGAGGCGCGCTTTCAGCATAACCTGGATTCGTATCCGGATGTTGAAACATTGTATCAACCATTGTAGTATACTTTGTTTTAACAAAAAGCAGCCAACATACAAACACTAACAATCTCCCCCTTTGGCGAAATTTTTGGCTAAAACAAATTAGGATCATATAGACAAGCCAACATAATACAAAGGTCATGAGTCCTTAGATCAACACAAGCACACCAATCATAAGGCAGTCATGCAGCTGATAGTTTCCATAAGATTATCAGAGGCAAAAATAACAGCATAAGCAAAACAACAAATTTTGGCCTAGATCCGTTCATACACAACAAATAGTGATGTTTCAACATCTTGTAGAACATAGAGGTATTCATACTCCCCCTTAAAACAACCACCTGCAGATCTGGGGTGCAAATGTTTCAACAAACATGGAGGTATTCATACTCCCCCTCAAAACAACATAGATGAATGTTATCACAACTCAATATCAGTACCAGATTACCACTCCCCCTGAATTAATGCATGAGAGAGAATAACTACACATGCATAAGCAAGCATGCAGATGTTTCAACATCAGGCACAACATTCACACAGCTACAATTAACTACTGCAGATGTTTCAACATCTGACACAACATTCACACAACTTCAGTAACTACTGCATCATCTCCCCCTTTTTAGCCACAAAATATTACCAAACTTCATATAAGAATCGAAATACCAAAGATAGGCATATAGAGGCATACCAGAGTAAATCACCACAGTAACATTACATCAGAATTCCAAACCACCATAGAAAAATGTCATATTGCCAAAACCTAGAGTATTAGAGTACCACACCAGTTAATATCACAGACCAAATGCACACAAGGTTCTCAAATATCCATGGGACAGAGCTCATAAACATCCAGAGAGCACAAGCAGAGGAAACATAAAGGGAACACACCCATAAATATGCTAAGCAATTTCACATTTCACCATAGACGAACAGAACACATGTGAGATTTTATCCACAATCATAGCATCTTGGAAAAATAGAGAGAATGTTCACAGAGATCCTCTTCCATAGAAAAATTCTTCCTGCCAAGTGACGTGATGTTTCACACATCATCCTCAACATCTGACTCAGAGTCACACACACAATAGTAAAAATCACATTTGAATATCACACATCTGAACACATATAGTACTTCTCAGCAGAATGCACATCCACACACAACCAGTCATAACAAAATCAATTCTCATTCAGCCACACTTAGAATAATAACACAACCAAGTGGAAGATCATCAAGATTAGTTTCTTCCTTTACATTCAAAACCACAATGCTCCAAACCAACATCAGGTTTATCTTCGAACACATCAGTTTGAGAACATTGAGAACCATATCAGCATCAGTTTGAGGGATCTCAAAATTGGTTTCAACAGCACTAACAGGTTGGTCTTAGGATGTTGCAACATCTGGTATAACATCAGACTCAGATGGAATATGAAGAGTCACTATTGTAGACTCAACAACAGTTTCAATGCCATGACTAATGGGTTATGAAGAATGAGTTGGTGCGGGGTTCATTAGCAGAAGCACAAACAAAAGCAACAAAAATATCATGTGTACTAAATGGTTCAACAACCTTACTATGGGCAAGATCTACTTGACATATAGACACAACAGAGGGTTCTGCAGGGGTTTCAACAACAAGTTCAACACTAGGTTTGACATTTGCAATCTCAGAGGTTTCAACAAGTGGATTTAGAACTGATTCAACTTGCACATGAGGTAGTTCAACAACAGAATCTTTGGCATGATTTGTGAGAGGAGTCATTTGGCCAGTTGATGGTTCAGCACTGGTTTCTTTAGTGGGTGGATCACTAGCAACAGCATCAACAACAATAGTAACAAAACTAGACTTTTCTTGGGTCTTTTCAAAGATACGATTAACCTGGCTAATAGACTTAGAAACATGTTTCACAAATGTTTCAACATTTTGTTCAACATGCAAATTAGAAGCAGTTACAAAAGATTTTGAAACACTTACAGAGGAATTACTTATTGAAGTTTCAGTAACATCAAGATTTCCATCCACATAATCAAAAGAGCATGTGAGATCAATAATTGGTACAGATGAAGCGTCAAGAGAACTTACATTTTCAAGGGTTTTCAAAATGGCAATGATTTTCCTTATTTCTTGTGCAACTCTAGTTATAATAAGGAGAAAATATATGTTTGCACGTCTCCACAACTGCAATTGCTATAAATTCTCACACAAGCAAATACATAAATAGCCATTTGACTTCTCAAACTGCTCACAATCTAAAACCTTAATGTAAATATCTTTCAGTTCATGGCTCACAACTTTATCTTCCCCTAGCTCCCTGAGGAAATAATGATCAATGTGCTTGGGTATGCTATGTTGAATGGGATTCTTAGAGATATTACTAATACTCACATTGTTGCAGTGCAATCTTAGAACATCCTGTTCAACAGTGTATTCCTGAAGCATTTGTTTCATTCACAACATTTGAGAACAAGAACTTTCTGCTGCAATATACTCTGCCTCTGCAGTAGGTAGAGCCTCACTATTTTGCTTCTCAATAAACCAAGAGATCAGATTGTTACCTAGGAAGAAATAACCACTAGATGTACTTTTTCTATCATCAGCACTTCTAGCCAAATTTGCATCGCAACACCCTGTAACATTCTTCTCACGATGATTCTTCTGAATTTTGATTGATGACACTATTTTGAATTCAGAATCTTCACAATCAATACCACTTAACTCAATGTTGAACTCTTTATTTTGAACATATGTCAGCTGGGATGATGTTCCAACATTGTCTTCGACATCACTCACTCTTTCAACTATCAAATCATGTCTTTGGTGCCACAATTTGAATTCATCTTCTTTGCTCAGCAAGCATGGGGGCAGGTGTGCTTCCTCATCTTGTGGTACCCATGAGTAACAGTTGTCCTTAGATCTGGTACCCCTCATTAGTATCTTGCCTTCTTCATCAGTGACCACACATTCAGACTGAGTAAAGTCTACCTTCATCCCTTGATCACACAGTTGACTTATACTGATCAAGTTAGCAGTTAATCCCTTTACTAACAACACATTTTCAAGTCTTGGTAAGCCATTTTTTGTCAGATTACCAATACCTACAATTTCTCCCTTTGCTCCATCACCAAAGGTAACAAAGTTAGTGACATAGGGCCTTACATCAACAAGAAATTTATCAACCCCAGTCATGTGTCTAGAGCAGCCACTATCAAAGTACCAGTCTTCTCTAGATGAGGCTTTTAAGGAGATATGAGCTATTAAGCTAGCCTCTTTGGTCTTGGGCTTCCATTCCTTCTTAACTTGTTGTGCTACAGCCTTGGGTTGCTCACTTTCTTCTTGTTGATACCACTTAGGATATCCATGCAGCTTGAAGCAAAAAGGCCTTATGTGTCCTTTCCTTCCACAATGATGACATACCCATCTATGAGACCTTCTTCTAACATTAGAACCATGATGTTGAGGAGAACGTTTCAACATCTGCTTCGCTGATGTAGGGTCATACTCATTTACAGCAGGAACAAACTTCTTCTCCCTGTTTTGCTGATTGTTATTCAGAGTTCTATAGTCAAACCCTGTTCCCTTGGGTTTCCCTTGATTTTGTGACTCTAAAATTTTATCCAGCACAGTGGTTCCAGTGTTTAACATCCTAACTTGTTTCTTCATATTCTCTAGCTGAGAGTTCAATTGAGTTACCTCATCAGTTAGTTCAGCAATTTTCTTCAAGCCTTCATCTCTCTCAGTCATGAGTTGATTTATGGCCTTCTTTTGCTTATGTAGGGTCTTGCAGATCTCCAAGTCCTTTTCATATAGCTCTTTATAAGTAGCAAGTAGATCATCATAAGACATATCTTCATCACATGACTTATCATCTGACATACAAATACCAATTTGAGCATTCATATGTTTGGCTGACTCACTATCACCTTCTGATTTATCTTCATCAGACCACGACACTACTAAACTCTTCTTTTGTCTCTTGAGATAAGTAGCACAATCAGTCCTGATATGACCATATCCTTCACATTCATGACACTGAACTCCTTTAGGTTGAGTAATCTTGTCATCAGATGTCACATTCTTCTGATTATCTAGCTGAATGCTGATGTTGAATCGGATGTTCTGACCATTTGGTTTCTGCTTTCCATCAGCTTGTTTCCAAGCTTGCTTGAATTTTCTTTCAACCATAGCTAGAGCTTCTGAGAATCCATCATCATTATCCAAATCGTCTTGAGATTCACATTCATCAGTGTTGGACGTAAATGCAATACTTTTGTTCTTCTTGCCACCCCTCTCATTAATTGCTATTTCAAAGGTTTCAAGAGATCCAATAAGCTCATCAACCTTCATGGTGTTGATGTCTTGTGCTTCCTCTATTGCAGTTACCTTCATGTCAAATCTTTTTGGCAAGGACCTAAGAATCTTCCTTACTAGCTTAGCATCAGTCATCTTTTCACCAAGTACATCAAAAGAATTAGCAATATCAAGGATGTTCATATAAAAGTCATGAACACTTTCTTCTTCCTTCATCTTCAAGTTCTCAAACTTTGTGGTAAGCAACTGAAGTCTAGACATTTTTACCTTAGAAGTTCCCTCATGAACAGTTTCCAAAATATCCCAAGCTTCTTTTGCAATGACACACTTCTTGATCAACCGAAACATGCTCCTATCCACTCCATTAAATAAAGCATTTATGGCTTTTGAATTGTATGTGGATAAAACCTGCTCTTCCTTGGACCATTCTAGTTCTGGTTTCAACACACTAGTCTTTTTACCATCTTTATCTGTAACCACTGGATGTTCCCAGCCTGATAAGATGGCTCTCCAAACCTGAGCATCAATGGATTTGAGGAACGCTGCCATACGAGATTTCCAATAGTCATAGTTTGTACCATCCAGCAGTGGTGGCCTATTAACAAATCCTCCTCACTGTTCCATAGTACCAGAAAACATTCCTGAATCTCACCCAAAACGAATAGGGTGCCTGCTCTGAAGCCAATTGAAATTCCGGCACGCTAGAACTGGATGTTGAATGGGATGTTCCAACACTTGCGATGTTGAGTGTGATGTTGGAACATTCAAAGTACGAAAATCAACTTAGGCAACATAAAATAACCAACGAAAAATAAACAACACAGATGATTTGTTAACCCAGTTCGGCGCACAACAGCAACCTAATCTGGGGGATACCAATCCAGGAGTGAAATCCACTATGATAGTTCTAATCCTAAGCTCTCAGCAAACCACTAGTTTACACTTATGACTTAGACACTATCTCATGCAACTTCAACTTAGGAACTCCTAAGTTTGAGAACCCTTCTCACCTCCTACTCAACCACACACCCTGTGATTGTAATTAACACAATGATAAGATTTGAAAACACTTTCAGAAACCAACTAACTCCGTGCTTAAAATCTTTGGAGTTGTACACAATAATACAACACAAACTATGTCCTAGTCTTGCATCAAGTTAACACAAGATAGGCTCACAACACAATACTCAAGAAACCCTAATCACAATACTTTTCTGTAGTATAATACACACGCATAACCCTAGCTAGATTTACAGCTATGCTTAAATACTAAGGTCTTCAACTGGGCTTCTTCACATGTTGGGCTTCAAGGCTCATAGTACATTTCCAGCTCATCCATAAATGCATAGAATCAAGATTTCTTAAAGTAGAAATGAAACCATATAACAACATAAATGCTCGAGATACTCTGACCATGCATGTTTGACAAGAGCCTGGAATATAGGCGTGGATTCCAAAAATAGACAACAGTGCATTTAAGAGGCGCGCTTTCAGCATAACCTGGATTCGTATCCGGATGTTGAAACATTGTATCAAACATTGTAGTATACTTTGTTTTAACAAAAAGCAGCCAACATACAAACACTAACAAAACCCTTCTTCTTCTGATTCACCTCATTCTTTTCCTTGTGAATGTTGCTAATACCAGCCTCGGCATGATAGATCTTCTGCACTAGATCACCAAAGCTAGTGATCTGCTGCATTGACACGTCGTGAGCTATGTCTTCCCGAAGCCCAATTCTGTACTTCTTCATTTTCCATGCTTCGGTAGGGGCATCGTCACCATCAGCAACATACCGGACCAACTCGTTGAACTTCGTGGTATACTCAGCTACCGTCAGACTACCTTGCTTCAACTCGGTTAGCTCCCGTTCCATCTGGAATTGGTAGCTCTCAGGAATATAATGGCCAATGAAGAGACGCCTGAAGTTCTGCCATTTAATCTCCATATGGCTGGCTTCCATGTAATGCTTGGTACCTTCCCACCAATTGCAAGCGTCACCCCTGAAGAAGCGGGAGACGAAGATTACTTTATCTGTCTCTAAGCAACTCATGGAGTCCAGAATGTCAGTCATCCTTTGCAACCATTCCCTGGCTTTAGCGGGGTTATATTCACCAAAGAACTCTGGAGGGCTCATTCTACAAAACTCTCGGAAGGCAGCGCTCGACCCCAAGTTCTGAGGAGGGGGAGCATTCATGTGCTGCTGAAACATGGCCATAAACTCCTGGTGTTGCTGTGCTTGCTGGGCCTGAAATTGTTGATGCTGATGCATCATCTCTGCCCACATGTTGGCGTTAGCATCACCGAACACTTCGGGTTCCTCATCACTATCATGCCTTCTTGGTGGCCTTCCAGGTCCTCGTCTCGATCCAGACATTTCGCTCTAACTGCCAATATCAAATCAAGTTAGCTAGGCCTAAAGTGACATGACACCTAGAACGTATGTAGGGAAACTAGACAACTACTGGGATTGGAATGGTAATATTAATGAACTCACGCAAGATCTGAATCGACCTGCTCTGATACCAATTATAACACCCCATAGATAAATCTAGAATAATCATGGAATATTATTAAAGGTACTGAATTCATTATTATTACAACAGAAGTTTATTGCACACACAGGTGCCAAATACACGAGAGTACAGATAAATAACAGCGGAAACAAAACAACACAATTAGAAAGTGAAGAAAGCAAGAAAGTCTAAAATGCGATCCTCTAAACAGCAGCAGCTACTCCACAACACAGCTTACCTAATCCACCTGTTTTCCTGTTTCAAATAGGGAGTGGGGTGAGACAGTCACTTCGCCCCAGTGAATTCTACTGCCCTCCTAGGCTATAAAGCCGGGGTTCCTAATCAGTCATATCATAATCTATATCCATAGCATAATTATCATAGGCAATAATATAAAGGTGTAACACAAAGTTTATCTTGTTCATTTTAAACCGCAAACCCTCTAAGGTGAGCACGTCTCAGGGGTTTGCCTTATCCGCGAACAGAAAGCATTCCGGCATAAAGCTCACATGAATTTCTAATGGAACATCTAAAACGAAGTCCAACTGATATCATAAACATGTTTTTATTTGACTGATCACTAGGTTGATAACATACTACCAATAATTCCCAATCCCGGGGCGCATACAAAATTCTAATTCCTTAGGTTAATGCCCTAAGTGTTCCACTGTATTTGACCTCCTGTTTAACATCCAATTTATATACGCTTCTGCAGAATATCAATCTCTAACGAGGATACAAAACGAGTGTTCCATTTAACTTTGAAAATAAGGAAAAATGAGTCATTTCTGGGTTTACTCGCTACGGCGAGTCACCAAGCTCGCCATGGCGAACTTACAGGTACTGGCCTAAACAACTCGCTAGGCGAGCAGATGCTCGCCATGGCGAAGTTCTTCAGCCCAGAACCTGGAGCTCGCCATGAAGGCTCGCTAGCAACTCGCTATGGCGAGTTCATGCAGAATTGCCTCTGTTTTGCGAAAATCATTAAATTTTATAAATAACACCTACAATCCTCATACAAGACAGTGCAGTAACATATATTAATTGATATAGAACAGGATAGCATGAAATTTGGGAGTTAATTTCACACCTACAGTTATTCCTATGAATTCCTAAATTTGCATGCATTTTCATAAATTGGGAAAAACTAGCTAAACTAGCCTAAGAACCCACCTGGTAATTGAGCTTTAACCTTTAACTAAGCTCTACAGACAGCTACAGAGCTTCCTAGCTAGCCCCACGAACAGAAAGACCAGAATTGGAAACTTGAACACTTGAAACCCTCACAAATTGAGCTACGAATTTTGATGAAGTTGAATGATGAATTGAGCTGAAGAGTGGAGTTATTTATAGTGTTGAGCTCTGGTGAAACTACAGTACATGATTTGGGGTTATTCTTGGGCTGCATGTAATGTTATTGGTTTAGGAAATGGTGGGAAAAGAGGTGTTGTTAGCTTGTGTCATGTGAGCACTTGGGGAGATGAAATCACTGAGTAGCAGAGCTGATTCTCAGCTGGTTTTAGGGTGTGGGAATCTCTGTAACTAAGAGAGTTTGCATGTGATAGTAAACAACAAGTTTCATGTGATAATGGTGAGATTGGAAAGTTTGGACTTAAGCATATTGTTGTTGTTTTGGCGTGAGAGGGAAGAGGAGAGTGAGAGAAATTGCTTCAGTTTGCTTGCTGTGGTTAGAATGAGTGAGAGAAGGGTGGTTTGCATGCTAATGAGGTTAATTAAGCATAGTGGAACCATGACTCATGGTTATGGTGAGGTGTTAAGTTTACAAAGAAGTGAGTCATAGTTGTGGTTCACTTAGCAAGAGAATTTGAATTTTAGTAAGGTTGATTAAATTAAATCCATGAGTTTAAGGTTTACTGTGTAGTATAAAGTCAAGAGAAATCATTAATCTTACACTCTGCACACTTAAATCTTATGACTTAGTAATTCAACCATTCCTAATTAATTTCAATTTTAATAGATTATTCTAATTAAAAGTAATTAGGCAAATTTAGAAATTGGGAATGTTACAATATGTATTACATAACTTGTATATTACATAGATCATATAGTACATATACTTCAAATAAATGGAGCATATTTATAAGCCATATTGATCTACATGTTTAAAAAAAAATCACCTGTGTTTTTAAAATTCTAAGTTTTTTGTTCATAACATACGCCTAAAATCATAAAGAGAGACTACTCTTGGTAATTTTTTTTTGTCATAGTTGTATCAATTGAATTATTTAAACTATATAATAATAATAATAATAATAATAATAATAATAATAATAATAATAATAATAATAATAATAATCTACTTTCCAATATATTAAAAGAAACTACTACTAAAAAACCTATTTTATCCTTAGCACGTTTAATAATATTTCACCGTTTATGCCCTTAAATGTAATTTTAACTTTAAACTGAAAAAAAGATATGTACAAAACAAAAATAACAAAAAAAAGAAGAAGAATATAGGCATAAAACAAATATACTCATAAAAAAAAATACAAAACAAAAATAACAAAAAAAAAATCCAAAAATAAGCCTAAAACAAATCTATTCATAAAAAAAATTATTTTTTTTTTTAAAAAAAGAGAATAAAATAAATATACTCATAAAAATAGCAATAGAAAATAATTTTGAAGATAAGCATAAAAAAATCTGCTCTATACATAAAAAAATACATGAGAAGTGTATTATTGATTAATATATATTACTAGTATGGACACCCGTGCCAAGCACGGGCTAAAAATTCATTTTTTTTTTATAAATTTTAAAAATACTTGTTATATAGTTTTGGCTCACCTATAAGTCCAACATCGTTTGGAACTCGAAGCTAATGGTAGTTCATATACAATATGTCACACTCCTCTAACCAACCGATGCACCTTTTCTACAAAGGACAAAACCGTGACGGGTTAACCTCAAAGCGGACAATCTCTAGAAGATGTGGACTTGAGGTTCGGTACATATTTATCCCCCGCAGATAAATCTGAGTTCTGTTCGGAATATATATATATATATATATATATATATATATATATATATATATATATATATATATATATATATATATATAATTCTATTTTGAAATTAATATTTTAGAAGTGAAAAATTGTCTGCGTTATATATAAGTTGGCTTTCATTCATAAAAATATATTGATTTTGGATTATTTTTTTGTTAGAATTAATGATTTTAGACTTTAATGTGCACAAATATTTTTTTTTCTTCTTGTTTTGGTACAAAATTCAATTAATCTATCAAGAGGATTTTGTTCTAACGGAAGAGGATAATTATTTATGGGATGAATAACTCATTCAAGAGCATCTAACCTTAAGCCTTGTATCTTGACTATTAGGTAAAACAATTCTATTAAATATCAAAATGTATTTGATCTAACGGAAAGAACTAAATCAAGCCGGTGTAAAAAGTAAAACATAATTGAAATCAAAATCTTAAACCTCGCATCTTTATTATTTTTTGTAAAAAAGTTCGATTAAAATATTCAAAGAGATATCCGGTCAAACGGAAGATGCGTAATCTATTAAAGTGTGAAGAATTAAATTAAACTCACATAAAAAATTAAGAAATTAAGACGATCCTTAGACCTTGAATCTTAGTTATTTTTATAAAATGTTCAATTAAAATATTAAAAGGAGTTTGATCTAACAAATGAAGGTTAATCTCTTACGGTAGAAAGAACTAAAATCAGGCCCGCGTATAAAATTAAAGCAATGAGACCATAATCTTAGGTCTTCTTAATTGTTTTTGTAAAGAGTTCAATTAAAATTTTAAGAAGGATTACATCTAGCTAATAGAAGAAAGTAATTTATTATAGTCTGAAGAACTAAATTAAGCATCTGTAAAAAGTAAAGCTCGTAATCTTTTACATCTCAGTTATTCTTGTAAAATGTTAAATTAAATTTTCAAGAGATATTTGAACTAACCAAAGAGTGTAATCTCTTACAGTATGAAAAACTAAATAATGTCCATGTAAAAAGTAAAGTAATTGAGATAATAACCTTAGGTCCCCATCTTAATTATTTTTTTAAAACTTCAATTAAAATATCAAGAAAAATTTATTCTAACGGAAAATTGTAATCTCTTAAGGTGTGAAGAAATAAATAAAGACCGTGTAAAAAGTAAAGCAATTGAGACTGTATTCTTAGGTCTTGCGTCTTATATTTTTCATTTTTAAAAGTTCAAGTGAAATTTCAAGAGGGATTTGATGTAATAGAAGGGGATGATTTTTTTACGGTGTGAAGAACTAAATCAAATATGTGTACAAAGTAAAACAATTGAGACCATAACCCTATGTCACACATTTTAATTATTTTTGTAATTTTTTTTATTAAGATATCAAAATGAATTTCATATAACATAAGAGAATAATATCTTACAGGTGTGAAGAACTTATTCAAGCTTGTGTAAAAAGTATATCAATTGACACTATAATATAAGGTCTTGCTTTTTTTATAATACATGTAAAAAGTTCAATTAAAATTTCAAGAGAGATTTGCTCTAACAGAAAAGACTAATTTATTACGGTGTGAAGAACTAATCAATCTCGTGTAATAAGTAAAACGACCATAATCTTAGGCCTCATAACTTATTTATTTATATAAATGTTCAAGAAAATTATTCAAAAATATATGATCCAATGAAAGAAGGTAATCGCTCTTACGACTTGAAGAACTAAATGAAGCCCGAGTAAAAAGTAAAGCAATTGATATCATAACCTAAGGTCTCAATTATTAATTATTTTTGTAAAAACTTCAATTAAAATATCCAGAGAAATTTGTTCTAACGGAAGATAATAATCTCTTACGGCGTAAAGAAATAAATAAAGCCGTCAAAAGTAAAACATTTGAGACAATATTCTTAGGAATTTCTTGATCAAATAGTTCAATTAAAATTTCTTGTAAAAAGTTCAATTAAAATTTTAAGATGAATTTGATCAAATAGAATAGAGTAATTTCTTGCGGTGTGAAAAACAAAATCAAACCCGTGTAAAAAACAAAAACAATTGAAACTATAACCTTAGCCCTTACATCTTAATGTTTTTTACAAAATTTTCAATTAAAATATCAAAAAGGATTTAATCTCAATTGGTTATGCTAGTTGAGCTAAGAGTAAAGGAGTTTGGAGGTCCAGAGTTCAAGTCCTGGGAAAAAAACTAACAATATTGTAATATACTAACAATTTGCCATTCAAAAAAAAAAAAAAGAATTTAATCTAACAGAAAAGGGTAATCTATTACGGTGTGAAGAACTAAATCAAACGTATATAAAAAGTAAAGACAATTGATACTATAATCTTATGTCTCGTGTCTTAATTATATGCGTAAAATATTCGGTTAAAATTTCAAAAGACATTTGATCTAATAGGAGAGAGTAATTTATTATAATCTGAAGAACTAAATCAAACCCGTGTAATATACAAAGCAACATGAACATAATTTTATGTCTCACATTTTAATTATCTTTATAAAATGTTCCATTAAAATATTCAAAGATATATGAACTAACAGAAGAGATTTATTTCTAATTGCGTAAAGAATTAATAATGCTCGTGTAAAAAGTTAAAATAAAGTTTGATTAAAAGAGGAAAATGTATGTTTTAATATTAGGGGGAAGGGGGATGAAATTCAAATTTCTTTCGAGGGAGAGGAGAGTAATTTTCTCTAATATATTTTGTATAAGAGGGGAGGAAATTATATATTTTAACAGAAAATGGGAGAGTAATATAATTTAAGCACCTCTCAAGAGAGGGTAATTTAATTTACTATAATATATATTATCTTTCAATTAATTTTGTTTGTTTTTTTATTTTGTAATGTTCATTATTATTTGTTTGGGAAATACATTGAATAATTGGTAACAAAAAACAAATGAAGCAATTTTATTTTTTTTGACGATAGATTCTTTTTTTGGTACTTATCCTATAGAATTCATCTCAATCATAATATCTATATTATTTTTTTGTTTCCCAATAGATTCAATAATCAATAAAAAAAATAAAAAGCATGGCAAAATAAGAAAGAAAAAAAATCATAAAATTAATATTTTGTTGTCAGTGGAAATTGAATCGTGTCCCCTTAAGTTATATAGAAAAGACACGTAGGCGCCACATTATTAAAATAATGCCACATATGAATTTGCTCCTTGAGAAGTAACGTGAAGACGCCAAGTGTACTTTTTACTTTGAGGAAGGCAAATAATAATAGTATAGATAGATAATAAATAATTAGGGGTAAATATATATTATAGTAACACACACGGGACAATTGTTTTAATAAAAAAAAATTAATCTTACACGGGACAATTGTTTTAATAAAAAAAGAAATTGAATAATATATTATAATAATACATGGAACAATTGTTGATGAGTATATATTATAATAATACACGGGATAATTGTTTTAATAAAAAAAAATTAATCATACACGGGACAATTGCTATAATAAAAAAAGAATTGAATAACAAATATTTGTTATTATTAATTATAGTTTATTATAAAAAAATCATACAGGGGAAAATTGTTTTAATGAAAAAAATTACTTAATTTAATAACTTTTATAAAAAAATAGCAGAATAACGTCACTTATTATTTTTATTTTTATTTTGTACACGACGTCACTTATAGACCCGTGCGAATGCACGGGTCTCAAAACTAGTAATAATTATAAAGATTGTTTTTTGTTTTCACGTGATACTATGGTATGCCTAGTCATATGCTGATAAAAAAAATTATAACTTTTTAGATAACTATAAAGATTTTATTTTTTTGTTTTCAACTATATTAGCTAATTATATGGTGATAATTTTTTTTTTTTTGAGTTATCCAACAAAACCATCTTGAGGAGCCTAGTCATCATTGCTAATTAACCAACAAACACTTTCCCGCCCAAGTGATTAGCTAATTAGGGTTTTACGAAATTACACATTAGAGATAATAGAAATAAGTAACATACATGTTTAACTTGTTAGAGTGTCAAAGCAAAAAAAAAAATATTATTTTTTTGGTGAAACTTATTTGACTATTCTGATAGGTGTCGTACGAGTGTCATACACGTGTCGGACACCGCGACACGCTACCTCCTAGGAGTGTCCATGCTTCATAGGTTTGCTTAGAGACCATAGATAAACTCAAAAATGACGCAAATTTTATTTATAATTTATATATTATAACATAAAATTATTAACAATATAGTTTTCTTTAGCTTTTATAATATCAAAATATTTTAGTTTATATTTTTGAAACAAAAGTGATTTTCTTAAAAAAAAATTGTAATAATGTACAGGTTAACCGTTTAATCCGCGAGCTTACACGGACCAGACTCAGACCGACGTATTATAACTCGTTTACATTTGCTGATAGGCTTGTTCGCCTCATTTAATGTACAAGCTTATGTGGAAAGGGTTAAACAGAGTGGGTCAATCCCCTTGCAATTAATTGAAATTATATTCTGTTGAAAAATATGTTTTAGGGTGCGTTTGATCTGCTAAAAAATAAGGGACTGGACAAGACAATTTAAGTTGTACTGTGTTTGATGTTAAAACTGTTAGTAGGACTGACAAATTGGGGGTCAAGGGACAGGACAAAACCAGATATTTTTGTCCCCCACTGAACCATGGGTTTTGTCCTCCGCACAAGTTGGTTAAATCGCCAAAATAATATTTTCTCTGTCAAACATTATACAAACCAAAATTTGTTTAATACGATAAATGTTTGTTCCATGTTGTTCTATCTTATACTGTTCTGTCTAGTTTTTTTATTTTGCAGATCAAACGGATCCTTAGGTTTGTTGGTTCTTATCCTAGCAATATGAATTTAACATTGCAGGTTGATTTGGGAAAATACTCTTTGTTAACTACTTTAAAAATCTCTACATAGTATTATAACCGTGTCCATGAATATGTATGACAGAAACCGTGTTATATTTGGTGCAAGGAGTCAATGAAAATTATATTCTGCTGATAAGTCTAGACATAAAGTAATCCAATATTATAGTTAGGGATGCATCTAGACATTTAATATCGGTGTGGCCAAATATTAAAGAAATTATAAATTAAATTATATTGAAAATAAAAAATAATATTGTTTAATATAATATATTTATAATAAAAATCATCCATCATTCATTTTTTGAAAATGAACTAAAAAAATATAATTACTAATTGTTTATAGAACCAGTGACGGAGCAATCGGAAAATGTTGGGGGGACCGTAACTATACTAATTTTTACGGATCTTAATAATATATTAAATGAAAGAGAAATTCAAACAAAATAACACGTTCTACTCAAGAAATAATAAATACCAGATTTTTATAATTTTGTTAAACTTGGTGTTTTAATTACCAAAACATTGATTTGTAGAATTTATACGATTTGATTTTTTCTTTAATATTTATATATATTGACAATTTCTATTAATATTATTATTATTATTATTATTATTATTATTATTATTATTATTATTATTATTATTGTTTTGTACTGGCACATAGCAATTTTTATTAAAAAATTCAATAAAATGTTTAGGCTTGCAGCCTAAAACCAGCAACCTCTAGGCTGATGGGCGCGCCAAATTACCACCAGGCCAAGCGCAATATTCTGGTGAGTATCAATACTTATATGTATATATCTAAGATAGCTAACAAAAATATATATGCATATACCTATATATACCTATTAAAAATGAAAAATCCACTGTGGCCAAGGTCACAGTATGCCTTAATGTAGGTCCGCCCCTAATTATAGTAATCCATAAAAAAGAAGTCATATCCTTTAAGAGATGATGTGGGATACTATTACAAGATAAATAGTTAGTGAGTTCTCTCTTTATATTACTGAGTTCATTAGAGGCCGTTAGAGTTGATTATGCATTTTTCTGTTTTCTTCTCTTCTTGTTCTTTCTAGTATAAATAGCAATATCTTGTATTCATCACTTATTGAATCATTGATGTTAAGAAGAGATGGCCTGAATTTTTATTTATAACGTAGAGGCAATCAAAATAGAGAGACAGAGTTTTGGATCAAATTCTTGACTATGTTTAATGAATCAAAATATCTGTGTCAACCGTGTCAGGTACCTAGAAGAAAATCTCAGTCACGTAGTCGGCATAGAAAAAGTTATTAGATCGTCAAACTAAAGCACATCGTAAATCATCCGAGATAGCTCAAAAAACGTTTTGGTTGTAGCCTAACGTTTATATCATATAGGTTTAAAATCTAGGACACAAAAGCAGACCCAATTACAGCGAACACAATCACTCCTACATGAACTGATTTTTGAAACATTCAATTGAGTAAGTATATGCCAAGTATTAAGCTCATCAGGAATTGAAAATTAACAACATTAATGTTCCCATCACTACAAATAATCCTTATCCAGTCATCATAAGGACCATTCCCCTTCCAACTCTCACCGAACCTCAAAGGATAACCGATAACCACAACAGCAGAAAGAATAACCTGCACCCTAGGATCACAATCACCAGGACTAGACAAAAACAGGCATGACCCCTGAAACAAGTTATTAGTCAAGTTCACAACTTTAAGAGGTTTAAGGCAAACCAATGAAAGAGTTCGCCACTTCGCCCTTAAACTCAAAACTTCCAAACTTTTCAGCCCTTCAAAATCAGACAAAGGACCACTAAAATCATTACAATGCAACCAAACCTCATTCAAAGAAGTCATATTCTACAAAACCAGGCCCAATAAGCTTAACAACACTCTTCTGACCATTCAGCCACAAAGACTCAACCTTTGAACCACAAAGACTCTTCTCCTATAACACGGCGGTGTCTCTTGTGATTCCACAAATATTCAAAATTCTCACTGAACCATCCAAAATTTACCACCTTGATGGTGAAAAATCACCTTTTGATATAGAAAATCTTCTATACAAATATACAAAACTTCAAACAAGGACAAGCTAATGCTAATTATCTTCTTCTCTACTTATTTGCCATGGCTACTTTTAGTGGTAGTGGGAAGCTCAAATTCAATGCTTATGCATGTATTAATTATAACCAAGTCCTTGACACTCTCTAATATATAGCTTCTAACCTATCTGTATCAAATGTGAGCATGTGGCAGCTAAATGAGTTTTCCTTAAAATTTGGTAAACTTGTCACATTTGTGACAAACATTGTACATTATTATATAGACCATGATGGTAGTAAAATGGAATTGAGGTGTATAATTAACTGGCATGTCACTTTGTATTTAATATAAAAAAAAGGTGTTGTTTTTGCTTAAGAGGTATCTACTATCTGGCATGTTCCATCGTTGAGGAGATAGAACTACTATAGGATGAGATTCAGATCTTGTTGAATATTTTATTTACAATACAGTGCACACATCTCAGAGCAATATGAAGCAATAATTTTATAATTGAAATGATAAGTTGATGTGGAAGAAGAAAAGGCAAACTGATAGATGACTAATGATGTTTTCTGATTGCCAACACTATGAAGACATGCCAGTGAGTCATCTTTCATTTCAAATTCATTTCAATATTAATAGCATCTTGCAGAATATCACATGTAATTTCATTAACAAATTCACAATGCTGGGTAGATATGTGACAAACTTACCATATTCAAAGGGAAATTCATGCAGGCACCATATGCTTTATACCATTATTTCCTTATTATATATTAAATTGATTATCAGCTAATATCATGAATAGCTCTTATATAAAGAGAGATTCAAGCACTTGTTAACATCACACAAACATTGAACTTCAATATTATCTGAGATAAAAAAGAAACAAACAACAAAGACAAATATGGCAGGCAAGTACCATGTTCGATCAAACAGTTTTCCTTCACAAGCTCATCCTAGCTCTACAAGAATAGAACAAGATCTCAACAAAATCAAGACATGGGAATCCACATCAGATTCAATTACCAATGGACTTTCCATGCTTGAAGATTTGTATATTTCCTTGGAAGATCTTCTCAATATGGCATCAACACAAAAGGCCATTTCTCACCATCAAGGTGACAAATCTGTGGAAGAGTTGTTGGATGGTTCGGTTAAAGTTTTGGATATCTGTGGCATCACAAGGGATACCATGTTACAAATTAAAGAAAATGTTCAATCACTTCACTCTTCTCTTAGAAGGAGAAAGGGAGATTCAAGCATTGAAAAAAGCATAGCTGAATATAACTTCTTCACAAAAAAGATGAAGAAGAATGTCGCAAAGTTGATCACATCTTTAAAACAAATGGAAAGTAAATTTGGAGCATCCTCACTTTTGAGTCAAGATCAAGAATTTGTTTCTGCGATAAGAGTTCTTAGAGAGGTCATAGTAATGAACATTTCTGTCTTTCAATCCATTTTATCTTTCTTGGTCGGATCTGCATCAAAATCAAAGGCGGACAAATGGTTGAAAGTGGCAAAGTTGATGCATAAGAAGGTATCATGTGAAGAGAAGTTGGAGAATTTCAATGAATTGCATTGTGTAGAAGCATCTTTGAGAACCCTTTCATGTGAAGGTTCTGATGATGCCAAGATGCAGATTACACATGAACATTTTGAGGCCTTGGAAAATGCAATTGAAATGATAGAAAATGGTTTGGAGAGTGTATTTAGGCGTTTGGTTAAAACTAGAGTTTGTCTTTTGAACATCATGACTCAATAGTGTGTTGAGTCATAATTTTATGTCCAAATCTTTAAAACAATCCAAATTTTAAGGATTTTTTGAGGATTGGATAATTTTGTCTCATCAACTTGTATATATACATAGTATACAATTCAATATTCATTCTATCAAATACACAATGAAAAGTTTATACTCTATATTTTGGTACCATTAAATTCCTTTGAAGCTTAGGCTATGATAATAAGCATCTTTGTGCTTGGGGCAATGACGCAGCTAATGAGGTACTAACCGAGGCGCGTCTATTGCTGGTTGAAAACTATTTCCAAACCCCCTCTTAGGCTTGGGGTCTTCCTCAAGCCTTCGAGAATTTCTGGAAGGACTCCCATTGGGGTAAAGTCCTACATTTTCAGTTCAATATTTATTTTGAAAAGTAAACATCCTTTAATTAATATCCAAGCTTAAAATATTAGGATATCAAACTGCAACTCATTGAAATTCTCCTAGTTCTATTCAAGTGATATTATTCTCCTGAGCATAAATTTTGCAAAGAAGGATTGGAAGATAGATATATTTGTCACAATTACTTCCCTAATAAAAGTAATAAGTTCATGATAATTGACTGATGAGAGCTTAGGTTCTTTGTTGATTGTTCATCTTGGTGGTGAATGAGCTGCTCTATCTCAAAGATGTATAACTTATTCTCATCTATTTCATGTTAATTGATGTGTTCCATTTATTGATAATCACAATTTTCTGTTCCAATTGTGTGTGTTTCTGTTTATGAACTGCATCGTACTGATTTATCGCATGAACTGTGGTTTTGGTTGTGTATCATATTATTATACCACATAATAAAGATTATCATAAATCCATGTTTGTGACATTGCAGGTTGATTTGGTATTAGAAATACTCATTGGTAGCTACTTTACAAATTTTACATAGTATTATATTTGGTGCAAGGAGTCAATGAAAATTATATTCTGCTGATAAGGCTAGACATAAAGTAATCCAAAGAAAAATGAAAACTCAACATTGCTAAAAATGAAAAAAGGACGAATTTGTGAACAAACTCACCACATCCTTATAACATTGCTACGAGAATCATAACATTGTAATGTCCTTTAAGAGATAATGTTTATGGCATCATTCACTCTGTCAGAACTAATCTGATGGTAGCTCTTTTTTCTTGTTGGCAGTTTCACTCGTTTAGAAGGATTCAGATATCGTATATACACTGGAGCGGATCGCAACCAAAGAAGGGCTAGATATCTTCTTTTTTGAAATATGCAAAGTTATTTTAGAATGCATCCTTGGTGCAAGAAGAGTTTCTTCTTTCTGTCACTCAAAGCAAAACCATTTGGAGCTATTATCTTTTTAATCGATGGCCTTGAATATAATATAGAGTCAACAACATTATTATGCACTTTATCACAAAACTTCAAATCGATCTTTCTCAGTTGTGTGCATTTTTCTATCACATAATTCACTCCCTTCTCTGTGACATGATCACAAGAGTTTAATTGCAATTGCAAAAGCCCACAACAGTTCCTCGAGATCACATAAAGTGTTTCATCATCAACCTCTGTACTTGACAATTTTAACACCTCTAGCTTGGAAACTTCAAAGTTCAATCCATGTAAATTCACTCTTGAACAGAAAGTTAAGTTCAAATATCTAATCTTACAACATCTTAAAACTTGACAAATACTTTTATCGGATATATCATCAGCACTGGTCAAATCAAGCACTTGCAAATTGGGGAAAATGGAAGCAAACTTTATAATGCTTTCATCGCTTAACCATTTATTGTCAGCGAAATTAAGAGACTTCAACTGAGGGTATACACCAAAATCCATCGAAGAATCAGGATTCTCTACCCTCTTTATCCCAATTCTTTCCATCGCGATCTCACTAAGAGAAGCGCAATTCCTGACTAGTGCAAACAAGGCTGACTCTGTGAGCCTCTTACATAAACTAAGGTCTATAAACACCAAATTACCGAGCAACAAAGAAAACTCAACAACATGTTGATCATTCAGAAATTCAGCATTTATAAGATTCAAATGTTGTAAAGATTGACGACATTTGGATAACAAGCAATTGATTCCAGCATAACTATAGTTGTGGCAATGTCTGAGGACAAGCTTCCTCAAAGGAAGGCCTTCCCTTGCAATAGAATAGAGAAATACATCCGAGACTTGCACCAAATATAAATCAAGACAAGTCAAACTCACCAACGAGTCGATGAAATGTGAGGTAATTTTGCCTAACGGTGTTTTGGATAAGGATAAAGATCTCAAAGCTGGTCTTTGAGTGAGAACAGAAGCAATGCCAGCATCAGTTATGCCATAACAGCCAAGTATGATGGCCTCTTCAAGATGTTTACAGTTCTTAAACAAGTGGAAAAGCAATTGATCATTGATGTAGCACTGACGTTCGAGTCTAACTTTGCGGAGTTTGAAAAGTGTCAATGAGGGAGGCTCTTGTACCCCGAAGATACTGTCACTTATTTCGTAGGGGCTACTGAGGTCGAGTTCTTCGAGCAAAGGGAAGCAATCAGCAATGAAGACAAAGTCAGTGTAATGCATCGAATATATGTTGGAATATGTTAGAGATGTCAAAGTTGTAATCTTTTTGGAGAAAGTTAGCAACCCATTAAAGGGAATGGTGGGTTCGGTGAATTTGTTGGAGAGATTGAGTGATGTGATGTTCAATGGAAAACAAGCGATTTTGCAGAGAAGTTTGTAGAGGTCACCGCTGAAGCGCGTGAGGTTGAGGGAGGTGAGGTTGGTGAACCTTTTGAATAGTCCATTAAGAAAAGGGAGCGTTGGGTCACATATAGTGAGTGAGAATCGAATACGGTTAGTGATGGAGAGAAACTGTTTGGAGACGAGGGATAGAGACTTCAAACAATGGATGTCATTGATGTCGTCGGCCTGGTTAAAGAATTTGAAGACAGATTCCCAACAGTCATCCGGTAAATGTAAATAATCAGTTGTTGAGAATTGATGTGAAATTGGTGTAAGAGAGTTTCTGTTCCTCGTTATCAATTCCATTGTGCTGCAATGCGATTTGTGAAGGTTAGACTAATAACTTGTTAAGCAAACAAAACATGAGATTGTGTTTGTGTTTATTATAATACAGTGGCTGAACAAGAACAAGAACAAAACAAACACTCATTCAACCAATAATCAACAAAATAATCCAAACAATCAGTCAATCACTCATTCATTCATCAAAAATCAACAAAACAGAACCATAGAGAGTTATACAGAGCTTAGGGCGGGGAGAGAGAGGGGGGGCTTACGCGAGTGAGAAAGGTGGGAGTCGGTCGAGAGAGCTTAGGGCAGCGCGGCGGCGGTCTTCTCCGAGTGAGAGTCGGTCGAGAGAGAAAGCACGGTAGTTATTTTTTTACCATTTTTTGTTATTTTTTCCCTTTCTTTTTCTTTTCAAAAAAAAAAAATTAATATTTATTCGGCCGAGCCCGAGTTTCTTTTTTTGCCTTTGGATGTTGACTTCGGGTTCTACGAACCGGAGTTTTAAAACTTCAGAAAACATTTTTTGCTCGATAAAAGTTCGGGAAACATTTCCCGAAATTATGCGAAATAGAGACAGAAGTTTCTGTTTTCTGCATTTTTCAAAGGGTTTGGATGGGAAAAAGGTTTGGAAGAGAAGCATTGTGTTTTCGATCATTAATTCAACAAATTCCTTCAACCTATAATTAAACAAGTAAGTTCTATGTTTTTTTATCATTCTTTTGTGTTCTTTAATTATCAATCTCTATGTTCTTCATTCCTTTGTGATCATTCTCTGGTTTTGAATCACTGAGTTTGTGTTAATTTGTTGATTATGTTGTTTAAAAAAAAATTGTTTCTTCCATATTTCTTTGGATTTTGCCCCCCCCCCCCCCCCCCCCCCCTAATATTTGACTAAATATTTACTTATGTGGCGGTGATGACATGTTATGTTATTTTCCACATAATTAATTAATAAATATTAAACATTATCTTATTATTATTTATTTTTTTGAAGTAAGTTTAAAAATTGAAATTTAAAAAGGGGGTACAACAAACCCATATCTTTTTGGATAAAGGGTATAATACATCTAGGAAGAGATGCAGACCAATCTCTATTGGGCTCTAACACAGCCCATTTAGCCAATTCATGAGCAACACAGTTGTTGCTTCTCTTAGTCCACGAAACAGAACAGCCAGGATTAGATCGGAGGAACCTCGTGCAGCGCTTCACAATATGACCCCAGTGTTTTCAAATCGGCGTGTTCCCCTTCACTGCGTTGACCACGACACGTGAATCCATTTCGAAGGTGACCTTTGTGAGCTTCAATCTTTCAGCGAAATCTATTGCGTCGTTGAGCCCTAAAGCTTCTCCAAGAGCCACATCGGTTGAAGCACAGTGAGACCGGGTAGCAACTCCAACGGTGCTCCCATCCGACCGCCTAAGGATCAGCCCCGAAAACCAATGGCCATCACTGCTTAGGTGAGCATCCACATTAATTTTCAAGGCATCCCCTAGAGGTGGACTCCAGCTATTGTTGTTATTACTACCTCCGGTCAAAAGACGGCGTTGATGGAGCTTTGGTAGGACGCAATTGCGTTGATACTCATGAAGCAGGGACAAGGAAGTAGCACCGATATTCTCTTGAGGTAATTGATTGTCCTGAAAAACTTTTTGATTTCTAGATTGCCAAAGGCTGCAAGTGGTAGCAATGATTTTTTCCGGATACTCTTTTTCCATGATAGTAAGCATATGTCTGAATATATCCTGAAAGTTGGGGATAGGGTTAGAATTGAAATTTAGAGTAAGGGGGGAGGCAAACCAAACTTGTTTTGCCCAGTCACATTCCAAAAAGACATGATTAATGGTTTCCACAGTAGTTAGGCATCTAGGGCAGAAGGGGTCAATTCTAACACCTTTTTTGACAAGGTTGTCCTTAACCGGAAGCACATTATTTAGGATGCGCCAGATAAGGTGGGTGTGCTTAAGGGGCACATTAAGCTTCCACAGGATATCCCACATGTCACTAGAGCAGTTAGAAGAGCTAGTAGAATCTCTTTTGTCCTAACTACTCCATTCCATAATAGCTTGGTAGCCCTCCTTGACTGAGTAATTACCATCGGAGGAACCATCCCAAGTGATGATGTCAGGTTGGGTCTTGTCAAGAATAAGGATGTTCAGGATTTGGTGGGCCTCATAGGGGATAAACAGTTGGTTTATGATGTTGTCTTGCCACTTGTTGCTGTCATTTTCCATAATGTCCTTGACTTTAGTATACTCAGTCGTCTCAGGTTTAGAGCTCCAAGTAGATGAATTTCCTTGCTGATGAATCCAATTATCTTCCCAAATGTTAATGGTTTCACCTGATCCAATAGTCCAAAAACAGCCCCTCTTCAAAACCCAACTTGCCTGAAGAATACTCCTCCAAGAATAGCTCATATGGTGTTTGGGTTTTGCCTTCAAGAAGTGTTCCTTAGGATAATACTTAGCTTTCAAAACTTGGGCCATAAGAGATTTCGGGTGAGTAATTAGTCCCCAGCCTTGTTTGGCCAGCATGGCCTCATTAAAAGCTATAAGGTTCTTAAAACCCATACCTCCTTTTTTCCTATGATTGCATAATTTGTGCCAGCTGACCCAATGAATTCTCCGTTGGTCAAAGGCGCTGCCCCACCAGAATCTGCAAATCATTCTCTCCATTTGCTCACAGACTCCTATAGGGATTAGAAAGCTACTCATCAAGTAGGTTGGGATAGCTTGAGCCACCGCTTTGATAAGAGTGCCTCTCCCTGCAAATGATAGGTTTCTTTCCTTCCACCCTTTAAGCTTCTTCCAAATTTTTTCCTGGAGGATGTTGAAAATCTGATTTTTTTTTTATCTCCCAACAATAGTGGGCATCCTCAGGTATTTAGAGAAATAAGTCACGTGTTGAATAGGCATGATTTGATGGATAGCTTCTTTAATGTTGTCACGAACACCCTTACTAAAAACCATTTCAGACTTATTGTAATTCACAAGCTTTCCAGAGGCACGTTGGTAGTCTTTGATGATGTTTGAAAGAATAGTAACTTCTTCCTTGTTGGCCCTGCAAAACATGAGGCTGTCATAAGCAAATAATAAATGACTAATCTCTGGGGCATTAGGAGCAATTTTTACCCCATGAATGAGGTGATTGCTAAGGGCCCTAGAGATTAGGCCAGAGAGAACATCCACACAGATGATAAAAAGATAAGGGGAGAGGGGATCTCCCTGTCTAAGACCCCTCTTGGGAGAGAAATCTCTAGATGGCTGGCCATTGATAAGAATGGAGAACTTTACGGTTGAAACACATTTCATAATGGTTTGAATTAAATTGGTAGGAAATCCCATGATAGAAAGAGTAGTTTCCAGAAAGGACCATTCTACCCTATCATAAGCTTTTGCCATGTCCGTTTTGATCCCAACATAGCCATTCTTCCTGGTTGTGTGACTAAGGTAGTGAAAAATGTCGGAGGCAATAATGGTATTATTTGTGATAAGTCTCCCTTGAACGAAAGCGCTCTGGTTGGTATTGATCACCTCAGGCAGGATTTTCTTCAATCTATTTGCTATGGTCTTGGTAATGATCTTAAGAGTGACATTGCATAAAGAGATGGGACGAAAGTCGTTAAGGGTAGAAGGGTTATTGAATTTAGGAATGAGGCAGATGAAGGTAGAGTTAAACTGACTAGGGTCCCCCTTGAGGTTCAGCACATCCAAAACCATGTGAGTAATGTCTTCTCCAATGATGTCCCAGTAAGTATGGTAAAATAGGGCAGGAAAGGCCGTCCGGGCCAGGGGCAGCAAGGCCTTTCATGTCCTTAATAGCTTGAAGGACCTCATCTTTAGAGAAAGTTTCATTCAGCATTTGATGCATATCATCATTTATCCTTCCACGCACAACTTCCGTAGTGTCCAGAATATTCTGAGTGGGTTGATTGGTGAACAGAGTTTGAAAATGGTCAAGAAAAACTGTTTCAATGTTAGTAGGGTCATAGTGAGTCTGCCCTTGATTATTAGTGATAGATTCAATTTTATTTATTTTCCTTCTTTGGTTAGCTTTCATGTGGAAGAATTTAGTGTTTTTGTCCCCATGTTGAAGCCACATAAACCAGTAAACCAGTAAAACCCAATAAACCAGAAAGAAAAAAAAAAACCATTAAACTGTTTTTCTTTTATGGTTTTATTTTTTTGGTAAGATCTTTTATGATTTTATTATAATTATGCAATAATATTAATTCTAATAACATAATAGGATGAGGTGGATAATAACATAACATATCATCACCGCCACATAAGCAAATATTAAAGGGGGTAAAATCCAAAGAAATATAAAATAGAGGGGGTAAAATTTCGGATTTTAAAATAAGGGGACAAAATTCCGAATTAATCAAAATATGAGGTAAAACTGTATTTAAGCCTTAAAGATATAATTATAAAAGTCGGTTCAAATTCTCCATTTCTTTATACTCATATCATATGAGTCTAATCACAAGACTTACTAAAAAAATTGTTTTTGAGGCCGGCGGATTTTGCACCATTGGGAGATTTTGTAGCATATTCTATCAATCCAAGGTCAGTAGTTAGCGATTGTTAGAACAAAGATAGCTATGTTCTTTGTTCACTATGTTTTATCATAAAAAAGATTAATCATAAAAGAATAATAACCTATAATTGGACATAATTTTACATGTTATTTATTAATTTCATTTCCATTATACACTTTATTTATTTTATTGAAACCAATTCAATTTAAATTTTCTTTTTTATTATAGATATTCGGTTCACTGAACCGTCTAATTTAATTTGGAAATTATTAAGTAATTTCAACTTCCTATCAAATATAGTTGCAAAAAATCGAACTATGATTTTCCTATCCAATTTAGGGATGACAATGGGTAGGGTATTATAGTCTCAATCCCCATACCCGCAGTTTGAAAAAATACCCGTACCTATCCCCATAGCCGCGTGGGTGACAATTTTTGTCCCCATATCATTCCATATGGGTATCTAAGTACTCATACATGTACCCGTTACCCGCATTTTTATTAAAAATAAATTGATCAATTATAAAATATCATATCATTTTAATAGAATATTAAAAAAATTCAAAGATTTAAATCTTGATTCAAGAAAATTATAAACAAAATTATTAGTAAAATCATGCTAAAATTCATTTCTCTATTGACATATTTACATTATGTTATAAATTAACATTTTTTTTTATTCAAAATGTGTAATAGTATAATAATATTGTATTTTTTAAAAATAATAACATATGTTATTATATAAGAATATAATTAAAATAAATAAATATATATTATATGGATATATGGGTGGGTACTAAGGTATCCGTACCCGCACACATACCCGCTCAATTTTATGGATAATTACTTATATCCATACACGTATCTAAACTGCGGATTTTTATCCTACCCATTATGGATATTTTTTGTGAGTACCTATTGATTATGAGTAAATTGTCATCCCTAATCCAATTTAGTGTTAATCACCACCATATCATCTATTATTCATAGTTAAAATCTTGTTTACCCTGAACCTTTTTCTAATTCACCCATACTCACGAGAACACGTTACACTCCCCAAAAGGGACCATGCATTGACGTATTATTGGTGCAGTAAAAAAAGTACAATATATTCTTTCTTATCTTCTAACCACAAATTCCAAAACAAAATCTCCAAAATATGATTTGCAATATCTTGAATCCTATTGCTCAATGCAAGTCCACAAGATTTTGCAAAGACAAGTTTTAATAATAATATACCGACCTTCGTGAATGAAACAATTCAAGAGGTACCATGAACAATGGATTGAAGGCATTGAGATTTTAGAGACAGAGACATGAATTGGCGTTTTGTTAGACAGCAGATTAAGCTGGGAGGTTCCTTTTGCAACATGTGTAACATATGTAGGGGGTTTAATTTCCAACTTATACTACCATTTAATTTAACTAAAAATTAAAATGAGTGGTTAATTGTATTGTTGTTGGAGGATGCGACAAGTGACAACAACGTAGAAAAGTCGCATTAATATGCATACAATAATGATACATGGACACTAAATTTTTAGTACACTAATCATGTTTAAAAATATGTTAATAATTATTTTCAAAAAAATAAAATAATAATTATTATAAAAAATGTTAATAATTAAGCGCAATGTTTATCTTGAATTTAATTAAACCAAGATTCGGTGCAGCCAAAAATTTCTTGTGGTGAGTCATTATGATCGTCTGATCATGATTTAAGCACGGATATTTTGAATATAAAATAAATTATAATTTTTAAGTATTTCATCTTGATCAGACAAATACAAATGTAATGAATGCATGACTGCATTTTTTTTTGGTACAATTTTAATTACTCATCTACCGTAACAAAACAAAAAGAATTAATCATCTATTCAGTTAAATTAACCATATTTTTTAACGTAATTAATCACGTGTTGTGGATTTATGAAAAAGTGAGTCATGAAATATTTTTACCACATACTTCAAATGACAAAAAAAAAAAAAATTTGTAGTATCTGCACAGACACTGACATATGTCTTTTTTTTATGTAATTTTAGTCAGAAAATCGATCATATTGGCGGTTTTTGGATTGAAATAAATAAACTCAAATCACATAAGTAGATTTGCATATTTGGTATCCATAATATCAACTTGTAATTAACCTTTATTTTACATAGATATGACTTATTCTCATCAACTGTTAGGTAAATATTATCAAATTATTAAGGGTACGTAATTAGAAAAAAACTTTTGAAGTTTGTTGTATCACGTATTATATATACAATCCAATTGGCATCATAATATAAAAGATACTTATAATAATGTCCTTATTCCTTCCCTTCTCCACACATGCCTAGAAGATCAACAAACACATGGTTAGTATAGAGACACACACACACACATATAAACATAAGCACCCTTCTACTATGGTGAAAAAGGCAACTATGGCTACCCTTTCATCAAAGCAATCTTCTTCTCGTTATGGTATTAGATCTATTAGCTTACCAACAAGATCACATCCAACCACAACTAAAATTGAAGAAGAGCTAAACAAGTTTAAATCATATGAAGCAATGGTATCATCATCATCTTCCTCAAAGGTAGAAACAATTTGCTTTGGTCTATATGTCCTTGTAAACATTTACAAGTGCATGGAAGATTTTTTGAAATTAGCAATGACTCAACAAGCACTATACTCTCACCAAAAGGAAAAATGGGTTGATGAATTACTAGATTGTCCAGTTAGATTCTTAGACATATTGGGAGAAACTAGAGATTCCATCATGTTAATGAAAGGAATTTTTCAAGAACTTCAATCAGCACTTAGAAGAAGAAAATATGGAGAATTTGTAATTGAAAGTTATGTATCTTCATATTGGAGTCTAAGAAAAAAAATGAAGAAATCATGCACAAAATCTTTGATTTTATTAAAGCAAATTGATGGATCATTTGGAGGGTCATTTCCTTTAGATGTTAATCAACATATTTCTTCAATTGTTAGAGTTTTTAGAGAAGTGAGTTTGATCACAAGTTCTATTTTTCAATCACTAGTGGAATTTCTTGCTTCACCAATATTTAAGTCAAAGGTTAATAAATGGAGATTTGTGTCAAGAGTACTTATGAAGAAAAGTGTGTTTGATTGCAACAATGAAATGGAAAATATTAATGAATTGGAAAAAGTGGACTTAGCACTTTATAGATTAATGGTTATTGATGACACAAACAAGGATTTTTTTAAGGTTGAGAAGATTCAATGTGCACATAAAGAGATTGAAGCTATTGTTGTAGTAATTGAAGGGCTTGAAAATGGATTGGATTGTTTATTTAAGCATCTTATTAATACTCGTGTGTCTTTTCTTAATATTCTTTCTCCATAAGGTTAAATATGATATTAGTTCATAATTTAATTCCAATGAGGCTCTATATGCATGTTAAGGGAATAGTACTAACCTTATTGACATTTTCAACTTGTAAAGAGAGTTGTTAGTTAATGATGCAATTATACTTTTTTTTTGACATTATGATGCAATTATACATTATTTTTTCTTCTTTTTTAATGCACATTAATTATTCTTCAAGTTATCAACATACTGCAACAGAAACAGAGAAAAGTATATAGTGCCAAATCTTTTTAAAAGACATCCCCAAATTTTCCATTTCAGTGTTACAATTCTAGAACTATGTTGGAATTTTTTTTCTTACGGAAATTACAATGAATTACGGTGATTTTGACAAAATCTCAATAACAAAAATAACAGTTAAAAAATATAAAAGTATACATTAAATAAACGGTGAACAATTTTGACTAAATAAATTTAAAATCAGATGACCTAAATTATCAAATTTTAAAATAATTTTAAACGATTTTGACGATCAAGTTCAAGTCACTATCAAAGTGTTCACCTTCTAGTCTACATATATAATAATTATTGTAGTTATAATGTTGCAACTGTATATGTGAATCATTGATTTTATTTTATTTTTTATAGCTAGAACAAGATAAGTTAAGCACTTGCAAGTTACAACAATCAAAAACAAAACGACAATTATTCATTCTAACAATTTCAAATAGAAGATTTTGAATTCGAATCCAAAACACAATAAATATTCATTCTAACAATTTCAAATGACTTGAGGATTACTCAACTAAATTCTAGAGTAAAAAAGGTGTCACCATAAATTTCTATTGAGAAAACTATGATATAGTTTAGTAGCATTTGCAAGTAGTTGGTAAGAAAGAAGAAGGGTACCGTCCTTGCTAGAATTTGGACAGTGTGATTGTGTCCATAACCATATGTATATATCTCATCAGTTAACTGCAAACAATTTTTTCAACTACCAACTAGGAATAACGTAACTACCAAAATTATACAAAGTGGAGTTGGGAAGCAGTGGCAACAAGAATTTTGGTGGAAGGCTACAAATGGTTGAAGCAATTATCTGATTTATCAATGGTATTATTTTGGGCTAGGCCCAATTACTTCTATACTATATTAGACCTTATAGTTTTTCGGATAAAGTCTTTACGGTCAATAAATTATGAAATCATGTTTTTCGGACAGGCCAATTCTAATATGGACCACTTATTCAAGTGGTCCATGGTGGACCAACGCTATAACGAATACGAATTTTACAAAATCGACCGTTGGATTGAAAGTTTATATCATATAGATCATCCACTATAAAAATTAGAAAAATTGAAAATCATTTGATATGTTTTTGGGACTCATTAAGATTTACAGTATTTAATAAACCGTTAATCTTTATGGATCTCAATAACATATCAAATGATTTTCAATTTTTCTAATTTTTTTTTTATGGATGATCTATATGATATAAACTTTCAATCCAACGATCGATTTTGTAAAATTCGTATTCGTTATAGTAGTATTGACTACTTGTCCACGGTGGACCACTTGATGAGGTGGTCCACCATAGCATTGGCCTTTCGGGACATTGGGTGTAGTTGTTAAATCAAAATTAGAGGGTTCAAATTTAGGATTAGTATTTTAAATTACAAAATAAAAGTATCTTTTTTTGTAGATCGTCTAATTAAAACCAAAATGAGTTAAAAATAGTAGTGCACAAGTCAACACAGTCAAAAGCATTGTGTATGATGAGCCAGTCAGTGAAGGTGGTGTACAGACAGCCAACAACAGACGGATCCGGCTTAGGTGACTTTGGGATTCCAAAGTCATGTGACTTTGATCAAGCCTTGTCCATCTGATTAATCAAGTACACCAGTGTTTGTCACGTGTCATGTTCTTTATTTATGTTAAAAACATAGGATAATTCTCACCTTTTTCTCTTTCAAAATTTCCACTGCCACATCTCTTCCTTTCGATGCCTCTGCACCGTCTCCCAACTCCTCTTCCGACGACGTCGAACCTCCACACTACCTCACGTCGTGGCACGTCTGTACTACCTCCCATCGTTGTTGCAAATCTCTCCGACGTCACGCCGCCATCGAACCACCGATGCCGATCTTCACCACTCTGTTGAAACTGATTTGTTTTTCTCTGTTTCTTCTTTCCTCCATTGTTATTAACACTTAAACTTTGATTTTCCTCCATTGTTTACTGTAACAGCAGAAGGTTGACGGGGTGCGGCGACAGATTTGGTTTATGGCAGCGGAAGAGTTCTAAGTTGTTCTGCTATTTTTTAATTTAATAAATAAACAAAATAAAGAGAAATACACATGGCAGCATCTGGTGCATCAGATTAATCGGACAGATTCTATTGGCCCGGCCCAAAGTCAGCCTGCCTTTCCCGCCCAAAAGTCACACAAGCCTTGTCCAACAACCACAAAGAGTCAGAAACATGCCAGTTAGACTGCAAGATTGTGAGATCACGCCTGATCTTGATGTGAATGAAGATGGAGAACTAGTACACTATGCTTATTTTCAAGACACTGAACTAGTGAGTGTAACTGAAGCACTGGAGAATCCCAAATGGACTTGTATAAACTTTCATGAAAATTGTAAATTGACCCCAACTATTTTAAAAAAATACAATTGGATCCTTTAAATTTTAAAAAATTGCAAATTTGAGCATATTTTCAAAATATATAACTGACCCAAAACTTTTAAAATGAATAAAAGTAACCCTAAAATGTCACGTCACCACCCTCCAAACCTCTTGCATAATGTTTCGTATCCGTCAAACCAAGGCAGAATGCAGAAACTCAAATTTTGAATTAGAGAAATGGAAAATGTAATTCTGTTCAATTATGGTGAGGATTGGAAGTTTTAAACCTCATATCTGCATTTTCTTAATTTTCTAGGTTTGATTCAGAAATAAAACACAAATTAATGAATTTACAGAACCCTATTTTAATTCAACATAAGCAAATATTGAGCTCACTGCAAAATGATTCGAACAAAAACTAAAATTACTCAATAAAATATGATGTGTAGTAAATTTTTTTTGAAGTAAACCTTATCAAAAAATAGCTTACGACGATAGCCAATCACCAATCTTATCTGTTAAATTATTATAATGATCAATAGCTAAAAATTTAAGTTGTCCATGGTGGAACGATTTGTGACATTGCCATTTTAAATGTCACCTAATAAATCGGTCAAGTAATGTGGTACCAGAAGATGCAATTCAGGATGGCCATCAACATATAAGAAATATGCAACATTGAAGACTATGATAAATAAACAAATATCAAAAGCGACTTTTCCGTTTCCGACCAGTGTACTTGGTGTCTAGAGGAACAACATTTCCTCTTCTTCTCTGCTGCTCTTTCTTCCTCTTTATCCATTCACTTCCCTTTCCGCTATTATTATTTTTCTGTTTCTTCCGGGGCCTATGTCTGTCGAAGATATGTACCTGCAACATTTTTATTGTTCGATAAAGTAAGCTAGATGTATTTAATAATTCATCTACTAATTATTATACATATGCATGTAATAGCAACATTGGTTTTTCAATCAATATTGAGAGATGTTTACTTTATTCTATGATATTAAGTAGGAGTATATGTATATTACTCTCTAGAGTAGCCATAACCAAATTTATGAGCAGGTAAGCAATTCAAAAATAAATACTAGATGCTTTATAACCAGAGCCATAGTTCCTGAAGGATTATATTTATAAGAAAAAAAATAGTTCACTACATGTATTGGAAAGACCTGAATTGAATAAAAAGATGTGGTGGCAGGACTTACTGTTTTATTTTCTTCATCATCGCTGAAATAATCTTCACCTTTACATTTGGGCACGGATACATTTTCACCACATGCGAGAAAAAGATATACTTTTTTCATCTTAGAACTATCATAAGACAATTGTTCTCCAGTTAGTTAGTGAAATAAATGCTTTTAACTAAGTTGAACAAAACACAAATAATTTGTTAAGATATCAGAGGAGAGATATCTTCGTTCTCATCATCCAAAAAATCATAGATAGCTTCTAAGTATATATCAATGTCTCCTATTTTATAAATCCTCTAATATGAATAAAGGAGCAACTACTCCAATTCCTTTCACAGCGCGATGAATTAACATGGCTGTACAAAAAACGTTAAGAATTATTTTCCGAGTTTTCTTCGAAAGCATGGAAGAAGTATATCAAGGGTAACAGTCAATACTTTAGCAATTTGGAAGTATATAGGCATCATCAGTGTATGAGCAATTTGACTAGAGATATGGCCTAAGTAGTCCTTATAAGGTTTGGACAATCTACCCCTGAGTTAGACCCCAAGAACCAAATCTCAAAGCACTCTTTTATTTTATATCAGTACAAGAAAAAAAAATACATGAATGTTTTCCCTAAACTGTTAGCATGTCAAATGATTCAATTGACTGATACTACATCACCAACGAAACACTAAAAATACTAGGAAGTGCAACAAATAAGAAGTTTTGGCACATTATTATTGATGAAACAAATGAGCTCCAGTAGTATTGTAAGATGTATTCATACCTATGTGGATAATCCGCCAGTAACAAAGCATCTTTAAATCCAGCTTCCTGTGCATACTTACAAATCAAGAAACACTGATCCTCATTTTCAGGATACAGTTGAAATACTGCTCTAGCATTATTTGTCAAGCATCTGTATAAAGATGTGAAAAAAGCCCTACAAAAAGAACATAAACTACATATTACTAAAGTGAAAAAGTGAAATTTTCCATTATAATCCAATGTTAACATCAATGGTAAGTTGTAAAGGAAAAAATAAAAATAGATAAGGAATGGAACCTACTTCAATCTTAGTCGAGGGTTGTGAGAGGATTTATCAGCATTACATAACCACTGCATTATCATATACACGAGCCAAATATATTAATAATGAAAAAAATATGACTTATCCCATATCAAAATGGAGCAAACATAAAGTTTAACACTAAATTTTCTTTCTTATCGTTGTATGGTTTTTATAATTGAGTATGATTTCGTCTGGCCAAGATTAGTATAATTGTATGGTTTGAATTTATTTAAAGCACACCTGGAGTGTAGATATACCAATGGCCCCATCAAACATTCCAAAACGAAACCCGAAACCCTGAAACCAAAGATAAAGTGTAAGTTAGAGTAGTGATGAAAGATGCAGATCATTCGTGTTAACACTATACCTGACCCATGTCAGTGAGTAAAAGGTAGCCTTCAACATCGCGCTCCAATGCAATATCTACAAAGTAACAATTCTATTAATAAGATGGAAAATATATATGATAAGTAATAAGAATTATAGTTGGAAAACATAACATACTAAGCATTGAGGGTGAAATGTCAAGACCAACCCAATGGTGTCCAGTCTCTGTGATTGTTTCGCCACTAAGTCCTGATCCACAACCTAAACAAAACAATAATAATGCAAATTCACATTCAGAAATTCGTAAAATTGATGGATGGGAGTAACTAACTAAAATTGAAATACCTATATCAAGGAGTAACTTAGGACCATCGTGTTTGGGTAAATCAAGTAGTTCCAATGCTCTTTCAGACATTGAAGTCTATGTTAGTTAAAAACACAAAATCAGAACAACAACTCTATTAATACATATACATGCATACATATTTAACAAAAAAGTAGAAGAAGAAGAAATAAAAACCTGAATTTGAATAATACGGGAATTAGTGGTATACTTGCGTGCTGTGACATCGTCGTAGTATATCTCGGGCGGCGCCACCGACTCTGGTCTCGACCCCATCGCAATTGCCAAAACCTTTGCTTTGGTTTGGTTCTGCGTTTTGTCCTCAGTCGTGCCCCTCCAAAAAAGAATGCCAATTCCTTAGGTCAGTGAACGAGATATTTGGTCTTTTTTTACAAAAGCCCAGAAAAGCCAATGGTTTAAATGACAAAAATTATTTCTTTTGGCTTATTCGCGCGCCCTAACGAAATAACTAAAATATTCTCCCGTAACTTAAGGGTTCATTTGGCCTAGCTTATTTTAAAGCTTGTGTAATATAAATTAGGTTTTATGCTATTTTATAAGTTTAAACTAGTGAAAATTGAATTTTTAAAAGTTATTTTATCATAAACTATCTTGAAAAACTTATAATAATACATAAAAATTACATAAGTTGTTAATATAAGCTCAAAAATAAGTTAGGCCAAACAAACCCTAAGTCATGGATGTAGAAAAAATGAGTAATTTAAAATGATATGATGAAAAGATATTGTGATGGTTTGAGCTATGATCTTGGAGGTGTAGCATTGTAGAGAGATGGGTTGAGATTTGAGGTGTGTTCGATGGGTAGAAAAGGGTTTGGAAAGAATAAAAGAGAAAAAGTCGCGGTGGAGGAAGACGAAAGTTCTACGATGCAAACCATAAAATATTTTTTAATAAAATATATGTGAGAGTAAATCGTCGTAAATTTTGTTCCTATTTAATTATTTTGGGACGGAAAAAATTTTCGTCTCCGTCTTAATTTGATTTTTTTTCTAGTAGTGATGGTTTATCTTTCTTTGCATGTTTGTGTTTGTGTTTTTGGAATTTGGATATTGTTGATTTGAATTCTCTTTTGTTTAGTGTGATGAAATTACTACTTTGGTGATGTAACAGACCTCAAATTTTAATTAGTTGGTTGTTTGATATCTCGTTTTCTTCTTTAATTACATGTTAATTTGTTGTTTGCTTCTTTATTTTAGTGTGTGTTTCTATTTTGATGCTGGAAAATATCAACTAATCTTGATACATTTTTATTTTGTATGTTTTTTCATAAAATGTTAATCGTTATTTGGACAGTTATAACTTATAAATGAAAAAAAAAAATCACAAAATAAAATGTTTAAATGATATATTTATTTTATTTTTTGTTTAGCTTTTTATTCTGTGTGTTTAAATATTGTTTAATTTGAGTACTTATGACTAAACAAGAGTTACTATGTTAATTTAGTGTGTAATTAATTTTTTTGTTAATACTGGAGTATATCGTACCACTTCTTTTGCGTGGTGTTTTAACTTCTACGTGCTTTTGAGAGGGCAGCAGTGGTGGTATTATGTTGTTGTTTGGAGCAGGCCAGATGTGCTCCTAGCTTTGTGTGACAAATCTTTGAAGGCATGTGCTATTGTAAGAATAATATCAGGTGCAATGAGAAAATCGGACCAGCCGTCTCTACACACTTCACGACTACCGCGTGGACGAATATACATTTTGACTACCCCGGTCTGACGTTCATCTGTTAAATGTCTATCTCTTTGCTCCTAAATGTATAAAGCTAGTTAGCTACTTCCTCCCTTTCACAATGAGTGTGTTGTGTGCTTTTGTTAAAAAAAATTGTTTCAAAATGAGTGTCGCTTTTCAATTTCCAATGCAACATTTTCCAATTCTACCCTCTATTTATTACTTTATACACTATTTCTAAGAAAACAAAGGAAAAAGTAGGGTTAATTTAGTAAAAGTGCTATTACTTTTAACATAATGATGATTGCATTCCTTAATATGTGTGCAAACACCTAAAACAACACTCATTGTGAAACGGAGTGAGTAGTTAATTTCTCTTTCAATTTCTTTTGTTTTTAGGTACCTGATTCTTCCTTATTCTCTTTGTTGTTGTTCCCTTTTTATCAAAATTTTGTTGTTACTAGGGGGTAAACACTAAACCCCATTTCTTCAAGTGCATGATGATGAATTGAGAATGATATTAAACATATATTTCAGTAGATTTTTCTTGGCAACAATATATTTCAATAGTTTCCTTTCAAAAACAATATATTTTTTAATAGAATTAATTCTATTCTAAAAGAATTAAAATGTAAAAAATAATTAAACATGATGCGACATTATTAACCAACGACCTATTTCAGCCACCATTATCAAATTCAATCATTACTTAATTTTTATTGTATTTTTAGTCCTTTAAAAAATTTCTTACACAAAGCTTTAGTCCGTACCAAAATTAAATTTGTTTAATTGTAATTAAAATTTTAAATTTTTTAATGATTTTTTGCAGACATATTTAAAATATCATATAAAATTCATTTAATAAAATTATAATTTTTTAACATGAGATGAATTAAATATGATTTTTTTTTTAAGGCAAAACAATTCGTGTATTCAAATTTGGTGACCAAATTTACAAAGTAACCACTACTACAAGATTCTTATCATACTATTATTTTCAAAGACCAAAAACAAAAACCATTGAGGAAAAAAGACAAAATAACTTAACAAACAGTGATATACTAAATCAACCAAACATATCTTGAACATACACCATACGCCGATTAGCTACATGAGGACCATTTGGATCTAGTCCATTAGCAGCAATAGTTCCATTCTGGGCAAAAGTTGGTAAAATATGAGTACCGAGACTTCCATTCCGAGCAACGAGAGTGCCATTCCGGGCACTCTGACCACCAAGAGGTGCAGTCTGACCAAACCAGCATTCTGAGAACCAACAACAACATTGTGAGCCGCAGCATGAATATGTTCATTCGGAGCTTGAACACAATTAAATATGAATTTTTTAAAGGTAAAATTTAAAACACAAGTAATAATAATTGTAACTTAAAAATCAAATTTTGAACTTGCTTTTTGTAAAAATATATATATATTTTATGATATTCTAAACATATTTTAAAAAAATATTTAAAAATAAACGTTACTTATCGATAAGAATCTACATTGATCACCGCATGATACTTTTATAAAAATTATTAAAAATATAATAAAAATTAAGTAAAAACTAAACTTTGAAATAAAAAAGTATTTAACATATCTTTTATAAGAAAAAAGAAATATCCATCATATCTTTATATGTTAGTTGGACACATGCTTCATCCCTTAATTATCAGTATTATTTTATGCTAAATTCAACTTCACTAAAATGTTTATCACCTTGCATTGCAATTTAGCTTTGTTTTCAGAAGAATATTCTTCTTTTTTTGACTAAATTTCTTCACACCATGCATTTGTGACCAACACAATATCACCTAGCCAGTTAATGGAGACAATTTTACAAAGACTTTAGGCTAATAATGAATACATTTATGTGATTTATGATAAAGTCACTTACCTTTCAAAAAAACAATAAAGTCACTTAACATAGAATTCAGATTTTATAAGAAAAAAATGATGCAAGGATTCAAGCAAGGCACTTAAAACATAGAGATATTTTGAATTTAGGGAAAGTGTATAATTCAGATTTTGATTGTTATGTCCCCATATTTTCCTGTTAACTATATCTTTCCAATTTTGCCCCTTCCTTTTGCCTATATTTCGTATGGAAACAAACCAGCCACCACCACCAACACATGGTACAACTTGGTAGTTGATATTTGAAGGCACATTTTGTTGACCAATAAGTCCTCCTAGTGCTTCGTCATATAAATAATAAACAAAATATATCTACATATTTCTTTTGACTCAAAAATGATAGAAAATTATATATGTACATAAAGAGGATGAATGAATTTCTATGACCAAAGAAAATAACATGCACTAGTGATAATTAATGACTTTATGCCGTACCAAAATTCTTAAACCGTGACCTTGCAAAATATTAATTCTATCAATTTTCTTTTGACTAAATTAATTTATCAATTGTATATACTAAGAAAGCTTGAATTCTTCTTTTTTGGCTCCTAATTTTTTGGGTGAAAGGATAGTACCTCAATTTGATTTTAAAGTATAGAAGATAAGGATTTAAAGAGATATTATAAAATACTTACATTTTTTTTCATAAAAAGAACATCAAAGCTCAAAATTATTCTTATCTTTGTACCACTATACCAAATTTTTAGAGGTTTTTTTTCACAGCACCAAATTCTTAGAGTTAAAGCTTGAAATTATAACCTTAATAATAATAATAATTAAGAAATCTCCTATTAAAACTCTAGTCCTTACATATATACCGTAAGATATAATATTAATGTTTTTAGCATGTGAGCTATGCTCAAGAGAATTCTAATAAAATTCTTATTCATATCCAATACTAATTTTTTATTTTATTTTTAATTTTAAAAATTCATATACTACTACTTAGTCTTATTAATAATAGTGATTATTGTTGTTGTCACAATTAGCACCTATTGGCTGCCATATGATATAATAACGGTCAAACTCAATGTTCTCAATAATTTAACATATAAATTAACAGTTAACCGCCAACTATGCATGATTAATTAATACTGAAAAATACCTTACCAAAAAAAATTAATACTGAAAAATATCCACCAACCTAGGTTGCAATTTTCATTAGGTCCCGGTCACATAAAGTCACCTATACGTCTCTCCCACAGTACGGTGTACACACACGATGTTTGCAATTTGCATACTTATTGGGTTGGCCATATATTTTAAGGCCACCATTTCATTATTAAATTAATTTTCACTAAAATCATAAATATATAGATTTTATTTTTCAATTTTGAAGAATCTAGCTGTGAAACTCACATATAAATGTATATAGTTGAAAAATTGTGCGTTAATAATCTTGTAGCATTTTTATTTTGTAAATAAACGAAATGATAAGTGATTGAAAATTCTCTTATTAAAAAAAAATGTAATTGAAAATTCATACATACAAAGTAAAAATATTGAGATTTAAATTTCGATATGATCTCTGACCTAACAATTTCATTATTTTTGTCGATTAAATAAAAAGTTATGGAATCTCACAACATTTTTACTAGTTGAGTTGTATTTCTTGTCTATCATACATATATATATATATATATATTTTTTTTTTTTTATTTTGTTACAAACATAAATATCTGTTTTATTGGCACGCATGATGGCTTTTAAAAAGAAATTATATTCACACTCAAAGAGTAAAAGAATCGAGATTTAAATTTCAATGCGACTTCTGACCTAACAATTTCAATATTTTTATCAATTAAATTAGAATTTGCGGATATCTCACAACATTTTTACTATTTGAGTTGTATTTCTTGTCTATCATACATAAACATTTGCATTTTGTTTTATTTTGGTACAAACATAAATATTTGTTTTATTGACACGCATGATGGCTTTTAAAAAATAAAAATTATATTCAACAATTATTTTTTTGGACACATTATATTCAACAATTTGTCAATAAAGTAATGTAGAAATTCATGATTCCATATCCTTTTAAAATTCATCAATTCACACCTATCTATATATATACACAAACCAAGTCTATGAAAAAAAGTGCAACCAAACACTAAAACAAAATAAAACACAAGGTGCAAAAACAATTGGTGAAATTAATTAACATGGGTGAAGCTAAGGAAATTTGGTCAGCACCAATAACACCAAGAACAGGAAATTCATTGTTAGGAACACCAATGGTAGCATCACCACCAGTTTCATGTCCACCATCACAGCTTCATTCACCATCTTTAACAAGATCACCACTTCTTCAATCAGAAAATGGAGATGTAATACATCCTAAGAGTAAGACTCCAAAAACTCCTAGAACACCAAGAATGTCTTTGACACCAAGGTTTATTACACCTTTGGGAAGTCCTATGAGAAAAGCTTTGAGATTAACTAAGCTTGATCCTCAAGATGCTTGGTTACCAATTACTGAGTCTAGAAATGGTAACAAATATTATGCTGCTTTTCATACTCTTTGTTCTGGAATTGGAATTCAAGCTCTTGTTCTTCCTGTTGCTTTCACTATTCTTGGTTGGTATGTTTCATTTCATCAACCATTCAATTTTTAAATTTTTTTTTTATTATTATTTTTCTATATTTTTTTTATTATTTTTTATTTTTTATTAATTGGCAAATATTAATTGTTAGTTGTTATATTTGTTCTATATTAATTTTATTAATTTTTTAAAATTTTAATTTCACCATTCAAGATTCATTAATTGTTCTTTGCAAGATTCTTAATTAGTTCTATATGCTAATTTCTTTTTCTTTTTTAATGGACATAAGGTTAGTAACTTAGTATACATGCATGTGATGGTTTTTGTTTTAGTGAATTAAAATATAGTAGGGTAAAGGGGAGACTAGTGGAGGCTTTATTTTTTGGTTGCTAGTGGTGAATATAAAAGATTTTTTTAGGATTTGGATTCTCAACTGTAAAAATAAGATGCATATTTATGTTGTATTTTGATCTCAATTATCGATTAAATTGAACGGTTTAGATTATAAATTCAATTTTACATTGAAGAACAATCTCAACCGCTGATTTAAAGTCAAACGACTCAGATTAATTATATTACTGCGTCCTGCATTTACGGTAGAAAATCCACTTCACATTTCCTATTGATATTTTGATATCACTATAAGTAAATTCTATTAGATATATGTTACTATTCGACCTTAATGAGATATGAGATTATTTATTGATCCAAGAATAAAAACTACATTTGTGTCCATGGTACAAGATTATTAACAACATGCTGCTATATATTGATTGCAGGACATGGGGAATAATAAGCTTGACAATTGCCTTCATATGGCAGCTTTACACCTTATGGTTGCTCGTCCATCTCCACGAATCCGTCGAGAATGGTATTCGTTACAGTCGATACCTTCAGCTCTGCTTCGCCTCTTTCGGTATGTAGTATTATTTCTCTTCTTCGTTCTAATCTAAATTATAGAAACTTTTGCATAATCTAAACAAGTTATATCCTAAAGCTATATTTAGGATAAACTAGTATGAAAAAATGCCAATTTTATGGATAAAATTTGAAATTGGATTGTCTGCAGTTAGAAATTTCCCGCACTCATGTAGTTCGAATATTCTTAGCCGGTCAAAAAATTGTATTTTACAAATTTTGTTTTACAATTTAAAATATCCAGTTTAAATATGAAAGCTAGGTCCAAATTATTCAACAAATAAAACTATATTGACTATAAGAATAACAATAAATAATAAATTATCCGTTTTCAAAGCATAGGGTCTTGACTAATCTTGAATTTGATAAATAAGTAAATAAAACTTAAAATTAAGTTTTATAAGAAGGGTTGTGATCACTTTACAAGTCGGTTTGTAAATGTATGGTTAGTTTCAACCCAAATTCTAAGATAGTATGAGAGTCTATCTAAGATTGATTGGACCATCTGCTATTAGCAAGAAGAATAGCAACCATTGTTAGTCATGGTCCATGAAAAACCTTCATCTTGACATCACTAGTCAAAATTATTTAATGAATGATTTAGACTCATTGTATTTTCTCATTTGTACCAATCATGGATTGTGTATTCAACGAAACACTCTCTTTTTCTTTGCGAAAAAAAATAAAAATAGTCACTCTCTCATTTTAGCTAGAAAATCAGTCTACGAAGCACAAACACTTTTTAGATTAGGCGTGTCTCAGTGTCAGACACCGACACTTATAATTACATTGAATTGTATCATTTTTCAAATTATTATTGATGTCGACGTGTCAGCATCCATGTTATGTTCAATGTCTGTGCTTCATTAATCGGCAGAAGAGTTTACTTGGTCAAAATAAATAATATGTAGTAAACACTTTGATGCTTTAAAATTGATATTGAAGTATTGAAATGGTATATTGCAGGTGAGAGACTAGGAAAACTACTAGCATTGTTTCCAATAATGTACCTATCAGCAGGAACATGTACTACATTAATCATCATAGGAGGATCAACAGCTAGAACATTCTATCAAGTTGTATGTGGAAACTCATGCACTGCAAAACCAATGACTACTGTGGAATGGTACTTGGTCTTTACATGTGCAGCTGTGGTTCTATCTCAGTTACCAAACTTGAATTCTATAGCTGGAATTTCTCTTATTGGAGCTATCACTGCTGTTGGGTATTGTACCTCCATTTGGATTGTCTCTGTTGCACAGGGTACCCTGCCAGGAGTGAACTATAATCCTGTCAGAGGTGGAAATAAAGTTGAAAATGCTTTTAGTGTTCTTAATGCACTTGGTATCATTGCTTTTGCCTTTAGGGGTCATAATCTCATCCTTGAAATTCAGGTTTGTAGCATAATTTTTTATTCCTCTTACCCAAGGTTTTAAAAAACAGTCGCGGTAGCGCTTCGGTTACGTAAAAGTTTTCATGATTTCGGTCGGTATAAGTTTTACGACGCGGTCGTCGCGATATAAATTAATCACAATTTATTTTTTAATAAAAAATACGGTGATAACGGTAACATTATCGACACCTGCCAAAATTGTTTTGTCGCGGCCGTTTTCACGGTTGCGGACCTTTATTTAAAACTCTGCTCTTACCTAACTAAATTTTTTGAGTTAAATTAGTAATTAAATGAATAAGCATAGTATTAATTTTTTTTGTCATTAGGGGTCATTGTTTCATTAGTTAAAAATGTGTCAATTTGAAGTTTTTTGCTATTTCTGCCTCTTTTGACTTTGAAGTAATGAGATAGGTACATTGTATTTTTTGAATATTAACAAGAAATTCTACATTCAAAGTTATTTTGAAACTTCAATAAATGTTGTGGGTCAAGCACACAATATTGAAGTTATAGTGGAAGACTTTATCCTTTTATATTTAATTTATTGGTCCACAATGATGTTCAGAATAGGGAAAATAATAGGATAGGTATTGAATATATTGAGTAAAGTCAACTTCATTCAATAAATAGATTTAGATTGATTTGTGACTTGATGTTTACTAATCCAACTCACATAATTATTTTGTTAACAAAATAAGTTACTATTACAACCATATAAAACTCTATTTTGAAAAGAAAAAAAAGTGAGCTAAGTCATAAAATAATTTTTTTTTTAATGATTAACTTATTCTTCAATTATTTTGTTATCTTATTATTTTTCTAATTTCTTGCAGGCTACTATGCCTTCAAGTGAAAAGCATCCATCACATGTGCCCATGTGGAAAGGAGTGAAGGCTTCTTACACACTAATTGCTGCTTGCATATTTCCCTTAGCTATTGGTGGTTATTGGGCTTATGGACAATTGGTATGTATCTAATTACTTAGAACTAAAGAGAGAAAAATAATAAAATGATTAATCATTGTGATTTATGACTTGTATTATGGTAGTTGTATATAATTTTACACCGTCAACTAATTACAAATTATTGACTTAAAATGTACAGATTCCTGCAAATGGAGGAATGCTCACGGCCCTATATGCGTTCCATTCTCAGGACGTATCACGATTTGTGCTTGGGTTAACAAGTTTTTTCGTAGTTGTGAACGGTTTGTGTTCGTTTCAAATATATGGTATGCCGGTTTTCGATGACATGGAATCTGTATACACAACAAGAATGAAGAAGCCATGTCCATGGTGGCTCCGATCATTTTTCCGTGTCTTCTTTGGGTTTTTGTGCTTCTTAATAGGAGTTGCAATTCCATTTTTGTCGAGTTTGGCTGGTTTGATCGGAGGAGTAGCATTGCCGGTGACATTAGCATATCCATGTTTTATGTGGCTCAAAATAAAGAAGCCAAAGAAATATAGTTTGATGTGGTATCTCAATTGGTTCTTGGGAACATTTGGTATTTGTTTAAGTGTCATATTAATCACAGCTAGTATATATGTTATTGTTGATACTGGTGTTAATGTGAGTTTTTTCGACCCTAAGTAGTCTCGACCAAAGAGGAAAGAAAGAGAATTACTAAGGAACTAATATGTGAAGGAAATTAGGAAGATTGTAGTTGAAGTTATCTTTTTTAAATTGTCTTAGAAATTCAAAATTATATACCTCAGTTTGTAGTTGTAACTTGTACACCAAGCAAACTCAAAAAAATAATGTATATCTAGCATAATTGCATAATTGAAGTAGATATACTATTTTTTATTTATTTATGATGTGTATGTTTTTAAATTTTACATATACCCCGTATATATAGAATAGAAAAAATATTAGTAGTGTGGATTGTCTTAATGTGAGACCATGACTATTTATGTAATTTATCATTTAGTATTATACAATCTTTTGATTATATTTTGAAATTTCTGTCTTTTAGGAACCAATACAATTGATATGTCATCTCCCTAAATTTTGATGATAATAAATATTATATATTTTCAGTCAAAAAACACCCAAAGATTATATATAGTTTAAACCAACAAGTGGATAAGTCTAAGAAATTTGGGTAATTTGGTTTTATGTGCATAAACTAAAATTATATTGGAAACAATTAGGCTCAAACACATTTATATTATCCAAGTTTGATCACATTTCATTTTACTATATCTTCTTTCATTAAAAGGAACAAGTTGTGGAAAGTGTCATATTCTTAAAGTTAAGTGTCTCTTTTGTCTCATGAACAGGCTTTTGATGTTTAAGTAAGAGGTAACCTTCCAATATAGAACTCCTTAGAACAAAGCTCTACATTTCAAATGCATTTACTTTTGTTATTTTCATACGTGCATTAAATGTTGGGACAAAATCGATTTCTTGAGGGTGAAGTAATGAATATGAATTGAATATGAAAAATGAGAGAGAGAGAGAGAGAGAGAGAGAGAGAGAGAGAGAGAGATTGGTAGGGAAGAATGAAAAATCACTCTAACACAATCAATGAACTAAGTCCTTATATAGCTTTCAGTTCATTAGACGGTTACGAAGGGCTTGCACCTAATGTTAGCTAGCTCGTGCGTGCCTATAAGCTATCAACTAACATAACTAACTGGCGACTTGCAAAACAAGCAATTAACAATTACAAAACATGGATTACAATAAACAGATAAATAATCTGATGAATGAAGCTTAGAATGCTTAAGCTTGAAAAATAAATTAAAAAATGTATTCAACTTGCCCCTTATCATGGACGGGTCCAATCCAAAGCATGGAAGACTTTACAAGGAAAAAATAGTTACATAGCCACTCTAATGGGCAATCAAATCTCTTCTACTTTTTTTTTTCAAAAAAAAAAAACAAATCTCTTCTACTTTTGTATAAGAAAATGTTAATAGTAAGTGATTATAGTAGTTTTCGAGATCGAATCAGATCTTCCTTCTTTAAATTCGTTCAATGTCTTTAGAGAACCTCTAGCCGATGTTATTTTTTCAAAGCCCTTTAGTGTTTGTAAGTTAATTTCATTCCTTCATGAAGCCACGTAATTTTGAATATAAATGGAAATAAAACAACATTATTTTTGTTCGTTTTGTTACTATTATAATTGTAACTGTTGAAATAGTTTTGATCTTTTTTAACAAAAAAATAAATAAACATTTTTACCTTAAATTGTGATCATTTAAAAATATATGACACTTAATTTTGTTCAAAGTTGCTTTATTGAAGCGAAAATATGCGTTAAAGTTGTGATGATTTAAAAATGTGAGTTAAAGTTGTGAAAGTCAATATGAATTCTTCAGAGTTACACTACTAAAACAAGATAATATGGTCAGTAAACTCCACTTAAGATACCAATGATGGATTGCATCATTGCAGCAAGAAAAATACATATGTAAAGTGTACACAATGAATTAGATTATCCAAAACGTGAGGAGAAAAAAAAAACTTGAAATAGAAAAGATGTAGATAAATGCAAAGAGTTGAAAGCAAAATCCAATCAAGATTTCTCTTCCCACCCCGTCTTTCTTTTTCACCCCCTGGATTTTCCATTTATAATCCTGAAAAAAAAACTTTGGTAAGCACGTACCGAAGTTATAAACGATATAAAACACATGTTTTTTTATATCGAAAAACTTCGGTAAATAAAAACCGAAGTTTTGGGGGTAAAATTAGATTTCTAGAGGATGAAAAAGAGACATGAAGGGTGGGAAGAGAAATCTTCAAATCCAATTATCATAGCAAATTGGGCCAAATAAAAGGCCATTTCTAAAGGAAGGTTTCTCTCCCCACCCCCCTGTCATTCTTTTTCACCCCCCAGAAATTCAACTTTACCCTTGATTTTTCCCCCGAAAACTTCAGTACACGCGTACTGAAGTTTTTCGATATTGAAAAACAGATGTTTTAAATCGTTAAAAACTTCGGTACGCGTGTACCGAAGTTTTTTTTAAGGTTAAAAATGGAAACTCAGGGGGTGAAAAAGAAAGACGGGGGGTGGGGAGAGAAACCTTCTTTCTAAAGATAATGAACTGCTTTGCTATTTTGCTAGTTCTCCAATATTACAAAACAACCAGATACAAAATACCAAAAAATCACATTCTCCGCATCAAAGTGTTTTCTTCCATTTTGTTGCTTAGAAAACAGTTCCACTACTTACAAAACCGGTTACTATAACTCACCATTTCGGAACATTGGTTTCGAATTTAAGCAATTTTGGAACGTATGATTCAAAAATATATGTGTTTAAAAATGTAGAATCCAAAGCAAACTGAGATCAAGTTCAGCGGAACTTTTGAATTTTTGGAGGTTCCGGTAGCAATGTGGGGGACTAAAGAACAATTTTTAAAAGGTAATGCTCACTGAACCGTTTGCAAATCAACATTAATCTTTGAATATATATTTAAATAAAATAAAAAAATCAAACTTGAAACTCAACCTTTCAAAAATTAGTTTAAAAATAAGGGTTAATAGGTCTTTACCCTACGAAAAATACACTAGGAAAAATTTAAAAAATATTACGGGGGTAATCTCAAAAAAACTAATTACAGAGGGGAAAAACAAAACTTGTCTACTTTACAGGGGTAAAGATCTATTAATCCAAAAATGAATAACAAATATAATATCACAAATTGTCCGAAGTTGAAATTTCCTTGTTAAATTAAAACAAATTGATGCGCTGAACCAATCTTTTAATTTTTCTTTCAATTTTATTTTCATGCTATAAATATAAAATTTAAGCTATTGTTTAATTTTCTATATGCAAAAGTCGATGATTGAATCCATGATAAGTCGTTTAAATGATTTATATTTTATATCATTTAAATTAATTTATTGTTGGTATTTTTTTCGACTCCTTTTTTGTCAAATAGTTTAATAGCTTGTAATTCACTTGTAAAGTGAATAAATAAAGAGCTATGCTATAGAGTACGAAAATCTATATCACGAAATTGAACGACGGTACAAATTAACTAACCATACATGGGTAGTTTGGTGAAATTGAAAATAAAAGATGGACAGAATGGTAATATCAAGTCGACCATAGTGTATTTATTCGGTTGTGTTGAAGTTTAATTCGTAATATTAAGCATTTTTTATTAATAAAATATTCAAAATTTGAACTTCAACTCCTACATATAAAATGCAATTGTTCTGGACTGGGCCTTTGAGCTCAGCTTCCTTACAAGTCGAGAATGGCTCAATAAGGGCGAAGCCTAAAAGCATTATGGAGAAAGTCAACAGGCAGATACCCCGGCGAATCGTAACATCCAACATCGGAATGATGAGCATTTCCTCAGCCGTTTTTCGACAGCCATTGGTGGTCTCCGTCAATGGTCTTGATCCAGCGCTGGGGGTTATATATCACTCCTCATTTGCAAGAGTCAGATATGATATTCTAATTCTGAAAACTTTTGCTTCACACTGTTACTGACTTGAGCGTCAGAGCACATGCATGTACACAATCCCCTCCCATTCATCGAAGCGTAGCAACATCATAATACGTCAGTATGGTCGACTCTGATCAGATAATATCAACAATCTTAATTTTTGTTCGACACTTTACTAAAACTATTAATAAATTAATTCTGTACCAACAACCATACTATTATTTGGCCGGTCACACAAAGTCTCCTAAATAATTTAAAGCATCAAATTTATGTTGGCATGGATTGCTCCTACGCCTCTATACACCTAGCTCGAGACATAATTTTGCACTTGCATGCTTATTGGATATACCCAAATATCTTTTGAAAACGATTTTTCTCCATCATTTCATTGTTAATTAGTATTTTTTAGTTTCGTTGTTGTACATGCGTATTCCGTCCGTACTCAAATATAAAATGAATTTGATTCTCAACTAAAGAACTAAGCGTCATCAGAAATATTTGTGATATATGAAATGATATCATTGCATCATTTTATTATTGAAAAATTGCTGTATAGTATTTGTGAGTAGAAATGAAAGTAATATTTTTAAATAATTTTGTGATATATAAATTTAAATTAAGATAACTAACATTTTTAATTGATTCTATTTTTAACTATATAAAGGGTAATTTTTTGGTTCATATAACATAACATCTAAAAAAATATTGTATTTTTCGCCGTCTGTGGGAATCGAACCCACGACCACGTGGTTAAAAGCCACGCGCTCTACCAGCTGAGCTAAGACGGCTACATATTATTAAATGAAATGCATTTACTTATCTTATATCTAAGAAAGATAATGAAGCATATAAGAGTTTTTTTGTTTGTCTTAGACCAAATGATAAAGACCATTGAAATTTATACAAACAACAATAAAGTTGCAGATTCGAATTAAAATAAAAGTGTTCAATCTAATAATATTGACATTTACAGTTGAGTCAAGACATATAGAAAAATTATTTTGTTTGAGGGCGTGTTTTATATTTTTTTTTCATAAATACATGAAAAACAAATATATTGTTGGGGAGTTTGGGGAGCTCGTGATAAACATCATTTTGAATGCTCCAGGACCGACTATAAGATAGGGAGCCGTCACATTTCACCCAAAATCTTAATCCATTAGATTAATAAATGACATCTCTTATAAATTCAATATTATTATCATTTATAGTCGATGTGAGACTTTACCACTCACTCGCTCCCTCACTAAACCGAACTGCGACTTTGTTACCACTTACCGTACTTGTTGGGGATTTCGGAGGAGTTCGGAATAAAAATTGGTTCGAATGTTCCAAAACCACTAGAAAGAGATGTCACATCTCTCAAGCTAAAATTTTACGATATTATTAGGTTAATGGGCTATCTCTTTTATAAATTCAATATTTTCTTATTTATAATCGATGTAAAATTTTACAACTCACACTTGAAATCCAATACATACAAAATATTAATTTTAGAACACAAAATTTGGTCGCAACACAAATCGTGTATATTGTTTGATGAACAAATGCCAACTCTCTCTATTTATTTTTTCTCAATTTTCACATCTCAACCATCAATCAATTTTTATTCATTTCTTTTCAATTTAAATATTGCTCTATATTTATAATTCAATGGTCTAAAAGTCCTTATTATAATCCTTTCTAAAAAAATAACATTCATGCTAATTAATACCCTTTCCAATATATATCATATAATAGTACAGATTATATTGTATTATATTTTATAGATAAAACACACTAAATAATATAGTATACACACAAGTTGTATGATATATAATATTATATTATAGAGAGGATTTTATTGGAGAGAGAATGTTTATTGAATATAAAAAAAAATAGTATTTGTCTTTTATACACAAAAAGATTTCTATGATTTGTTTAAGGTTAAAAATTGAAGTTTTTATTGTTATTTCTTACCAAAATATTGAACTAATAAAATAGTTACCTTCAACAAAATATTAATTTATACCTCTCTGTAACAAAATAAAGTAAAAAAATTAAAACAGTCAAATAAATTAAAAAATTAGACAAACATTTGAAGTTTTGCCTTACACAAAAAACCATTTGACTTTTTGATCTGTTCATGAATTTGATCAACTATTTAATATTACCAATAATCGAAGCATAGCTATGAAACATGTTTAGCAATTCCTTATTTGGTTGTTTATCTAAGAGCAAATATCAAATAAGAAAAACTATTCATTTTGTGTTCTTTGGGTACAATTTTACATATGAACAGCATCCTAAAATAATTAAATATTATGGTTCCTCCCTCCTTTTTGGAACATCACTTCATAGATATGAAATTTTCACTCAATTTTCTTGGTATGCAAAAATAAGGAAGCAAATTTGTAATTATTGTCTAAGATGTTCAAATCTTTTATCATTTTTCTATCTTAAAATATGAAGGAAAATTGATCAAATAAAGTTAATGTATTTAGTTAAAAATTTGAGCTAAATACATCAACTTAAATTATATTAAACTCAACTTAAATTATAATTTTTTTTATCAAAGTCTATCTAAGATTTGTTAAGTCTCCCGTACTCGTTCACTTAAATTACACATTAAACATCCAGTCCTAAGTAAGATAGACGTGTGTTGAGAATTTCACGTATTGTAAAATATAGTCGAAAAATAACTTTACAAGTGAGATACATTTCTCACTTTAGAAATCAATTTTGTAAAATTTAATTATTCCAATTTTTTAAACTAATACATATGTATTTTTTTTTTGTTAAGTAGCATAGTGGTTAGAAATTCCACACATAAGGTGCATAAGTAGAATGACTGGAGTTCGAACCTCAACCTCTTACATGTATTAATGTTCAACCAACTGAACTAAACTTACGGGATACGTAAAATATTTTACTAATGTCAATAACAACTAATCTCATTATATTATTATTTAATTCTTCCACACCCATCTATGATGTATCTATATATACGTCCAAAGTGTAACAAAGACACAGACACAGAGTGAACATGGCTGAAGCTAAGGAAATCAAATCACCAACAGTGTCATGTCCACCTTCTCAACTTCAATACTCACCATCTTTAACAAGATCACCACTTCTTCATTCAGAAGATGAACCAAATCCAAAGAACAAAACAACTCCTAGAACACCAAGAATGTCTTTTACTCCACCAAGGCTTAATATTACCCCTTTAGGAACCCCTATTAGGAATGCTTTGAGATTAACCAAACTTGATCCTCAAGATGCTTGGTTACCAATTACTGAGTCAAGAAATGGTAACAAATATTATGCTGCTTTTCATACTCTTTGTTCTGGAATTGGAATTCAAGCTCTTGTTCTTCCTGTTGCTTTCACTATTCTTGGTTGGTATGTTCTAAATTCATAATCATATGTTTCATTAATTTAAGTGTCATATTTCTAGGTTGGTATTTTCACTATAAGAAATATGATTTTTGGCAGCGACTTTTTTTGTTATAAGTTGTTACAAGTCGGGTAGTTTTACCCGACTTGTAACAACTTATAACAAAAAAAGTCGCTGTCAAAAATCATATTTCTTATAGTGTTTGTTGATTTTCAATAAATTAAATAATAATTTTTTTGAAGAAATTAAATTAGTCCATCAAAATTGACACTAGAGAGAATCAAACAAACCTTAAGAAGAAAGACACTCTCTAGTCGCCAGCCAATCCCCTCGGGAATAAAAATTGCTACTACAAACTTTTCAATAATTTTTTAGTTTTCTTAATTATGGATCTTCACTATTTTTATCCATTTTTTAGCTTCATTTTGTCATTATATGAATGAAGAATATTTTCATAATGTGATAAGTATAATTGAATGACCGTCTAAAATGTTTTTATACTATCGGTAAATAACTTTTTTTTTTTTATAAAGTACACATTATTTTATTTGTTTGACTATAATGTATACATTATTTCATATTGGTAAATTTCTTAAAGATATTATATTATTATAAATTAATTTTGTATGATTTGAATTTTACAAAATCAATTTTGATTAAGTTTGAATTTACAGAGGAGACTGGTTTATATTTGAATGTCGTTTTCTGTTAGTATTAAAATAAGCTTGTCATTTTATATCTTGTACCAAAAAAATAATATAATAATTAAGATTGAAGTAAATCTAATACAGTATAACTTTTTGACTTAATTAACAAAGAAAATAGTACAATTTATCACTTTTAGTCAAACTTATTTTTAACTAGTCAAACTTTCTTTTAATTAGTCAAACTTTTTCTAAGAGTGGAATTAATTTTATTAATTTATAACAACTTTATCATAAAAAATGTCTTATTTACTGGTAAAAATTGCACACATGCAATTTCAATATGTTTGCTCAAGAGTTTGACATTGAATGAGATGAACTAAATCGGTTTTATATAATTGAGTTAAATTTAAAAGTTGAAAATATGTCATGAGATAGAGTAATAAATTAAACATAAAATCACATGTTTTTGTTCCTATAAAAATAGCGAATTTTGATTTTCGTCCGTATAAAATAAAATCATATATTTTTATTCTTAAAATTTTTTATGTTTTATTTTCAGTTTCTAATGGACAAAATTTTTACATTTTTCTAACATAATATATAAATACTCATAACATTAACATCAAAATGAACAAAAATTAATTATTAGAAACTAAAAATCAAAATATGTAATTTTATTTTATAGTGACAAAAATCAAAATTATCAAACATATTTAACCCTTATTTTTTTTTCTTGTAAAACAAAGTTTATTATAGGAGTAAATTACATATACACGATGTTAATGAAACAGAATATGTGTGATTGGTTACAGGACATGGGGAATAATAAGTTTGACAATAGCATTCATATGGCAGCTTTACACCTTATGGTTGCTCGTTCATCTTCACGAATCCAAAGAGGAAGGTGTCACTGTTCGTTATAATCGATACCTTCAACTATGCTTTGCTACTTTTGGTATGATCCCTCCACATGTCCATTCATTTTATACCGTACATCTTCCGTCTTATTTATAAATAAAAATTATTTTTTAGATTTATTGAAAAAATTATATATCTTGTTTATATTTAAGTCAGATACGTTAGTTATTAAATAATCTAAAAAACGATTTTTGCTTATAAATAAAGTAAAGAGAATACTATTTTGATTTTTTAATTTTAAAGAGGATGTTGCAACAAGTACTAATTAATATATTCAGCTATAAATTTTCACTAAATAAGAGAAAATGTACTCTTAAAATATGATAATGAACTTTCATGTGTAAAAGACAATATAGATGACATTTTCATGTAATAATAACTATTGATTGATCTATAAATATACATATCGATCATGCCTGGTTTGCAATGTGAATTATAATAAAAAGAAAGGCATGTAACATGACAATATTGTTGGTATACTATTCACGTATACACATCCTTTTCAAAAGGGAGATGTTGTAGTATTGTTCATTAAATTTTGAGTTAGTTGTGCAAAACAATAAGAGTAATGAATGATATATTCAATAATTGTTTGGATCGGTAATTAAATCATAGTTCAACCGACAATGTTGATATTATTGAATAGAATATTTTTATTTGGGTTTGAACTCGAGATTTTAAGGTGTGTGTGTGTGTGTGAATTTTAAAGATATTTATATAAAAAAATAAATTAATATTGTTAGGCAATAATTTGTAAACAATAATAATAATAATATAAATATTAATTGAAAAGAACAAACAGAGTTATTTTTACCGTTTATTTATTTTTTGAAAACTACGTCCCAATGAATTTATCAATTCAGATGAGGAGAAAATATTTATTTTTCTCACGGCTAAGAAAACGGTGTTTTTTTAACCCGAGTGCAAAATGCGGACCACATTGGATTGTTCGCTTTTCCACGTGTAGCGATTTACAACTAAGTGGTTAGTTTCAAGTCGTTAATAATTGTCATCTAAGGTCGAACCATGCGGATATTAACCAAATTGTATTCATGATCATGAGTTAAATATTAATCAGAAATTTTACTTATCTTTCGACTGAATTTAAAATTAGTTAAAATAAATATTTGAATGCTGTGTTGCAGGTGAGAAATTGGGAAAACTACTAGCAATATTTCCAATATTGTACTTATCAGCAGGAACATGTACTACATTGATCATAATAGGAGGATCAACAGCTAGAACATTCTATGAGATTGTATGTGGAGAATCATGCACTTCAAAACCTATGACCACTGTGGAATGGTACTTGGTTTTTACATGTGTAGCTGTGGTTTTATCTCAGTTACCAAACTTGAATTCTATAGCTGGAATTTCTCTCATTGGAGCAGTCACCGCTGTTGCGTATTGTACCTCTATTTGGATGGCTTCTGTGGCACAGGGTACCCTAAAAGGTGTGAATTATAATCCTGTGAGAGGTGGAAACAGTGTTGGAAAAACTCTTGATGTGTTTAATGCATTTGGTATTATTGCCTTTGCTTTTAGGGGTCATAATCTCATCCTTGAAATACAGGTATGTGATGTTAACTGTTAAGATTATGTTCCTCTTAATTACCTATTTAATTTTTTTTGAAGTTAGTGACAAAATGGAATATTTATGATAATGAACAGAACAAGTTCTGGTATATTTATTTATCTATAGGGTACTTGTCATTGGTTAGACTTCATTTGCTAAAATATTTTTTATTATATTTTTAGTTCCCATATTTTCACTGTTTGCATTTTTAGTCTTTACCGTCAATTTTTTGTGACTCGGATAACGAAATCAGCTACATAAGATGACACATAAATGTCACGTCATTCGATACAAATGTTATCATAGTCAATTTAAGTTATCCTATGTGGCCAATTTTATTATCCTAGTCATACAAAATTGACTAAAAATATAATTAAAAAATGTATGGACTAAAAATATAATAAAAAAATGTAGGATTAAAAGTCGAAACTCACATAAAAGTATCGACTAAAAATATATTTAATTTTTTTTTTCTCTTTTGACTTTGTAGTAATGAGATAGGTACTGTACATTTTTTTTGTTGACAATTGATTAGAAGTATTGCTTTCAAAATTCAAAGTTGTTTATGGGGTTTGATGAAGTATACTACATCATTGAAGTTAGTGGATGACTTTTCCTTTTAGTTTAATTTAACAAGTCTTAAATAAGTTGGTGAGACAAAAGAATACTACTTAAAAAGTTTAGAAAATGAATTTTTTCTGTTATAATTTAGGACGAAAAGAGTAAAGTTTAGAATAATTAGTATTATGATCGATTCAAGAATTAAGTTTGTAGAGAGATATTTAGGATCACATGAGAAAATTAAAGACATTATTTCTCTTTGTTTTGAAAGGAAGACATTATTAATTACAATGGATTACTAAAATAAATTATTTCTTGTAAATTAAATTAAATTAAATGATAATGTATTCTTCAAGTATATATCTTTTGATTCTCAACAAAAATCTTTGTTGCAGGCTACTATGCCTTCAAGTGAGAAGCATCCATCACACGTGCCCATGTGGAAAGGAGTTAAGATTGCTTACACACTTATTGCCGCTTGCTTATTTCCTGTGGCCATTGGTGGCTATTGGGCTTATGGCCAACTGGTAATACATCTAAATCTTACTTATACTAATGATAACTAAAAAATTCTAACAAATAATAATTAGTTTAATTTTTAGTTCTCATTATCTCTCTTGATCTCTATTGTTTTATCTTATGAGGGTGTAAGATTTGGACTAATCCTTTTGAACTCTTTGTGTAATTATATTCTGTATTTAGTCGGTTGACTGTTAGTTAATGTTGACTTTTATTGAAATGTTATCTCTTTCGACAAAGAAAAAAGAGTGAGTATAGAGTGTTACCAATTTGTTATATATGATTTAAATTAGGGTGAAATGAATTAATTAATGGCTAGGACTTGTTTTATGGTGCATCATACATTTAATTAATCTATGACTCAATGTACAGATTCCAGCAAATGGAGGAATGCTCACAGCTCTATACCAATTCCATTCTCATGACATATCAAGATTTGTGCTTGCATTAACCAGCTTCTTTGTAGTAGTGAATTGCTTATGTTCATTCCAAATCTATGGCATGCCAATTTTCGATGACATGGAATCAAAATACACCAAAAAAATGAATAAGCCGTGTCCATGGTGGCTCCGCTCAAGTATTCGAATCTTCTCCGGATTCTTATCGTTCTTCATAGGAGTTGCAACGCCATTTTTGGCAAGCTTGGCTGGTTTAATCGGAGGAGTAGCATTGCCGGTGACATTAGCGTACCCATGTTTTATGTGGCTCAAAGTAAAGAAACCAAAAAAGTATAGTATTATGTGGTGTCTCAATTGGTTCTTAGGAACATTTGGGATTGGTCTTAGTGGCATGTTAATTGTAGCTAGTATATATATTATTTTTGAAACGGGTATCAAAGTGAGTTTTTTTAACCCTAAGTAGTATTGATCAATCAAAGAGGAAAGAACTACAACGGAAATTATATGTGGAGGAAATAAAGATGATTGGTCACGTTGTCTTTTATCTTCTTCTCAAGATTTCAAAATTGTATACCCCCATTATGAAGTTATGTTGATGATGTTAAAATAATCATGACTTGGTGATATATTTAAGGTATTACCGGTAAATCATTAGAAAAAATTATAGTGCAGTGTGAACTATTGAGTTGGTTAAAATGAAGCTTACTTTTTCTACACAGGTTGATTATAATTATTTTGTGGAAGTTGATAGATTTTTTTCTTCTAACAATGTCATGCTGATTTTCGTTGGCATTGAAAAGATATAACGTTGGTCATAATCAAGTGATGTTTCATAAAATTTGATTCACATTCTGTTGGGACAATGTGATAATTTGGAAGAAATTAGAGAGAATAGAACGAGAGAATTGAGACGAGAATTAAGAGAAAGAGTTAATTGCATTCATCCACATGGGGCAAAGGTATTTATATACAAATGGGGGCTTGCTTCACTGCCAAGCGATCGTATATTAACTACCTAAGACAAATCAAAAAAAAACTATAACAAACTAACTAACTATTACTAGCTTCAGAAACTTTCTCAACTTCTGAAGCTCTGCAACTTCTGAGGCTCTGCTCAGCTTCTGAAGCTTTGTAACTTCTGAAGCTCTGCTCAGCTTCTGAAGCTCTGTAGCTTCTGAAGCTTCTCCAACTTCTGAAGCTCTGTAACTTCTGAAGCTCTGCTCAGCTTCTGAAGCTCTGTAGCTTCTGAAGCTTCTCCAACTTCTGAAGCTCTGTTTTCTCAAAAACATGACTTATTAATTCAACACACCTCCTAAGGCATGTTTTCCAAAGCATTCATTCCTATAAGCTTCTTCAGAGTGTCAAACCTTGCCTTTGCCATAGGTTTGGTTAGAATATCTGCAAGTTGAATCTCAGTATTGCAATATTCCATCTCAAGCTTATCTTTGTTCACTTGATCTCTCAAAAAGTGAAACCTCCTCTCAATGTGCTTACTTCTTCCATGACTAACTGGGTTGTTAGCCAAATCAATTGCTGACTTGTTGTCAACAAGTAGCTTCATCCTTGTTGTCTCTACTGCCTTCAATTCAGTGAGCAACATCTCAATCCAATTTGCTTGACAAGCTGCAAATGAAGCTGCCACATACTCAGCTTCACATGATGACAATGCCACTATCCCTTGCTTCTTAGAACACCAAGAGATTGGTGCATTACCTATCATGAACAGGTATCCTGCAGTACTCTTCCTGTCATCTTGATCTCCTCCCCAATCTGAATCTGAGTAACCATAAGCCATTAGCTTCTTGCTACTGTTCCTTTGGTTTGGAATTAAAATGCCATGATCAATGGTTCCTTTCACATATCTAAGGACCCTCTTTGCAGCAGTCAAGTGATTCATCCTTGGTTGATCCATAAATCTGCTCAGCAGACCAATACTATGACATAAATCAATTCTAGTATTGCACAAGTACCTCAATGATCCTATGATCTGTCTGTACAATGTTGAATCAACCAACTCATCCTCAGTATTCTTGCTCAGCTTCACACCTGTTTCCATAGGAGTAATTGCAGGGTTGCAATTGCTCATGTGAAACCTCTTCAATATGTCAATGACATATTTCTTCTGATGCAAGAAATAGCCTCTATCTGTTTTCACAAATTCCATGCCAAGGAAATATGATAGCTCTCCCATATCAGTCATCTCAAACTCCTTGATTATGTCTGCTTTGAATTTCTCTAGCACAGCTTTGTTTGATCTTGTGATCAACAAATCATCAACATACAGACACAGTATTATAATCTCATCATGACTTGAGCCTTTCACATATACTCCATGTTCTGATGTGCATCTAGTGAAACTCAAATTCAGCAGGAAGCTATCAATTCTCTTGTTCCAAGCTCTTGGAGCTTGTTTCAAACCATAGAGAGCTTTGTTCAACTTGTACACTTTCTGTTCTTGACCTTTAATCTCAAATCCTGGTGGCTGCTTCACATATACCTCTTCCTCTAATGGTCCATTCAAAAAGGCAGATTTCACATCAAGCTGGTGCATAGCCCATCCTTTGTAGGTAGCTACTGCAACAACTATCCTAATTGTCTCTAGCCTTGCCACAGGTGCAAACACTTCATTAAAGTCAAGTCCAGGCTTCTGAAGAAAACCCTTAGCTACTAACCTTGCTTTGTACTTAGCAATTTCACCACTTGGTTTCATCTTCAGCTTGAAAACCCATTTCACATCAATAGGTCTCTTGTTTACAGCTTTGTTCATCAATGTCCAGGTGTTATTCTTCTCAATTGACTTCAGCTCCTCTTTCATAGCATTCAACCAATTTGAATCTTTCAAAGCTTCACTTAGAGTCACTGGTTCCAACTCTGCAATCATTGCTTCATTGACCAGTTCTCCATCTTCAGTGATTGCTTGATCAGGAAACACATCATACTCATTCAACCTTATTGACTGTACCCTTTCTCTGGTTGATCTTCTCAACTGTTGATTAGGTGCAGCATTAGGTTGATCATTTTCAACTTCTATCTCCTCTTGATTTGTTTCCTCAAGCATGAGTCTTCTGTTGAGCATTGAGCCTTCAGCACTTGTGCCTTCAGTCCAATCCCAACCCTTTGATTCATCAAACCTGATATCTCTGCTAATCACAACTTTGTTATCTCTAGGTGAGTACAATTTGTAAGCACCAGTGGGATGATAACCTAACAATATCATTGTCTGACTTCTATCATCAAGTTTTCTTCTAACTTGATCAGGAACATGTTTGAAGCAAAGTGAGCCAAATATTCTAAAGTGACTAACACTTGGTTTCAAACCTGTCCAAGCTTCATGAGGAGTCTTGTCTTGTAACCTCTTTGTAGGACTTCTATTGATGATGTAAACTGCTGTAGAGACTGCTTCACCCCAAAACTTATGAGGCATATGCTTAGCTTTAAGCATACTTCTGGCCATGTTCATGATGCTTCTATTTTTCCTCTCAGCTACACCATTGTGTTGAGGGGTGTAGGGTGCAGTGACTTCATGCTCTATACCTTCATCTTCACAGAATTTTGCAAATTCATGTGAAGTGTATTCACCACCTCCATCAGTTCTCAATTTCTTAACACTAAATCCACTTTGATTTTCAACTAGTGTCTTAAATTTCTTGAACTTGGTAAATACATCACTTTTCTTTTCGATAAGGTAGAGCCAAACATGCCTAGTACAATCATCTATGAATGTCAGAAAATAGTTGTTGCCTCCAATGGATTTCACCTCAAATGGACCACACACATCTGAGTACACCATTCCTAGCTTCTGAGTTGATTTCATAGGTAATTCATTCTTGAATGAATTTCTGGCCTGCTTTGCTGCACAGCACTCTTCACACATTTTCCTTGGTGCTCTGATCTGAGGCAAGCCATGAACCATCTTCTTGGAATTCAACATGCTTAAACTTTTGAAGTTTAAGTGTCCAAACCTGTGGTGCCATATCCAATTCTCTTCTGAACTAGTGACTGAGGCTAAGCACTTGAAATCAATCACATTGATTTCAACCTTAAAGGTTCTATTGCTTGACAATGGAGCTCTTAGGATTAACCTACTTTTAGCATCATGAATCTTCAATTCTTTATTAGCCATTGTCACTGTATAATCCTTTTCAAGTAATTGACCAAGACTAATCAAATTACTTGTTATAGAAGGAACATACAATACCTCATTAATGAAGGATTCCTGACCATCTTTTCTCTGCACAAGAATTGTCCCCATACCTTCACTAGTGATCTGGCTGCTATTAGCAAACTTGATATTCCATCTCACTGAATAATCAAGCTTCAAGAACCACTTCTTGTTGCCAGTCATGTGATTGCTACAGCCAGTGTCAAGATACCACAAGTTGGATTTATCAGCATCAGTGTTTGTAATTGCCATGAGCAGGGAATCATCAGAGTCACTACCATTTCCCTTTGCCAATTGAGCTTCATCCTTGTCACTTCTCTCAACTTTCTTAGAGTGACACTCTCTAGCATAATGGCCAAGCTTCTGACAATTATAACACTTCACATCCTTCTTATCAATCTTTTTCTTTGAACCTTTCTTGTTACCTTTGCTAGACTCTGAATCTTTAAGGTTCTTGCCATCATTCTCTGAATCTTCTTTCTTTTTCTTGTTTTTCCCTTTGGAACCTTTTTGAAACTTTGCCTGCAAAGCTTGATCAATAGCTTTATTTGAGCTCCTCTGCTTGACTCTCAGTTCATGTGCCTCCAATGAGACTTGGAGCTCCTCTATCTTCATAGTGGCCAAATCCTTTGATTCTTCTATTGCTACTACTATGTGATCAAATTTCTCAGTCAAGGTTCTCAAAACCTTCTCAATCTTGGACCTCTCTGACAGAGCTTCACCATTTGACTTCATCAAATTAGTGATACTCAACATTCTTGAAAGATACTCAGCTATCGTTTCTTGATCATTCATCACCAACATTTCATATTGTCTCCTCAGAGCTTGCAGCTTGATACCCTTCAGTTTTTCATCACCTCCATAAATCTTTTTCAATGTATCCCAAGCACCTTTAGAAGACTCTTCCTCAATGATCTTCTCAAAGATATTAGGATCCACACACTGATGTATGATGAACAGACCTTTTGCATCCTTTTTCTTCAACTCGCGATGCAAGGCTCTTGCTGCTTCATCAGCATTTGCAGCCAAGTCTGGTACTCCATCATTAACAGTTTCAAGAACATCTTGAAACCTGAAAATGACCTTCATCTGCGCACACCAACGATCATAGTTTTCACCTTTGAAAACTGGAAGATTTGCAGGAAATTGTGATGAGGTTGTGCCATTGTTCGCCATTGTTTCTTGATCAAAGAATCAATGCAAAACATGAATCACAACCGGGCTCTGTTATACCAATTTGTTGGGACAATGTGATAATTTGGAAGAAATTAGAGAGAATAGAACGAGAGAATTGAGACGAGAATTAAGAAAAAGAGTTAATTGCATTCATCCACATGGGGCAAAGGTATTTATATACAAATGGGGGCTTGCTTCACTGCCAAGCGATCGTATATTAACTACCTAAGACAAATAAAAAAAAAACTATAACAAACTAACTAACTATTACTAGCTTCAGAAACTTTCTCAACTTCTGAAGCTCTGCAACTTCTGAGGCTCTGCTCAGCTTCTGAAGCTTTGTAACTTCTGAAGCTCTGCTCAGCTTCTGAAGCTCTGTAGCTTCTGAAGCTTCTCCAACTTCTGAAGCTCTGTAACTTCTGAAGCTCTGCTCAGCTTCTGAAGCTCTGTAGCTTCTGAAGCTTCTCCAACTTCTGAAGCTCTGTTTTCTCAAAAACATGACTTATTAATTCAACACATTCTTGTTTTCTTTTGCTACTAGTTTTTTTCCTTTTACTCTCGGTGCTTCAACAAGTTGAAATTTTTACAGATATTGAGTATGGCTTAAACAAATCAAAATATTAGATTCAAGTGAGAGAATTCAAGTTTACGATAGGGACGGTGCAAAACAATTCATAGTGACATGTCAGTGCATCAAAAGTTTACTCACAACAATACTATCTGATCTTACATTCATTTCTCTTGATGTTTGAAAAATGCAACTTCAAATCATTTTCAATTCGATGACTTATTGACACCATTATGGCAGGCCATATGAAAAAGAAATTACTCAAATAACTACTATACTAATGCATGTAGTATTTATTTGGATGACAACGAGCACATACTATGAACTTTTTGCATGCAAAGATTTGTACACCTAGGTACACAAGACCTATTACTTTCTTGGACGGTTGAGAAACAGGTGAGACTTAATATTTTTATCAGTATATCGATGTCTCATTTGTAAGACAAATTAATTTTGAACTTCAATTTAAAGTCCTTTGCAAGGGATCCATTTTGGCCAATTCTAGGGTGGGTAAATGGTATAAGTGTTCCATGGTGGGAAATCAATTTTCACTATTAGATTATAAAGGTGTACAATTGACCATAATAAAGTCTATACATCATACTCTATTCTCTTTCACTTATTGTTTTTGCAACAACACAACCCAATTTTTTTAAAATAAAAATATTTTAAAAATAATTTCTAGTAATTATATATAGATATTTTCCTACAAATATTAATGTTGTTTAAAGTTTATTATTGAAGATTGTAAGTCTTTCGGTACACATTAGTTTAAGTATTAGTACAAATATTAGTTTATTGCCTATTATTGATTATTTTAAATCTTTTGTTATACGTAAAATATTATTTTAAGTTATACAGTTTAATTTTATAATAATCAACTTTGACTTTGTTTGTCAAAAAATAATGAATAACTAATTCAATTTGTAATATGGAGTAAAATTAACAATTGAACTAGCATATAAATATAAATATAAAATTTGATATTTAGTTTTTCAAAGTAAGATAATATGGATAAAATTGGATTAGCATATCAAATAAATTATTAGTTAGTATAATTTTGGGTTTTATATATATATAGGGGAGCTATCAAATGAGAGCATTATTTATAATTATAATGAGAGATGAGAGGGTTAAGTCACAACCCTTGGATCAATCTTTACTGTGTTATCTAATTTTTAAAACTGCAGCGTATAATCTTTTCACCTTCATTTCCCTTATGGCTACCTCTTCTCTGCCTCTCGCCGTCTCGTCTCACACCTGTTGCTTTTGTGTTGTCTTCTTTACTTTTTCAGCTCTTGTGCAAGACAATTTTTTATGCATTGAGTTCAATTTAAAATTGAAAAAGAAAATCACACACAAAAGAAAAGGTAAAACATGAATCATCAAGTCTAACTTCGGATCTGAATTCACATGAAGGTAAAACTTGGAAAGGAGTTGTGGTGATGATATAGTATGATTTATCCATGGATAATTAGATAATGAGCCCAAAATTATTTCACAATAACATAAATTCAAGTAATCTACTTTCAGTTAAAATTCTAGTGCTCTGCACCCATGGCCATCTTCTAATTCTCACAATTGTATGATTAATAAATTACGATAAAAGAATATGTTGTTTTCTTTTTTGAAATAGAATCATGTTTTCAAGACTAGAAAACTTAGATTATGGGTTTTGATTTGTGAACTTTCAATTAATTTTCCCAATATAATTCTTAAGTGGAATCGGAGAAGTGTGAAAGAGAAGAAGCAAAGATTGTAAAATAAAAAAAAATTGCAGGGATAATTAATTTGCAACAAAAAGAAATTCGAATATGTTATCACTATGAAAAAATAAATTGTGAAGATTTAGAACAAAGGCATGGAGGAAGATGAAGGGGTGTGTGCGTGTATGCAGCGACGAAGAAGGGATCGGAGTGGGAATTGGGGCAAAACAGAATAAGAAAAGGTGCATTTGACATGTTTTAATCACAACCATTAATTTTGATCAAATGGTCAGGATTTAATCCTCTGATCCTCTTATTTAAAAACTCCTCTCACTTGAAAGTTCCCATATATATATATATATATATATTGTGGAACTAACATATACTTTTGGATTTCATATTTATATATCCGGAGATTTTCTTTTGCCACCTTATTCCTTTTCTCGCACGCCCAACAAATTTATAAAAATACCCCTTAGTTTTATAACGTCCACTACTTAGCGGAAGACTAAAAATGGAAACACGCAGGGCGCGAGAAGTCGGTAGGACGACAAAAAAATAATCTATTTTTCATGTTTCTGCAACAACACAGGCTGATCTGTACACATGGACGAGCATTGTGACACCAGTCCAAATTTTTTTATGAATAATTTCTTGTCACTCAGTATATATATATATATATATTGGTACAAATGTTAATGTGAATATTACTTTAGAGTTTATTATTGATGACTGTAAGTCTCTCTGTATACATATTACTTTAACTATTAGTGCAAATACTAGTTCATAGTCTATTATTTATGATTTTAAATATTTCGTTATATGTTAATGTTGGGCTGAATTTTAATTATAATTATTTAATAATTTAAATTGAGAGGTTGGTCCAGCAAAATGAAATGGAACGTCAAATAAACAGGTGTCCTTTAAGTTGTACAGCTGGAAGGTTTCATTAATGGTTCGGATCAAAAGAGCCATTTCGATTAACATTATCATGTAAGCTGCTTGTAATCGAAAGAAATGGAGGATTATGGGTTAAATGGGTTAGCCCAAGAAGTTCAAGTCAGGCCCAAGTTCGAAACGCGCCGAGAGCAGTTTATGGAAGTGGAGAACGTGGGGAATCGAAGACGCAATCGGGAGCGTCCAGATCATCTAGGCAGTTTATGCTTTTGTAAAGTATTTATAGGGGTCCGGGTTCCTTAGAAGGAATCGAGGTCGCAAAACTGTTTTCACATAGTTTTCTCTGAAAATTCTAAGTACTCAGCGTAGAAAGAAAGGAATTCCAAGAGAAACATATACGGTTTGTGAACCACTTTTATTGTATTCTGTCTTTATAATTTATGCAAGTTTGTTTACTGCAATTTCGTTTGATGTTGCATGAAGTTTGTTGTTTTTTGAGGCGATTCGAATCAATTTACTTTCTTTACTTTATTCGTTAAGCAAATCAAAAACACACGTGTTTGTTAACTTTTCGATGAACACTGAAACTTTTCACTAAAAAGCAAGCACAAATTGTCCTGAGATTTCTAGTTGATCTCGCAAGTTTAAAATATTCAAACTAGCGCTTGTTTACCAAAAACCACCGTAAACAGTTAAATATTATTTTAAGTTATATAATTTAATCTTATAATCATTAACTTTGATTTTATTTGCCAAAAAATAGTGGATAACTAATTGAATTAGTAATATTGGAAAAAATTAGTACTTGAACTAGCATATAAATATGAAACCCAAGTTTGTTTGTTTTTTCTTCCTTTTCTTTTTAATAATATGATAGAGTTTTAGCTTGTTTGTTGGGATAGTAAAGGGGTGCCAACATAGTTGGGATGTCTTTACATTTTCAACTGAGCTGTTCTCTTTGCTTATAAAAAAAAAATTTCACCCATATTATCTTACTTGAAAAAACTAAATATCAAATTTTATATTTATATGCTAGTTCAATTACTAATTTTACTCAATATTACAAATTCAATTAGTTATCCAATATTTTTTTATAAATAAAGTCAAAGTTGATTATTATAAAATTAAACTATATAACTTAAAATGATATTCTACGGATAACGAAAGATTTAAAATCATCAATAATAGACTATGAACTAATATTTATACTAATATTTAAACTAACAAGTGTACCGAGAGACTTACTGTCTTCAATAATAAACTTTAATCTACAATAATATTTACATTAATATTTGTAGGAAAATATCTATATATAATTACTAGAAATTATTTTTAAAATATTTTTATTTTAAAAAAATTGAGTTGTGTTGTTACAAAAACAAGAAGTAAAAGATAATAGAGTATGGTGTATAAACTTTATTATGGTTCATTGTACACCTTTGTAATCTAATGATGAAAATTGATCTCCCACCATGGAAGATCTATACTAATTACCCACCCTAGAATTGGCCACCCATTTTGCTCTTTCTATCTCTCTAGCTTAAGCTATCATGACATCACACTTAGCATTTCCTATGTCTGTTGGTGGTACTTAGAGTCATTATCGTTATGGTTGAGTGCAAATAGTCGTGTAGTGTTCTGACTTTATGATATGCCACACCACAATTTAGCACACGGATTCACCAACTTGATAGTTGAGCTCCCTTTTGTCAAACCATCGTCATTTGCAAGGCAAAAATATGGTTTTCTTTTTTATTAAAAAATGATGATTATTTATAGCAACAGTGATATTATTATGTGAATAAATGTTAAGCATAACCCCTTTTTTAAAAATTATTTTAAATTTAAATAAACTTTGTGAAATGAAGATGATTCAAAAATAAAGTTGATAAATTATCCTCACTGATTCATGATGCTGTTGACTCGTTCTGAAGAGCTTGGAGAGGAGAGGTGCTTCTGCGGACCAAAAACAATGGAAGATGTAAGCATGTACTGCAGTTATGGAGTTTGGCTACTGCGTCGTGGATGGATGGTGAGTGGTGACTATGACTCAAAACATGCTGTGATTCTCTGCTTCTACTGCTATACATCAGTGTAAAATAATCAGATCAAGAAGTTTTACAATAAGCGAATGATCGTCCAGACGTCCACGGCTATATAACTGACATTTTAACAAATACCATTTAATGCTGCAAGACCAACTAGCTAACTAATTTCACTGTTTTCCCCTTTTCTATCAAGACAAAATTATGAGTATGATTAGCTGTATTGTATTCTACAAACTACAAAGACATTGAAAGAACTAAGCCATTGTTTAATAGCAAATATTGCAAGTTCTAAAATTTGATTTGCTAATCTCTTGTGGAAAAATAAATAGGGATTCTGATATTTGCTAGTCTTTCTTTTGCCACTGGGCATGTTAACATATGCATGATCACAGAGGGTGTCACTTCAACGGCTCGCAAGTATTCAGCTTAAATACTCTATAATCCCTTGTGTTTAATGACAAGAGTCCATTCGATATTACCTAGATCCTAGATATGCTGGCCTAAAAGATTACAAGTGTAAAGCAAAAGAACACACTAGCACTGCAACTATACAATAAACTTGCAACACTGACCTTCAAAAATTAGCAAAGAATGAATGATAGAAGATAAATAACATTGTTAATATCCTAAGATTAACATCTAATCATCTAAGAAAACAGATGCATTGACATACTCTATGCACTCACAAATATACTGTGGGAGGAAGAGACTTATACAAAACTCAAACCATCAGCAACACCGACAAGTTGCAACATCCGAGCATGTGTATGGCCTTGACTTTTCCTCTATTTCTTGTGGTGTAGGTATTCGTTCTAAACCGAGTGAGCAGCAGAAGTTTTGTAAATTTCTACAAACTCCTTTACTGAAAGGATGCACCCTTTCTGGAATTCCCCTGCAGATTAACATAACGTGTTTAACATAGATATCCCGAAAACACAGACAACTAGCCATTCACCATCAACATACACATATAGCTGAAACATTAAAAGCAATGCAATAATCACAAAACAGAATTGCATTCCGTCAAAATGTTGTCTTTAGACAATTAGGTTAAAAATATGAAATAATACAAAAACATCAGGGGACTACTTATCTGACCTTAGATAAGGAATCCGTCTTCTCCTTACAAGTTCATAGGTCGTCTGATTTGTCACAATTAGATAACTGTAAAAAGACAAAAACAGTCATGCTATTACTGTGCAGAACCAGGATGCTTAACTATAAAGTCAACATTGTGGAGATAAAGCGCCAAAGTATAGAAGAGGAAGAACAACATTGATATTTATTTCACACCATATTGACAGAATGAACTGCTCTAATATTTAGATTAGAAGCAAATGGTAGCAAACTCGTTCAAGAATTTATAAACCAAAAGGCCATTCTGCTATACATCCCTTTTTAAAACACTTTGTACATTTTTCCTAGCCATTTCTTCTAAATATTGATTCTCAAAACCTCCCAAATACCATAAAATGGACTCTGAGAATCAAGATAACTGAATCTAAGTAAACTCCTTGAAAGTTAAAACAAATATTTTACACTCCAGAGATGAATCCATTTAGTCTTCATTAGATAAAATGCATGGTTTCTTGATTGTGCATCATATAGGTGATGGAATGAAAACATTCAAATACATAACACTAAAATATATAGAACACAAAAGCAGGAATGCTGGTCCCACAGATAGAGTAGTAATATTTGATACTTCACACACAAGGGTCAAAATCAAATAATGGTAGCACTTGTACTCCTGACATAGAATCCTCCCCCAATAAGAATTAAAAAAATAGAAAAATAAAAAATAAAAAAACTACAGAAGCAGAAGGAATTTTGAACAACGAAGAATTTGATAGGTTTGAAAAGAGACCTCCTATTCGCAAGGTCTATCCAAGAAAGGGAACCAGAGAAACAATTGAAAGGAGACCTCCTATCCGGAAGGTGTATCAGACGAAGGGAAGCAGAGAAACAAGGGATCAAAACCCCATAAATCCTTCTAACAGAGTAACTAACTACAGTTAAGTGGTTATCGTTAGGGAGAAGGACAATATAAGGCAAAAGTAAGGTGAGAGAGCTGGCACTCGGATGATCAGGCAAGAAGGACAATATAAGGCAAGTTAGTCCAGATCTCCCAAAAATGCTGGCATTCTTTCATTCATTAAAATTCTGACGGAAGGTAGCTCTGGACCCCAATGGCGTGGGTTGGGATTGGGGTTAATTCAATAAAAGATTTATTCGTTCTACTTAATCTCTGATTCAGTTTCTATTAGAATTGTACAAAAACTGTATAAGTATCTTACAGGTAAGGAACAGAAGCAAATACATATAAATGCAACCTGATGCAAGATACATTTTATAGCATAAATAATTACAAGCATTACCTATGAAATATCAGTAGGAGAAGCAGAAAGATAAGGCAAATGGACAGAGTGATCAAGAGTAGTATCATGATTGCATCCTGCCACCTGACAGCCAAAAAGTTGAGCATCGAATTTCAGATTACAAAATATACAGATAGAAGGATGATTGAACTTTCTTCCTTTGGATTATGGAAGAATTCATAATAAAGTACACGAGGAATGCTAGCAACATGCACTATAAAAGTATCATTAGGTGAATTTCATGTGAGTCTCACTAAATATAAAGCCCTGGTTATCTAGTAGACCAACACGAAACTCAACCAATAACAAAAAATATGATAATAAGGATAATACGGAGAGCATGTTCCTATTAGAACAGAAAAAGTCTACAATCATCACCAATATTAATTTATCTGATTTTTATCCCTAACGGCCACCAGCTGAAGCCAGTAACATTACCTTGGTGATTGGTGTCAAGGAAGCACCCTCTACACTCACGAGGGTATGACTACAGATCCCCCCACCCAAACCCCTGATAAACATGTCAACTTTCTGAAGGGGGGATTTGACTAATAAAGATTTTCCATCATTTTAGTTTTAGTGAGTCTATGAGTTTCAACATTCATCCTAAATCATTCAAAAGAAATCATACCAAACACTTGTAATGTGAGCCTTCAGGTGTGAAATATAAAAGAAGCCGGTCCAGATGCACAATGCCGTCTCTTCACAGAGGTACCACCTATGGTATTTTGAAAGAAATGAGGAAATTTTGTAGTAAAAGATATATATTTATATGAAGATACAAAGGAACTGATAAAATTAGTATCTGACAAATTATTGTTACATGGAGAACATAAACTAAAATTCCCGTTCATCATTTCTACAAGTGTTCAAGTAAAGCTGTTATGCAGTACATTAAGGTGATTTCACTCACATAAATATATATATATATATATATATATATATATATATATATATATATATATATATATATATATATATATATATTGTTGTGAATTCGATTAAACCACACCAATGAAAACTTAAACTAATGTGAGGCAAAACAATTAAGCAACCAAACAGCAACAATGGTCCAGGCAATTATAATCAATCAAAAGCTAAACTACCAAAAGCAATAAATAACACAATGAAAATTTGTTTACCCAGTTCGGTGTTAACGAACCTAATCTGGGGGAGAGAGCTCTCCGTTCCTTATCAAACTTCTTCCTTCTTGATTACAATGAGATGAGTTGCAAGAAATTAGTGTTTCCCTAATTTCTACCCTTTTTCCCAAATCTCTTCCCGTGACCAAGAGATTTCAATGACAAGTGTTTCATAGGTGTTACAATGGTTACCCCAACCCTAGAGATGACCCAAGAGAAGCCCTCTAACACTCTAGCCTTGATGTTGGTAAAACCCCCATTGAAAACCTAATTTTCCCTTTCCTTCTCCTCTCTCTCGGCTGCAGAAAAACAGAGTATATATATACTCTCGCGCGCGCCTTCCCCACGCCTGGGCGCCATCGACCGAACGCACAGGCCAAACGGGCCTCCTCTGGGCGCGGCTGCGCCACCCCTGCGCCAGGCCTGTTTTTCACCATTTTCTGCACCTTGTTTCATGTAATTTCAAGGCAATCTTCAACAATCTCCACCTCACCCTCTTTGAACCCCGAAGTGAACCGCTTCGTACTCTCAAAGAAACGCTTGCCTCCAATTGTCCTTGGAATTTTAGGACAATTCTACAAGCTTCACCACACCCTCTTCAGACCCCGGATTGTTCATGTCCGTACTCCTGAAGAATTGCTTGCCTTTCAACTTAACCTTGGAATTTTAGCTTAGTTCCACAAGCTACAACATCGGACTTTCTTGTATCCTAGAGCTAGTTGAAGGTGGAGTTGTTCACTTCATTCCTGCTAGAAGGGCTTCGTATTCAGCCTGGTTGTTACTTGCTTTAAAGGCGAACCTTAGAGATTGTTCTATGAGTACTCCATCAGGTCCTTCTAGAACTACTCCTGCTCCACTTCCTTTTAGGTTAGACGCACCGTCTACTGAAAGTGTCCAAGGTTTCTCGCTGTTTTCTTTAGGCGGGGTTGATAATTCCAGTATAAAATCCGTCAGAATTTGCGATTTTATTGCGCCTCTAGGGGAAAAGGTTATGTCAAACTCTGACAATTCCACTGCCCATGCAACCATTCTCCCTACTAGGTCAGGCTTCCTTAGGACTTTCTTTATGGGATAGTCCGTCTTAACCACTATCTTGTGACTCTGAAAGTACTGCCTTAACTTCCTCGCAGTGATGACGACGGCCAAGGACAGTTTCTCTATCTTTTGGTATTTTGCTTCAGCACCTTTGAACGTTCTGCTTACAAAATATATTGGCTTCTCTACGCCCTTGATTTCTTGCACCAATGCTGAACTAAGGGCGTTGTCTGAAACTGCCAGGTATAAGTATAAGATGTTACCTTTCTGAGGGCGAGTTAATATTGGTGGTGACGCCAAAAAACTCTTAAGCTTTAGAAAAGCCTCTTCGCACTGAGGAGTCCATATGAATCTTTCACTCTTTCTTAGGGTCGAGAAAAAGTGAAATGCTTTCTCTCCAGAACAAGATAAAAATCTTGACAAGGCTGCGATTCTTCCTGCTAGCTGTTGGACTTCCTTTACTGTAGTTGGACTTCTCATGTCAATTATAGCTTGGCATTGGTCCGGGTTAGCTTCTATTCCTCTGTTTGTGAGCATGAAGCCCAAAAATTTTCCTGACTGAACTCCAAAAGAACACTTCGCTTGGTTCAATCTCATATTGTATTTTCTTACCGAGGCGAGGATATCGCCTAGATCTTTGTCGTGTTCGCCATCTTTCGTTGTTTTGACTATCATGTCGTCTATGACTTCTCATGTCAATTACGTCTGCGTTTTTTAGGCCAAACAGCATAACATTGTAAAAGTAATTGCAGGTGTTAGTCATGAAGGCAATGTGAGGCGCGTCTGCAGGATTCATCTTTATTTGGTTGTATCCCGAGTATGCATCCATAAAGCTTAACATTTTGTATCCGGAGGCTCCATCAATAAGTCTGTCTATATTAGGCAAGGGATATGGATCTTTTGGGCAGGCTTTGTTTAAATCTGTAAAATCCACGCACATCCTCCACTTGTCGTTTGCCTTCTTCACCATTACTACGTTCGCCAACCATGACGGATACTTTATTTCTTCAATGAAGCCTGCTGCTTTCAGTTTTTCCACTTCTTCATCTACTGCTATCCTCCTTTCTTCTCCAATCTTCCTCTTTCTTTGTGAGACCGGTTTGACATTGGGCGCGATGGATAACTTGTGCGTTATCACGCTTTCGTCTATTCCGGGCATATCAGATGGCTTCCATGCAAATAGGTCTATGTTATTTTTTAACATAGCTACGACCTTTTCTCTCTTCTGGTTTCAAAGTGGTTCCTATGTTGGTTACCTGGTGTGGCATATCGCCAATTTGGACTTGCTCTAATTCTTCAATGGGGCTTATTCTTCTTTCTGTTAAATCTTCCCTTGGATCAAGGTCTAGGGGCGAGATCATGTTGACTCCGCCTCCTTTTTTGGGTGACGCCATTGATTCCGCCTTGGGGTTTTGTCTGTGTTTGGTTTTCAGGCTAGATTCGTAGCATATCCTCGCCAGCTTTTGGTCTCCTCTGATGGTTCCTACTCTTCCGTTGTCCAAAGGATATTTGATGGACAAATAGAGGGTTGACAGTGCCGCCTCAAGTGTGTTGAAGGCTGGCCTTCCAATGATGATGTTGTATGAAGTGAATGGGGTTTTGACTACTAAATATCTTACTTTGATAGTCTTGGCGTTCTCTTATTCTCCAAACGTGGTTAGGAGGGTAGTGTAGCCCATAACTTCTACTTGCTCGCCGGCGAAGCCTACCAACGTGCCGTTGTAGGGTAATAGGTATTCATCTGACAATTGCATTGCCTTAAAGGCTTCCCAATACATTATGTCCGCTGAACTTCCTGAGTCTATTAACACTCTTTTGACATCACAGTTTAATATCTGTACTTGTATCACAAGAGGGTCGTCATCGTGTGGCATGACTTCCCTTTTGTCTTCTTTGGTGAATGACAGATCAAGGATGGACGTCACCTCTGTGTGACCTATGAATTTCTCATTTTGCTCCATTCTCCTAACATAACGCTTTCTCGCACTTGAGGATTCTCCTCCTCCTGCAAATCCGCCCGCAATGGTGTTGACGGAGATTCTCTTGCCTTTTCATGGATCTTCTCCTTCAGAACGGTCCTTTATTTGATTATGTTGTACCTTCGGGACAACCACCTTCCCAGCCGCGGCGTCCTCTATAAACTTCCTCAGGTGACCGCTCTTTATCAGTTCTTCGATTAAATCCCTTAGCCTGAAACATTTCTCAGTGTCATGACCTCTGCATCTGTGATAAGCACACCAGGCATTGGGGTTTAACCCCATAGTGTGCTCCTTGTACCTTGGTGGGGGTAGTCTCCCTAATCCTGTTTGCAGGATTTCTTCCATGATGTAGACTCGGGCACGGTTTAGTGGTGTGTATTCCTTCCTTTCTTCTTGAAAGTGTCTTTGTGGTTGGTAAGGTTTCCTATGACGGTCAATTCTGTGATGATTAGGGACCGGGCGTCTGTGGTGATGATAAAATTCGCCTTGACTGTTACTTTTGTTGACCGGGCCTCTTTCTCTGGCGTCTCTCATTCTCTTTTCGGCGTTACTCTCTTCGCCTTTTATGTATCCTTCCGCTCTTCTTGTGACTTCCTGCATGGATGTGGCCGGCTTTTGTGCCAGGGATTCGTTGAAATGACCTGCCTTGAGACCATGATGGAAGGCTGAGACGAACATTTCCTGGTTTGGATTGCTCACTTTGCTTGTGGATTCGCAGAATCTCGCCAGATATTCTCTCAGAGATTCGTTGTAGTTTTGTCTTAATGAGAACAAACTTGTCGCCGTCACCTTGATGTGCTTGGAGTCGGCAAATTGTTGTGTGACTTTTTGCTGAAAATCTGCCCAACTTTGAATGGAATTCTTGGGTAGGTTCATATACCATCTTAGTGCTGCTTCTTTCAGCGTACCTGAGAGGAGTTTGCACTTCAAGTGATCCGCTGCGCCGATGATGGCGGTTTTAGTTCCTACCGCCATTAGGTGTTCTGTGTTTTCCCGTCAAAGTCTGGGAGATGGGGTGTTCTGAAATTGTCTGGTACTCTCGCATCCCAGAGGTTTTGGGCAAGTGGTTGGGAGTTGGTGATGTTGGTTTCTTCGGTTTCATCAACTCTGTTTGCTTTTTTTTTTATCGATCTTTTGAACCTCGGCTTGCAGGCGACGTAATTGTGCCACTGCATCTGTCAAGGTTATGTTGTTGTTTTGATTGTTTTGGTTGTTTTGGTTGTCATTTGTTGGTTGTCCTCCTGCCATTTTCTTGAGGAAGACTTCGAATTTCATCTGGTTTTAGTGGTAGGCTGGGAATCGTTTTACCGCAGCCCCACGGTGGGCGCCAAAATGTTATGGTAAAAATAATAGGGGGGTGGTCCAAGTATATTAATGAGCAATAATGATACTTAGGATCTTTATTTACCAAAAAGTTGAACCCTTTACAATGAGTTTTTCTCCTCTATTTATAGAGGAAGAGTATGATCGGAAAATATCTAAAACTACCCCACTCCTCTCTAATGGAGGTCGTGGGTGGTTTTCACCGTGTCACATGGGCAGTTATGGGCGATTTTTCTTCTCCTCCGCGCTTTTGTGGTGGTAGTGGGCGGTTACTGCTGATGGGCGACGTAATCATAACATGAGGGCGTCGCCCTCAATCTTCTGAGTCTCGCCCTCGCCTTGTCTTTCCCGCCAAGCATCTATTTGAATTGTTTGGGCCAATTGTTGGGTCATTGAGTTATTGGGCCTATAATATTTTGTCCGGTACACCTAGTAAACCTCGTTCACTAGTTCAACTAAACCCATGTCACTAACAAGTCCACCCGAAGCTTCACACAACTCAACCACATCATGAGAATTTCCACTAGTAACAAAATGTATGACCACATTAAGGTTAGGAATATACCTCAAATCATGAGAAAGAACCTCACCATACCTTGAACCTTGCAAGCTTTCCCGTCTTCAAAGTGAACAACTCCACCTTCAACTAGCTCTAGGATTTTCACGGTATTCATTCTTCAAACCACATGTGATAGGAGCATCCAAAGTACATGACTCAAAGCTCCACCGATTCCCAACTTCCACTAGCATCTTCACGTTCTCATGACACCGTTGTTGTTTCAAAAATGACCCGAGTATTATTCCACCGCCTCTCCAGGCCGAAGTCGAGTATTCTTACCACCTCCTCTCCAGGCCGATTCTCTTCGCAATCTCCTTTAGCTTTTCATCTTCGAGGCACCGGATAACCACACTCCATGTTTTATCCATCATCCCGAACATTATTATTGCTTCCATCTTCACTTCCCACAATTCAAAATTGTTTCCGGAAAGTCTCAAACATGGTGCCTTAATTTGTTTAAACCCTTTGCCCCACGGTGGGCGCCAATTGTTGTGAATTCGATTAAACCACACCAATGAAAACTTAAACTAGTGTGAGGCAAAACAATTAAACAACCAAACAGCAACAATGGTTCAAGCAATTATAATCAATCAAAAGCTAAACTATCAAAAGCAATAAAGAACACAATGAAAATTTGTTTCCTAGGTGTTACAATGGTTACCCCAATCCTAGAGATGACCCAAGAGAAGCCCTCTAACACTCTAGCCTTGATGTTGGTAAAACTCCCCATTGAAACCCTAATTTTCCCTTTCCTTCTCCTCTCTCTCGGCTGCAGAAAAACAGAGTATATATATACTCAGCGCGCGCGCCTGGGCGCCATCGACCGAATGCACAGGCCAAACGGGCCTCCTCTGGGCGCGGCTGCGCCAGGCCTGTTTTTCACCATTTTCTGCACCTTGTTTCATGTAATTTCAAGGCAATCTTTAACATATATATATATATATATATATATATATATATATATATATATATATATATATATATATATATATATATATGTATGTATGTTGCTTAAAACCATCTATAAATATTAATCCAGATAGTACTTAGGTAGGACATATAACTCAATGGGAAAATAAAAGCACATGTGATGTAGGAATAAAATAAATTAATAGTGCAAGGATAACATGCTCAAGTCAATTTTCTAAGTCGGATTCTAAGTTTATCAAAATTATTTCTATTTTTGTAAAGCAAATGAATAGTGATGCATATTGCAACTAGAAAATTATGAATCATGAAACAAACAAAGACATTCTACTGATAATTTGTGATGAACAATTGCATTTCCAGGACACTTATACTTCACTAGTAGAAATTAATAAATATATCATCAAGCTAATATTACATTTTTGGTAAAAATGAAATTTCATCTCAACATTGTTAACTCACCAAAATTGACAATGATTACCCTGGCCAATGCAATTTCCAAGCCAAACACAGTGATGATCAAACTGAAGAACACATTTGTCGCAATCATGACAATGCTTTGCCCGTGGAGGCTGCATAATGGTCATCAACAAAATAAAAATAATTCAGCATCAAAATCAAGAAGATAAATTATTAGAACACAAAAGATAGTGGCAAAAGGAGACGTGTCCAGTATTCCTGGTACAAAAAAAAACTCCTAATGTGCTGAAAGTAATATGTACTGTAACATAGGAAAAAGGCAATTTGTATAGTTAAGCACAATACATCATTTAGATTTTGATGGAAATATTGCTTTCTCGTGCTTATGGCATACAATTCAGCATGACAAATTCATTCTAGAATTTTTACTGAAATTAAACAATTACTTTTGGTTGAAATCGAAACTCACAACACAAAACTAAGTATTGACATCATGCCTTCTTTCTCTTAAAAGAAAGGCAGGATAAATTTACATCAAAAAACCAATACACAAAAACGGTTGTACAGATACAAGATAAGAAATAGCAATTGGGAAAGTTCAGCAAAATTGTTTATAATCTGATGACCATGCTTAACTATTCAATAAAGATACTTTAAGACATGACAAGGTATTCTTATTGTAGAATAATATGTCTGAATGTCGTGTTATAAGCGCACACATGGCTCTTATTTACAATCACATATATATTAGGGTATAGAAGGATCAATCATAATTACATAAGAATAAATCAAATCCCTAATTTCAAGTAACTGCTACTTATAATTGATTATGGTGAGTACTAAAACCATCAAACAAATGCCACACTATCACTGAAATATACATTGAAGCAATAAAAAATAAATGACTTATAAATATCATGACATAATACAAATTAAACTACGTATCGCTATCTGTAATACCTGCTCCACACTGCAGTAACTGCAAGTCCATGTTCTGCAAGGAAACAGTAATTCGTAAAAAATTAATCAACAGTATATGGAATCAAAGATCTTTTAGATGGATATCTACCTAACTGTTGATCCAGGAGGATACAACTCAGCCACCAACTTTGACCAATATGTTGCATTACTTCCTGCAACATTTTTTCCAGTCTGATTTCCCTCGATGGAAATTATGAAGCTCCCATTTTTGCTTGAAGCTGGTTGACTTTGCTTAAGCATTCAGAAATTGAATGTAAATAGTTAGATCAGAACCAAACCATAAATTTACTTCACATGCTATCAGATTCTTATTTTTAATGATAAATTTTAAAATGGGGAAAGGATGGTTTCTTACTTTGATGTTTCTGGTGTCTTTGTGTGTACTACATTTCTCTTGTTAACCTCCTTCATGGCTTCAATGACATAACTGTACATTAGAAAGTAGCAAAGGAAAATAAATCACATGATCAGAAAGATATAAACAAATTTCACCGTAAGGATTTCAAAAAACACCATTCCTCATCAGTCATCACAATCAGTATTCATTTAACCATAAGGAAATAAATTGTCTAATTACCCTGGATTGGAAACCGATGTAGCAAAGTATTGTACTAAAGTAACAAAAAACAGCAGCAAGTATAAAGCAGTGTACCTGAAACAAAATCAAGTAAGAAAATAGAAGGTAAGACAATTAAGCAATTATCTAAAACTGCTTGGAACCACTATATCATACATTCATAATATTATATTGAACTAACTTTACCCAAAACATATATACTATACTCCCTCCTGTCACTATTATAAGCAAAAAAAATCACTATTTAGGTTCATTAGAAAACTGATGTATTTGGCCACTATTATAGACCAAATACATCAATTTTTCAATGAACCTAAAAAGTGGTTTTTTGCTTATGATAGTGACCGGAAAGAGTGTTAATTAGAATTTTACTTTGTTTCTAAAGATTGATCTATAAGTGATAGATTTTATTCATACTCCAGCACACTGCTCATATTACTTGACGGATGCGAGGAAAGAATATGTTGCAATATGTCCTTCACAAAAGGATCATCGTGATTAGTTTCTTCAAGAGACACAACAAGCAACTAACAGATGCATTATAGACATAATCTTCATTGCATCACTTGTATAGTTGTCAGAATTAGATATACTCCTATAAAAATTTGATTGTACTCCTTCCGTTTCAAAATCAGTGTCACTTTAGAAAGAAAAAAAATTGTTTCAAAGTGAATGTCATTTACAATTTTCAAGGTAGAATTATTATTTGGGTCATGCTAACTAATGCCCCTAGGACATTAATTAAGGAAAACAAAAAAAGTAAATATCACATTGGAACAAACATTTTTTATATTTATAAAATGTAGAATACACAAGTTCCAAGACTTGTTTACCATATTTAGTTCCTTAACTATTTCCCCTGACATTTTCCTATTTTACTTCTAATTATACCATCTAATTAATTGAGTGTACACTACTTCGAAAGCATTACACCAATAATAAATAAGATTAGTTTAGCTAACTAATCTTTGTTTTAAATAATTAAAGTCTTTATGACCCTTAGTTCTAAGACCCTTAAACGATATTCATTTTGAAACTGATGGAGTATTTAAGAATTCATTGCACATCAGTTACACTAAGGTGAATTTTGGATTGATTTCTTGTTTACAAGAACTTATATTTATTACTTGTAAGCTTATGGATATTCATGGACAAATTAAATGAGTTTCTGAACAAAATTTAGATAACTAATTTCAATTTTATTTTTTTTGCAATAATGCTTAATTTCAACTTATACTAGAAGCTTTTGTCAAAAAAAAACACTTATACTTGAAGTTACTGTTGTACAAAAACTCCAAGATTTTTCTAAATATTTCCTTTTTCACACCTGTTTCCACTAAACTGCAACCTAATCAACAAAATCCAGAAAACGCCACTTCAATTTTACCAAAAAATTGGCAAAGTACTGTGTTCTACTTCTATCATATATAAGTATAACACACAATGATGTAAACGAAAACCTACCACGGTTCTTTCTTAGTCTTCTCAATCAAATCTCCATCAAATAAGAAGAGAACACCGGCATAAATCAGATGAACCAACAACAAAACCAGCTTCAAACACGTCGTAGACCTTCGAGCTAAAATCCGAATTCCAAAATTCAGCAAACAAATAATCGATTACACAAGAAAAACGAAATCGATACTACTCGTTCACAGCATTCAAAATTCAGCATATGCAAAATCGAATCAAACAGAAATTCAACAGTAAAAACGATAAATCGAGTATTAAATCAACTAAATAGGTAACAAAACAGAGTATAAAAGAAGAATGATCGAAACGAACCAGGATCAGCGAGGCAAGGAAAAATACGGCAGCATAGATCCATAGGTTGATCAAAAAAGGAAGTTGAAGGACGACATATATTGAGGATCGTCATCGACGGAAAGAGGAAAAGATTCGCATCGGAGATGCGAATTCGTTTGTTTGTTAGTTTCCCGGGAAAATGAAACAAAATTTTCTCGAGAAAAAACGAATGAGTCTAAGTTGATAACCACAGGTGTCGAAGAAAGCGAAAGTGGTGAAGTGTTTGTAACTAAAAGTTGAGAGAAAGTGGGTGCGTAGTGCGCATCCTGCGTGTTGTTTAGTGCAATCTATCGGTCTTTATTTCCAGAATGATTGATGATGAGATGATGAGATGGATGAAGCTGGTGTAAGACTGTTAGTTGTTGTTATTTTAATTTTAACCTTTTTTTTATTGATATAAAGTTATTATTTTACCTTATTTTAATTGATATAAACTTTACAAAGTTGTTATTTTACCTTATGAATGAATAAAAAAATGGGAATTTTAATTTTTTAAATGGTGAAGTATGATTAATTTGATTTTTAAATTTGTTCAAAATAGTAATTTAAACCTTAAATTAAGAAAAATCAATGTTAAGAAGATATAAAATAAAATGAGATTAAGAAGATATATAAAATAAGACATAAAGTTTGTTTTGTGACTGATAAGATGGGAAAGTTAAGAAATGAATTGATAAAAATATTTGTCAGACTAAAATGTTTTATTTACTCTTCACCTAATTGATAAATTGAAGATTAAGGTGGTCGTAAGTAATTTCCAATAAATAATATTATATTATAGTTAAAATCTATTAAAGGAACATTTATGTTAGTACTTTTTTTGATTTTTTTAAACTGTATTATACTTTCTTTTTTTCGTGAAGTATTTATAGAATGGAGGGTAAAATACGTCTCCATCCCCAAATCTCTTTCGGGGAAACTTTATTCTCTATCTCAATTTTCACAAAAAAAAAAAAAAAAAAAAAAAAAAAAAAAAAATTCATTTTCGAATCTCCAAACAATACAATACCCACAAGAATCTTCATTTCGGATGAAATTAACATCTAAATGTATAAAAATTATTGTATCTCATAAGAACCTAAAAAGCCCACAGCCTCATGCTAAAAACTATAGGAAAATTATTTTTGTGGTTAGTTAACTTAATTTTAGGCAAAAGTGTGGTTCTTTATTTTTATTTTTGTTTTCATTTAACATTTTGGATGTCAATAGTTAAATAAGTTTTTTAATCATTCTAAATATACCAAATTTTATTTTTAATCTACTAAAAATTTCTTCAAACTTTAATCTTTTTAAATATTTTGTTTTCAATTTTAGTCCTACTATTTTATGAAATTTCACGTAACATATTCTTAAGACCTTTTTTTATGAAATTTATGTGATTCGAAGTAAGCAACCATCGAAAAGCTTTTTAAATTAGTCCATCTAAATTGACACCATTGAAACCTTAGAGGATAAAGTTCCATATATTTTATTTTATTTTTTGGCCAAGTAGCCTAGTGGCTAGAAATTCCATGGATAAGTGGGATAACCGGTTCGAACTCCGGCCCCCTGCATATATAATGCAATGTCCTACCAACTGAGATAAGCTCACATGACAAAAAGTGTCATATATTAACTTGGGTAAAAGTTCATCATTGATGTATTTTACGTATAAAAATTATGTGTTGTTTATTTTTCCATTAAATTTGAATAATGTATTTAATTTTCATGTTCATGATTGTAGCCTTGAATGGATCCATTTGAGCTAATTATCTTACTCTTTGTGGTCTGTGCTGTTACTAAATCCACAATTTTGGCAAATAGATTAAGTGTGTATCGGAGGAACAGTCGGCTTTTGTTGAAGGTTGGTCTATCTTAGTCAATGCTCTAATAGCCATTGAAGTTATCCATGCCCTTAAAAGAAACACACAAGGTAGGAAAGGAGAACTGCCCTCAAAATTGATATAAGTAAAGTCTATGATCAAGTTGATTGGGACTTTTTAAAGGGGTATGCTTGAGAGATCGGGGTTTGCTAATAAGTGAATTCACTGGATGATGGTATGTGTTAGTTTAGTCAATTAAGTATTGGTGAATTACGAAAGAGTTTGTCCTAACTATCCAGGGAGAGGGCTAAGGCAGGGGATCCTTTCTCTCCTTATCTTTTTATCCTTGTGACCAAAGGTTTTACAACTTTGATAAAAAAAATTGGTGGCCAAAGGAAAACTACATGGTGTGAAGATATGCAGAGAGGCATCGGTGGTGTCCCACCTTCTTTTTGCTGATAATTGTTTATTGTTTTGCAGGTCAACATTAGATGAAACAAATCACTTGATGCAACTACTTAAGACCAATGAAGAAGCGTCCAACCAATCAATTTGACAAAGTTGATGGTCTTTTTTAGTAGAAATTCAAGCTTGGCAGCACAAGAAGATCTTTCAAGAATTATGGGACTGAAGCATGTGATTGGAACCAGTAGCTACTTGGGCCTACCTTCCATGATAGACCGGAAAAACAAAGACGTATTCGCCTACATAAAGGATAGGGTTTGGAAGCGGATAAACTCTTGGAGAGAAAGAGCTTTATCTAAAGCGAGGAAGGAGGATATGATAAAATCCATATTACAAGCAATTCCATCGTATGTTATGAGTGTCAATCTTCTTCCAGAGACGACCATTAAAGAAATTAAAAGAATGAAGAATTCGTTTTGGTGGGGAGGTGGAATGCATAATCAAGGGATCAAGTGGCTAGCTTGGGTTCAAATGACTTATCCGAAGGCTCTTGGACGAATGGGATTTAGAAACTTGCTTTCTTTTAATTTGGCAATGATAGCAAAACAAGGCTAGAACACTATGACAAAATCACACACTCTAGTAGCCAAGTTATACAAAGCAAGGTATTTCTAAAATTCATCTCTTTTTGATTCCCAAATTGGCATAATCCTAGCCAGGGACGGATCCAGACATAAAACTCTAGTGTGGCCAAAATTTTAAAGAAAAAAATAATTAAATTATACTAAAAAAAATATTATATTATTAAATGTAATACATTTATAATGAAACTGTCAACTATCCATTATTTGAAAATGAGCTAAAATAATATCATTATCAATTATTCCAAAAACATCTCTTTTTATATAAGTTACAAGATGATATTTTAACCAATGATCCCTCATTTTGTTACATAGCGGATCATTCACTAAATTTATAGCTGAAAAAACACATTTTACGCTTGCAATTGCTATCGACAAGACTGAAGCTAACTTCAAGACTAAGGTATCGTTTGGCTTGACTTTTTTAGGTCTTACAAGTTATCTAAAAGCTAAAAGTTTAAATAAGAGTTTCTTAAAAAAAAAACTATATTTGTTTTATAATTATTTTTTTTTGCTTAAAAATCGTTTATCTATGTATTTTACTCATAAAAATTAAGCAATTTTTTCTAACAAGAACTTATTATAAATTGGTTTGGCCTAACTTCTCCTTTTATTGGGTAAAAGAAATTTTAGATAATCTAGGACAAACGATATCTAAGGTATCGTTTGACCTGACTTTTTTAGGTCTTAGAAACTATCTGAAAGATAAATGAAAATAAAAGATTTTAGAAAGAAAGAAAAAACCAAAGTTGTTTCGTAATTGTTGTTTTTATTAACTTTAAAAGTCTTTTATTTATGTAATTTACTCATAAAAATTAAGCAAGTTTTTTCTATCAATAAGACAAATGGTACTTAAATATATATATATATATATATATATATATATATATATATATATATATATATATATATATATATATATATATATATATATATATATATATATATATATATATTTTTTTTTTTTTTTATTATAAAAAAAAATCTTAAAAATCAGTGTGGCCAAGGCCACAACATCAATCTGTCCCTGATCCTAGCTATGTTTGACGGGGTATTTGGAAAGCACGCCATATTCTAATGAATGGTTTTAGGTGGATTATTGGTTGGAAGTGGCACTAATATAAAAGTTATGAGTGGTCCAAGGTTGAGAGAGAAAGAAGGAGCTTGGATTCCATCGCCGCAAGTGCAAGATGTGCATAATATTTGTGTTAATGAACTTATGCTACCTAATGTGAAACAATGGGATAAAGATAAAATTGATTCTTTATTTTCAAGGGATGTTGCTAATCGCATTTTTGATATTCCATTGTTTGATTTGATTGAGAAAGATAAGTTACTTTGGTTTTATAGATGTTACTAAATGGGTGGAGAGTCCGGCTGATAATGAACATTGGAAGAGCATTTGGAAAATCTACGCCCCACCGAAAGCAAAAAAACATCTTCTTTGGAGGCCTGGGGCAGTCCCTAAAATGTTGGGTGTCATGTGCAAATTATAATTTTGGTGCTATTTTTTTATAAGTCGTATAGAAATGCATAATGTGAACAAAAAGTTAAAAATTATACTTTCAATTGTTATAATTCCTCTAATAACTTTTAATTTTTAAAATAGATTTTACTATCAAAATCATAAGAGTGTAAGTCTAGTTTAAAATTTAGTTATAATATTTATTTTATCACTCGGAAGCACGCATGCACATACTCTCGTACTAACTAAAAAAATTGGTGCCCCTAAAATTTTGGTGCCCTGTGCGGTCGCTCCTCTCGAACACCCTCAGAAACCCTCCTGATATTATGATAGCACTCACATCCATATCACAAGTATTGGTGGTATAAATGAGTTTCCTTCAATATATTATATTACTTCATATTTTTCAAGTATTTAAACCACTCGACTATATTTTTTAAATATTCACACCACTCCTTCAAAACTCTAACATGAGTCCCACGAAATTCACAATATATTTTAAATTTATATTTTATATTAACACATAAGATGTGAAGAATATGGTTTTGATCTAAAAAACTTTTGAAAAAGAAAGTGAACGATAAGATTTATGTAAAAATCATGGGTTCATAAATTGGCCTGTCATCCTTTTATATATAATTACAAATTTTATCACTTTTAAATTATAACTTGTTCCATAAAAAAAGAAAAAGAAAAAAATCAATTACCATTATAAAAAAATTACACTATATATATATAATGACATACATTCCTCACAAAATATATGTCCACGTGGTAAACTAGAATATTTTTGTGTGTTTATAAATTCGTGCAAATACACTATACTTTTCTCTGACCAAATTAAGGAGGATCAGAAGTAGTGTCATATATTGACATTGTCACCCTCTCTCATCGAACCGCAAGACGTGCTCGACTATCCTTACATTTTTTATTACAAAAATATACACCGCTTACTAATAATACAAATGACACAAACTCTATGATACTAAATATATATTTTTCATACCCTATCACCTGCATAAGCCGAAGGGTCTTAGTCGTAAAGTAGCATTTTCTAAGCTCGGGGTCGTCCATGAGATTTTGGGTGCCCTATGCAAATTATAATTTGAGCTTGCCGCCAAGAGCACGGCGCATTGAACGGTGCCAGGAATGAAAGTTGGAACCGGTAAGAATCGGAGAAACCTTGATGGAGGAAGGTCCGTCGCCGGGATGAACATAGTAAGGGGAAGATTGATCGGTAGACGGATCCTGAGGAAGAGGCGGTGCTACACGCGGTGGCATTGTGCCGGTGAAGTTTGTTGAGAAACAGTTAGAAACGGTTACGCAGCGGAGGAAAAGATCGTTATGGCGGTGATACCATATCAGAAGTAGAAAAGATGGCATAGAAGAAGATAAAGATGAATCATTTATTGATTGCATAAAATGAAAGTGTATATGGTTTTGATACATAAATTTATATTTTATATTAACACATAAGATGTGAAGAATATGGTTTTGATCCAAAAAACTTTTGAAAAAGAAAGTGAACGATAAGATTTATGTAAAAATCATGGGTTCATAAATTGGCCTGTCATCCTTTTATATATAATTACAAATTTTATCACTTTTAAATTATAACTTGTTCCATAAAAAAAGAAAAAGAAAAAAATCAATTACCATTATAAAAAAATTACACTATATATATATAATGACATACATTCCTCACAAAATATATGTCCACGTGGTAAACTAGAATATTTTTGTGTGTTTATAAATTCGTGCAAATACACTATACTTTTCTCTGACCAAATTAAGGAGGATCAGAAGTAGTGTCATATATTGACATTGTCACCCTCTCTCATCGAACCGCAAGACGTGCTCGACTATCCTTACATTTTTTATTACAAAAATATACACCGCTTACTAATAATACAAATGACACAAACTCTATGATACTAAATATATATTTTTCATACCCTATCACCTGCATAAGCCGAAGGGTCTTAGTCGTAAAGTAGCATTTTCTAAGCTCGGGGTCGTCCATGAGATTTTGGGTGCCCTATGCAAATTATAATTTTGGTGCTCGTTTTATAAAGTCATATAAAATATATAATGTGAAAGAAAAGTTAAAAATTATACTTTCAATTGTTATAATTCCTCTAATAACTTTTAATTTTTCAAATAGATTTTATCATCAAAATCATAATAGTGTAAGTCTAGTTTAAAATTTATTTAATTTTCTTTATTTTATCACACAGACACACACACACGCGAGTGCATGCACATACATACATTAGCACTAACTAAAAAAAATTGGTGCCCCTAAAATTTTGGTGTCCTGTGCGCTCACTCCTCTCGAACACCCTTCGAAACCCTCCTGTTCGTAGGATTTGCAAAGGGTGAATTCCAACCCGTACTCATCTCCATGATAGGCGTGTCCTTGTACTTTGATTTGTCCACTTTGTGAACAATGTAATGAGGATGATTGACATGTGTTTTTTAATTGTAATAACAGTCTAGAAGCCAAACAAACAGCCGCCCTTGAGCAAGTAATCGCGCCCAAATTACATCGTTTTAACATTGCTGATGATGTGATTTTTGCTATATGCAGTGAGGAGAATAATACAACAGCAGGTCAGTTTGCAACCACTACACATAAACATCATTTTATTGGCGGATCCAATATTAATTTACTGGCCGCTTTGACAGCCACTAAGTTTGTGGCCGCCACAAAATAAAGCAAAACGGCCAAAAACTAAAAAAAATGATTTCTGCCATTTAGCGGCGGTCATAGCCGACGCAATTTTTTTTATAAAAAAACCGGGAATAATTTGCTGCGGCCATGGCCGCCACAAAATTTTTTAAAAAAAAGGGGAAAACTTAGCGGCGGTCAAAGCCGCCGCAAATTAACCCAGAATTCAAATAAAAAGCGGGAACTTTTAGCGGCGGCCAAAGCCGGCGCAAATTAACCCAGAATTAAAAAAAAAAAGGGAACATTTAGCGACGGCTTAAGCCGTGGCAAAAAAAACAATTTTTTTTTTTTTAAATAATTCTTTCTTCACCAATCTCTATATATACTCAATCTCATTCATTTCTCAATTTCATTCATTCTCTCTACAAATTTCTCTACCTTCTCTCTAAACTTCTCGATCCAAATTTCTTCATCTTCACTTAATAATTTTCACTACCTTCTCTCTAAATTTTTCTTCCTTTTCTCTAAACTTCTTCATCCAATTTTTTTAAATATTTATATAAATAAAACATAATTATACTTTGAATAATTTCTTTATAAATAAACATACAATAAAATTATGTTTATAAAAAAATAAATATAATACAGTTTTTTATATAATACATTTTAAAAATAAATAAAATAATAAATTTTTTTGTCTTAAAAAATTTATTTATTTTTTAAAAAAAATCAGTTTGCGACGGCCACAGCCGCCGCTAAATTTTCTGCAGAATGTCAGCGTACTCTTTATTTTGCGGCGGTCTTAGCCGACGCAAAATCATGTGTCAGACTGGAATAAATTTTGTGGCCATCCTGGCCGCCGCTAAGTGTTAGCGTCGACTGTTTTTGCGGCCGATCCTGGCCGTCACAAAATCTGCAGTTTTTTTTATTATTTTGTGGCTGTTTTTTCTACTTTTTGGCTGCCATTTGGCGGCCAATAAATGCATATTTTCTTGTAGTGAACGCTGTTTTGGATGATGTGGAATAACAGAAATGATAAAGTCTGGAATGGGTTGACAGAAGCGGGAAGAAGGTTGGGTTATAAAGCGATGCAATCTTGGCAAGAATGGTTTTCAGTTCAATAGGCAACATCAAAGGGAGAGCTCTATGCAGCAACAACGAAGCTCGATGTGGCAGAAACCGCCTAATGGATGGGTTAAGTGTAACGTCGATGGGACAGTGTTTGCGATACCAGTTCATAAGGGTAGTAACCAGTTGAAAGATAGGAAACTATTTAATAGTTGAAGGTGAAGCTTCTGCACTTCTTGAGGATATGACAAACATGGAACAACAAGGCACCACTCATGTCATATTTGAGACAAATTGGAAATTTGTTGTGGATGCAATTTATAATTTACATGGTGGAACATCGGAGTTTAGTTCTCTCATTTGTAATATTAAGCAAGTATTTTTTTAAGCCATGACATTCTCCCACAATAAACTAGTTTTTTGGGCTGAACTCGAAATTTGCCATTTAATTAATAAATATATGATAATTACATATGAATGAAAGACAAACAGGCAACAAGCTGCGTCGCTAACCCTTTTTGAATGGCAAAACTAATTCTCGTAAAAACAACATGTACAACTCTAGAGGACATAACATTGCTATTCATAACAAAGAAAACTCACAACTTCTGGTGCTAGGAAGTCAAAAGTGTCAAATGCAAATAGTATGAAGGCATCTTGATGTTAAATCCTAACTTTGTGGTAAAGTTTATCAAATGACAAACGAAAATGATTGCTCACACGCTTGCTAGGGCGGTCATTTCTTGGTCTAATCGTTATGAGTATCTTTAAGACACTACCTCTTTATATTATTCTTATTTTGAATAATAAAATTATATGAATTTGACTTTTTTTTTAAAGAGTCACAATTTTAAGATGATCAATTTTTGACCGGCAAAAATAAAATTCAAATTAATATCTAACATCATCACATCAAGGACAAATAAAATTTTGGTTTGTTATGATAGATAGACTAGCAAATTTGCCTTTAGTACGAATATGCTAGAGACTAATTTAAATTTTATTTTTGTCAAAAATTAAATCATCAAAAAATTATGAGGGGTCAAAATACTAATTCACTTTTTATGTAATAATTAAAAAAAATAATAAAGAAAGAAATTTATTTTATGATTTTTTATGATATCCTAAACATTAATTGCACCTATTTAATATTTTTCTTGCTTACAAAAAAAAAATTTACCAAACCTATTTAACTTTTTAATAAAGTCAAATTTTTTTTTTTGACAATTTAATAAAGACAAAGGGCCCGTTTGGCCTGACTTTTTTTAGCTTTTTATTCTCTTTAAATGAGCAGTTGGGCCAAACACATTTTTAATAAAGCTCTTAGTCATAAAAAGCTGCTTTTTTTTATAGTGCAAAATTGAATCAAAAGAGCTTCTAAGAGAAGAGGTTAAAAACCTACTTTTAGGGGAAAAGTGGTTTTTATTATTTTTTTTAAGTTTATTTTTATTTCATTATTATCCGTTATTATTATTATTTTTTTTTTTTGGTGCTTTCCGTTATTATTATCTTTTTTTAAGTTTGTTTTAATTTCAATATTATTAGATGCTATTATCTTTTTTTAAGTTTGTTATTATCTTTAGTAAATTTAGTTTAATCTAATTTAGAGCTAAAAAAACAACAATTATCAAACAACTTTAGATTTTTTTTCGAAAGCTCTTATTTTCACTTTTAACTTTCAAGTAGCTTCTAAGACCTAAAAAAGTCAGGCCAAACGGGCCCAAAGTTTGAAATAGTAATCAAGTCGGATTAATCCTGTCAAGAAAAAAAAATCAAATCGGATTGAATATTTTAAAAAGGGAAATGACGGATTGAATATTTTAAAAATGGAAATGATTTTTTATTTATTAAAAGGCATGAATTATTTCCACAAAAAAAAAAGGCATGAATTAACTACACAAAAGTAACTAGCATTAATTCAAATTCAAATAATTTAATGGTCTGATACATTGAATTTAGCACAACACAAAAAATTCGGCTAATACTGTAATTAATTTTTTATTAAATTCTTCAATAAAAAAACAACTCTAAAAGAGCTTTCAATGCTGTGGTTTTCGGTATATATACCCTCTTAGGTTGTGCTAGAAATCAAATTCAATCAAGTTTTCAAACGTTTTCATATCTCCCTTCTTTTATTTACCTATATCTTCATCATCCCCATAAAAAATTTTATACTGAGAGAACAAATAATCTTTTAGATTCAAGCTCTTGTCAGATTTTTTACATGATCAAAGCTCAAACCCTTGTTTTTATGATATTTATGTATCACAAACTAGTAAAGAAGAACCATACTTTTCTATTTTGTATTTCATTTGTTCTATAGAAAATGGTGTTGAAAACCAGATCGAAACTAGGCACTTCATATTTTGTAAATTGAGTTGTTTTTTTTTCCTTTAATTTAAGATGTGCTACTCTATGCAATAGTGTGTATGTAAAAGAGGTGAACTATATTTATCATGACAAAAAGACATGCACCAAATATTTTTGACACTCTTGGATGAGAGAAATTCTTACTTGGGCACAAACCCAAAAAAAATTTACTTAGGCACACACTCACACTTTTAAAAAAGTTAAATCAAAATTAATATTGTCACATCATTGAATTATATTCTTAAAATTTTTGTATTCATGTGTGTGTGCCTATAATATTTTTTCTTGGGTTTGTGTCCATGTTAGCATTTCTCCTTAGATGAATTCAAATAAATAAATAATTAACATGGAAATTGTCAAAGAAAAAGTGGCAGAGATATTTCAAGAGTCTAAAGATTTAATATACACAAGAGTATAAAAAATCTTTACGCTCTTGGAGTATCTTTGCCTCTTCTAAGTATTTTGGATTTGAAATCATCCAAGAATCTTAAAAATGATTGGTACATCATTTTCTTGTCACAATAAACATCTTTTACCTCTTTTACATACATTATTGTATCACCAAACAAGGGTTTGCTAGAGTTGTTTACCTGAAGGGAAAAATTTAAAAGATAACTAACAATATAAGTAACCATGATTGTAATGGCACATCAGAAGGCTTGCAATCATGATTACTTTATCCTGTTTGGTTGTTTTATTGATATTAGTATTCTTGATTTCTTTTTGGATCTTAGTATTCCTTGAACTTTCTGAAAATAATTGTTTTTGGATCTTAGGGTGTGTTTGGCCCTACTTTTTTAAGGTTTAAAAGTCACTTTAAGCTTAAAGTTGAAAATAAGAAATTTAAAGTTAAAGTAGAAGTTGTTTGGTATTTATTATTTGTTTTAACTTAATTAGTACTTTTAAATTACAATCTCTTTGGTGAAATATTTCTAATTTTTTTTAATATTCAAATACAAATTTATCATAAATAACATGAAATTCATACCTTTTTTATTTATTTAAAAGTACTATATTTTGTAATGATGCGATTTTTTTATAGTGCGAATAAAAATTCATAAATTATTATATAAAACATTATCATAAATTAAATTCAAAGAGTTTAAAAAATGGTCCATAACTAAAAATATAAATCATCACAATCTTAAACGATTTTGTTTTTCAATAATCTAATGGCTATTTGATTTCTAGCTCGATCTATTCATATAGCTACCATATTATACTCTTCTAAAATTGTATGAACTCATATCTCCATTAATATTTTTTTCTTCTTCGCGCTCAATCAGATATATACTTACGGATATGAACACACTTATTAAATTCCGCATCTTCAACACCACATATTCAATTTACATGGATGACTTTCTTTGGTAGCCATGTAATATATTTTAAAAATCATAAATAATTAAGAGCAAACATTTTTTTAACAAAAATTAAGAGCAAACTAGTATTTGCAATATAATGTTTAAAGGGTTAAATATGTTTTTAGTCCCTATTTTTATGTGAGTTTTGACTTTTAGTCCCTACATTTTTTTTATTATATTTTTAGTCCCTCATATTTTTTCCGTTTGTATTTTTAGTCCCTACCGTCAAGATCTGATGACTAGGCAAACGGAAAATGCCACGTAGGACGCCACATAGGACGCCACGTCAACTAAAGAATCTACGTGGCATTAATTTTTTATGTGGATATGTTTTTAGTCCCTATTTTTACGTGAGTTTCCACTTTTAGTCCCTATATTTTTTTATTATATTTTTAGTCTCTCACGTTTTCACTGTTTGCATCTTTAGTCCCCAGTGTCAAGTTTTGGTGATAAGGATAACAAAATATGTCACGCGGGACAGCACAGAGGATACTAGGTCAATTAATGAATCTACGTGACCTTTATGATGTGGATTAGACCTAAGATAAACGAGTTTACCTGGTCCTAAATTGACATATTTAGCTAATTATGAACTTATTCTATTTGATATGTGTATTATAAAACCATAAAAAATAAAACCAACCATACAATTTCATGAAATCGTTGTTATAAAATCATTTGTAACAAGTTATACATTTATAGTCATACATGACTAAGTCAATTGAAGCTGAAACTCTGTCTTTTTTTTTCTATTTCAAAATCAGCCCATTCCAAAAGAAAATGCTCGAAGCCACTTCAAAAACATAACTAACATTAATTTCGTATTGATCTAAAAGAATTTTGAAGTCCCAGCCACAATCATTACATCAGAAAGAAGTATATGGAAAAACCTTTTGATGAGAAGTATATTTGGAGTGGTTGGTCCAAATTCTTAAAGCGATACAAATTGCATCTTGGAGATCTCAACTTTGAAGTTCAAGAAGATCAATTCCTTATTGTGACACACACCAAGATAAAGGATAGAAAAAATACCTAAATGTTTAGGAATTCTCATGTTTTCTCTGCTTTTGTTGATCTAATGGTTGATAAATTATAAAGAGTATAAAAATATTTAAGAAGGGAGAGAAATAAATTGAATGAATGGCTAATATTACCATTGGAGAGAAAACATGAGGGGAAAAATTGGAGAGAATTCAAATTCTGTTTGTTTTAATTCAGTTTATGTAATATTATGCCTACTTCTAAATTATTAGTTGAATGGATCATACATCCAACATCACTACCAAATTTGATCTTTAAATCCCTTTTTAATTATTTTGTCTGCAATCTTTGAAACTACGATATTATTTGGTTCCCTTCACGCTCATGAATTAGAATTCAATTTTGTGTGTTCAGTGAAAATGTTCTTGTAGACAATCTTTGTGGATACGATACTCTTTCTTATCACTTGTTATAGTTTGACTATGTCTACTTGCACAACTTTGAACGCAATAACTACCCCAATATCTTCATCCGTTGATTCTATTATCTTCCATCACTCATAAACAACTTTCAAATGAGAAAAGCTACTACGATTTATGGTTTTGAGAAGAAGAAAGAGATCATGAATTCAATTTAGAGATTTAAAATTTTGGAATTATATTTTAGTTAGGTCGGGTCAGTTTTGGTGTCGGGTAAACCCGTTTGCATTAGGTCTAATCCATATCATAAAAGCCACATAGATTAATTAAATGACGCGGTATCCTATGTGTCCTCCTACGTGGCATATTCTGTTATCCTAATCACCAAAATTTGACAGTATGGACTAAAGATGCAAATGGTGAAAACTCGAAGGACTACAAATATTATAAAAAAAATGTAGGGACTAAAAGTGGAAACTTACGTAAAAGTAGGGACTAAAAGTGAAAACTCACGTAAAAGTAGGGACTAAAAATATATAAACATAAAAAATGCCACGTAGGTTCATTAATGTACGTGGCGTCCTACGTAGCATTTTCCGTTAGCCTAGTCACCAGAACTTGACGGTAGGGACTAAAAATGCAAACGGAAAAAACATGAGGGACTAAAAGTCGAAATTTACGTAAAAGTAGGGACTAAGAATATATTTAACCCATGTTTAAACTACCGTATTAATATTGTTTGTTTCCTGTATCTTTATCATCAAATGATAAATAAAAATATAAAATATATAAAAAAATCTATTTGGGATGTTGATCTGTTTGTTTCTGTTTTGCCTCTATTCCTGGTTTGTTTTTTCATTGTTTTTGTGCTAGTTGGTTGCTACTAGTTAAGGCTATTGGTTTTGTATGTAAGGCATGGATCATTTATTTTGTTTCATGAGATTTGGTTGCTCTTTGTTCTACTCTTAAGGCTCGTTTGGCCTAACTTTTTATTCTCTTTAGAATGAGAAGTTGGGCCAAACATATTTTTAATAAAGCTCTTAGTCATAAAAAACAACTTTTTTTCAATGTACAAAATTAAATAAAAAGTGCTTCTAAGAGAAGAGGTTGAACCTACTTTTAGGGAAAAAGTGGCTTTTATTATCTTTTTTTAAGTTTATTTTTATTTCATTATTATCCGTTATTATTATCTTTTTTTAAGTTTGTTTTAATTTCAATATTATTAGATGCTATTATCTTTTTTTAAGTTTGTTATTATCTTTAGTAAATTTAGTTTAATCTAATTTGGAGCTAAAAAAAACAACAATTACCAAACAACTTTAGATTTTTTTTCGAAAGCTCTTATTTTCACTTTTAACTTTCAAGTAGCTTCTAAGACCTAAAAAAGTCAGGCCAAACGGACCCTTAGTGATCTAGGCATCCATGACGATGGAAATCAATGGTTTGAAAAAAAAAATTTACCCTAAAGTGCACTTGAGGGGATCCATTCTCGCTTGCTGCTACAACTCTGCAGGAGTTCAAGGTGCTGCGTGACAGCGTGACGTTTTGGTTTGGCAAACGCTGCAAATAAAAATAAAAAAAATATATAATTTGGCTCATTTGGGAATCGATGCATGGACCATGGACTCAAACCTCCGAATAAGTTGATATAAAATTCATTTTAACTTTTTTTTTCAAAGTCACTTATGTTGTATTTTCTTCATCATAAAAAAGACACTTTTTATTTTAATAATTTTATCAAAATTATATTTGGCCCTACTTCTTCTTAAAATAAGTAGTAAAGTAAAAAATAAGTCAGGCCAAACATGCTCTTAGTTATTGTCATTTGTGTACCAATAATTTTTAATTTATAAATTAGTTTTCTTAACTTTTAAAATTAGGATTAATCCTTCTTTTGATCCGTACAATATTGACTGAACATTCAGTTTATTAAAAAAATGATTATCTTATCACTATACCAAACCTAGTTATTACAAATTCTTCATTGTTTTATTCTCATTTAACTTATATCATCGGCATATGCTTATGTGGCATGGTAATTGTGATATTTTTAATCCCACATGTTTAGTTTTTGTTTTTCAACTAACAATAATTTAGTTAGTCAAAAAAACTAACAATAATGTTAAAAGGAAAAAACATAGTAAAAAAACAAAAAAAAATATGGTGTGTTCTTCATTCATTTCTCATTGCTTAGTGATAATATTCATCAAAATGAATTGTACTCTTTTAGATCATTAAATTAAGGCTTAATTATATATTTGACCCTTAGATTAAAATTGTAGCATAAAATTAACTTAAATAATAATGATAAATATATATTAAATTAGTGCATAACTAAATGCTATATAATTATATTTTATTACAGTTTAATCATGATGTGTGCATTTCAAAAATGGGTTTAATTAAAATATTATGACAGTTTGGACCCAAAAAAAAAAGAATATTTTGATAGTATAAAAGTATAAAACCGTTTTATAATGTCAACCAATTAAAATAATCTTAATACTATACAAATGAGATCAATTTTATAAGATCTCATTAAATGTTTGCCTTTACCACATTGTTTCTTATAATTTTGTATTTAATTTTGCATTATAAAGGAAACAATTCAATAAAGGAAACAATTCAAATAATGGAAATAATTCAAATTCAAATTATAATTAAAAAGTATGATTAAAATATTCAAATTATTATTGTTTTCAACTTCAAATAATTTTGTTTTTCGTACATGATTAAAATAAAAATAATACTAGGACCAAATAAATAAATAATATTATAAATAAATTTTCTTGCATGATTTGTTTACTAGAAAAATTAATTTTAATTAAATAGATTATTTTAACGAAAACCTATTTTGATGCATGTTTTAAAACAATAAAGAGAAACTTTATCTTTTCAATAAAATCTAACAAGTCTAAAAAATGAAAGAATTTGTATAATATATATAAATTATAAAATAATTTATATTAATCTCTCAATAAAATATAACATAAAATATTATGTCTCTATAAAAAAACATAAATATTTTGTCAAAATTATATAAAAAAAAGATAATTGTCAAAAAACTACATCAAATAAATAATTCAAAAAAGTATATTATAAAATATTTTATATTAATTTTCGTCCATAACCTAACAAAATCAATTCTTTTAAATTAATTGAAATAAATAAACAATTTTTAAAAAAATGTTTATAGTTCAATACTTCAATTGATATGATTTGAAATGATAATACAGTATATAATTAATATATATTCACATTTAAATAATTAAAGTTTAAAAATAAATAATAATATCTCACTAATATTTTACACGGATATAGATTATAAAATATTTAATATTATTTTCCGTGCATGATCCATTTAAATTGATTTTTATGTTTTTTTAGTGAATTAATATAAATAAATGACTTAAAATTTTTTAAAAAATAAAATTGGTCAAGTAGCCTCACTTAAAATTAATAAATTATTCAACTTTTATTTTGGCATTGCATTATGAGCATTTATTTATGAGATTCTTAAAAACAATAACATTATGAGCATTAAATTTTTTATCAGATTTTTTCTTCTTCTTTCAAAAAGTTGTGTGTTTGATTGTTGATTTTCTTTAAAATTTTATGCATTGGTTAAATCCAAAAAAAAAATTGTTTTTTTCTTATTAATTAAATAAGCATAAATAGTTTAAATTTTGAAACATAATTTTTTCTTTATCAAATAATGATATAAAAACTTAATATTTTATAGGGTCCCTTGATATATTGCTTCATATTTGATTTATTGTATAAAAAAATGGAATATGCCTTACATTTACTTATATGCATTTTTTTCATATAGAATAAAGTATGCCTTATTTAATAACATATTTTTAAAAGTAAAAATGGAATCAATATATTTGTCTTTAATGTGTTTAATTGTATATTAAAGATAAAATTACTTATATGTCCACTTTTTCTCTCTCTCTCTCTCTCTCTCTCTCTCTCTCTCTCTCTATATATAATGTTTGTGTGAGCATTACATCTCACAATTTTCTAACACTTTTATCTTTCGTTATTTTCTTTTTATCATTTGTTTATATTTTTATTTGTTATTTATTCTTTAGTTACTATTACAATTCTTTTTATTTCATCTATGTTTTTCTTCTTGTCTCAATTGTGATTGTTATGTAATAGAACCTATTATGTAATCCAAAATTACTTCCTTATTTCAGGATATGAGAGATCTTCTTCTTAATTTGATGGTCATGTTGTGGAAGTTATTAAAAAAATAAATATAATCGTATATTATTTTTATTTAACAATTTAATTGAATATTGGAAATGTTTAAAATAAAAGTATTTAAAATAAATTTGTACGCATTAATTATATAAATAGACGAAATTAATCATGAAAGTAATCTTATTTTTTTGTTGTGGAACATGAAAATATTCTTATAAATATAAATTATTGGTTGACTTTAAATTATTGACAACACGTTTATATTTATATCTAATTATGTATTTATAAATATTAATTATATTTTAAAAATACTATTAATTGCCGAAATTACATGATAATAAGTAGTATATTAATTATATTTAGAAATTACAAATCACTTAGAAATATTAATAATAAAAGAATATCAATAAATAAATATTTATAATTTGTGAATGATTAAAATAATATTGAATTGTTGAAGAATATTTACAATTTATTAACAATATGAGAATATGTCTTCTATATGCAAAACAATAATTATTGGTCAAACAAATCAATATGTCATTCCAAGAAAATATATCTCATTAAATATAACAATTATGTTCAATTTTTTCACTATGTATATGATCTTTGTTTGAACATTAAAACTTACCAATTTCTAAATCTTTTGTCTTTGCTTTTAGTTATTTCTCTTTGGTTTTTTTCTCAAATTTTTAAGAAAATGCCTCCAAAATATAACTCAATTTATGAAATAAGTCCTGCAAAAGAACCTTGGAAATGTATTGGTTAGAGTTGTTTGTATGTGGATTGTTAAGGATATGAATAGAGACAAGATGCCATATTCTCTAGAAATGATTTTGATCAATATATATATATGATCTTTGTCTGAACACTAAAACTCAAAAAATTTCAATTATTTTCTCTTTAGTTTTTTTTTTTTATATATGATTTTTTTCATTGTTATTTATTTACTCGAATTTTTGAAAATTCTTCCAAAATATAACTCATTCAGATATGCTTCCAACAGATATGAAAATGCTTCCAAAATATAACTTAATTTCTGAAATAACTCATTAAAAAAAAACATGAAAATCTATTGATTAGAGTTGTTCGTATGCAGTTTGTTAAGGTCATGAATAGAGATAAACTGCCAAATTCTTTAGAAATGATTTTGATGGATAAGAAGGTTAACTTACAACATTTTTTATATCTATTTTTTTAGTAATTATTGTTCTAACTATTGTTTTTTCTTTTGTGTTTGGTTCATATATAACATGAGCCTATTTTTTGTATTACGAGTCCTATGCTTTTCTTTTTCTTTTATTTTTTTAATTTATACAAAACCTATTTTTTTTTAATTTATAAGACGTTTGTATTTATATTCATATATTAATATTAACAAGGAGTCATTTTTATTTATAATTTATATGGGACCGATATTTATATTCATATATTAATATGAAAAAGATATTTTTATTTATATATGAATACATATATTTTTTTATAAGTTATACGAGGTTTCCTGTTTATTTTATTCGGAGGGTATTGATGTGAAAATTAAATAATATATGAAATATTGGAGTAATTGTTTAGGTTATTTTTATTTTATATTTTTTTTGGGTGCGATATTTTATATTTATTTTACTATATATATTATGAGATTAATTTAACTTTTTTTTTAGGCTTTTCCTTATAAAGTTTATAGAAAAGTTTATATTTTTAATCATAAATTAATACATTTAAAAAATTCATAAATTAATACAGGGACTGTTATTTTTTTTTTATTTATAAATTATATGGGGCATGTGTCACTTTTTGTAATCTATAAAAAGACTATATTTATATTCATTTTATAATACGGGACCCATTTTTTTGTAATTTATATGGGTTTCTTTTATAATTTATATGGGCCTATATAGATTACTTAGTTGAATTAAGCAAACTCAATTGTTTGATTTTCTAAATATTGACCATTAATTTGTCATATGTTTTTTGTTATTATACTGACTATAAATTTTATTTAAATTATTTCTCTTATAAATATATTTTTATTTTTATTTTCCCGTGCTTGGCACGAGTATCACACTAGTTCATTTAGACATTTAGACATATAATCAAGTGTTAAAAGTAGAAAAAATCAAATCAAATATTTCCTAATAATTAATTTATTCCCATATTTATTTTAAGATTTTGTCTCCTTTTAACCTTTATGTCTAATTTTCTCACCATCTCTCTACATATCTACATCTACATCTACATATTAGCTAAAAGTTAGGGTCATGAACCTAAAATAAAAGTCTAAGGGTTTTCCCTTTTTCTAATATATTAACTTGTCATTCAAAACAAGAAATATCATAAATAAAATCAACACTAAGTTAAGGTCATGACCCTAAAATAAAGGTTAAAGGTTTTCTCTTTTTCTCTTTTTTTAATATATTAATTTGTCATTCAAAACAAGAAATATCATAAATAAAATCAAGCAATAAAATCAACCGATCAAAAAAATTTATAAATAAAATTAACTCTACATATTAGCTAAAAAGTTAGAGTCATGAACCTAAAATAAAAGTCAAGGGTTTTCCCTTTTTCTAATGTATTAACTTGTCGGAAGACCCTAATATGGACCTTAATTTAAAAGAATCATGGGTGGACCTCAATAGGTTACTTACAATAGCCGGTCACCATTTTAAGAGTTACAAAACTTGTGGGACCACTTATATCTTTTAAATTGTTCAGATCTATTGTGACTTGAAAATAGCCATTTATGTAGTTGGAAAATTATATGCAGTGGCGTAAGACTCATAAGGATGAGTTTGAAAGGAACAAATTTTCTGTTTACAGATGGGTAAGTATTGTAGTGGTTATGGGAGAGTTTGATGACAAGAGGAGAGAGACTAAGAAAAATCATATAATTGCAAATATAAATATAAATAAAATGCTGACAGATCTAATAAGGTAATAATGGTGACCGGTTATTGCCAGTTGTTTATTGAGGTGCATGAATGGTCCCTTTAAATTGAGGTGTATATTAGGGGCTTCCTAACTTGTCATTCAAAACAAGAAATATCATAAATAAAATCAACACTAAGTTAAGGTCATGAACCTAAAATAAAAGTTAAGGGTTTTCCTTTTTCTAATATATTAATTTGTCATTCAAAACAAGAAATATCATAAATAAAATCAACCGATCAAAAAAATTGATAAATAAAATTAACTCTTTTTGACCGGTAAATAAGTAACTTAAACAATAATTGCATCAATCTAAAATTATATTAAATATCTTACATAAATTTTTATTAACATCATTTTGTTTGTAATTTTAATAAACTATATATGCGACATATATGGCAGCATATGAGAATTCAAATGTAGAATCGATTCAAGAACCTTGGACCAAATCCAAAGCCAATTTTATAAAATGTAATGTTAACGCCTCTTTTTCCATCAATCATAATTTGGTGGAATTGACATTGTAATTTGCAATCATCGTGATTATTTTGTCATTGTAAAAAGAGCATTGCTAAATGTTACGATGATAGTGACACAAGAAAAGCAAGATTATCACTTGTGTTGTTTTAAAAAAATAAAAATCTATTAATTCCTATTTTGACGGAAATCATGGCCATGTGATGGGGAAATCAATGGCCTATATACATGTTAAGAAACATGGCATCCATGGAAAAGGAAGAGAAAAACTCAAGATGAAATTATATTGAGTATAGTGAAATATTACAAAATGAGAAAAGATACCTACTAATGAGGTGATTACATCTTTATATAGGCATTATGCACTACTAAACACTAACTAACTACTAACCAATTACTAACACTATTTTGTAACTAACCTATATCTTCAACAGCCTCCCGCAAGCTAGAAGGGGTTCACAACACTTCTAACTTGGAATAAGCAATACAAAAGTACATCAAATCTAAAGAGAATACAATGAGAGATGCCGGAAATACATCGGCCAAAATCAAAGCCATAAGACAAGATGCTTAACCATTAAGTAGAAGCCATAACTCAAGGCTATAACCACTTAATAGAAGCTATCATGAACAAAGCCAACAAAGGGCACAAAGCTTAACCATCAAGAGATATGACAGAAGCAAAAGAAGTGAATGTCAAAAGGTCCGATGTCTACAAAGTGAAGCAACAATACTCAAGTTGTGCTAAAGATAATTAGCTCATCGAAGGACCAACAAATCAACGAGAAAAAGAGAGAGATCAAGTAGTATGGTTGATGGCTAAAGAGTGAAGCATCAATACCAATGTTGTGCTCAAGATGAGATAACACATCAAAAAAACCATCTAATCAATCGAGAAAGGCAAGCAAATATAACCTGCTCAAGATATGCAAAAATGCAACAAAGCCAATATGGCTAATCAAAGAGTAGACCGAAGAACTCAAACCGGTCTTCAATCTTCACAATAAGAGAAAAACTAGCAGCAACCATCATTGAAGGTAGAAGTAATCCAACTTAACCACCGAGGATAGAAGCTAAAATCAAGCCATAAAAGGCTAAACAGAAACAAAGAGGCAAGATACCAAATTATGGTGTACAAGAGAGCTTTAGTTCTGCCGTGCTCTAGCACAACAAAGAAACCAACTTTTTGGAAAACAATGTCTTCAGCAAATATCATCTCTTGCATCCTTCAAAGTGTAGAACCAGCACCATTGTAGAAATAGAACACTAAACTAGTGTGGTGCACATAAGGCACAATATGAAACGATCCATCGATGAATCCAAAAGAATGAAGAGAATCATCAAACTGAATCTTCTCCAAAACAGATTTTACCTATATCTCCAATAGCAACTAAATCATGAATCCAACCTAGCATTTCACCAATTTTTGAAGTGGATAAACTCTAGTAGACACTGCATAAGGCAATCAAAAAGCATTGGAGCAGCAAAAAAATCCACACACAGAAGACAAAGAAAACCAACCCAATATGTCTTCAATCTCTCATGTACAACCCTTGCATCAATTCATTTTAATAAGCAACTCCAAGAATGACACAAAATGTAGCCAAATCTTTTGATATATATATCAGCAACCTCCAAAGAATATCCAATAGTAGCAATCTAATTCATGGAAACTCATACACCAATTGAGAAAGGAGTGGAACCAAAAAAAGGATGATAAAATCACAAACAATAGCTTGTAACTAATACTAAAATCGATCTTCAACAAGCAGCAACAACCACATACTTCAAAGAATATTCAAAGCCAAAGAATCTTTGAGCAAGTATAAGCTAAAGTTGATCCAAAACACATTACATAGAAAAATACGAGAATCAAACTATGAAATCATCCATTAAAGAGATATCTTGGAAGTGAATCAAAGAGAATCTCCGGCAAAACTTCAAGAATACTAAAGTACACCACCAAATCGATAAATCAAACAGCCGAACCTTCAACCGAATCTGATGAACAATGTAGACAAACCTCAAAAATTGAATAGAGCTGGAATCTGATGAACATTGGAAACCACCTCCAAGGTAACCACATAGCGAGCAAACAAGTAATCAGGATGCATCACGAACAAACTTCAATTTTGCAACCAGTATCTTCTATGGTGAACACAACACCACTCACAAATGAATCTAAAGCTTAAGAATCGTCAAATCAGATCAACCGCAGGATCGGAATCAACCGCAATCTCACCACCAACTACCGTCGATGCCTCCGAACAAGATGTTGTGAGCGAACAGAATCGTAATCCGTAGAACACGGAACGAAGTCGAACAAGATATTGTGATCAAGATTGAAATCAAAAACCCTAGAATTTGGGAATCAGGTGAGAACAAAATTGCGATTAAAATGGAATCGCAAGAGGGAACGAAACAGGAATCGATGGTAACAGAAATTGATCGGAACAAATCGAACAAGAAATAGACAAATTCACAAACTGGAAATTTTGATCGAGCAAGAACTCTAAAAAGAAATTGAATCTAGAATCATGAGAATAATTGCAAAACCGAATCAAAATCGGAAGAGGAGAAAAGTGATTTTCTCGGTAACAGTATAACAGAAAATATAATGGAAGGAATTGATAAAAGAAAAGGAAAATGGAAATGAATCAAGAAAGAAAATCAACTATGAGAAAGTTGAATTTTCTCAAGAAAAAATGCAGCGGAAATTCCTTCAAGGTGGATACCAAATTTGCTCTGATACCATGTTAAGAAACATGACATCCATGGAAAAGGGAGAGAAAAACTCAAGATGAAATTATATTGAGTATAGTGAAATATTACAAAATGAGAAAAGATACCTACTAATGAGGTAATTACATCTTTATATAGGCATTATGCACTACTAAACACTAACTAACTATTAACCAATTACTAACACTATTTTGTAACTAACATATATCTTCAACAATACAGTCGTGTGTTTCGTTTGTTGGCTCTTCGTAATAAAGAGCATTATCCTTGTAAAAACTATTCAATTTACACTTTTTTACCGCTCCCAGTAACGGCCTCTTACATGCTACTAATTAATTGGGTTATCAAGTTGGGTTTGGTTACATTGTTTTTGAGTTGGATGCTAAGATATATAATAGTTGATGTTTTTAATAATTCCAAAGTTGATATGGTTGACTTTGGTTCAATTATTGGTCAATGTCATAATTTAGCTGCTCAAGTTTACCAAACTCAACAGTCGTGTTTATCGGGAAGAAAGCAAATAAAGCAGCTAGTGTACTAACAAGCGAGGCTTTAGATATGACTTGTCTTAAAGTTTATCATCATATTCCATTATGTATTTTCTCTATTATCTTCAATAAAATTATGAGTTTTAGTTTGTCAAAAAAGAAAATAAAAAGTAAACAATCATGTACTTGTGATTACTATTGTTATTGGTAGTATTTCTTAAATATAATTACTTTTGTGAATTGTTGGATAGTTCTAATGTTTGGGAACTGTTTTTGCTTTCTTGCCTTTGTATGTGTTTGGTATGCGTAAGTATTGCTCCAATTAAATAAGGTAGCTTATAATTTATTATATCAGTTTATAAATTTGTTTAATAAAATTATAGGTTTTTAATGTATTTTAAAGGAAAATCACTAGTCATCACATTTACATTATTGGTGTTATACACACGCTTTTTGAAATCCTCTAAGTCTCTATGACTGTCGATTGATTGCGCTTGATGATCTTTTGTAGTACAATGATGTAAAGGTGGCAAGATATTGCACTTGGAAACCTTATACGAGCAAACAAGATGGCCTTAATTTCAGAACAATTTGCCTTGATAACTAAGCAATTGGGTGCATCAATTTTTAGTCGAGTAACAGTAGATGCAGGGACAAATTTGTGTAAGTTGGCTATGCTCTCAGCTTCATGTACTGCGGCAAAGGGATTATACCACAATGATTTTGAAATAATTGGTTGAAGTTTGTTGCATTTGCTGAGTTTCCATACTTGGAGAGGTTTGAAGTAAATAGTTCGGTTTTAGTTTGATTTCCTTGTTGAATAGGCTTTGTTTATTTTTCTCTATGCAGTGATATCTTAAAATTGAATGCTACTATGTTAAATATAAAACCCTTAAATTAGAGGACCCTTAATAAGAAAAATGAAAATTGTTATAAAAGAGCAATTTTCTATTTAAATTGTACATAAATACAAAAAAAAAAATTAAATTAACTACGGGGTGTAAATAGCAATTAAGTGTAGCCTACAGGGTGTAAACAGCAAGCCAACGTTCTAATTGAGTAGGATGGCTGATGGAAGTGGATTGATGGCTTGATGTTTACACTTTAAGGATACACAAACTTACTATTTGCACCCGTTGTTAAAAAAATTATTAAAATAAAATTGAGGCCCCAAATATTTGGTGGCCCAACTGTCTGCACCTCCCTAGGGCTGCCCTTGCATACCTCCATTGTCTTGTAACCCCTTCATAATAATCATTAAAAAAAAAATATTCTTTGAATTCTTCAAAATCATTCACTACAATGTATTGTTTTTTCCCAGCTCATTACTCTTTATCTCACACTCTTCTTCAAGTCTTCAACTAACCCAATGTTTCTTAGGTTATGCTCTATCAAGTGGCTGCATAATTAGTTGTTATCTACATATGAGTCATTTTCACCATGAGCTTATCCGAGATGGACTCATTTATTAGAGAGAGCTTATTTTGACTATTGGGCCATGTTCGGTTTGACATAGGCTTTAAGAAAATTGCTATTGAGGCCCCCCATGTTTGCTCCAAGGCCCCCCTAACTGACAAAAATATCCCTGGACAGTATTTTCGTTGTACCAACAACGAAAAAAATATTACTTCGTTGCCAAAGTGATGAAAATGAATGGTAATGGTGTCCAAGCGCGCGCCCTCCAGAAAATGGCCAGACTTTCGTTACATAGACAACGAAACTAGATTTCGTTGTCTACAACACGAACACGCTGTGTTTCGTTGCATAGGCAACGAAATATGCCAAATATAGTACACACAGCAGCTGGATCATACGATCAGTACTGTTACGAATTTCAAATCCAAAACTAGATCTAGGGCGATTTGTTGCTGAGGAGGCTTGGAATCAACTGGGAAAGATCAAATAGAAGGTGCGCAAGGCTGATTGGAGGTCTACAACAGGTAATGAATGTTAATTTCGTTTGATTTTGTGTTTTTGTTCAAGTTCTCTGTCGCACCTAATTTCGTCAGTTTGGCAACGAAAATAGGCTTTTCTTCACTTAGGCAACGAAATTTAGATTAGTTTGCTTCCCACGCCCCCCCTGTTTGCTATGTATTAGTGTTTGTGAATGATTTGTTGTGTCTTGGTAGCATAGTAATTGATTGTTTTGCAATTATTGTTTTTAAGGTGTTGAAATGGAAGAACCGAGTGTTGGTAACGATGTGGATGTCGCACCCGTCGGTTCACAAGCTTTGGTGGTTTACGACGCCGCCATTGCCGAGGCTAACATTGCCGATGGAGCTGGTCCATCCGCAATCCGTGTTAACACCGGCAATTTTTTTATGACGCCGCAAAGTATAAGGTTCGTGATGAATTAATCCAATGGTGTAAAGATGAGGCGTTAAAAGCGGGGTTTACAATGGTAATTGAAAAATTGGACAGCGGGTCAAATAGAAGGAAAGCTTACTTTATATTGGGATGCGAAAGAGGCGGAGAGTACAAAGAGTCGAAAAGGAAAGGCAAGAGAAATGACATGGCGACTAGAAAGTGTCAGTGCCCGTTCCGGCTGCGAGGTTACTTTTTGGCATCTCGGGAATGGAAGCTAAGTGTTGTGTGTGGTGAGCATAACCACGAGATGGCCAAGAATTTGGAAGGTCATATTCTCGCGGGACGTTTAAAACCCGAGGAAAAGGAGCATGTGAAGGAGCTTACTAGGAATTTGGTGCAGCCAAAGAACATTCTGAACAACTTGAAGGACAGGAATAAGGATAGCAAGACTAACATGAAGCAAATTTACAACATCCGACAAAAATACAAAATTGACCTTAGGGGTCAATTTTCTGAACTTCAACAACTTCTAAAGTGTCTTGAAGAGCACAGATACTTCCACAAAGTTAGAACGGTTGGTGAGTCGTCGACCGTACAAGATATTTTTTGGGCACATCCTGATAGTGTGAAATTGCTCAACACTTTTCCTACCGTACTGATTATGGATTCTACATACAAGACCAACAAGTATAAAATGCCACTTTTTGAGATAGTCGGTGTGACTTCCACTGAGAAGAATTTCAATGTTGGTTTTGCTATTCTGACAAATGAAAAAGAAGACAACTTTATTTGGGCTCTTGAGACTTGTAAGAGTCTTATCAAGGATAAGGATGTGATGCCGAAGGTTATTGTAACTGACAGAGATAAGTCACTGATAAATGCAGTTGAAACTGTTTTCCCACATTCAACTGCAATGGTGTGTCGTTATCACGTCTACAAGAATGTAAGGGCTAAGTTCAAGGCACTTTGCCAAGCAAAGGATGAAAAGATGGAGGAGTTGCTGAATACTCTGAAATATCAATGGGAGGCAGTTGTGGACTCTACTTCTAAAGAGGCATTTACAGATGCAGTTATGGAGTTTAGGAGAGTCTTTGCTAGATTTCCTAAATTTTTGAAATATTTTCAGGAAACGGTTTTAGATCCGGTGAAGGAAAAACTTGTCAGAGCTTGGACTGATCGCGTCATGCACATTTGCTTGTGAAGAAGAAAGATCAAGAGAATGTGGTAGGAATCGGAAGATGTGTGGGTGTGTCATAAAGATGACTTACGGATTGCCATGTGCTTCTCTCATTGCTTTGAAATGCGAAAAACAACTTCCAATTAGGCTCGACGAGATCAATGCTCATTGGAAGAGCTTACACTATGAAGAAGAAGAGGGCAAGGTCGCGGATGTTTCTATATTGGAAGAGCTTAATGCAATTCAGGTATAATAAACTCAAATTTGTTATCGATTAATTGAATTTAAATTCGTCAATCAAAACATATTGATGCATATAATATTTTTTTTATTTTAGGAACGCTTCAAAGTAGCGGATCATGATATGAAGTTGCAAATTAAAGAAACATTGCGCTTGATCGCATATCCACAAACAACTTCTTTGACTCCTCCGGTTAAGAAATGCGACACAAAGGGTGCACCGAAGCGAAAAAAGGCTTCCGTAAGTGACAACTCTACCACTAGAGACCCATCTCATTGGGAGCATATGGATTCCCAATTTTCCGACTCACAGGCATCATAGTCAAAACCGTCGAGGCCTCCAAGGAAAAGTGCTCGGATCGGAAAGCTTTCGTCGCCTTCATCATCAATGAAGAGGATTCCGTTTATGCGGAATATGCCACATTTCAAGCATCCATATATTGAAGACATTGTTGATGTTAAGTCGGACGGGCATTGTGGATTTCGTGTTATTGCTCAACATCTTGGTAAGGGTGAAGACAGTCAAGGGTTGATATGTTTGGCTATGGTTAGGGGGTTAACCATGTTTAGAAGTGTCTACTTGGGTGTTTATGAATCTGAGGAGCGTCTGCAGTACATACTTGATGGGTTGTACCCTCCGAAGATAATGCCTATGTGTGGGGTTGCATCGAAAGATAAATGATTTACATTTCCTGATATGGGCCATATCGTTGCAACCGCATACAACCGGGTCGTGGTTGAGTTGACATCCCCCACTATTGGTCACTCTGAGACTTTCTTACCATTGCGTGGTCGTCCACCAAGCGATCCTGCTACACGCATTTTGTGTATGGATTTAGTGCCAAATTTGTGGAGGTCAAGCTAAAGGCAGGGTGTCCACTACCTCCTACAAACAAGCAATGGAAAAAACATCGTGCCGGAGATGCCGAGGGGTGGGAGGAAAAGTTTATGGATCGGATGGTTGAGTTTGAAGAGTTGCTCGAGTATGAGAAAGCTAGCTTGCCAAAGATGAAGTCCAATGTAGATGAGCCCATCATTATAGGATAGGATGAGTAGTTTCATGCATGCTTTACTTTTTATTTGTGCTTGTAATGTGTCACACATTTTGTAGATGAGCCCATCATTATAGGATAGGGTATGTAAATCGAATGACACTTTTTGTAAGACACATTTTGTGATTGATCACTATATATATATATATATTATTGATGTTTTGAATGATAAGGATATATATGTATTATTAAAATCATAACTCTTATGTATTATTATCATAGGTATGGAAAAAATAAGTGAAGCAGAAAAAAAAAGGGCTGCGGATCGTTATGTGTCGAATCATACTTCAAAAAGTTTTGATTTTGCTATAAGGTTGACTGGTATTCCAGAGTTTCACCTTCATCTGAAAAACAACATTACGACTCTGGAAGGGTTGAAAAATAAGATTGAATTCATGTATGCCTTCATGAAAGGGAAGAAAATTCAAGTTGATAGAATTCATTATTATGAATCGTACACAGATATTACGGGTCACACTATTGGATTTGATGATGCTGAGACAAAATATCATTGGAAAGAGTTAATATTTGACAACTGTGTTCAAATAATGTTTGACAGTGTTGAAGGTGACCCAGCTCCACATCGTTTGGCCGCTGGTTTTTTTAATTAATTAGTTATTAATATGTAATAGTTATGTAATGAAGAAACATGAATTATTAGTATGTAATGACAACACATCAATTATTATGGTGTAATGCGTTTTAATGAATCAAAGGCCAGGATTGCACCGACAGTTTGAACGGTCATGATTTACTTGTATTGGTCTATAAATAGAGTGGTGTAGTTTGTTTATGTTGTCACACATTACCTAAAAAAATGGATATCGATTACAAAGTTAACACACACCTCGCCGCCGTTTACTTCAACAAAGAAACCCCAAATCTGTTTCGGATCCATATCCATGTCACTCTAAGCGAGCTTAAGCAACAGTTGGATGAATTGAATGGTCGGCTTACCGGCCATCGTGACAATAGAAGGGTAGCCACAATTGAGTATCGACGTCCGTCAGTCATATGTGACGGTCGTGTCGTTAGATTCACAAATATGATTCTTGACATGGATGACGATGTCAAAAGCACGTTTGAAATTTTTTCAGAACACAGCACAAAGGGTCCGATAGAACTAGATGCAAAGTTGCTCAGATCTGTACCGGAGATTTTATCAAGTTTGCGTCGCCCAAGGACCTATGAAGAAATCGAACCTTTGTGCTACGCACCTGAGGAAGAAGAAGTTGTTAATTTAGCCGATCCGAAATCGTTGGTTTGTTTATGTGTATTTTGCAAATGTACTTTATGATTATGTCCGATGTTATGTTTGTTCGTCTTTCATGTTTGTTATGTTGTTTAAATTAAAGCAGTCTACAGACTTCATGTGTGTTTGTTGTTGTTAGTTTAAAAAAATGCAGGTTCTGTCAACTAGTTTTTTAAAAACTTCTGTAGAACCTGTTTTCGTTGCCAAACCAACGAAAATCTGGAAAAAATTTACAGGTTTCGTTGCCTATTCAACGAAAATTAGTTTCTCAGACCTAGTCTGCATTGTTTACGCATAATCCAATGGTTTCCAAAACCACGCAAACCTGTCCAGACAAATTCATTTATTTATTTAGTGTTTACGCATAATCCAATGTTTATATAATGTCCAAATTCAATTTAGTATCCAAAATCACTAAATCATAATCGCCCACAAAACCCTTCAAAATCATTTCAATGTATTGAGCTTCCAATGCTTTTTTCGTATCTGATATAACATGATTTCGTTGTCTATGCAACGAAACCAAGCGCTTTCGTGTTATAGACAACGAAATTGTGTTGTTCGTTACTTAAGTGACAATTACACTTATTTCGTTGCCTAGACAACGAATTACAAGTAAATTAGGCCAGGTACGCGCCTTCGTCCTGTAGGCAACAATATATTTGAATTTCATTGCCTAGACAACGAAAATTTTGATCATGTCCTCAGGGGTATTTTGGGATTTTAGGGGGGCTTGGGAGCATGTAGAGGGGCCTCAATAGCAAATTTCAGGCTTTAATTCACAGGCTTATAGGAAACCCCATAAACAAGGCCTAAAAATGATCATGGACAGTCCACAACATTCTTTGAAAATTGCTATTGAGGCCCCCATGTTTGCTCCCAGGCCCCCCAAACTGACAAAAATACCCCTGGATAGAATTTTCGTTGAACCTACAACGAAAAAAAAAATAACTTCGTTGACAAAGTGACGAAAATGAATGGTAATGGTGGCCAAGCGCGCGCCCTCCAGAAAATGCCCTTAATTTCATTACGCTGGCAACGAAACTAGATTTCGTTGTCTACAATACGAACACGCTGTGTTTCGTTGTATAGACAACGAAATTTGCCAAATATAGTATGCAGAGCAGCTGGATCACACGACAAGTACTGTTAAAAATTTCAAAACCAAAACTAGATCTATGACGATTTGTTGTTGAGGAGGCTTGGAATCAACTTGGAAAGATCAAATACAAGGTGCGCATGGCTGATTGAAGGTCTACAACAGGTAATGAATGTTAATTTCTGTTGTTTTTGTGTTTTTGTTCAAGTTTGCTGTCGCACGAAATTTCGTCACTTTGACAACGAAATTAGGCTTTTCTTAACTTAGGCAACGAAATATACATTAGTTTGCTTCCCACGCCCCCCTGTTTGGTATGTATTAGTGTGTGTGCATGATTTTTGTGTTTTGGTAGCATAGTCATTGATTGTTTTGCAATTATCGTTTTAAAGGTGTTGAAATGGAAGAACCGAGTGTTGGTAACGATGTGAATGTCGCACCCGTCGGTTCACAAGCTTTGGTAGTATACAACGCCGCCATTGCCAAGGCTAACATCGAAGGAAGGCTTATTTTATATTGGGATGCGAAAGAGGCGGAGAGTACAAAGAGTCTAAAAGGAAAGGCAAGAGAGATGACACGGCGACTAGAAAGTGTCAGTGTCCGTTCAGGCTGCGAGGTTACTTTTTGGCATCTCAGGAATGGAAGCTAAGTGTTGTGTGTGGTGAGCATAACCACGAGATGGCCAAGAATTTAGAAGGTCATATTCTTGCGGGACGTTGAAAACCCGAGGAAAAGGAGCAGGTGAAGGAGCTTACTAGGAATTTGGTGCAGCCAAAGAACATTCTGAACAACTTGAAGGACAGGAATAAGGATAGCAAGACCAATATGAAGCAAATTTACAACATCCGGCAAAAATACAAAATTGACCTTAGGGGTCAATTTTCTGAACTTCAACAACTTCTGAAGTATCTTGAAGAGCACAGATACTTCCACAAAGTTAGAATAGTTGGTGAGTCGTCGACCGTACAAGATATTTTTTGGGCACATCCTGATAGTGTGAAATTGCTCAACACTTTTCCTACCGTACTGATTATGGATTCTACATACACGACCAACAAGTATAAAATGTCACTGTTTGAGAGAGTCGGTGTGACTTCGACTGAGAAGAATTTCAATGTTGGTTTTGCTTTTCTGACAAATGAAAAAGAAGATAATTTCATTTGGGCTTTTGAGACTTGTAAGAGTCTTTTCAAGGATAAGGATGTGATGTTGAAGGTTATTGTAACTGACAGAGATAAGTCACTGATGAATGCAGTTGAAACTGTTTTCCCAAATTCAACTGCAATGGTGTGTCGTTATCACGTATACAAGAATGTAAGGGCTAAGTTCAAGGCACTTTGCCGAGTAAAGGATCAAAAGATGGAGGAGTTGCTGAATACTCTGAAATATCAATGGGAGGCAGTTGTGGACTCTACTTCTGAAGAGGCATTTACAGATGCAGTTATGGAGTTTAGGAGAGTCTTTGCTAGATTTTCTAAATTTTTGAAATATTTTCAGGAAACGGTTTTAGATCCGGTGAAGGAAAAACTTGTCAGAGCTTAGACTGGTCGCGTCATGCACATTGGAAACACCACATCCAACAAAGTTGAGTCTCAACATGGTGTTTTGAAGCAATATATCCTTGATTGCAAGGGTGATTTTGTGAAGTGTTGGGACGCGATGAATCAAATGTTGTCCAACCAATTTACCGAGATAAAGACATCATTTGGTCAGAGTACTTCACAAGTTGAGCATCATTTCAAAGATCATTTTTTGTACTCCAAGTTGGTGTATAACGTCTCAAGGGATGCGTTACGCTTTATTCATGATGAAGAAGAAAGATCAAGAGAATGTGGTAGGAATCGGAAGAAGTGTGGGTGTGTCATAAAGATGACTTACGGATTGCCATGTGCTTGTCTCATTGCTTTGAAATGTGAAAAACAACTACCAATTAGGCTCGACGAGATCAATGCTCATTGGAAGAGGTTACACTATGAAGAAGAAGAGGGCAAGGTCGCGGATGTTTCTATATTGGAAGAGCTAAATGCAATTCAGGTATAATGAACTTAAATTTGTTATCGATTAATTGAATTTAAATTCTTCAATTAAAACATATCATTAGATTAGTAGCTTGATGCATTTAATATTTTTTTTATTTTAGGAACGCTTCAAAGTACTGGATCATGATATGAAGTTGCAAATCAAAGAAACATTGTGCTTGATCGCATATCCACAAACAACTTCTTTGACTCCTCCGGTTAAGAAATGTGACACAAAGGGTGCACCGAAGCGAAAAAAGGCTTCCGTAAGTGACAACTCTACCACTAGAGAGCCATCTCATTGGGAGCATATGGATTCCCAATTTCCCGACTCACAGGTGTCACAGTCAAAACCGTCGAGGCCTCGAAGGAAAAGTGCTCGGATCGGAAAGCTTTCGTCGCCTTCATCATCAATGAAGAGGATTCCGTTTATGCGGAATATGCCACATTTCATGCATCCATATATTGAAGACATTGTTGATGTTAAGTCGGATGGGCATTGTGGATTTCGGTTATTGCTCAACATCTTGGTAAGGGTGAAGACAGTCAAGGGTTGATACGTTTGGCTATGGTTAGGGAGTTAACCATGTTTAGAAGTGTCTACATGGGTGTTTATGAATCTGAGGAGCGTCTGCAGTACATACTTGATGGGTTGTACCCTTCGAAGATAATGCCTAAGAGTGGGGTTGCATCGAAAGATAAATGATTTACATTTCCTGATATGGGCCATATCGTTGCAACTGCATACAACCGGGTCGTGGTTGAGTTGACATCCCCCACTATTGGTCACTCTGAGACTTTCTTACCATTGCGTGGTCCTGCTACACGCATTTTGTGTATGGGTTTAGTGCCAAATCATTTTGTGGAGGTCAAGCTAAAGGCAGGGTGTCCACTACCTCCTACAAACAAGCAATGGAAAAAACATCGTGCCGGAGATGCCAAGGGGTGGGAGGAAAAGTTTATGGATCAGATGGTTGAGTTTGAAGAGTTGCTCGAGTATGAGAAAGCTAGCTTGCCAAAGATGAAGTCAAATGTAGATGAGCCCATCATTATAGGATAGGATGAGTAGTTTCATGCATGCTTTACTTTTTATTTGTGCTTGTAATGTGTCACACACTTTTTGTGGATGTAACTGCAATGACATTTTGGGTTTGTAAATTGAATGACACTTTTTGTAAGACACATTTTGTGATTGAGATTTTTTATTTTTTATTTTTTCATTGTCGGTTTAATCACAATTTTGTGATTGAGATTTTGGGATTTCAATCTCTCCAATTTTCTCTTCAATATTTTCTTTTTAATGTGATCCTAACCATTTATTTACTTATTTTCTCTCTCTTCTTAAGTATTATTTTATTATTTATAATTTAACAACTATTAAATTAAAAAAATATAAATATATATTGAAGAAAAAATTGAAGAAGATATAAGTCCGAGATTTTGTCCGAAAGAGATGAAATGCAGATTAAAGGAAAATTCCTCGTAATCACTAAATTATCAAAGTAAAAAATGAAGATACCTTCCATAACCATTAATAACAAGATGTTTTTTTTTTGACTAACATTAATAACAAGATGTTGACAACAGCTAAAGCAAAAGAACAAATAAAATGTGACAAGACCTAAAGTAAACAAAAGGCAACCATTCTTTTCCTCATTTTTCTTTTTCTTTTTCTTTCTACACAATAATAATATAATATCCACATATGACATCTATAACTAATTGAAAGCTCAGTTTCACTAAACACAGGATTTGAATCTACTGCTGCTAAACCAAAATGCAATCAAGACGTCTTCAACGTTGGATAAAAATAAAACGGCCTTAATTTCAAATCACAAAATTTAGATACAAATGATCGTCCAATCTTAATCCAACGACTCGAATCCCATGGCATGGCTACAGCGAACTGAACCAAACCCTATGAGATACACCTCATTGAGTAAGTGGTCACCGGCGAATCGAGTGCGGGAGTAGTACCATAAACCCTAGCATGATCACTCTCCAATCCATAGTCCATCATCGGACGATACTCCAAATCTTCGTCGTGATCATACACGAACTCCGGAATCTCCACTTCATTCCGCCTCACGTTTTCCCATAGATAACCAATCCTGCTCACATACCTTAGCTTCCCGTACAACCTATCACACCCAATCAAAACCCAATAACAAAAATCTCAAATTAATAACCAAAATTATAATTATAAAATTTAGGGTTAAATACTTAAATTCAATTTAATGTAAAAATTAATTAATTTCATGAAATTAAGAAGTTTCTTACCCAGCTTTGAAGAGAAAACGGCCAAAAGTAGCGAGAAAAAGACGAGCCTGTAAACCAGGATGAATAAAATAAACCGCTTCTAAATTCTCTTTCACATTCACCGGAATCGCGTCGTAGATCGATCGGAGAGATGAAATTCCGGCAAAGTTCTCGCTCCTCTGAACACCAGTGTGAACATACAACACCGCGAATTTCTTCTTCCCTAGTTTCGGGAAAATCCTCTCTTCCAAATACTTCTTCAGAACATCAACGCTAACCAATCGTGCTAAATCACAAAATCAACAACAACAACAACAACAACAACAAACAATCAATAAAAAAATTAATCAGAAAACAAAATCAGTTTTCATGAAAAACAGAGAGGTTTTTTATTATTACCAGGGAAGAATTTTCCGATAATGCGAAGGATCTTACGGCCATGCTTGTCTCTGCCTTTGATTTTGAAAACTTCTGATTTTTCAAGCAATTCTTCTTGTTCAAGTTCAGTTATGGTGGAACTCATGGTGTTATTTATTTTTTATTTTTTGATAAGAAGAGAAGAAAAAAAAAATTGCTGCAGTAGAAGATAAATAGCGTTGTGATGATAAATTGTGGATCGTGATGATTGCGATTTGTGATGGTGAATTGAGAAGGATAGAGATAGAGATAACAGAATTTATAAGGAACGATAAAACGATGAAATTAATTAACGTAATAATTAATTAATTAGATTAAATAGAAGATTAGGGAGAAGAAAATGAAAAAGAAAATTAAAGAAAAAGAAACGAATTTGCGGTTGCGCGGTCATAGGGAATATCCGAAAGCATCTTCCATTTTTTTCAGGAATTTGTGGGGTCCACTGAGTGTTATCTTGGATTGCGCGATCGGGATGAGTATTGAGATGCGATCTTGGCCGTACATTAGTTTGATGTGGAGGAATATGATTTATCCGTTAATCATATTTGTTTGAGATTAATTATGATTATTGGTTAAGGAAACCATGGTCGTGACTCGTGATCGCGTGGTTTGTGTTTGTCTGCTTGCAATAATTGTACTTGTATGTGATTGGTGTGATCGTCTTTCTTGAACAGAATTTTTCGGATTTTATTTTGACCAAATAATTAATTGGATTATCATTCATTTTGAATGAGGTGGTTTATTAAACTAACTTATCTGATTATTTTCTTGACCGCTTTTCAAATTTTATACCCCTACAGTCAATATCTTATTTTGTTAGAGATTTCTTTTTAAATTTGTATAATTTTTTTTAAAAATTTTTTTTAAAATTATTAAATATAATTTTTTTTAATTTAAATACTTTAAGAGTATCATTTTTTAAATGAATATCAACATGCCTATCTCTCTTATAAATTGATAAACAATAGAAGATAATAAATTGAAAAAAGTTTAGTATAATAAATTGTACTTTGTATGTTTCTCATTTTATCCTTCCGCTACTTAAGTAGCATACGTTATAAAATTTAAAAAATATTGTTCGCTACTTAAGTAGCGGACATAGATATTTTAGTAAAATTGTAGGGCGTGCGAGAAAAAGCGTAGGGTGGCAAAAGTGGATGTCATCACACAAATTCTTTCTTACACGAAGACACAATGTTGAGTATTTTGAAATAGGTTGTGCATAAAAAATCGATTATAGTTGTAAGAAAGAATACTTCAATAAAAAATAGTAGCAAGAACTAAGCAAAAGAAAAATGTCTTGGAAGATAATCAAAGTCTCAAGGGATTTAGTGAGATTGTTTGATGATTGTTTTATGTGTATTTTTAACTAAAAATTTTCTCAAAATTCATCCTTTAAAATCTGTAAACTTTTGAATATCAATAGACATTTAAAAATTGATGAGAAATCTCAATTGAATATCAACTAATTTTGTTGCTTTGAAGAAAATATATCTTAATTGTTTTAATTGAATACCACAATATTTGTTTGACTTTTAAAACATTTTGATTGAATACCACAAGACTTTTTTATCATAAAAAAGTCTTTTACAATGCTTTGTGAAATCTGTACAAAAAAAAAATCTTTTGAAATCTCAATCCAATACATCCCCTAAGTGGTTAACGAGCTCCCTCAGGACGAATTGTTTAGGAGAACCCGGATTCGATTTCTTGTGGGAACATTTCTTGGTCGGACTTTACTTATCGCCATCAAATTCTAAATTATCGAATCATCTTCTCCAAAAACCGGAGGATTAATAAATAAAAAAGTTATTTATACTAGAAAATTGTTAGGACTTAAACACACGAGGGTAATCTAACCCAAAAGATTAATCTAATAAATGACACAGTCTCATGATCTAAGTATCACATTAAACACTTAATATACTTCATGTGCCATCTATATCTATATTAATAATAATAATATATATATTTACGAATCCCTATTGAAATTTTATAAGGAAACTTTTTAAAATAGCATTAATGATTGATATTAATTACTATCAATATTATTATTTTTTTAAAATAAAAAATTCCTAACACTATAAAATAATATTAAAAAAATGTATATTGGGAATAATTTAAAACCGTATATTGATAATAATTTAAAAAAACGTCTTAATTATAAAAAAAAATACATCTATATATATTTTTATAAATATTACAAAGAATAATATGAAACACCAATATGAAAAAAATATTATATATTTATATATTTCAATTTTGAATATATATTCCGAAAACAAATATATTTATATATAAAATAATTAAAAAAATGTATATTGGGATAATTTAAAATCGTTTATTTTGAATAATTTATAAAAATGGCTTAATTAACAAAAGTTATACATCTGTATATATTTTACAAATATTACGAAGAATAATTTGAAAAAATTATATTATATATGCAAATATTAAATATATTCCGAAAAAAATATATTTATATATACAATAATATAAAAAATATATATTGGAAATAATTTAAAGCCTGTATATTGGAAATAATTTAAAAAATATCTTAATTAACAAAAATAATACATCTATGTATATTTTACAAATATATATTGGTGTATATTATGAAAAACATTTACAAAATTAAAAGCATAAATTTATTCAATGCAACTATTAATATAAAATAATTAAAATTTAAAAAGTAATATCCTACTATTAAATAACATAAAATATGCTTTTAAAAAAAGAACATAAAATATTATTATTATTATTATTATTATTATTATTATTATTATTATTATTATTATTAATTATGGAGCAAACACAGAATAGTATTTAACATTTAATAATTCTTTTATTTTAAATACGAAATTGCTTTTTAAACATGTAAGCAAAAAAAAACAACATTTTTTCATAAACTTCTATATTTTATATTTATGAATACATTATTTGGATTTGACCACATCTTATTAGCATTTAATTGAATTAAATTAAATTGATTTATATTTCATGATATTCTTGACTTCTTATAGAATTTTGTATATAATAGATTGGCTTATTTTAGAAACTTCCTTTTATTTATAATGAGTACATTATTTTGATTTGACCACAGCTTATTAGCATTTAATTAATTATATTTCATGAGACTCTTGACTTCCTAGAGAATTTTGTATATTAATTATTGGCTTGAATTATAAATTTCTTTATTTAAAATCAAAATTTAAAATATGATTCATTTATTTAGTATATATAAGGTCTATTACGTAGAACAAATCACCTGTTTTTTCTATCCTCATTTTCTCCTTTTTTTTTCCGTCTCTCAATACTCACTAATTTCTCTATCTATTGTTCCTTTTAATTGTATTTTTAATTGTATTTTTGATTTCTTCTTCTTTTGTGTGATTTTTTATGTTTCTTTTTCAATATTAAGATTATTTTATTTTGATGTTTATATGTTTCTTTTATTAATCCTGATTTTTATTTTTGACAGGGAAGACGATTGAAAGACAAGAAAAAATATATCATATTCTCACAAAATTAAAGTTGGAATAGCAATGAAAATGTATATATGAGCTAAAATATGGCCTATGTGTTTAATTGATGAATCTACTAAGAAAGTAATCAAATGATGTATTTTTTCGATAGTGTTGAGTTTATCTTTATCTTATCTTTTTTCTATTGTAAATTTTCTTTTGTGTTTTAGTTTCGAACAATGTGATTTATATTTATGTGGCTTTTGTTTTGCAAGGGATTCAATATTAGGTTTTCATATATTATTTTACAAACGTAGTACTTTATGTACCTAAAAAAATCATCATACTTTTTTATTTAAAGAATGTCAATTTTTTTTTTTAATGGCAAATATATATATATAATGATACTCATCTTAAAATAATATACTCATCTTAACAAATCTATAATGATACTCATCTTAAAATAATATATAATTTACTTCTTTTTTACGGGGACCAGATATTGAAAAGATACGGGGATATGGAAACGGGAAATAATGTGCTCGATGGTGGAAAACGACGAGTGATGTATCACTTTCTACTCTATTTTTGTGTTGATGAGTTCCATACCAAGACTTATGGAGATGGACATGGGAAGAAAATGTCATGTGGTAGAAAACATGGAGTACTCCGTTGTGCCCCTTTAACCTTTTTAAACCTATATTATTTTTATACTAAAATAAATTACTTAAAATGAATCTCACAAAAAATTAAAAAATAACAAAAATCAAAATAGAGTAAGGATTCAAAATCTTCTTTGACACGAGATAACTTAATTTGATATATGTTATACTTATTCATAAAAAAATTCAATTCATATTTTTAGAATAATTACATTTTTAAAAAAATTTCATTTTCTATTCAATAATTTAAAGTAAACAAATAAATAACATTTTATTTTTAAAAAAATTATCCCAAGCACGGGTCAGTTATGCTAGTTTCTAACAAATTCTAAGACCACGAATTTGCCTCAGAATTTTTTAATGATCAATATCGAATTTCTATAAATACAGTTTTTGATAAAACTTAGCAAACCAATTTCCTTCAAAATTTCTTGGTGATTGCTCTTGCCCACCATCTTGTTACAATAATATATTTTCCGACGAGATAGGAAGATTTTGAGCAATAAAGATATGGAGAAAGGAGAAGAGCAATTTTAAATTCCTTTTGCATAATCTGGATTCAAATTAATTTTTTTTAAAGTAGCTTAGTGTCTGGATTCAAACACTATTTATACATGTGTTAATAAGAACATTGACTCTATGTCTTCAAGAGAAAAAGTTCAAAATTTCTGCGAGACAAAAGTAAAATGATATTTGATATTACCATTATTAATAGTAAGTTTATCAACTCAAATTTGTTTTTTTTTTTTTTAAATTATTTTACAACCAATCGTTGATTAGTTTAGTGATGATTGATGTTGAATTTAATAGGGATGATCACGGTTCGATTTCCTATAACTATGATCGGAAAGAGATTGACCATTTGATATCAAAACTGACATCCAAACCAAATTAAACTATCGATAAAAGCAAAAAGAAGAAGAAGAAGATATTTTACATAAAAAGAACTACAAACTGATTTATAGCTCTAATTTTGATACCGAGTTTATATCAAAACAACTTATAGGAAGAGAGAGTACTAGCCAGCCCTAATATTTGATTTTGAGTTTTTATCTTCTTCTACGGGTAAGGGGGTGATTTTAGGTCATTTTCGGCCTAAAATCACCCCTATGTTCCTTTTTTTCTTCTTATTTTAATCTAAATAAGTGATTATCACATAGATTAGATCTTTCTTTTATTATTTTTGTGTGTGTGTGATTTCGTCGTCTCAGTGCGATGTTGTTTGATATCCTGTTTTGGTGCGGTGTTTGTTTGTTGTCCCGTCTTGTTGCGGTGTTCGTTTGATTGAATCGGCATATCAACTTTGGTCACACATTGATTAAGTTCGTCAACGATGCAGATCCATAGGCATAGGTATTCCGGTTACTTTGATTTTATCACACTATTTGTAGTTATGAGTATGCCGTTTTATGCTATTAACTTGGATGCTGCGAGTTTGTTCGCAGATTCATCCTTTTCGTTTTTAGCGGTATTGAATTTGTACTTGATTGAAGAAAAAAATTGTTCCAAAATATAAGTAGTTTTATAATTCTAATGAAGCATTTAATGCTATTTTTTTTATTATACCCTTAACTTTTTATTTCTCTCTCTTCTTTCAATTCTTTCATTTATCTTTCTCATACAATTAATGAAGGACAATTTTGTAAAATTACTCATAATTTCTCTTTTCTATATAACAATGATTACATTTCTTAATTTGTTAATATGTAGGGGTGTTCGCGGTGCGGTTTGGTTCGGTTTTGAGCATAAAAGTCATCCTAACTGCGAGATTAAATGACATGCGATTCGGTTTGGTTCGGTTGTTTTTTAAAAAGTCATCCAAACCAAACCAAACCAATGCGGTTATGTTTGGTTCGGTTTCCGCGGTTTATTACGATAGAAAAAATATACTCCGTAACAATATTGCCAACATGTTACAAAATAAACATCGGAAATTTTAATTTATTTTATTGTTTACATGATATAATATGCATATATATAAATTGCACACATAAAAACTTATTTTTAATACTAATAGTATAGTTTTGATAAATTTTAGAGAAGGTCAACATTGATTAGAAAGAAATAAAGGACAATCACAATATATTAAAAGTAAATTAAAGGAACATGGGAGATAATGATAAACCTCAATGAATGGTCCAATAGCAGTATCGAGGCTGAAAGGTCATTTGGCTATTAAAGAATTTATTTAAGCTTAGTTTAAAGTGTTTTGAGCTCGGCTACATGCAAGAGGATGTTGATCTTTGTTTGAAGTTGGCAAGTGAAAGTTGTGTTGAAGTTTTGGAGTTGTATAATGGTGTCGACATGGATGAAGAAGGTCGGGGTGAATGCTATGTCTTATCGAAGAGTGTAATTGAAGTTAAATCACATACCAAATTGGTGTTGGACGGAAGAATTAGAGTCGATCAAGCATTCATGAATCATTCAATTAAATTTTTTCATTGAAAGAATTATACCTGTTTCATTGTCTTTTTGGAAGATGAACAAGCAATTAATCATCTCATTTATTGTTGCCCTTTGATTGAAATTATAACTTTGATGTTTTTTGGTGGCAGAATGAAGACTTTGAGCATGCACGGTCTACAAAAGCTCGAGAAAGTTCGTGTTAGTGGAATAAAAGAGGTTTATATCGATGAAGCTTCAAGTCTTAAGAGTTTAGATTATTGTCATGATTGTTTGGACACACCATTTAAGATTGATTATATTCACTGCAAACAAGTCCTTGCTACCCTCACAAAACCCTATTCCCTGTATGTTGCAAATAAGTCCCTGAATGTACAAAATTTGTTGATTTTAGTCTCTAACGTCAAAATCCGCAGGAAAATTTGAAGGAAAATCTACACGAAAACTGCAAATTTTCCTACGGATTTTGACTTTATGGACTAAAACCAACAAATTTAGTACATTCAGGAACTTATTTGCAACAAAACAAGATACATAAACTAAAATAAAAAATTCGCGAATATCCAGGGACTAAAAAATCTATTAAGCCTATACTAATATATATAAATAAATTTTAAAAAATACAACATTATTATACTATTACATTTTTAATAAAAAATATTTATTTATAACATAATGCAAATATGTCAAAGAGAAATGAACTTTAGCATGATATTACTAATAAGGCTTAAATGCACTTTTAGTCCCCCTATTTTTATATTTTTGAACTTTTGGTCCTCCTATTTTCAAAACCAACTTTTTGATCCCCTATTTAAAAAGTCAATATAAATTTTTAGTCCACCTTCAATTTTAATGAGGTGTCATCCTCATCAATGATGTGGCGCTTACATGGCCTTGGTGATTTGGCAAACCCTTTTTCCATGTCATTTTACCAAATTTCATGTTATTTTTAATTTTTAATTTTTTTTAGTAGATCTCATGTTATTTTTATTATTAGTTACTGTATAAATCAATCTAATAATAATTATTAAATATTCATTATTTTTTTGGTCCACAAATATTATTGTTTCTTTTTACACAAATTAAATGTTAGCCTTATTTTGAAATAAAATTGAAAAATAAAAGTCTTTAATTTGAAGAACCCTAATCCCAAAATTCCCAAATCGATCCATCATCACCTAGCTCGACCTAATTCTTCATCGATTGACCCATCATCTTCTTCCCACTCAATCGTATGGCCTTGGACCCAAATTAATCTTCTTCTCATACTTGATTTTTGCTCAACTTGAGAACCACAAAGACATGAAGTTTTCTCTTCCCACCCACCACATATCTTTTTCACCCCCGAATTTCCGATTTTGCCCTTGGTCAAAAAGTTCGGAATGTATTTTTTGAACTTTTTTTTACCTTGAATGTGAATTTCGGAATGTGTTTTCCGAAATTTTTGTCGAATTTACTCTAGGAAAAGTTCGAAAAATACGTTCCGAACTTTTTTACAATGGCAAAATCGGAATATTGGGGAGTGAAAAAGATATAGGGGGGGGGTGGGAAGAGAAAGCATCCAAAGACATATCTATTATGTTTCTGCTATGAAAATCAAACCCAGACATGAAAAAATCCCAAGTTTGGAAAGCATAGATCTATAAAGCATGTCACCTGTGGAACAAAGTTCAATCTTGGAAAAGAGCAAGTCAGTTGTGGATTAGAGTAAATCACAAATTTGAAATAGAGCAAAATCACAAATTTGGCTACAATGTGACTCTCTCACTAAGCCCAAAAGAAGCATTTCTAAGGCTTTTTTTCTTTCTAGTTCCATGGAGAGGATTAGGAAGTGCAACTTGTTTGGTTGTTAGAAAGAGAAGGCTCATATATGATGGGTGTTGGTGTTGATATGATGGACATGTGATGATGAACATACAAAAAAAAAAAAAAAACAAACGCAAGGGAATGGTTGAAATATTTTTGTTTTAATTTGAATTGGAATTCTTTGTTAATATATTATTGAAGTGAACAAATGAGATGGAAATTAATAAAATGACATGTAAGAAAGTTAATCTAACACAACAATGCCAACTCATTGCCACATCATTAAAATTAATGGGGACTATAAAATTATGTTGATTTTCATAATAGGGGACCAAAAAGTTGATTTTAGAAATATGGGGATTAAAAATTCAAAAATATGAAAATAGGGGGATCAAAAGTGCATTTAAGCCTACCAATAATTTTGTTTATAATTTTCATAAATCAACATTAAAATATTTGAAATTTTTTTAATTCTATTGAAATGATATGATATTTTATAATTGATCAATTTATTTTTAGCAAAAATACGGATGACAGTACGAATATGAGTACTTGGTATGGACACGGGGATTGTCACCCACGCAGGTATGGTCGTATGGAGATGAATACATGTATTTTTTTTTTCAAACTACAAATATTGAGAGGAGGACTATAGTATTTACCCATACCCTACTCATTGCCATCCCATTCATCAATTCAACAAATGTTATTGGATTCCACCATGCAATATGATTGGTTGGTTATATGTATTTTGTCTATTTGAATCCTAATTGAGGTGGAAAATGTTAGAGTTAGTGTGAACATTAGACGCAAAAAGTATGTTGGTATGTGAAAATAAGTCCCACATAGGAACATTAAGAGTGAATAAAATGAAGCATGGTATAAAGCTGAAGTATGTGTTACATAGTTTTTACAGCTGATAGCAGTCTCTATAACATAAAATATGAAATAATTTTTTTCATATAAGATGTATTTTAGATTCGAACTTAGAAAGATCAATCAAAACTACATCTTGAAACAAAATAAAGATTAATAATAATTATGAGATTCATCCATCAGTTCAACAAAAATCATGAGATTCCACAACAGCAATATGGTTATATATAATTTAGATCCTAACTAATGGATGTGGCAATGCAAATGTGAGATGGTGTATAAACTATTGATTCACAAACTGAATATGGACCGTGTCTAGCACTGAATCTTGGGAACAAATATATCTTAGTTTAGATTTATATATGATGATTGTCTTACGCAAAATGTATGTTGACACAGTAACACTTGAATGGTGTTCATTGAACTGTTCATTGTTCAATTTTGGACTATCATATCAGCTGGTATTTTGTTTTGTTTTCATAGAATGAATCATTAGTCCCACATCGGAAAGGAAATATCAGAGTGAATAGTATGGAACATGTGGTATAAAAAAAAGTATGTGAAACATTTCAAATTACTTACCTGGATGGGGTCAATGGGTGATCAAGAAGGCCCATGGCCTAGGCAAGTGACCTCCATTGCACTTTGGAGGGGTGCTTGTCTAAGGTCCACCCAAGCGGTGGATCCTACATCATAATTTGTTGCTGTGGGGGCTTGCGTTCGCGCGGCCCCTCCCAAATATAATTTCTAATGTTTTACAATGTGAACAATTGTCTGGTTTCACATTAGTTTTTAAATGCTTGGTTATTGAACTTTAAGTCTATTTGAATCCTAATTGAGGTGGAAAATTAGTGAGTTAGTTTATAAACTTACAAAAAAGTATGTTGGTATGTGACAATATAAGTCTCACATCCGGACAGTAGGAGTAAACAAAAGGGAGTATGATACTATACTATGATGTATAAAGGGAAGGTGTCATTAAGTCTGCATAATAATAAGGATAATATCAAGTCTAATATTTACTTATACTGCTCTTAATTTGACATCTTCAATTTATGCTAATTTCTTTTTTTTTGTTTGGTACAATATTTATGCTAATTTCTTTTTTTTGTTTGGTACAATATTTATGCTAATTTCTAAATACATCAATACTTATTAAGATTACTTTAGTAAAAATATTATTAATAGGTGCGAAATAACCAAATAGGTCCCTCATTTTTAGACAGATGGTATTTCGTTTTAGCCTTAACTATCATTCCCTCTCCAAGTTGGTCACGAAATTATATAGATATAATATGTAGTGCCTAAAGCATTAACCAAATTGATCACATTAAGTTTCCGTGATCATAATTCAGTTGATAGGGACATTGCATGTAATATGTAGGGACGGGGGTTTTCCTTGGTACTCCTAGTTACCACCTTAAAAAGTGAAATTCTAGGCTAGTTGACAAAAAAAGAGAATATTAATTAGAGTTCACATTTGCAAATAAGTTGAATTTGCACAAGAAGCATAAAATTCCCATGAATTTACATAACTTGAATCTTTGTTGTACTTGCCTTGAAATATTTCAGCTGTGATGAGAAGTGTTCTTATACATTTGTAAGTTTTTCAATATCTTTTATAACTATTTCATGATGCTTGTATCGAATTTCTTTGTTTTACAAAATTTTCAGGTGCATTTTTATTCATTACCTTCTTTCCTGATCAAGCAGAGAAGCTGTTCCAACTGACCCCGACAGGTTAAAGACGAAAGGTTTAATTGATAAGTTGTTTTCCCCTCGCATAATGCATGCCGCATAGAAATTTAGAATAGAGTTGAGGAACATAAAAACATGTGATGTGATAATGTTACTATGGCTATTATGGTTACCCCACTGCTATAGTATTTTATTTTCCATTAAGCAAAGCAATGTCTTCACCAATTTCCAATGGTAATATTTAAGCAGTTTTCCATGTACAATAACGAAATACAATTGGCAAGTCCGAAAAATGGACATTTGTTAAATACTCATAGCACAAAAGTTTTATAGTCCCACATTGCTTATAAGTCGAATGAGATGAGCATGAAGTTATATAAAATGCAGCATAGTCTATGACAATAAACATCTGTGCGCTTGGGGCAATGATGCTGCAGCTAATAAGGTACTGACTGAGGCGCGTCTATTGCCGGTTGAAAACTATTCCCACATTTAAAAAGAACATTAATTTTTACTCTATTTTTCAGCTTATGTTAGCTTAATGAGCTAGCATATTCAGAAACATCACTCTATCTTAGAGAATGCAATTGAAATGATAGAAAATGGCTTAGAGTCTGTCTTTTGAACATAGTGACTCTATCTTAGGTATCTGTTAAGGATTGAAAATTTTTGCAGTCAATTTGTGTATAAATATTGTATATACAATTCAATAGTGATACAATCAAATAGAAACAACACCTTTTGTCCTATATTTCAGCTCTTTTATTTTCAAATTGAAGTTACAAATTTTCATTAATGTTTGAATTTTTGAATGATTGTATTCTTTGCCTAAAAACTACAAATACTAAAAAAATTTGGTTAACAAACAGAACCATTAATAAAAGTGCAACTAAAACTTAAGCACTTAGTAGCAGAATAATAAACTGTATATATACAAAATAATAAGATAAAGATTGTTGCAACCTATAACAAATACTAGTCTCCGCCATCAGAAAATCAAGACGATGTTGCCACTTGTTCAATTCTAGCAATAAGCGACAATCAACATTGGTGTTTAATTTTTGTTTTCCCTCTATAAAATAAATCATAGTACATGTTGTTTGAGTCCCACATCGCTAATATTAGAGACAATGGAATGCAGCATGTGTTATAAGAGAGAAGTGTATGATACATTAAAAATTACTTACCTGGATGGGGTCAATGGGTGATCATGAAGGCCCATGGCCTAGGCAAGTGACCTCCATTGCACTTCGGAGGGGTGCTAGCCTAAGGTCTACCCAAGTGGTGGAGCCTGCATCATAATTTGTTGCTGTGGGGGCCTGCGTTCGCGCGGCCCCTTCCAATTTTAGTTTCAAATGTTTTGTCTAAATTTTAATATTAGTTATTTTTTGTTTAAATTCTAAAATTAATTCTACAACTACCTGAGAATTAGGACCATATAGCTTTACTGTTGATCTGTATGCTTTTAAATTTCATTCTCATGATGATTAAACCATTTTCTCTGTTGCATCTTCTGCACAAAGACATGTTTGATATGTGTAAAGGACTAAAGGCTGATTTTGTAGGGAAAATATAGATTTGGATATTTTACAGATATTGACTACAGTATTTGACTACATGTACATGCAAACCATTAACACTAATGTTTTCGATCCGAACCCTGCCACCACCAATTAGATCTGATAACTGGTAAAAAATGCATCGCGACAGAATTATGTAATGCAGATGATAAATTCAGCCACAGCAGGATCTAATACCACACAAACTATTAACGGTAGTTGCGGCTTCGTAAAATATCGTTGTCCTATGATTATTAAAATCATGCAACAGATGTAGTTAACTTTCTTGTTGCCTCTTATCCTATAATTAACATTGTCAGATGATTGTCAAAACAAAAAAATTGTCATATGATGGTTTGTGGTTGCGTAGAGCTTGATTTTGCAGGGAAAATATAGATTTGAATATTTTACCAATATTTGATTGAGTTTCCTATAACCAGATAATTAGTAGTAATGCATATCAAAAAGGTAATTTTATCTGTTCAGGTGGATTATTACGTGAACGAATGTGTTTCTATATTGCGAAATACTGCAAGAGGGAATGGCAGACAGATGAGAGATGATTGAGCAGTGAGCACCAAAACTTCCTAGTCCCACATCGCCCATATCAGAAACAAGATGAGTCTAAAGTATATATAAAAACAAGCCAAGTTGCGTAACAAAAACCATCTTTGCGCTTGGGGCAATGACGCAGCTAATGAGGTTTTAACCGAGGCGCGTCTATTGCTGGTTGAAAACTATTTCCAAACCCCCTCTTAGGCTTGGGGTCTCCTCAAGCCTTCGAGAATTTCTGGAAGGACTCCCTTTGGGGTAAAGTCCTACAATCGTAGTTCAATATTTATTTATTTGATATGCAAAGATCCTTAACATTGCTTACCAAAAAAATAATATCCTTAACATTTAATTCTTGTGTTGAATCTTTAACCATTACAATTTGCTCATATTGTGCTAATTTTAGGTGTGATGTCCACGCTAGCAAGGGACCAAAATGAAAAATAACGGAACAAACTCAAATCTAGCCTAAAGTACTTTTCATGTAATCAACAAAAGTACAAACCACCTCCAATCGTTATCTCAAAAACCAATCGGCTTGAATTATTTCATCTTAGTAAATTTAATGCCAACATCACATGCGCTGATGCGCGTTTCATGTATTTAAGAACACTCTTTGCATCCTTGAGATAGATACCATCCACTAACACAATGCATAAATCGTGACAAAACATTTAAAGAAAATATGTCATCAATTCAAGAAATGTCGTCTCAAATTCTTTCTATCAATATGATACTTATTAATTCTTGCCAAGTCCTTGACACTCTCTTGCTATATATAATAGCCAGCAGTTCACAATTCATTCAAAAATAATAATGCAATAATGCAGCTAACCTCTCTTAATCAAGATGAGCATGTGTTTTCCTTACAAATTGGTCAACTTGTCACATTTATGCCAAACATTGTGCATTATTATTCATTAGTCACTTGGTTTCTAATATTATAAAAGTGGTATTGTTTTTGCTTCAGAGGTATCCATTGGCTGACATGTTATTGAGAAGCTAGAACTGTCAAATGGTTTAAACAATGGATTTTATAGAGATGAGATCCAAATCCTAGAACAAAATCATGGATTAATTGGTTGTGTATGCACGAGCGCCGTGTAATCTGAGAATCAATAACTATCAACAACTATATATAATTGAAATGATGAGTGTAATTGTGGCAACATAGGAGACAAACAATTTGATGACTAATGAGGTGTTCTGATTGCCAACAGTAAGAAAACTTATTTCAATATCATATCATATTGCAGAATATCAAATGCAAATATCATTAACAAATTCACAATGTTGGTAAATATGTAACAAGCTTACCATATTCAATGGGAAATCAATATCATGAATAACACAAGTGCTACATATTTTATTTCCTTATTATATGAAACTAATGATTATCAATCAATATCATGAATAGCTCTTATATAAAGAGAGAGCCATCGACTTGGTAACATCACAAACATTGAGCATCACAATTATCTTAGAAGAAAAAAAAACTAACAAATTAAAGATCAATTAAGATGGCAGCAAATACACGCAAACCATGTAACACTAATGTTTTCGATCTGAACCCTGCACCGCCAATTAGACCTGAAAACTGGTAAAAATGCATCGCGGCAGAATTATGTAATGCAGATGATAAATTCAGCCACATCAGGATCTAATACCACACAAACTATTAACTGTAGTTGCGGCTTTGAAGGTGGATTATTATACGTGAATGAATGTGTTTCTATATTGCAAAATACTGCAAGAGGGAACGGCATTTAGCCCACAATTGTTCAAGGCAGACAGAGATGAGAGGTGATTGAGCAGTGAGCACCAAATCTCGTTCATATAAAAAACAAGATGAGGCTGAAGGTTGTATAAAAACAAGCAAAGGTGCATAGTAGAAAGTATCTTTGCGATTGGGGCAATGACGCAGCTAATGAGGTACTAACCGAGGCACGTCTATTGCTGGTTGAAAACTATTTCCAAACCCCCTCTATGAAGCAAAAAGTTTCATATTCATTCATTCATCCACCAGCTCAACAAAAATTATATTAGGTGATATTTTGTTTTGTTTTTATAGAATGAATTAGTAGTCCCACATCGGAAATATCAAAGTGAATAGTATGGAACATGTGGTATAAAACAGAAGTATGTGAGACTTTTCAAATCACTTACCTGGATGGGGTCAATGGGTGATCAAGAAGGCCCATGGCCTAGGCAAGTGACCTCCATTGCACTTAGGAGGGGTGCTAGCCTAAGGTCTACCCAAGTGGTGGAGCCTACATCATAATTTGTTGCTGTGGGGGCCTGCGTTCGCGCGGCCCCTCCCAAATCTAGTTTCTAATGTTTCAGAATGTAATTAATTGTCTTTCTACATTGTTATTTCTAGTCTGGTTTTTGATTTGGCATCTGCACAATTTTGCAGTCCTCAAGCGGTGTTTTCTACGAAGTGGTTAAAAGCTAAGTTATGAGCATATTACTTTTGGCAAATTAGGGACTTTGAAGGTGGATTTTGGAATTGTTCAAACTTCAAAATATGTTGTAGGTTATTGGAGATCAAGGAAAGGTTACTTGATGAAAATTCTAAGGTTAAACTATAACTGAAAATCTCAGATTCTCAGCAGATGAATAATTTTTATCATTGTGGTGCAAATGTCTTGTGCAACTCTATTGTGTTGGCACATCTTGTACTATAGTATTAATAAAATTTCCTTTGCAAAAAGAAAATCTCTGTGTTGCTATAGTAAAAGCCCTGTTAGATAAGTGCATGCAGGATGATTTGTTATGGAAAATATTCAATGGAATTTACTTCTCTAATCTCTACAGACTTAATATTACAATGTACTATAACTAACAATCATTATGCAATAGGCTTATAGAGTTACATAAACTTTAATATGGAGGTTTATAAAAAATCTAATATGCCATAGGCAAATGACCAGCATTGCATACATTGATTCATTGGTTTCTGCAAGAGGTTTTGAGTAAGACACTTTAGGCTTTTCTACACAAAATTTGTCATCTGTAATACCAATTTGATTATATCCAAAACTATATACTATATACTATAAATCATAATACTATGAGCCAGAAGTTTTAAGTGTGGACTGTGCGAATACAACCATCAAAAAATAATGTTGGTAGTATGCAATAATATAAGTCCCACATCGGGACATAAAGAGTTGTATAAAAGGGAGTGTGAGGTATAAATAGAAACGTACCCAATTACAATCGCCATTAACTCATTTGATTTTAGATCGTTTTGGATAAGTTTTTTCATTTGATGGATTTAAGTAAAGTGAATAAGTTGTCTAAGAAGAAATTAATTAATTAATTTTTCTATGGCAGGTTTTTCCCTTTGTTTAATTTATCTAACAAAATATAATCAAATTTTTTATTACTTGGGATAAATAGTCATTTTAGAAAGTGTAGTTTACTGATATTCAGAGATTAATAAAGAAATTAAGAGGAACTAAAATTTATTATACATTTTTTTTAGTAAAAGATAGAAGATTGTAACTTTCATTTCTTTTACGAGGAAAATTTTAATATGGACCATTCATAAAAAATCATATAACGAATACGAATTTTACAAAATTTATTGATAAATTGAAAGCTTATATCATTTCATTTAAGACCACTTGAGTTTTTATTTTTGTATTCTTTTTTAACCTCATTATTATTTTGTGCATCCTTGTAGTTTTTTGTTATTTAGCAATTTGGTGAGTGAATGTATAATTTTTTTATAATCGTAATACTGCTTTATGTTCTGATTAATTTTTCATTTTTTTCTATATTGTCATTGTTATACCGAAGTTGAATAGTGCAATTTTATAAGATTTTTGGTTTTTGATAGGCTTGAAATTCACATGACAGATTTTTTAAATATATTTGAACAAAATATTTTTACTGTTTAGATAAAATTAAATATAATGAATTTCACTACCAAAATTAGATGAATATAATGAATTTTTAATAAATGGAAATAACAATACAAATGAAATTATGCTCATCAGCAGTCCATGATGTTATAGATATGATTGTCAATTAATTCCACTATAGTATTATAAACCTCAAAAAAAAAATTTATAAAGAAATATGCCAACATTGAATCATATTATACTCTAATTTAATTATTATATATACATCCATACATCTGTATAAAGAGGCATGTTATACCATTTAAGCATATAGTAAAGAATAAATTTTATATCTATTTGCATGTGTTATTTATAAAAAGGACAAGCAACTCGTCTACAAGCTGTACAATGTACATATGCTTCTACAAAGCTATCTTTGTTACTTTCAGTCAAAATAAACATTAACTAGGTTGATCAGATTCACTATAACCAGACACTTGTGCCAGCTCTGATAATTCTACTTCACCACTCAGAACCTGCAGGAGATGAAATATGTGATGAAATCAGAACAAATTTGAGAAGAGCAGAGAGGTTCACCGTTATAAATTGAATTTGCTGCGTAAGACATTCTTTACCTGGCCGTTAATAATCCATGTAGGGAAACCTTCTATTTTAGCGTCTATGCATGAATCGATCATTTTAGTTCCTGTTCGATATCCGTCAGGAAAACATTCCACATAATCCAATTGCTTGGCAGCCTCACGTCCAAACATCTGTATCAAGAGGTTGAAGTAAATAATTGTGCTTGAAGGCATGTTAGACAAGATTATCAAGGATAGAATATGGGTTTGAAAAAAATAAAATGAAGTTACTATGCTGTGAGATTCCTATAGCAGGGAATTAGAGGACTAACAAGAACACGAAAGTTTGCACGAAGATGTAAAAACAGAATTTATGAATCCAATTGAAACCAAGAAGAGATCTTTACAAGGAGTGTCCATTAGATAGTGAGGCCTTTATTGAAAGTTATATTGCTGAAGTTGGATTCTGACAACTAGTTTGATATTTACACAAGTCATTCACATTTGACAAAAATCATGGCAATTTCATCGAAATGAATGACATAGATCACGATTGATAACTGTTGTGAGGCTAGAAATTTTAAAAGGAACCACAAGTAATCATGTACCGCTTTTTGTTCCTGACAGTGTGAACACCAGAAAGCTCCATACATTTTAGCTCCTATGGAGTGCAAATACTTTGCTAGAGACAGAGCAAAGGAGCTTGAAGGAGTTGTAATCTCGGTTGCAAAATATGGCAGCTCAATTATAGCCGTGCTGCAAAAGTAGACAACAAACAATTTGTGAATTTCAAATTCAAATTGTATCTCACAAGCATAACAATGCACCTTGATTCCTTCTCAAACGAGAAAAGGAGAGACCAAAGTTAACATATGGCAAGGATGAAAATTCTAAAGGTAACCACCAAGTCAACATCTAACATATGCACTACAGTTCCACGTAATGATATTATACTAATCAGTGTTATCGGTTGTGAACCGTGGAAGAAGGCCAAAAATCGATCATTTTAAGCCGTCATTATTCACAGGCGTTGGGAAAAAAATCCACCACTACAACCAATCACGGCACCGCCATTGCTGCTATTTGACAACACAAAGGCTAATTAATTTCATTATCAAAACTACTTGAGGGTTGCTACTTCCATTTGCTATGCATTTGTGCCAACTGAATAAATACATTCTACTGATGTCATATCAAAGACAACTGAAAACATCCGAGAAAAATTAAATATTTGATAAGGCAAAATTAGCCATGAGCTAAAAAAACCTGAATGTAAAATTTCATGAACAGACAATTCCAACTTCAACATAAGCATCAAAAGATGGGTCGAAATGACAATTAGAGACTAACTTTTCACTGTTAGAATCCAACCCCTGTTTACTGGGCCCAGAGGGTCAATTAAAGCAAGTAACTAATGGGCCTAAGAATGTGTGCTCATGCAAGAGAAAGAAGAGAGTTGAAGGGAAAATAAGCTGAACTGGCAGCGTGAGTAGAAAAGAAGGAACTGTGAAACCGTTTCTGTTAGACAAGTGTTGATAAATAGAGGGGCCTGGGAGGAGGTTATCTTTGAGAATATTGAAGCTGTAATAGAATAGAGAGTCACTGCTCTCTATAGGGGCCTAGTCCTGTGGCAGATAAGAGTTTTCTCTTCTGTAAATTCCTTATTTTCTCACATAATAGTACAAATCTTTGCTCTCTAAATTCGTTGTTTCAGTTCTTAATTTCAAGTTCCTAACATTCACCTAAAATTTGTTCAACCTAATGAAACAGCAGCTATTGATGAGTGACAACACGATGGTACTACATCTCCGATAAAATGAATCAGACAATAAATTGAAGTGATTCAACATTATAGGAGTGCTATAAGATAATATTCACCTTGAGGAGGCAGATTTAGCGCTGCTATATGAGGTGTTCAGCGTGAGAATCACCAAGCTAGCAATAATCAACTGCAAACCCAGTTGTTTATACTTCTCTTCCAATCGAATGTCCTATAACAGAAATTTCAAAAGAACGTGTATCAATTGAACAGCAACACAAAGAGGAAATACAAAATTAGATAATACAAGCTTTAACATAGCAAACCTTGAGTGTGATAAAGAATAAGGAGAATGAAAAGAGAACCGAAAGTAGGCAATAGGGGCAAGATGATCCAGAGAACGATGTAGTTAGAATGTACAAAAAATAAGCACTAGCAGTTGCCATTGAGGTTGTACTTCCAAGCAATACTAAGTGAGCACTGGACCTGTTGATCCCAAAAGGCAACTTGTTCTTAGTAGCTAACTGAAGACTAAGAGCAGCAACAAAACTATACGCAATCATCCCAATCAAAGGAAGAGGTACACCTGTCAAACATAAAACCACTCTCATTCACACAATATTTCAAACACAAAGTGTGCCGTTCATAACACTGATAACAGCAAAACAAAAGCATAAAACATAGGTGGAGTTCTTTATGTCCAATTTTTACCATTCTCGAAAGCAATTCCACACAAACTGTGTATTCAATAGTATAAGCCCAATTATTTTAAATTAAGGCATTTTATAAATGACCATGTCACACCGAAACTACCGAGCCTGTCTGAGTATCTTATATCAGCAAAAAAATATACGTATCAGTGTCTTACACCATCATGACACGCACGCATGTAATTACATGCAATCACTTCCATTTTCTCAAATTATTCCTGGTATCTAGGTGTTGTGTCAGAATTAGTGCCGGATTGAATTGACTTGTTTGAGTTTATTGACATAAGCACTTGTGAGACTCTTTAAGAGATATGATGTGTCTATGCTGTTCTTTTTACTTATTACTCTCCAAGATAACTCGCGGAAACAACTTACAGCTTATATAAAAGTTCTTATGCTATAAACACTTAATTAAGCTGTTTATCCAAACGAGGCATAGTTCTTATGCTATATAAAAATTTACATAACAACACCTAAGTCATTCCAAAACAAACAAAACGCATAGCAGTTAGTTAAGTAAAGAGATTATACCAAAAACGACGGCGTAATCACTATTGAGTATATTGGAGCAGGTGTCGCCGCCGACGGGGCAAAAGACATCGGAATCAGTGAGCTTAAGATAAGCAAGATACGAAGTTTCTAGAAATCCGATTCCGGCAATTCCTGAGATGAGTTTGTAGGTCCAATCAGTTGTGGAGGTTTCTGGTTCAGAAGATGACGATGAGCATTTGAGAGGTGGCAGCCTCGGAAGGTGCCAATTCTTGTAGAAGAGGTTCGGCCTGAGTTTGTTCGGTGAACGGTTGTAACGAACCGGAGTGAAGAAACGTGAAGTTGACGGTGATAGTGTTGCGACGGTGAAGGTAGCCATTGAGAATCGGAAAATTTATGGCTACTTTCTTCACCATTTCGTGCTGAGTTGTTGTTAGTTGTTTGATTGGGCAGTTCTTTTTGAGAATGGGCTTTGTTTAAAGCCCAATTTGCAAGGCCAGTGTCACTGGCAGTGTTTTGAGGAATTTTGCTCTTTGGACCTTTACTACTAAAAAGTTTCGCATCGAATATGTGATGACATGAATGGGGTTTGGGTTTGGGTTTCCTCCATTTGTTATCCCTCCATTTGGAGAGAGATAGACACATTAAAAATTAGTGGGACCCATTAAAAAGTGGGACACACTAATTTGTGGACCCTACTAATTTTTAATGTGTCTATCTCTCTCCAAATGGAAAAATAAATGGAGGAAACCCAAACTCACATGAATGTGTACAAACCAGTTTTATAGGGACGAGTTAGACTCATACTTAATTGGAGTCTCTCTATAAGATTTATAGGAATATCCGCTATTTGGACCACCCGTTATTGTTCAGTCCACGTTTCAACTTGTTCAGTTCTGGACGTGGGGGTGTGTTAAAAAGTCTCAAATCAGATATGTGATGGCCTGAATATATTTTTATAACCAAGTGACAGTCCTCACCTTACAAGCCAATTTTGTAGGGATGAGTTAGACTCATACTTATTTCTAATACTTACATTGCTCCTAAGTCTTCCAAAAATTCAATTTTGCCCTTCAAAATGTTTTGGAAGATAAATTTCAAATGCAGGAGGTTCTAAAGATAACTTCCGAAATAAGTGAATTTACGCCCGCTTATAACTTTTGTATTTTCATTTCTTCTTCAACACTTAACCTCCTAATCTCTAAAAAGTTCAGGTTTTTTTGGATCTTAAATCAAGATTGTTTCATTCATAAAAGTTTTCTATACTCATTTGACATCAAAGAATATGCAATGTGTGTCTTTAACCCAATTACTTTTTGATTTAATGTTTTTTTATATAGAAACTGTAGATCTACAAATTGAATGCTATTTTCTGAAAATATAAAAAGGACATTTTCAAACGCAACTGCCGAAAATTTTCAAAATTAAACATGTTTTGAAAGTTATCTTCTAAAATCCTATAAAATTTACATGACATATAATACAAAACCCAAGATCTTTATTATTTTGCATTTTATAAAACATAAATTCTCTAAAACATATCCTCAAAAATGCAAATGACGTATCATGTTCTATTACGGGCATAACTTCACTTCATTTCATAAATTATCATCTAAAATTTTGTGTTGGAAATTTATCTTCCAAAATATTCTAAGGGACCAAATTGAATTTTTGGAGAGTTGAAAATTATATGGGGGAAACAAAATTCTATTTGAGAACTTCTAATGGCTCCCCATTGGTCAATGTCATTTTATAGTGTATAAGTGCCCAATCAAAATTAATTGTCTAACAAATGTTTGATCGACGTAAAAGACTAAACTACCGGCTGATATGCTACGTAAGTAGCGGACGATAGTTTAAAAAATAAGGAAATTGAGATAAGATAATTTTTTATACTTTCAAAACATTGAATGTATAATTTCGAAGAAAAATTTTCCATAAAAACTTGCTTAACTAGTGCACCGGATGCACTTTTTAGCACAAAATTGATCAGAGAATAATCAGAGAACAAAATTGAAACAATGTTGTGTCAATAGAGAAGGTCCATTATAAGTTGTAGTGGAGATGAGGGATGGGGTTGCCACGTGTATGTGAAGAATTCCACCCACATTGGAATGCGTAAACTTATCCAATCCAATTATATGAGAATGAGATTACGACAACTTCCGGTTCGTGGGTCCTCGGTCGTTGGTTGGTCCCACTTGTCACTCGTATGCCTACCCACTCTTTATCCCTGCAACCATACGATCCATTACGTGTCATCTAGTAATCTACTACTAATACTAGTAGGATAGTAATTGTTACCAACCGTTTTATCCATAAGTAAAATGTACTAGGGGTGGGTAATGGGTTGGGTAGGGCGGGTTTGGGCCAAAAAATAGCATCCATCTTAACCCGCGGTTGCAATAACAAGATCTAATTCGACTCTTTTTAAAAGTTTGATTTTTGCGGATTCGGTTTGTGCGGATTGCGGTTTAAAATTGTATATAAGGGTATTGGGGGAGAGTTTAAAATTTTGTTTTACAACAGCAACTTGAAAGTATAATTTCATTTATAAAAAAGATAACCACTCGTTTGCATTTGTTAGTATCCATAATCCATCTATCTATCTAAATAGTAAACGGCAACGATGATAGCAACGACGTTCGATGTCTCCGCGGTTTGCTTCCATTCTTCACACCCTTTAATTCCACGGAAGAACATAACAAGGTCACACTCCAATCTATGTTTTTGTTTTCTTCTTTTCTTTACTTTGTTATCTCTGTTTTCTCAACTTTTCATAAATAATACTATTACTTTTATTACATGCAGCTTTTCGTTTTTAAAATCTTCCAACGTTAACATGGAACAAAGAAGCGTTCTTCTTGTTCAACCAAAGTTTTCAAATTTCCGGTAAGCATAAACAGAATCTTCAATAAAACAGAACCTTTAGTTTTTCCTTAATGTTGATCATTTTTTATTTATATTGAAGCACGAAGTGTAGTTTAAAGGGGAATTTGGAGGAGACTGTTGTTGGAGTTCCCACTTCCGTGCCGGTGCGTGTAGCTCACGAGCTTCTTCTAGCTGGTCATAAGTATTTGGATGTAAGGTAATTTAATTAAGACTTAAATATCTTTATAATGTCCTTAATTTTCTTCTACACTTTTGTTTTAGTCACTAAAACTACATAACTATATATATGTCCCCGGTTCGATTACTGGTGGAAACAATTCTTGGACACACTTTACTTCGTTAACTCTAGATTAACGAGACGTGTCCTCTTCCCCCCAGAAATCAAAGGGTTAATAACCCTCCAATTAATTGTAATTTGGAAGAAGCTAATTACTGTTTATTGTGATTATGAAGGACCCCTGAAGAGTTTAATGCTGGACATGCACCTGGGGCAATTAACATACCTTATATGTATAGAGTTGGATCAGGTTCTATTTCAATTCTCTAATACTGTAATATTATACTATGTTTAATTGCAGTTATTGTAATATTATAAGTGTTGATGTTAGCTTATTAGTTGATTCTTAAGTCTTAAGTTCCCTTCAAAGAAAATTATTTAGTAATACTTGATATTTACTCATTAGCTTGTTCAATGGACTTGCATTTTTACTATAAAGGGCCCGTTTGTTTAAGATTTTTTTATAAAAAAATCTATTTTTTTATCCTACTTGTATTTGTTTCAGATTTTTCAAAAATCATTTTGATAAAAAAATTATTTTTTTCATCAAAATGAGAATCTATTTTCAATAGCTTTTATCAAAATCTATTTTTTTATCACTCATCATCCCTCACCATCTTAAAAAAATAGATTTTTATGATTGTAAACAAACGGCTAATAGCTTTAGATTTTCTTCAAAATCTCTTAAAAAAAATCTCTAAATTTTTTTTAAAAAAAATCCATTTTTTTTAAAGCTGAAACAAACAGACCCAAAGTCCTATGCTCATTTGCCAAGACATCTAATGCACATGATAGTTCCCATTATGTCAATGTGTGAGTCTCATATTTGAAATGCAAGCATTTAATTTGAAAGCTCAAATTTAAATAAAGTGGTTATTATTGTAAGTGGCCACCCTTTCATTCCGGATCCTTTAGGCCTCTTGAACCAAACATGATCGGTTGGATTAATCTAAAGCCCGAGATATACTATTCTTAGCCATTGGCTTAATCTAAATCCGGAGATATACTGTTCTTAGCCATTGGATTAATCCAACGATCGAAGTTTGGGAAAAAAGGCCGTAAAAGATCTAAGTCGGTAACCAGCTCATTAGAGTCTTTTATTTTAGTGTATTCGTATATTGTATGATGTTGATCTAATTTTTTTGCTTATGTGTTCAGGGATGACAAAGAACAGCAATTTTGTTAAAGAGGTCTCCTCACAATTTAGAAAAGAAGACGAAATTATTGTTGTGAGTGCATATTGTTTTCCACTAGTCATTAGATTCTGTATGAAATTTTCAAGTATTCCAACTTAACTAATCTGTTAATGTTCTTGTTTTTGTAGGGATGTCAGCTTGGTAAAAGGTCTATGATGGCTGCCACTGATTTGTTAGCTTCTGTAAGCATTTCAATGCCTTAACTTTACTATTTAGACAACTCCTATTGTTGATTGCGCTTGAAATCAGTGTTTTGAAATAGCGGCTATAGCAGTACTGTAGCGCTATAGCAAAGCAATATTGGACCAAATTGTTATTGTTACGTGATAAGTTATAAGCTATTTATTACAAATTTTTGAGATATAGTAGCCATATTAATTTTTGTGCATTGTATAGGGGTTCACTGGACTAACAGACATAGCTGGTGGTTATGCTGCTTGGACTCAAAATGGACTTCCAACAGAACAATGAAGTATTCTGATTGGACCTGAAGCTGTATATAGAATAATAAGTATTCTGGTTGGATCATGTTGTAAATGCATAAAAATGATTTCATATATTTAGGTATCAACAATTAATAAAGTTTATTATCAAACTTTCCAAGGAAACTCTCTTTTATTGGCTTCATGTGTTGTTGATGATGCAATCCCATTTTTATAGTTCAAAGTTCAAACCATGATATATTTAATGAAATAATGCTATAGCTATATAACTCAAAATTCAATTTCTCTGCAAAATCAATCTGAATCACACCACTGAAGTCTGTAGTTCCAACACATCTTTTCATTATCATGATACTGAGATTTCAAAGTCTTTTTGTTGATGATGATACTACTAAGCTAACAAAAAGAATGAGAAGATATGCAAGTACATGCAAATTCATGAATAATTTGATTTTGAAGTGTTGTTGCTAATACCAAAGAATGTTGAAAGAGGTATAATTGAGCTTTGTTCAAGGCAAAAGCGTGATAAGTGGTGAGTAAAATTTCCAAGTTATGTGTATTTAGTCCCACATCGCTCACATAAGAAATGAGATGAGGCTGAAGCTTGTATAAAAACAAGCAAAGGTGGGTTGTTGAAAGTATCTTTGCGCTTGGGGCAATGACGCAGCTAATGAGGTACTAACCGAGGCGCGTCTATTGCTGGTTGAAAACTATTTCCAAACCCCCTCTTAGGCTTGGGGTCTCCTCAAGCCTTTGAGAATTTCTGGAAGGACTCCCTTCGGGGTAAAGTCCTACAATTTAAGTTTAATATTTTATTTTTATTGTTTAAAAATTTAAATTTATTTAAATTAAAATTAATTAATTTGGTTACAATGATTTAATGTTTTTCTCTTCAGTAAAAAATTATATAGGAATTTTGCACTTTGTTAACAGTCTAAATTCAGGGAGTTTTATCATGATCTAATGATCTAAGAAGTTTGCACTTTTTAATTAGTCTTAAAACTTCAGTGAGTTACGACAAAGAAAACTTTCAACAAATCGAGGTTTTTAACAGAAGTGGTGACCTACAATCCATCCATTATTTATATCCACACAAATTAGTTTTGTGAAACTGAATTAGGCACACACCTCTTAATTTTAACATGATAAGAGAGTTGGAATTTGTGATTCCTTACCTAATCCATCCGTTATATCATTATTTCTCTTTTGATAGTGTTTTTTTTGCTCTCTTGGTTGGAAAAGTTGTTCAAATTTTGTGTTGATGGTTATCAAATGTGATTATCTCCAAAACATAAAAAAATCGATAAAGAAAAGTTGTTCACGATTTTTTTGTTGTTGACAAAAACACAATCTACTCATTTTATTAATAGCAATGTTTTTAATACAACGATGAATAGAATCAAAGAGAGTACGACTAGCCCAAGACTTAGCCGTCCTAACTATGTATGAGCCGCAAAATTTGCCTACCGTTATATGAACTTTTCCTCAAAGTTCGAATGAAAATTCAACATGTTAATAGTAGAAACGATGGAACTGAATTCGGATACTCCACTTTGCTTTCCATATATGGCATCCACCACTATTTTAAAATCAGTTTCAAACACAACATCGGTCCATCCTCTAGTAATCTTTTCACGTATTGCTTCTAATAGCGACATTGCTTCACCTTCAATTGTATTAAACTTCTCTTGGACCCAATTACAACCTGCAGACATAAACTGCCCTTGAACATTGCAAATGCACCAACCTCAACCTATGTTCCCAGCAGACTCGTAGAAGCTCGCATTCATATTACATTTCCACCTTCCTAGCTCTGTGCCATTGTGTTGCTGCACTCTCTTGTACAGATATTGCACCTTGCTGATGTGCCGAATTGACAGCATTCCAATTTCCCATTAGATGCACAGCTCGACTAGCTATCATCCTTTCTTGATCCTTTACTCCATTCCATATCCAATTGTTTCTGTTCTTCCAAATCATTAAGGCCATGACAGCAACTAGCCGAGCCCCATGAGCTTCCTCCGCCTTACAAATGTCAAACAACACCTCTGTCACACTTGTGACAGTCTGTATCCGTCCCTCAATAACTGCTCCTAGGCCGGCTTCGTTCCATATTCTCTTCTCCTATTGTTTCTGCAACCGAAAAAGACATGCCAGTCGTCTTCGTCATTTTCTGTACATATTCGGCAGTGCTGAACATTGAACAAAATGCACACTGTGACGAACACAAGATGGTAAGCAGCCCCTACACATACGCCACAGTAAATGTTTGGCTTTAGGCGGAGCACGGACCATAAGCAGTTCCATTCTCCTTCCACTTTGTAATTCAATGACACGGGTCTGTTCCTCATATGCCGTCTATAATCGGACTTTACCGAGTAATTTCCATGTTGTTCCTTTTGTTGTGAAGGATGAACTTGAACACTCAATCTCCTAATATTTAATTGTGATTTTTCAACGTCTCCAAGTTCATCCTTTTGTTGTCTAATCACAATTTATAGGTCCATAGTTGGCTGCAACTTGAATGGTGTTATGGAAGCTGGTCTTTTTTGTTTTCCCTTCAATAAAATAAATTATAGTACATGTTGTTTGAGTCCCACATCGCTAATATTAGAGTAAATAGAATGCAGCATGTGTTATAAAAGAGAAGTGTATGACACATTAAAAATCACTTACCTGGATGGGGTCAATGGGTGATCAAGAAGGCCCATGGCCTAGGCGAGTGACCTCCATTGCACTTAGGAGGGGTGCTGGCCTAAGATCTACCCAAGTGGTGGAGTCTACATCATAATTTGTTGCTGTGGGGGCCTGCGTTCGCGCGGCCCCTCCCAATTTTAGTTCTAAATGTTTGTCCTAATAATTATGTTTTAAAGCAAACTTCCATCTAAATTAAGACATCTTTGATATGTGCAAACTGATGTTAGATAAAATATAGATATATTACTTCAGTAATCTCTACAGAATGAAGATAGCAGGATTTTAAAGTTTTCACTGCTGGTCTGCTGCCCTTTTGATTCTATACATAAAACAGGATATTCAGGTTTTACAAACAATGTTTCAATGCTGCCCTTTTGATTCTATATTCCCATCAGTTTGTTGCTTCTAGACTGTGAATTGCATAATGTTTGCTCATCTTACTTAGTTGCTACCAATAAATATAGAAGTTAGAAACTTCTGCTTTTCATAAGTAAACAAACAAAGTTTACACTTTTGGATAAAAGTTGTATGATATTAACATATGAATTTTTTATTCCCATAATTTGTTTCTACCTTATCACTAGACTTTTTATTGTTCTTGTACATTTTTCTTCAATCCAAACAATGGTGAATGGGAACTAATTAATGGTATGAACTGCAACTGATTATTGCGAAGTACCTAAGGATATGATGAGAATACCCTTAAAAACCTTGACATGTGGAGAATATTTGCCGCAAAAACATTGAGGTTACAAACACCATTTAGACTTGTAGGTTGATGAAGTTCAAGTGATTCATCTCGTTTAAAATAAAGCACTCTTACAAAAATGACGCATCCTTAGTAAAACATCAAGGGTAATTTTAGTTTGTCAAATCCAATATGTAGTGTGTATGTGCAATATCACCGGTTTCTCACCACACTAATTGAGATTCAATATTTTCATATCTAAAGCAAAACTTGGCTCAAGTATATCACCTATAATAACAATAAAGACTCAATCAAAATCTAGATTAAACTCCTCGATGCTCGTTTGGCTACGCATCAACATACATTTTCTTGTGTTCGAACAACTATTCACAGTGATAAAATTGAAACTAAGAATTGGTAAAGTGAATGAAAACGCAGCAATAATGTGAAAACAAAACACTTGAAGTTAAGCCAGTGAAGGGTGAATCATTAGTTGGCAAGCAGACCAAGTACAATTTAGTACATTGTGGTGCTAATACATATTTTATATTTGTCATGAAAAAAATGATACTGACTTTTGAGTTAAAATTTCCTAGTTTATTTATAAATTGAATTACTTGGTAGCATATGCCAAATTTATCAAGCCTTGTACATCTCGTAGTCATAATATTTTTACCAGTAAACATCAAAGTGGTTTTGGATACAAGGGGAGTGCATAGAAAAAACTTCAAAACAAAACAAAGATTTAACATTACATGGCCTTGAATTTTCGACCACCACTGCTCTTTCATCCATCCTACTCGCTTATGAATAACAATAGTTGAGAGGACAAAAGAAGGCAATGTGACAGTAGAATGGGATTTTTCAAGAGCAGAAAGAACCAAACTCAATTGATCTTTGGTCAGACTACTGTACAGAACAAAAAGGTTACACTCTTGAATGATCCTTGTATGGGTATCAGTATCATCAGTGATGGCCGCGCCTAAGTGATGAGAGAAAACCGTGGGATGACTTATCTTTATGTATTGCATCATTGACCTGGTATAAACATGAAGCTCAAAAATGTTAAGTTGGTCCAATTCCAACTTTGAGCTATTTTTCAAAACTTAAATAGTTTACCTCTTTTGCTATGTGTTGGAGAATTTCAATTATTTCAGAGAAAGGTGGTCTCTCCTTTGGATCTTGTTGCCAGCACCGCTGTAGCAGTTCAGAAATTCTTGGATGTGTATTTTTCGGAATTGTAGGCCGTAGACCCTGATAGAAAATTAAGCCATATAAAATTATTTATTGTGCATAAATGAGAAAAATGTTAACGAAAATATTGTCCGTAAAGAGGAAAGAATAAAACCTTCTGCACCACACCAACTGCTGCTTGTAATGGGGTCAAGTAAGCGTAAGGAAGCTGGTTACAAGAAATAGATATCCAATGAGATAGCAGTAGTAGAAGGCTGATCAATGTCTGAGACAAGTAACGAATAAAAGATGAAGCAGCAAAGCTCACTGCCTAACATGAAAGTGCTCACCTCTCCAGTTAAAAGCTCCCAAAGTGCTATTCCAAAACTGAAAACATCTGCCTTCTGGTCATATGGTTTGTGTTCAATGACCTGCAAGCAAAAGTCAAATCAATGGAAAGAGATGTGAAGTAAATGTCAAACAGCTAAAGTTTTTTTTTTAAAAAATAAACAGAAAAGGAATGCAAATTAAAAAAAGAAAAATTAAACAAAAGATAGATATAATGGAAGTGCAAGTGGAATGCCCAAACAATATAAATTCACTATTGATGTGAAACACATTAACATAAATCATAAGAGTATATTCTTTTTCTTTTCCAGTTTTAGATTCTGCTTCACCATGGGAAATTCTTTTTAATGGTAAACTAAGAACCTAAGTTTAAGGGATTAAGATAAAAACTATTCAAGATTTCTTGCACTGAGGATTGAATATTTGTTTTACTTGCATTTTAGCTTTACTTTCATCACACAAGGTCTGCCCACTCATACATAAAAAATTAAAAAAAACACTATTTCCCGGATTTTGATCATCTAAAGTAACTACAGTGTAAAGTGAGAAAATCAAGATTTTATTTTAACAGACTCTTTCTTAATTAATGGTTGATGTTACTCACATTACACCATAAAGTGGATTGCTCACTTTAGAGGAGTTGGATCCCTATTTCCACTCACTATAATATCATCCAAACTATCACCAAATTTGCTTTGCACAATGATATCACCCAAAATATCAACCATAAAAGTAACATCAAGTTCAAGAAAAATCATACCTCAGGAGCCATCCAGCGGTATGTCCCAGTTTCAGCTGTCATCACTCCAGACTGAGTTTGCACTCTGGCGACCCCAAAATCAGCAACCTTGACCAACTGTTGAAAGATAAGCTCTTTGAGTAAATATGAAATGATAATGTTGAGATGCTTTCAGTCATATAATACAAGCAATTATTTTCCTCTCACTATTGTGTATCCAAGATTGCAAGAATTTATTTTATACAGTATGCTGACAACAACCCAGCATTACAAAACTACTCATCTGAAACTTATTTAGAAAACTATAAACTGTAGACGTAGTTGCTCTGATTCAAGATGACTTGCATTTTTGGTTTATCAATGATTAGAGCAAAAATTCTGGCAGTTAATCATCACACACAATCTATAAATTCTATAATCAACTATGAATTGAAAATGGGAGAGTAAATAATGCCATTGCTCAATAGTAGAGATAAGTAATACATTAGTGATATAGGCTGCAACTGAAGAAATAAGATCAATATTTTTTAGATTTGTAAAACCAAATATTACCAAAAGCAGCAAAAACATAGACCAATAACACATTGAAAATGCAACGGGAAGTATCAATTTTTCAGAGTCCCCTTACTTCATTTTCATCCATCAGAAGATTGGCAGTCTTGAGGTCCCTGTGAATAATATTATTTTGGTGCAGATAGTTCATTCCCTTGGAAACATCAATGGCTACTTTTAGTAAAGAAGGAAGCTTAAACACACCCTTTTGTCTGTGCAGAAAGTCATATAAGCTTCCTCTAGACATAAACTCTGATGAAACATGATCACATAAGCATCACAATTGAATTATTAGGCTACTGAACAAGGCACCCAAATCATCTTAGCAATTAAAGTACTTGATAATACAACACAAATAGGAAATTGGAGATTCTTAGGCCTAACTCAACCCCAAAAGCTAGCTCAATGGGTGGATTGCCCAAGCCTTGTAAAGACTAAGGAGTAAGAACTAGACATCTGAAGCGTGGATGGTGGTTTAATTACAGTTACAAAAATATTAACACACCTGTTGCTTATAGAATAAAACATATACTCATGCTCAGGACTGTCATCTAGAGGTATAAAAATACTGATGGTCTAATATTAAATCTAGAATAAGCATTGATACCTTCTTAGTGGGTGTAACCCCAACAGCTAGCTCAAGGGGGGAGGGTTGTCCAAGCCATATAAAGACTACTTTGCCAAATATCTATAGACAATAAATTCTAGAAAGGGGGTCTGTGCACAAGGCTTCCACTATTATGGGGTGTGGGGAGGGGCATATGTTACGTATACAGCCTCCACCACAGGCAGAGGTTTTGCACAACCAGAACCCAAGCCCACACAGTCACAGTGCAGTAACCTTGTCCTTGCATCAAGGCTCACTCACAGCTCGCACTCTAAACTCATAGTATGAAACAAAAACATAAATCATATATTTTCAGGGTCCTCTCCTATTTACCAGTAACAATACAAAGATTTGGTGGCCGGGTGCATGCACCAATAAACTGAACAACGTTCTTGTGTCGAATCTTCCTGCAGCCAAAGATAAGTCATAATTGGTAAATGAAGAATTGTTATGTAGATCTACATGGATACTGTATTGCTAAAACTAACTAGGATAAAAAAGGGCTAATACACAGACTAGTGAAATATGCAAAATAGAAACATTATCAGATTTTGTCAACAAAAAAAAAGAAACATTATCAGATATTTTCAAAAAATATTCAGAAGCATTTGATGTAGGATAGGAACAGAAGCTCCACCAATTATATTCAATTATGCAGACAAACCTCATGATATAAACTTCCTGTGCAAACTCTTTCAGCATATCTGTACTTATGCGTTCAGGCTTAAGAACTTTGATAGCCACATCTTGACTGCAATAACTGCCTCTGAACCTATGGAAGCCCAGTGAAAGAGGTAGAGAGAGGCATCAGCTTAAAAAGTTGGGTGTAGATTTCTAACATGCTTTCATACAGAAATAACTTACAAGTCGCCAAATGATCCAGAGCCAACTTTGTTTTCATATTTTAGCTGGCTGGGATCAATTTCCCAGACATCAGCTCCATCAGATGGTATTTGTATGCAATCAGGGGAGGATTCCGTCCTCGGCTGGTATTGATCATTTACGGAATAAATTATGCCCTGATTTGACAGATATTGGTCCTACAGAACAGATATTTCATATCAATGAGTCTTTAATACAAATGAATTTTAGCAGCTGGCAAGAGTGTAAAGAACAACTAATTTTAACAGATGTTGCAATTGCTTGCATGTCGTCCAAATTATAATCAGTTCCTTTTTTGTAAGTCAACCTGCAGAATTTCATCTTCCCTTCTTATTCTTAATCTTGAATAGGTATCATCGTATCAAAACTCATTGTAACTAGCAACCAGATATATCTTCTTTATCTTGCTAGCAAGATTATTAAGATATTTCCAAAAACCATAGAACTTTGTATTTTGAAATGAATAACTGAGGAATATACCTTAACCTTCCAAATTTCCTTTTCCAACACACCTTTAAGCTCCTCAGTTTCCTAATGACAAAAGGAAAAGGCATAGAATCAAAATGCTATTTGGATATAAAAAAATACAATTGAAGATAGTGATTTTACAAGTTTAATGCTTAGCTATTTTTAAACTACCTCATTAGGCCATCCCTCAACGACGAAGACATCCAGGGAAAACCCATCAGAGGTGGAAAATGCATGAGCTTCTTGAATATTCAGTCCAAGCTCACCAAGTATTAAAGTTAACTGAAATAGATACATAGTCAAGGGTGAGAAATAGCATAGCATTGTTAGTGTAAAAAAGGCATAAATTGTCACCCAGTAACTGATAGAAACCACGTGGCAGAGGAGTATAATGATGAGGCAACAGATCCCATGGGCACAAGATTTGGAGGGTTTATTCTAGAAGGGGCAAAAGGGGAAATATGGAGTAATTATGTTAGATTGGATTGAGGGGAGAGAATTGAGAATTGTGTATCCATTCCGTTACATAAGGTAGTGAGGAGGGGTTGAGAGGATTATCCTTGAGAATTCATTTGTTTGTTATGGATGGAAAGCTCGCTTTCCATAGGAGCTTTGCTATGTGTCAGTCTTTGGGATCATTGTATTTTCCCATTTCCATCATTAATAAACACGATTCTACATTTATTTGCTGTTTCTTTGTTGATTGCTCTGTTTGTAAATTTGGGTTGCCGACAGTAACATTGCCACGTCATTTGATGGACTTGACACGTGTAAATTGTCAAATTCACTAAAAGGTGTCACAATACGTCAATGAACATGTATAACTTTTTTACACCAATAAATCATCAAAATTAAATTCATTCAAAAACTCCAAGCAATCTGATCCATGTGCAAGGAGTAAGTGAGTAAAGCCTACAATTTTCCAAATGAGCAAAAGAAGCCTTCCTCCTCTCGTTGTTTTAAAATTATGTGCGTCTCTTTGAAATTTATTAGATCCAGATAATTGAAACTTCTGCTATTCAAAATATGAAAGAGCAACTGTTATAGACTAAAGGAGACATCAACTAAAAAAGTTCAACAGTAAAATACTCCTCTTTAGCCCATGTTTTACGTTAAATTATATATTTACATGAGTGTGAATCAGCATTATATTTTAAATATGGGTTGCATGTAAATATTAGCAGGTAGTAATTCAATCATGTATACTTTCTTGTACATTCATAAATGGTCGATTTGATCTATGTGAAAAACGAATACTTCGGAAAACTACAACTTACAGAACTTGACAAAAAAAACCTTTTAGTTTCTTTCTAGTCTCAGACTGCCTGTGTTTGACACTGCATCCATATTAATTGGCAATAAATATGTCCATGATTGATCAAAGCAATAAATACTTCCAGCATAGCAATTTGCGAGAATTTCTATAGCCAAATCAAAATGCTAGAAAAGCAAGAACTATTTGCTATTTATCATGTTGGATGCCAAAGAATACAGTATAAAATAAAATGAGGATTATATATACTAAACAGAAATATCACCCAGTGATTTAAAAGGATCATTTTACAGAAGTATAACAGAAATTTTAAAGAATCAACCACCTGACTAAGGAGTTTAGGCTTGTCAATTGTTGAAAAGGTAATCTCGTGCATGGGCCTAAAATGTAAACAGTGAAAAGATCAGTACCAGGTAAAATTACACATTCACAATATCTTGACTAGAAGAATAACAGTCCAAACTGAAATTATTAAGCATACCGGTTAAAATTCGGTGTCACACCCATAGCATTGTCTCCATCTTCAATGTTATTTTTATTTGTTTGAAGTGCAAGAGCTTCAAGGTTAGAAGAAGAACCAAACGTAGGTGGTGGATGAATTCTGTTTTACCCAAGAAAAAGAGAGATGACATTAAAAAAATAAACTAGTGGCGACACAAATGAAAATATAATATTAATGAATGAGAACAATTCAACAAGAGTTAGGATAATAAAAAATATTCTCATTGAGCAATAGCCATCATAGAAAATAAAACTAACTATACAATGTATGAACCATACCCCTGCTTTAAAGAATAGTTAAGAGAACTTTGTGCATCATCTTTCTCAGAACGATCTGAATGCACCGAAGAATCATTATAATGTGTACTACCAAAAGGATATACCTGCATTAAGACCAATACAGATATAAAACAATCAGCATGAATAACTTCTCTAGACTTTTATTTAAACTTTAAACAACTTATATAAATATTCTGATTCCAAAGATCCAAATCTTATGCCAATAATAACATCAACCGATTATAAGTGCTTTTTTATATACCTGTACTAAGCGAACTTGAAATGCGGGACGATTAGCAGGATCCTTCGCCAACTCGAGCAATCTTTTATGAGCAAGAACATCTTCAGCTCTTTCCACATTCACATCCAATGCATACCTATGTAGTAGCAATCACAGTGACCAACCACGAGACTCGTACAAAAACCACTCTGGCAAATCCACTTACAAAAGTAAAGTAAAAACAAAAATACTCAGCTATTTTCTTCCTTTTTAATTTTCTTTTCAATTTCATCATAGTTCATAACAAACCGCATAAAACTTAAATTAACGTGAATTTAAAAATAATAATAATAATCAATAACATTCAGAAACACTAGTCACAAATCACAATTCATAATTCACAATTCACAAATTAGTATAAATAATTTTCACTACTAGAATTAGGTTAATTTGAAGTATGTGAAAGACCTAGCAGGAAGACGATTGAAGTGAAGCCAAAGTTGATCATCGAAACCAGGAACATGAGCTTCTTCGGAATCGGAATCAAGAATTCGACGAAGAACTTCATTGTATACTTCAAGCTTTTGACGGTGATGACGTGGATTCGCGTGTGATTGAACGGCTCTACTACCGCAACTTTCAATGTCGTTCTCGATCACCATGAGAGTAAACGAGAATCAAACGAAGCACGATCAAGGACAAAACCAGTAGTAGTAAATAGTGATTGAAGAAAAAGAAGAGAGAGAAATGAGATCGCGAGAAATTGAAGAGAAATATTGTTGAGTTGAGATATTGAGTTGTTGAAGAGAAAAAGTGTTTTTCTTCGTTTTAAGTAATATTTTTTGCTGCTGCTTTGGTTTGGATTGGTTTGATTCAGTGTTTTTGGGTTCGGCGTAGTGTGTGTTTGTTTGTTCTGAGCTATCCACGTCAGATGGGACCTACTTAGCGCTCAAAATGGACACACCAGGCAAATTATTAAATAAGAAGATTGTTGATAAGGGATTAGAATATTAGATTAGATGCTAAGTTTAGCTTAGTGTAGTGAGATGAAAATACATATAAATAGGAACTTATGTAAGAAAACAAATGTAATTTAGTCAAAAAAAAAATGTAATAAAACGATTTTGGAATTTGTGTAATTAATTTTTTTAAAATATATTAAAAAATATTTTCTATATAAAATTTATTAACTTTTATTTACTTAATTAATATTTGGAGCTTGGGGGTAGAGCCACGACTCTAAATATAAAGGTTAAATAGTGATTATTCATTTGAATTTTGATTTATGTATTTGTGATTTTGATTTTTTTTTTTTCGGTTTTTCACCACCAGTTGAATCTGGTTCGGGGGTCAGTTCTGACAGCAAGTGGTTCCAGCCCCCTCCCGATTGCAGTTGCGGGGGATCGAACCGTGGTCCTCCCTACCAAGTTCAGCGCCAATCACCACTGAACCAACTAACGATTGGTTGTGATTTTGATTTTGTAATATGAAGATTTTATCATTTTAATCTCTCATTGAATATGTTATTTTATGACTGAATATAAATGATAATATAATATGTTTTGTGAAAAATTGCGCATATTACAAGAGAAAAATATTATTTAATCCAAACAATCATAAATATGTTCAATAAGAAATTAGAAGAACAAAATTTTCACAATACGGGATTAAAAAAAAAATTCTATATGAATAAATCGAAATTCACGTGGAACATTATTTAATCATAAATAAAGGCTCTGTTTGGATTAGCTTATTTTTAAACTTATGCATATAGTTTATGCAATATAAATTAAGTTTTAAGCTATTTTATAAGTTCTAACTAGTGAAAATTGTATTTTTATAAGTTATTTTATCATAAACAACATTTACAAACTTATAAAAATATATAAAAATTACATAAATTGTTTGCATAAGCTCAAAAATAAGCTAATCCAAAGAGGGGCAAAATGTATGTGTCACATGGCAAATACTTGCTCAACTAGTGGATCAAACTCATCAAAGTTGATTTGATTTCCTCTAAATAGTTAATACAAATTTGAAGGGGTGATCAATTTTTAAAGTGTGGTTATGTTTTCAACTGAATATTAGTGTCTCACAACATAACAAGCTAACATTCAAATATTTTTTTTCTTGCGATAAAGACTAATATTCAAATCTTGAATAGGAGGTATCCATGTTTAGTATTTGTCTCGAATAGAATATATTCGGTAGAAAGAACAAATTTGAAATATAAAGAAATATTAAAAAAATAACGAACTTTTTTTTAATTTAAACCACTTATTACAAAAAAAATAATTAATCAACCACTTATTACAACTTAAACAATGGAACAAAACCACATAGAAAGTAAAAACACTTGAGTGTCTTGGAAGATTTGAAATATGCATGGAACTTTGGTGTTAGACGTGGAACTCCATTTTGATTCGTAAATAGTGGTTAAAATTATTCAAGAGGAGACGCACGTTAATTCTTCGTGTTAGAGTTTAGTGCAACCAATTTGACAACTTCTGAAGCTTGATTGGGAGATACACGGATTCAACATTCCTACCATGAAACAAATAAATATATTGATATGTTAGCTAACATAGAGTGTGATTCGGGAGGTCCTTTGATTTATTATGAGTCTTGTCCGACTCCTCTTAATTTACTTTTTATAACTGATTTGGTGGCAGTTTCTACTCCACGTTTAATCTATTTGTAAGTTTTTCCTTTGGATTTTATGGCCCTTTTGTTTAGAAAAAATACACTTTCCCGGTAGTTTTAACCTTACTTTAAAAATAAAAAATAAAAACCCTACATTGTGAGAATTATATACTTTTGTCTTATATAAGTAAAAATAATTATTTTCACACTTATTTCTAAGAGAAATAGTTACTTTTATTTGATGTTCTAAAGTAATGAATAAAAGAGTAATTGTATTTTATTGTATTTCCTAATTTATCTTTTATGAGAATTTATTTTACGTAAATAAAACCATTATTCTAAATTAAATTTAAATTAATTGAGAGATAATTAAATAATAATGCCATAAGATATGATAGACATAGTTAATTTTTCTCATATTTGATATTAGCAAACATAATTTAATTATTATTATTATTATCAGAGAGTGGCACAACCGACTCCAACTATTTAAAAAAATCTATTTGAATATTAAAAATGAACTCCTCCTAAAAAAATACTCTCAATTTAAATTACAAATAGATATATTATTTTAAGAGAGATTGTACGCATGTTATTAAGACCAACTCCAACATGACTTGTATAATTGAGTAAAAAACAACATGACTTGTTTGATGAGATTTGAAAGTTAATGGACAATATCATATTGAATTTCACCATTGGAATATGCTATTTTTGGCAACTATATAGTCTACGGTTGCTTATTGAGTCGGTCCAAAAGCCATATCAAGCAAGGAGGATCTTTGGCTTCAAACAAATACGTATCATTTTTGACAAAAAAAAAAAAGAGATAACCTCTAAAAATGTGTATTTTATTATCTTATTAGTAAGTTATAAAAGTATTTAATGTAATTACAAAGAGCATCTTCAAAGAAAAGTTACAGAGAATATTTTTCCAAAAAAAAAAATTTAAGTTAGTTGTGAATGCAATTGGTAGAATGCAAACCTTTAATTTTGATGGCGATGATATAAATCAACGTAATTATACAATACATCTGTTAAAGGGGCAAGAAATTAGGCTTTAAAGAAATGGTTAGATATAAATGGTGAAAAATTCGCACTTATAATAGAGTAATCACAATCAACATAGTTATAATTCAAAAATAAAAATAAAATCAATGTATTTATGCTAGCTTAAAAAGAGGATACATTGTGTCAAAAAAAAAAAAGAGGATACATGTAAAGCTCATTTTCATGTAAACAAGTATTTTTGTAAAGGTTTTGAGATCTTAAAATATGGATTGCGTCAAAAATAAATAAATTATAAGATGGATTTGCATAGCACGTCTGGACTCTAGAGCATACACAAGGTAAATTATCTCTTCCTACATTATTTATATTATTGGAGATACTTAATGTCGACTTGAAAAACTAGAATTTAAATTGTTTACAAAGATTACAAGTGTACCATTTTGAGAGGGTTGAGAGTCTCACACTGAACAAATAAAATGTTAAGGTTTGAGCTTATGAGAATAATTCAACCCAAAAGACTAGTCTAATAGGTGGAGAGTCTCATAGCTGAACAAATAATGCATTTTTATTTACTCGATGTTGAACATCTTAATACAGCTTATAAATAGCATTTTTTTTTACTATTGTTAAAACTTAAGCACATAAAAATAGTCCAATTCAAAAAAAAAATAGTCAAATAAATGGAAGAGTATGGCTTAAATACCATATCAAACAATTAAAAAAGAAAAAATTAATTGATTTTCCTACAAATCAATTTACAACAAGTTGCACCGTGTAACTGTTAGCATCTCCACACAATAAAATCGTGTTGATATAAAAAATAAAGTTGATGGGATTGTTAAATATTTGCTTTGTGCATTTGGTTGGTATTGGAACATAGAATAAATATAAAGATGCTCTTTTTTATTTTATTATGGAATACATCTATGATGATGTATCTAATCTTATATGAAAGTGAAGCTAAATTAATGAATTGAATTTTTAATATAGTACACAGTATTGAGGTCCCATGGTGGCATTTTTATATTAGAATTATTATTGAGGAATATGGATTAGTGACTGTAATCCTTATCCTGTCAGATATAAAACGTGGTCCTACAAAACAACGGAAGCTTCTCATTAGTTTCAATCCCACTAACTTGGGTCGTTTTTAGAACACTCCTGCTGTAATCTGGGAAGAAAATATTATAACAAGGATTTTTTAACCTAAAAATTCAGATTAATTAACCATTTTGTAAAGAATCTTAAGAATTTATGCTTCTCCATGAAGGACTCTTTTCAATTAACTGTTTATTGGGTGGTACTGGTGGAGCATGGATGATTTTTTATTCAATAGTGGTAGTATGTGACTTGATTCATTTAATTGTCAAGATCTTGAATGAGTAAATCATCTAAAAATTGATCTCTGTCTCATTTTCAAATAGATTTTTGGCTCTTTAATATTTTAAATTAGTTTTTATCTAATTTTGTCTGTTAAATGAGAGTGGATTCTTTCAAGTGAAAAAACAAATTGAGGAAATAATGTGGACAATTGACCATTGAATTATAAAGATAAAATAATATTTAATTTTAAAATAAATGGATAAAAGGTAATTGATGGTTAAAATGTGAAAATTTAGAAAAAATTGAAGAAAAAAATTGAGAAGTTCCATTCCCCTGTTAAATATTTCTTAATTTGGTTCATTTGTTGGCACCACGTATTTATACAGTTAAATGTATTAATGTGAGATGTTAAGTAACACGTGGATAATAGCATCATAGAGTTTATGTATCATGTGATTATCAACAATCAATATTGAATGTGACTATTTGATATATATAAAGAATTGGTAGGGTAAATAGACTTATACCTCTTGTAATATAGGCGTGTTTTGTTTTTCCCCTTTGTAAATTTTTTTTTTGTGACTCGCCCCCTGTAATGTTGAATTTTTTTGACTCGCCCCTTGGATGCACTTTTTAAATCGGTTATTTTGTTCAAACAGATTTAAAAAGTGCTGTTTTTTAAATCGGTTAATCTGTTCAACCGATTTAAAAAGTGCAAATTCCTTGCACCCAAGGGGAGAAACCAAAAAAATTTACTTTGTAAGGGGCAAATCACAACAAAAAAAATTACAGGGAAAAAACAAAATTTGCCTATATTACAGGGGGTAAAGATATATTTACCCAAATTGGTAAATATAAAAATTAATTTGGGGCTAATTTTAAATTGTCAGAGACTAGTTTGATAGAAAGTGAAATGAAGATAAAAAATTATATGACAGTAAGTAAAATGAGTGTTCACATATAGACTAAATTGAAAAATATTTGACAGAGACTAATTTAAAATATTTAAAGAGTCGGAGGATCAATTTGAGAGCGAACTACAAAAATGACGATTGATTTTGTGGTTTACTCATGTTTGAATCTTGTAACAATTCAAATCCCTTTTCTACGTATTTAACAGACAATCTCAACAATAATGTACCTCACAATTTTCTCAATCCTATTTCAAATAGAGTTTTTCCCATTCGTGAAATTCAAATCATCTTCCTTTCCAATTTTTTTCAAAGGTATCTGCATCACATTAACAAAACAACAATGTTGGTTCCGTTATTGCTAATGCTTGGTAATTTACACGTCACCCTCCAAACCAATTAAGGACCATAGTAGCGACCACACCCACCTAATTTTGTGTTAGGTTACTTATGATAAAATTTCACCAAAATGGAAAAATTAAAAATTACTTAACGGACATTGTATTTGAAAAAAATTCAATAGATAAAATGATAAAGTTATAAAACGAGACGAGTTAAAAATAGGTTCAGATTAGGGTTTCAAACGAATATGTCTAAAAACAATTTTGTGATTTTGTTTTATTTTGAAAAAACAAAATTGATCAAATTTACAACAATATCCTTTATTTAAAGTAGTCATTTGTCATTCTAAATGAAAGAAATGTTGTACAAAGACGGAAAAAACAAACTACATCGTACTAGACGGCGAAAAATAACAACGCAATGTTAGGGGATCAAGCTTTTTGTCCTTGTTGTGTTGGTCACTTTGAATTGGAGGACCATTTATTCTTGTTGTGTGAATTTGCTTGGAAGATTTGAATGTAGATTTATAAGTGGTTCCGCCTAGTGGAAGTTTTGCCGGACAAGGTTGGGGAGTTATTCCTTTGCTTTTTTGCTGCTCTCAAATCAAAGAAGGCTCGTAAAGGAATAGTCATGATTTGGCATATGCGTGTTGGTTATTTGGAAAACTAGAAATGATGCAATTTTTGCACATAAAAATCATGATGCGCATGAGGCGGTGGAGAAGATTAAACGTATCTCATGGCAATGAGTTTTGGCAAAGATATTGTATAGTGCGATAATATACTAATTGAGGGATTAACACTTAGGTTTTTCGGAATCCTCTTGTGTTTTGTTTTGAATTATAACTTATTTTTTGGATTAATAGAATACTATATGTTTTTTTTTGTTGTTATCCAGCTCAACCAATGAGTACCTTTTGAAATTTGTTGTAATCTCTTTTAATTTCCTTCTTTTATATATATACTTTTTCATTTGACTGTTTAAAAACAATAAAATTAAACGACAAAATTAAAAAGAAAAATAATAACAACTCAAATTTATGTGAATAACACATGTTTAAACAAAGAAATTAGAAACTGCTAAGAGTAATTTCAAATAAAAATTTGAACCAAAACAACTAATCTCTAATGAATAAATGAATAAGAGAGATCAGAAAGAAATAAAGTTTCTCTCACTAAAAAAACTAGGGCCGACTCTATATAACATTGCTACCAACAAATGTAAACTAGCAACAACATTTTGCATTCAAAAATTCCCATTGTGGGAACCCAATTTTTTATTTTTTTTTTTTGTGATAGGAACCCAAATTTTTTAGTAAACTCAAAAAATAAGGAGTAAAATATTGAACTTTATATGAACCAAATTTTATCTTTCTTTGATTATAATAACGCATATCCAAAACATAACCCCTTTCCATAAGTAAGTCGAATGGTGTAACTTCATTTGAGTTTTTTTTTTTTCATATGGAAGAAACAAAATAAAGCAAAAAAAAGTAGTGATCTTGTGTAGTCGTCTATGTTTCATTGTTAAGTTTCAAGTGTGTAGAGGGTGTGGGTTCTATTCCCTATTGTGTTAGTTTTACCAATCGTTAGTTGGTTCGGTGGTGATTGGCGCTGAACTTGGTAGGGAGGACCACGGTTCGATCCCCCGCAACTGCGATCGGGAGGGGGCTGGAACCACTTGATGCCAGAACTGACCCCCGAACCAGATTCAACTGGTGGTGAAAACCGAAAAATAAAAAATAAAAAATAAAAAATAAAGCAACAAAAAAAAAAAAACTTACCTTTGTTTTGATATTTTCTCTTCATCACTATAAAAACCTATATGTACAAAACATGAAATAGCATTGACATATTGGCACGGCTCAATCAAAATCAAAACCTTCACACTAAAAAAAAAGTGTTCATTTTTGTTGGTACTAATTCTGAGTGAACCAAACCAATATAACAATAGCTAATTCATACGATACAACTCCTTAATTCCTTTGTTGTGTTTGCTAAAAACAATAGAAGTTTTTTTGTAAGAAAAGAGGGGGTGCTAATAGTACATGTGTTTGTGTGTGAGTGTGATGAGAATGAATGTCATTGTTTTCTCTTGAGTTTAAAAAGAGAAGGGGTGTGTAAATAGCATTAAAAACACTCGACTACCAAAGTAAAAAAAGGGACAGAGCATTAAAATCCATAGTATTCGTTCCATGCTGTTTTTTATTTTTACCTTATTTTAACCCATAACGCCATGCCTTTTAGATTTTGAGTTTTAATGTTGCATGAAACTGCATGTTTAAAAAGTCAAATTTAACCCTTTATGTGGGGGTATTAGTGACTTATAATTAAGGGCAGTTTTGGTTTGAGGTGTTTTGGTGGTGATGATGGTGATAGTACTAAAATCAACTGGTTGTTGTGTTAACAGAGAAAGCAGAAAGAGCGGAAAAAATTAAATGAGGGAATCTCTTTCTGGAAATGACAGACCACAACATTAATACTCCCTCAATGTACTCTACTGAGGTGAGACTTTGCCTTTTCAACTGGCAAAACCCATTGGTTCCTCTGTCATCTCTACTTGCTTCTTTATTATGGCTAAGGAATCTCTATTTATGTTTCCATTGAGTAAATATTCAAAATTTGTACTCTACTAAAAATAATTGGTCCTAATGGTAAAAGCTCTCACGGATACGTCAAAATGACTTCCGGATCGTACCCAATATGTACCGTAAAAAAATCTCGATATGGCACAGTGCAGGGGCGGAGCTATGGCCCAGCATGCCCGGGTACTTGCCCGGGTTCCGTTAAAAAAATTATGTATTTTAGGGGTTAATTTTGGACAAAATTAAGATTTTTAGGGGTTAATAATGGGCAAAATTGGAATTTTTCGTTCAAAATTGAGATTTTTAGTGCAAAACTGAGACTTTTGTTTAACATTGAGATTTTACCCGGGCTTTATAATTTTTTTGGCTCCGCCAGTGGCACAGTGGCGACACGCTGTGATACACCGTCGACACGTCTCCGATACGGCGATACATCAAAAATACTGATTGTTCATATTTTTTCTCTTCTTTTTATTGATTTCTGACCGTTCATTTATTTTTAATTTTATGTACATTAGTGGCCTTTTAATTATTCGTTTGTAAAAAAAAATAATATTATTCGTTTATTCACATTTATTATTTATTATCAATTTCCAAGGTTCTTATGCAAATAAATTCATAAATAGGCATAATTTAATTCATACAAGAAGCAAATACTCCCTCCGGTCTTATTTATAAACAAAATTATCTTGTTTCACACATATTAAGAAATTTGTTATTTGGGTCATGCTAAAGAGTGTCCCCGGAGCACTTGTTAAGCATGCTAAAAATAGAAATAAAAGATAAAATTAATATTAATAAAATAACTTTTTACATCCTCGATGCACCGAATGCACAAGTTCAAAGACAGAATTACCATATTTATATGCTTAACAAGTGCCCCGGGGGCACTATTTAGCATTTTCCTTGTTATTTTTACCAAATTATCTCTTACAATACATTAAATTTGCATTGAGATTATACAATCATATAAAAAAGTAGAACATTTAATGAGGGGTACTTTTGAAAAAATAGCATTAAATAAAGTTGTTTTTGGTAACTTTTGCTTATATTTAAGACCAAATTTTTTTGTTGATTTTTGCTTATAAATAAGACCGGAGGGAGTAAAGTCAAACAAATATTCCTCCTTAAAAGCATTCTTCGAAGACTTGGTTTATGTGCATACAAATTTTGAGGATTTTTAATAGGAAAAGTGAAGAATAAAGAAGTATTTCCTCCGGCCTTAATTATAAGTAAAATCACTTTTTAGATACATTGAATAACTAATATATTTAGTCCACTTTTTAGACTAGATACATTAGTTATTCAATGTATCTAAAAAATGATATTTACTTATAATTAAGGTCGAAGAGAATACTAAGATGTTGGTCATTGGTGAAGATGTTGAGACTAATATCTCAGTTGTTAGACTTTTACTCCATATAATTGACTAGTTTTAATATAATATTGTTATTTTCAAAAAAACAAAGATTTTAATTTTATCATAAACGTATTGTCTCCTATATTTTCAATAGTTGACGTGTTGTCGTATCAAATACATATCGTATTCGTATTTGATACTCATATCCGTATTCGTGCTTCATTGGATAAGTTTGAGATTTTTAAATAGATGATTAAGAGTTCAATTTTTAAAGTGTTTTTAATTATTTTGGTCATTTTTCAACGGTAAGGATCAGGGTTTTGCCGAGAAGATTTTGGTTGGTAGGAAAGATGTGCGTCTCTACATATTCTCAAATCGAGATCAATCATCAATTAACGACAATTAAAATTTTGTACTAATATCATAAGAACCCTAAAAAAATATTCAATATCAATTGTTAGGGATAATATAGCAATATATAGGATTTTTTTGACACAATATAGGGTATTTTTTAAAAGTAATAATGTAATATATAAGAGTTAGAATTTGAACCGATATATAACTTCTTACTTATTTATGTAAGAGTAAAACACTGACAATTAGACTATTTAATAAAAATAAATAATTTAAAATTAAATGATAAATACAACTCATAAAAAAATGGCATGAACTTGTGAGTGTTGAAACATGAGTTCGAAATCACAATTCTCATATTGCATTAACCTTTTTGCTAGAGCATGGAACTTTTGGTTTCATGGTGACTATGGTACAATCACAAAATGTTGCTATGATTTTTGCAAATTAAAGCTAAAATTTAAAATCCAAAAAACAGCAAAAATGTCAGAAGTGGGATTTGAACCCACGCCCTCTCTCAAAGACCAGAACTTGAGTCTGGCGCCTTAGACCACTCGGCCATCCTGACTAATGATGATAAATTTTCATCTTAAAAGTCTTTAATACTTAATAATAATTTTCCACAATGAGTCTACCTGCATGTACATTGTTTTTTCACTAATGCATGCGTTTTTGTGCATATTTTTGTTAGCAAATTTATATTAGAATTTATCTTATTTATTTGTAATTGATGTGTCTCCAGGGACGGAGCCACTTGATAGCTTGCGTGGGCATGTGCCTTCACAAAGTTTTGAAAAAAATTTAAGTAGTATATAGAATAACATACATATTTATCTAAATTATTAGTATAATTTTTAATGAATGTAAACTAGACCACACAACTCAACACAACATAGCCTATATATAATTAATTTTTTATTTATACGTTTATTATTTGTTTTCATTATTATAATGAAAGCAAACACGTCTATGAAGTACGAATATTTTTCGGATTAGGCCTATTTCGATGTCGGACATGTGTCTGTGTCGGATACGATACGACACCGACACTTATAATTACATTGAATTGTGTCTTTTTTCAATTATTATCGGTGTCGACGTGTCAGTGTTCATATTATGTTCAGTCTTCGTGCTTCGCAGAATACGTCTAAAATCATAATTCAACTGACAATGTTGATATTATTTGAGTGGACACTTTTATTTCAATTGAGTCCAAAATTTCACAATTGTATAACAGTGTAACGAGTTAAAAACATAAAGAACATATTTGTTATATTTAAAAGACCTAATTGTTACTTAAAAAGCTTAAACGACATAACCGACTCAATACTTAAAAATCCCTGAATGCATTTAGCCTATTATATATATTGTTGAGTTTGAATTTGTGTTAATAATAGTGGAAATTTCATTATTAAAGAAAAATATTTTTATTGATAATGAGAAAATCATCAATGTTTTGAGGATATAAAACATCGCAAAAAACAATTTATCATATATAAACAACGTTTAAAAAATGAAATATTATTTACATATTTAATATGATAAATTTATATTGTGCCCCCACTATTCAAAAGTTCTGCCTCCGTCACTGTGTGTCTCTTATATTTTTTTAAGTAATTGATCATTTATTTTTATAAAAGTGTACATGTTGATAATGTTGTTGCGGATGACTGAAAATTAATAACGGACAAATAACCGGAGGCGTGTAATCACTGAACTAAGAAATTATCCGCAAATATTGCGCAACTCCCCCAGAATACAACCGGTTCTTCTCGACGATAAACATGCCGAGGTTGATGAGAATCAACTTCAGTCAGTACACCTATGATGCTATCAGTTTCGCCAGTTTCTTTCACTGCTTCCCTTGCATCTTGATTGGCAACAGACATCATAGTTCTCCTGTTCTCATCCTCCAATTGAAAGAACCCAGCAATAAGAAAACCCCAAAATTCCTATTTTGCAGCAGTGAACCATGATGTGGTGGATGAGTAGAGGATGAAAAACGGCGTCGTTGAAGAATGGATGGAGAAGGTGAAGTTGTGAGGTTTAGAGAGAATGAGGCCATTACAGTTACAGTTACAGTTACAGAGCAACAATAACTAACTTTGTACTTTAACTTAACAAACTCAAGATAAGTTAGTATTTAATTTATTTGATCAAAACCACTAAGTCAATATAATAACCACTAAAAAGATTTTAATAGTAAAATATATTTCTATACTTCTCACCTAAAAAATATTAGACACGTACATTTAAAACTTTTGAAATATACTATCAAATTTACAAGAATCCCCCACATATTTTAAAAGTTTTCAAACCGAAAAATAAACTAAAGGAATGTTTTGAAAAATTGTCTGAGTCACCTTTGAGTGTAATGCATTGTATGTTAGCGGTTTACCACCCACATCACACCCCCACAATTCTCGTGTTACGCGGTGTTGCGCATTTAGGCCATGCGCGTGTCTGGTTTTCATGAGTGCTCTAGAGACCCGCCACGGTCTCATGCAAGCGGCCCCACTTGACACTCATATAGGTGATTCCATCTAGTGTATGCTTCAACCATACACCACTCATAAGAGCTTATGGTAATCATTAAAAGCCTTTAAGCTTACCCCTCAAATTTATTAATTATAATTTAGCACTTCTCATATTCATTATCAAAACACATAGAAATTGGACAAAATAATTTTAGTGCTAACATAACTAACAAGTAACTTGTTTTTACCCATATGATCCTTCTTCATGGGATTTCCAATCACAAAGGTTGGGTTCCCATTACTTGTCATTTTCAAGTGGCATAGTCCATTCCTATCAACTTTCCCAGGGGTTTAGTATACGGATCCGTTAATCACAAATATTGACTAAGACGTCTCAAAGTCAATTAATCTCATATTTCTTCAAGTTTATAAAATAAACTCGGTTTTCACAAAATTTATCCAACTCTACTTAGATGCAACTAAGCGACAACTTACTCATTAATAAAATAAATCACTTATTGATTTATTTCATTGGATCATATCCAATTAACGTCATCATTGTATTATTATCATACAATGGCTCACATCCAATAATAAATTTGATATACAAGTCTGCTTAAAATATTTCCAAGCAACAAACATTTACATAGAATAAATATAGCTCTATGTGTAGATTTATTACACAAGTCTACTTGGATAATATTCAAATGATAACACCCCCCACTTTGAGTAAATTAAATCAACACAAATATTAATTTTCATATAAACAAATACATAATACATCATTGTATCATTTTAATACAATGGCTAATCCAAAATATACCATATAATATTTCATGGCATCTCTCAAATATCTCACATTGTGAGCAATATCACTTCAAATATTGTTTTCCTTTCAATCAAGTGATATTAATTAGACTCATAAGAAATACTCAACCTGATATATTTGAGATATAATTATACTATCAAACATCCTTATAATCTTACACCATATATTAGACTTGATTCTCTTATCCTTTGATTCACATCGGTTTATATATCTCTAATTTCTTATAAATTAGTCTTAGCCCCATATAAAATGCTCAACCACTTGGTTCCAAATTCCAAGCTAAATACTCATAAAATTGATTCTTAAGTAACCCATCACTTGGTTCTTTCTTTTCCTATAACATGTCATTATTTATCAAGATGACCATTTATCAATTCAATAGTAGTGCTTTGTAACTACCATTCAATTGAATTCAAGATGATCCATTATGCTTGTCATTCATATATTCAACAACTTCATATAAAATAAACAAGTACAGAGTGAAATAGGCAATACTTAATTCATCACGTATATGATTAACATATGTATACTAAATATTTCAATCATAAACTCAATTATTCCATATATCAAGAACACCGATACACTTCAAATTTTTCAATGGTATCTCATTCACATCAATTTGAAAGTCTCTATTTTTCTTTACGTAAGAGTTAGCATCACAAAACATATATAGAGTCAAGAAACTATAAACCAAAATGGCAGACAAATAGAAACTATGTTGAATGAAATTCATAATAGTCAGTTGATTTTCAAATAGAAACTAGCCATATAAGACTCAAAAATCATTCACAAAATAGTTATTCAGCATGACAAAAATAAACAATCCTCTGTATAATGCCTACTTCAATTAACATGTGTCTCAGATCATAATAAACTATATATATAACAAATAATTACAGCACATAACAAACACATTTTTCATTTTAAAATTAATAATCATAATTTTCCAATAACACTGCACACACACATAAAATTAATATAAAACCTTTTACAGTAACTCAAGCTCAAGATTACTAGAATGAAAAATCATATCATCGATACACATACACACTCACAATTTAAAAGAGAAAAACAATATTATGTGAGACTTAATGATTAGAAAATATGCACCTTACTCCTTGTGGATGATTTCAAGGAAGAAAGAGTTTAGAACTTACAAAGAGTTCAATCACACCATAATTTGATTTCTTTATAGCAAGCCCCCACATTTTTGTGCTCCATAGAATTCGAGAGAAAATAAAAAACTCTACTGATAAAACAGAATTGTTTGTAGTATGTATTCACATGGAACCATCGACCTTGTTGCTATAGTCGTAATCATATTCAGCCATAATTCCTTAGATTGTTGTTGCGGATGACTGAAAATTAATAACGGACAAATAACCGGAGGCGTGTAATCACTGAACTAAGGAATTATCCGCAAATATTGCGCAACTCCCCCAGAATACAACCGGTTCTTCTCGACGATAAACATGCCGAGGTTGATGAGAATCAACTTCAGTCAGTACACCTATGATATTATCAGTTTCGCCAGTTTCTTTCACTGCTTCCCTTGCATCTTGATTGGCAACAGACATCATAGTTCTCCTGTTCTCATCCTCCAATTGAAAGAACCCAGCAATAAGAAAACCCCAAAATTCCTATTTTGCAGCAGTGAACCATGATGTGGTGGATGAGTAGAGGATGAAAAACGGCGTCGTTGAAGAATGGATGGAGAAGGTGAAGTTGTGAGGTTTAGAGAGAATGAGGCCATTACAGTTACAGTTACAGTTACAGAGCAACAATAACTAACTTTGTACTTTAACTTAACAAACTCAAGATAAGTTAGTATTTAATTTATTTGATCAAAACCACTAAGTCAATATAATAACCACTAAAAAGATTTTAATAGTAAAATATATTTCTATACTTCTCACCTAAAAAATATTAGACACGTACATTTAAAACTTTTGAAATATACTATCAAATTTACAACAGATAATCCTTTATTTTATTTTTTCTCATGCAAGTCATTTATCTTTATAAACACACACAAGTTAATTATTTGTCTTATTTATTTGTAATATACAATATTGTATTTCCTATGTAGTGAATTTGTTAAAGTCTCTGTGCCTATTTGTTTGCACGTTTCAATCCTCATACGCGCGTCTGTAGCTGGCAAACGTGAGTAATATGAGTTTTATCATGTTTGGCTGTATAAAAGTAAAATCGATTCATGGTCCCAAACTCAATTCTAGTTGAAGCTCAAATTCCTAGCTTTTGCGTTAAGTGAAATCGATTCTACAACAAATATGTGTCAATTACCAGCTTTTCCCCTTTAAAAAATGTCATTTTTAATGAAGTTCTGTGTTTTTGCTCTCCCGTGTTTCAGGCGGCGGCTGCAAGCAAGAGTCACAGGACTCTCTTTCATTCTCTAGGTTAGAGAAGAGAGCGTTATTGGGCTCCAAAGGCCATTGATTTTCTTTTCTTATGCAACCCATAATAATTTAAATGAAAAAAAAAAAAACATTTTGGCTGTATCAAAGTATTTGTTAATTTTATATTATATATATACGTATATAGCTGAAACCAAGCTCTATATATTTCCCAAAAAAAAACAAACTAAACTCTATATATTAATATATATTTTTTGAAAAAAATCCTAATACAAACGGTTTTATATATAATATATTTGTTAAAGTTTTGATGATCTATAAAAATTAAAACCCCATAGTAATTCATAAATAATTTCTTTTGATACAATCTATATAAAATAAGTTGGTCTTTATTTATTTTTTTTGGCACATAAGTTGGTCTTTATTTAATTATATATATAAATATAATATATAGTTTTAAATTAAAACCCATTTTGGTAATTGCACATCCAAAAGCAATTTTGATTCATATTATCCAAACAATATGAATTGATGAAAATCACTTTTACATAATGTATCTAAACATAAATCAATTTAAGTCAAATCACTTTTGACTAAAATCAATTCTGTCAAACTCAATTCTATCAAAATCAATTCTAGTCACCGCGAAACCAAACACACGCAGATCTATTGTTAATATGTAAAGAGAGCTCTAAATTATGAGACCCGTAGTTGAGTGCATCTAAGGTTGTTGTTGGATCTAAAATTTGGAATGACTCTTTGCTAAATCAGTTTGTTGTATTAGAATATTTGAGGATTGTTATACGAAGGTTTTCTAATAAAAAAAAGTTTTTAAAAGCATTTTGAAGATATTCGTTAGCATTTATCTTTACATATTTTTTAAAAGAAATTAGTTATCGTTAAATAACAGTAAAAAATTTATACCTATTGTTCTGGTAAAAATAATAGGGGGGTGGTCCAAGTATATTAATGCGTAATAATGATACTTAGGATCTTTTTTTACCAAAAAACTGAACCTTTACAATGAGTTTTTCTTTTCTATTTATAGAGGAAGAACATGATCGGAAAATATCTAAAACCACCCCACTCCTCTCTAATGGAGGTCGTGGGTGGTTTTCCACCGTCTCCACCATATCTCAAGGGCGGTTATGGACGGTTACTCCTCTCCTCCGCACTTATGTGGTGGTAGTGGGTGGTTATCCGCTGTTGGGCGACGTAATCATAACCTGAGGGCGTCGCCCTCCATCTCTGGGTCTCGCCCTCGCCTTGTCTTTCCCGCCAAGTTATCTATTTGAATTGTTTGGGCCAATTATTGGATCATTGAGTTATTGGGCCTATAATATTTTGTCCGGTACACAGCCCCCCAAGCACGAGGCTCAAAGAGGCGAAGTGCTGATAATGGCCGGACGTGGTGTGGTAACTGCCCACTACTTCTGATCATGTTCTCTAGCTGTGGACCATAAATATGAATTTCGCGACACGCAATTCAATTCATCTCTCTTTCTCTGCATCACTTGCTTTTGTGACTATGTCTTCCCCTACCGCTATTCCGGAGTCGCCTGCTATGCCGGTGTTGTTCCAACTGAGGAACATGCTGTGCTACGATACTGATGATTTGCTGGATCAGGTGGAGGATTTTGCTGATATGGTGAAGGAGTTGCAAGATTATTCCTGGAGGTTGACGGATGGACATAAGGAATTTTTGGCCGTGGTGCAGGAATTGAACAAATGATTCTTGGATGACGGTGCTTTCATTGAAACCATTGAGACTGTTGACCATTGTCAGAGAGAGCTTTCTGATGCTTTGGAGAGAAGGATAGAGATGGTGAAAGAACACATACATCTCAAGAGAAGGTGATGGCGCTTTCCTTATCGGCCGAGGAGGCCATAGATAACCGAATTGATGAGTTGGAGAACCAACTCAAACCCCTTGTGAAGAGGAAAAGGTCCTTGCAGATGGATATCCAGTATGACGTCGCCAAATTAATCCGAACTCGCTCACACTTGTGTCGTCTTCAAGAGAAAGATGATGCTCTTAATGACGACATGAGGAAGACTGCCCAAGACTCTGCTGCGGCGAGGAAATTGAGGGGCTTGATGGAGGATTGTCATGCCCGTGCCGTCGAGGCTGCTTATAAAGCCTTTAAGTAGTTTTTCTATGTTTTCCCTCATTGTGTGTTGTTTTTCTTGCATTTCCTTCAAATGGCGTTGAATATGTTCCGCCTTCCTTTGTAATTGTTGAATTCTCTTAAATGAAATGATGTTTCTTTCCTTTAATTCATGAATTTCTTTTCCGCCATGTATTTCTGATTAATTCTAAATATATACTTGTTCTCACCATTTGGCGATGTCGTCGAATTTCAAACGTTTGGCTTTCTCACCCCGTCTCGGGATACGTGTCCATGCGTACGTGTTAAGGCTGACACGCGTAAGGGTGCCTTCTTTTACCCGTTGGGTATTAGAACGTTTCGTTCACCCTCCACTTTTCCTATAAAACAGGAACTTCAAACTATTTTCATCAATTCCTCCTTTGTTTGTTCCGTTTCTCAGCATTTTTCCCCAAATTTCAAAACCCACTTTGCGCGGTTTATTAATCAGCCAACTTCCCTTCACACGATCTCCACTACATTTTTATTTAAGGTAACTTCTATTCCTTCTTTCGTAACTGCCTTTACTCCTTTTTAGCGTTCCCATTTCGATTTCTAGGGTTCGGAGTAGGAAAAAATGGTGATTTTACGTAGTTTGAGTGATGATGAAGAGGGGGGTTTTACCAAAATTCTGTTGGAACAAAGTTGGTTTTGACATAACCCAAGTAGTTTTGATGATAACAATAGTATTAATATACAATAGGGAATACTGATAATTTACTCTAGTGTGCAGATATATACAAGTTAAAATTTATTATACACTAGAAGACTGAAGTTCTGGTTGCTACGTTTCAAGTATCCCCAGAAGTTGGGAAAATGTAAGTTCTGAAGGTAACACAGAAGTTGAAGCCACAAAAGTTGCCAGTCAAAGTCAACCAGAAGATGAAGTCATCAGAAGATCATTGATTATCTGCAAATTCTGATGATGATGAAACAGCAGAAGACGTCAAAGAACATTCCATTACCTTAACGACTATCATCTATATGGAAAAGGATCTGAAGAGGCAGAAGAACTTAATTCAGACCGTTATTCTCTTGACAATGACGTTTGTACTATTGTACTAACTTTGTTTTCCTGATTTGGGCGAATATTCGAAATCAAGGATCAGAAGTTGATCTTTACTTGATTTGAATAAGCACATTTCAAACGAAAACAATAGTACAGTACTACCTAGCTGCTTTCATCAGTATCCGCTCAAATTCAAGACGCTCCAACAACGCCTATAAAAGGAGGAAGAATTTGAAGATGTGATACAACAACACAACTACGAACAAAGAGCTGTTATTCTGCTAAATTTCAAAGAGCTATTTTTAACTTAAATACAACTTGAGTTGATATTCAAATTCAAGACATTAGCTTTCAACTTCTGGCCTGTCAGTAGTTGAACCTTAGTTTTCTTTAAGAATTCTAAGAACAGTCTTGTTATATTAAGTTGTATTTCTTTGTTCTCTGAACTCTGATAATTGTTTATCAGTCGTTCAAAACATTGTATTTGTTTTTGTGTTAGAAGTCTCTTGCTTGTGAGCTTGAGCATTGGAAGTCTCTTGTAAGGAGTTACTTGAGCATTGGAAGTCTCTTGCTTGTGAGCTTGAGCAATTGTAATCTTCGTGATTATAGTGAAATCCCTTGGAAGTGCAAGGGGACTGGACTACTCTCGGTTTGTGAGAGGAACCAGTATAAAATCTCTTGTGTCATCTCTTCTCTCTTCTCTCTGTTTTATTTCTCTCATACTCTGTTTTATGTATCTTCACCAGAAGCTGTTTGTGTTTGAGTTTTGGCCCGCTGCGAAATCTGATAAGTTGAAAAACTTAGAAGAAGTTTTTAAATTAACCAAAAACATAATTCAACCCCCCCTTCTTGTGTTTTTCACACCTTCAATTGGCATCTAGAGCCCGGTTCTGTTATATCACTTTGCAGTGAGACAGTTATTTGTTGTGACAAAACACTATGGGTGAACCTGGTAACAACAGCAAGAAAACTGAGATTCATTACAACTATGAGGCTGAGGAGAAAAACAACAGCAAAGCTCCTAAATTCAATGGTGATGGTTCTACCTTCTCCTGGTGGAAAGATATAATCTACAGTCATCTAGTTGGTATTGATGATGACCTTTGGGACTTGGTTGAAAGAGGAACTACGTTTCAAGGTTTGGATGAAAGAGGAAGATTAGATTATGATACAAGGCAAACTTTCACTGACAAGGATAAGAAAGCGTAAAAGAAGCACCACAAGGTCAAGGATATCTTGATAAGTTGCATATCTCATGAAGAGTACCTTAAGATCACAGATAAATCTACTGCTAAGAGTATCTATGATTCTTTATGCTCATCTTATGATGGAAACAAACAGGTTCAGGAGGCAAAAGCAACACTTTTGATTCAACAGTATGAACTTTTTAGAATGAAGGATGATGAGAACATTGAATCTATGTTCTCTAGATTCAAAGTTCTGGTTGCAGGCCTTCAAGTTCTGAAGAAAAGTTATACTACTTTAGATCATGTGAAGAAGATTCTTAGAAGCTTACCTGCTAAGTGGAGACCTAAGGTCACTGCTATTCAGGAGGCAAAGGATTTGGACACCCTAAGTCTAGAGGGTTTGATTAGTTCACTCATGAGTCATGAGATTGAGCTATCCTCTGATGAGCCTGAGAAGAGAATGAAGTCTTTGGCTCTACCAGCTACTTCCGGACCTTCTAAGGCTCTCAAGGCTAAGGTTGTTGAATCTGAAATAGAAGAATCTTCTGCAGATGATCAAGAAGATGGATCAGATGATGATGTATTTGCACTTCTAACCAAGAGGTTCCAGAAGTGGGCAAGAAGAAAGCCAAGATATTCTGGCAGAAGTTCTGGATCCAAAGGTTCTGGTTACAGAAGTTTTGGAAATAAAGATAAGAAGGATGATTCTAAGAATTTCTTTAACTGCAACAAGCCTGGACACTTCATTGCTGATTGTCCTGACTTGAGCACCAAGGGAAAAGGAAGAAAGAGCACTTTCAAGAACAAGGCTAAGAAGAGTCTTCTAGCTACATGGGAAGATCTTGACAAGCTGTCTGATGATGAAGCTGAAGATGCAGAAGCTAATTTGGCACTAATGGCCACAGCAGAATCAGATGTTGAAAGTGATGTTGAGTCAGATTCAGAAGATATTGAACAGGTTATTTCTAAACTCTCTGACATTCAGCTCTCTAAGGCTTTGAAAGATACTGTGATGAAATACATGGAAAAATCAAATGAGCTAGAGCTTTTCAAGCAAAAGTTTAACATACTCAATGATAAAGTCAATCATATTCAAGAAGACTATAAGAAGTCCTTAAAGACTATTCAAGTTCTTGAAAATGGTTGCAGAACATGTAACAAACCCTATGATAAGCATGAGATTGCTCTTCAAGAGTTTGTTCATCACAATATTGACAAGCACAAGTTAGCCTCTATGATTTATGGTGCTGGCAAATACACTGGACAGGGTTTGGGGTGTACTGTCAAAGGAAACTCAAATCAGTCTATGTGTATTAGCAGAACATCTTCTGATCTTTATTCTAATTTTGTTTCTAGTAGTAGTACAGAAAATCCAAAAGTGTCAGATGCTCAAGTAAGCGTGGAGTCTTTGAAAACCTCTGCTCCCATTGCTTCAGTATCTAAGTCTTATAAAGGAGTACAGAAGATCTTCAAGCCTATGAGTACTCGGGGCATGGGATCAGGCTGTACAAACTTGAAAGCTGGTTTGCTGACACACTCTGGGTCAAGGTCCAAAGGAAAGGCTAAGCCTAAACCTGTTTTCAAAGGCTCACCTCACTATGGACCCTCTGGAAACTACAAGAGACAGAAGAAGGATAAAAGAACTAACTATAGAGGACCCATCAGAATATGGGTACCAAAGCCTGAGATAATGTTTACTGCAGGTATGCACCCCAAGAAAAAGGCAAAGTTCATGGTATCTGGACAGTGGATGTTCACGACACATGACAGGAGACAAGCACTTGTTCCTCACCCTGACTCTGAGAGAGGGAGGAACTGTAGGATTTGGTGGGAACCAGAAAGGCAAAATCATTGGTATAGGTAAAGTAGGTAATTCTTCTCTTTCTATTTCTGATGTTTGGTTGGTTGATGGACTACAACATAATTTACTTAGCATAAGTCAATTATGTGACAGTAATTATGATGTCGTGTTTAATAAGAATTCATGTACTGTAATTAACAATTCTGACAAGTCCATTTTATTTAAAGGTTGTAGAAAAGGCAATGTTTATAAGGTGAATCTATCTGATCTTGAGGATCAGAATGTGCTTTGTTTGTTGACTCTAAGTGATGAGAAATGGGTTTGGCATAAGAGATTGGGTCATGCTAACTGGAGATTAATCTCTAAGCTTAGCAAAGACAATCTTGTAAGAGGCCTTCCTAAATTGTTTTATCACTCAGATTCTCTTTGTGACTCTTGTCAAAAAGGGAAATTTGTCAAAAGCTCATTTAAACCCAAGAACATTGTCTCTACCTCTAGACCTTTAGAACTTCTGCACATTGATTTCTTTGGGCCAGTTAGTGCTGCTTCACTCAATGGAAAAAAGTATGGACTAGTCATTGTTGATGATTATAGTAGATGGACATGGGTAAGATTTCTGAAATCTAAAAATGATACATATGAAGAGTTTAGTGTCTTCTGTGCCCAAATTCAGAATGAAAAGGATTTGAGGATCTTAAAGGTAAGGAGCGATCATGGTGGAGAGTTTGAGAATGAGCCCTTTGAATCTTTTTGTGAAGAACATGGAATTTTCCATGAGTTCTCTTCTCCTAGAACTCCACAGCAAAATGGAGTTGTAGAAAGAAATAACAGATCTTTACAAGAGATGGCTAGAACCATGATGCATGAAAACTCCTTGGCAAAATCATTTTGGGCAGAAGCAATAAACACTGCTTGTTATATTCAGAACAGAATCTATATTAGACCTATTCTGAATAAAACAACATATGAACTTTTTAGAGGAAGGAAACCTAACATTTCTTATTTTCACCAATTTGGTTGTACTTGTTACATTCTGAATACAAAAGTCTATCTAAAGAAATTTGACTCTAAAGCTAGTAAGGGTATCTTTATTGGATATTCTGAGCGCTCCAAGTCATACAGAGTGTATAATTCTGAAACACAATCTGTTGAAGAATCTATGCATGTAAGGTTTGATGATAAAATGCCTGATCATGAAAAGTCAGAGCCTACTATAGAAATTTCAGATTCTCAAGACTCAGAAGATGAAGATTGTGAATTTATTCCCACTCCTCAACTTCTGGAAGCACTAGAGGATAATCAAGTTCTGGAATCTGATGATCATCAAACAACACCAACAGAAGATCATGAACTAGAATAAACAACTATTCCCAAGAATACTTTCAAGTATAAGTCATCACATCCTGAAGAGCTCATCATAGGTAATAAGAACAGTCCTAGGAAAACAAGATCAAGCTTTAGGGATGAAGAATCCTTATTTGGTCTAGTTTCCTTGATTGAACCTAAAACCATTGACGAAGCATTAACTGATGATGCTTGGATAGTTGCTATGGAAGAAGAACTGAATCAATTTCAAATGAATGATGTATGGGATCTGGTACCCAAACCAAAAGGCAAGAACATTATTGGAACAAAGTGGGTATATAGAAACAAGATGAATGAACAAGGAGAAGTTACAAGAAACAAAGCTAGACTTGTTGCACAAGGATACAGTCAACAAGAAGGCATTGATTATACAGAGACTTATGCTCCAGTTGCAAGATTGGAAGCCATAAGATTGCTTACTTCTTATGCTGTCAACAACAACATTACACTTTATCAGATGGATGTTAAGAATGCATTTCTAAATGGTGTAATCTCTGAAGAAGTATATGTCAAACAACCTCCAGGATTTGAAGATATTTCTAATCCAGATCATGTGTTCATACTAAAGAAGTCACTATATGGACTCAAACAAGCTCCCAGAGCTTGGTATGAGAGACTGAACAACTTCTTGGTTGACAATGGTTTTGTTAAAGGTCAAGTTGATAATACATTATTCAAGAAAACCATGAAGAAAGACATTCTGATCATTCAAATCTATGTTGATGACATCATTTTTGGATCAACTAATGCTGGACTCTGCAAAAACTTTCCTAAGATGATGCAAGATGAATTTGAGATGAGCATGATGGGAGAATTGAAGTACTTTCTGGGAATTCAGATCAATCAAACAAAGAAAGGGAACTTCATTCATCAGTCAAAGTATATCAAAGATCTTCTGAAGAAGTATAATCTTGAAGACTGCAAACCCATGAACACTCCAATGCATCCTACATCAAGTCTTGACAAAGGTGAGTCTGAAGGTAAAGTTGACCAGAAGTTATATAGAGGTATGATTGGATCTCTTCTCTATCTAACAGCTTCTAGACCAGATATATTATTCAGTGTATGTTTGTGTGCAAGATTTCAATAAGATCCTAGAGAATCTCATTTTACTGTTGTAAAGAGAATCTTTAGATATCTGAAGGCTACTTGTAACATTGGATTACTGTATCAGAAATCAAATGATTACAAACTGATTGGATTCTGTGATACTGACTATGCTGGTGATAAACTTGAAAGAAAATCCACTAGTGGAAGTTGTCAATTCATTGGTGAGAACTTGATTTCTTGGGCCAGTAAAAGGCAAACCACCATAGCTATGTCAACTGCAGAAGAAGAATACATTTCAGCAGCCAAGTGTTGTACACAACTACTTTGGATGAAATATCAATTAGAAGATTATCAAATAAGCAGTCATAATATTCCTTTATATTGTGATAACACTGCTGCCATTCATCTTTCTAAAAATCCTATTCTGCACTCAAGAGCTAAGCATATTGAGATTAAACATCATTTTATAATAGATTATGTACAGAAGGGAGTAATTGATCTCAAGTTTATTGATACTGAAAATCAATGGGCTGATATCTTTACAAAACCCTTAGTTGTAGAGAGATTTGATTTTATCAAAAAGAATCTTAATATGATGGAAATCTGTGAATAAGCTGAAACTCTGGTGAAGAATATTATTTTAGGAAGTTCTGGAAGTTTAACAGAAGTTAGGGGGAGTCAGACCTTCTATCAGAAGTTAGACTAACCATCTTCTGGTATTAAATATCAGAAGATAAGGGGAGTCAGAACTTGTGTATCAGAAGTTGACAAATCCATCTTCTGTATTTTTATCAGAAGATTGTGAGTGGTTCTGAACGTGACGTGGCAGTAACTGTTGAGTTACCTCTTCAACTGCTGTCACTTATGTGTCAGGTATTTAATTATCTTCTAATACACGTGTCTGTTTGCTACTAGAGAAAGAAGTTGGTTAGTGATGATTGTGTTCTAATTCAATTGTGAATTGTTAAGTTACTCTAGTACCCCTGTCCTTTCAGTTAGTACGTTTTTGCGCGGTTTGTTTTTCTTTCCTTTTTAAACACTAACTGTTCACATTCACACACTTTACACAATCACTACCCACACTTTCATCTCTTCTAAAACTCAGAGCAATTCTTTCTTCTCTCACTTTAGCAAACCCTAACCCCTAAACTCAGAATCATGGCCTCCTCCTCTGTCAAGCGTATTCAAACTCAAGCTGAAAGAAACACGAATGTACCCCCAATTGCTGATATCAAAGGATCGAAACCTGGTGTTGTTACTCCGGATAGGGTAACTTTTCCTATTTCGGAATTATTTCTTCACATTGAAAGACCAGTCGATTTCGAAGCTCTAAGGGTTAATGGCTGTGGGAATATGAAGCAAGTATTTGTCCATCAGAAGATGACAACATACCTAGATTGCCTTAATGGACCTGTCTATTCAGAGATTGTTAAAGATTTCTGGATGAAGGCACAAGTTTGTGTGAGCAATCAGATTCCTGCAGAAGAATACTATGGCAAGGAAATTCGTTCAGAAGCTGGTGGTGTTCGAATCAGAATTAGACCAGAGCATATCAGACAAGCAGTACAGTTACCCCGGCACGGTATTATTCCATCTAATGCTGAAGATGTGAGTCCGTTTATTCAAGAGGAACTTTATGGGAAGAAGTCTACGTCCAAGAACAACAACGACATGGTACCTTTCTACAAGATGCTTTACAGGATCCTCTGTGACTCAATTTTACCCAAGGTTGGTTCATCTGACCAAGTTTCCAACTTATATAAACTTGCTTTATATTATTTTGGAAATGAGGTTGATATGGACTGTGGCCTTCTAATTTTTGAGCACATGTGTAGAGCAATCACTGATAGTCAGACCAAGCGTAGGACTAATGATCACTACTGCAGACTGCTCTATTTCATGTTTCACAGAAGTTATTTGATTCAATCTCTCAAAACAACTTTTCCTGGTTATGCATCCTCCATTGATGCTTATCCCTCTATAATTGGTGGTTTGAGTGTAAAGAAAGTCCTTAAGACTCAAGGACCTATAATTACTCCTTTGAATCAATATAGGCCAAGGAAGGATGAGAGCAACAAGTACTTCTACATGACTCGTGTGTCTATAGAAGAAGTTGCTGAAATTGCTGCCAAGCACAAGAGAATTTTGGAAGAAGGAACTGATGTTAAAGTGGAACACAGGCTAACAACACAGAGGTTGTTGCCTGTGCAAATGAAGCAAAAGAAGAATACAAGAAGAACAGAATCTGTATCTGAGGAACCACAACCTAAAAGGACAAGAAGTTTTACACCCCAGAAGAAGTCTGGAAATACTTCTGGTGTGAAGAAGACTTCAGAGGTTGCTGGTAAGAGTATAGTTATTGAAGAAGTGAACCCTGAAAATTCTGAACCTGCTCTCAAGCAGAGGTTGATGCTGAAGCCTCTCAGAAGGGTAGTGCTTCTGGACCTGCTGCTCCAGAAGTTGTTAGGAAAAGCAAAACTAATCCAAAGAGGAAGAGAAAGCAAAAGTTGCTGATTCTTGAATCGGATGAAAATGTTGAGCGTGATGCGGCTATTGCTGAGGTTGAAATGTATAAGACCTGGGAAGAAACAAGTTGGGAAAGTGGGATTGAAGCTGATCAAAATGATTTTCTGGATGCTCCCATTCCCAAAGATGAGTTAGCTCAGAAGTTGGCAAATCAAGGTATTTACAGAAAGATCAATTTTAATGGTATTTCTGATTTTGTCATTAATGGTCCAAAGCTTGCTAAGTTTGCTACAAACATCCCCTATACAGTTCCTGTTCAAAACTCTTTTTCAAAAATCTTTACAGATTTAACTCCTAAACCAAACTGTATAGAAGAAGTTTCAGCTAGTGCTTCTGTTGAAACACCAGCTGTTAGCATTGAACCATCTTCTGACCCTTTGAAACAGTTATCTGAACATGTATTGTTTACTATTCCAGAAGTAGATGTCTCTACTCCTACTTCTGTGGAGAATGTTGAAGTAATAGCAACATAAGTTAATGCAGAGGTTGCAACTTCTGAAGCTATTCTCCAAGAGATTACCCCTGCTGTTCATATTCCTAACCCTGTGTCACAAAGTTCCATAGACTCTGAGAAGACCCTATCAGATCATCAGGCTTCTCAAACTGAAACCCTAGTTGAAGCTGGCACTTCTGCCAAAGCTTTGCAACTACTTGAGTTGGAACTTCACAAACCCTCTCCTCAAAAATCTCAACCCCCTCAACTCACAACTTTTGAAAATGACTATCTGAACACTTTTGCAGAAGTCATTACCCCTCCAACAGAACAAACTAAAACACCTGAGCCCTCAAAAGCCCTAGATATGCCCTTATCTTTATCTGTCCTTACCATCCTTCAAGCCATCACACCAGAAGATGTTCAACGTGTGTTGATGGGCATTAATGACAAGGTTAAGGATATTCATAAGGATCTTCCTGCTCTTGGTTTTACACCTGATCAAATGGATGGTGAATGCTCTGCTATTGCAACTATGTGCACTCAGATGATGCATGATCTTAGTTCTCAGTACAGAAGAAGCTATATCATGACTCTTGCAAGGCACAAGTTTACTGAGTATAAGGCTGCAGAGTATAGGATCAGAAGAGCAAAGAGGTTGCATGAAGAGAAGATGAATCTAGTAATGAATAGGGCTGTGGATCAGTTTTCTACTTTCTTTGAGCAAGAACTGGAAAAGATTGTCAAGGTAGACTCTGAATCAGAATCTGTGGTTTATAAGATGGGTACAGAAGTTGTGCTGCAGAAGATGAAGTCTATATCTGAAGAAGCTCTGAAGAAGCTTCAAGACAAACTGCTGAACCCCTCTCTTACCTCTCAACCTTAGGATTTCTGTGTTTTATTTGTTGTTTGCTTTTAATCATGTTTTGTTCTATGTTCTGCTTAGACAATTTTATTTTTTGGATCTGTTTGATTATTGTCTTGGATAATTATTTTGGTTTATGATATTGCGGTTATGATTATGTTGATTTATTTTCTTTATTGTTCAGAAGATAGATCTATATATAAAATTGCTGCATAAACATAAAACATAAACATGCATTCAAACAATTTTCATTCATATAAAACTGCTTTACAATAGTTTTTGCATTTCATCATTGCTTTGATTTTACATGTCTTTTTTGCATTTCATCATTGCTCTCTGAGCAAAGATGTTTATAACATGAAAATCTGATCCTCCTAAACCTAAAAAGAAAGTTTTGCAAGATGATGAGAAAGAGATGCTGAAGAGGATTGTGCCCCAAACTTTAACCTGGGAGCCTCTAAAACTCCCGAGCTACAAGCTTCTGTCTTGTACACTTGGAGCCTCTTGTCAAGACTCCATCTCATCCTCCTGCATAAGAAGAATTTCTGGATCTTCTAAGAACAGAAGAAAGTTGAGAAACTTGCATCTGATTTTGAAGCAAGAACCTTCAACATGTTCTGATGTTTCTTAGACATCATATTCCATGAGACTGCATCTAATGATATTACGATTCTTCTCTGGTTCTTTGAAAATTTCTTAAACCCATTTCTTTCAATCACTCTTCTATCCTCACAAATACTTTCTTTCATTTTGATGAAGAATTTGTTTTCTCTCATGGAAGCGTTGAGTGAAATGACAAAGAATTGGTGTGCTTTTATAGCAATTTTGGGTTGGTAGGAGTTACCTCGTTTTTAGCATTTGCATTAACTAATTATGGTTTTTATCATTTATTTTAATGCATATTTTTGACTTAACTAATTTTTTAGTCACATGTTCTATTTTATTCTTTAACCCTTTTTATTTGATTCTTTTTGTTTAATGACAAAAGGGGGAGTAAGAGTAAATTAATTTATGAACACTAACTGAAGCCAAATTAAATTTATTTCATTTCATTTAAGTTCAGTTATTACATATTTATCAGTTATCATTATTTTCTCTCTATGGAAATTTTTCTATTGAGATCAGAACTTTCTATACATGATACACGTATGAGAAGATTGCACTTTTCTCTTAGGTAGATTTGACAACAGAAGAAAGCTTGCAAACCTATCTTCTGGAAGTCAAAGTGTATACAGAAGTTCTGAATTCAACATTAAAATTTTAAACTATTTTAATCATTCATTACTGAACTCAGGGGGAGCTTGCAAACCTCATAAACCTGAAGGATGAATTATATGATTAAAATAACAACCATTGTAAATTAATACCTGGTTTGTCATCAATCAAAAAGGGGGAGATTGTTGGAACAAAGTTGGTTTTGACATAACCCAAGTAGTTTTGATGATAACAATAGTATTAATATACAATAGGGAATACTGATAATTTACTCTAGTGTGCAGATATATACAAGTTAAAATTTATTATACACTAGAAGACTAAAGTTCTGGTTGCTATGTTTCAAGTATCCCCAGAAGTTGGGAAAATGTAAGTTCTGAAGGTAACACAGAAGTTGAAGCCAAAGAAGTTGTCAGTCAAAGTCAACCAGAAGATGAAGTCATCAGAAGATCATTGATTATCTGCAAATTCTGATGATGATGAAACAGCAGAAGACGTCAAAGAACATTCCATTACCTTAACGACTATCATCTATATGGAAAAGGATCTGAAGAGGCAGAAGAACTTAATTCAGACCGTTATTCTCTTGACAATGACGTTTGTACTATTGTACTAACTTTGTTTTCCTGATTTGGGCGAATATTCGAAATCAAGGATCAGAAGTTGATCTTTACTTGATTTGAATAAGCACATTTCAAACGAAAACAATAGTACAGTACTACCTAGCTGCTTTCATCAGTATCCGCTCAAATTCAAGACGCTCCAACAACGCCTATAAAAGGAGGAAGAATTTGAAGATGTGATACAACAACACAACTACGAACAAAGAGCTGTTATTCTGCTAAATTTCAAAGAGCTATTTTTAACTTAAATACAACTTGAGTTGATATTCAAATTCAAGACATTAGCTTTCAACTTCTGGCCTGTCAGTAGTTGAACCTTAGTTTTCTTTAAGAATTCTAAGAACAGTCTTGTTATATTAAGTTGTATTTCTTTGTTCTCTGAACTCTGATAATTGTTTATCAGTCGTTCAAAACATTGTATTTGTTTTTGTGTTAGAAGTCTCTTGCTTGTGAGCTTGAGCATTGGAAGTCTCTTGTAAGGAGTTACTTGAGCATTGGAAGTCTCTTGTAAGGAGTTACTTGAGCATTGGAAGTCTCTTGTAAGGAGTTACTTGAGCACTGGAAGTCTATTGCTTGTGAGCTTGAGCAATTGTAATCTTGGTGATTATAGTGAAATCCCTTGGAAGTGCAAGGGGACTGGACTACTCTCGGTTTGTGAGAGGAACCAGTATAAAATCTCTTGTGTCATCTCTTCTCTCTTCTCTCTGTTTTATTTCTCTCATACTCTGTTTTCTGTATCTTCACCAGAAGCTGTTTGTGTTTGAGTTTTGGCCCGCTGCGAAATCTGATAAGTTGAAAAACTTAGAAGAAGTTTTTAAATTAACCAAAAACACAATTCAACCCCCCCTTCTTGTGTTTTTCACACCTTCAAATTCCTCCTCGTGGTTCTGTCTTAAAGACTCAGATACGTAACCATCATACAAGGGCCGATGGTTCTCTTGATTATGATGGTTACTTCAATTCCTTAATGAATGTTGAAATTAGCTCTAGCGATACTGAGAGTAGTGATAGTGACTGTGTGATAATCTCGCCTTCGTCTTTCACATGAAAACGAAAGGACACTACTCTTGCCATCTTTGTCGCCCCGACTCCTCCCGAGACCATGGACGTAGCTTCGAAGTATTTAGACTGGGAATCCGTGTTGGCGTATAGGCGGAAAACCGTTATATCTGGTTCTGAGGATGAGAACGACGTCATCACTGAACCTGTTGGTGAGGATGAGATTGTCACTGATGTTAACATCCAAACACCCCATTTCTTTTATATGTATACCTCCATTATCGATTCTTTCAACGTCTGGTTTCCCTTTACCCTTTTCGAAGTTCAGATGTTTAGAACCATGAATGTCGCCCCTTGCCAACTGAGTCCCAATAGTTGGGGTTATATGAAAGCCTTCCAATTGACCTGTTTAGGTCTGGAAATTGAGAAGCCTTCTGTTGCTGTTTTCTTTTCTTTCTACACCATTAAAAGCGTCTCGCCTGACTCTCAGGTTTATCTTTCGAGTCAGCCAGGTCGAAAACGTTTCCAGTTGTATACCTCTAATTTCAAAAACTTCAAAAACATTTTTCTTCGCATCCGTGGCAGGGAGTCTTTCCCTGACGTGATGTTTGATGGGAATCAAGAACCTTTGTTTCCCTTTTATTGGACCCAGAATCCTGTGTCATCAAAGGGACTCGTTATGAATCTCTAGACGAGTTTGAGAAAGAATGCGTCGCCTATATTGAGACGTTATGTATTTTGAATGTGGGCGACCTTCTTAAGGCTGATGGTTATATAGAAGAGTTGGTGGAGTATATGGGTGAGTTTCTTTATTATTTTCTTGTCTCGCCTTTGCTTATTCTTTCCCAGAGACTAACCTTTTCTTTTATTTTTGCAGAGAGGATGAGGTCTGTCTCACAAGAGAAAAGGATGGAATTCTTGCTGAGGGCTAGGGCCAAAAAAGAAAAGGATGCCGCCCTTGCCGCTTCTGGGGAAGCCGTTGCTGTGGTTTACCCTCTGACTCAATTGATTGTGGTAGACAATGACGCCCCCAAGGGCAGGAACAAAAGGAAGAATGAAGGGCGGATTTCCGTTGCTATTCCTTCGAAGAATCTTGAGGTAGGCGGGAGTTCAAAAGGTGAACAACCAATTTCTAAGAAGCTGGGGTCGTCTAGTTCTGGGGCTGCCTCGACTGTGGAAGTTGTTCCTCTGCAGGAAGAGGATCCTGAGAAGACTCCTTCTCCACGCCCTGCTGCTGCTGTTAATGTGACATCACCTTCTCCTCCTGCTCCTTCAAACGACACAGTGTCAACTCCTTGGGATCCTCTTTTAAATCCCGAGGTTTTTATTGAGAAAACGATGGATTTGTCTGGTGGGGGTGCTCGTTTTGACTCCACTTCAACTGAGGAGTTGGCTAGGCTCTCCATGGGTTATGAGCTGAAGGGGATCCTGCTCAATCATGCTTTGGCGTCTCGCCAGAAGCTTGCCGTTTCATCTGCTGAAGAGAGAATGAGGATGATTCGCCGTGAGTTGGATGCCATGGAGGAGAAGGTAAAGGCTGCCCAAGAGAAGTTTGTTGCTGACATGGAGGTCGCCAAGGCTGAGAGCAAGAAAGCCCTGGATGATTTGGAGGAGAAACAGGAGGCTGCTTTGAAGAAGTTGAGGGATGACCATGCCGCCGAGGTCAAAGTATTGAAGGATGCTGCTGTTGATAAGGACGCCCAGATTAAGAGGCTGTCCGAGGACCTAGATGTCCTGCAGGAGGAGAAGGCGAGCTGGGCCGAGGAAAAAGTAAATCTGGAGGAAAGCATTGGAGTTCAATTTGATGATGGCTTTAATTTCGCCGTGGAGCAAGTTAAAGTCTTGTTCCCTGATATCGATGCTGAGCGTTTGGGCGAGGCCAGTGCTTTGATGGTCATTAAGGACGGCCAGTTGGTTCCTTACACTCCTCCTACGGATTCTGCTCCATGATGCTTGTTAATCTTTTGTACTTCTCTCTCTTGATCTTGTATGCCCTTTGTGGCTTTTTTGAATGATTTTTTGTATGTCCAGTTGTGGCTTTTTTAATGAACTCCTGTACGCCCTGCTGTGGCAAAATGACAATGTTTCTTGCCCTTTGTGGCCTTGATTATAATATCTCTCTATTCAATTGCTTGCGTCTTCTTTCTATTACTTTGTTGTATCTTGAAAATACCTGTTTGTATGAGACTTTATAATATTTGCATGTATAACCTTCTTGCTAATATGTCCGAGGTGACGTGAATACTTGGGCGTGATGTCGTTGGGCTATGGCGTCGTCTGTGAACTGTTTTTCGAGAATTTTTCGCGGATACCAATGTAGTCAGCGTAACTGTTTTATTCTTTCGCCGTTTTCTATGCAGTCAAATGTGGGAATATGCAACTGTTTGACCGTATTTATTACGCACCGCCCAAAATCTCCCTTATAAATAGCCTATTTCCTCTTCACTTTTCTTCACTTCCATTCTCGCTTATCCCGTTTTTCTTTCATTCTCTATGATTCTTTCTGTTTTTCTTCATTCCCATATTCACTGATTCCTCCATGGATCACAAAAATAAACCCAAAAAGAAAACTGTGGCCTCTAAATCAAAATCTAGGAAAAAGAAACGTAAGATAGAGATCTATGTTTCTAAATTTAGGCGAGATAAGCCATCTTCTAATATCTAAATGGAAACTCTTGCCATTTCGTCAGATTCTTCCGGCTCTGTTGATGAAGATTTCATTGAATACCTGAGGACTTATGCTTCTCGGGAATCTTCCCCTGATATTGGACCTTCTGGTAAAGAAGAAGGATCCTGGATCATCGCGGAGGCTGAGGAGAAACCTCGGAGGATATTATGTAAGGCCTCGGGGAAAACTCCAGGGTAATTATGCTCTGATGAGTTGTTCCTTCCACTGGATTTTTTCCTCTTGGTGAGGGATTGGGGCCTCGCCTCCAGGTTTTCCTTCTATCATTTAGAGATACTGGAGTCTTTCCACCTGATTTCTTTCTCTTGCGGGGAATTAGGATCTTGGGGAGTTGAGGAACTATTGAGGCTGCCTCCAGTTTTTTCTTCTCTTCCTTGAAGGAGCTGGATCCTTTGTTAGGTTTAGGATTTTTTTTTTCTTTGAATTTGCATCTTGATTTCATTGTAATTTTCTTTACCTTTGTCTTTGAATTTGTATCTTGATTTCATTGTAATCTCTCTTATCAATGAAAAGTGGATGTTTCTAATATTGCCTCTTTTTCTGCATTGTTGTGTTATATAATATTGTAAAGAGTAATAAAATAATGACATGCATTATACCTTTAATTTCTTTTGGCGTTTGTTGAACTTCACCTTTAATATTATTGTTTCTGATGTCGCATACGCCCTGCGCCTTTTATTTTACCGTCGTATCCAACTCGTAAGATTTACATACCATACCATGGTGTTTCAACGCATTTCCGTCGTACCCAGCTCTTAGGGCTTTAAGGGTATAGCCATTTCTTTTTTAGAAGTGTCCAACTCGTAAGATTTAGGGCTCACGCCTTGGTGTTTCAACACGTTTCCGTCGTACCCAGCTCTTAAGGCTTTAGGGGTATCGCCGTTTCTATTTTAGACATGTTCAATTCGTAAGATTTACAAATCATGCCATGGTGTTTCAACGCTTTTCCGTCGTACCCAGCTCTTAAGGCTTTAGGGGTATCGCCGTTTCTATTTTAGACATGTTCAACTCGTAAGATTTACAAATCATGCCATGGTGTTTCAACGCTTTTCCACCTTCGTTGTCTTCATGTATACGATTGAGATAATGATAAACCATCTGCAAACATTGGAACAATGACTCTTTTTTTATTAATGAAAGATTTTTTTTTATTTTTTTATGGATGACGAGTCTCGTTAAAAACTCGTGCTTTCACCGGAGAAAAGAGTTTCTCATCAATTTAACATCATTTAGATCATTAATACATCCACATGCATTTTCTTTTTTGAAAATAAAACAAGAAATGAAAGTAAAAACAAGAAATATCTTTGGGGTGGCGTGGCGAGGTTTGACGATGTTCTTTGGGATGCGTCTCGCCTGTTAGGCGTTGTTGGCCTAGCTGTAGTAAAATCTGAGATTTGAGATATTCCACGTCCTGTGCAGGACCTCGCCCTCCATGGTTTCCAACCTGTATGCTCAGCCTTCAAAGACTTCATTGATTCTGAACGGACATTCCCAATTTGCTGCCAATTTTCCACCTTTATCTTTTCCCATTGGTCTCTTCAGGACTAGGTCGCCTTCTTTGAATTTTCTTGGGATTACCCTTGTGTTGTATTTTCTTCCCACTCTTTGTTTAGTGGCGAACTCTCTAAAATGCGCTTTATCCCTTACTTCATGTATTAAATCAAGGTTCTCCTGCAATGCTTCGCTGTTCTCTTGAGTTGTCGAGGTTTCATGGCATCTGCGCCATAGACCATGGTGAAGGGTGCCTCTCCTGTTGACGACTGTGGAGTTGTATGATATGACCATAATATGGCGGTGAGGTGAGCTACCCAAGCTTCTCCTTTGCTTGATAGTCTCCTTTTCAAGGCCTTCAATATGACTTTGTTGGCCGACTCAGCCTGCCCATTGGCTTGAGGGTGCTCAACTGATATGAAAGTGTTTCGAATTCCCTTCTCCTTGCAAAATGAGACTACCTTCTCACTTGCAAACTGTGTGCCGTTATCTGATACAATGTATTTAGGAAGGTCGAATCTGCATATGATATTTCTCCAGTAAAACTTTTTCACTTGTTCTGCCGAGATGTTTGATAAAGGTTGCGCTTCTACCCATTTGGTGAAGTAATCTACAGCCACTATGATCCATCTAGTTTGTTTCCATGAGGTAGGGAAAGGACCCAATATATCTACGCCCCACATGAAGAAAGGCCAAGGTGAAAGGACTGACTTGAGGGGTTCGCCCGGGGCGTAGTGCAGGTTTGAGAATCTTTGGCATTTATCACATGTTCTTACATACCTTCCAGCGTCACTGTGTAGTTCTGGCCAGAAGAATCCTGCTCTAAGTATCTTACCTGCCAATGATCTTGCTCCTATGTGGCTCCCACATGATTCTTCATGAACTTCTTCTAAAATTCCTTTGGCTTCTTCCTTGCTTACGCACAGCAATAAGGGGGTCGAGAATCCCCTTTTGTATAGCTTATCTCCCATCATGGTGTTGAAATTCTGGTGGCAAGTGTCAGATGTGTAGCACGATGTGTACACTTTAGGAATCGTACGATGTGTAGCCTAATGTGTCAACATCGTGGACAACTGACCTTGATGAACAAGTAAACAATATAAAGTGCAGAAAACAAAAGAACACGTGAGTTTGTTAACCCAGTTCGGCACTTATAACAAGCCCTATTCTGGAGGATACCAATCCAGGGATGAATCCACTATGGTAGTATCAATTCAAAGCTAAACTCCCCCGTTTACAACTTCTCACTTAATCACTACCCGTGCTAATTCTACCTAGGAACTCCTAGATATGAGAACCTCTGCTCACTCCCCCTCAACCTTACCCAGTAAGGATTTAATAACAAACTCAGTTGGAGACACACTCCTAGACAAGCGAAGCACTCGTACCTAAAGGCTTAGAGTGTTGCACAATCTAACTCCTTGCTTCAAAGCTTTGGAGAAAGACAACTAGAGATTACAACTCTATAAACTCAGTCCTTACTTGCATCAAAACTATGATCCAAGTGAAGGCTCACAAAGAACAAAGAACAGACTAAGACCTAAGACTCGATATCTTCAACTCTTGGCTTCGTCTTCCTTTATGTCTTCAGTCTTCCTTTATATAGAACAAGTTTCATGGGCTTGGATCTTCAATAATAACAGCTGGCCTTTGTTAATTCTCTTTGAGATTTATTTGATCATAATCTTTTAATTGTTTGTTTCAAATCTTTTTGATCAAAGTCGGCCAATAAAATAAAACAGAACCATGAAAGATTATCTTGTTCCTTGGCGCGAAAGCTGGCACGATTTAATTTGAAAAACAAATCTTTTTCAAAAGATCGCGTTTAAATAAATGAAAGCGCGTCCAGTAGGGCGTCCAGATGTGAACCCTGATGTGCCACACATCATGCTCCACATCATGGAATCAGGCTTATTTTACCAAATGAAGCCAACACCCTAAAAGGTCTCAACAATCTCCCCCTTTGGCAAATTTTGGGCTAAAATAATCTTTGAGTCACCCAACTAAACTTGGAGAGATGTGTAGGCACATCAGAGGCATGCAGCAGCGGATTAGAGCCTCGCAAATAAAGAGAGAAATAAACTCTCACAAGATAGGAAAATAAATTCCCAAAGACTGAGAAAAATAAATTCTCAGACACATACAAGCATGAGATTCCATGCACACATAAGGGAGGGTAGCAAACCCAGTAATAGTCTACTCCCCTTTGAACTAGAGCACTTTCCATGTACTCCCCCTAAATCTCATATCCCCTATAGGCTTCTTCAGAATGCATGACCTAGAGAGAAATAGAGAAGTTTTAAACTTGGCTTCTTAAGAATGCATGACCAAGTTAAAACTCACAGATGTGTCAAACATCACACAAAATAACTTCTACAGGCTTCTTAAGAATGCATCACCATGTAGAAATTAGATAACATCTTCAATTGGACTTCTTAAGAATGCATCACCCAGTTGAAAATGTACAGAAAAGGTCTTCAGAAGAACATGCTTTAGAAAACTAATTCTTCAAAAATTTGTTGATAAAATATTTGAAGAAAAATAAGCATGTATACCAGATGTGTAGTCAGATGTGCCACACATCAGAACTTCAGAAGTTGGAGAAGCTTCAGAAGCTGAGCAGAGCTTCAGAAGTTATAGAGCTTCAGAAGCTGAGCAGAGCTTCAGAAGTTGTAGTGCTTCAGAAGCTGAGCAGAGCTTCAGAAGTTGTAGTGCTTCAGAAGCTGAGCAGAGCTTCAGAAGTTGTAGTGCTTCAGAAGTTGAGAAAGTTTCAGAAGTTCAGAAGTTCAGAAGTTGCCCCATGTGGATGAATAGAATCTTTTTCTTAATTCTCGTCTCAATTCTCTCGTTCTATTCTCTCTAATAACACATCACAATTTGCTGCAGTTAAGACTTCAAAGTTGTTCATTTTAATTTTTACTCCCCCTTTTTAGCCATAAATTATGACAAACATACTGAGAGTAAGTAACACACCATAGAATGCAGATAGCATGAGATGTAGAGATGATGGTGCATGAACAGAAAGAGGCACTCAGGCCGTTAATAGTGCAGCAAGTACAGAACAGGCACGCAAAGGTGCATCAGAAATCCAGGGCATAGCCCACAAAATACAAGCAAAAACAAGGAAATACTGAGTACAGGGAAATATTAATGAATTACAATAATTCAAATATCCTGGCTCCCATCAGTTTCCTCAGCTTCAGAGTCATTGGGCTCCTCCTCCTCCAATTCCTCATCCTCAGCCATTGTTTGCTCATCCTCAAGCTCCAGTCCAGCAATGACTGCCTCCAGCTTGGCCTTCTTCTCATCCAGAGCCTTGCAAGTCTCCTTTAAAGCAGCAATCATGTCTGTCCTAGACATAGCATTGTTTGAGCTGGATGTGCCCACATCAGGAGTCACATCAGACTGCTTGAGACTAAAAGAAATAGCAGACTCTCTTCTGCAAGACAAATCATCCTTGCCCAGAACATCAGGTCTCTGGCTCAATATGATTCCACACAGTAGGGAAGGAAAGGCAATGGGTAGTTTGACAGCTAGGGTTTTGGCATGTTTGATAGTCTGATCAAAAATATAAGTACCAAAATCAAAGTTAATTTTGTTACCTACAGTATAGATGAACCTAGCCAAACCTGTAGCCACATCACAGTTGTGTGTGGTAGGCACCCAGTTAGCAGCAGCAATCCTGTTCAGGATGTTGTAGATTGGAGTGAGCTTGCTTGCTTGCAATTTTCCCTTCTTAGGCCAAGTCTTGACCTTTCCAGCTGTGATGGCCTTGATTATGTAGTTGTCATTTGCCTCCATCTCAGCAAAGGGCTCCTCACTTCTGCCCAGATACTTGTTGATAACAGTGGGAGAGAAGTGAATTTCTTTACCTCTCACAAAAACAGTTTGGTATTCCTTGTCCAAAGGATTGTCACAACCAGCAGGGATGTTTACCAAAAACTCTTTGACTACCTTCTCATAGCAGTCACCTAGTCCAGTAACAGTCTTCATCAAGCCAGCACGCTTGATCAACCTCATAACTTCCTTGCACTGCAAGGCTTCAGCACTGAGCTCCCTCTCCAGAGCTAACCTTCTATGAGCAATGTACTTCCATTTACCAGCATGTGCAGGGTTGTGGAAGGAAATCAAATCAACTGGGATGTCAGGAATTCCCTGAGGAATTTTCTTCTTCCCATAGCTCTTCTTCACAGCAGACTCAATGTGAATCACATCAAGCTCCACATTGCGTTCCTTAGCAGATTCTTCCTCAGACTCACTGATGTGAGCTACATCCTGCTTCACATCGTACTCTGAGTCACTTGTAGGTGGCTCTTTTCTTTTCTGAGTCTTCTTCTTTGCAGGTGGAACCACAGCTTTACTAAATCCCTTCTTGGGACTTTGGTTTTGGTGATGATGGAGGAGTGTTTGTTTTTGTGGAAGGAGATGTTTTGGTTGCAGTAGACATGATGATGATGATGAAGTATGAAGATTTCAAAGAAAATTGCAGAGAGATGAACAGAGGTTTTGAGAGAGATCAAGACAAGTTCTTGGTCGTTTGAGTGTTAGAGAGATGAATGTAGTGATCAATGTGGTAGGCAATAAGAGAAAATCTTGAATAAACGGATTTCTTGAAGTTTTGATCGTGAAATAGCCGTTGGAAATATTGCCTTTGGATTGCGTGCAACTATGGATGGAGGGAAAAAACAGGTAACCGTTGCACGTCTAAATAGCAATTATGGCTATTGATCCTCAAAGAGGCAAATACCTAGTTTGCCCCTTAACACCTCAAACCTATTTGCATCTAAAGCCTTAGTGAAAATATCTGCCAGTTGATTTTCTGTGGCAACATGCTCTAGAGTCACAATATTGTCTTCAACAAGATCTCTAATGAAATGGTGACGTATATCAATGTGCTTTGTCCTACTATGTTGGATAGGATTTTTGGAAATATTTATAGCACTTAGATTGTCACAGTATAATGTGAGCACATCTTGCTGCACATTGTACTCACCCAACATCTGCTTCATCCAAAGTAGCTGAGAACAACTACTTCCTGCTGCAATATACTCAGCCTCAGCTGTAGAAAGAGAAACACAATTTTGTTTCTTGCTGAACCATGATATAAGGTTGCTTCCCAAAAAGAAACATCCACCAGAAGTGCTTTTCCTGTCATCAGCACTACCTGCCCAGTCAGCATCACAATAACCCAACAATCTTGTGTCTTCACCATGAGAGTAGAGAATTCCATAATCACTTGTACCACTGACATACTTAAGAATCCTTTTGACTTGATTCAGATGACTCATCTTGGGCTCAGCTTGGTACCTTGCACACACACCAACAGCAAAGCTAATATCAGGTCTACTTGCAGTGAGATAAAGTAGACTGCCAATCATGCTTCTGTATAGACTTTGATCAACACTGACACCATGCTCATCTTTAGAAAGTTTGAGATGGGTTGCTGCAGGAGTTCTTTTGTGATTTGCATTCTCCATTCCAAATTTCTTCACAATGTTCTTGGCATACTTGCTTTGGGAGATGAAAATTGTATCTTCCATCTGTTTGACTTGCAGACCAAGAAAGTAGGTAAGTTCACCTACAAGGCTCATCTCAAATTCAGACTGCATCTGATTCACAAACATCTTGACCATTGGATCAGACATTCCTCCAAACACAATGTCATCTACATAGATTTGTGCAATCATGAACTTGCCCTTTTCTTCTCTGACAAACAAGGTTTTGTCTGTTTCTCCTTTTCTATAACCTTGCTGCACAAGAAATTTGGTTAGCCTCTCATACCATGCCCTAGGAGCTTGCTTTAATCCATATAATGCCTTCTTCAATCTGTAGACATGATCTGGATAATTTGGATCAACAAATCCCTTGGGCTGCTCCACATAAACTTCCTCATTCAAGTAGCCATTGAGGAAAGCACTCTTCACATCCATCTGGAATAGCTTGAATTTCAAGATACATGCTACTCCCAGAAGTAACCTTATGGACTCAAGACGTGCCACAGGAGCAAATGTTTCATCAAAGTCTACTCCTTCAATCTGAGAGTAACCTTGAGCCACAAGCCTAGCCTTGTTTCTAGTCACAACACCACTTTCATCAGATTTATTCCTATAAACCCATTTAGTACCAATGATGTTGACTCCTTCAGGTCTAGGAACTAAATCCCACACTTCATTCCTCTTGAACTGGTTCAGCTCCTCTTGCATAGCCTCAATCCAAAACTCATCTGTCAAGGCTTCTTTCACATTCTTTGGTTCTACCTTTGACACAAAACAAGCATTGGATACGACCTCTCTTGACCTTGTCATAACCCCTGACTCAGGATTCCCTATTATGAGTTCTTTTGGATGATTCTTTTGAACTCTAACAGAGGGACCCTTGTTCACTGGAGTCACATCTTCTTGCTGATCAGTCTTCTCAGGAATCTCTATAACTTCAGAGTCTTCAGGCAGGGGGTGAGATGTGTCCACATCAGGATCAACATCAGGTTCATTATCTGAACAGTCATCTATGACAACATTGATGGATTCCATCATAGTTCTTGTTCTGTTGTTGAAGACTCTATAGGCTCTGCTGGTTATGGAATAGCCTAGAAAGATTCCTTCATCACTCTTGGGATCCATCTTCCTCCTTTGCTCTCTGTCAGCTAAGATATAGCACTTGCTACCAAAGACATGGAAGTGTTTGACAGTTGGTTTTCTTCCTTTCCATATCTCATACAGTGTGATTGAGGTACCTTTTCTCAGAGTTACCCTGTTGTGTATATAGCATGCAGTACTCATGGCCTCTGCCCAAAAGTAGTAAGGTAGCTTCTTGGCATGTAGCATAACTCTTGCAGCCTCTTGCAAGGTTCTGTTCTTCCTCTCAACTACACCATTTTGTTGGGGTGTGATTGGTGAGGAGAACTCATGCCCAATTCCTTCATCAGCACAAAACTCAGAGAATCTTGAATTTTCAAACTCTTTCCCATGATCACTTCTGATTCTAACAATGCCACTATCCTTCTCTCTTTGTAGTCTAAGGCATAATTCTTTGAATGCATCAAAAGTGTCAGACTTCTCTCTGATGAAGCTAACCCAAGTGAACCTTGAGAAATCATCTACAACCACAAAAGCATATCTTTTGCCACCAATACTCTCTACCTGCATTGGTCCCATCAAGTCCATATGTAGCAGTTCAAGAACTCTGGATGTCACCTGATGTTGTAACATTGGGTGTGACATCTGAACCTGCTTTCCAACTTGACATTCACCACATATGTTGCCTTCAACAATCTTAAGCTTTGGTAGACCTCTAATAGCTTCCTTGGACACAATCTTCTTCATTCCCTTCAGATTCAAATGGCCAAGTCTTTGGTGCCAAAGCTTTACTTCTTCCTCCTGACTTATCAAACATGTAGTGGAGTGAGCTGTTTCATCAGGAATCCATAGATAGCAGTTGTCTCTTGACCTAGATCCTCTCATCAGCAATTCTCCTTTGTCAGAAGTAATAAGACATTCATTCTTTGTGAAGTTGACTTTGAGACCTTGATCACACAATTGGCTTATGCTGATAAGATTAGCCTTCAAGCCTTTAACAAGTAGCACATCCTCTAGGTTAGGTAAGCTTTTGCTGCTGAGTTTACCACTGCCCTTGATTTCACCTTTTGCTCCATCACCAAAGGTTACAAAGCTTGTTGTATGAGGCTTGATATTAGTGAGAAATTTCTCAACACCAGTCATATGCCTAGAACAACCACTATCAAAATACCAATCATTACTAGAAGATGCTCTAAGAGAAGTGTGAGCAATATGTGCAGTTTCAGAGACTTTAGGCTTCCACATCTTCTTAGGAGTGACCCTTGCTGTTTTGGCTTGCACCTGAGGCTTTTTCTTGGGATACCCATAGAGTTTGTAACAGAAGGGCTTGATGTGACCATTCTTCCCACAGTAGTGGCATCTCCAAGCATTAAACTTCTCTTTGCCAGCAGGTCTCTGATGTGGAGTGTGGTGTGTCCACATTCTGCTAGGGTCAGGTTTCTTCTGAGCAGGAACAAACTTAGTATTTGTCTTCTTGCTGTGATGTTTGTTCTTAAATCCTACACCAGATGAGTCACCAGCATGCTTTCCTACTTTCAAAATTTCATCAAGCATGTTGGTTCCAGGGTTGAGCATCTTTACAGACTTGGTCATATTTTTCAAGTTGGTTGACAGTAACTCAACTTCACTTTCAAGACTAGCAACTTGACTCTGTAGTTGACCCTTCTCTGTCTCCAGTTGACTGATGATTTCCTTCTGCTCTTCATTGACCTTGTACAGTTCCTCACTCTTGATAAATAGCTTTTTATGGACTGAGGCTAGTTCATCAAAGGTGAGTTCTTCATCATCAGATTCAACATCAGTATTATCCACCCTAGTTATGGCACTAACATGATTAGCAGCAACATTCTCTGAGTCAGTGTCAGAGTCTTCATCAGACCATGAAACAGTTAGGCCTTTCTTCTGCTTCTTCAGATATGTGCCACATTCTGATCTTATATGACCAAAGCCTTCACATTCATGACATTGAACACCCTTGTTCTGAGTTGACTTATCATCAGTTTTGGTTTTTGTTGAAGTGTTACCTAGTTTACTGATGTCAGTCTGGATGTTCCTCACATTCCTCCTTGGTCTTCTGTCCACCCTCCTTTGAAGCTTGTTGAATTGTCTTCCCAACATGGCTAAGTCATTTGAGAGATCGTCATCTGATTCATCAGCTTCTTCTTCTTCACCAGCACAAGATGCAAAAGCTATACCTTTTCCTTTCTTCTCAGTTTGCTCACCTAAGTTCATCTCAAAAGTTTGAAGAGAGCTCACAAGTTCTTCAAGTTTCATACTTGGGATGTCTTGAGCTTCTTCAATAGCTGTGATTTTCATGTTAAATCTCTTGGGTAGGGATCTAAGCATCTTTCTCACAAGCTTTTCTTCAGACAATTTCTCACCTAGAGCCTCAAAGGAATTGTCCACCTCAAGCAAATTCATGTGAAATTCATGAATTGATTCTTCTTCTTTCATTCTGAGGTTTTCAAACTTAGTGTTGAGAAGTTGGATTCTTGAGCTTTTTACCTTGGCATTGCCTTCATGAGTGGTTCTGAGTATCTCCCAGGCATTCTTTGCAACAGTACACTGCTTGATTAATCTGAACATGTTCTTGTCCACTCCATTGAATAAAGCATTCAAAGCTTTGGAGTTTCCAAGCGATGCAGTGTCTTCTGCAGCTGACCAATCTTCCTCTGGCTTGAGTACACCAGTGTCAACACCATTAGCATCCAAGATTTTGGGATGCTCCCAGCCTTTGAGCACAGCTTTCCAAGTTCTGCTGTCAAGTGACTTTAGGAAGGCAATCATCCTTGGCTTCCAGTAGTCATAGTTGGTTCCATCCAGGAGGGGTGGTTTGTTGACCGTTGTTCCATCCTTGTCCATGTTTCCAGAAAGTAACTTCCCTGGAGCTCACCCTCAAACAGGCAGGGTGCCTGCTCTGATGCCAATTGAAATTCTGGTGGCAAGTGTCAGATGTGTAGCACGATGTGTACACTTTAGGAATCGTACGATGTGTAGCCTAATGTGTCAACATCGTGGACAACTGACCTTGATGAACAAGTAAACAATATAAAGTGCAGAAAACAAAAGAACACGTGAGTTTGTTAACCCAGTTCGGCACTTATAACAAGCCCTATTCTGGAGGATACCAATCCAGGGATGAATCCACTATGGTAGTATCAATTCAAAGCTAAACTCCCCCGTTTACAACTTCTCACTTAATCACTACCCGTGCTAATTCTACCTAGGAACTCCTAGATATGAGAACCTCTGCTCACTCCCCCTCAACCTTACCCAGTAAGGATTTAATAACAAACTCAGTTGGAGACACACTCCTAGACAAGCGAAGCACTCGTACCTAAAGGCTTAGAGTGTTGCACAATCTAACTCCTTGCTTCAAAGCTTTGGAGAAAGACAACTAGAGATTACAACTCTATAAACTCAGTCCTTACTTGCATCAAAACTATGATCCAAGTGAAGGCTCACAAAGAACAAAGAACAGACTAAGACCTAAGACTCGATATCTTCAACTCTTGGCTTCGTCTTCCTTTATGTCTTCAGTCTTCCTTTATATAGAACAAGTTTCATGGGCTTGGATCTTCAATAATAACAGCTGGCCTTTGTTAATTCTCTTTGAGATTTATTTGATCATAATCTTTTAATTGTTTGTTTCAAATCTTTTTGATCAAAGTCGGCCAATAAAATAAAACAGAACCATGAAAGATTATCTTGTTCCTTGGCGCGAAAGCTGGCACGATTTAATTTGAAAAACAAATCTTTTTCAAAAGATCGCGTTTAAATAAATGAAAGCGCGTCCAGTAGGGCGTCCAGATGTGAACCCTGATGTGCCACACATCATGCTCCACATCATGGAATCAGGCTTATTTTACCAAATGAAGCCAACACCCTAAAAGGTCTCAACAATGGTGTACCATGACGCCATCCTTCTAACTTTGTATGCCTCTTCTCTTGGTCTGGGGAGTTCGTCCCTCTGTAAATATTTGATAATGGGAGTTCGCCAGTCTTCCTCCTCTATGATCATGTGAATCTCTTCTTCGTTGATGCTTGGGTTTGCAATGGTTTCTTGGATGAAGGTCCTGTTGCTCCCAGGTTTCTTGGTGCTGGCGAGTTTGGATAACAAGTCCACCCTAGCGTTCTGTTCCCTAGGTACATAAATCAACTGAAACGAATTGAAACATTTCGCCAACTTGTTTACCTTTTCCAGATATTTGATTAATTGGGGATCTTTCGTTTGGAATTCTCCTGACACTTGGTTGGTTACCAATTGTGAGTCACTTTTTACTCTGAGGTCCGTGACCTCCATCTCTTTTGCCAACTTCATTCCTGCCAGAAGGGCTTCATATTCTGCCTGATTGTTGTTTGCTTTGAAGGCGAACCTCAAAGATTGTTCTATGAGTACTCAATCAGGTCCTTCTAGAACTACTCCTGCTCCACTTCCCTTCAGGTTAGATGCACCATCTACTGAAAGTGTCCAAGGTTCCTCGCTGTTTTCTTTAGGCGGGGTTGATAATTCCAGTATAAAATCCGCCAAAATTTGCGATTTTATTGCGCCTCTAGGGGAGAAGGTTATATCAAACTCCGACAATTCCACTGCCCATGCTACCATTCTCCCTGCTAGGTCAGGCTTCCTTAGGACTTTCTTTATGGGATAGTCCGTCTTAACCACTACCTTGTGACTTTGAAAGTACTGCCTTAACTTCCTCGCAGTGATGACGACGGCCAAGGATAATTTCTCTATCTTTTGGTATTTTGCTTCAGCACCTTTGAATGTTCTGCTCATAAAATATATCGGCTTCTCTTCGCCCTTGACTTCTTGCACCAATGCTGAACTAAGGGCGTTGTCTGATACTGCCAGGTATAAGTACAAGATGTTACCTTTCTGTAGACGAGTTAATATTGGTGGTGACGCTAAGAAACTCTTAAGCCTTAGAAAAGCTTCTTCGCACTGAGGAGTCCATATGAATCTTTCGCTCTTTCTCAGAGTTGAGAAAAAGTGAAATGCTTTTTCTCCAGAGCAAGATAAAAATCTTGATAAGGCTGCGATTCTTCCTGCTAGCTGTTGGACTTCCTTTACTGTAGTTGGACTTCTCATGTCAATTATGGCTTGGCATTTGTCTGGGTTAGCTTCTATCCCTCTATTTGTGAGCATGAAGCCCAAAAATTTTCCTGACTGAACTCCAAAAGAACACTTCGCTGGGTTCAATCTCATATTGTACTTTCTCACCGAGGCGAGGATATCGCCTAGATCTTTGTCATGTTCGCCATCTTCCGTTGTCTTGACTACCATGTCGTCTATGTACACTTCTACATTCTTGCCTATTTGCTCCGAGAATACCCTGTCCATTAGCCTCTGGTATGTGGCGCCTGCGTTCTTAGGACCAAACGGCATAACATTGTAAAAATAATTGCAGGTGTTAGTCATGAAGGCAGTGTGAGGTGCGTCTGCAGGATTCATCTTTATTTGGTTGTATCCTAAGTATGCATCCATGAAGCTTAACGTTTTGTATCCGGAAGCTCCGTCAATAAGCATGTCTATGTTAGGCAAGGGATATGGATCTTTTGGGCATGCCTTGTTTAAATCTGTAAAATCCACGCACATCCTCCACTTGCCGTTTGCTTTCTTTACCATTACTACGTTCGCCAGCCATGACGGATACTTTATTTCTTCGATGAACCCTGCTGCTTTCAGTTTTTCCACTTCTTCATTGACCGATGTCCTCCTATCTTCCTCTTCCTTTGTGAAACAGGCTTGACGTTGGGCGCGATAGATAGCTTGTGCGTTATCACGCTTTCGTCAATCCCTAGCATATCAGATGGCTTCCATGCAAATAGGTCTATGTTCTTTTTTAACATAGCTATGACCTTTTCTCTTTCCTCTGGTTTCAAAGTGGTTCCGATGTTGGTTACTTGGTGTGGCATATCGCCAATTTGGACTTGTTCTAATTCTTCGATGGGACTCATTCTTCTTTCTGTGAAATTTTCTCTTGGATCAAGGTCTAGGGGTGAGATCATGTTGACTCCGCCTCCTTTTTTGGGTGACGCCATTGATTCCGCCTTGGGGTTTTGTCTGTGTCTGATTTTCAGGCTAGATTCGTAGCATCTCCTCGCCAGCTTTTGGTCTCCTCTGATGGTTCCTACCCTTTCGTTGTCCAAAGGATATTTGATGGACAAATAGAGGGTTGACAGTGCCGCCTCTAGTGTGTTAAAGGCTGGCCTTCCAATGATGATGTTGTATGAAGTGAATGGGGTTTTGACTACCAAATATCTTACTTTGATAGTCTTCGCGTTCTCCTCTTCTCCAAATGTGGTTAAGAGGGTAGTGTAGCCCATAACTTCTACTTGCTCGCCGGCGAAGCCCACCAACGTGCCGTTGTAGGGTAATAGGTATTCGTCTGACAATTGCATTGCCTTAAAGGCTTCCTAGTACATTATGCCCGCTGAACTTCCTGAGTCTATCAGCACTCTTTTGACGTCACAGTTTAATATTTGCACTTGTATCACAAGAGGGTCGTCATCATGTGGCATGACTTCCCTTTTGTCCTCTTTGGTAAACGACAGGTCAGGGATTGGCGTCACCTCTGTGTGACCTATGAATTTTTCATTCTGATCCATCCTCCTAACATAACGCTTTCTCGCACTTGAGGATTCTCCTCCTCCTGCAAATCCGCCCGCAATGGTGTTGACGGAGATTCTTTTTCCTTTTCCTGGATCTTCTCCTTCAGAACGATCTTTTGTTTGATTATGTTGTACCTTTGGGACAACCACCTTCCCTACTGCGGCGTCCTCTATGAACTTCCTCAAGTGACCGTTCTTTATCAATTCTTCGATTAAATCTCTTAGCCTGAAACATTTCTCGGTGTCGTGACCTCTGCATCTGTGATAAGCGTGTTGGAACAAAATTATGATTTTGTATCTCCTTAATTGATTTTGATGATAACAATGTATTTAAGGTTAAATTGGAATACTAATAATTTAATTCAGTGTGCAGGATTAAAAGTTAAAATTTGCGTACTAAAGAACCTTAGAATTTCTGAAGGAATTACTTCTGAGCTCACCAGATCTGAAGCAAGTGAAACTCTGAAGTTATTATCTGAACCTTAGAATTTCTGAAGGAATTACTTCTGAGCTCACCAGATCTGAAACAAGTAATTCTGAGCCTATCAAAATCTGAAGAACATCTGAGCTCACCAGATCTGAAACAAGTAATTCTGAGCCTATCAAAATCTGAAGAACATCTGAGCTCACCAGATCTGAAACAAGTAATTCTGAGCCTATCAAAATCTGAAGAACATCTGAGCTCACCAGATCTGAAACAAGTAATTCTGAGCCTATCAAAATCTGAAGAACATCTGAGCTCACCAGATCTGAAACAAGTAATTCTGAGCCTATCAAAATCTGAAGGCTCGTCAGATATAAGTGTTAAGCTACATTTGAGAGTACAATTTTATTGAAGACTGTGCCTGACTAAGTCCAAACGCAGAAACCAAGAATGAAAAGGTTTGACCATGGAAAGGTCCTTTTCAAGTCAGGCTTCAGAAACGATTATTTCCTTATTTGGCTTTCACCAAGGTTCAAATATCAAAAGCCAAAAGGAATCTCTCATTTTGTAGTAAACGTTAAGCTCCTAAGCTACTGCAAATCAGAACAGCTAATAAGCTCACTGATCTATACAAAGGAGCGTCTCAATTCTTCAAACGGCTATAATCTTCAACGTTCATTTTATCATCTATAAAAGGAAGAAGATTTGTGAAGAAATGGAATCAAGACTTAAGCTTCTGAACGTGCTGAAACTCTGTCAAATTCTGAAGCTATCAAACACTTAGAAACTTTGTGATAATTTTCTAAGTTAGTCTTGTAACTGCGTTGTATTTTGTAAACACCTCTGATTGTATATCAAGTGTTAATCTCTTATCTTTATTAACATTAAAACCAGTTTGAAGTCTCTTGCTTTGTGCTTGAGCATTGGAAGTCTCTTGCTTTGTGCTTGAGCATTGGAAGTCTCTTGCTTTGTGCTTGAGCATTGGAAGTCTCTTGCTTTGTGCTTGAGCATTGGAAGTCTCTTGCTTTGTGCTTGAGCATTGGAAGTCTCTTGCTTTGTGCTTGAGCAGTTAGAAGTCTCTTGCTTTGTGCTTGAGCAGTTTGAAGTCTCTTGCTTAGTGCTTGAGCATTTGTAATCTGAGTGATTATAGTGAAATCTCTTGTGAAGGACAAGAGGACTGGACTACTCCTGTTAGTGGGAGGAACCAGTATAAAAATTCTGAGCATCTCTCTCTAACCCTATCCTCATATATTGTGTGTGTTATACCTTATCCGCTGCAATTTGTTTTAACTTAGAAAAAGTCTCACACAATTCAACCCCCCCCCCCCCCTTCTTGTGTGTTTTTCAACCTTCAATTGGCATCAGAGCTCCGGTCTGTTGCTCTTCACTTAACAGTGAAACAGTAAAAGATCTAGGGGTACTTAGTTGAAAAACATGTCTGGTGTTACCTCTCCTTCTGCTTCCTCTAGACCTGATCACTCTGCTGTTCCACCTCCTCACAACTATGATAGGGAAAGGAACAGTGATAATCACAGAGACAAACCACCTTACTTCAACAGTGATCCTACTACTTTTCCTTTCTGGAAAACCAAGATGTATAGTTACATCATTGGGACCGATGATGAGTTATGGGATATCATTGAAGATGGTATACATTTTGAACACATGGATGATGAAGGTGTTGTAAGAAATACCTACAGAAAGTTCTTTGATGCTGAAAAGAAGAAACAGTATAAGAAGCATCATACTGTTAAGAATATGCTTATTGGTGCAATATCTCATGCTGAGTATTTAAAAATATCCAACAAGTCATGTGCCAAAACTATCTGGGACTCTCTATGTTCCACCTATGAAGGAAATAAGCAAGTCAAAGAAGCTAAGGCAAACTTATTAGTTCATCAATATGAGCTGTTCAGAATGAAGGAAGATGAAGATATTGAAACCATGTATTCAAGGTTTCAAACCCTTGTCTCTGGTCTTCAAGTTCTGAAGAAAAGCTACACTGCATCTGATCACGTGAAGAAAATTCTGAGGAGCTTACCTTCCAAATGGAGACCAAAAGTTACAGCTTTTCAGGAATCCAAGGATTTGGACAATGTGACTCTTGAAGATTTAATAAGCTCACTCAGAAGTCATGAGCTAGAACTTATGTCAGATGAACCTGTCAAGAAGATGAAGTCCTTGGCTCTAAGCTCTGTTCAGACTTCCTCAAAAGCTGCAAAGATCAAAGTGTCTGAACAAGAGGAAGAAACTTCTGATGATATGATGGATGAAAATTCTGAGAATGAAGAAATGGCACTAATGGTTAGAAGGTTTCAGAAATGGAACAAGAAATACAAAAGGTTTCCAAACAAAGGAAACAACTCAAGAAGTTCCTTTTCAAAGGACAAAAAGGAAGAACTGAACAACTGCTATAACTGCAAGAAATCTGGACACTTCATTGCGGACTGTCCAGAAATGTCATCCAAGGACAAAGGAAAGAATAAGAGCTTTGGGAAAGAAAAGTACAAAGAAAAGGTAAGGAAGAGTTTGTTAGCCACTTGGGAGACCATTGAGAATGACTCTGAAGGAGAAGATGATGAAGAAGGCAATCTGGCTTTAATGGCAAGAACTTCTGAAGGTAACAACTCTGATAGAGATTCTGAAGATGACTCAGATGATGAAAATGAGGTATACTCTAACATGACTAAATCTGAATTAATTGATTCTCTTAAGATTGCCGTGAAACATTACTCTCGTATAGTAAGTCAACACAAAATTCTGAAGAATGTTCATGAATCATTGAAAAAGGATGCCAAGATTCTTTATGATGAAAATGAATCGTTAAACATTCGTATTTGTCATGTTGAATCTAACTATGTCTTGGCAGACAAGCTCAATGATGATCATGAAGATGCTCTTCACGAATTTATTCGTTGTACCTTCAATAGGAGTAAAATGGCTTCCATGATTTATCATATGACTCGTAACTATGGTGAAGGCATTGGTTATTCTCGGTTTAAGAACTGGGATAAACCTCTGAAATCATATAGTGAGGATGATACTCCACCTGAATTATTCTCTACCTTTGTTAAAAGTGGTACACTTGATCTGAAGGCATCCAACTCTGAAGGAGGTTCTGAACCTGAACCCAAAGACTCAGAAGTTCCAAGTTCTTCTGAACCTAAAATTTCTGAGTCCAAAAGTTCTCAAGTTAAGGCTCAGAAGTCATCTGAACCTCTGAGAAATCAAGGTAAAGTTACTTCAGATCCTTGCTTGACCTTTGGAACTGTGATATACTCCAGATCAAAATCCAAGAATCAAATTAAGCCTAAACATTCTTGTCAAAGCTTAATTAATTCTAGATCTTGTGTTGATCATAGAAAACAAAGAAGGAATACTATTCAGAAGACTAACTCTAAAGGACCCATCAGAATATGGGTACCAAAATCTGAAATAATGTTTGCTTCAGATGCTCATGCAAGGAAAGGTAAAACAGCAGCCCTGGTACCTGGACAGTGGTTGCTCACGACATATGACGGGAGAAAAGCATATGTTCCAAACCCTAACTCTGAAAGAGGGAGGCTCTGTGGGATTTGGAGGAAAACAAAAAGGGAAGATCATTGGTACAGGTACAGTTGGTAATTCTTCTCTTTCCATTAAAGATGTTTGGTTAGTTGATGGACTTAAACACAAATCTATTGAGCATTAGTCAATTTTGTGACAATGGGTGTATTGTTACATTTAATAAGGAATCATGTACTGTATCAAAAGACTCTGACAAATCTGTAGTATTCAAGGGAATGAGAGTTGGCAATGTTTATAAAGTAAACTTTTCTGATTTGGTTGACCAAAAGATTATATGTCTTTTGTCTCTGAGTGATGAGAAATGGCTATGGCACAAGCGTCTTGGTCATGCTAACTGGAGGTTGATCTCCAAGCTTAGCAAACAAAAGCTTGTTAGTGGTTTGCCTGACATTGATTATCACTCAGATGCACTTTGTGGCTCATGTCAAAAAGGAAAATTTGCTAAGACTTCATTCAAGTCTAAAAACATTGTCTCTACTTCCAGACCCTTAGAATTGCTTCACATTGATCTGTTTGGTCCTGTTTCGACAGCCTCTATCAATGGTAAAAAATATGGATTGGTCATGGTTGATGATTTCAGTAGATGGACTTGGGTGAAATTCCTACGTTCTAAGAGTGAAGCACTTGTGGTGTTCAGTGACTTCTGCACACAAATACAAAGTGAAAAGGATCTTCGGATTCTGAAGGTTAGAAGCGACCATGGGGGAGAGTTCGAAAATGACTCTTTCGAATCTTTCTGCTCAGAGCATGGAGTAATCCATGAATTCTCTTCTCCTAGAACACCACAGCAGAATGGTGTTGTAGAAAGAAAGAATAGATCTTTGCAAGAAATGGCTCGTACCATGATGCTTGAGTCTAACCTAGCTAAGTTCTTGTGGGCAGAAGCCGTGGGTACTGCTTGCTATGTTCAGAATAGAATCTACATCAGACCTATTCTGAACAAAACTGCTTATGAACTGTTCAAAGGAAGAAAACCAAATATTTCTTATTTTCATCAGTTTGGATGTACTTGTTATATTCTAGACAACAAGGTCTATCGAAAGAAATTTGATGCTAGAGCTTATAAGGGTATCTTTATAGGCTACTCTGAACGCTCAAAAGCATACAGATTGTATAATTCTGAAACTCACACAGTTGAAGAATCTATACATGTTAGATTTGATGATAAAGAGCCTGACGATAAAATGTCAGAGCAAGCTGAGACTTTTGCAGAATTTCAAGTTTCCTCAAATTCTGAGTGTGAAGATCTCTCCATTGCTGTATATCCATCTGAGACTCAAAATGAAGATATCTCTGAAGGCCTTGAAACTGAAGACCCTTCAGAAACTGAACCCTCTCAGACACCTGCTCCACCTAAGAGTAAATTCAAGTATAGATCATCTCATCCTGAAGAGCTAATTGTTGGTAACAAGGATAGCCCAAGAAAGACCAGATCTGCTTTCAAAGAGGATGAATCCCTAGTTGGGTTAATTTCATTAATTGAACCCACAAACATAGAAGAAGCACTCTCAGATGATGGGTGGATTGTTGCAATGCAAGAAGAACTCAATCAATTTGAAAGAAATGATGTTTGGGATCTGGTACCAAAACCCAAACACAAGAACATTATTGGAACAAAATGGGTATTCAGAAACAAGTCAAATGAAAAGGGAGAAGTTGTCAGAAATAAAGCTAGACTGGTTGCACAAGGTTATAGTCAGCAAGAAGGCATAGATTTCACTGAAACCTTTGCACCAGTAGCAAGACTTGAGGCAATTAGACTTCTCTTGTCCTATGCAGTTAATCATGACATCACTCTATTTCAAATGGATGTTAAGAGTGCATTTCTGAATGGAGTAATTTATGAAGAAGTCTATGTTAAACAACCTCCTGGCTTTGAAGATATAAAGTGTCCTGATCATGTTTACAAATTGAAGAAATCTCTGTATGGTTTGAAACAAGCTCCAAGAGCTTGGTATGAAAGGTTAAGTATATTTCTTCTAGAAAATGGTTTTGAAAAAGGACATGTTGATAACACTCTCTTTAGAAAAACCTTAAAAACTGATATTTTGATTGTTCAGATTTATGTTGATGATATTATCTTTGGTTCAACTAATGCTTCTCTTTGCAAGAATTTCTCTAAGCTTATGCAGGATGAATTTGAAATGAGTATGATGGGAGAACTAACATTCTTCTTGGGAATTCAAATCAATCAAAGAAAAGAAGGAGTATATGTGCATCAAACCAAATACACAAAGGATTTACTGAAGAAATTTGGTCTTGAAGATTGTAAACCAATGTCAACTCCTATGCATCCCTCTAGCTGTCTTCTGAAGGAAGAATCTGAAGGCAAAGTAGATCAGAAATTATACAGAGGTATGATTGGTTCCCTCCTTTATCTCACTGCATCTAGACCAGATATCTTGTTCAGTGTATGCTTGTGTGCTAGATTTCAATCAGATCCTAGAGAGTCTCATCTAACTGCTGTTAAGAGAATCTTTAGATATCTGAAAGGAACCACTAATCTTGGATTACTTTATAAGAAATCCTTAGATTATCAGCTTATTGGATTCTGTGATGCTGACTATGCTGGTGATAAAATTGAAAGGAAGTCCACTAGTGGAAACTGTCAATTTCTAGGTGAAAACCTTATATCATGGGCTAGTAAGAGACAAGCAACTATTGCTCTATCTACAGCAGAAGCAGAGTACATCTCAGCTGCTAAGTGTTGCACGCAATTGCTCTGGATGAAACATCAGTTGGAGGACTATCAGATAAGGATAAGTAGTATACCACTTCTCTGTGATAATACTGCTGCTATCTGTTTGTCTAAGAATCCTATTTTGCATTCAAGAGCTAAACACATTGAGATCAAACATCACTTCATTAGAGACTATGTTCAGAAGGGAGTAATTAAGATTCAATTCATTGATAGTGAGCATCAATGGGCTGATATCTTTACCAAACCTCTTGCTATTGATCGTTTCGATTTTATCAAGAAAAATCTGAACATGGTTTTTATTTCTGAATGATATCTCTGAATGCTGTTAACTCTGAATGAATAAACTGGTTCTGAAGGGCCTCAGAAGTTTGGACGGCTCAGAAACTATTATATAGGTTCTGAAGCACTCTCTCATCTGAAGCAATCAGAATTATTTATTATTAAATATGATTTCTTGTGACTCAGATACCTTCTCTAAGTGTTAGTTGACCACTCAGTTTCTCTAACTGACAGCTGGCTTCTGAAAACACTACTTATCTGTGTAACTTCCCATCATGTCTAGTAACCGCTGGGTAATGAAGGAGAGCTAATGATGATTTTATTAAAAGTAACTGCCAAGCCCCCATTACGTCACTATCTTGTTTCCCCAATATTTTGAAACTTCCACTATAATCACTTAACTACACACTAGTCACTATCACTTCTCACGTTTTCAATATTTTGAAACTTCCACTATAACCATTTCTGACACTCCTAAATCCCCTCAGAAATCTCCTATTAAAGATTCTGAGTCTACCCCAATAGCAATGGACGTAGACCAATCTGAACCCTCAAATGTTCAAAATTCTGAAGTCCCTGCTGAATCCCAAACTGAACCCCTTCAGACTTCATCTCCTAAGCCAACCACTTCTGAACCAAACCCCTCATCCATTCAAACCACTCCACCTTTTCCTGGAACTGATTCAGATCTTGAAGAAACTCGTCTTCATTCTGAAACAATTCCCTGTTTCACCATGGTACTTAACAATTCCCTTTTACCGTTGAATGCATTTACTGCTGGTGGTTGTTTGCTGTGTGCATTTACTACCCTGTAACTTGTGCTTTGACTGACCCGTTTTTGATAATGACAAAGGGGGAGAAAATATTATTTCATTTCCTATGGCAGTGAAATTATTTCTGAAGCTCTAAAGATCACATTTTCTGAACTCTACTCTTGTTAAGTTATATTAAAGTCTTTTAAACTTTTAATGAGGGGGAGTAATAAATTTTGTCCAACATAAATTCATATAATATAAGATACGCTTGCAAACCATATCTTATATTTGTCAATCTGAAGAAATAGAGCTTGCAAACCTCTAATTCTGAAGGTAGAATATATGAAATTATATTTGACATTAAATATTACTCTTAGACTGTTTTATATTTATCATTGATAAACTTTTGAAGCTTATCAGACTCAGGGGGAGCTTGCAAACCTCAGAACCTGAAGTCAAGATGTTAAATAAAAACAACAACAATTGATTTTAAATACATATAGTTGTCATCATCAAAAAGGGGGAGATTGTTGGAACAAAATTATGATTTTGTATCTCCTTAATTGATTTTGATGATAACAATGTATTTAAGGTTAAATTGGAATACTAATAATTTAATTCAGTGTGCAGGATTAAAAGTTAAAATTTGCGTACTAAAGAACCTTAGAATTTCTGAAGGAATTACTTCTGAGCTCACCAGATCTGAAGCAAGTGAAACTCTGAAGTTATTATCTGAACCTTAGAATTTCTGAAGGAATTACTTCTGAGCTCACCAGATCTGAAACAAGTAATTCTGAGCCTATCAAAATCTGAAGAACATCTGAGCTCACCAGATCTGAAACAAGTAATTCTGAGCCTATCAAAATCTGAAGAACATCTGAGCTCACCAGATCTGAAACAAGTAATTCTGAGCCTATCAAAATCTGAAGAACATCTGAGCTCACCAGATCTGAAACAAGTAATTCTGAGCCTATCAAAATCTGAAGAACATCTGAGCTCACCAGATCTGAAACAAGTAATTCTGAGCCTATCAAAATCTGAAGGCTCGTCAGATATAAGTGTTAAGCTACATTTGAGAGTACAATTTTATTGAAGACTGTGCCTGACTAAGTCCAAACGCAGAAACCAAGAATGAAAAGGTTTGACCATGGAAAGGTCCTTTTCAAGTCAGGCTTCAGAAACGATTATTTCCTTATTTGGCTTTCACCAAGGTTCAAATATCAAAAGCCAAAAGGAATCTCTCATTTTGTAGTAAACGTTAAGCTCCTAAGCTACTGCAAATCAGAACAGCTAATAAGCTCACTGATCTATACAAAGGAGCGTCTCAATTCTTCAAACGGCTATAATCTTCAACGTTCATTTTATCATCTATAAAAGGAAGAAGATTTGTGAAGAAATGGAATCAAGACTTAAGCTTCTGAACGTGCTGAAACTCTGTCAAATTCTGAAGCTATCAAACACTTAGAAACTTTGTGATAATTTTCTAAGTTAGTCTTGTAACTGCGTTGTATTTTGTAAACACCTCTGATTGTATATCAAGTGTTAATCTCTTATCTTTATTAACATTAAAACCAGTTTGAAGTCTCTTGCTTTGTGCTTGAGCATTGGAAGTCTCTTGCTTTGTGCTTGAGCATTGGAAGTCTCTTGCTTTGTGCTTGAGCATTGGAAGTCTCTTGCTTTGTGCTTGAGCATTGGAAGTCTCTTGCTTTGTGCTTGAGCATTGGAAGTCTCTTGCTTTGTGCTTGAGCAGTTAGAAGTCTCTTGCTTTGTGCTTGAGCAGTTTGAAGTCTCTTGCTTAGTGCTTGAGCATTTGTAATCTGAGTGATTATAGTGAAATCTCTTGTGAAGGACAAGAGGACTGGACTACTCCTGTTAGTGGGAGGAACCAGTATAAAAATTCTGAGCATCTCTCTCTAACCCTATCCTCATATATTGTGTGTGTTATACCTTATCCGCTGCAATTTGTTTTAACTTAGAAAAAGTCTCACACAATTCAACCCCCCCCCCCCCCCCCCCCTCTTGTGTGTTTTTCAACCTTCAAAGCGCACCAAGCGTTGGGGTTTAATCCCATAGTGTGTTCCTTATTCCTCGGTGGGGGTAGTCGCCCTAATCCTGTTTGTAGGATTTCTTCCATGATGTAGACTCGGGCACGGTTTAGTGATATGTATTCCTTCCTTTCTTCTTGAAAGTGTCTTTGTGGTTGGTATGGTTTTCTATGACGGTCAATTCCGTGATGATTAGGGACCGGGCGTCTGTGATGATGATAAAATTCGCCTTGTCCATTACTTTTGTTAACCGGACCTCTTTCTCTGGCGTCTCTCATTCTTTTTTCGGCGTTACTTTCTTCGCCTTTTATGTATCCTTCTGCTCTTCTTGTTACTTCCTGCATGGATGTAGCCGGCTTCTGTGCCAGGGATTCATTAAAATGTCCCGCCTTAAGGCCGTGATGGAAGGCGAAGACGATTGAATTTTAACGGGGATTTAGACATGCAACTCCGTTTAGCTTTCGATCAATTTCAAAAAATCCAAAAAATCGTTAATCAAATGGATGGTAAAATGGATAAGGAAAGTGCATATTTGATACATTTGATTAGCGAGTTGGAAATTCTAATCCATCAATTCATGGATCTTGAACGTGAGTTGCGAGAAGAAATGCTGGGTATAGTATTTCCTAGTTCGGATTGCTCACTTTGCTTGTGGATTCGCAGAATCTCGCCCAGTATTCCCTCAGAGACTCATTGTAGTTTTGTCGTAATGAGAACAAACTTGTCGCTGTCACCTTTATGTGCTTGGAGCCGGCGAATTGTTGTGTGAATTTTTGCTGAAAATCTGCCCAACTTTTAATGGAATTCTTGGGCAGGTTCATATACCATCTTAGGGCCGCCTCTTTCAGCGTGCCTGAGAGGAGTTTGCACTTCAAATGATCCGCTGCGCCGATGATGGCGGTTTTAGTTCCTACCGCCATCAGGTGTTCTGTGGGATCTATTTTCCTGTCGAAGTCTGGGAGATGGGGTGTTCTGAAGTTGTCCGGTACCCTCGCATCCCAGAGGTTTTAGGCAAGTGGTTGGGAGTTGGTGATGTTGGTCTCCTCCGTTTCATCCACTCTGTTTGCTTTTTTCTGATCAATCTCTTGAACCTTGGCTTGCATGCGACGTAATTGTGCCACTGCATCCGTCAAGGTTATGTTGTTGTTTTGATTGTTTTGGTTGTTTTGGTTGTCATTTGTTGGTTGTCCTCCTGCCATTTTCTTGAGGAAGACTACGGGTTTCGTCTGGTTTTAGTGGTAGGCTGGGAATCGTTTTACCGCAGCCCCACGGTGGGCGCCAAAATGTTCTGGTAAAAATAATAGGGGGGTGGTCCAAGTATATTAATGCGTAATAATGATACTTAGGATCTTTATTTACCAAAAAACTGAACCTTTGCAATGAGTTTTTCTTCTCTATTTATAGAGGAAGAACATGATCGAAAAATATTTAAAACCACCTCACTCCTCTCTAATGGAGGTCGTGGGTGGTTTTCCACCGTGTGCACCGTGTCTCAAGGGCGGTTATGGACGGTTACTCCTCTCCTCCGCACTTATGTGGTGGTAGTGGGTGGTTATCCGCTGTTGGGCGACGTAATCATAACCTGAGGGCGTCGTCCCCCATCTCTGGGTCTCGCCCTCGCCTTGTCTTTCCCGCCAAGTTATCTATTTGAATTGTTTGGGCCAATTATTGGATTATTGAGTTATTGGGCCTATAATATTTTGTCCGATACATCTATAATATAGTAAGAAAAATTGTAAAAAATATGGTTCGAAATAAACAACTCAGATCTATAATTAATTAGTTAGTTTTTCAAGAGCAAGATTTTTCTTAATTAGTTAGAACTACCAAATAATATGGACGGATATATAAAGGCTGTGATGTACTATTACAATATTGTGTAAGACCCCACCCTCTAGCTTATAAGTCATCCATTCCTAACCTGGATTAGCTTGTTGTTGTCACCCTAATTGGTTGGTTTGGTACACACTACACAATGCCATATATTGTGATCGATTAGCATTAAACCACCAACCCCAATATTCAATGGATGGACCAAAAAATAGAGTAAGTTTGGACTAAAATAGGATTCAAATTACTTAATTTCGATATATGTTTAATTTCTTATTTCGTGAATAAAAAAAATCATACTAAACGGTTTGAATAAATAGAAGAATATTTGTTTAGTCAATTATTTTTTTTTATTAATAATGTGTTGTTATTATTTTTAACAAGTCAAAATGACAATTATTATGTTTTAATACAGAAGATGACACTTCAATATTTGATCACTTGATAAAAAAAAGAAAAATTTGAATCTAACATCTAAGTTTAATTAGTCTCTTTATAGAGCACTCAGCAAATTCTAAATTCCGATTGAAATATAATTTTTTCAGTCTTAAAAATTATTTTCTCTGATTATTTTTTTTAACTTACTTAAATTTTCTTTTCATTACTATATATCATAACTCAAAATAAAAATTAAAAATTGGCATCATCATAAAAATAAAAATGTGTATCAAAGAATAAATAACAAACAAGATTGTTTCAAAAAAAAAAAAAAAGATAACTCCCGTAAAAAAAACAAACAAGATAACTTGCTTAAAAAAAGATCTAACTTAAGATTGGCATCATAAATTAAATATTGACATCACTCACAAAAAATAAACAATTTATAAATTTAAATTAAATTTATCTTACAAAAAAGACTTACAAAAATATATGCTAAATCTGACAACAAAATACTTACAAAAAGAAACGCTAAATCCAACGATAAAAGACTTACAAAAGACTTGCTAAATCTTCACAATGTGAGAGATTACCATCTTACTTTTAGACCAAATTTCTCTCAACATCTTAATCGATTTGTTATAAAAAATAAATTAATTAATTGTGAGACATAAGGTTTTAATCTCATTAGTTTTACTTTTTATACAGACTGATTTAGTTCTTCACGCCATAAAAGATTACCCTTTTTAGTTAGATCATATCTCTTTTGATATTTTAATTGAACATTTTGCAAAAATATCTTGTGAGACCTAAGATTATTATCTCAATTGTTTTACTTTTTACATGAGTTTGATTTAGTTTTTCACACCATAAGATATTACTTTCTTCTGTTATATTCGATCTCTTTTGGTATTTATTTGAACATTTTACACCAGCTTGATTTAGTTTTCAATTACTTTACATTTTACACCGGCTTGGGAGTAGTTTTCATACCGTAAGATATTACCCTCTTCGCTTAGAACAAATTTCTCTATATATTTTAATTGATTTAGAAAAATAATTAAGATGTGAAACATAATATTATGATCGTAATTGCTTTACTCCTTGCACGGGGTTTGTTTAGTTCTTCAAGCCGTAAGGGATTATTATCTTCCTTTAAATTAGATTTCTTTGGATATTTTAATTGAACTTTATACAAAAATAATGAAGATGTGAGACTTAAAGTTATGGGCAAAATAAATTTACTTTTTACACGGATTTGCTTTATATTAAATTGCTTGAAGTTTTAATTGAACTTTTTACAAAAATAATTAAGACGCGATGCATATGATTATGGTCACAATTTCTTTATTTTTTACATGTGCTTGATTTAGTTTTTCACAACGTAAAAGATTATGATCTTCCTTTAAAACAATTTTCTCTCGACATTTTAATTGAATTTATTACAAAAATAATTAAGTAGTGAGATCTAATGTTATGATCTTAATTGCTTTACTTTTTACACAAGTTTGAATTATGTTATAATAGGGATGAAATGGCTAGGATACATGATCAACTATCTATCATGCTTTCACATGAGCAGGAAACCGTTTACAATCAAATTGTGGACTCTATTGAATCTAGATATGGGGTTTTTTCCTTTTATATGAATATGGAGGAACAGGAAAAATATTTATTTGGAGAACATTGTATTATGGACTACGTGCTAAAGGATACATTGTATTTAATGCAACTTCCAGTGGCAGAGCATCCTTATTACTACCAGGTGGTCGTACAACGCATTCATTGTTCGAAATTCCACTACAAATTAATGAGACATCAGTATGTACTTTTAAAAAAAGAGCGACAAGACTGATTTGTTCAGAAAAAATCAAATTGATCATTTTGGATGAAGCACCTATGATGCATCGTTGATGCTTTGAGACTTTGGACATGTCATTACGTGATATAATGTCTTACGATGGTGTGGACAATAAGAATAAACCATTTGGTGGTATATCAGTTGTTTTGGGGGATGATTTTAGACAGATTTTACCGGTTACTAGGAAAGGATGTAGACAAGACATAGTGACAGCTGCCATCAGTTCGTCAAAATTGTAGGATCATTGCAAAGTTTTGGAGCTTACAACAAATATGCGTTTAACCGCTTCGACCGTTCCTACTGAGCAACTTGAAATAAAAACGTTTGCCGAATGGATTCTCTCAATCGGTAATGGAAATGGCTTTACAAATGAGAGTAGAGAAATTATTTTGAATATTCCTGATGATCTGTTAAAAAAAATCCAATTTTTTTCAAGAGCGTAGTAAATTTGCCCTTACTTTGGACGCAGTCAAGCATGTTAATGATTATCTTCTGTCGTTGGTCCCCGAAAGTGAGCAAGAATATTATAGCTCTGATTTGGTTTGTAAATCGGATGCAAATAGTGAGATACACAGTAAATGATTCACAACCGAATTCTTAAATGATATTAAGTGTTTCGGCATTCCAAATCACAAATTGACATTTAAAGTTGGATGTCCAGTGATATTGATGAGAAATATAAATCAAGTTGTTGGGTTGTACAATGGGACTAGAAATATAGATCAAGTTGTTGGATGTCCAGTGATGTTGATGAGGAATATAGATCCAGTAATTATAATCTTAGAATAAATTATATTGGTGCTACCGTTATTACTGGAAAAAATATGAGTGATAAAATCAGTATTCCAAGATTGAATTTGATACCAAGTGACCCTAGATTACCTTTCAAGTTTACAAGAAGACAATTTTCATTTATCTTATGTTTTGCAATGACAATAAAAAAGAGTCAGGGTCAATCGCTTTCTCATGTTGGCATATATCTTTCTAGTATTCACTCATAGACAATTATATATATGTTGCTTTGTCTGGAGTCACATCAAAGAAGGGTTTGAAGATGTTGATATTAGATGAAGAAAATCGAGTGTGTAGTGGGACCGTTAATGTATTTTATCGTGAAGTTTTTAATAATGTATAATAGTATTTTTTTTTCATTATAATAAAATTGACGGTTAAATGAGTTATTAGATTTCTTCCATATTCATCTTTTTTGTTTTTACATTTTCAGAATATTCAGCCCAATTCTTCTAAATCAGTTAGAATATTATATTTAGTATAAAACTTATAAATATTGTATATTTGTTTAAATAGTATTTTTCTATAGTTAAAAAAAGAATACGAACAATATGTGACATTAATTAATACTTTATAGATAAAAATAATATAATATGTGAGTTAAAATATTTTTAAGTAACTAATTTAAACGAAATTCTAACCCGTAATTGGCACTGATGTACATATTAGTTATTCATTATTCACCTTATCAAAAAAAAAATTCATTATTCATCTGAATGTGAAAAACAAAAATGGATCTTCACTAACAAAAAAAAAATAGTAACAGTTTTCACCACACATCACTGATCAGCACCCTTAATCAAGAAGAAAAAAAAAAATATATTGTTTTTACGGAACACAATTAGGACACGTTAACCGTAAAAAAATACAAACTAGTACATAGTTTCACACGCATAACGTATCATCATTGGACGCGTATAGTATTAAATAACTATACCATATTATATAACTAGTCTCATATTTTTATGGTCATAAAATATGGTCCCAAATTTGATACATATATCAAATTAAGTGATTGAAGATCAAAGCAATTACGTAGAAGAAAGTGTTCAAGAAATTAAACATAGTTATCAAGCTGTTTTGTTGATTTGATTCAATTATTGTGTGTAATTTAATTTGATTTGGATTTGGATGGGTCAATGTGCATCACGTAGAAGAATTCATAGCGGAGATTTTGGTGGTGATGACGATGAAGAATCTTTTCATTCACAAAAGCATGGATGTTATGCTATGGTAAAGGAACATAAGTCCAGGTTTTATATTATTAGAAGATGTATTATGATGCTAGTTTGTTGGCATAAATATGATCATCATCATTAAGTATTGAGATTAATGATCTTTGAAATTGTGACTTTTAATTTATTTTTTTGGGTCTACCGATAATTCGATATTATTATGAATTAATATCGGTGGTTGTTTTGTTATCATAAATAATTAGAACAGACATTATTGTGTGATAGTTCTGTCTCTGTTGCTGAATATGTTTATGCATGATTCTTATCCCTCTTTTCTTCTTTTTGTTATTGTTGGCTAAAATATGTTGTGACAATTGGGGAAGACAAATTAAAATTGGGAATTGTCTTAAAAAAATTAAATATTAAATTTGGGAAATTAGGGCTTTTCAATGGTAGCGTGAATATTATCGTAGGTGGTTGTGGTTGCGCGACAAAAGTTAATATTTTTAGATAATACATAGTAGTTTTTTTTAGTGTCTTATAAAATCGACTCGTAAAGTGAAGAAGATTGACATTTTATAAACTTTTTTTACACTTTGTTTCTTGTGAATAGATTATGACTAACGATGCTGGCCCCTACTTAACTACTTTTTGTAGCATTGATAAAATTTATGATAAAATTTATGAAAGAAGGGAAAATGTCGGATATGGATTCCCTGCAGTCAAATAGTGACTGCAGGTGAATCCCAACCATCCATTTTATTCATGTCTTTTATTTATTTGGTTAAGTTTTAATATGGACCATCTAAGACTGTGACTGCATGAGTGTAGAGATTCCCTGACTGCAGGGAATCCGGGTCCGATAATGTGTTGTGTATAGAGATGGGTTACTTAGAACTCCAAAGAGAGACCGGGAATTTGAGTCATGTTTATGGCTCCATTTCAATGGATACTTTTATTTTAGAAGAGAGATTAAACCCCTAACAGAAAACACAATTGTAAATGTTTGATAGTAACTAAAAACAGTTTAGATATGTCCTTAAGACCTAGCCCAACTTATAATGTTGATATTGTGGAATTGAATATCTTTATCTGTATTCGAAACCTCATAGAATTATGTGTGTGTGTATATTTTAGTGGTGTTTGTCATTGCGTCTATCTAAAAAAAAACAGTTTAACAAAAAAAGTGTATATATCAATGGACGCAAAGGTTGGCTGTCCAATGTACTGTAAGCCAATAATCCATGGCTGCTGCTGCTTTTGATTATGTAATCTACAACTATGTACACCAGATCATCATTGATTAATTTTTGTAATCTACAACTATGTACACCAGATCATCATTGATTAATTGTTAAATATCTGTTAGAAAATTGTTAATATTTGAGCTTGGAACTCAATCATTTTATATGAAAATGATGACAAGGTTATATAGCTGTTGATGTGTTGGGAAATCTAAGTTTGCATCATATATAGTAGCTGTTTTTGTCGAGAGTTTCATCTATATGGATCATAATTGTAACAATTGAAGACTCGAGACATTACAGTATATTTCTCTCAAATTTTCAAGTTTAAATCCTTTCGGTGTCGCAAGTTTAAATTCCGCCAGTCGAGCAAAAAATTATGGCTTCAAGTAGCTCCCATTAATTGGTGTGTCTCAAATTAGTCGATCTTTACACCGGATACCAATTATTTTTTTTTAAATTGAATGTGAACAAGTCCAAGTGAAAGATAAATGAAGTGTGTGCTGTAAAAAAACATTGGAGCCAAGTGGATTTGGATACTCTACCTTTTACGCGTAAAAAATAGAGAAACTTTAGACAAAATTTGGATAAAATAGGAGAGATGATGATATTTAACGAAGAGAAAAAGATGCGAGAGAAAGCAAATAACGAGAATGATAGAGAGATGTAGAAAAATGAAATTTAGAGATTTTTTGTCCAAAATCAAATACTATTTTATTTAGATAACTTTGTGTGCACGGTAACTGATCCATCAAACCGATTTGATGATGTTTTGAAAACAAATCCTGTTACTACATGACTTCAAAAGATGATAACTAAAACTTAAAGCTTCTGACAAGCATAACCCCTTATAGCCTCTATCAAGTGCAAGATCCAATTTATACCATCATAACATGTAACTGTGAGTGTGAAAAGAATTTACTTCTATGCAGTGAGGGGCAAATTTTGATGGTGAAAGTCATCAAAGTAAACTAAGCTCCATTATGTTCTAGAAGTTTAATTTTTCAACTGAGAGCTTTGGAGTTAACATAAAAAAAGTGAAAGTCACTTAGGGGCTCCTTGGAAACATTATCATTATTAGTCAATTAGCAATAATGGGTAGCAAAGTATTTAAACTACCAATGTTAAGGACTTCGGGAACCATGTTTACATTCATTCATTAGAAAGTGCCAAAGCCTTATATTCTTTTCATATTTTCATTGATGTTCATGTCAAGGATTTACAAACATACTAGACAATGTTGCAATTCCCAAGTATCAGTTGAAGTACAGGAATCTTCCAAAAGTTTTAGGCCTTAATACATTTGATTTTGATAATATATACAAACTGAGGTTAAGGACCCTAATTCACAACTGTACAACAGACAATTTTGCTTCACTTCTGTAACTTATGCTTCAATATATTCCTGTTGAAAAATTATCAGGAAAAGATAGCAATATGTGTTCCTCTGCAGAACTTACCCTGTCATCACCACCTGAAAATTTTCAACACATAATTAGGCAACTATACAGTGAAATCAAGTAGGATGTAATTTCGTTTGTTTTTTGAAATCAAATTCCAACTATTGAAGTTGCTAGAAACAATTTTGGATATACCTAACAACCTAATTAGTGTTCCTGAGATGATTTACGAAGATTTTCAAGCTTGTCTCTCCATGTAGCTGCATAAGTCAGGAAACAAAACTTAGGTTATTCCATGAAAGTGGAACTGTCAAGATTGAAGTATTCTAGCTTTGCAGAAGGCACCAAATTGTGGCAATAATTTTCACAAATGTGTAAAATATTGAATATTAAATTCAGTCACACACAAACAATATTTACCCGCGTCTTTAAATCTTTCCTGTTTGATAGCTAAATGCATATTATGCATCATAGTTAGTTCTTGAGCTACTGAATCTGGACCATCAACAGGACTGCAGCAAACAAATGAAACTCAGGCTCAAATAAGTTACCAAGAATGTAAAGGAGGAAACTTGCACAAAGTATCTATATTAGCAAGGATGATACACATGACGCAGTAAGACGCAATCACTGTGCAATACCTGTCAAGCAATACATCATAAATAGCCTTTTTATTTTGCACTCTGCCCATTCCATAACCAAGTCTTATAGCATCTGTGAAAACAATTTCTTTACTTACATATATTGGAGCCTGCACAAATCAAATATAAAATCAAAAAGAGGGTTTATCTAACTTCTTGGCACAAACTGCAGATTAATAGGATTTCTAGGTAAGAATGTTTATGTTATAGTCTTCAGAGATTCCCCTTTCAAAAATAAAAATTTATCAACAAATATTAGCAGGGTCATCACAGAATTCTCACCTTGCATATATTTGCAACATTAATGGCATCCGAGGGACGTAAATCCACACTAATAATATCACTTTTCCCTGGCTGAAGGAATTATAAACTTTTATGAGCACTTTTACGAATGAAAAAGCATAAGATGAAGGCATTTATCTTTAAAAGTTGTTAATACCTGGCTAAGGTACAATCTGGCAAAGTAAGTACTGACTACTCTCTCTGTAATTCTCACCATTATCACCTGAAATAGTAAAATGAAGAAAAGACATCTTAATAAATTATTTGACACATAAGACATTGCCAGTGCTTTAAAAACTTAGAACACGGACTAAGGACGGGACGAGAGATTGAAAAGTGAAATTATTTGCAGTTAAGAGAATCCAAATAACTTTATTCAAATTCTACTTTTCTTTTTACAACCAATGCTTCTTTCTTTTTTAGTATGGTACTACTCAAACACGCAATGGACATTGATGCTATGATCTCACATAATTTCCTTGAGAGGGATTAATGGTGCATTAGACTAAATTAAGGTCATCAGCTAGTGTAGAATATCTTCGTATTTATTCTATGACATAGTGGATGGGTAAAGTATGATTTGGTCATCGTTGTTAAATATTGAAATGAGAAATCATAGTTTTTTTAGGCGGTTCTTAATTCTCATAGAGATAGCATTTCATTGTCAAGACGAAGAATCCATAATAATCAAAAGTTCTAAGAAGATTGTATAATGTAGTGAATTGTGAAACACTTTTTGTTGCTGATACTAAACCTAATAGACAAGCATCAAAATGAGCAAAAGATATTAACATAACACCATAAAAATTGAAGCCAGTGATCGAAGAATATCCATACTTCATGGTCTAGTCTTTCAACTAGGTTTTTCACAAACTGAAACTGGTCCGGAAAATCCTGCAATATCACCACCATTTTCTACGAATCAGTCACAAACAAAAAAAAAAACGAAAAGCCCAATTGCACAAACATTGAGATACAAGTAAAAAAATACCCGACTTTCTTGTTCAACATCAGAATCTATAAGCTTTTCAATAGCAATCTTTCCTGCAACAACAAAAAAATCAAACTTAATAAAACAAAAAACAAAAAAAAAACTTCTTTTTCATCAATAATCCATACATCATACCATAACCATAGCAATAAACAACATACCTACAACAATTGGAAGAACATAATCACCATCACAAGAAATCTTGAGAAAAATAGTGGGATTCTGAAACCGCTGTAGAAACCCTTGTCTAATTAAATTATCATCCTTTCTTAAATTTGTTTCGGGAAACGAAAACATAGTTGATTTCCATTGTAACTGAGGTTGAAAACGATGTCTCCACATTCCATAGTGTGTAATTGTTTCTGCGCTAGTTTAAGTAATTTATTTAAAATTTCATTGATAGTTCCCTAAATATGATCAAAACAACCACAGTTACTACTAATAACATCATTTCCAAATTTTCACAACAACAATAATAATAATAATAATTAATTAACTAATTAGAGAAAATAAAAAAGGAAATTATTATATCCTAATAATAGTAATTAATCATTAATCAATGCTTGATTGTATTTATTTAAAGATGATGAACCCTAAACCTAGAAAGAGTGAGAAAGAGAGAGGACCTGAGAGAAGGAGGGAAGCTTCGAGAAACTCGTTGTTGTTGTTGTGGTGGTGATTGTGATCGCTGGAACTGGATCTGTGGAACGATGAATTACATGAAATGAGGAAGGATTTGGGTTTAGGGAAGAGGAATCGACGGGAACGGAGAAGAGGGAGGTGGTGAATGGGGAAGGAGAGGGAGCGGGAGGTGGTGGCATTTGTGTGATCGGAGGTGGCGCCGGTGATGGGTTGGATAAAGAAACGAGATCTAAGCATTTTTGGTATAACGAAAAGCTAAGAAGAAGAAGAAGATGTAATTGATATGAATGAAAATGAAAATGAAAATGAAAATGTAAAGATTGAGAATGAAAAAGAAAATCAATGTTTACGTCTTGTCAAAAGAAAATCAATGTTTCTTTTTCTTTTCTTTTTTTCAGGAAAATGTTTTTTTTTTTTTTACTAAGCTCAAAAATAAAATAAATTCAAACGGAACCTTTGTTTGACGAATCATACAGAAAAATCCAAATTTAATTTTGATATGAACAATTATTGATCATACGTTATTTATCTTATAATCGAACTTTAAATTACTTGACATTTTTTTTAAAAAATCCGAGAGTTAATAAAAAAAAATTACTCTTTATTTTAGCCAATAAATATTGATCTGAGTTGTTAAAAAGTTAACTCATCTTACAAGAATATAAATTCAACTCTCGCAATCAATATTGAGTAATTTAAAAGAGTGTGGCATATTATAATATTTATCTTGTAAGTTTCCTAGTTCAATTCATTTAAAGTTTTTTATAAAAAAAGTAAATTTTTCAATTGAGTTTATATTTTTGTTTTTTTTAAAGAGGGTTTATGTGATGTTTTTAAATTCTTATTATATAATAATCGATGGATTGATAGAGTTTAGAATGAGAGATGACGAGGCAACATAACACGCAAGCAAGATTCGTTTCATGAGCTTTGCTTCTATCGCACTTATGCACCAACTTCTTGCTTGTTTTAAGATATTTGATCCACTAATAATAGTAAAGCAATTAAAATATGCGAATTTAATAACTTGACCTCTCTTACTCTTCTATGTAGGGTTGGGAACAGGCTAGACCGAGGTAGGCTTTGCCAAGTCTGAGCTTGGCCTGTGAAAAAATTAAAGGTCTGAACCTGGCATATGGCCTGTTATAGGCTTATTTTTTAGGCTTGAGTCTGGCATTTTGAAAGTCTGGCATGGCCTATTAGCCTACTAAGTCAGCCTATTTCTCATGAACATATTTAAATAATTATTTATATTTATTTTTAAATATACTAATGATCTAATAAACCAATGAAATGAAACTTATTTTTTATTTTTAACATGATATTTTAGAGAATTTGACTATATATGACATCATATTTTAATTTAAAATTATAATGATACATTTATATATGTGAAAAATTACTTTTTACATTAATAAACTTAAATTATTGAAAAGTTAATAAATTTATAATGTAATCAAAGTATAAATTTTAATATATAATAATAATAATAATAATAAATGTAAAAATATTACTCATATTTATTTAAATAGGCAGGCCTAGTAGGCTTAAAAGGCTTTTTTAATGGTCTGAGGCCTGACCTATTTAGCTAAATAGGCTTATAAAAAAAGTCTTGGTCTATTCTGTTTAAAGAAATAAACTGACCTGACCTAAGCCTATATAGGCTAGGCCGTAGGCCCCTGTAGGCCGGCCTGGCCTTTTCCCAACCCTACTTCTATGGTAGATTGCTTCATAATGCTAGCAAGAAATGAGTAATTCCAAGGTTGTCAAACACAAGAGTCTACTCAGACTCGTAAAGAGTTTATAAACTCAACTCGTAAATTTGTATAAGTTTATGGAAAATTAAAAATTACTTTTGAAAACCTACAAGTGAAATATATATGACACAATACAGTTGTAAATGACACAAACACACACATATATACATATCCAATTAACATAAAAATGTAAATATCAAACTTGTTAACAAAAAAATTTCATAATCAAATAAAAAAAATTGTAAAGTATATAGATAAGGTATTAAATTTAGTTTCTTCTTAATTGGCTACTATATAAAGCAAACTACCATAAACATATATGCTAATTACTTCAAACATTCAAAGCATAAATGATATCACCGCCGCCAACATCATCGTCATCAAAATATGCTGATGAAGGATGAGAGACGATCACGAACACATCAAAAGATAAATGAGATCATGTCGTCAATAAAGGGTGGACAAAATGTCTATATAGGAGAAGACACTTCAGATGTCATTTTCAATGAAGGTGAAGAATGGAAGAATGAGATTTTTTTAACATTTCAAATTTTAAATGCATATCGTTATACGCAATAAAAAAAATGTTAAGACCTTTAAAAAAAGTTTGGGAAATTTATGCCCTTTTATTATTTTTTCCAAAAAAAAAAAAACTTTTAAACTTATAAACTCGACATAGACTCGCGATTCTATTTCAAATTTGTGCGAGTTTACTCATATCTATTAAAAGTTAATTTTATACACGAGTTCACTCGTTTTTTCTTCTTAAACTCATAAACTCGTGCGAATTTAAAAATCTACCCACGAGTTTGACAACCATAAATAACTCACTTAAGATCAAATTGTTATAGTATTCATAAGGGACTTTGTTAGAGCATCTTTAGTGGGAGTAATCTAAAGTGGGTGAACTAAGTTGATTTTTGTGGCCTCAAAGTGATTTGTAGGATTTAAAAAATATATAGTTAATTTGAGTAGTTTTTACTTTAATGGTTGTTGGTTATAAAGAACCAAATATTGACCCCACGTTATTATATGTTTTTATTTGTAATTAGTTTTGATTCAAAGTTAACATTAATTTAATTATTTTAATTAATATGCATAAAATTATTAAATTTTTTTTTTGACAAAAAGTAAATATTAAAATAATACATATAACAATAAAAAAAAATTAGAAGGTAAAATTGTGTGTAAAAATATGTAAGTTACTACTATGATATTTATAGGAAGGTAAAAATATTTTGCTACAAAAAATAAATAAAGAATATAATGGTTACAATTTATGGCCGTTGCTTGCTTTCAAATTCATACAATATGGGTTAATTATAAGATGGGACATATATTTCAATTTTGAATGATGTACAATAATAATATTTTATGCTTCAAAATTGATAGTTGCCGTTGGTAAACTAGCTAACATGAATACAAATTTAGTTCACCCACCTGCCAACTCATCTGCACTGCAATGACAATTTCTTATAGCTGCCGTTCATTGTAAAAAATATGTCAGATAGTCAATTGCGCTAAAGTTGCTCTTAAGTACTAAAAACAATTATATTTGAGATAGTGTTGACACTATGTTGATATTTTTTGTTGGTATGATTGACATTTATCGTGCTCGGCTAGAATTATACTAATGGTACACCTCTTTGGTGAAATTTGAATTAATTAACTTATTTCTTTAGACTCAACATTTATTGGTAAACTGATTTTTTTAAAATATATATTACAATAACACATGTTTAATTTTAATACATATAGAACCACTTTGAGCATAAGTCAACACAAAAAATCAAAATTTTTTTACCCTACCCAATAATACTTGAATGAGATATCAAGACATATTTTTTAGCTCAACCAAAAATTCTAAGATCAAATTATTACTCCTTCTGTCCCTTAAGAATGCAACTCTATTAAATCTATTGAGCTAGTTGTTGTAATCTTACTCGATATAAAATATTAATTGTTCTCAACAGTTGTGGGAAAAGAATATTTAAAAGTGATACATAACATGTGTCAAAAAAACAAAAAGTGCCAACCACCAATTATAGAACGAAAGATATTTCCACTCTCCTGTCTTATCCAAAAAATTATTTCCACTATCCTGATGCTGATCTTTCGTTTTCCTACTTGTTTCCACGTAAAACCATTTCATTATTATTTTTATTTTTACAAAACAATTTGCGGGCTGTGTTTTTAACACTTACCAGATTAGGATGTACATACTGTTTTGGGAATTTGGATATACTATTAGTCAAGTGTTAATACTTAATATAGATACACAAATCTATTATATTTATAAATCATTGTCTAATCAATAATAAAATCTTATGATTCTTGAATTTTTTACAACTTAATCATTACTTAATTGAAGGCTGTTTGAAATTTTTTCCACAATGACAATACATGGAGTATTCTAGAAGGCAAGCAGGTGTGCAGTTTGCAACCAAATTTGAGGGGGGGCAATCTGCCAATGTAGTGAGTGTTTGGTTTAAATTCTGATTAACAAAAAAAGCGCGTTTGGGTGTCCCATTTTGCCGTGGAATCTAGAAGCTAGTATTTGCTGTGTTGGAAAAATGCGCATCTAGATTTCTCCCACCGCAGTTCCAACACTCCTTTCCCTCTTGTTTCTGCTCTGAATTATGATGTCCTAAGAGTCTCTACTTCTCGTATAATTTCGTTGTAGTAGTTTTCTTTTATAGACTTCTATCTTTTATTTATTAAAAAAAAATGCTAGAGTTCAAAGAATTAATGTAATTTTGTTGTAGTTTTTCCATTTGAATATAAATTTTAGTATAATACAATACCATCCTTGTCCTAAAGCTAAAATGTCCAATATGCTGAAGGGCTTCTGCTTCTACTTCCACCTGCTATGAGAAACTTGGCAATGTCTATTCTTCATTTGTTAGTCCAAATCTTCATAAACCTGTATTGTTTCTTCGCTCCATCTGCCGTGCATTTTTACTTCTATATCGTTTTTGAGGCTGTTTCAACAACTTGATTAGCTCATATGTTTTGATACTTTGACCAGAGTAAAGGCAAAGGTCGAGCGGAGTTAAGCCATTCTGAAACAAACAAAATAGAAATTAAATTTTAAAAAATATCATAGTAAAAGAAACGGTCGGTATTGAGCTGGTAGACAATATAATTTGGACACTTGGTCACTGTTTATAGGTGCTCCAGATGTCACATGGAAATTTAGACGAGGGTCTATTTCAGTACACTGATGCGTCAGCCCGCACAGGCTTTATCAATTGCTGCTTGAACACCGTCTGATCAAGATCATGCGATGATCCTTTGATCAAGGCGGATATTCCGCAACCGCCTCAACAGTTTTCTCGCCAATTGACATGAACGATCTCACTATATAAGGACTTCTTCTCGCAGGGGAGAAAAGTACGCATTGTTAAAACTACCTCTCACTTCACTTCATTCTTTAACTAACTCGAGCGTTGAAGTGTTGCAAGTACAACACCCCTGCCGAGAACCTTGCACTGTCGTGCTCCACCGCCTACAAACTACTCCGGCCAAAACTCAAGATCCACTCTGGATCAAAGGTTTTTCCTAATTTTATAAACAGTAGGCTAAATATTATGAAGACATATGTCAGTGTCATGGCTCGCATCTATGTCGGTGTCTCCTAGCTAAATACCAATGACAATTGACCAATGACTCATTTTAAGCATATCGGTAGTCAGTCAGGCCACATTACCTATCACACAAGGTTCTCTTAAATTTAAAGATTAGTGTAGGAAATCAATAGACAATTACCTTGTTTTTTAATGTCTTATCAGCGCCTTTAATCAGCAGAAGCTTCACTATATCATTTCTCTGAGTTTGAACAGCAAGATGTAACGGTGTCCAGCCATCCTACACAGCAAATGAATTATGTTCTCAAACATTGCTCCAAAATAGAATAATAGGTAGATAAACTATGTATTGGAGCAATTGATCATACATTGTCCGCAAGATTTATATCCACATTATACAACAAGAGTACTTTAATTGTTGGGACAGATGCCGTTTGTACAGCGTAGTGCATCAAGGTGGCCCCGTCCTGATTCCAGCACATAAACAACAAAGATGCACAAATATCAGCGATAACAACGGGTAACTAAGGATATAATAACTATATGCTGTTTGGATAAATAGTTTAATTAAGCATTTAGAACATAAGATAAAATGAAGACTAATTGTTTACACATAAGCTATAACTATAAGCTGTTTCTATCACAAAAGATAAAATAAAGTCAGACTGTTTGCATATAAATTATAAGCTGTTTTCATAAGGTATATTGGAAATCTTATGAAAGTAAGCTAAAAACAGCTTATGGACATGCCATAAGTTTGTTTCTATAAACTACTCCAAACAGTCTCACAAGTATTTCTGCCAGTACATAAATCGAGACAGACCCCAAGATGTAATGATAATAGCATGAGTTGTCAGTGCGGGAAGGAAGAGCACCAAACATAAATCGCAGAAGAAAATCAACAAATAAAGGCCCATGTGTGTAACTACGACAGCACAACACACGATTAAGTAACTTTTCACTCACGTTATCTTGAACAAAGGGATTGGCCGAGTTTCTTAGGAGATAATTGGTTATGGCATGCTTTCTTCCAATTATCGCTTTGTAAAGAGCAGTCAAACCATCCTAGAAAAAGTCAAACAAATCAAAATAATTTAAATAGAGGATCAAACACATTTTAATCTTCTGTGTAAAAGTTAGTATTCATGTACCTTATCCGTAGCATTAATATCAACATCGTGCTTCAACATAGTTTCTACAAGGAAAGATTCTCCACTCGCAGCAAGAGTATGCAGAGGAAGCCATTTATCCTAAAAATAATGAGTATTAGCCATTGAAAAAATAAAACAATGAGATTATTCACCGAAGGCAACAATGTTTCTCAGTCCCAAACATGGTTCCAACATTGAACAAAATGCAACAATGTTTGTTTCTTAGCCCCAAATATGGTTGTCAAATCGAGATTCCAATTGTGAATCGGAAGAGCTATTTTCCAAATAGTGAATTGAATCTTATTATGAACTGTAAGGTACATAGCCAATAAAAAAAAATGTCATTGTTAAGTAAAAAATTGACAACAAAGTTATAAGCTGATATGTTATAAATGAAGCTAAAGACAATTCAAGATTCAAGTCATATATCAAATGACAAAAGGAAAGTGGCTGGTTATGCAAAGGTGGCAAAAAAGTGGTAGGCAAACACTAAAGTTTAGGTAGCGATTAATTAGAATGAATCAGGATTCTTCATAGTGAATCGGGATTCATTATTTTAGATTCAAGATGAAATTCATGTTCAAATTGATACACACTAGAGATTTGAATCAACAAAGTTTAACTTGTATCGAATCGAGATACGAGTCACATGCCTCGTAAGATTCTGAAAACCATGGTCTGAAATACCAATCCAGTAAGACCGACAACATCAGCAACTACTAAGATTACTCAATAACAACAACATCAACGAATGAACAAAAAATTACTTCAACATCAAAATGAAGGAAAACTAGAGAGCTCTTCTTTTCCAATAACAGCACAAATATCAGTCATTGTTCTTAGGAAAACTAGACATGGAATACTTACTGAAGTAGCAACTTCAAAGTCAGCCTTCTTCTTACTGAGCAAAGCCTTCTCCTCCCTGGTAAACAACTTAGGACGACCTATCCATGCAAGCATGAAAGAATAAAAATCAAAATCTCAACACTTAAAAAACCATATATATGCAAAGAATGCGAAGCAGCAGTGAATAAACTGAAGATCTCCTGAATTCAACAATCACAATTGAATTTCTCTGTTTATATTGTCATAAATCAATTACTATAGGCCCTATAGGGTGTGAAGTAGCACCAATTTTAGAGCCATTTTGGATAAACTTCTCCAAAAACACTTATCTAAAAAGAAACACTAAAGTCTAAAACAAAATCTTACAATAACTATGACTTTTTAATACAATAGCTTCTCATATAAATTAAAATTAGCCTCTATATCTCATTTTTTTCAAAAGCTCTATCATGTAACTTTTCCATAAACGCCGGTAAACTTATAATGACCTTTTCGCCAGACGCTCCAATAAATTAAAAGCAAACCAAACTACGTTTAGTTTTAACAAATAAGAGTTAATTCGTCGTGATAATATGAATGAATTGTGGTGTATAATGTTAGCGTACCAATCTTCTCCACTGATTTCACTTTTCTTTAAATTTCTGTAACTTTTTGCACTCAATTAATCCGAAAACTCCCCAATTTTATTGTCTTTCCCTTCTTCCTAAAAATTCTTTTAATTACTTTGTTGAACACGCAATCCCTGTGAAAAAGTTTCTACTTATTACTAGTTCATACATTACTATTCACTGCATTAGTACAAGTTACAAAGAACCAGAATTCATCTACCAGACAACAATCATAATAATCTACGAAACGCCTACACAGACACCAGACATGACACTGACATTGGCACACCTTCAATCTAAACTCCGAAGTGTCAGACATCAGACACACCTTCAACCTAAACTCCGAAGTGCGGTGCTACATAAATCATAATAATCCTCAACAACATCCACACAAAAACAAAACAAAGAAAGAGATAGAAACCAATTACCTTGGGTTCTATTAGTAGCAAGGTCATAACTCTCACTATTCATAAACTCATTGACATCCTCCAAACCTCTTCCATAAACAGCCCACCTAGGATTCTTAGGCTTCACTCTCTCATCATCACCAGACCCATCACTTAATTCCTCTTCGAAATCATCTTCTTTTTCAGCAAAACTAAAACTTGGAGGCCTATCAAGATGCAAAGGTTTCAACTGAGCCAATCTAGCTTCTTTATAAGCCTTATACTCATCCAAATTTATATCCCTCAAAGGAACCAAACCTTTTTTCTTCTTCAAAACCTTACTATTAAACTCAATTTCTTGAGCTATCTTACGCCTATCTTTCTTCGTTATGTTTAACTCTGCTTGAACTTCTCTCCATTTATCGGGAATCAAATTCTCCGACTCAATAATGGGTGTTGTTTTTTTCTTCTTTTTCTTGGAAATGGGTGTTGTTTTTTTCTTGTCTACGAGGTTGTCGGAAGGAAAAATGGGGTCTTCGAAAATTCCTTCTTCGAAGACAAGACAATCTCCGATGACATGTTCATCTTCGTCATTTTGGTGTGATGTGGAGAGAGAATTGTGGAGGTTGGAGTTTAGGGGGAATTTGAGAGATTGAAACTTGTGGGGTGTGAGAGAAGAATGGAAGAATGGGAAGGGAGAGAAGAAGAGTGTGTTGGGTTGAGGATTATACACAACTGTCGAAAAATTGAACATTGCTGCTGTTGCTAATGTTCAATGAATGATAATCCTCAGAATTTCTCTGTTCTGAGTCGTTATACAATTTTTCTTCTACTTAGGGTCCCTTTGATTTGCAAACCAGCAAGTACTGGACAGGACAATACAAGACAGTACAGCACAGAACAAGAGAATACAGAACAGAACAAAATTATACTGAAGAAAAATAGAGAGATAATATTTTTTATATTCGAACATAAAATGAATATTTTCGTATTTTTTATAGTTGTACTGTAGACAAAAAGTTGTCCTGTGATTTAGTGGGGACAAAAAATCTTGTTTTTGTCCTGTCCCTTACTGCCTCTTTTGTCCAGTCTCTTAACCAGTTTCTGAATCAAACAGAATATACCAAAAATTGTTCAGTCAAATCCTTTATTTTTTAACAGATCAAACGCACCCTTAGCATCTATACAAAAACAGCGTATACATGATAAATCTATCTTCTATATCTATACGATATAAGAAAAGTAGAAAACTAATGTATAATACTTGTCGGGTCTCATATATAAATAATTTTTCGCCTAACAAATACCAAACAAATTCTACTTAAATTTTAAATTTCTTATTTTCAACTTTAAGTTTAAAGTGGCTTTTAAATCTTAAATAATACTAGTCTATAATACTATCCGATTCATCAGTAACGTTGAAAAACAATTTATTACATAAATTTTAACATAATTTTATTATTTTTGGTTCTTTAACTATTTCTCTGAAACATTGGTCGGTATTTTTCTATAACTATAAGTTATCTTAAAGCAGATAAGATACTTGAATTGATCTTTGATAAAATTAGTAGTTAAATAAGTTTATACTTAAATATAAAATGATATTTGTACCAAAAATATATATAAAATGATATAAAAAAATATGCTTAATTAATATTTAAAAAATTTCAAGTAAGATGATAAGCGTAAAATTATAAGTAAAAAATTTGGGTTTTATTTACTGAAATTAGTTTAATTGCAAATTAAAAATATGTATGAATTGACTTGTTTGAATTTATTTATCATATAATTTTTGTGAGGACTTATGATAATAATTTATGACAATTTTCATAAATACAATTCAACTGTATTTCATCTTTTGCTATAAGAATAGTTTATGTAAACTTATACATAGGACTTTATGTTATAAGCTGCAAATAAATTCTTTTATCCAAACATGCCTTCTTTTACCCAAACATGCCCTAAGTGAACATGGAATTCACTTTCTTATTTACTGGAAATATAATAGTCCAAAATTATATTTAATTTATCAAATTAGTTTATAAATAAGTGGTTTCCATTAATTCATTAGTACTTTTAAAAAAAGAGCAAGTGGTTTCTGTGAGTATATCTCAGTTGATAGTGGCATTTAGAATATAACATATGTAAAAACCAAAGTTTCAACCCTTATACATCCACTTATTTGTGTTTTTTAAAAATGATTAAATTTGCTACTGCATTTATTTCGTTTAAAAATATTTATAATCATAAGCATGATTTTTCATGTCCTAAGGACTCCGGTCTTGTGTCAAAAAAAAAAAGGACTCCGGTCTTAGGACTTGGTTGGTCCTTACAATTGCCACTTAAACTACAACTACAACATTGCAGTTATAGTCGATAAAACTTTATAATGCTTTACATGGAAAATAATGCTTTGTTCTAGCATGCTACCAAATTTTCTTCTTTGGAAACCCAGATGATCACACTATAAAAGATACGATTGATTTGTGAAAGTGGCAATGAGCTTTGAAGTTATAATTGTTGTGAAAGAAAAAAAATTGATGTTCACTCTAGGGTGAAAAACACATTTACATGAATTCTTTGCGTTGGAATTGTTTGTCCTAAGATTACTGCAAAATATTGAATTGATTTGAAAAGAATATGAGAAAATGGTTGAAATAATACATTAAAACCTAAATAATAAGTTCCACTCAGTATAATAGTAATATAAAACTCCAATGTCACATCACCAACGAACAAGTATTAAAGATACAATCATCATACAATAATAATTGCAGAGTGCAAATTACCTCTAAAACACATATAGGCATTAGGCACAATCTTACGGTCAAAGTACCATAGCAAATAGCAATTACATGGTTTTTGCTTTCCCTCTTCTATCTTCAGATTTCAAAACAAACTAATGTAAAATATCACCTAGGCCCACGAGCATACCTCCTATCTGGGCTACCATATGGAGCATAAGGTGACCTAGACCTTTCCCTCCTATACCTTCCACCGTATGGAGAGTGCCTTGGTGAATAATCCCTGCCACCTCGATATGGTGAGCGCCTTGGAGACCTATGATATGGATAATCATCACGACCAAATCCACCCCGATGCCTTCCACGGTCACCACGAGGAGGTCCTTGAAACCAACAGAAGATGGAGTTCAGTAAGATTCCATACCAAAAGTAATAACGAATTAGATTCAACATTCAAACAAATGTCGCAAACTTACCATAGTCTCTAGTATTTTTCAGCCCAAGATAGTGCCCAGGTGTGGGAGTTCTTGGTCGCTTTCTCTTTGACTGAAATAAAATAGAGAAACTGAATCCTTAGAATTTTGTTGATATAAAAACAAACATGCACCAATTGTCCAAGTAACACAGAATGTAAAATAGATTAAATCATCTGATTTCCATCATGTAATATTAAATTGTAAAAAGTAAACACTTTCACATTGTGTATTGAACGGCTTTTAAAAGAAAGTTTCATTAACATAAAGAGCTTAGTTTATAATAATAATGGTAAAAAAAGTTATATCCACACACTATTGATCAATGCCAGGTGTGAGATACCATAAAAGTTATGTCCGTTGATTAGTTGAGTTGAAAGTGAATGCTGAGGTTGTAAAGTTGTTGAACATTATAATTGCTAATGTTTAGTTGATCAGACGCATTTGATTAGCTGTTAAAGCTTGCATTTGATCAAGTTGTTTCACTAAAGTTGACATGGATGAACTGATCATCTTTGATTGCTGCCAACATAGCTGATGTAATGCATTCTGAATGTAAGCACAAAACCTTTAAGTCAAGAAGAGAGAAAAGCACAAGTGTTTTCTCAACTGCTAGTTAATTAAAAAACACATTACCCGCTCAACAGTGATATAGCGACCCTCTAAAACAGATTGATTGAGGTACTTGATACAGCGGTTTGCATCCTCGACAGTATCCATAGTGACAAAAGCAAAACCTCGAGATATACGCGTGCGGGGCTCCACCACAAGAAAGCATGAAGCAACCTAATAACGTAAACAACCCATGACAGCAGTCAGTGATTTAGGGATCACTAATGAGGGAAACTGATGATTATTCAGTGAAAAAAAAGAGAAAATCAATGTAATACTCACCTTTCCTTCCTTAGAGAAATGCTCCTCTAGGTCTCTCTCAGTGACCCTTGATGATAGGCCTGTCACATAAAGTGTATCCCCACCGTTCCTGAAACAAAGCTAAAGATATTAGAGGTTCCTAACACAACATCACAAAACCAAACCACAAAAGCGCTGGTGTTTCTATCAGATATACTCAAATGTTGAATTTATCTTTCAATCGAAGGATTATGAAGAAGATGCAGGTAAAATTAACTAACCTATCGGGACTTCTTGATCTTGATCTGAACAAGAAAAGACAAGTCAATCAACAATGAAGAACATCAAAGGAAAAACACACGGCACTGTAAAAGGGAAAATGGGAAAAAAATGCTTGAAAGCTAAACCATGATAGCAATTAACCTGCCACGACTTCTAGAGGGGGATCTAGGCCTTTGCATTTCAGGAGATCTTGACCGAGACCTAGGCCTCTGCCTTTCAAGAGACCTTGACTGAGACCTATGCATTTGCATTTCAGGAGACCTTGACAGAGACCTAGGCCTCTGCATTTCAGGAGACCTTGAAAGAGACCTAGGCCTTTGCATTTCAGGAGACCTTGACCGAGACCTAGGTCTGCGCCTTTCAAGAGATCCCGACTGAGACCTGGACCTAGACCTAGACCTTGATTGAGCCCTCCATGGAGAAGGGGACCTTGAAAGCCTGAAAAATTCCATCATAACCAGATAAATAAAAATATCTTCACAAAGGGCAAAATCAACAAAAGTGATCAAAATTCAAAAACAGAAAGGAAAAAAAATTAATTAACTTTAAACCTAAAATCACAAATTCCTATTACCAAGACTTTGATTATGAAATCTGAAAATCTCAAAGACAATATAATTCATCTCATTTACAAATGAATTATTGGACGAAACTTGTTCGAAATGACATAATTTAAGAATTCAATTCACTAACAAATTATAATTTCTCTAATTTAGCTTCTTCAAAAAAACAAATTATAATTTATAATGTTTCATTCCATTTTGCGTTAGGGTTCCAAACACATAAACAGAAACGAAGATAATCGGTTCAACAGCATTTAATAATCATAATTTCGGTAATCAAAGAGATTTTTAGGGTTACCTTCTTACTGGAGAATCCTCCTGAAAAATAATTGGGGAAAAAACAAGAAATTTTTTAGACAATCTTGGATAAGAAATAAGAATCGAAATGGAGGATAGATTGAGATAGAGAAGAGAACTAACCATTTTCGTAAGCGACGAAGAGCGATAGCGATGACGGAGAAAGCAACAGCGACGAAGAAAAGTTAGGGTTTTTTGTCAATATGCACTTTTACTGCGTTTAACTTGTGAAGGTTATGAATATAAAACAAAATCAAATTTCTATTTTAATTAATTAATTTTTGGTACAGTTTTTTAATTTAATTTTTATTTTTATAAAATAATAATTTCAGTAAATTTTAGAATCTAAATATTTTGTCACAATCTTTTTGGTAGATTTTTTTTGTTAGAATTTTTAACCATGTGTCTTCACACTTTTGCATAAGAAACTAGTAACATTTTTTCAATTTTATTTATGGATCAAATTTAAACATATTATTCACCAATCCATTACTTTTTGTTCAAATTAAAATCATTATACACAACTGAAATCATAAAACTTATAAAATCATATTTCAATTAAATAAGAGACTAAAAATACATTTAACTTATTTATTTTTATTTTAAAATGGAGGTTATTATCCTCTATAAAATAATTTTATATAATATTTAATGAAATTTTACAAGAATTTTAATATCGAACTCGTAAATAGAGACGTCTTTAATAATTGTGCCACATGAACTATAACATAGGGCTTTATAAAAATGATGACTTTAAAAAAATTATAGGATAGTAGTATTAGTAAATAAAACATATAAAACGAGGGATTGTGGACTTCCCAATGAGAGACACTTGAGTTCAAATATTTGAAATTCTCTTTATTATAAAATGAATTATTTATTAATTACAAAAGATTCTAAAAGATACTATTATGAAACATGGGTACTCCATTTTAGAAAGAGTATCAAGTACTGGTACGTGTACGGTATTCCATAAGTACGCACCTACGGCGTACCAATTATATATATTTTTTTTTGCAATGGGTACACGCGTGGTACACAGATAAAATAAAACATTTTTTTTCTTTTATTCAAGAAAAAGAAATAGTAATACTTATAATGAAAAAACAACAAAAATGTGGGATATTGGTAGAGAGATAAATGATATATATATTTGATGTAGCTGGTATATTCTTCAAGTTGCAAGTCTTTCTCGCGAAGAGCCTAAACTAGACGCAATTGCACTTTTTAATGATGATGAAAAGGAAAACAATTTTACTCCTTTCAGCTAATTTCTTTTTAATTTGATATTTTGATGTTTTTGAATATTTTGAATTACAAGTGTGATATTTTTTATGTTTAATTATTTGTTTTAACAATATAATTATGTTATTTTATTTATATAATTATTTTAAAAAATATTATACGAACGTATCCGTACCTTAGTTTTTCTAAAAATATCGCATCTCATACTAGTACCCGTACCCCGCACCTATGCAACATAGGTTTATAGTTTATTGTTATACTATACTAGTGGCCTTGTATGATCCAATTTGATGAAAATAAAAGCGTGTTAAAAAATGTGAATGATTTGATGAAAGCAAAAAAATATTGAAGTTATTAAGATAGAAGTTATTTTTGTCAAAAAAAAGAAAGATAGAAGTTATAGAAGTTAAAAAGTTTTTTAAAAAGAAAACTATTAAGGGCATTGTGGGGATTTAAAAAAAATACTACACCAAAACTAACTATGTTTTCCCTTTATATATAGTACTAGCGTCCAAACGGGCACTCTCGTGCCCATCAGTCCGCTCTTTTTTGTTTTATTATTGTCCTTTCCCGTTTGAAACCATCATCAATTATATATTGAAAGAAAATTTTTGAAAAAAGAAAACTACCATAAATTTTGAAAAGAAAAAACTACCACAAATTTTGAAAAAAAAAACTACCACAATTGAAGGGTAAAATGGTAAGAAAAAAAGACTACACCAAAAACTTTGTTTTCCCTTTATATATTGTATAGAAGATTTTATCAAATGGAGAGACGTGTGATAGAGATTGTCTTGTTTATCAAATTTTTTTATATTAGTGAAAAAAATTATTATTTTTTAGTGTTATTGATGTTATTTGTAATTTAAATTGATGACAATTCTTATGATTTTTTTGTGCTTTTTCTTTTATTAAGGGCCCGTTTGTTTTGGATTTTTTTTAAAATAGATTTTATAGTTTACATAATTTTGTGTAAAAAAATTTACAAAGAATTTTTTTATAAAAGTTTCGAATGAAAATTTGGTTTGAATAATTATTCTTAAAATGTCATTTTAGGCACTTCATCATTTTATTGAATTTTTTTTTGGATATCAAATTTTCAAAAAATTTTCATTTAATTTGAAGCTATTTAAAATAGATTTTCATAAAAATCATTTTTGAAATACAATTTTTTAAAAAAATTGTAATTTTGACTATGTTTTGATCTTCAATAATGTATGTTTATGTTATATGATGTCAAAATTAGTGTTTCAATTTAGAAAAGATGAATATAAAAAAACTTATAATATTTTGAAAAACAATTTTACAAAATCTTTTTTTTTAAAGTTGAAACAAACACACCCTAAATCATATTTTTATTAATCCAGTCGAGTCTCCGAAGACTCATTTATAATAATTTCATGGGGCCTCCAAAAAGTCCAAGATATCTCTGCTTGTAAGACTTGAGTTTGACTTTAACGCATTTAAATAATCAAGCTCATTCTCAAGGTTGAACTTTAAGCTTGACTCATTTAATTAAACATACAAGATTGATGAAACACAACAAAAACTTATGCTTTAAGTGATAATTCATAACTAAAAACTTTCTCTCTCTAAAAATTTCTCTCCACCTTCTCTCTTCTCAGAAAACCTAGCCGCCGCCGAGCTTTTCCCACCCAATCCAAACGTTACTTTCTGATGTAGATGGTGGTGGTGGTGGTGCGATGGGCCTCCCGGCTCCGTGCCACCCAGCTCGTTCCCGATCTGCTTCCGGGGCGGCTGTCTTGGGTGTTACACTCTCCTTCCGGGGCGGCTGTCTTGGGTGTCGCTGCTCCTGGTGTAGCTCTGTCATGGGTGGAGGATGTTTGGTGAGGAGGTGGTGGCGTAGGTGAAGTGGTCACGGCGAGTGTTGTTGGTGGTGATGCGGAGTGGTGGTGACGACGAGGTTGTAGTGTTGGTGTAGGAGGTGGTGGTGTTTCGTCTTCTCTGTGTTGTGGGTTTTGGTGTCGTGCTGTGTTTGTGTGGTATTGTGGTAAGGTGGGGTCGTGTGCAAAGGTGGGTGGGCGGAGGTGAGTTGGATTGGCTGGGGGTTGTTTGGGGCTGTTTCTTGGCCTGGGTTTTTTGTCCTGATGGGCCCAAAAGGGTGATATATGTAGACACTCTGTGTTGACGGATGTTGTTGTTCTATCGTACCTCCATGACGTATTGGTGTGGGAGAGGTGTTGGATGGCTAATGTCGAGTGTGAGTGGATTCTCCCTGATACGAAAGTCTCTGACCATTTTCAAATCTAGTGAGATTTGCAGGACTCTTTTGAGTCGCTGAGGGGTGTTCAAATATGTTGAGATTTACAGGTCTCTGGTATCTGGTCGAACTCTACTGCATCAGGTGTTGACTATCGGTTCGCTGCCTACCGGTGTCCCTCAACCTTCGACCTTTGGGGCTGCCTTCTGGATCTTGATGGGCCGAGTAATTTTAATTCGAGTTCGGAAGTTAGTGTCTAGTGGTGTCTCCTAGGGTCGGGTAGGGGTTTTACCTGGTGTGTTTGGTGAATCACTATTGGTGTACGAGGGGATTGGGGTGATGATTAGGTGTACTGTTATTTGGTAATTGTGTTATATCACGTTACCTTTTGTTATTATTTTCACAACAATTCATTTCACTTCTTGTGGAGTTGTTATTTAATAAAATTTAGCCGTTTCAAAAAAAAAAAACTTATGCTTTAAGTGATTCAAATCAAAAAGGTTTCTCATATATTAGCTTTTGAAAGTGACTCTATGATGAAATTTACTCCAGTAATGTCGGTACTCGGTACATCCGAGTTTAATATATTAAGCAGCAAACAAATATTGTTTGCACATAGTTTAACTAAGGAGACCTATTCTTAGCCTAGTAGTAGTTATTTTTTTGAGTTGATTTTTCTTTATATTGAGAACCTTTTGATTAATGAAATGAGTTAAATTTGATTTTATAAAAACAAAAACCTTATTTTACCCTTAATCATTTTTGAATAATTTTTATTTATCCAATTTCGTATCATCAAACTCAAATTTAGAGTTTCTCCAAACATAATATGTTTCAACTTTCAAATAACTCAACAATAATAACAACGTTTGAGTTTTCAGTTTTCACAAATAAATAAAAAAACTGGAAAATTCAATTATGATACTATAAAGGAACCACTAATTTGAGATTTGGGGCTATGGAGTGCAGATTAAGTTGCAGAAGACTATGAACAAATAAAGGAGTCATACAATTGACACAAAACAATCTACAAATTGGTGATCTTTTTTACAAATATGAATTGTTTACCTATCTTAAAAGTTTACAAGTAATTTGAACAATCAATTCTAAGTAGAGAAAACTAAACACTTCACTCAATCACCATTCCCCATGATGAGGCAAGTAACACACTGCAACATTGATCAAAACTTTAACCAAGATGAATTCAGGAGTTTACGTTGTTAAGATATCCAGAATTGTGGCGGAATGAGCCCCCAATATCTTACCACCGGCATCTGGGAAATTCTCACATTCAGGTATTGAGCTGATCTGGCCATCAGAATCTATCTGTACAGGATACTTAAGATGTCCTTGTAGCAGCGATATTTCTTCAGAAGAGTAAATTCTCCAATTATTGTTTGCTTTCTTACCGAATAATCAATCCATAATATTTGGAGCTAACAATTACAATTGGTTCATCCCTGGCATTCAACCATCAGACTAAGTCCAATAAATGGGATAACTAAGATTGTTATAGATTGTGGTTCAAAAAAGATTGTCCTAGGTTGTTATTTGGAAGAAAATAATACAATTAGGTTACTCTAAACAAAATTTCACCTTAGAATTTGATACTTTGTGGTCTAATACTTGAAATAATGGTGTAAAGGCACAACCTGAGCCAAAACAAGACCCAAGACAGCTTCCAGCTCAGCTCTAGAGGGATAGCATGAGGCATCCCTTATGTGGTAGCCACATGACAGAAAAGATTATCTCTAGCAAAATAAATGTCTTGTATGGGTAGTGCACTCGGCTATTAGGGTAAGCATGACGGGTATCTTAAGTTGTGCTGAGTGGAAACAAACCTGAATGATGGACAGGGATGGTGCAGCTCTTATAATTCCATACTATAGGCTAAGACATAACAAATAATGTTATGTATGATAAATTTTATTAAGTTCAATATCATTGGTGACAAAAATCAAGTATTCAACCCTGTAACTAGGGACTTCACTAAGACATTATCAATGATATCACACAATATAAATTGTATTCAAAACCTACTACATACTAGGTGGACAAATCATATATAATCAAAGTCTACAAGGCCTATCTCGTAAAATTTATAAAATATAATCCTCTGACCCTATATATAACTTACGAATTTAATCAAGACATAATGAATAATGAAAAAACAAAACATTCATTTGAAAGAGTTCATATAGGAATGTCTCGAGTCCCAACAAAATAAAAGAATTAAATGCAATGTTAATTAATATGTAAATTGGGGTGGCAGCTTACAGGAAACTTAGGATTATGGAAATCACCGGCAAATACAGTATCAAGGTCACGAAAAAGTCTATGCTCAGGTGTATCATAACGACCATCACACATATCAAGACCTCCTATAAAAGTGGTAATCTTTCTGTTATTACCAGCAACCTGTGAATCCAAAATAACACATTTTTGGTGGTGCGTGAAAACGGTTCCAACAACCTGCATAATACCATATCAGTATATCACAAGCAGTTTCACTACAAAGTTTGTCTCAAAAGATATAAAACCATTTGACCATATCACAACTCAGAAGCTAAAGAACCTTTTAACTTCAAATAGAGAAAGTTCACAGCAAAAATATTACTAATTTCTCACACTACATTTTGCATCAACCAAGAAACATACCCACAATTTAGAGCTAAGACCACAAAACACAAGGTATTTCACATTTGACTCCACTGATTATTAACTCAAAGATTCCTATACCCTGACAATATACATAACATGAGTTATGTATCAACTTTATAAAACAACAAAGAATTTACAAATCACACAACAGCTATCTACCCATATCTACCTACAAATACTCACCTGCTGCTTAAAGAAGCTCATCTTACTGCTAGCATAGCGAGGCGCCAAAACACACATGACAGAAGAATGTTTGAAAAACTTCCTAGTTTCCTCATCATGAGTCTCCATTACTCCAGTCTGCACCAAAACATGAAAACACCCAATAAGCAATAGCATATCAACCAATATAATTCTTGGTTGAACTTTACTTATCTCGCAACTGAACTCTGGATTACCAGAGTCCCTTCCCCCGGAAACCAGAGGTTTAATACCAAAAAAACATGATAAATGCTAACAACATTCCAGTTTCTTACCGTCTTGAAGAAGACTTTATCGTGGGAAGTTTTATCATCCCAAACAAGCAATAAAACTCTCACACCTTCTTCAGACTTATACTTAAGCAATTCACCAAGTGTTAAATCACCATCCTGGGGCAACGGTATTTGAATTTACCATTTCATTGTTTCTCTAAAGTTAAGATGATGAGACCAAACTAAGAGCACATCCAAATCCAATCATAAAGTGTCAAAAACTGATTTCATGTCGGATAAGTTACACCTGTCTCTAATGTGTGCAGATAAAGTATTCAATATAATCTGAATATTTTCAGTTCTCAGCTTCCCTGGATCGTCCGAGACAAAATGTTGAATCTGATTTTGTACTTCGACCCAGCTGCAGCCGGGTAGCTTTCCAGCTCTTCTCTCCCTCATTAGCACCCTTAATCTTTCAACCTCTTCCCACCTTCCAGCCTCAGCATGCATGTTTGACAAGGTAATATAATTGGAGGCGTTATGCGGCTCAAGTTCTAAAAGCCTCACAGCAGCAATTTCACCAAGTTCCATGTTCTTGTGTACACGACAAGCCGCGAGCAGTGAACCCCATAATCCAGCATTTGCTTTCACTTTCATCTCCCTCACTATGTTGAATGCTTCCTCTAATCTACCTATTCGGCCAAGCAAGTCAACTAGGCAGCTGAAGTGTTCAGCCAAGGGTTCAATAGCAAAATCTTCAATCATGCATTTAAATAAATCCAAACCCTGATTGGCTAAACCGGCATGACTGCAAGCTGACAACATCCCGATAAAGGTAACCTCATCAGGCACCGTCCCTTCTGATAACATCTGTTCAAAGGCCCAAAATGCCTCATTTGCATAGCCATTCAAAGCATAGCCAGAAATTAAGGAATTCCAAGAAACAAGATCAACACATTCAATATCTTTAAACACTTGTTCAGCACTTTGTACTCTTCCGCATTTTGCATACATGGCAATCAGAGCATTGCTAACAAATAAATCGTTTATGTAACCACTTTTCAGGATGTATTCATGCAATTGCTTGCCTACTTGCAAAGCAGCAAGATTAGCACATGCACTTAAGGAACATGCAAAAGTTGATTGATCAGGTTTCTTTCCTTCCTTCCCCATCAAAACCAAACTCTTGAGAGCTTCCAAGTATAAATTATTTTGAAGGAAACCTGTAATAAGTGAATTCCAGGATATAATATTCCTTTCCACCATGGCCTCAAAGATCTCTGCTGCTCTATCCATCTGTCCCGACTGAGCATATCCTGAAATCATAGTATTCCACGAAACAACATTCTTAACAGGCATTTGTCTAAATAGATCGAGAGCTTCACCCATTCTTCCACTGTGGCAATAGCCTGCAATCATGCTGTTCCAACAAATTGCATCACGTTTACCAAGTTGACTGAAAACTTGACTAGCCTCATCTATCCTTCCATTCTGTATTAGTCCCGACATCAACGCTGTTTTCGCTGCTATGTCTTTGTAAGGCATCTGATTGTAAATTTTGTGTGCTTCATCAAGCTTACCAACCCGAACATACCCATTAATTATTGTAGTCCATGATACACAATCTTTATAAGGCATTTCTTTGAACAACTTAACAGCTTCATCAATCTGTAAGTCTTGGACATAGGCTCCAATCATCGCATTCCAAGAAACCACATTCTTACAAGGCATTCTGTCAAAGAGTTTCCTAGCATCTAAAATCTTTCCGTGTCTAGCAAACCCGCACAACATCGTAACCCAAGAAACAACATTAGGATTTGGAATCCTTTCAAACAATTTCCAAGCAGAACTCAAGTCACAACTATTAACAAACCCCGCCACCATCAAGTTCCACGAAACCACATTTGTCTCTTCCATCCTCTCAAAAAATTGCATAGCCAAACCCATTTTCCCATTCTGCGCATAACCAGCCAACATAGAATTATAAGAAACCAAATCCTTAACCGGCATCCATTCAAAAACTTTCTCAGCATCATCAAACCGACCCTTCTTTGCATAACCAGCAATCATTGCATTCCAACAAGCAGTGTCCAACTTATCAGGAACCAACTCAAGCAATTCTCTAGCCTTTTCAAGCTCCCCTTTGCGCGTATAACAAGTTATCATCAAAGCCCACGAAAAATTATCTCTTTCAGGCATTACATCAAACAACTTATTAGCTTCTTCAACCATGTTGTTGTGAAGATACCCAGAAATCATAGTGTTCCAAGAAATAAGGTTTCTTTGAGACATTTTATCAAACAGTTGTCGTGCCTCATTAACTCTACCATTTTTTGCAAACACTGATATCATGGAATTGTATGTGGCATGGTTTTTGTGGATTACATTTGAGAACACCCTTTTGGCTTCTTCAACTTTTCCTTGTTTTCCTAGATGGATAATTTTCTGATTTTGGTTGAAGACATTTTTTCCTTGTTCAACAGTTGATCTGATTTTGGTTGAAATCATTATACACAACTGAAATCCTAAGACTTATAAAATCAGGTTTCAATTAAATAAGAGACTAAAAATACATTTAATTTATTTATCTTTTATTTTAAAAATGGAGACTAGTATCCCCTATAAAATAATTTTACATGATATCTAATTGAAATATTTATAGGAAGTTTAATATCGAATTTGTTAGACTTAAGTTTGACTTTGACGCATTTAAATAATCAAGTTCATTCATAAGCTTTGAACTTTAAGCTTGACTCATTTTATTAACAAGATTGGATAAATAAAAACCTATGCTTGAAATGATTCAAAGAGGTATCCCCTATGTTAGCTTTGAAAGTGATTCTAAAATTGTTGATGAAATTCACTCTAGTAACGTCAGTAGATCTGAGTTTAGTTGTTAAACCGCAAACGAATATTGTAGCAAATACTTTAGCTAAGACGACCTATTCTTGGCCTAAGTCGCTATTTTCTCAAGTTGATTTTTCTTTATATTGAGAACCTTTTAATTAATGAAATGAATTAAATTTGATTTTGTAAAAAACAAAAACCTTATTTTATTACCTTAATCATTTTTTAATAATTTTTATTTATCCAATTTTGTACCATCAAACCCAAATTTAGAGTTTCTCCAAACATAATATGTTTCAACTTTCAAATAACTTAACAATGATAACTCAACGTTTGAGTTTTCGGTTTTCACAAATAAAAAAAAAACTGGAAAATTCAATTATGATACTATAAAGGAACCACTAATTTGAGTTTTGGAGCTATGGATGTGGCGTGCAGATTAAGTTGCAGAAGACTATGAACAAATAAAGGAGTCATACAATTGACACAAAACAATCTACAAATTAGTGATCTTTTTTACAAATATGAATTGTTTACCTATCTTAAAAGTTTACAAGTAATTTGAACAATCAATTCTAAGTAGAGAAAACTAAACACTTCACTCAATCACCATTCCCCATGATGAGGCACACTGCAAGATGAATTCAGTAGTTTATGTTGTTAAGATATCCGGAATTGTCGTGGAATGAGCCCCCAATATCTTCCCACCAGCATCTGGGAAACTCTCACATTCCGGTAAGGAACTGATCTGGCCATCAGAATCTATTTGTACAGGATACTTAAGAAGATGTCCTTGTAGCAGTGACATTTCTTCAGAAGCATAACTTCTCCAATTATTGTTTGCTATTTCATTCACTTTACGCACACACTCCAATCTCTCTGGCTCTTTAAAAGTTTCATCTAACAGGCCAAGATGCTCTGCCCAAAGTGACATTCTGTAACCATAAATCTGCAAGAATAAAATTATCACATGGTAAGTATAAGAGATAGAAGTTCTACATTAAGTCATTGGATAATTTAGTAATTTAATAAATTGGCAGGAAGTCATTCACAGACTACTTAAGCATTAAGCATAAAATCATTTACTAAGTTGATATATCTATAAAATATACTCATTACGATGACGTGTGATTTCCAGCTCATTGTTTTTAGCTGCAATGTTACACATCATTTGTGGAGGTAATTTTCCAATTAGAAAAGTTGCTGCTAGAAGTAAAGCTTAATGAGAAATACAAACCTGGCCATGTGGATGTTTTTTCCTCGCAGACCATGTGTAATGGGGTTGATATGAACCCATAGCTATCTCAGTATCTTTAGTACCAGCCATAGATCTTTGGTTTATGTTAGCAGATCCCACTATAACATATTCATCATCCACGATCATCCCCTTGGCATGCACATAAATCATATTTCGGCGGTATTTATATGCTCCAGAGATCTAACAAAAAACATTCACAACCTATTCATGATCGATGTCTACAATTTAAGATAAGTATTTCAAAAGTCAAGTAGAATTTGGATATTATAAGAAACATCAAACATGTAAACTGGAGCATAGTCAAAAGAAAAAGAAAAACTGCTGTGTTGGATGAATTAGAAAATATCAACTACAATGCGAATAGCATAGAGAAAAACCTATGTATTAAAAATATATTATCAACTTATATGCCCCCTTCTTGTTCTATAATAAGAACAATGTACATTGTCCACAAGTCCTAGCTCAACTGGCAAAAAATGCTAAAATTGTTAGGCCGGACATCATGACCGAGGTTCGAACCCCAGCTCCTCCACTTGTGTGTATAAGTTTATAATGACTTTGTCATTTTGTCTATCTACCAAAAAAAAAAAAAAGAACAGTGTACATTTGGCAAAAGACAAATTTGAGCTACAGTTTTTTTACAATTTAATCATAATATATTAATATTAGTAGCCAAGCCCATAAAAGGATACATATACACATTAATGTATGTGTCAACTGATTTTATGTTTGGCCATATGTTAGTTAAAAACAGAAGAAGTAGGGTGGTTGGTGAACTGTGAAGATTCAATGCTTGTTTGTTATCTTTGAAAGCCAAAGAAACACAGAGATAAACTAAATGATTATAGATTTAAGTTTGTATGATTTGAAAATGGTTAAGGCCTTGTACTAAAACTATATGAAATTCAACACTGACAGAAAATGGCACAAAAATATGTCCATGTGTATTGGAAGAAGTAATCAATGTTTATTGATAGTAGATAGTGCAAAGCTTAGAGCAAAAGAAAATTGCCCTTTTGAATACATCATCTCATCGGTGATATTATTGGCAAAAGATACCTGCTACCATTGTTGTCGATATAAAGAAGATTTTCTCACCTACAGTAGTAGCAACTAACTACTAATATATAAAGCAACCTTGTATTATATAAAGAGAAGTAATATGATGATGTGCTGAAGCCTAAACAAAATGGATGTTTTATTCAAAAAAATTACCGGAGCACCATTTGAGCCTGAGCTTTCTTCATTTAAGTTTTCCCGATTACCAAGGCAATAGAAATTGAGGTAATCTTGTGGGTGCACATCAGTAAGTTGCATTGATTTCAATTCCTTAGCAACAACATTATACATCATTTGCATTGTCTGACCCTGTATACAGAAAACATAAAACTGAACATAAACACTTTGCTTTTTTGTTGCTTTTATGATCTTTCAACTCATAAGTCAGAAAAATCCTCTAATGTTGGGTAGACTTTGAACAGTTGAATACAAGTTTGAAAACTATTCATAAGAACAATAAATGTTTATATTTTGATATGATACCACCACACCTACATCAAACCAGCATTTGTGAGAACTCACTCCTTTGATTTTGTCATTAGCAACTACTTACATTGTGCTCTCTAAAAAGCACTGAAGAGAATCCAGATACTTGGACTTCATAATCAGAACATTATAAATTTCCATGATTAAACCAGTTTATAAACTGTTGGGAGTCCCGAAATAGTGGTTATTTGTGAGAGGCAATCATCACTTTATAAATCAGTTTTGTAGGGATGAGTTAATCCCAACTAAAATTTTAAGATGGTATTACAACTTATCCTAGATTTGTTGGGCCACCCGTTAATGGACCACCCACGTCATTCTCTAGATATCTAATTTTGGGAGTGTTGGGAGTCCCACAGTGATATGGTCTACAAAGCCGTTAGAAGTGGGAGACAACCATCTCCTTATAAGCCAATTATGTGGGGTTAAGTTAGCTCCAACCAAAATTCTAAGATAAATTTTGACATTAGATAGTCACATACCTGCCAGAAAAGAATTTCTTGCACAGCTCCAGATTTAGGATCACCTTCCGGCCACATTGGTAAAACAATATAAATAGCAAATCTCTCCTTAGCTTTAATTTTACTAGCAATTTTCAGTGCCAACTCCATTGGGATAAGATTGTCAGCCCCTGACCACAGAAGAAAACAATCAGTTGACATTGACTAAAGATGGGAAGTGGAACATTATCTCATTATCCTTGAAATCCCTTTTCTATCCCTTTTGCCAAACAAAATATGTACAAATTAATAAATTCATGTCTTAAGAAAATAATAGGATTGGAACAGCAAAAAAATACGGTGATTTGTTTTTTTAAGAAAAATATGAAGTTTATCATGACAAAGACTACGATGATTTTTTTTTTAAGGAAAAGAAGTTTATTATGACAAAGAAGATCAGAGTTGGGAGGGGGAAAATATTCCGTAGAAATAAAAATACTACTGCCACAATCATCATTTAATCAAATTTTGACCTAATTCACATGATACCAACAATACTTTTCTACCAGATCAACTTCTGAAAGGAATGTAGATTTCAAAATTAAAACGCATTCTTAATCAAATTCAAACTAATATTAAAACTTCAAAATTAAAATTCAAATGTCTTAATCAAATGTCTTAAAAATTAAAATTAAAATTCAAACTAATAGATCAACTTCAAAATTAAAATTCATGTCTTAATCAAATGTTTAACACCTAATATTAAAACTTTAAGCAATTTCTTTTGTCCATAACAGAGGAAACCACCCCAGTTAAATATTACGCAGTTATTTTGCTTTTCAAAAACATAACATTTAACCTAACCTGCATCTTTGTAAGCTGGCCATGCATATGAAGATCCAATGAAATATTGGTTTTCAATATAAATGAAATGTTGAGCAGATCTAATAGCTTGGATGTATCCTGTTTGAATGCTTTTGTCTATAACCAAATTTTTAGCACATATGAGATTCTGCATGCAAAATATGTAATATTTTTCAGATCAATTCATATATAAAATCTCAAACTCAATAAATAACTTATTTACATAGCTCATCCCAGTTATTAGCACATTATATGTACAATATAAAAGGATGGACAGTGAAGTAAAATGCCGGTTAATAGACCTGGGATAGAGCATCCTCAAAACGTTTGGGAAATCCTTTCAAGGATCCTGAGTCAATGGAGCGGAAGATCTGTAAAATCATGTGTAGCCCAATTAAGAGTTGGAAGAAAAGTAATAATGAAATGAAATCATCTCCATAATCAAGAAAGAATAACATGCAAGTAATATTTACTCAAAACTAAGATTGCTTTTTGCCAACCTGAACATGCCAGTTTTCAGGATCATCTTCACTGGAAACCCATACCAAAGGATCATCCTCAGGAATAGTTGTAAAATCATTCTTTGAGGGAGGATTAGAAGGACTTAATATCCACGAGATGCGTTCTACTCTTATTAGAGCATCATCATTCCACTGAGATGCTTTTTTGAAAAGAAATGCAAACTCTTTCCACTTGGTTGATTTTCTCCATCGCTGTTCAAAATTAATAAGAATATCATATGCAGCAGGTCCATCTATTCTGCAGTGCAAATCATGCCACGGTTGTCTAGGAGCCCTTGTTCCAGACTATCAGAAAAAGCAAACCAAAAAAACAGGGAACAGTAAAGATAAATCAGTTTATGTATAATTTTTATTGAAAAGAAAAAAGAAGCCAAGCGTTACAGCTTACAATTACAACATCGTAACAAAACCATACTGAATACAGCATATTGGTAGCTAAGAAGAACCATAGAATTTGCTTTCTTACCAAATAATCAATCCATAATATTTGGAGCTAATAATTACAATTGGTTCATCCCTGGCATTCAACCATCAGACTAAGTCCAATAAATGGATAACTAAGATTGTCCTAGGTTGTTATTTGAAAGAAAATAATACAATTAGGCTACTCTAAACAAAATTTCACCTCAGAATTTGATACTTTGTGGTCTAATACTTGAAATAATGGTGTAAAGGCACAACCTGAGCCAAAACAAGACCCAAGACAGCTTCCAGCTGAGCTCTACAGGGATAGCATGAGGCATCCCTTATGTGGTGGCCACATGACAGAAAGGATTATCTCTAGCAAAATAAATGCCTTGTATGGGTAGTGCACTCGGATATTAGGGTAAGCATGACGGGTATCTTAAGTTGTGCTGAGTGGAAACAAACCTGAATGATGGACAGGGATGGTGCAGCTCTTATAATTCCATACTATAGGCGCTATACTAAGACATAACAAATAATGTTATGTATGAATATTAAAAAAAATAAAAAAATAATGTTATATATGATAAATTTTATTAAGTTCAATATCATTGGTGACAAAAATCAACCAACTTTACTGTCTCTGGACAAGAGTTTGCATACAACCTAATCATGTATCCCTCTGATTCAAGTATTCAACCCTGTAACTAGAGGGACTTCACTAACACATTATCAATGATATCACACAATATAAGTTTTATTCAAAAGCTACTACATACTTGGTGGACAAATCATATATAATCAAAGTTTACAAGGCCTATCTCGTAAAATTCTGACCCTATATATAACTTACGAATTTAATCAAGACATAACAAATAGGCACTATAATAAGACATAACAAATAATGTTATGTATGAATAAAAAAAATGTTATCTATGATAAATTTTATTAAGTTCAATATCATTGGTGACAAAAATCAACCAACTTTACTGTCTCTGGACAAGAGTTTGCATACAACCTAATCATGTATCCCTCCAATTCAAGTATTCAACCCTGTAACTAGAGGGACTTCACTAAGACATTATCAATGATATCACACAATATAAATTTTATTCAAAAGCTACTACATACTTGGTGGACAAATCATATATAATCAAATTTTACAAGGCCTATCTCGTAAAATTGATAAAATATAATCCTCTGACCCTATATATAACTTACGAATTTAATCAAGACATAATGAAAAAAGAAAACATTCAATTGAAAGAGTTCATATAGAAATGTCTCGAGTCCCAACAAAATAAAAGAAATAAATGCAATGTTAATTAATATGTAAATTGGGGTGGCAACTTACAGGAAACGTAGGATTGTGGAAATCACCGGCAAATACAGTATCAAGGTCACGAAAAAGTCGATGCTCAGGTGTATCATAACGACCATCACACATATCAAGACCTCCTATAAAAGTGGTAATCTTTCTGTTATTACCAGCAGCCTGTGAATCCAAAATAACACATTTTTGGTGGTGCGTGAAAACGGTTCCAACAACCTGCATAATACCATATCACAAGCATATAAAGTTTGTCTCAAAAGATATAAAACCATTTGACCATATCACAACTCAGAAGCCAAAGAACCTTTTAACTTCAAATAGAGAAAGTTCACAGCAAAAAGATTACTAATTTCTCATACTACATTTTGCATCAACAAAAAAACATACCCACAATTTAGAGCTAAGACCACAAAACACAAGGTATTTCACATTTGACTCCACTGATTATTAACTCAAAGATTCCTATACCCTGACAATATACATAACATGAGTTATGTATCAACTTTATAAAACAACAAAGAATTTACAAATGACACAACAGCTATCTACACATATTTACCTACAAATACTCACCTGCTGCTTAAAGAAGCTCATCTTGCTGCTAGCATAGCGAGGCGCCAAAACACACATGACAGAAGAATGTTTGAAAAACTTCCTAGTTTCCTCATCATGAGTCTCCATTACTCCAGTCTGCACCAAAACATGAAAACACCCAATAAGCAATAGCACATCAACCAATATAATTCTTGGTCAGATTTTACTTATCTCGCAGCTGAACTCTGGATTATCAGAGTCCCTTCCCATGGAAACCAAAGGGTTAATACCAGAAATAAAAAACATGATAAATGCTAACAACATTCGAGTTTCTTACCGTCTTGAAGAAGATTTTATCGTGGGAAGTTTTATCATCCCAAACAAGCAATAAAACTCTCACACCTTCTTCAGACTTATACTTAAGCAAGTCACCAAGTGTTAAATCGCCACCCCGCGGCAACGCTCTAGAAGGTTCCCTAACAAGCTTAATCTTATGGTAGATTGACCAACCCACTATATAAATCATGTGATGAGCTTCTGTTATAGCATAACATATATCTTCCCAACAATTCTCCGGTTTATAAACCTTTCCACCATCAAGCTTAATCTCCGGTACCATTCCGTCTGGATAATGACAATGTGCATCCTGGTAAAGCCTCACAGAGCTTCCCTTCCTCACCGGAAAATAAGTATGTCTCACGCCTTTATGTTCCGGATCAGCCGCAATGCCACGAAGGTATAGCGGATTCTGGTCCACTGGCGTGAACTTCATTTTTAAATTAAGCGCAGTGTCCGGTTTCGGTGGTTTACCGTTTGCTCCAATCAACGGAAACCAATCGGAAATTAACTCGCCGGAGGCAATTCTCTGCGCCGGAATCTTAACTGTCCCTATAGTTTGAGCACCAAAAACGTCGTCGTCTTTAACACGAAATTCCAAATCTACAACCGCATGTGCTAACGGAATGTTAAACCGTTCCTTCCACTCAGGATCGGGCGAGTTCTTAAGCACACGTGTCCGTGCAACTGTTGCTTGCGGAACCGTAACGGCTACATAGGGATCACTCGTTATGATTTTTCTCCGGTGATGATGATTCCGATGACCAGAACCGTCGGCGGCATCGGAAGTTGAATTGTATTTAATAGTGTCGCAAGCGGTTACGCAGCGGCGGAAACGCTCTGAAACGATATCCATATTAGGTAACCGGCGAGCGGCTACGATTGTTAAGTCGAGGTCGCCGTGGAGATATATGAAACCGTTTCCGTCACCGCCGGTGTCCGCCATAGGGAATGTGGTGCGGTTGTATTAACGTGCGCCGAGTGTAAAGTAACGAATTAATAATTGAATGAAAAAGTGAGAGAGAAAAGGGGTTTTATAAGAGTTTTTTACTTTTTTTGCAACGGTTTAGGTTTGCGTTGTTATGGCTTGTATAAGAGGGAGTGGAATCAGTATAACGTAACAGTTTGAGTTTTGAAGGGTTTGGATTTGGATTTGGATTTGGATTTGGATTTGGATTTTTCTTTGCTTGTTTGTATTGTTTCACTTTCTCAGAGACAGAGTGTATTTTCTGTCTGTGTGTACATTGTACAATTATACATGGCTAATAACGTGGCTTCTTCACGTGATTTCATGCTTATTTTGGGAATTTTTATTTAATTTTTTTTAATGATTGATAGATTAAAGAAATTGGTTTGTAAACGCGTGGGTTTCGATGTTGAGATATGGTGATACTACGTGGAAGGAATCGCCAACGTTCAATTGATTTGGGATTAATTTATTACTAATTGTGATTATGATTATGATTATGAATGTAAAATAAATTTTTGTTGTGTTGTGTTGTGTTGTGTTGTGCTGTGTTGGATAAGCTGGGATGAAAGTTGAAATTTATGAAACTAACATCTATCCACTTGAGTTATTGGTGGTGACTGGTAGGTTAGGTGTATAAAGGTAGTGGGGGCACGTCCATGGGTCTTCTATGATATCAAACCTCAACGGCTAAGAACAACGACATATTCGTGTGTCCTACCATGACCCTGGATTCCATTACCAGGACATTGTGATTGTGTTGTTGCTTTACCATTTACTATGTCTATATGGGATGTTTGATTCAAGTTGTAAAACAGTAAAGTTTATCGCGGTAAGCAATCACAATCATTGATTTTAATATAAATGATTTATATTAAATTTGATTTGATAAAATAAAAGTAATCTTAGCTATTCACTTAAATCGGGTGATTCTGATTTAGCAGGCAGGTAGTTCATTTTTGTCTATATGGCGCATGTTTAATGCGAGAGAGGATCCTCTCAAGTACTTTTCCTTCTCCAGTAAAATCTCAGCCCCACCTTTTATTTTCGTTACAATTTTAATATTTTTATTTAAAAAATGGATGGTTGGATGGAGCACTGGACCTTCTGCAGTGGAAACTGCACTGGAGAGAATCCAGTCTCGTTTAATGCATACTTTGGATCCTCTCCAACACTTTATGTACAGCCCTCTCTCCTTTTTTTAATCCAAGGGTTGTTGATCAACAAAAGAAAAAAAGTATAGTGCAAAAAAGAGAGAAAGAGATGATTGAATGGCTGAGATGAAAGCAGGAAGAAAACATGAGAGGAAGGGCCGGATAGGATCCAGATCCGTTTAACTACTAGTACACTGGTATCACAATTTATATTCATACTACAAATTGTTCTATCAGTATACATCTTTTCCGATAATTATTATAAGAAAAAAAAAATCATTTTTAGGTTTATTATGTTTTTTTATTAGGAAATTTAGGCCTATATATATTTATATAAATGATAATTACATTTGAATAAAAAGTAGACGAATAATAAGTTGCGCCGCTAAACCTTTATGTATAGCAAAATCCAATCTTTGAAAAACTACATTCTTAGACATAGGCAACATAATATTACTATGCATGACCCTTTGAATTCGTTACGGAAGATCCACTGCATTTGACGCTAAGAAGCCAAAAGTGTCAAAAACAATCTTTGCCGAATTTGATTAGATGGTGTACAAATTTCAAATATCAGTTTCTTATTTATTTATTTATTTTAAATAAAAATAACTTCAAATTTATACTATCTAATCTCAATCAACGGTCATTGTTGCGGTTGAAACTTGAATGTGGGAATCTAATAATAGCAGGAATCCCAATTCTAACTACCACCCTATTCCATCCTCAAATTTTTTTTACCTTGCTACTTGTCTAGAACCAAACAAACGTGTAAAGCAACCCATGAAGAAGAACATGCTATTGGTAAGTAGTTTTAATGATTTAGGAAGCAAGACAACTTCATCGTGGGAGTTGGAGTTGAGTTGCAGAATCTCCCTGGTATCACCATCCAGATTAGAAGGATATAGTCATAAAGAACTTTCATCTATGTCTTTTTCCACTAGAAATGCAATGATGCAAAAACCATACGGCCACCCGAAATGCCTAAAACTTCATTTTCTTGTTAGATTCCAACAGAAAAAGTCAAGTTACTATGAATCCAAATTCTCTACAGTTTTATTATAGTAAAATAAGGAGATCTTGGCCATTGTAATATAAGTTTTTACATCAAATATTTAAATAAATTTAAAATATCAATTTCTAAGTCCTGGATATAAACTGTACTGCACCCAAATTTGTAGTGACACAAATTTACAAACATATTTCAAAAGAAAATTGTACAAATTATTTATTCTTTCCGCTCTAAAATAATAATAATAATAATAATAATGAGATGCACGTAATTTCATTTTTATCCATCCAAATTATATCCTTTTCCATATATTATTAAATCAAAACTTATTATATATGCGAATAAGGCATTTTCTACAAGTAGGAGGGTTGCTCAAAGCTTTTACCTTTTAATGTTTTTGAGCCTTGTTTTTGCTTGAACTTGAACCGTGCACAAGACGATGAGAGAGGTGTGATCTTTTGCACCTAAGCTTCAACCTTTATGTTTTCTTCAAGCTTTGGAAACTAGTGAAACGATCAGTTCAGGTGACTCTCCAACGATTATGCAGAGCAGTGAGGTAAATAGAACCTTTGAGAAGTTGCATTTAGAAGGACCATTAAGAAAGTAAGTAATCTTTGGCCAGCTGTAGTAGTCAACTTAGCAACATGCTCTGCTTTCTGCAAGAGGAACACGTAATACTGCAGCAACCACATCAAAAAACCGAGATTGTTAGCTCAACATAAAATTCACTCAACAAGGAAATTACACACCAAATTGAACCCAACAAGCGCTTCTAGATTAATAAACTCTAGACTCCTTGGTCCAATATTCTCTCGCACAGGTCGAATGCAAAACACGGTTGAATATTCTCTTGCACAGGTCGAATGCAAACTTTAGCCACAAATCTCATAGAAGGGGCCGTTTTCCTTTCTTCTATCAAGAATCAGAGTGAAGTAAAACTGGTTGGAATATGTATGATATCACAGATATGAATATATAAGTCACATACAACATAAGAACGTCAAGTCATGGTCCTCCGCTGATATATATACTCATCTACTGTAACATTACTAACATTTAAAGGTATTTGAATTTACCTTTTCATTGTTTCTCTAAAGCTAAGATGATGAGACCAAACTGAGAGCACGTCCAAATCCAATCATAAAGTGTCAAAAACTGATTTCATGTCGGATAAGTTACACTTGTCTCTAAGGTGTGCAGATAGAGTATTCAATATAATCTGAATATTCTCAGTTCTCAGCATCCCTGGATCGTCCGAGACAAAATGTTGTATCTGATTTTGTACTTCGACCCAGCTGCAGCCGGGTAGCTTTCCAGCTCTTCTCTCCCTCATTAGCACCCTTAATCTTTCAACCTCTTCCCACCTTCCAGCCTCAGCATGCATGTTTGACAACGTAATATAATTGGAGGCGTTATGCGGCTCAAGTTCTAAAAGCCTCACAGCAGCAATTTCACCAAGTTCCATGTTCTTGTGTACACGACAAGCCGCGAGCAGTGAACCCCATAATCCAGCATTTGCTTTCACTTTCATCTCCCTCACTATGTTGAATGCTTCCTCTAACCTACCCATTCGGCCAAGCAAGTCAACCAGGCAGCTGAAGTGTTCAGCCAAGGGTTCAATAGCAAAATCTTCAATCATGCATTTAAATAAATCCAAACCCTGATTGGCTAAACCGGCATGACTGCAAGCTGACAACATCCCAATAAAGGTAACCTCATCAGGCACCGTCCCTTCTGATAACATCTGTTCAAAGGCCCAAAATGCCTCATTTGCATAGCCATTCAAAGTATAGCCAGAAATTAAGGAATTCCAAGAAACAAGATCAACACATTCAATATCTTTAAACACTTGTTCAGCACTTTGTACTCTTCCGCATTTTGCATACATGGCAATCAGAGCATTGCTAACAAATAAATCGTTTATGTAACCACTTTTCAGGATGTATTCATGCAGTTGTTTGCCTGCTTGCAAAGCAGCAAGATTAGCACATGCACTTAAGGAACATGCAAAAGTTGACTGATCAGGTTTCTTTCCTTCCTTCCCCATCAAAACCAAACTCTTGAGAGCCTCAAAGTATAAATTATTTTGAAGGAAACCGGTAATAAGAGAATTCCAGGAAATAATATTCCTTTCCACCATGGCCTCAAAGATCGCTGCTGCTCTATCCATCTGTCCAGACTGAGCATATCCCGAAATCATAGTATTCCATGAAACAGCATTTTTAACAGGCATTTGTCTAAATAGATTGAGAGCTTCAGCCATTCTTCCACTCTGGCAATAGCCTGCAATCATGCTGTTCCAACAAATTGCATCACGTTTACCAAGTTGATTGAAAACTTGACTAGCCTCATCTATGCTTCCATTCAGTATTAGTCCCGACATCAACGCTGTTTTCGCTGCTATGTCTTTGTAAGGCATCTGATTGTAAATTTTGTGTGCTTCATCAAGCTTACCAACCCGAACATACCCATTAATTATTGTAGTCCATGATACACAATCTTTATAAGGCATTTCTTTGAACATCTTAACAGCTTCATCAATCTGTAAGTCTTGGACATAGGCTCCAATCATCGCATTCCAAGAAACCACATTCTTACAAGGCATTCTGTCAAAGAGTTTCCTAGCTTCTACAATCTTTCCGTGTCTAGCAAACCCGCACAACATCGTAACCCAAGAAACAGCATTAGGATTTGGAATCCTCTCAATCAATTTCCAAGCAGAACTCAAGTCACAACTATTAACAAACCCCGCCACCATCAAGTTCCACGAAACCGCATTCGTCTCTTCCATCCTCTCGAAAAGTTGCATAGCCAAACCCATTTTCCCATTCTGCGCATAACCAGCTAACATAGAATTATAAGAAACCAAGTCCTTAACCGGCATCTGTTCAAAAACTTTCTCAGCATCATCAAACCGACCCTTCTTTGCATAATCAGCAATCATTGCATTCCAACAAGCAGTGTCCAACTTATCAGGAACCAACTCAAGCAACTCTCTAGCTTTTTCAAGCTCCCCTTTACGCGTATAACAAGTTATCATCAAAGCCCACGAAAAATTATCTCTTTCAGGCATTACATCAAACAACTTATTAGCTTCTTCAACCATGTTGTTGTGAAGATAGCCAGAAATCATAGTGTTCCAAGAAATAAGGTTTCTTTGAGACATTTTATCAAACAGTTGTCGTGCCTCATTAACTCTACCATTTTTTGCAAACACTGATATCATGGAATTGTATGTGGCATGGTTTTTGTGGATTACATTTGAGAACACCCTTTTGGCTTCTTCAAGTTTTCCTTGTTTTCCTAAATGGATAATTTTCAGGTTTTGGTTGAAGACATTTTTTCCTTGTTCAATAGTTGATCTTATTCCATGGTTAAGTTTCATTGAGACCAAGGAGGTGCCTCCGTCGTGTGTCCCCGACAATGTTTAGAGTCACACAATTTTGCTTAGAGCCAAAGCTAATATTTATTGGCTTTTCGGCTAACATCAAGTATTTCTACCATGTTAGAGACAATTATATGATCTTTTAGTTGAAAATATATGTATGTAAATAACACAATACTTCTGAATTCATAAATTTTCTTGCAATTTTTTTTTTAAACTAAAGGTACTTGAGATAACTGAGATCTATTTAATGAGTTGATCTCCCAACAAATGTTTTTTCAGATGCATTGATCGGGAATCGAACCCAGGACCAAATAGTTTAGTGTCACACTGTGTTGGTAAATTTTCTTGCAATTTGGTACCGTGTAATTTTTTATAATCCTCTATTTCCATCTATAGAATTATAAAAAATTCACAAGAAAATTTGAGAGCGAAATTTTCCTCTCATTTTATTATGTAGAAATATGAGAAAATCGCCAAATTCATACATAATTCAAAGTGAAAAACTCTTTTAGAAAGCATTTTTGCGGTTTTCCCTCCATTTAATTTAATTAAAAAATTTATAGGAAAACAATAACCTTAAGAGGTCTAAAAATGAAATTATTTATAACAAGATTGTGTACCCCCATTAAATATGTGGCTTCATGCATGAACCAGAACCTTATATACATGTTGTGATTCGCATTATAGTATATTTTTTTATAGACCACCTTGAGAACTTGACAAGAATACCATTTTCGATGAAAGTGTCCAATAAAGTGTAGCGCATCTAGAATCAAAATTAATAAGAAATGCAAACAAAACAAAAATCATCGCTCTAATTATAGAAGTCGGATATATGTGTGTTTAAACACTGTCGTCTTATATGAGTTAACTTTTGGAAATAAAATTCAACCTCATTTAACCTAATATGTTTTGGTGAGTCTAATACAATCATTAATTAAAGATCATATTGGCTATTGATGCACAATACTAATGAAGTTAAAGTCTAAATTATTACAAATAAAAATTGTTACATTCACCTTTCTGATATTGTTGCATCAAAATCATTCAATGATCCTCTCCCACTACTAAATTTCTTCATAGTATCCAAAGTTGGAGGGACACTACTCACCATAGCTGAATTCTTCTCTTCACCACCTTGATTCCCACCCACATAACTTCCCTTAGAAATCCAAACCAAAAGCTTCTTTTCATGACACCTAACAGAATCATTGTTTTTTGTTGAAACTTGTTGAACCCCTTTATGTAACTTCATCTCCTTTTTCTTCTTCTTCTTCTTGGACTTAACTTGGCCTATGCACGAAACTTTCGGAGAAGTTGGTTCTTTTGGACTAAAATTAATTCCCCTTTTGTGCTTTCTTCTATGTTCTTTAGGGAACAATGAAACACCGTGTGTCGTAGGCGATCGACAAGGACTAAGGGTTGGGTTTTGAAATGCAACTAGCGACACCGGTTGTTTTGATATAAATTTCAAGAACATGGCTTTAATTTTGAACAATTTCTCCATCTAGAGTTTATGTGTTTTTGTAATATGCTCTTTTGAGCTCAATGGTTTTGAATTATGAACTTTTGAAGAGTGAGGTTATATAACTATATAAGGGACATAAAAAGAGGTGTAGCTGAAAAGAGTAATTCATGTTTTGAAATCACCTAATCAAAAATGAAAGGAAATTAAAGAAAGATTAATATGGTTGACATTGGTGATAGAGAAGTGGCATGCTAGTTAGAGTGAGAGTGGAAAAATTGTATGATGAAATAAGCATAAGTTGCCGGCATAATATAAAACATAATTTGAACTTGGAATATTGGTCATTTGTGACATTGAAATAGGCCATTTGTTTGGACACAGAAATTTAGGCTTAATTAAACATGACTTTTTTTATATATATTTTTCCAAATTCTTAACGCAATGCCGTTGAATTAATGGAAGGATATGTTGAGATAAGTTAAGGTATCAACAATGATCAGTTCATAAAGCATATTCTATGTTGCTTTTTTTTCTTTTTCTTTTTCATTTTATCTTTTTGAGAAACTTGTAGCTTGTACCGCTCAATCTATTGAAAATTTGAAAGAATAGCACTTTGAAGTTAAAACTAATGGAAAATGCTAAATAGTCATCATATTAAAAGTAGTAATTAAATATATTAATAAAAAAATTATCTTGAAATTTGTTTATTTAATATCTTAAAAGTGTAAAAAATTACTATTTTTCTACCATTGATTTTATTTTTTATATGTTTAATAAGTACTTCAAAGATGATCTCTCTGCCTTCTCTCTAGCTCAGATTTTCGCCGCCTTCTTTTCCTTTCATCCAAACAGGTCTTCTCAAGATGTAGATACTGATGGCTGGTGGTGCGATCGAGTTCCATGGATTCGCGTCACCACCGTTGTCCAGTTCGGTGACGGATTTTCGTGGTGGGTGTGTTTCTACGCGTCAAATCTCATCGCATGCGTTCATTTTCTGCGTGTGCGGTTCTGGTTCAACCCGCACCATCTTCTCACGGTGGTGGTTGTTGGTTTGGGTTTCGTTTGCTGCTGTTGATTCCGTCATTGTTTGTGGTGGATACAGTTCTGCAATTAGTGGCTCTGTCTCTTTTGGTTGTTGTAATGGTCGAATCTTTTACACATCTCTTTTTTGCAATTTGGTTTCGGGTCCCTTGTTGGACCTGCTGAATTGTGTTTGATGTGTCTTTGATTGCTTCGCATTTGAATCTTTCATTGGATTTGATCCGGTTGGATTTGCTTTACCCTCTTTGGGTTGTATATACGCATTTGGTGTTGTTGCTGGGTCAGGTTCTTGCCCCCCCAGCTTTCTTTGTATTTCCCATTTTATTTTATGAACTGGTGTTTGCTAAAAAAAAAAAAAAGTACTTCAAAGATAATATTTATCATGATCTAGAATTAATTAAGAAATGTTATTTATACTATTTTTTGGGAAATTCTTTGGTATACATATTATGTGGCGGTGTATCGGTACATTGTTGACATTGTTAACAAATGGCAAGTAATAAATGTAGATTTTGTTTCTTTTATTGATTTTCTATTTTAAACGCTACTTTTTAATATTTGCAAATGTAATCTTGGCATAAATATAATCATCAATAATGTTCCACAATAAATCAAAGCATCAATCAAATCTTTTAACCTATTTTTTTTTTCTTTTAACAAGATTCAAATAGTTATTTTGGTAGAAAAATATTGTAATTCATAAATTATTAAAATGTGAATCCTTAATTTTTTCACCGTTTGATTAAAATTTTCACCCTTATAGCACCAAAAATAAAATATTGTTCGCCCTTATGTATCCTTCAAATATTTTAATTCTTTTCTTCTTTTTTTGTACTCTTCAAATATTTTAATTTTTAAGTTAATAAAATGTGTATCCTTATGTATCCTTCAAATTTATTTTTTAAATATTATTAGTTTAAAAATTTATTTACCATTTAACCATAAATTTATTTTTTTGTACTTTTTTTTTAAAAATTTAATATGTGTATATATTTTATCATAATATTGTTAATTTTTAGTGATTCGTAATATTTTATAGAGTTAAATAAGTGTTTAATCTCTGCAAAAGTACTAAATTTAATTTCTCATCTTCTTAAGTTTTTTCATTCGTACTAAATTTTTATGCAGCAATTTTAGTCATGTTATTAAGTTGATGTGTATTTATGATTATTTTGCAAATATGTATAGAGCATTATTAGGGTTTGATCTAGAAATTTTGATTTCTTTAGTCACAATTGACATTATTACTTGAGATTTAACTAGGTTTTCTTATGAACTGGTTTCGTATTTAATCTAGCGAGTTCAGGCTTAACTGTTTGATTGTCGAAATTTGATTTCTTAAGTGTTTCTCATTTCAATTTGATCAAGTTGAACAGTTAGACCGGGGATATTTGATCTTCTTAATCCATTTGAATCTAGTTGGTTGTGAGTTAACAATAATTTCATAATAACTATATTGAACCATTAGACTGTTGAAATGCAGCTTCTTAAGTGTTTATTATTCCAATTAGGTCAAGTAGAGTAGAATAACCGAGATGAATTGATTCTCATAATCACAATTGAGAAAATTAGTTGATTCTCATAGTCGTAATTAATCTAATTAGTTGACGTTGAACTGTTAGATTGTCGACATTTAAACTGTAAAGTGTTTTCTATTTAATTTGGTCAATTTATTTCCTTAGTTCTTATCGGGAGAATTGGTAGAGACTTAGTAATTCGTTTCTGATAACTAGGTTTTTGAGTATGTGCGTTATTCCAATTAAGTTGTATTGAATTGTTTGAAAGAAAATTTGGTTTTCTTTGTCACAATCGGGAAAACTATTGTTTTGAGAAATCACGATCGGTAGAATTAGTTGAGACTTAATTGTCCTTTCATAGGAATTAAGATTCTTAATTAAAAAGTTCGGTTACCATTAGATTATCAGAAATAAGTTAATTGTTTGAGATAAGTATAAGCTAAAAAAAATAGAATTTGGTTCGTGAAGGATTATTCAGTAACTGTTAGTTCAATTAGTTGATATTTAATCATTATTTACTTGCATAAGTTATTTTTTATAAGTTCAAAAATAAGTTAATCCAAACATGCCCTTAAAAGATCATTGTGTAAAGATTAGAAATTTATTAAAAAAAAGGTAAAATATAAAAATTAACCCATGAGATTTATTCATTATTTACTTGCATAAGTTATTTTTTATAAGTTCAAAAATAAGTTAATTCAAACTTGCCCTTAAAAAATCATTTTGTAAATATTAAAAATTTATCTTTGATCTTTAATCTTTATCTTTAATATAATAAAACGAGAGTAACTATAGGCACCCTAAACCCTAACCCTAATATGAATGGTGATTTTGACACATGAAAAAAATATATTATATTGACGGTTATGATAATAACTTGAATACTATGTTGCCACATCAATTAATGAATGTGACACGTCATGTATTTAAAAACACAATACATGATGTGTGTATAAAATAATTTTACAACAATCCCTGATTTTGTTACCTACTAATCCATAATTGTGTTACCTACTAATTCCTAATTTTATGCTTTCATTTGATGATTGGATATACTCTATGAAATCTATTTTACTTATAGTCTTAAATTATGCGTCTTTTACGATAAATAGAAACCCTTTTATTTCTTTCTCCAAAGAGTGTATTTTTCACATTCCAAAGAGTGTATCTTTCATATTAATTATAGCCTTAAATTATGCATCTATTTTCACTTTTTCTCACATATTTACATTTTTTTATTTGATGCAGATTTGACTTTGGGGTTCTATAAAGGTATGAATTGCTATAGATATTTAGGTGTTTAAATTCTGATTATAGTTTGTAGTGTTTCATATTAATTATCTATTCTTTTTTAATTTGATTTTTATTTCAATAGGTATATGGATTCCATCTTTTATTTGTTGTTTGTAGGGTTTCATATTACTTTTGATTCTTCCATTTAAGAAAAAAAAATCGGGTTTTATTTTTCTTAAGTTTCATATATTTTCTATTAGATTCAGGTTTTGCTTTAGGGTTTTATAAAGGTATGTACTCCTATGAATATTTTTAGGTGTTTGAATTCTAATTTTTTGTTTGTTTGTTGTGTTATGTATCAATTTGGTTATTATTTCATGTTTTTTCTATTGTTGTTTTCATATTTTCAATTTAATTTCATGGTCAAAATTTAAGATTTATAAAAATTTTGAATATTTTTTTCCTTGAGGAATATAAAAGTTAACACGTTTCTTCTTATTTTAGAGGAAAAAAGATTGAATGTATCTAATATAATTTGTTGTGTTTTTTTCTTATTTATCAGTTTAATCTTAATATATTTTTGTCCATACATTTGTTGATTCATGAATTCGTTGATTGCAGACACTAAGCATGGTTGTTGAAACCAATATAGAATCCTCGATAATTTTGAAGTTAAATAGAATGTTTTATTGAATTTGTTGAACCCAAACATAAGGTAGAGAGTGTGAAACAACTTCTGTTTTATTCTTACTCAATTTTTTAGTTTTTAAACAAATTTATCTTTTTAAACCATTGATTGACCATAATGTTATTGATTTTATTTCACCTAATATTTTCACAAATTTATCTTTTTGTCGAGATGTTTTGTCAACAATTACGGGTTGAAGTTTGAAAAGTATATGTTGCATTATCAAGGGTTACACCAAGAAAAGAGTTAAAGGTAGTAATACCGCCGATGAAAGTGAAGATTTAAATTCAACTGAAAATGTGGTTTAAAAATATTTGTTCCATAATGTTCAGTAGTTAACGATGAATTATTATAACGATCACTTTATCTGTTTTTTATGTAATTTTATCATTATTTTTATGATTTTAATTGTTCATCATTGTTATATATGTATTACGGGTAGTAATCTAGTTAAAAGAAAAGGTAAAATATAAATATTTACCCATGAGAGAATTGAACCCATGACCTTTAGCAAAGCATACAACATACCAACAAGACCAGTGATCCTTTTGTTAATTGAAATTGTTTGTTATTATTTTATATTAATCTTTTGTTTTATATTGTTAATAAAAAAAATTGAGCGTAAATTGAATCTTCCCTAACCTAACTCCGCCGTCGCGCACAGTGAGTTGGAAAACACGATCTTTCAACTTGATTTTCTTCAAAAATACTACTCTTCTAAACAAAAATCAACAAGATCTTCAACTTTGATTTTCTTCAAAAATACTTCTCTTGTAAACAGAAATCAACAAGATCTTTCAACTTTGATTTTCTTCAAAAATACTACCTCTCTAAATTAAAATTGATAAAATCTTTCGATTTTGACGTTCTTAAAAAATATAACCCTTCTATATATAGTCATGTATCATTCTTGCAAATTCACACAACAAAATATGGTGTATTTTCTTCTATTCAAATCGCCACTAAAGGGAGGAAGGAAAAGGTTCCTTTACGTCAAAGATGGTTTCTCAAAAGAAAACAGAGCAGCTTTTGCAAGGAGTGCCATTTGTGAGTTTACTAGACAGGTATATGTTTGTTCTCTTAAAATGTGATTTTTGTTTTTGGTATATCAGTGATTTTTTGTATATTGTTGCGTTTAATTTGTTTGTTACATCGATCTAATTATAAATATTTAATGAACTTGTAGCCCATCAAAAGTGAAGAAGGATTTTGTTGATTAGGATCCTGATTTTGAAGAGAAGGTTTTTGAAGAGAAGGTAATTAATCTGTAACATATACTGACATTTATATGTATTCCATAAAATATTTTTCTATAGTTTTAAAATTTTGTCAATTTGAATAGGACCAATCACAAGAAAATATGGCTAAAGTGTTAAAGTCCATCGACGACTTTAAATAAAATGTGATGAGTTTATTGAGTCAACCAGCAGCATCTGATGTTAATCTTGCCAAGAATGTTGTGGACACTCTAGCTGAAAACTTAGTCACACCCTTAACTAAGGAGAGTCATCGACCTAAAACCAATCAAAGGGTTAAGAAAATTTATTCACCCTATAGCAAAAGCAAAGATGCCAAAAGATGTATTGATCTAACCAGCACTCCAACAGGTTGCTACATCAAATCCAGCAAGAAACTAGTTGGTCCATATATCCCCGATGTGAGTAATTTACCTTTGCGTTACTTATTTGATAGAACCATTATTCTTGATATGCATTATTAATTTTTTTTATTCTTCATGACATGTGACTGCAGTGGCTGTCCTCACTCTTTAAACCAAAGAAGACAATGAAATTAAACTTAGACCAATGTGATATGACATCTTACATATTTGATCATTCAATAGATGAGTTAGTCATACAATTCACATAGCATTAAATATGTTTTTTTTCTAAAAAAATTCAACACTATGAGTGACATTAATTGTACTTTTTATTTATTTATTCTGCAGCAAAGCTGTTGTGAGATACCCACGTGTACCATTCTGTAATGGAACAATGAAGCGTCTAAATTGTTTGAAGCCCACTCAAATGCTTATCGGAGATGTACTAATTTTATGTTTCTTTTTTCTTTTACATACATTTGTTATTTAAATAGTTTAACTTTTTTAATATGATATCTTCACATTATTTCATGTAATTGATATAGTTGCATGTATGATGACTAATAAAGCAAAAGAGGGAGTGATTAACAAAGGATTTTGGTTTATGCCAACTGTTTTTTCGGTACAATCTTCGCACAATTTTTAACTTCAATATTGACTGATAATAGTATTGTTCATATATATCAGATTGTCACTGATAATATTTTCTATTATAGCAATATGTGATGATATGGAATGCAACAATACCCTCCATGATAAAAAAAAATACAAAAATGATTTTATGGGAGACCTTTGTATTTTTTTTATCATGGAGGGTATTGTTGCATTCCATATTATCACATATTGCTATAATAGAAAATATTATCAGTGACAATCTGATATATATGAACAATACTAATATCAGTCAATACTGAAGTTAAAAATTGTGCGAAGATTGTACCGAGAAAACAGTTGGCATAAACCAAAATCCTTTGTTAATCACTCCCTCTTTTGCTTTATTAGTCATCATACATGCAATTAGATCAATTACCTGAAACAATATGAAGATATCATATTAAAAAAGTTAGGGTCATGCTAAACAGTGCACCCGGTGCACTAGTTAAACATACCCAAAAAGGAAATAAAAAGACAAAATTAATGTTAGAGAGATAACTTTTTGCATCTTTAACACATTAAATGCACAAGTTCCAAGAAAAGTTTCTATATTAATATGTTTAACCAATGCACCAGGTGCATTGTTTAGCATTTTCCAAAAAGTTAATCTATTTAAATAACAAATGTATGTAATAGAAAAAAGAAACATAAAATTAGTACATCTCCGATAAGCATTTGAGTGGGCTTCAAACAATTTAGACGCTTTATTGTTCCATCACAGAATGGTACACGTGGGTATCTCACAACAGCTTTGCTGCAGAATAAATAAATAAAAAGTACAATTAATGTCATTCATAGTGTTGAATTTTTTTAGAAAAAAAAAAACATATTTAATACTATGTGAATTGTATGACTAACTCATCTGTTGAATGACCAAATATGTAAGATGCCATATTACATTGGTCTAAGTTTAATTTCATTGTCTTCTTTGGTTTAAAGAGTGAGAACAGCCACTGCAGTCACATGTCATGAAGAATAAAAAAAATTAATAATGCATATCAAGAATAATGGTTCTATCAAATAAGTAAAGCAAAGATAAATTACTCACATCGGGGATATATGGACCAACTAATTTCTTGCTGGATTTGATGTAGCAGCCTGTTGGAGTGCTGGTTACATCAATACATCTTTTGGCATCTTTGCTTTTGCTATAGGGTGAATAAATTTTCTTAACCCTTTGATTGGTTTTACGTCGATGACTCTCCTTAGGGTCTGTTTGGTTCAACCGGGGGGAGGGGAGTGGAGGGATTTTAATGAAGGGGAGGGGAAGGGGAGGAGAGGTATTGTAATTAAATACATGTTTGGTTCAAAAGAGAGGAGGGGAGGGGAGGTGAGGAATTTTATAACTAATTTACAGTTTTATCCTTATAATTTTACAATAATTTTATAATAATATATATGACGGAAAAATGTTGTATTTTTTTTGTTTGTTTTGGTAAGGAGTAAAATGTTGTATATATATTATATGGGTCATGCTAAACAGTGCACCCGGTGCACTTGTTAAGCATGCTAAAAATGGAAATAAAAGACAAAAGTAATATAGATAAGACAACTTTTTATACTTTCAAAACATTGAATGCACAATTTTCAAGAAAAAATTTCCATAAAAACTTGCTTAACTAGTGCACTTGGTGCACTGTTTAGCATTTTCGATATTATATATAAACAACATAATGCATGTAACTAAATAAAATCAATGTATTATAAAAAAAAAATATTTTAAAAACAAAAAACCAACATAATTATCGATAAATAAAAACCAACCTAATAAAAAAGTAAAAAAAAAAGTACTCATATAATGAAAATAAAAGTAATTAGAAAAAAGAACAAGATTAGTATATTCATTATTACGACATTACATGTAGTATTAGGTTTTTTTATGTTAGCAAAAAAATAAAAAGGAGTAGCAATTGATTATAATTAAGTGAAATTGTAAGGATAGTTTTGGTATTTTAAAATAAATGTAAGGATAATTATGTCAATATAATTAAAATTGTAACAATTCATCTTCTCTCACCTCACCTCCCCTCCAAATCCCCCCAATTTGGGGGGAAGCAAAAATGGTCTTATATTCCCTCCCCTCCCCTCCTTAAAAAATGAACCAAACACAATTCACTAATAATATTCCCTCACCTCCCCTCTCCTCCCCTCCAAAAAACCCCAACCAAACAGACCCTTAGTCAAAGGTTTGACTAAGTTTTCAGCTAGAGTGTCCACAACATTCTTAGCAAGATAAACATTAGATGCTGCTGGTTGACTCAATAAACTCATCACATTTTGTTTAAAGTCGTCGATGGACTTTAACACTTTAGCCATATTTTCTTGTGATTGGTCCTATTCAAATTGACAAAATTTTAAAACTATAGACAAATATTTTATGAAATACATATAAATGTCAGTATATGTTACAGATTAATTACCTTCTCTTCAAAATCAGGATCCCAATCATCAAAATCCTTCTTCATTTTTGGTGGGCTACAAGTTCATTAAATATTTATAATTAGATCGATGTAACAAACAGATTAAACGCAACAATATACAAAAAATCACTGATATACAAAAAACAAACATCACATTTTAAGAGAACAAACATATACCTGTCTAGTAAACTCACAAATGGCACTCCTTGCAAAAGCTGCTATGTTTTCTTTTGAGAAACCATCTTTGACGTAAAGGAACCTTCTCCTTCCTCCATTTAGTGGCGATTTGAATAGAAGAAAATACACTGTATTTTGTTGTGTGAATTTGCAAGAATGATACATGATTATGTATAGAAAGGTTATATTTTTTAAGAACATCAAAATCGAAAGATTTTATCAATTTTAATTTAGAGAGGTAGTATTTTTGAAGAAAATCAAAGTAGAAAGATCTTGTTGATTTCTGTTTACAAGAGAAGTATTTTTGAAGAAAATCGAAGTTGAAGATCTTGTTGATTTTTTTTATTAACAATATAAAACAAAAAATTAATATAAAATAATAACAAACAATTTCAATTAACAAAAAGATCACTAGTCTTGTTGGTATGTTGTATGCTTTGCTAAAGGTCATGGGTTCAATTCTCTCGTGGGTTAATTATTATATTTTACCTTTTTTTTAATAAATTTTTAATATTTACAAAATGATTTTTTAAGGGCAAGTTTGAATTAATTTATTTTTGAACTTATAAAAAATAACTTATGCAAGTAAATAATGAATAAATCTCATGGGTTAATTTTTATATTGGCTTAATTGCACATTTGGTCTTTTATGTTTATTTTAGGTTTCAAGTTAGTCCCTTATATTTTAAAAGTTTCAAGTTGGTCCTTTATTTTTATTTTAGGTTTCAAGTTGGTCCTTCATGTTTTAAAAGTTTCAAGTTGGTCTCTTATGTTTATTCTAGGTTTCAAGTTGGTCCCTTATGTTTTTAAAAGTTTCAAGTTTATGGATTAAACTTGAAACTTTTAAAAACATAAGGGACCAACTTGAAACTTTTAAAAACTTGAGGGACCAACTTGAAACTTTTAAAACATGAAGGACAAACTTGAAATCTAAAATAAACATAAGGAACCAACTTGAAACTTTTAAAATATAAGGGACCAATTTGAAATCTAAAATAAATATAAAGGACCAAATGTGCAATTAAGCCTTTTATATTTTACCTTTTTTTTAATAAATTTCTAATCTTTACACAGTGATTTTTTAAGGGCATGTTTGGATTAACTTATTTTTGAACTTATTAAAAATAACTTATGCAAGTAAATAATGATAAAATATCAACTAATTGAACTATCAGTTACTGAATAATCCTTCACGAACCAAATTCTATTTTTTTTAGCTTATACTTATCTCAAACAATTAACTTATTTCTTATAATCTAATGGTAACTGAACTTTTTAATTAAGAATCTTAATTCCTATGAAAGGACAATTAAGTCTCAACTAATTCTACCGATTGTGATTTCTCAAAACAATAGTTTTCCCGATTGTGACAAAGGAAACCAAATTTTCTCTCAAACAATTCAATACCACTTAATTGGAATGATGCACATACTCAAAAACCTAGTTTTCAGAAACGAATTACTAAATCTCTACCAATTCTCTCGATAAGAACCAAGGAAATAAATTGACCAAATTAAATAGAAAACACTTTACAGTTTAAATGTCGACAATATAACAGTTCAACATCAACTAATTAGATTAATTACGACTATGAGAATCAACTAATTTTCTCAATTGTGACTATGAAAATCAATCCATCTCGGTTATTCTACTCTACTTGACCTAATTGGAATAATAAACACTTAAGAAGTTGAATTTCAACAGTCTAATGGTTCAATCTAGTTATTATGAAATTATTGTTAACTCACAACCGACTAGATTGAAATGGATTAAGAAGATCAAATATCCCCTGTCTAACTGTTCAACTTGACCAAATTGAAATGAGAAACACTTAAGAATTCAAATTTCGACAATCAAACAGTTAAGCCTGAATTCGCTAGATTAAATATGAAACCAGTTCATAAGAAAACCTAGTTAAATCTCAAGTAATAATGTCAATTGTGACAAAAGAAATCAAAATTTCTAGATCAAACCGTAATAACGCTCTATACATATTTGCAAAATAATCATAAATACACATCAACCTCATAACATGACTAAAATTGCTGCATAAAAATTTAGTACGAATGAAAAAACTTAAGAAGATGGGAAATTAAATTTATTACTTTTGCAGAGATAAAACACTTATTTAACTCTATAAAATATTACGAATCACTAAAAATTAACAATATTATGATAAAATATATACACATTAATTTTATCTTTTTAAATGTACAAAAAAATAAATTTATGGTTTAATGGTAATAAATTTTAAACTTTTTAAACTAATAATATTTAAAAATTAAATTTGAAGGATACATAAGGATACACATTTTATTAACTTAAAAATTAAAATATTTGAAGAGTACAAAAAAAAAAAAGAAGAAAAGAATTAAAATATTTGAAGGATACATAAGGGCGAACAATATTTTATTTTTGGTGCTATAACGGTGAATATTTTAATCAAACGGTAAAAAAATTAAGGATTCACATTTTAATAATTTATGAATTACAATATTTTTCTACCAAAAAAACGATTTGAATCTTGTTAAAAGAAAAAAAAAACTAGGTTAAAAGATTTGATTGATGCTTTGATTTATTGTGGAACATTATTGATGGTTATATTTATGCAAAGGATACATTTGCAAATATTAAAAAGTAACGTTTAAATAGAAAATCAATAAAAAACAAAATCTGCATTTATTACTTGTCATTTGTTAACCATGTCAACAATGTACCGATACACCGCCACATAATATGTGTACCAAGGAATTTCCCTTATTTTTAACCTAAACGGAACAAAAAAGTTGTCACAAATTAGTTATACAAATATTATTACTCAAACTAATTATCATCAACGAGAAAGAAAAAAATAGTTATAGAGTGTCAAAGTAAGGAAATTTTTTTTTTTTTAGTTAAACTTGTTTGACTATTTTGACGGGTGTCGTACGAGTGACATACAAGTGTCGAACAACCACACGTGTCGAACATCGCAACACGCTATCTACAAGAGGTGTCCGTGCTTCATAGCTTATATAGACACGATCATAAACTTGTTTGGAACAAGAAAAATGTTCAACTTACGTAATACTTCAAATCAGAGTTTTTTTTTTTTTGAACGGCTAAATTTTATTAAAAACACAATTCCTACACAAGAAGTATTAGGAATTGTAGAGAACATACAACAAAAGGTAAAGTGTTAAAACACTAATACCAAACAACAGAACACCAAAGCAGCACCCCAATCTACCCCTAAACATACACCAACTGATACTCCTTAAACCTACCGGAGAAGACCCCAACCCAACCCAAAGAGACACCACTAGACACTAACTTCCGAACTCGAATTAAAATTACTCGGCCCATCAGAATCTACGAAGCAGCGCCTTAAGTCGAAAGTAGGGGGACACCGGTAGAAAGAGAACCGACGATCAAAACCGATGCAGTAGAATTCGACTAGATACCAGATGCCTGCAAATCTCAACAGATTTGAACACCCCTCAGCGACTCAAAGAGTCCTGCAAATCTCAACAGATTTGAAAATGGTCAGGGACTCTAGTATCGTAGAGAAACCACGCACACGGCATTAACCATCTCAAACCTCGTCCGAACACCAACCACAGGTCCAAGTCACCTCCCTGCCAAAAACCACCATCCCTTCTCAACACCAATAGCAGTACCTCCTAACCCTCCCACCTCAGAACGTCCTAAAGGTACGATATAACAACAACTTCCGTCAACACGGATTGTCTACGTACTGCGCCCTTTCGAGCACGACAGGACAAAAATCCCCAAAGCCAAAACAAACCCAACAGCCCCAACACCTCTGAAATTTCTGGCACGCTGTATAAGATGTGGGATACAATGCTATAGCTTCTTAACCCTGAAACGTAATGCTGTATACAATGCTATAGCATCCTACTGCGTAAATCTCAAGATAAATAAAACAAATATCTGAAAGCAAGTAAAAGAACACGGGATATTTGTTAACCCAGTTCGGCGCTTAAACAAGCCCTAATCTGGGGGATACCAATCCAGGAAGATGTCCAATAAGCAATAGCCCTAGACTGATGACAACAACCCGCAAGTTATGCCCTTTCCATCTAGCAACTCCCCTATTGTCTATAACCTAGGGTCCTAGCCTAGATATGAGATATACCTGATCTCACTTCTTTACAACCTTACAAACAGCAAGGATTTCAAAACATAAATATGGAGTCACACTCCTAGAAACTAAACCACTCATACCTAAAGGCTTAGAGTGATGTACAAGAAACAACCATACTCCATGCTTAAAAGCTTTGGAGAAACTACAGAGTTACAATTCAAAAAACACAGTCCTACAAAAGCATCAAGATGATACTAGAGAGGCTCACAAATAAAGCACAAGGCTTACAAAGACACGAAACCCTAAAAGTCTACATTTTGATATATTGGTTTCGGTGAAGAAACTAGGTTTAGCTCATTCCTTTAAATACTCCAGCAAAGGTCCTTGATCAGAGTTAATCATGAGCTTGATTTGTTTGACTCAAGCCATTTGACCACATTAATTACAATAGATTCTTTCCATAAATATACTCCAAGGAGATTCTTCATAAAAGTAAGCTTGACCAGGATCTGAAGTATTAAATGATGATCCTCATAATAAGCCTGATTAAAAACGTGATTAAATGTGTCAGATATGATTCATGAGAGAGAAACACGATTTCCTTAAATAGAACACGCACGCGCACATAACCAAAAGCCGGATACGATGTTATGGCATCTTATCCCACATCCTGCAGCAAAGTTTATTTCACCAAAAATGCAGCCAATACAGAAGAATCAACAACCTCCGTCCACCCCACCAATACACATCACTTCCGGCCTCACCACTTTTGCACGAGAATCCACCATTCCACACCAAACCTCTTCCACCATGACCACACTTCACCGAAACCACGCCGACTACTTCGCTGCCGCCTCCACCAGACACCACGACAGCCCCTTAAAACTGATCCAAACACCAAACATACCGAAATCAGAGTTGACAAACTACTATTCTATCTCTATGATAGAATTTCTATCAATAAAAAGAGTTAATAAACTACTATATATGAACATATTGTGGACAAAATGAAATCACATCAACCCATTTTGCAAGATTTAAATTGGTTTCGAACATTCATATTCTTCAATAAAGTCTTAATTTTATTAGTCTAATTAATATCTGTATTTAATCGCTTACTAACAATGATTGATTTTACATAAATGATTTTCACTTGAATCTAGGATTTGTAGTTTTTGAGTTTCGATGTGATTTTTAAACCGAACTTTACCATTCAACTCACTTTTAAATAAATGTCCAAACAATTCAAAGATCTTAAATGAGACGACACAAATTTTTAGTTTAACCAAGATGCTCATTTAATCTTTGACTTATATTCAACTTTCACTTTTAACTAACATCAATTTTATAAAATTAATTCATTCAAAATCAATTTTTAATCGGAGAAAAATTTAAAATTTATTCAATTTAATTATTAATTTTTTTAACCCTTTGTTCCTAGGAAAATGAGCCGTTAATCAAGAGTTCATCTGCGAAGTAAGTAAAACCTGAGACAATTCATCTTAAAAGATTTTCCGCTAAAATCAATTTTTTTAAACAATGAGCAATTTAGTGATTTAGTTTTTTTATTACCGAGCTAGATTTTACTTCTTCTTGTCCGATTTTTGGTTGCCCACACATCCGGCTAAAGAAAAAAGTCTCAAGGGTTTGAGTGAGATTGTTGGGTATTTTTTTATGTGTATTTTTAAGTTAAAAGTCCATCAAAATCCATTACAGAGACAAATCTTTCAAAATCTATAGAATTTTGAATATCAATAGACATTTTAAAAATGGTACGAAATCTCAATTGAATACCAATAAATTTTGTTGTTCTGAAAAAAAAAATTTGAGTTTTAATTAAATACCACAAGATTTAATAGATTTTTATAAAAGTCCTGATTGAATACAAAAAAAACTTTTTTATCATCAAAAATCTTTTAAAATTATTTGAAATCTCAATCCAATACAGTACACCCCTTTAATCAAATTTTTTTAAAATCTCACAAAATCAATATAATCTTACAAAATCTTTTAAAATCTTCCAATATTTTTTTGTCAAAATAGTCTTTTAGAATTTCAATCCAATCCACCCCCTAAAAAAACTCAATAAATTATTTTATTATTTTGTCAAAAAAAGAAAGAAATTATTTTACTATAGTCTTCAAGATTTATTTTATTTATATACGAAACTCAAGAAATTATTTTACTATAGTCTCTCTACACACACCTCTCTCTCTCTCTCTCTCTCTCTCTCTCTCTCTCTCTCTCTCTCTCTCTCTCTCTCTCTCTCTCTCTCTCTCTCTCTCTCTCTCTCTCTCTATATATATATATATATATATATATATTCATGTGACTGCAACAAGAAACTTTATGCTCTTCATGGTACTAAATATGAAGAAGCTAAAGCTTGAACTGTTCACACTCCCCAATAGACTCTCTTGATGCTCTTCATGACCTTTGAAATACCCTTAGCTTTCAAAGCATGTTTTGGTTCAAAAACTATTGCTATTGGTTTTCTCACCAACGCAATGCCACCTTTAGAAGAACAAAACCACCAAAACAATGGACCCTTTAGGCTACCATTAAAGAAAGTTTCAACCTTGAGCTTCAACAATAGCTTTGAAGGTGTATCAAAGCTTTACAAGGTAGCAAACCATGCTTACATTTCAGGGAAGAAATTATGGGAAGAAGTTGAAAGTGGTAAAGTTAAAAGCTTTTTAAGTTCTAAGGTTGAAAATGGTTCAGATTCTTGTTTGAATTCATTTTCAGTTTCTGGAATTGAATTTAAGGAAAAGTTGAAAGGGGTTATGGTTTTGCCTTGTGGGTTGACACTTTGGTCTCATGTTACTGTTGTTGGGACACCACGTTGGGCTCATGGTGAGAATGATTCACAGTTTATGATTGAGTTGCAAGGTTTGAAAAGTGATGATAATGAGGAACCACCTAGGATATTACATTTTAATCCTAGGCTTAAAGGGGATTGGAGTGGGAAGCCTGTTATTGAACAAAATACTTGTTATAAGTCGAATTGGGGGACTGCTCTTAGGTGTGAAGGATGGAAGTCTAGAGCTGATGAGGAAACTGGTAAAGTAAAAATGTATCATGATTACTTGTTTGTGTTTGTATTTTTTTATTGAATTTAGGATAAAGGGTTTCTTTGGATATTGTTTGCATTGATTTTGTGTTGTTTGATTAATGCGGGTAGGGTGTTTATTTTGGACTTTGTAGTTTTTAATTGTAATCTGAGAAGCACTGACACGACATTGACACATTAGAATGTAACCATGTCTTTAATATTGAGATGTTTTAGGCACCAGACACGCCTTTAATATGTAGTACTGTTATTGATATGATTTTTTTCACTGCCTTTTTTTGAATGAGTACAAGGAGAACTAATTTCTTTTCTGATTCTTGTGATGTTATGAAGTTGATGGACATGTGAAATGTGAGAAATGGATTCATGATGATGCTAATCGATCGGAAGAGTGGAAGGCGACATGGTGGTTGAACAGACTGATGGGGCAAAAAATGGTTATGCCCGTAGACTGGCCATATCCTTTTGTTGAGGGAAAGTTATTTGTTCTCACCATAAGTGCTGGCTTGGAAGGTTACCATATTACTGTTAGTGGGAGGCACGTGACGTCCTTTCCGTATCGCACAGTGAGTACCCTAATTATATATGACAGAAATGATTTTTTGACATCAAAATTTTGATATCAAATACATCATCCTTTAGATTTTTGTCTGCCTGTTGTATGAATACATGTATGTCTTTAAGTGTTAAAGTTATATTCACATTTTGCAGGGCTTTGCTCTTGAGGATGCTGTTGGACTAGCCATAAACGGGGACGTCGATGTGCACTCTATATATGTTGCTTCATTACCTACATCACATCCTAGATATGCTCGGCAGATGCATCTTGAATTACTTCCTCAGTGGAAGGCTCCACCTATTCTCGGTGTGAATGTAGAGCTTTTCATTGGTATCATTTCCGCTGGAAACCATTTTGTCGAACGTATGGCAGTGAGGAAATCTTGGATGCAACATAAGCTAATCAAATCCTCACATGTTGTCGCTCGGTTTTTCGTAGCATTGGTAAGAATAGCTGCATCTTATTATCTACCCCAAATAATGATAAAAAATTTGATCTTACTATTTTTCCGTTTCTCATATGATAGCATGGAAAGAAAGATATAAATATGGAAATAAAAAAAGAAGCTGAGTACTTTGGTGATATTATTATAGTTCCATACATGGATCATTATCACCTTGTTGTTTTGAAGACCATAGCTATATGTGAATATGGGGTAAGTGACCAGAGAGGGAAAAATTTGCTTATTTGTATTTTGTATACACTGTTAAGTTGCTATATTATTGGTTTTTGATGAACACAGTCCTTTGCAGATTGGCACGGTGGCTGCTAAGTATATCATGAAGTGTGACGATGACACATTTGTTAGAGTGGATTCTGTCATAAGCGAAGCAAGACAAGTTCGAAATGGTAAAAGTCTTTATATGGGAAATATGATTTACCACCCCAAGCCTCTTCACAACGGGAAATGGGCCGTAACTTACGAGGTATGTTATAAGCATTTAATTAAGTTGTTTATCCAAACAAAGCCTATATGCAGTTGGCTTTTGATACAGATTCTGTAGAATCTCAGTTTGAAATAGTTGCTTTTATTAGTCCTTTCATGTTGCATATCTGTTTTTTTGGCTTCAATATCTGAATGAGGTGAAGTTCCACCGGATTTTGGAAATTCTATGCAATGATATTTATGACATTTACCATGTGTAACTTTCAGGAATGGGCAGAGGATGTGTATCCTATCTATGCTTTTGGTCCGGGTTACATTGTCTCATCTGACATTGCTCGTTTCATTGTATCTGAATTTGAACAACAAAAATTAAAAGTACGTATGTAAATTATTTTCTTTTCCAGACTCTCATTTAGATTCTGTTGCAGTTTTTTAGTTTTAAAAAAGCATTGTTCGAGTTTTTATTGGCCAAATGCATACAAGGGTCCTATAAGTTTAACGTTTGTAACTTACTAGTATTCATATCCGTGCACCGCACGGGGCGTCACTGGAAAAATTCATTTAAATTAAATTATATGATTTAGTTTTTTTTTTTTTTGACACAATGATTTAGTTATATAAGCATATCGTAATTAACATTTATTATAAGATAAATTATCGTTACATATAAAATATTAAAATATAATTCGGATGAATTTTAAAGACACGCAGCTAAATTTAAAACACAACATTAATCACAATGATATTGCTTATTAAATATTGCTTATAATGTTTATCGTTTAGCCCCCCTATTTTTAGGAGCCTTAGTTATCAAAAGTACATAAATCACAATGATATTGCGTAACATAGTTAAAAGGCAAAGTAGAAAATAAAAAACCAAAATAAATTTTATTGAAGATTGATTCACAAAATCAATGTATAGTAAAAAGTAAATTGTGTCCGAATAAGGATAGTGTGCAATTCCAAAAGTAAATTCATAGAAAATGTAAAACAGAAAATTAATTGAAAACAAAATGAGAATTAACATTGCTTTCTTCGTTATCATTACTTTCTTCCAAAATAGAAAATGTAATGTCATGTCATGATATTGTTGTTTACTGCCAAGTATAAAATATAAGTACAAAAAACTCTAGTATATTAAATTACATTACATAAGTGAGTATTGGTGCATATTAAATTACATTACATAATTGTAGCTAAAAAATATAAGTACTAATAAACAATACATTAAGTCACTATTGCAATAGCAATTCTTGCATAGGTTAGAAATGAGGTAAACTCCATCTACAATAATAGGAGAGAAGATCAAAGCAAATTTTTTTTCTTTCAAATAATTGGTCTATGTTGATAGAAGGAACCCCTTAACATTGATAATTGATAGGAATCTCAATTTTGATAATTAAAAAATGATGTGGAAAGAGTGGTGAGAGCATATTTAGTTTCTTTTCAATAAAGTGATATATATATATATATATATATATATATATATTAGCAAAGGTTAATTTTAAATTATCAACTTATGTGTCCATGTTAAACCAATTTTGTATTGCTCTATAATAATAACACATCCACAAATATTACATAAACTTGTAACATCAAATTCAATTATCAAATCTCAACTTATGACATATTTTAACTTATAGATACTAACATGAAGAAACCAAGACAGTCAAGTGCATGGATACTTTATAGAACAATACATTTACCAAATGTAGTAATATGCATATAAAATTTAAAGGAAGTCCATAAAAAATAAGTATAAAATAACATGAGAAGGAGCAATAAAGGGTCAATATCACAATTAAACAATATCAACTTTATAGCGAGTCCCTTGACATAAGAGTATTAAAGAAACTCTTGTTAACAATGAGTCCCCAGTTATAACAACAATGAGCAACTCATTAACAATAAAGAAACTTTTGTATTCATAACTTCTCTGTCCTTATTGAAGATACTATGAAAACTAATATCCCAAGGCTTTATTTATCTTCTATGGTAGGTTCATGAGAAATGTCATTCATCAAACCATGTTAGATAACAACAAAAGTTAGATTTGAAATTTGAAATTAAGCAAAAATTCAATTGATTTCAATAATAATTATAGATATAGTCATAAAGAAAATAAACAAAAATAAAATACCTCGTAAGCAAGTGTTATGCTCTTTGTCATGTATAATAACTCCTGCAAATAACCTCTTTATCTTCTTCTCCAGCCTGTTACCAAAAGAACCATTGAAAATTTAATAACCACCATCCATTATTTTACCAAACCAAAACCATCCATTGTTTTTGAACCCTAATAATTTCAAATTTAAAATCAAAGATCACCAGAAAACCAACCGAAACTAAGAAGGTGCAACTTAACATATACTCTATATATCTAAGGGCATAGGCAAACATTAGAACCAAACCCCAAATTTTGAATTGTGATAAACCGTGTCGCATCTATCTGCATAGCAAAACATTGCTACCAAATCCAAATTTTAACAGTGTGATAAATCAGATGCATGAACAAACATCCCTCTAAAAGTTCCTTACAGTGGCAGCTGTTGGAAAACAATCACATAAAGGAACACATCATCGGCCTAGGTATAGATTGTGCTCCATCAACATATATAGTTACTCCTGTCATGTAACATGATCCATCACTGATTAGATAGATGACTGTAGAAGCAAGATCATTCTTATCATCAAGCCATCTCTAAAGTGGTGCTGCTTCCTTCACCAATTTCTCTGACCTTTCCCTTCCCACTGATAATGGGAATTCATCTTCTAGGTGAAGGCCTCTTGCAATAGCATTAACTCTGATCTTGTACTTTCCTATCTCTATGGATAAAAGTAGATGTTTGAATATAAGATAGCATTAAAGACGGGCTTATGGAAAATTAATAAGAATATCTCAAATAACACATGCACTGCATCTTTTGTGCATACCACCTCAGCCAAATCAAAATTGTGCTATAAAAAAAGTAATACTTGATAATATCTCTTGCCACTATATAAAAAACAGCACGTAACAACCATATGAGTAATATTGATATGATCTAATTTGAAGAAAATTCAGAACATTGAAAAGCCAAAAGGCATTTAACAAAGAAATATGAATGAGAAGTTACTTAGGATAGAATAATTGTATAGTCTAACATAAAGTAGAATATACAAAGTAAAAGAACATTCTAATCAATCAGGCAAAACATTCAATTAACCCTTTATAACTTTGATGCACCTTATAAATCATGTAGAAAACTTAATAGCTAGAAAAATTTTGGTAAGTATTGTGACCTTTACCTTTCCAAAGTTTCTGGACAAATACATGACAATTTGACAGTTATGAATGATCTGCAAGATCAGCATCTGGCAACTTCATAGCTCTCTTTGTCCCATGTTTTTAAAATGACAATTAACTTTCTTACACATCATATCTCTGCCCGTAAATACTTTGCCTTCCATTCATTGAGCATGATTTTCTTTGGCAAACTATAAGCTTTATATTCTTTCTAAACTGGATAGCATATGCAAAACAATATATCAAACTAAATAACTCTTTTTTTAGAAAAAATTGCTATAAGGGAAGCAAGAAGTACTCACTTGAACCATTCTTATGCAACAAACCAAATTTCACAAAGTGGGTAAAGTTTGCACAACTGGCAGAATAAGGCATGTTTGGAATGGATATTTGTTATGGAGGGACTTTGATAGATGCGTAAGCAAGTACCACATCACTTTAGGCCTCTTTACTCGTTATTCTTTATTAACCAATCTTTAAAATCTTCCATTCGCATTATTATCTGCATAAAGAAGACCACAAGCGGATATCATTCAACTCACTTAAATAAATTATAGGAGTCTTGTCGAGGTCATAGGATTGGAAGGCACTCTAATAGTAAGAAGTAAACCTGTTATCCCAGCCATCCCATCACAAAAACACTATCCACAAAACAACACAAACAGTTGAAGACAAAAATGAAATCTAGAAATGAACATGTACATTCAAGAAGTTGTTGAAATAAAATAAATAGCTATAGCTATGAAAATATACCTTTAAACCCCATTTCTCTAAGCATGTTCATTTTCTTAACTCCAACCAATTTAAACTAAACATGTTCTCCGTTATTGTCAAAGATTTTAAATTCAAAATTCAAAGTGAACATGTTGTCTGCATCTTCTACAAAAATAAAATACAAATAAACAATTATAGAAATCAATGCAAAAAGATTTTTCATGCTCTTGAATATTTAGTATACTTCGTTCATGTTAGAGCATGTGGAGGACCATTACCTCTTTAAGTGATTTTTTAAGTAAAATAGGTCACAACCAATTGATAGGATATTTTATATTAGTTGCTAATTTGAAATCAAATTAAAAAGAGGTTTCTATCAATATGGGTAACTTGAGAAATATTAGGAACTCAAATTTTCCAACAATCCAAACTTACCTACCAAAACAAACATAAATGATATATATAAAATACTGCAATACAATTCTTATAAGAGTAAAAGAAATTGTCTAGTCATGGAGATTGATAGCCTTCACAGAAAACCATATAAAAACCACCACAAACCAAAACAGCATACACAATACAATTCTTTCAAATCACATTTTAATCTATATATGTTTTGGCGCATATTTAGTTTATAGGAATCTCATTTCTGCATAATTTAAAGTAAAGAGACTAATATCTATGATCTTGGATGCAAAATAAACAAATAAAAACAGCCCATTTCTACATACTTGAAGAACAATAAAGACCCATTTGGATTCACATTATGAAAAGAACAATTTCATGATCTCAGAAGCAAAATAAACAAAAACAAAAACACCCCATTTCCATATAATTGAAGAACAATAAAGACCCATTTGAATTCACATTGTAAAAAGACTATCTTTATGATCTCAGAAGCAACACACACAAAAACATAAACACACCATTTCCACATAATTGAAGAACAATAAAGACCCATTTAAATTCACATTATAAGAAGACTAACCTTATGATCATAGAAGCAAAAACACCCCATTTCCACATACTTGAAGAACAATAAAGAAAAACCCATTATGATTCAGATACTAAAAAGACTAACTTTATGATCACAGAAACAAAGACAACCCATTTTTACATACTTGAAGAACAATAAAGAAAGACTCATTATGATTCAGATACTAAAAAGACTAACTTTATGATCTCTTAAGCAAAGCACACAAAAATCAAAAGATTAAACAAAAACATAATAGATTTGGAATCTGATAATGAATTGAAAATAAATCCGGAATCCAAAAACGAAAATGGATCTGAAGTGCGTACCTTCGCCGCAGTCCTGTGCTCTGCTTCATCGATCTTTGTCGCCGTTGAGTTTGTGAACCTGAACAAACAATAACATTAAAAAAATAATCAGAATATGAAATGAAGGTAGTTAAAACCTTTCTACTTGTGAAAAGTTGAAGAAACATATGAGAAAGAAGAATATCAGAGAGAGAGTATGAAAATAGAGATGTAGAAATAGGGGAGATAGAGAGAATCTGAATGAAGAGGGAAACCATATGTACACTGCAAACACATGTACACTGCATATCTAAATTGATTAAAAAACTGATCATATCCACACTGCAAAGCTTTTACCTTCTTTGTCAATTGTCCCAAATCCACAAAGGTTTGCTGCTACACAAAAAGAAAAATTGAAAACAATGCAAAATATCAGTAAAATAATCAGAAACAAACATGTGAAATTGAAATATGAATAAACACGCACATTTAAATGCAGGAATGAGGTTATATTTTGAAAGAGATGAGAGAAGCAGAAATGTAGTTACAACACTTGAGTCATCACTAATAGTAGTTCTTATACAAATTACTACACTTGATGAGAATAGATCAAATCAAGTCAGTTATATAAAATGTCATATATGTAGTCAAGAATTTTTCAATCTCTCATACCAAGAACAACATAAATAAGCAACAATATTTAAATTTAAATAAATAAAAAAACTATATCCACAAAACAACACAAACAATTGAAGAGAAAAATGATATCTAGAAATGAACATGTACATTCAAGAAATTGAAGAAATATAGTAAATAGCTATAGCTATGAAAATATACCTTTAAATCTCATTTCTCTTCACAGCAACAATGAAACCTAGAGGAGAACCTCAAAGTAAGAAAATATGAGAGATAACTGCAAAAATTAGAAATAAAAATTGAAATCGAAAGAGAAATTTTTTTTTATCAAGCACTACAAAGCAAAAAGACTAAATAAATTACGGATATATATGTATATATATACCTGGATCGACATAGCTTTTTTGTTTGTTTCAAGTTGGCTTCCTGCAAATACCAACAAAAAAAGTTCAAATCAACATTTACACCACCGGATCTAACACCACCAGCCAAAATTAATCACAAAAAAAAAAATCTAATACGAATTTGTTAATGAAATCAAAAGCATGAAACCCTAATTTCAAAATTTCATTTCATTTTAGAAATTGTCGGCGAGAGAGAAATAGATTACCTTTGCCAACGTTCTTCTGCTTCTCGAGGTTTCTCTCAGGAGACCCTCGAAACCCTAGACAAAAAATTAAACATTCCAAATAAAAATCATATATTGAAATAAATGAGAAAGAAAGTGATGGCAGCCAAGATGGTGGTGAAGATATATCGGAGAGGACGAGAGCTGGAGAGGGAAGAACTAAAATCCATGAGAAAGAAAGTGAGTTTTGATATTGAAGAGAGAGAGAGAGAATTTGAAATTTGAAATTGATTGATTCCAACCAAAATCATGTGTGCAGAATTACATAGAAACAAAGAATATGAAATTTCATCAAAATGGGTGTTTTTGAAAGTTGGGAAGAAAGGGACAGAAGTGATACCATGCAAGTTGGGGAGAGGTTTGATTTTCAAATTCAACATCACGTGACATTTTGTTTTTGTTTATTCTATTTGCTTGTATTAAGCTGGGGCGGGTTGTAATGGGCTTAATGAATTTGGCCCAAGTTTGCATCAGAGGAGAAGAAAAGAAGAATTTCAAAAGATTTCCCAATTGAAGTAAAGTTTTTGGCTTCTTGTCCACCTAGGATTTTGCTCTAGGTGCATGTGAGCTTGACACATGTCTTTTTTTGCCTTCAAGCTGTTTTGGTTTTGTGTAGTTTAAGGATTACAGTGTTATCCTTTTAAGTATCAAATTGCTCCTTTAAATTTATAATATATTACATTGGTCCTATAAGTTTGAAATAGTTTGTAATAGATTACAAACTTCGAGGACCAATTCAGTATTTAAAAATCTTAAACGATCAATTTTTTAATCATAAACAAACTAGCCCTTAGTCTGTCAATCTCTATTCTCTACCAGTCAACGTTGTATGGTACATTACATGGAGGCATATGAATATGTTAGTAAACCACTTTGATGTGATGCAGTTATTTAAAATGGAAGATGTGAGCATGGGAATGTGGGTAGAGCAATTCAACAGCTCAAGAGAAGTGGAGTATGTACACAGCTTTAAATTTTGCAAATTCGGGTGCATCGAAGATTACTATACCGCGCATTACCAATCTCCGGGACAAATGGAATGCATGTGGGAGAAATTGCAACATCAAAGTAAACCACTTTGTTGCAACATGAGATGACAAATATAGAAGAAGCACAGCTAGGAAAAGTTAAAAGGATTGAATAGAATAGATAGCCTAGGCATGTTATAGAAGAGGGTTTGTAAATTTGTATTTAAGATTGTAGAGTAAACTGGGGTAAAATTGAAATTAAAAAAAAAAATTCGATTTCATTTTTATATGATCTTTGATGCATTTTAATTTAAGTTGCTTTTGGATGAAGAGGCAAGTCGATTTGAGTCATTGAACGAACCTTCTTTCATCTTGTGGGGGCGTATAGGAGTGCTAGCTTAGTTTAATCTCATTCCAATTTGAGCTATCCAACCTTCCTCCATCTTGTGGGGGGATTATAGGAGTGGTAGCTTAATTTAATCTTATTCCTTGTATATTGGATAACTATCTTATTAGTTTGTTAGACTTGTATGCTGATTTTAAATCATATAGCCAAAGGTTGTTACATAAGCTATGGTATCTACTGTGTATATAAATTCACCATTTGTGTATCAAATACTCGAGCAATAAAATATATATTTTTCTCATCCTTATACTTGAATCAAGCAAAGAAAAAACTACGCCAAAAACACACAACATCCGCTTTTGACATTTAAGCAGGGTAACAATATGGAGGAGTGTTTCAACTATGATCGGAAAATTGTTTATTCAACCTCTGTATCATAAACTTTCACTCAGACTTCATAGAAGTGCTTTATATAGTCGATATCATCTTTACATAGTCATATATTGAAACAAGAAAAATGTTCAACTTATAATGCAAAACTTCAAATCAAACTTGACAGACTATTCTGAAGATATTGTCAACAGAATCAAATCATATGTGATTAATACAAAGTAAACTAGCAGAAATCCTTCCCAGCAGAAGCTCAAGTCCCGTCTAGCATCAATCCGGCTGCACATTCGCACTCATCTTAGATATCAATCTGTCTCCACATTCACACCCATCTTAGATGTTAGCCAAAGGGAGGGGGAAATGCCAAATATGTATACATTGATTTGATGCTACATATTGCAAAAACTAGTTGGTTGTATTAATATCACATTCATTACATGGATAATGCCGGCAATTCATATTTTTCTTTGACAGAATTAAGTGGTGGGTCAGCACTTTCCTACACTCTTCGTGCTGCATTGCTTACACAATCGTCTTCGATATTTAATTTGAAATTAAGAGATATAACAGAGGCATTTGTCAAATCTTTGCCAATGGATTTCTGGCCAAAAACCCTTTTCGCAAGTTTAAAATGGGATGTAGATGGCAAATTAAGAGAATTTTCATCCAATAACGAGAAAAAAATAACAGTCTATGATACTTCAGCAAACAAACAGCTCACCTCATTGAGAGCCAGGTTCATCCTTGTCGTTTGTCTGTGGAGTGTACTGGCTGGTTGACGATGGTGAGTAACCAGGTTGACTTGGCGAGTACCCCGTACTGGGACTGCAAATAGAAAATTAACAAAAACAGAACACGCTCAGTTATATGCCTTCCATACCATTTAGAATTTTAAGAATTGTCTATGAATAAGCATACCTAAATTGCGGCGAACTTGGGCTGTAATCCGGGCTCGTACCAGAATTATATGGGCTACAAAAATGTATAAATATGAATAAGTAACAGACAAAAATTATGTTTGTCAAAAAAAAAACAAACAAAAATTATATTCTGTCAAGTTTTAATAACAAATAAAAAAAGAAGAAAAATTCTTAATTCTAATACTGGTATTAGCATAGACGCTAGATAAATTGTCCAAAGGCTTGACAGGATAATAGATGGAAGTTCACTTACCTGCTGGGACTGTATGTTGGACTCGATGGAGAATACGATGGAGATGTCGGTGAGTATGATGGAGATGTTGGGCTGGAAAACAAAAAAAATTAGGCATTTACTTGGTGTAAAGAATTACCACAAAAAAAATGCAATTGATATAAAGATACGCCAGACTATATTCAGACTCAGCTACTCAACAACCTAATTATTGAACAACATGGAAAATCCAAAGGAAAGTAGCTTTTATAATTGCATAATGTAGTGGTTCCTCTTCAAACCAAAGTAGTAGTAGACTGAAAAATGAAGTAAACAAGTTCCACGTTTCTGGAAAATCTTGTAAGCATTTATAGGTTCCATTCATAATATCACATTGGTGCTAAAAAAATACTATAAAGTATAAATATCCCAGAGAATGACTCACCTATAGCTTGGAGAGGTAGGACTATATGGACTTGATGGAGACAATCTCGGACTGCTTGGAGAATATGCCAATGAAGGACTATACTTTGCAGACTGTGGGTTGTAACTTGGGGAAGTAGGACTATAGGATGGTGAAGTGGGGCTGTATGATGGAGATGTGGGGCTGTACCCAGGAGAGGTGGGGCTGTAAGCAGGTGATGTAGGACTATATGACGGAGATGTGGGGCTGTAGGAAGGTGAAGTGGGGCTATAGGAAGGAGAAGTTGGACTGTATGATGGAGAAGTTGGACTGTATGCTGGAGAAGTGGGGCTGTATGCCGGTGAAGTGGGGCTGTATGCAGGTGAAGTTGGGCTGTAGCTGGGAGATGTAGGGCTGTAGCTGGGAGAAGTTGGGCTATAGCTGGGTGAGGTGGGGCTGTAGCTGGGTGATGTGGGAGAGTAGGAAGGACTTGTAGGTGAATAAGCAGGGCTTGTAGGACTATATCCTGGAGAGCTAGGACTGTATGTTGGAGAGGTAGGACTGTACCCAGGTGATGTGGGGCTGTACCCAGGAGATGTGGGGCTGTACCCAGGCGAAGTGGGGCTGTATCCAGGTGATGATGGACTATAGCCTGGTGATGATGGACTGTAACCAGGAGATGAAGTAGGAGAAAATGCCATACCACCAACATATGGTGAAAACTGTGCATCATTAGTAGGAGACAGCCGGAGATTTGGGCTCAACAGATAACTTGGAGACATCAAGCCTTCATGATATGGAGTAGCAGATATTGGGGAACGACCGGGTGTCATGCCAAAATCAAGACCTTCCATATAGCTGGGTAGCTGGAGCTCAATGGCATTCTTTAGCATCTCATCATTAAGTAACAGGGCACATTCACCAGTGCCAATGGGGGCTAGTTGACCTAGCATAATATTTTCGGTTACACCCCTCAAGTAATCTGTCTCAGCATATACTGCAGCATCAAGGAGAATATCAACAGTCTCTTCAAATGAGCACCTCATCATTGGGCCAGTTTCATTCCTGTTGATACCATGGCGTGTAATTGCCATCAAATGTCCACGATAAGTCATGGTATCACAAAGAATAGCCAGGTGCCTGTAATTGACATAAGACCCATCAAATGAAATGACAACACGCAATTCATCCAGCAGAGACCGCCGGACTGCCTCGATACCAAGAACTTCAATAACTTCAATCAAGTGATTGCTTGTGGTCCTTCTTGCATCAACATCTTCATGGCACATTACAGCTAAAAGGTTGACACCTTCGGTATCAAGCATCCATTCCTCATGAGGCTTAAAACCTTCATTCTCATCAAACTTCTGAATTTTCGTATTTTTTATGAAAACTTTGTTGATATCTGGAATACCTCGTAAGGTCATCTCAGTCAGCATGTTGCTTTCTATTTTCTTTAAGAATACATCATCTTCAGCAGATTCATCCTGAATGTCTCCCTTAGGCGCTTCATCATTCATAATGCGGATTCGAAGTATAAGTTTTTCAGCATTGTCATCATTAAATATGCATGTCAAATCATCATCAAATTCAAGGTTGATCTTCTCGGCAATGTCAGCCATACTCAACTTCTTATCCACCATCATTTCACGATTCAGTTCTATGCGAAGCAACCAAGGTGAGATTTTTTCAAGAGCAACTTCTTCATCAGGCATTTCATAGTAAGACTTGACAAAATCAACATCCTCTTCTATTATAGTACCCATTGGGTCCGGATCATACCACACCTCTGTGGCTTGAGTCACACTCCGGAGAGTGGTATATTCTAAAGCACACTGCACACTCTTGGCTCTCTCTTTAGTCTTACAAACCTCAGGCTTCAGATACACAGACAGAGAAGGTGTCTTGATTCTCTTGGCAACATTAATAATTTCCCTTAACCTAGGAACACCAAGTGTAACATTCTTAGCACTGACACCAGCATAATGGAAAGTGTTGAGAGTCATCTGAGTAGCAGGTTCACCAATTGATTGCGCTGCCACACAACCAATCATTTCTCCAGAGGCCACAAGTGATTGCAAGAACCTTGATTCTATTTCTCCCACTACCCATTCAAATGCCTCACGAGAAAGCCTGTACTCCTCCAAGACTCTTTTACTGGCAAAAGTGCTACGAAGCAGAATATTGAACAGGAGAGTTGCATTTTTCTGAGCTTCTTGACTTAAAAGGTCTTCCCCAGGAACTACTCTAAGTCGCTCCTGGAGCTTATCAATAGCTTCCACAATTTCCATTGGATGCATATCAGAAGGTCTTCTGAAGTCAACCTTAAAGGTCTTCTGTGCATTCCAGATAAGCCTCTTAAGGTTGACAGGTAGTGGCAGAGAACTGTCACCAGTAACGGCTATCTCAGTTGCAAGTTGAAACCTATCGGCATCAAGCTTTTGAACTTCCGCCTCAAACACATTCCGGAACTCTCTAATTGTTTTCAAGTCTTCTACAGGCTCTTCAAGCATGTAAGTAGGCTTCCAGTTTTCATCATCAAATTCATACCTAAAAGCCCTATCAAAATCTGTTTTTTTCATTTTCAGTGAATCCAGTTTCTGTGTTTCTATCCAAACAGCATCCATACCATCTTCGCCATAGAGAAATTGTATAACATCTCCCAAAGAATTCCTAACTGTGCCGTCATATTTAACCATGATGTCCTCCATAGCCTTTACAAGCCGCCTCTGAATGTACCCAGTTTCTGAGGTCTTAACTGCAGTATCAATAAGACCTTCCCTACCACCCATGGCATGGAAAAAAAACTCTTGAGGGGTCAGTCCACGGAGATATGAGTTCTCCACAAACCCACGACTCTCAGGCCCATAATCATCTTTTGTAAAGTGGGGCAATGTCCGGTCTATGAACCCAAATGGAATTCGTTTACCCTCCACATTCTGTTGGCCCACACAAGCAGTCATCTGAGATATGTTAATGAAACTTCCCTTTGAACCAGCTGTGACCATGGCTTTCAGATTATTGCTCTCAGATAAACTTTTTTGGGCACTATTTCCGGCATCATCACGAGCTCTATTCAGAGTCTAAAAAAATCAAATATCATAGAACATCAGATTCATCCAAAAGTTTTCAATAGCAGTGACATCTGTTTCAAAAATAATAAATAGAACAGTGACAAGAAATCTCATGTAAGTACCTGATTAACTCTATTTTCAAATGAATCCATCATAGTCCGACCAGGTTCAGCCTCCAATTTCTTTTCCTGAGCTTCCCGGATGAGTTGTTTCACTTTATCCTTAGCTTGTGAAATAGTCTGATTAATAGTCTCCATGGTTGAGGCATCAGCAATAGTATCACCAATTCCAATGCTAAAAGCATTCTGTAAAAGCCAGTAGTTTACAAGCCACTGAGTATGGCCAAGAAATTTGCGAGCTGCATCAGGGCCAACCTCTTCCCTGTATTCAAGTACACATTCAGTAGGAAGAACAAAGGAGCTGATAACAAAAGTTGTCACATCCACTCAAATTTACATTTATAAAAATATGAAATTGTTTATCTAACTCAACCGAGAGTTCACAGTTTGAGTCAACAGAATAAATTCCTATCAGTTAATAGAGGTTGTAATAATAATCTAGATATATGTGTGGGAGATTGTAATAATAATCTATATATGCGGGAGCTGTATACCAAATGACATGAATGAGACTTCCAGTGCCTGTTCCTAGCGTCTTTTTGCAGAGAGTACCGGTAAGTAATTCTCCCTTTTCAATTCTGACCATCGTATCTCCAGGGGTTATGGGTCCCCTTTCGTTCTCATTGTGCCAGCTAGAATATCTAATTAGATTTATCTGCTTAGGAATAATCAGATTGAAAACTTGTTTCCCAGTCCACAGTGGTTCTGGTTTCAATATTGTAGGAGCAGGCACTTTCCCATCAAAATCTTCCCACCACATCAATATATTCATAAAGACATCCTGCAAAAGGAAAGGGGGGAAAAAAAAGACTTCTAAGCGGTTTGTACAAGAACTTGAAGCTGAGGTAAACTGAAATAACAGAAAAATTCACATGATATAACCTTTGAAATGAATGTATCTCTCTTGGTGATTTTTCTGCATCCTAAAAGTGAATCTTGGACAATTCCCATGACTGGCCTGTTTGACTGAGGTGACACAATGCATTTAGGCACCATCATCAGCTCCAACACCTCAGCTCTGGTTTCAAATGACTGAGGAACATGCATATTCATTTCATCACCATCAAAATCAGCATTATATGGTGAGGTAACTGACAAGTTAAGCCGAAAAGTAGAATAAGGCATGATTTTGATTCGGTGCCCCATGATAGACATCTTATGAAGACTAGGCTGACGATTGAAGAGAACAAAGTCTCCATCATTCAAATGACGCTCCACCTAAAACCATAACATCAAGAGTTGTTAGAAGGCTGAGTGAAAAACTTCAAAAAAATAAAATAAATCATTGCTTAAAATTATTGCCTTGTATCCAAGCTCCAAATGGTGATCGCTACTTTTCTTCAAATATCTGAGATCAAGCCTTTGCCCATCATCACGAATAATATACTTGGCACCAGTTTTTCCAGGTGGAGGATGGGGTCCATACTCAACAAGTTCCTTTAATCTGTTTTTATCATTTAGAATATTATTGTGTTAAATTAATTGAAAACATATTAGGAGACAAGCAACTGAAAAGTCATATCCAAACGAAACCTTTCAATGTTGTAAGGAGTCACAGTCTCAGGGTATGTAAGATTCAGAGCAATACTCCATGGCACTCCCAATTGATCAATATTGATGGTTGGATCTGGTGTGATTACTGTTCGAGCAGAAAAATCAACTCTTTTTCCCATCAAGTTGCCTCTAATACGGCCTTCTTTTGCTTTAAGCCTGCTACATATTGATTTGATCGGCCTTCCTGATCTTTGAGTAGCCTGTGAAAATAAATAATTACATAAAAAATACTGTGCCGATTATGAATAATTAAAAATAAATGAAGATTGTCCCCATGAGCTTAGCTCAATTGGTAGGGATATAGCACTATATGTGCAGGAGCCGGGTTCGAACCCGGATACTCCACTTATTCACCTTTAAGGTGGATTTTCTAGCCACTAGGCTACTTGACCAAAAAAATAAATAAATAAATAAATGAAGATTATAACAAGCAAAGCAAAATATCAGTGTTAAATTTAATGCCAGTGTCCAAAACAAGTATACCCTTGGCAATCCAGGTAACTCATTATCAAAATATGTGGCTATATGAAACTGCAACAGCTGAGCAAACTCTGAAATAATATGTGCAGGAGAACCATTCCTCTCCTGTCTCTTCAAATTCTCATTGTGCCTGATGATCATGGCCAGCTGATGAGTTAAATCATCCTACAAACAAAAGAGACAAAATATCAGTATTGAAATAAAGCGTTCATTAAAATTGTCGCTGAGAAATTTATGCGTCAGCGTAATCAGTATCAAAAGATAATGAAATGAAAAAAGAGTAAAGCTTGGAAAAATGGAGAATACGTATACGTAAAACAGTGTATGGAAACACTTGCCTCACTCCTGGAAGATGTGTCCATCATAACAGAAGGTCTCACAGGTGGAGGAGGAATTGGGAGAACTTGTAAAATCAACCAGTCAGGACGGGCATACTTAGGATTCAAGCCTAACAACTGGCAGTCCTCGTCGCTTATCCTTTTCAGAACACCCAGAACCTTCAACGGACATAACAAGTCACCAACTACATTAATTTCTGTAACAATGAACATAGAAGTGTTCATACCAGAAATCCATAATCTAAATCAATTACCCTTTCTGCGGAAAGAGTCTGTTTCCTTTCTACAGGTTCAGGAAGCTGTTCCTGATCATCACTTTTCTTCCTTTGAGCTTTATACTCTGCGATGATTTTCATCCCATCAATAGTGATCTTTGGTTGCTGAGCACCACAGCCACCGCGACTCTTCTTAACTGGCTCCTCAGTATCTTGACCAGGAAGGTCAAGGTCGTCACCACCTTCACACTTGGTTTTGTTTTTGCATGCATCCAAAATCTTTCTCAGCCTATTTTTGGGATTCTTGATCCTCAAAGCTTGTTTAAACTTATGATCGTTCTGCATAAAAGACAATCAATTTATAGAACCTAATTTCACTTTCCTACACACACAAACACAATAAAATATTAAATATCAAATACGAAATAACAAAGCACGCAGCATATAATAAAAAAAGCATCTTGGTTCCTTTCTATTATTTGACCGTTAAAATCGAGATTTTACGCAAAATTGGCAACGGAAGTCGCGGAGTCGTAAAACTGTAACATTAATAGTAAGATATACAAATTCATAAAACTCGTATATATGCGTATTAAATAGCATTAGTAAGACAAAGAAAACCTAATATCACTTGAAATACTACTCATATAAATTTAAATCCATAAGCATAGTTCACAACTAAGAATTGAAGCTATCCAAAAGTTTTCTCAAACAATCTTACAAATGCTTACATCAGTAGATAAACTCAACAATCTTACAAGTGCTTACGTCAGTAGATAAACTCAAAAAAATCAATAAAAACAAACCCTATATACAACTAATCAAGTTAATATTATTCAACACACATTTCGTAACTGCGCGCGAAAATGACATCAAAACTACCACATCAGCAAGAATCTTGGAGCAGTAATCAAGTTAATATTATTCAACACACATTTTGTAACTACATGCGAAAATGACATCAAAACTACCTCATCAGCAAGAATCTTGGAGCAGTTAAAGCAAACACAACGCATTATAGAGAGAACAGTCTTCAAAAATCCAATATGGAACATAGGCTTTGCAAGCTCCAAGTAACCAAAATGACCAGGACATTCAGCCATACTAGCAGTACAAGTTTCACATTTCATTTTCCTATCAATAGTTCCAAGTCTAGGATCACTTAATCCTCCAATTTTCGGCTTTCCTCGTTCCGTCGTTTCACCATGCTCAATTTGCACCACAGCCATTTGCCTCTGAAAATCAAACAAACCAATCAACCATCAATTCTTTCACAAACATGATAAGTTACAACTTACAATGCTTCCAATTCAACTATTCTATTCATATTCAAGAATCTACGAAAGACGATGAAATTATTGTTCAGGATTAAGAAAATTACGATCTCGTCGGGACTCAGTATTCCGAACTGAACCATGCGGACTTTGGAGACCTCCGCTGGAGAGAAAGGGAACCGAATATCCATGGCAGTGATGAAGTTCTAGGGTTTCGGAGGGAATAATGGATTAACAAAAAAAATTCAAATTAAAATTGATATAAGGGTAATTGAAGTAGTTTAATTCAATTTTTGAGGTTTAGTTTCGGTTTTATGTGACTGTAAGAAGAGATCGGCTTCAAGAAGAACCTCTCTGATTTGAGGAATTCTCCTCTCGATGTAAAGAGAGAATGGGAGCCCTATGCCTTTATTTATAGACAGTATCGTGCGCCGTTTTTGCTATCGTGCTAATGTTGCACACTTATCGCGATCAAACATGCGGTTACGATTGTGTGGCTTAGTTTTCAGGGTTCGCTTTCAGGATTGTGTGGCTACTTCAATTTCTTTCTTTTCAATTATTTTTAGCAAACACTATAAGCAATGTTGATATAACAAGATTATGTACTTGTATGATTCATTGGTTTTATATATTTAATAATACTTAAATTTGATGATATAAATAAACCAATATAATTGAGATATATCAATGGATATATTGTACCGATATATATTGATAGTTGTCGAAATAACGATTTGGATGTCATAACTGATATTAAGCGTCAATCATTTTAATGTCGACTGTTATAAAAGTGAAAAATTATGTGACCGTTAATAAGACGTGTGATATTGGGCCAACGAGTTAGTAGATCGAGCACAACGCTAAAGTGGGCTTAGGCCCAGTCCAAAATAATATTTTATAAATCGACTGATGCACTTCTTTTTTCGCAATGTTTAACGCTAAGGGACTGGTGAGACTTGTTCTGGTAATTGTGTATATGGTTGATCAAAGGTGCATAAGGACGGTAGAGAAAAGAACCTATTACAGTCCATTTTAATGTTCGGGGAAGGACAATGGGCGAGTTCGAGCATAATAACCTAATCTAGCTCAAACCACGGTTGGAATACGTAGATCCATTTTTGCTCGTTTTATCTTACGAATTGGACTGATTGTGGGTCACACAAATAATGTGTTTTGGAGTCAATTTATGCGGGTGATCTCTTCAATTACCACTAAAATTCCAAAATACGGCAAATCCATGAAGAAAATACGAGATATAAGAAAGATAAAAAATAGACAACGATGAAGAAGAAGGAGACGGATGAATGGTTGTGTTCATCGACTATCTCCTTGTGTCTGCAACATGAGTGTTTCTTCTTCGTTGGCAAATCAATGTAGTGAACATACATGATGGATTTAGATGGTGGTGGTCCAATAAAGGCATTATCAATACAAGACAAAAGTGAAAAGGGAAGGTTTCATGGAAGATATCTCGAATTGGAAAGAGGAAGATTTGTTGAGTATGCGATACTAAAAATACTCTAGCTTTTAACAGAACCAAAAAATCAAATTGGGAAGATAAAGTATAACATAAATTGAAGAACAATGAAAGCGATTATTGAAGATTTGAACTTTGTAGAAAGTGCAAAACTGATTGAACTAATTGTGAGTGGGTGAGAGAAGTTGAAATTTAAAAAATGAGAAGAAAGACCAGGAATAGAGAGAGAGGGAGAGAGAGAGAGAGAGTATTGAAAGTGATATTTCATCAATGGTTCTCTAACTTTATATGTTTTCAATGCGTTATTTACTTGTGAAATGTTAAAGCGATTACTTTTGTGTATTTCCAATTAAGACGAGTTCAATTTAACCTAATTGCTTGTTTGGAACCAACCCGGTTTGATTTTTTTTGGTTCAACTGTGCGAGTTTGACTGGTTAAGGAATCCTTGTCCACTTCTATTAAGAGCGATTGAGAGTCTAATTCTAAAATAACGTAATTAATGTCATTTTGACAAGCAATAGATAGACTATTAATGATAGCAAGAAGCTCAATAACTAAAATGGTTGTGACTCTGCAAATGTCAAAAAGGTCACATGTCCACTCATCATGATGATCCATGAATAAACTACCAAGCTCAACATTTTGTGTGTTTTCAAGGAGATTGCAACCATCAACATTAAGTTCAATCACTCTAATTCCACGTGTTGGTTCTACTAATGATCAAACATCAAAACATCCTACAATTAATAATCTTTTTAACATATATTTTGAATATCATTAAACCTAAATTTTGAATATGTTACATGACACATCACCCAATAAGTAATCTTCGGCGCATCACCACCTGCCCCCTTCACTCGCCCACCCTAACTGACACGTCTCTACTACTAATATATATTTATCTAAGGCAAATTCATATAACATCCGAAATCTACTATTTAACACCTCTCCTATCAACCAATCATCTTTCCAAAACGAGAAAAGTTTCTCATTACGTATCCACCTCTCTACTAATGCTATTATCGAACAATTGCCATCTACACCTCCACCTCCCTCTAATATTCCACAAATCTTTCCACTACACTGATGTACGACCCCTCCCCTCTTCACTGACCCCTTCTCTTCCTCAAACTTAGTAACCAACACCTTATACCATAACCCCACCTTAACCACAATTAACCTCCAACAACATTTAGCCAACAAATAATTATTAAACTCCATACTCCAAACCCCTAAACCACCCTTATCACGATCTAGACACACTTTACTCCACTTAAACTTAAGCGCATCCATCGAGAAGTTGGGTCACTTTATCCCACTTAAAGAAATATTAAGAGATTTACTTCTGTCATCATATCTCATTTCTCGTGTACCCTACAAAATTACTAAAATACTTTCGTCCACTACTTAAGTAGTAGATTATACGTTTAAAATCTAAAAAAATTCAATGTTAGATTTTTTTTTTCCTTTCAAATTTCTCACTTTTATAACGTATGCTACTTAAGTAGCGCTGTAGCGGACATTATAAAAATGATAATTTTTCATGCTAGGGCATTTCTTTTGTTTTTCATTTTCAAATTTCATATTTTTATAACGTCCGCTAAGGATGCTCAAATCCAAACTAATCCAAATAAAAACCGCAAACCAATCCAAAAAAATCGAAAACCGCAAAAAACTGAATATTTTTTAATGTGTTTGGATGTTCTTTTATGAAAACCGCCGAATCGAATTTTGAATTGATTTTTCAAAAAATCAATTCAAACCGCATACATGTATTTTAATACTTATTTAACTTTTTATTAGTGTTATATATTGCATTCATCTATTATTTTTGTTGGTTTTTAATTTTTTTAGTCCTACTTATTATTTCAATTTAATCTATTTTTTTTATTTCATATGTTTCAAATACAATCGATAATTGTCGTTCCAAAATTTTATTTTTTAATATATTATATGTTATACTTTACATCAAACATATTATTTTACTATGTTTTTATAATGTTAATATATAATAAAAAATTAAAATATGTAATTCGGATATCCAAAAACCGATCCAAATTAAGCCGCATAAAATTGGATCGGGGTTTTTAAAAGTAATTATCCAAAACCGAACCGCTTGTAATTTTAACTTTAGATCGGATGAATTTTTATCTCAAAACTGATCCAAATCGAACTGCGAGCACCCCTGACGTCTGCTACTTAAGTAGCGGACAATAATTTCATGTAGAGTGTTTTTTATAAAAATTTCTCATTCTAACAACATTCGCTATTTGGGTAACGAAATAGTAAAATGAAAAAAACGTAAGAAGAGTAAAAAGCTAATAAGATAATAAAAGTAAACCTCAAATATTAAATTTAAACTTAAGTGCATTACATGATTTCAAGCAAGAAAAACGTAGGAGAATCCCTTGAGGGGTTGGGCAACCACTGTTTTTTTTCCCCAATCTAAAAGTGAGTTCCTAACAAAACAACTTAACAACACATCATGCTTGCTGGTTCTCGGAAATAGCATCATGACATGAATAACTCAAATTGCAACAAGGGTGTCTTGTACTTTTCATCTTAATAAAATGTTTTAAATAAATTTAAATGTTAAAATTTTAAATGGCAAAGTAGTACTATATGTTTTAGAGTTTCCACAAAACAAAAAACTTATTTAATTATATTTTATTTTGATTTTTTTTTATCAAAATTATATTAAATGATTCGTTTATCCAACCAAAATCCACCCACTTATTATCAGATTGAGTTTTAACGCAAATTCAATAAATTTAATTAAATAAGATAACAAGTTTAGTCAAAGTTGATCCAATCGGAGTTGTACACACCCTTAAAATCCAACTATTATCATATTTGTTTTTTAGATTCATCGAATTTCTAATGTATTTAGTTTATATTATAGACTATATACATTAAAAATTTAATGAATCTAAAAATCAAATATTTTCTTATATTAATGACCGAAGATAATAATACATAAGAATATATATCTTTTTTCGATTTAAATTTTTTCGGCGTCACTTTTTATATTCGATCAGTTTACATAAAATTTTTCGCCAACTTTAATTAAATATTTTGTTAGTACTCTATAAAAAAAAATCGTTACTTCCTTAACTTAATTGGTACATAAGCCAGCCGGGTTATTTTAATTTTTCTTTGTTTATGGAAAAATCTTCCGTGCTAGATACAATGAATGAAAATTACAAGACGACAAGAAGAAAAAAATAACACGACAAGTGCCACGTTATGCATAGTATTTCGTCCGGTCTCATATATAAGAAACATTTTATTTTTTAAATTTATTGTAAAATAAATGTATTTATACAATTTTATAGTCTAATTTCATCCATTTTACGATAAATCTAAAAAGTAAAATTTTTCTTATATAATAGACCGGAGAGAGTATTTCCTATCTTGTTCCGCCAGCTTCATCCCCTTCTGGACTTTTCTATGATTTTCAGACACATATATCAGCCACTCACTGTCTTACTCTTCACTTTACTTCTGTCACTCAGTCAGCCACATTTTTTATCTTATCACACCACGTTACTTATGCTTAATAATAATAATAATAATAATAATAATTAAACTATATATTATATAACAATCACTTGGTGTCGTATTGTATTGTTTCTTGCGCAACCATGGCTAGCAACAATAAGGAGAAGGAGAAAGACATTGAGTTTATGCTTATCGATGATGATGTAGAGGAAGGTGAACAAAATGATAAGATAGAGAGTGAGAGTGGCAGCGAAAGTGATGGCAGTGGTGTTGATGATGATGGAATTCATAGGGATCAACCTCAATCTTTCACTTCTCAGATATGGCCTCAAAGTTACAAGTAAGTTGGATCAATCTTATTCATCATTTTCTTTGCCTTATACTATGATGCACAGACACAGACACGTCAACACCGGTAGTAATTTGATAAAATGACATAATTGAATGTAATTACATGTATTGATATTTGTTGGACACCGGAGTCGCCTTTGATCAAAAGTGTATGTGCTACAAAGTTAATCTTATCAATGTATACTTGTTTAAGATAGTTAACGAGTAAACCACTAAATTCGTCTCTAGAAGACTTTTAGAAGAACTAATATGAGTAAAATTTGAAACCGTTAGAGACATTTTTGAAGTATTCATTCATGATATCGATTCTCGTGATCTATTTGAGAGCATCCTACAATGTCAGGAACTAATTTGGTGGTTTACTCGATAATTGACGGGTGAATAAGATTGGATATTTATTAAATTTGTGTATTTCTGCAGCACCAACACTTATGATGAAAAGCTTCTGACAATTGATTATGTTCAATTAATTCGTCTTTTTCAAATTTTTACCGTTGTCTGTGTCAGTGTCGTGTTTGTGCTTGCGTCAGGTGAATGAGATTGGATATTTCATAATTTTAATTTCTACTTGTTTATGACAGAGAGACTACAGATTCTTACACAATTGCTACTGCTCCAACTTTTGGGTCAATGCTAAAAGGACCAAGTTTTATTTATTCAAGTTTTACCAATCGTTCAAAGAGTAACTTAGAAATCGATGGAAAGACTCCTTTTCTATCATCAGGACTTGATCATGGCACTGTTCAAACAACAACATGGTGGGAGAAAGGTTCAATGCAAAACCTTGTTGGAGAAATGCCTATTGGTTATGGTTGCAGCCTCACTCAAACAGTTTTCAATGGTATGTACGTCATTTCACGATATATATCCATGATAATTTTGTTTGAAAAATGTGATATGAGGAGTTTTGATTTGTCTGCAAATATCTATGGATATGTGACTTTGATTGGATTATGACTTATGAGGCGATGTTCTATGACTTTGCAGCGGTTAATGTGATGGCTGGAGTGGGACTTTTGTCTACACCTTATACAGTGAAAGAAGCCGGTTGGGCGGGCATGGTGGTGATGCTTATTTTCGCAGGTGTTTGTTGTTATACAGCTACCCTTATGAAACGCTGCTTTGAAAGCCGAGAAGGACTCACTAGCTATCCAGATATAGGAGAAGCTGCATTCGGTAGATATGGCCGTATTTTTGTATCTGTGAGTTTTTATTTTTCTTTATTCAAAATTTGTGTGTACATAATGCTTTTTTACCAACGAACAAATTAGCGGTTTTATTAATCGTTGCTTATTAATGATATTTGTTGCAGATCATTTTATACACTGAATTATATGTAAGTGCCGCAACCATATTTTATATTTTGTTTGGTTTTCTGACTCTGTGCACACAGTATATTTAAGAATCTTTTTGTGAATGCAGTCATATTGTGTGGAATTCATCACCTTGGAAGGAGATAACCTCACTGGTCTGTTTCCTGGAACATCATTTGATTTAGGTGGTCTTCATTTGGATTCCACGCACTTGTTTGGAATTCTGACCGCACTTATTATTCTCCCTACTGTTTGGTTGAAGGATCTCCGAATAATCTCGTATCTATCAGGTTCTCTACCTTCTAAAAGTGATTATTTCTGTTTTCAAATTTTACAACTTGCCAGCCATATCCTCATTCGATAACTTCAATTGTGATCTTCAGTTGGAGGGATTGTAGCGACATTATTGATTATCATTTGTGTGTTCTCTGTTGGGACAACCGTTGGATTCCATCATACTGGCCAAGTGGTGAATTGGAGTGGCATTCCGTTTTCTATCGGTGTCTATGGATTCTGCTTTGCAGGACATTCGGTCTTTCCAAATATATATCAGTCTATGGCCGACAAAAAACAATATACAAAAGCATTGATAATATGGTTCGATGCCTGACTTTTCCGTCACTGTAACAAGATACTATCAATTTGTTCTTTGTGAATCTCTGAATCCTCACCTCATTTCTTTCTGTACAGTTTTATTTTGTGTATTTTGATATACGGAAGCGTCGCAGTCATGGGATTTCTCATGTTTGGTGATGGAACTTTGTCCCAGATAACATTAAATATGCCGACAGGTGCAATTGCTTCCAAAGTTGCGCTGTGGACAACAGTAAGTTTGAAACTTTGTTTCTCTCTCAATACTATTTTAATAAGTTCATTCTAGAGAACAAATTATTTATTCTGATGTCGTGTTCCTTGATATTTTTTCAGGTAATTAACCCATTGACTAAATATCCTTTTTGCATAGATGGAGTGTTTAGGATAAATAAACAATTAGAGACGGTTTAATCCAATTTAGGAATAAGTTCAGGTTGATTTTTCCTTAACAATTAACACATATGCTTTGTTGATGAATCCACTCGCAAGGAGTTTAGAGGAATTGCTTCCGGAAAGAGTTTCAAATACTTATTGGTGTTTTATTCTTCTTAGAACAGTACTTGTTGCATCTACAGTTTGTGCTGCTTTTCTGATTCCATTTTTCGGTAAGTCATACTAGTTGCTATTTCGTTAATTCATACCTCATTTGTATCTTTGGAAAATATATAGTGCACGCGATCATGCAGGAACTTGAAAAATAACGTCAACTGTATTCTTTGTTATTATTTTCTTATTTTCAGCACTATCTTTATTGTATGTACATCAAACATTTTTTATGACATGATATATGAACTGAATGCCTGATGCAGTTTTTTTGTAATTTCAGGACTTGTGATGGCTTTGATCGGTTCTCTCTTCAGTATGCTTGTGGTAAGCAACTCATTTACAATTTTGTTGTGTGTGTCCGTCCTAGTTTTATTATGAAAAAAAAAATCACGCGTGTTCGCCTACCAGCTCATGCATTACTACGATAGTTGGTTTACAGCAAGGTATATATTAGAGTTTCTGGTCTAGAGTTTGGCGCAAAATCTAACATTATTGCTACCATCCTTCCGATAAAAGGTTCAATTTCAGTAGTCAATATTTCTGATGTCCAGATTAGAAAAGCTTCATTTTCATTGAGACCAAGAGAATAATGACTTAACTAGTACTTGTTTGAAATAACACACAAATAATTATTTCTTGATTCTTTTGCGGTATATCTATAATGTTACAATGATATGTCTTTTTAAGAATTTTGTTGGAAATCCTATGAATCTCATCTAAATTGGGTAATGTACAATTTTTCAGTCAGTGATAATGCCTAGTTTATGCTTTATAAAAATTGTGGGGAAAAAAGCTACAAAGACACAGGTAATAATATAATAATGCTACTAAATATTTAATTTAATTTAATTTTCCTACTCCAATTTTACTAAACTTTTTTTTCCTACACTATCAGGTTGTCACGAGCCTTATAGTTGCTGCAGCAGGAATCATTTGTGGACTCATTGGAACATATTCCTCTTTGATGAATATTGCTGATAGTTACTAAAGCAATTGATCTCTTTATTGTAGAGAGAGTTTATGCTGAGTTTTCTCTCCTGTTTTTTCAAGGACTTGAGAGACAAATTTGAGGGATAAATAATAGTTTAGAAATTACTTGCTATATTTTTGTTTCTCTATAATTTATACACTAGATAAAAAAGATATTGATAATTCAGAGAGTAACTTGATAGTTTATTCATGTGTTATTTTATTTGTAAGGAAGTTGAAGTTACAATATATTTATCCAACCAACCTTACACTTACTTCATCCATATATTTCTTGAGCTATAATTTTCTCATATTTTTTCAAGGAACCGAGAGACAACTTCGACGGGTTAATAATACTACCTCTGTTTCGAAATATAAAATCTCTTTTGAAATGTTTCTTTGTATTTTTTTATAAAATTCTTTTCAAAATTTCAAGGGCGCATTAATTATTATTTTTTTCAAGGAGGCACCCAAGAAAACTTAGAAAATTTCTTTAGAAAATTTAGATCAATGTCGTGTTTTCTTTTGAAAATTCCTTTCAAAACTTAGAGGTAGGAAGCGGGCAAACCCGTTCCGTTTAGGCTCCGCCCGCTTAAGCCCGCCTAAAAACGGAACGAGCCGAACCAATTTAGGTAGCCGAGTCTAAAATCGCAGTCCGCCCCGTTTATTGGTAGACAAGGGAGTTGGCAGGCCGGCCAGTCAAATAATATTTTTATTTTATTTTGACACTTTATTAGAAAAAAATGCTAATATTATTTATAAAAAATAGAAATAAACAAATTTATGAGAAAAAAAATTAATTTATGAGATAAATCAAACACGAGCGCAACATCAAATCAACACATCTAATAACATAGTTAACAAATTCAACATAATTATAAATCCAAAAACAAATCTCAAAATAAATCCAACATTACAAATCCAAAAAACTCAAAATAAATCCAATATTACAAATCTCAAAGGAAAAGAAATATCATTGTTCATAATATGTAATAAGAGAATAATATGTAACAATTTCACCGTTCATAATATGTAATAATTTCACCGTATCAGAATGTGATATTGGTTAATAGAATAAAAGAGCAACTTACCCTGAAATTCAGAGAAGAAGAAGCGTAATAAGAGAGTAAGAAGAATGAATAGAAAAAAAATCTAAATTTACTTTAAGGCCCCGTTTGGCCCGGCTTATTTTCTCATTTTTTTCGTCTCCTTAAAAATAGTAAAGAAGGAAAAAATTGTGTTTGACTTCACTTTTATTTATTTTTTACTTATTTACTTTTTTTCTTTGATACTTTTAAGGAGAAATATTGTCAAATATAATTTTATACTTCTCTATTTCGTTTAAGCTAAATAGAAAAGTAAAAAATAAGCCGGGCCAAACGGGACCTAAATATGTGTTGTATTTTATTGGGTTGAGTCATCTTATTTTATTATTTACTTTAAAAAAAAATTATATTTTTATGTAACTGGCGAGCCGCCCCGCCCCGCCAACGATCCGCACCGTTTTTAAGCGAGTTCGGCGGATCGGATCAACTAGAGGTGTCGAGCTCGAAACTTAGACTCAGCCCGCCAAAAATAGTGAGGTAAACAGGCGGCCCGACGAATCAGACCCGTTTTGTCACCCCTATTTAGAGGCCACAAAAGATGTTTTTTAGAAAATTTAGATCAATGTCATATTTTCTTACAATGTGGGCTCCGGCCCAATTTTATATTAATTTTTTTCATGACAAATTTAATTAATATATATGATAATTACAATATAATAGAAGGCAAATGGATAATGAGTTGCGTTGCTAATTCTTTTTAGATAACAAAAAGGGTAATATCACTAAACTAAAAGGATGTATTGGTGAACAAATTTACAACATATATGTTAATTAATAGTATTAAACAACGGCAAATTTTACAAATCTAATTATACTTAAGTATCCAAAATATTCATACATTCAGATTTATAATGTTGATGACACTAAAATCAACATTGATTGAATCTGCATTAAATCGAAAGTAATCCTTCATACTAAAACAAGTCATGAATATTCACAAAATGGACAAATGAAATAAACTACAATAAGTCGAAAAATAAAATACATCGTGCTAAAAACGAGAAATTAAAATAAACAAATACGCAAAATGATCCATTTGGATTGATTTTTTTTTTGGTCAAATAACCTATTGATTAGAAATTTCACCTTTAAGATGGATAAGTGGGATGATCAGAGTTCAAACTCTAGTCCCCTGCATATATAATGCAACGTCCTATCTATTGAGTTAAACTCACAAGACATATTGATATATTTTTGAACTTATGTGAAACATCTTATACAAATAAATAAATTTTTCGAGTTAGTTTATAATAAAACAACTTATAAAAATACAATTTTTATCAATGAAATTTTCCCTCCTAAAACGGGACGGACATAAAATTTTATTTATTTGCATAATTTATTTAATTAAATGAGAATAAAAAACTAAAAAAGTATTTTAGAGAGGTAAAATCTAATTTGCCTTAACCTATTTATTTCCACGCTAGACGGCAACTCACAACATTCTAGAACGTAGTGTTGGCCGGTCTACAAACGACCGCAACGCGTTTTCGACTTTTCATATAAACAAATCGGTTCATTCATTCCTCCGATACAAAAACCCCCTCATCTAAACCTCTCTCCACAACAACAACAATGGCTTCAATCTACACCTGCTTAGAATGCAACACCGATCTCAATCTCAACTCCACCTACGCTTACCCACCGGATTTCTACTTCGAATCCGGAAACAAAGACTCAATTTCCTTCTCCGCCGTCGACGCCACCAAATTCAAATTCGAAAAAGAAGATAAAATTCGTCCGTTTTTCGAAACAATCGATTATTGGGGAATTCAAAGGAAGAGAACTAAGATCAAGTGCAGTAGTTGTAATCATCTTGTTGGTTATATATATGATGATGGTCCTCCTATTACTGATTCTCCTGGTCAATTTCATATGGGTCCTAGTCAAGTTATTCCTAGAGCTCCTAGGTATAGGTTTAAATCCAAAGCACTTCGAATTACTTCAACCTGAATTGGAATTTGAAACTATGTTAATATATAGAGTACTATATGTGGATATTTGATATATTTTTGGTGAAATAAAGTTGTTTTATTTTGTTTACTCTTGTTGTTAAATCTTATTTTAATTAGGATGATGATTTAAGGTTGATAATCTTTGTTTGCAAATTAGTAGAAATATTATTTCAAATTTTTTTTGGCATTAATCATCGTGTTATAATGAAAGGAGTTTTGATAATTCAGAGTTTGGCGGGAAGATAAAGGCTAGATTCGAATGAAGATTTGTCCTTAACTGAAGGTTATTAATCGCTTGAATTCATTTACTTGGTTAAATATTGTTTCAATATGTGATTGATTGGTAATTGATGGTACTAGAAGGACTACATTGTTTACATGTTTAGATTAGCTTATTTTAGGGAAATAGTATTAGTGAAGCATGTACTACTAGTAAGTTACTTGAAACTTTGATTCTAGATTTATTGATGTGTGCTAGAGGCATTTTTGTGTTGAATACAATTGGGTTCATTTTGGAATTCTGGCTAGCTTTTGGTAAATAGAGAATAAACTAATGCTTGGTTTTTATTTGGTACCAAGTATCAGGCACTAGGTTGAGGACTGCCCATCTGAATAGGCCCCATTGTAGGAAGATTGACTAGGGGCTCTAGACCAAAACCTGACCATGTCATACGGTTGCCAAGTGCACCATAGACATCAGTCAGGTTACGTGGGCAAGACAATAATACATAAGCTTAGACCTATCCATGATTATCACACTCGGTTGGATTAGATAAAGCTGCAATGGTAAATAGAGAACAAACTTATACTTGGTTGCTATTCGGTACCAAGTATCAGATTACTCGGTCAGCTAGAGTGCCTCCTCCTTTTAGGAGGACGGATAGTGGCCAATAGGTTGAGGACCATCCATCTATATATTCCCCACTGTAGGAAGACCAACTAAGGGACCTAGACCAAGAGCTGACCATGTCATATGGTTGTCAAGGGAGGCATAGACATGGGTCAATCATGAGAGAATATCCAGTTAGGAGCATGCACCTAAATTACAGTTCTGCTTTATGAAAGGGTTGAGCCCAAACCCTAGAAAGGGGACATTATAAAAGGATAAAGGGTAGAGATAGAAAAATAATTATAAAGTCTTTTGAACAGTTGCGTATTGTATGCCAAGTTGGTATTTAATTATGGATATAGTCTTTTGAAAGAATAATTATAAAGTCACTGGTGTGTATTACCAAGTTGAGTTGTTTTATTTGGAAACTTGCTGAAAATACATTGTAACATTTGCAATTCAAAGACAGTCTTTCTGTTCCGTAGTTTGGATTTGGATTCCCTATGCAATAAATTAGTACTGTTGGATCAAGATCGAATTGTTCATATGATGACTTCAGTAATTATGATTTAAAAATGCAATTTTGAACATGAGACGTCCGAGCTTAATGCAACAATGTTGATTTGGTGACTGCAGCCAGCAACTACCTTCTTTTACAACAGCTGGGAATCCAGATTTTAAGTACTACTGTTAGGATATAGAATAAAGGAGAAATATAGTTAGTGAAGTTAGTTAGTTAATTGATTAGTTAGTGAGTATCATGTATAAAAATAGGAGAATACAAGGATAGAGAGTAGTATTATAAACTGTTTTTTGGATGAATTGTTTTTAGTTTTAAAATTCTCATGCAAGTCTAGTAAAAAAATACATTAAAAAGGCAGCTTGTGCAACATAGTCTTTTCCTTCAAAAGCATAATTCTTGTTCTATGTAAATCAGTGCTATCACTATCGTGGATTTTTTTCTCTTTTACTCATGATATTCTGGATTGGGGTTGTGTGCCGCTGGAAAATATTAGTGACTACCGACTACAGAGCAGTCGGTTATATAGGGACTGTTAAATTAAGATCGAACGGTTTAGATTTCAAACTTGAATTTTATATTTAAACAATTAAAATCCGATCTTAAATTATGGACCGATTGATTTTGATCGAGTAGTCCAGACATGATGTTTGTATGGAGTTACACTTCACTTCACTGAATCCAAATCCTGATTATATTCCCACCCTTTCTTTTGTTAAGATTTTACCTTTGTTTTCCTTTTTATCTTATGAACTGTTGCTTTCATTGTATGCTTTCTTGTATTCGAAGCTGTAGTGTATTTTAGTCACTTTTTCTCAATTAAACTAGTTGATATTTTTCACAGTACGATGTATTTATTAATATATCATTCTTTTGACAGAAAGTTGTCATTATAATATATCATTTTAAATGGAAAACTTCAAGTGGTCCATGGTGGACCATTCATGAAAAACCCTATAACGAATACGAATTTTATAAAATCCACCGTTGGATTGAAAGTTTATATCATATAGATCATCTATAGAAAATTTTAGAAAAATTGAAAATCATTTGATATGTTATTGAGATCCATCAAGATTAACGGTTTATTAAATACTGTAAATCTTGATAAATTCCAATAAAATATCAAATGATTTTCAATTTTTTTAAATTTTTTTATGGATGCTCTATATGATATAAACTTTCAATTTACCAATAAATTTTGTAAAATTTGTATTCAGTTAAATCACTTTCCACGGTGGTCCACCGTAGCATTAGCTCATTTTTAAAATAATGATAGATGACCTAATCTTCTTCAATAATAAATGATAACTGGAACGTAGTAATTTTGTGTTTATAAATTATAATATTTGGCCAAGTTGGCCTTTTGCTTTGGACAGTGGCTAATGAGAGGAGGTTTTCTAGCAGTCGGTTGAACCCAAGACTTATTTATTAGAGAAAGTCTTGTGTAGGCACAACTATTTAGACACAAACTTTAGGCACACTCACATAAATCATAAAAATTAAAAGAAAAATAAAATTATCACATCAATCTATATCACTTTAATTCTTTTTCATCTATTTTTGTTTACTTATTATGAATGTGCTTAACATCTCATATTTATATTTGTGTCGATATAATTATTTTCCTATTTATTAACATTGGCATTATCCACTAAATAAAAGAGACTTAGTAGAAGTTGCCATGGAGGACAAATAAAATTATATATATTATGCATCACTATACCATAAAATATATTTTATAATCGCAAGTTGCACATAGCATATGAGGGTCACAGCCAACCATTGAAGATTCTTGACAAGGATGGGAACCTTTAGTGATGAAATTGAAAGTAAAGAAACACACAGAAGAAGATTATCTTTACTTTTTGGTCCCACATTTAATATAATTGGAGTGTCCTATTTAATGTCAGAACAATCTTAAAAGCTTTGTTTGTTTACTTGAATTGCTAACTTGTACAACTTTTTTTTTAAGTCATTCTCTTTTATTATGATTTTTCCATACGAAAGAGTTAGAGATTAAAATTCTGATTTTTGTCACAAAAAGAAAACTTTGATTATTTACTTGAAATATACGAATCTCTTTACTAATTACCACTCGGATCAATTATACATCGATAACTACTGCGTTTATTAGTTGTTTATTTCATTAACTTATGAATTTTTTGTAAGTTTAGAGATCAATTTCGGCCGCGTTAACTTGAGCCAAAAGTTTCACTTTACTTTTTAGTACTATTTTTTAACATTTTACTCTTAAATAAATCCAACAACCATAGTCCATTTTTTTTATGTTATCCCCCACGCAATTAAGGCTATAAATAATGCATATTGCATCTTAATAAGAAACTCCATGTATAACAAAAAGTCTATTGGTGTTGTGTGAAAGTTAGGTTGGATAGTTGGTTAGCTTGTGGTAATTGCTTACATCTCTAATCTTCAACCTTTTTTAAGATATAAAAACAACTAAGGTTAGTGAGTAGTGACAAAGTGAACCAAGATCAAAGGTTGTCGGAATGAAGCAAAGAAAGGAAGAAGGATCGAAGAAAGAGGTTGTTCGAAGGACAACACCACCACCACCACCTCCACTTCCGAAATTTCGAGTCATCTCAAAGCCAAGAGGAGAAGAGAGTGTGACAAAGCGAGAAATCGCCAAGTTTTGGAGGCAAAAGCGAATTGTGGAGGAGGATCATCTCCTCGCTGCTATCAAGGCTGCAGCAAGACTCCGTGCATGCAACCTCACGGTAAGGTCTAATATAATTTGGATCATCTGCAACGGCTACTCAAAATTCACAGTTTCCATAAATCAATCAAATATATAGTACATATGTGAAAACATATCATATATGATTCATCATCAACAAAAATAAATTAACAAGATTTTTTTTCCCTTTTTGATCCTAAAGAGATGATTAACAAGGAGTTTTGATCAAAGACAATTGTTTATCAATTGTATAATTAACATATTCTTCATGGAATCATGTATGTGGTTAATGTTTGGTCGATGATTTTCTTAATATATTAATAACATGGTTTCTAAAGTTGTAAAAATTATATCATGAACATATGATTCATATTTTGTTTAAAGGAGGAAGAGTATCTGAGTTTTGAATTGAGCTTGGAGGATGACCGTGATGAATATGAGGCCAACAAAGAGAAGGTCAATTGGGTTGTAGGGACAAATTATTGTGGCAATAAAGTTGATGAGGACAAGGAAGTGCGCGTGGGAATTAAGGATTGGTTAGTACATTTTTCATAATCTTACAAAAAATTATTAATTGTGGTATCTTGGAAAAACTTCACAAGAAGTTTGTTAATTTGTTTGGACAAAATTGTTTATCATGATACTGTAACAAGATTTGTTAATAGACTTTAAGTAATGTGGACTTTCTTCTGAAAACCTATATTGAATGTTTTAAAGATTGGTTAAATTGGTGACACTTCTTATTCTTAATATAGTATAATTTAGTCGATTGAATTATGGTTGAACTAATCGTAATTTAATATGATTCAATTTAGCTCGATATAGTTCTAAAGATTGAAAATAGATTGTCATTAAATCAATCGAAATGTTGATAACTCTCAAATAAGAGATTCTTTTAGAAATCAAACTCAGATTCTTTTCATAGAGAAGAGTCATGTTGTCAACTCTTCCGACACTATTCATGTTATATTTCCTTTCAATTATAAAAGTAATTGAACTTTAGAATATTGAAGATACTAATGGAAGGAGTAAGAAATTCAAGATGGGACTAAACTTGACAATGTTTTATTTTCACAAGCAAACTAGTAAACTTGACAATGTATCTAGGCAACAAATGCTTCAATCAGTCCTTCAATTATATATATTAATAGACCCCACAACATTTTTCTTGATGTCATCTTATTTGCTATAACTTCATAATCATAAATGAAACCAATTTAAAGTAGCTAGTTTGTCACAACATAGTAGAAATTAATAATAGTGTTAGTTTTGACATATGCAGGTGGACTAAAAGCAAGTATGCATATTTGAACCAACCAGCCTTAGCTTCCATGGATCCTCCTAAGAAAAGGACCTCTACTTATGTTCCCCATATTATTTCTTACAAGCCTAAGGCTTTGTATCCTTCAGCTATTGGTGTCTTTTAAAGCCAAAGGAGACATTCCAATGTTGTTTGTCATTTCTGGAACTTGTGGTAGTTCCCTTGTCATGTTTCATATTTGTTATTCAAAATCCTATGTGCTTTATTTGGGACAAGTATTGTTAGGGCTTGGGCCTTTAGGCCAACCATAAATTGAATTTGAATTTTTCTCTTCCCACCCCGTGTTTCCTTTTTATCCTCCATTTTTCCAATTTCGCCCTTGTATAAAAACTTCGGAATGGTTTTCCGAAGTTTTTCTAGTTCAAATTTTAAAAAAAAATCGAAAAACATATTACAAAGTTTTTTCCGAAGGCAAAAAAAAATTGGAAAACGCATTCCGAAATATTTATTCAAGGGCAAAAATGGAAGATTGGGGGTAAAAAAGAGATAAAAGGGGTGGGAAGATAATTTTTCATTGAATTTTATAAGACTTGGGCTTTATTTCATCTGTATTTTGTAGGATTTGGGCCTTTGGGCCAAACTTAAATTGTATGATAAAAAAAAGGGAAAATTACTTTTGTCACCCTATGATTTTTGGGGAGCGCCTTACGAAATGACCAAAGTGCCCCTGTCTGTGACTTGTGCTATGGACAACCCCCAAAGCACCCTACAATTATAACATCCGTGACTTAAGTTACGGATGTAAAAAAATGTTATTTTTCAAAATTAATCAATTTTTTTACATCTGTGACTTAAGCCACGAAAGGGTATTTTGGTCATTTTGTATGGCACCTGAGTAAGCCATAGGGTGGCAAAAGTAATTTTCAAAAAATGATTGCTCTTTGTCATCTGAATTACTCACACTAAAAAACATACCACTGAAAGATATATTTCGATGAGATTTACACTACTGAAAGATTTCTTTCGATAAGATTTATACTACCAAAAGATATATTTATGTAAATAGAGGGACATGGGGGAGATCGTGATCAATTTAGGGGGGCAAAGAACAACCATATGAAAAATTGTCTCTAGGTAAATATGCACTTTGTTGTAAATGGTGAATTCTGTCGACTCATTATTAATGAAATTTCATCATTTTTGAAAAAAAAAGGTCAAAAGTCTAAAAAGTAGTAGTACTACTACTTTCCAGTTAATTAATTATTATTAATAGAATTTTTGGATATATATTTTCGTAAATATAACGCAGTTGATAGTTATATTATAATAAATAAAGTTTTGAGTTTGAAATATTGATTTCTGTACATAGTCATTCTAAGAGGTTAAATTTTGAACATCATACTACATGTCTAAAAAAAAATCCAAAAAAATAAAATTACATAATCATTCAAGTTTTGTATATAGAAAAATACTAGTGTTGGAAAATATTATCATGAATTTATTCTATTCAAATTGTTTTTGCCATGTTTAATTGTTGCCGTTGGTTATAAAAATTTAATACTCCATAGATAATAAAATGTTCCGTTCTCTTGCAAATTGCAAGCAATCTTTGTTTTTTTGACACAAGTGGACAATATGGCTAAGTAGTTGTTCTCACGGTCAACTTAAGCAATCCTTTGCCAGCTAACTAAATGCTAAAATTTTCTAATAAATATTACAACTACAACTTTGCATACTTGTCATAAAACAATTACAACTCTTGATATTTTACTTAGAGGAAAGCTTCTTTTAGTCATTAGTAAAAAATGAGACGCACAATCAAATAGGTTGAACTCGAATGGAATGAGAAAATATCGAAGTGATCAAGAGTCCAAGTGATTAGAGTTAGGATAGGTAAGATAGAGTAGGTAGGATAGGATTAGGTAAATGTAACAAAAAAAAAAAAAGATTAGGATACTCTTATGCTCAAATTAACTTTCAAAGTTTCACTCTTTAAATATAACTATAAGTACAAGGACTCATCTAAAATGAACAATTCATTTTAGTCATTAATCCACAAATTAAAGTATATATTATAGGTATCATACCAACTAAGAGAAAATTCTACACATAGTAAACTTATTTAAATTTAGGTCAAAGATAAAATAGTATTTAAATCGGGTAAAAAAGTTGGTTAAGGATCAAGATTTGAAACATGAAAAATAAATAAATCATAGGATAATCCGTTTTAGGAGACATGAGTGTCTCTGTGAGTCGAGGAAAAGCCGCGAGAAAGAACACAAAAAGTTGGTAAAATTGAAAGTAACTATATATAAAGCTCATTTAATTTGTAAAATAATAAATATAAATATTGAACAAAATAATACATAACAAATTTTAGGACTTATAAAACATTGACCTCTCAACCAAATCAACTATCTCAATCAAACTCTTCATTTTATTCATTCTCACTAATCTCTATAAATCTTCACTTAATCACATTTCTTTGTTAAAATAGCTATACCGCATAGATATCTCTTTTATTATTCTGAGCATTTCGTAAAATACAAGTCATTAACCACTAAAACAAAATAATTAAAATATTTCTTAAGTGAATTTTGTCATATACAGAACTGTATTTTTTCATAGAGATGTAAATATAGTTGTGAATAGATAATACATTTCTGTAAAAAATAATAATAATAATACATTTCTTTTGGGTACAAAAGACTACAAAAATATGGCATATCTTAATATGTCAAACACTCTAACCTCTAAAATACATTCACACTACTAATTACTATATAATATAGATCTGGCCAATGGTTTTTGTGACACTATTTTGCCTAGAGGTAATTAGGGTAGATATTTCTATGGTAGTTGATTAATTAATTAAGTACAACTATTAGAAATTTTGACTTTTTCATAAAAACAAAATACTTTTAAACCATTTTTTATTTGAAGGAAAAATGTTTTACTCCATATTTATTTAAAAAAAAAAAACAAATACTACTAAAATTTGCATGTATATTGTAAGTTCAAACTTTAATAATAATAAAATATTATACTAAATTTAAAATTTTAGTGTATATTGTAAGTTAAACTCTAATAATAATAAAATATTATATTAATTTTTTTTTTTTGATGAAAATATTCAACTTAACAATATCAACAATTATTGATATTTAGACAGCTTTATAAAAAATAAAACTAAAAAACTCCATATTCAGTTGTTTGTTCCTTCTTTCTTCCAGCGTCTACCTAGTCGTAACAGTATTACACACATTCTGAATTTTTGACACTTTCTCTTCTTCTCTCTCAATTATTCAATTACATTCGTTGAATTTCAGATCTCATCGATTAGATCTGAAAACTTCAACAACAATGGCGAAATCTAGATACTCTCGTTTTCCATCTCGTAAATCTTCATCTTCTTACACAATCATTTTCGCTTTATTCATCGCTTTCACTTTCCTCATCCTCATTCTCCTTGTTTTCGGAATCCTCTCCATTCCTTCTTCCAATCAAAACTTGCCTAAACCCAACGATCTCACCTCCATTGCTCATAACACCGTCGACAGGTAACTTTCTGTTATAACCGTCATTCGATTCGGTTTTTTCGTTTTTCTTTTGATTCTTTGTTTTTGTTTGATTCAGTGTTGATGATGAAGACGGTAAGGGAGAACAGTGGGTTGAAGTTGTATCATGGGAGCCAAGAGCTTTTGTGTATCACAATTTTCTGGTTAGTGTTTTCATCGATTTGTTTTTATATTAAGCGTGAGATTGGACTTTTAATGCGATTTATTTGAATTTATGAGCTAGGACAAGTTTTTTGCAATTTTATTTACTTACCTTAGATGTTTTTATTCTCGTTTTGGTGATTTGATTTGCATGCCTCTCTGGTTTGGTAAACAATTTAAGTTTGTGTTTGGTTCTGCGGTGACAAGAATTGATTTCGAGTGAATTGATTCTGCCTTCAAAATTGATTCTAACTAGAATTGAGTTGAAGGTAGAGTGTTTTATGTTTGGATATATTAATGAAAATTGAAAAGTGAGTTGAATAATAAATTTTAGTGTGAAAATCATGTTTAGACTTAAAAGCTACAAATCCTAGCTTCAAGTTAGAATCAATTTTGGAGGCAGAATCAAATTATATACGAGAACAACCAAACATGTCAAATTCAATTTTACACCTCTGGAATCAATTATGGTAGCTCCAAACGTGGAACCAAACATAGAAGTGTTTATAGCATAGACTCTTATGATATAAATGCTTATTTATACACTGCTATTTTTGTGAAATGAAATAAAATAAAATCAAGCTCTGTATAAGATTTAAGTTGTATTTGTAAGTTATACTAAAGAGTTTGTGGAAATAAGTTGAAAACAACTCATGGAGAGGACATGTCATAAGTTGTTTCTATAAATATTAGAAATGTTGAAGATGAATGAATAAAAAGGAAACACGGCCTAATTTGGAGTAGTGTTTTATTTATTTGTTGTGACTTGATTAAAGTTTGGGAAAGACGGTGATACTTGGTAATGTTATTGGATTCTATATGTTAAGGGTTTGGTACAACTAGGAGCCAAGAACTCTAGGACTAGGAGGGAACAAGGTTGTGCGTGAAGTGGAATAGAAGTTAGGGGGTTTAGTTCCATGGTTGCAGGACAAAGGCTCAAATCCAACGTAGCCTGATATGCCATAAATAAAGTTTATAGAGTTTGCACAATCTTTCACCTTACAAGTTAGTTTTGGGAGGTTAAGTTAAGCTTAAAATCTAATATTACACAATAATTAAGAGTCTTTTACTCACTTCCTATTTTGAAGGTGATGGAAGTGGTGTATTTCCTTGTTTGAATATGACTCTAGTGTGATGTGATGGCATTGCATTTAACTGTTGGTTAATCTTGAACCTCTTCTGGGGGCATTAATATTTAATATGACACTTGTATTGTCTCCACCTTCCAATTACTAAAGTTTAGCTGAATATCTGAGTAGACCAAGGAGGAATGTGAATATCTGATTGACATAGCAAAGCCGAATATGCACAAGTCAACGGTTGTCGACAGCGAGACTGGAAAGAGCAAAGACAGCAGGTTGGATTCTTTCCTATCTTTCTCTGTTATGTGTCCTTTGAAGTAGAAAATCATTTTTTCTACATTTATTTAGACTGCCATTATGGCAAACCATATCTTTACATTTTTCTTTATACATGTAGAGTGCGTACGAGCTCTGGAACTTTTCTGGCCAGGGGACGTGATAAGATTGTGAGGAATATTGAGCAAAGAATTGCCGACTTTACTTTTATTCCTGTAGGTAAGTAGTCCCAGCTCTTGTATTTCTTTTATTGATAAATCAAAAATTTATTACTGGTACTGTTTTCTCTTGTTTGTATGGATGTTAAGTCAAGAGTAGTATCAAGCTCGTACTCAATTGTGTACCATACAATCTGTAGTAAACTTTTTGTCTGAGTGAGAACTTTGAGTAGTTGGACACGTTTATGCATGTGTCTTTCACTGAATATTTTCAGTTATCTTTGCCATCTGGATTTCTGAATCATGATCTAAGATAGTAGGTTAATTTTCATCGTATACTTCAGCAAGCATTAATAAACTATGCCTCGCAATATACAGAGCACGGTGAAGGACTTCAAGTTCTACATTATGAAGTTGGACAAAAGTATGAGCCTCACTATGACTACTTTCTTGATGACTTTAACACAAAGAATGGGGGTCAGCGCATAGCAACAGTACTGATGTACCTGTAAGTGATTTCATGTGCTGTCTTAGTTGTTATTAATTTCAATTTGTATTAGATATATGGTCAGCTGTTTATGATATTTCCCCTTTGTATTCTAATCATACAGTACAGATGTTGAAGAAGGAGGTGAGACAGTGTTCCCTGCTGCCAAGGGGAATTTTAGTTCTGTGCCATGGTATAATGAGCTTTCTGATTGTGGGAAGAAAGGACTTTCGATTAAGCCGAAGAGAGGCGATGCTTTACTTTTCTGGAGCATGAAGCCGGATGCAACTTTAGATGCATCAAGCTTGCATGGTTAGTTTCTCTATTTATTATTGTTATTTTGTGCTGCCTGATGCATCAATGGGATTTCACAGCAGAGAAGATAAATTAACAAAAAAAAATCTGGGTAATTTCAGGTGGTTGTCCAGTAATTAAAGGTAATAAGTGGTCAAGTACCAAATGGATCCGTGTCAGTGAATACAGAACTTGAGTATATGTTACTACAGGTACTTACTTATCTCGCCTGTTGTATTGTTGTAAAAAATATTATTTTTACGGTTAAGGCAAGACAATCATGTTTATCTGGCAATATTTTACATTTGTTTTACCTGATACATAGCTAAATGATTGCTTGCATAACAAACACTTGTGAGAGCTTGGCATGTTTATAAGTTGTTTTCAACTTAAGTAAAACAACTTCCCTTATATGAAAATAATTTAACCACATTCTCCCTATAATTATAGTATAGCTTATATGATAAGCACTTCTCAAAATGTGTTGTTTGCAGAGCTGTATTAACAGTTGCATAGTTTGTCAACATGATTCTGAACTTCTGCTTTTATGGTAATAATATTTAATTTGCTAGTTGCTGCTGATCACCTCTCATGTTGATTGACTTATTTTTCAGGCTTTGTCTGAATTCATCACTCCAACGATGTGCAATTTTAAAGTCTCAGCTCAGCTAATACTTTGCACAATGGAGCTTCAGGTCTCGAAGGAAATGTTTACGGCGTAATGCGTGGTTTTGTAATTTGTTATGTTATGTAGCTTAGGTAACTCATTTTTTTTCTCACACTTTTCATTTATATGTAGCAAATACAATAAAAAATAAGTACTTGTGAACTTTGCCTAAGGGAGATTCGAGAAATGTATGAAACCAGTAGATGTAACAAGTATACCGGCTTTTTCCTCCGAGCTCATTTGTAACCATTTATGAGAGGCCTTTACATTATTGCATGTTTTCAAGCTATGAAACCACTCTTGGTAATGAGTTTCCAAAGGCAAAATAAATAAATTGTCCTCCTAAGGTTTTTCTGAAATGGGAGTTAGTCCAGTGAGAAGATCAATGTAATTTTAGTCCCGATTTTGAGTCTGTCTCACAAATAATAACTCAAGAACTGGTTAGAGCTCCCTATATTTAACAAAATACTCGATTAGTACCCACATTAATCGAAATAAACCTTGTAAAACTGAGCAAACACTTCAAAATTTCTCAATTGTAGTCAATATTCATCGAAGTGGATGTGATTGAGTTGTGGATCACGTTTAACTGCAGTTCCTATATTGTCGTCACACCTCTATCCCCTCCAAAAGTTGTTAAACCTTGAAATTTTATGATATATTCATAGAAAATATTACTCAACTTATATACAAAAATACAAATACTAAATTTTTTTAGGCAAAAAATAGTATATAATTGTTTATTATAATATTTTTTGATACCTCATTTCACTTTCAAAATATTTGTACTTGTACCAAATAGAGGTCTTCGGAATGGCCAAGAGAGAGTCTTAACCAATTTAGAGCACAAATCAATGCCTCTATCAATTTTGAGTTTGGGAAGCTTCTAAATGCGCCTAAAACACTTCTCCTCCCATACTTCATGCACTTTCTATTGAGATGTAATTCAGTATTGAGCTGTTATGTGTTAGGCAAGTAACTGACTCCAGGAGTTGGTTAGTCACCAAGTGTGGTAGTTACAAAGTTAGTTAGTGATTTGTTTGTTACAACTATGAGCTGTATATAAACACTATGTGGTCATTGTAAAGTGTTAAGCTTGTTCAATAAAATTTCATTCTCCCTTAACTCTCATTTTGATTTTTCCTCTCTCCATAATCTTCATCTTTCACTCTTAGTTGTCCTAAGTTTCTAACAACTGGTATCAGCTAGCCTTAAGATTCAGAGAATCTCCATTGAACAAAGATGACAAGCTCCTTGGAGACTCTAAGCAACAACTTTGGTGGAAAACTCCCAATTATTGACAGCTCCAATTGGGATCGATGGCACAAGCAAATGAAGGTGATCTTTGGGTTTCAAGAAGTACAAGAAGTTGTAGAGAATGGTGTGACTGCACTAGCAGAGAATGCTACAGAAGCAAAAATAGCAGAACATAGAGCCTTGAAGAAGAAAGACTTCAAAGCAATGTTCTTTATTCATCAGTGTGTTGATTTAATCAACTTTCAAAAGATAGAGAATGCAACTTCTTCAAAAGAATGCTGGGATATTCTGCAGAAAGGCCACTCAGGAAATGATAAGCTGAAGCAAGTTAGGTTGCAAACCTGGAAAAGAAAGTTTGAACTGCTGCAGATGGATCACAATGAGAGCATTGCAGATTATTTCAACAAAATCACCACCATCACCAATCAGATGATAAGTTGTGGAGAAACTCTCAGTGATGGAACTATCTCCGAAATTTGATCACATTACTGTAGCTATTATGGAGTCAAAGGATTTGACAACCATGAAACTAGAAGAATTACAATGCTCACTTGAAGCACATGAACAAAGATTGAATGAAAGGGTGAAAGCTAGAGCTTCTGATCAGGCATTACAAGCACATGCAATAAAGAAAGGGAAGAAGGGCAAAGATAAGTACAAGAAAGATAGTTCTCAACAAGACAAGTCCAAGAACAATGGTGAACAAGCAGAATCTTCATCTCAGAACAATGGTGGAAATCAAGAAAAGAAAGGCAAAGTGAATCTGAAGAATATACAGTGTTACAACTGTCAGAAGTATGGTCACTTTGCTAAAGATTGTAGAGGCAAGAAGGTCCCAAGATATGGTGGAAAGAACAATTCTGAAGCTCACATGGCTCAAGGTGAAGGTGATACAGAACCTGACCCTATGTTACTCATGGCTACAACAACAGATGAAGAAAATCATCAGGAGGATTGGTATCTTGACACAGGATGCAGTAGTCACATGACAACCCATAGAGAATGGCTTATTAACTTCAACAACTCATCAAAGACAAAAATCAGATTTGCAGACAATAGAACCATTCCAGCTGAAGGGGTAGGAGATGTGTTGATCAAAGGCAAGAAAGGTAATCAAGCTCTCATTACTGGTGTTCTATATGTGCCTGCAATGAAGACAAATCTATTGAGTATGGGTCAACTCCTAGAGAAAGGGTTCATTATGCATCTAGAAAACAACCAAATGGAGGTCTTTGATTCCCAGCACAACACTATTCTGAGAGCCCCTCTCTCTCAGAATAGAACATTCCAAGTGAAGATCTCTGCAAATGATTCACATTGCCTGGCCACAGTGAAGATTGATGATGAAACATGGTTATGGTACCTCAGGTATGGCCATCTCAACTTCAACAGCATGCGTTATCTGAAGAACAATGCCTTAGTGAATGGTTTACCTGAAATTAAAGCACCTACAGATATTTGTGAACATTGCTTAATAGGCAAGCAACCAAGAAAGTCATTTGTCACAGATATCCCAATGAGAGCTAAGCAAATTCTAGATGTGATACACACTGATGTGTGTGGTCCTTTTGAGACTATGTCTTTAGGAGGAAACATGTACTTTGTGTCCTTCATAGATGAATTCAGCAGGAAAATGTGGATTCACTTGATTAAGACCAAAGATGAAGTATTTCAAAACTTTAAATCTTTCAAGATCATGGTTGAAAAGCAGTCAGAAAGGCAGATTAAGATCTTGAGAAGTGATGGTGGTGGTGAATACACATCACATGAATTTAGAGTTTTTTGCGAAACAAATGGTATTCAACATGAAATCATAGCACCCTACACACCTCAACATAATGGTATAGCTGAGAGGAGAAACAGAACCATTATGAATATGACTAGATGTATGCTGAAAGAGAAGGGATTGCCTCACAACTTTTGGGGTGAAGCTGTATCCACTGCATGCTATGTGTTGAATAGAAGCCCAACAAAGAAGTTGAACAAGGTTCCAGAAGCAATATGGTCTGGTCACACACCATCTGTGAAACACTTGAGAGTGTTTGGTTGTATATGTTACAAACATGTGCCTGATCAAAAGAGGAAGAAACTTGATGATAAGAGTGAAGCTATGATCCTAGTGGGATATCACACTGCAGGATCTTATAAGCTGTACAATCCCATTACTAAGAAGATTACAACCAGTAGAGATGTGACATTTGCTGAAGACAAGTGTTGGAATTGGAACAATGAAGATTCACAAGGTGAAAAGTATGTTCCATTTGAGTTGCTTGATGAACAAGCACCAACAAATGAACCTGATCCAACACATCAGCAACAAATTACAACTCAAGATGGGCCTAGAAGATCAGGTAGAACAACTATTCCCAACAGAACACTGCAAGGCTATGACATAATTCCTGACACCATGGTAACACCAGATGGTGACATAGTGCATTTGGCACTATTTGTTGATACTGAACCACTGACATATGTTGAAGCTTCAAACCATGAAAAATGGAGAGAAGCTATAAAGGAAGAGATAGAAGCTATAGAGAGGAATCACACATGGGAATTAGTTCCACTGCCTGCACACAAGAAACCAATTGCAGTCAAATGGATATATAAGATAAAGTACATGCCTAATGGAAGTATAGCAAAGTATAAAGCAAGATTAGTTGCCAAGGGTTTTTTTACAAAAGCCTGGAATTGACTTTACTGAGATTTTTGCTCCTGTAGCACGATTAGAGACTGTGAGATTAGTTGTAGCCATAGCTAATCACTCAAACTGGGAGTTTGTTCAACTTGATGTCAAGTCAGCATTTCTCAATGGTAGACTTGAGGAAGAAGTATATGTTGAACAACCTCAAGGCTTCACAGTTAAAGGCAAGGAAGATCGGGTACTGAAATTGCATAAAGCTTTGTATGGCTTAAAACAAGCCCCAAGAGCATGGAATATGAGAATGAATGAGTTTCTCAGTCACAATGGATACTCAAAGTGCACAGTAGAACATGGAATCTATGTTAAAGGCTCATCACAGGATAGCATATGCATAGTGTGTCTCTATGTGGATGATCAACTTATAACTGGCAGTAATAATGAAGAAATTGAAAGGCTAACTACACAGTTGAGCTCTGAATTTGAAATGACCAATTTGGGAGGTTTGAAGTACTTTCTTGGATTAGAATTCACAAAGACTAGCAGTGGAGTATTATTGCATCAAAGTAAATATGTTTCAGACATATTGAAAAGATTCAATATGATGAACTGCAATCCAGCCAACACACCAATGGAGACTGGCTCTAGTTTGAGCAGTGATGATGAAGGCAAAGCGGTGAATAATACCTTGTACAAGCAGATAGTGGGTAGCCTGAGGTATGCTTGTAACTCTAGACCTGACATATGTCACAGTGTAGGCATAGTTAGCAGATTTATGCAAGCACCTAAACTGTCACATATGCAAGCAGTGAAGAGAATATTGAGATACATTCAAGGCACAGCTGACTATGGTGTTTTGTATCCCAATACAGATGGAAGAAGAGGCAAATTAGTTGGCTATTGTGACTCTGATTGGTCTGGTGACAAAGTAGAGAGGAAGAGCACTATGGGATATGTCTTCACTATATTCAACTGCCCTATATCATGGAGCTCTAAGAAACAAACAGTTGTGGCCTTATCTACATGTGAAGCTGAATATATATCAGCTTGCAATGCTGCATGTCAAGGGATTTGGTTGCAGTCCCTGCTACATGAAATGAAGATTGATATAGAGGAGGAAGTGGAACTCATGGTTGACAACAAATCAGCCATAAGCTTGGCTAAAAATCCCATAGCTCATGGGAGAAGTAAGCACATTGAAACAAAATACCATTTCCTAAGAGACCAATTATCTAAAGGGAGGATCAAGCTTAGCTATTGCAAAACAGAAGAACAGATGGCTGATGTGTTCACCAAGCCACTGAAAATTGACAAGTTCAAAGCTATGAGAAAGATGCTCAACATGCACAGCTTAGATAATTTGAATTAAGAGGGAGTATTGTGATGTAATTCAATATTGAGCTGTTATGTGTTAGGCAAGTAACCGACTCTAGGAGTTGGTTAGTCACCAAGTGTGGTAGTTACAAAGTTAGTTAGTGATTTGTTACACCTATGAGCTGTATATAAACACTATGTGGTCATTGCAAAGTGTTAAGCTTGTTCAATAAAATTTCATTCTCCCTTAACTCTCATTCTGAATTTTCCTCTCTCCATAATCTTCATCTTTCACTCTTAGTTGTCCTAAGTTTCTTTTTTTTTTTTTTTGGTCTTAAGTTGTCCTAAGTTTCTAACTCTTTCTAAAACTGCTATAAAAATTGGCACGACAAAAATGTCTTTGGCCATTGTTGATAATATAGTGCCCTCATGTTTACACCAAACATGAATACCAAATTTGTCATCCTCGTCTATACAAAATTCAGTGAGGTGCATCTCGAGTTCATTCATTTTTTATTAATTGAATATTTCTTCCTCATGTGCTACTCAAAAGCATCTAACATTGCCAAAGCCAATGGAATTTTAGCATAAACAAATGTTTCTCCCAATGAAGGATCCCTTGGTCACCAAATGTAGTTGTGCGGGGTAAAACTAGTTGAAGCTCCCGGAATCCCTAGTGAGGATCCTTGCTCCTCTCGTTTTTTTGAACTATGTGTGATAGTCATTGGTTATTTGATTGACAAAAGCAAAGGCACTCCTCGAGGTACAGAGTTATGGTAACCCCAAATGACATTACTTAGGTTCTTCCTGTTATCTTAGAGATTGATCTAAATGCCGATCGCCGGCTTCGTGCTAAAGCTCCATAAAGCATTGCGACATGAAGATATTTGGCTCAAAACTCGAACCAACTCTACCCATTACACCTGATACACATTAACAAAATTTACAAGTTTTTGCCACGAGTGTATCACTCAGATTAAGAGAATATTTTCATTTACTCATTTTCCTATTTATTACTTCTAATAATTCATTTCTCGATGAACTGGCATAGGCGCATAGCTACAAGAAAGCTAAAGCTTTTCCTTATAAAGGAGGCTAAACTTCATTTCAAACTCAGGTGTAAAAACCTTTCAATTCAACGCTATTTTGTCCAATTTATGTTTTACGACAAAATGCGGCAATAAAAATTCCTGATATTCCCTACTCAATAGAGTGGCAACACTAGAATGTAAATGTTTGCTACAATTGCAAACGTAAAACAACTTTTTGTTCTCGTAGACATACAAGAGAAATGAGAAAAATGAATTACATTTCTTTAACAAAGGACACAGCCACAACCCTCTACCTGAGTTCCTTGGTTTATTTAATATAATAGCTGAATGACATTGATTTCCTCCCACAATTTGAAAGGACCTTAGCTGACCCATTCCACATTTAGACAATGTCAAAAATCAGTGCAGGTGTGAGGTCAATGTTTGGCAGTGATCAAGTTTCTGATGGCGTATTGTAAGATGCCTCCATGATTGAAGTAAGCAAGTTCAACCTGTCATAAATAACCGGAACATCGAGAAAAATCAGCAGGATAAAAAGTCAGAATAAAAGCCGGGAACAAAACAAAAGGGCACCACCACAAAAAAGCTGAAAAACTAAGACTAAGTAATACCTCTGTATCAAATCTCAGAGTACATGTAAACGTCTTTCCATTATCTGTCACCACCGCAATATCTTGACCGGGTCGGATTTCATTCACACTACTTGGAAGATCAATTGTGTAACGTTCATGACCGGTCAATCCAAGAGAATCAGCATCCTCCCCAGACTTGAAACACAGAGGAATTATACCCATTCCTACCAAATTACTACGGTGAATCCTTTCAAAGCTTTTTGCTATGACAGCTTTCACACCCTAGGAACAATAAATAATTAATAGTCTTATATAAAAGCAAAATAATACACACAAATTAGTCAGAGCAGGACAGCATCAAGGATATACCAGTAGCATAGGCCCCTTTGCAGCCCAATCACGAGAACTTCCACTCCCATACTCAGCACCAGCCAAAATAATCGTATCATGTCCCTCACTCTTGTATTTCTGACAATTAAGTAGTGTCAATACCAAATTCAAGCAAAATATTTTTTCACATTAAATTTCTATAGTTGGCAAAATAAAGAAGTTAGCAATAAGAACAAATCCAACATTATATCTGTAGATTTGAAACTCTTAAATTTGATTTACACGTGAACCACTATGTAACCTCTCTTGAAGTTATATATGACAATCAAATAAAATTAACAACATCCGAGCAAAAAGGTGTTGGGTTAGCTACTTGAGTCCTTGATTAAAAAGTGTACGGAAGTATAACTGATATCATTGCAGCATAGTTCAGAAAAATACCAATGACTATTATGCCTGTGTTGCATAGTTCAGAAAACTTACATTTGCAGCATCGAAGACTGATAACTTCTCCCCAGAAGGAATATGAATAGTTTTAGGTCCAACTTCTCCATTCAGGAATTTGTTGACAATGCGAATATTGGCAAAAGTTCCTCTTGCCATCACCTCATCATTACCACGGCGACTTCCATAGGAGTTGAAGTCTCGTCTATCAACCCCACGTTCTGTAAGGTATCTGGCTGCAGGACTATCCTTATGTATGCTGCCAGCTGGAGAGATGTGGTCAGTCGTAATACTGTCTCCAAAGTTGAGCAAACAATAAGCATTCTTCACTCCATGGGATCCTGGGGGAGACATGGTCATGCCTTTAAAATAAGGTGGCTCATGAATATAAGTTGATGTAGAGTCCCAGGCGTAAAGATTGCCAGATGGAACAGATAAACTATTCCACATAGGGTTGCCTTTGGTAATAGCATTATATGTTTCCCTAAACATATCGGGTAGCACACTTGATTGTACAACCTGAAAATTGGACAAATATGAACAAACGGTAGACAGTAAACAATATATTTTTATTTATACACTGAATTTAGCCACTTACATCTGCTATTTCTTCGCTGGATGGCCAGATATCCCTGAAAAAGATCTGTGTTCCATCCTTCGCTATCCCAATAGGCTCAGTGTCAAAGTCAATGTTAACCTGAATAATAATGTTCAAATTAGAAAGCAAGAAGCATTTTTGAAATGCATACTTGGAAATAATTTTTAGTTACATACTGTGCCAGCAAGGGCATAAGCAACAACGAGAGGAGGAGAAGCTAGATAATTAGCCCTTGTTAATGGATGGACTCGGCCCTCGAAGTTCCTATTTCCAGACAATACAGCTGCAGCTACTATATCTGGAAAATTCAGAAAACCAATGTTTAGGTAACCTCTGATTCATAAGTCAGTAATTGAAAACTACCAATATAAAAATGGTAAGTACCATTTTCAGTGATTGCAGATGCAACAGCTTCTTCAATATCTCCTGAATTTCCAATGCATGTGGTGCATCCATATCCAACAATATTAAATCCTAGCTGATTCAAATACTTCTGCAAGCCACTACAGAAGCAATATATGATTCAGTAATCAAGATATTACAGCCACATAAATGTGAATGCCGCCATATTATCAGTATATACTTGAGTATATTCTAAGAGTACCTCCTCTGCAAATACTTGGTGACAACACCAGAACCTGGAGCAAGACTTGTTTTGATCCATGGCTTAACCTATTAGTTAACATTAAATAGTGAAAAAATAGCAATCAGTTAGTAGGAAACAACAAATTATTTGGGGGAAATGAAAGAAGTAAACACATTATACATTCCCTCATATATGTATTTAACTACTGGACTATAAAAACAAAATGCAGCCTCAAACAATAGCTAACAAAGAGGGAAAACAACGAAATACAATGATTTAACAAGTCCCATAATAGCTAGAAAATAAAGGAGGCAATCTCAATGAATTCATCAGTGCTAACAAAACATAAATGCAACCAGACACTACAAGTAAAATCCTGATCATGTTTGTCTATCATACAGCAACTTATGGCACCAGAGTACATGCACATTGGATTTACACATAATATACGTATGAACATATCATTATTGAATTAAATCTTAAGTCATAATGACACAGCAACCAAATGCACAGACATCTACTAACCTCCAATCCCAAATCACATGCTTTCTTTGCAACCAATGCAGCTCCAAGCATTACACTAGGATTTGAGGTATTTGTACAGCTGGTGATAGCAGCTATAACAACATCCCCATGCCTAAGTTTTGCTGGTGTTTCATGGAATGTGAAATCAACAACCGTGGTCTGAGATTCTTTTGGTACAGCAAAACCCTGTAACAATGCAAAACTATACAGCTCAAAGCCTCAAACAACAGAAATGGCCAAGGCTATAAATGAGATTGGCTACTTTTCTTAATGGTTGTGAAAATAGTTATCTTTGCTTATATATGAGACGGAAGAGAGTATGTTATTATAATGTGGTGGTGGTGGTGGAATCAAGTATCATTTAGCTTTCAATTAAATAAAATTTTGTGAACTTGATATATTCATGTGAGCTTTCAATTTAATGATTGGATTGGTAAATTTCATTATGTATACAAGTTTTTAAAAAGTGCAAGTATGTCGATGCACAAAAAAATATCAAGACATCTGTATGTCTAGGTGTGTGTAAGAGAGATTTACAGAAAATTGCACAGTGGATATTGAAAAACCATATTTGAAAACTGAATGTCGAGATATAAAAATTCAGACATCATGGGTGTTGTGAATAAGCTGTGCCATTTTATATTTAGACATTAAAAATAGGGAAATGCTAAACAGTGCCCATGGGGCAATGGTTAAGGAAACAAAAATGGTAATATAATCGTGAAAATAGTGCATTGAATGCCTTGAAATTTAAGAAAGAATATTCTCTACATAAATCTTTTTCTTTTGTTTCCATTTTTATTTCCTTAATCATTGCCGCAGGGGCACTGTTTAGAATGACCCTTAAAATTAATATGCATGTTTCCAGAAGTTCATACCTTAAACCCAACTTTATTGTTGAGGCAGGCGTGCCAATCTACCTTCATTTCTTTCAAAGTAACACGGTCATGAGGCCTGAAAAGATTTAAAGCAAGGATTACACAATGAAAAACTGAATGTAATTAAACTTTCAGACTAAATACTGATTTCCTTCTAATTTTTACTTACCACACAGCCCCTCCATATAAAACCGTAAACTAACACCACAACATTGTCAGATGTAACACATTTGTTAATTGTTAATTGAATTAGTACCTTATAGAAGTTTTGTAGTCAAATTTAAAATTCAACTCAGCCAAGTCAAATGATGCGTTCTTCATTTTTCTCAAAATATATGATTGAACAAGCCAATAAAGGTTGAAGGTAGGAATAGACAATTTTAACAAATTTGTTAAGACTTGAAATATCTTTTTAGAGTTGATGGTGGTTTTGTAATTTTTTAAACTCAGATTTTTTATTTTTTTTTAAACAGCCAAAGTTAATAATTAGTTGTTAATGTGAGTATTTTTCTCCTTCACTGGGACTTGAACCCGGGACCTTTTACACCTTAATACCTTAGCTCAAACCAGTTGAGCTGCCCACCCACCCAAACTTAGATGATCTTATATACAATAATTTAATAAGGGAAGACATGTGTAATGCAAAACAAATGGAACGGTACAATTTTTCCCCTTAAGTGGAAAACATGAAGACTCGTTTGTTACCTTTTTGGACCTGAGACACATGGTTCGACATCCTCAAGATTGAGCTCTAGATTGGATGAGTACACTCTTTCCACTTGGGGCTGCAATGCAATGCAACAAAGCAAACTCTCAGTGAGGCCAGATTCTTTCAGACATTTCAGATACAACCATCCCAAAAACAATAGTATGCTTACTATACCTCACTGTAGTCCACAAACATCTTATTAGCTCGTAAGTAGGATTCTATCATAGAAACCTGCAAGGAAGACATGTAAGAACATGTAGGCAATACCAAATATCATGAAAGAAGTGTTAACGTACAGTTTCATCGCTCCTTCCAGTCAATTTCAAATATTGCAAAGTGACATGATCCACAGGAAAGAATCCCATGGTTGCACCATACTCAGGAGACATGTTTGCTATGGTGGCACGATCAGCCAATGGCAGTTCACTCATGCCTTGCCCTGCATAAAGGAAGTAAAAAAACAATTATTATCTAAGTAAAGACTAATCATCAAGGAACATGATGCTACAAAGGAAGAAATGTGTTACATAAATTAGTATTTACCATAAAACTCTACAAACTTGCCAACAACCCCATGCTTTCTTAGCATTTGAGTAACAGTCAACACCAAGTCGGTAGCTGTGACACCACTTCGTAGTTTGCCTGATAATTTGAAACCAACCACACCAGGCAGGACCATGCTCATGGGCTGCAAAGGAAAATAATTATACTAATTAGCCGAAAAGTAAAAAACTTCTAGACATACTTATTCAAATATATTTAATAAATAGGTCACAATATCTAATTTGAAAACTCACTTAACCCATTATTTTTACCTGGCCAAGCATTGCAGCTTCGGCTTCGATTCCACCAACTCCCCACCCAGCAACACCCAAACCATCAATCATAGTTGTGTGTGAATCAGTTCCAACAACGCTGTCAGGATAAAGCACACCATTTGCGTTGAACACAACTCTACCAAGGTATTCTAAATTGACCTGCAAAAGTTGAATTTGCAAAACTTGATTCAGAAGACGAACTAGAATTATTGGATAAAGAACAAAGTTTTCTTCACATGTAAAAGAGAATAAGTCAGGAATTAAATATTACAGAATCAGATCACATATCACATATCCATATAAACACGCATGCGTGCACAGACACACACACACTTCACTGGTTAACGAATGAAGTAATAACCTGATGGACTATCCCTGATCCAGGAGGAACAACAAGCATGTTATTGAATGCATTTGAACCCCATTTGAGGAAACCAAATCTTTCCTTGTTCCTCTGGAATTCAAGTTCCATATTTGCCTGAACAGCATTTTCTGATCTTGCTACATCAACCTGAACAGAGTGATCAATGACAAGATCTACCGGCACCTGAAGGTAACCAAATTTAAATTTATTACATGTGTCCGATGAATAAATAATAAAATTAAAAAGTGAATATCAATCTTTTTTTTTGACAAAAAGTGAATATCAATCTTAAAACCACTAATAAGCAGTATTTGGCTTACCAATGGGTTGATTTTATTAGAATCACCACCAAGCCTGTTCATTGCATCTCGCATGCAAGCAAGGTCAACAACAGCAGGTACCCCGGTAAAATCCTGATAATGTCATTATAAAGCACAGTGAATACCGCAAATACAATTAACATTCAAAAAACGTCACAAAAACAATATCGTTAAACACCCCTACAACTCCCCATAATCAACATATTCGTGCTACCCACCTGAAGAAGCACTCTAGCCGGCTTGAACGGAATTTCCACCAGTTTGGGAGAAGTATTCTTCCAATCAATAATTTTTTCAACATCGTCACTCTTAACTTGAAACTCATCACAGTTACGAATTGCAGATTCCAAAAGTATCCTGATCGAGTAAGGTAGAGCATCTGCAACACAAACACAAATTCCACCATCATTTCCCCACAACTTCAGATCAAATTTACTTCATCAATCATACTCAAAACCACTACATCATTTTATTTCCGTCCCTTCCCCACCAAACAACAGCAATATAAAGATAACAATATAACTCAATCAGACACGTGTACTTAAATAACAACACTATAACATAATGGAATTTGAACACTTCATTATTTTCCTACAAAAAACTTTTCAGTACAAAATGTGAATTAGCAGCTATATTAGCACTTTCGCAAAGCGGAATTCGAACAAACCACTAATTTATCCGATCGGCAATTCACAAACACTAAATTCAGACACGTGCAGAATTATGAACGATAATGCAATTGAAAAATAGAAGCACATAATATATATAACTGAATCCAGATTTATTTTCACAGTATTATTGATTATTATTATTATCATCATCATCCAATACTTATAAAGCAAAGTAATATTGTAATTATATTATATTATCGAAAAATGGATGATAATAACAGAAGTGAAAATGAAATAGAGTGACTCACCGATTCTGGAATCGTTGAGAGCTGGTAAACTGTAGTACTTTCCAAACTCGCCGCCGCCACCACCGGGCTTCTTCAATGTCTTCAATATGTTGTTGAATGGATTTTCAGTTGCTGAAAATCAAAAATCAAAAAATCAAAAATTGAATCTGAAATTAAGAATTAGAAAAAGTGTTAGTTAGAGGTTGATGTTACGTAAGAGAGGATCTCTCTCTTTCTTCTTACCCATGGTAAAATGTTCTTAGTCCTGTTGGTGAAGAAAAAAAGATTGAGATCGATCGAGAAAAAGAGCGTGTGTGTGTGAAGGTAAGGTAATAATAATGAGAGAGTAGTAGGTGGGTCAAAAATGACTTAAGTGGAAAAGTTGCCGTGGTAGTATTCTTCTTCTTATTAGTAGCAAATTGTATTGTTGTGTGAAAGCGCTTTTGGAATTTTTTGGTATATGCGATGCGAGTAGATCTAATCCAACTCGTGTCATTTCATGTCATGTGCTTCGCATACTCTCATCATCCATTGCATCTTTCTCTTTTTTTTTTTTTTAAGACAATAAATATCCAATGCATCTTTCAACATCATCGTCAAAATATTAAAAAAAACAAAAGAGAGAGACCAATTTTTTTTACTGCTAGAGAGACCAATTTTATGAGTAAATAAAAATTGTTGAGTCGAATAATGTGATTGAAATTTAAAACCCGTCTCTTCAATTTGGGTGTCCGTTTTTAATTTTGATTGTCATTTTATCTATTTAAAAAATAAATAATGTAATTATAATAATGAACAAATAAGTGTCATTTATAACTATTGGTTTAATTGTTAAAGAGAAAAACTAATATAAAATTGTAATCATATATTGGTTAAAGCAATCATAGAAAAATCACATTTTTATCTAAAATTTTAATATATTGGATATAAATTTTTATTTATTGCGTTACTCGACATTCATTTTTCATTTAACATAAGACTTTTGACTTATATTTATATCAACAATTCTAAATACTTACATCTCATTTGGCTCTTATATAATATTGATTTGTCGGTCTTAAGAGATTAGACTATTTGGTGAAATCAATTCATGTCGGTGGTCAATAAGTTGTATTTATTTTGAGCATTTTTATTATTTTTTATGATTCTAGTTTTTTTTTTTTTTTAAGATTTTATATATGTTAACTCTATTATGAATAATAATTCTATTTGAAATATACTAGAACATCGATCCATGGGGTTTAATTGGCCGTATTATTTAACAGTAAAAACTTAGGAGATTGTTCCCGACTCTTATGAAAACACTGGCGACGGAAGATATATCCCAACATACTTAGGAGATTGTTCCCGACTCTTATTAATAGTCATTGCAAAAGAAACCATTAAAAGGAATTTGTTTCCGTTGAAATTTAAAAGGAATCTTAAGTCAGACGGTATTAGAGACAATCTAGATATAAAAACCTTATCACCAATATTACTTCCTGAAATATTTTTTCCTTCAAAAACATATTTTCCCATTCTTGTAATAATAAGTATTGTTCCGTTGCATAATTCTAATTTTTGCTCCAAATTCCTTAATAGCATAACTGAAACTCCAACTTTAAGTCTCAACTTGTGATTTGAAGACCCGACGCAGAAACTGTGTTTAAAAATTTAAGAGTGTGAACATCATCCACTGCATCACCATCTGCATTACGTGCGTGTGAAGTATGGATGTCAATGGATATCCATGAACGCATATAGTGTGATATCCACTATATTTTTTTTCAAATATACTTTGACATTGACTGAAATTGATGATACAAATATACTTATTTGTATTATTTGTGGCATGTCTTATGCCTTTTTATTGCAATTTTTTTTGCCTTTGAAAAAAACAAATATCTTTATCTTAATCTTAATTATAATCTTAATCTTAATCTTATCTTAATTATAATAAAAGTAAGGTTTTGCTTCATCTTAACCCTAATATTTTTCCCTCCTAATCACTCTCTTAATCTCTCAACCACATATTAATTACTATGGTCCGCCACTTATTAAATCTTCCTTAATTTGAATTTTGAATTGGTCTTTACTTTATTAGTTTTTTTTTTTTGTTTTTGACAAAAGTCTATTAGTTTTATGCATTGAAAATAAAATATTATTAAATGCTCATCTAAAAAATAGCACAATAAAATATTATACCTATATGATTTGTTAATTGTTCATACTTCTTAGGCTTACTAATATTATTTTGAAATGTAATTTTGATTGCTTTGTTTGTATTACTCCTTTATTGCTATTGTTTTTCATCTCATTTGATGGTGAGAACAAGGAACCATGTTGGCTTAAAATAGTTTTATCTTTAAGAATATTGATATGCCCCAATAAATAATATGTAAATAGCTAGCAAGTGATTTCTCACTCTATGCAATTTAAATTGAGTACTTGGTTAATTGATATTTTATTCTTTAACTTAATTTTGAAATTGGTGATTGAAATAAGCTTTAACTATTGGTGGCAATGTGATTTGTGCAAAAGGGATAAGTCCCTACCTTTTTGGTCCTGCTTAATTTTATATAGTTATGATTTTTATGCTTAGTTTTTCAACATTTGGGTATAGCATACGTTACTTCCATGTGCTGCACAATTTTATATAATGTAGGATATGCTCCGTCTTTTAATATTTATGTTCCTTTTGTTCAAGTAAACGGTGATCTTCAATGTTTATTACAATGATGCTTGATTTGTGTTATATGTCATAGCCATACATACAATACAAGCAAGCGTCACCTTATTGGGCAATGAAATTGTCAAGAAGTGTATTGTTGTTATTTTGATTTTGCCATAGCCATACAATACAAGAAAGTGACTTTTGTTGATTATGTAGCTACATTGATGAGGATTATTATCTAACATTTTCTTCACTATAGTTGCAAGAAAGACCGATATATGAGGAAATACACTATCAAGAATTGTCATTGAATTATCATTGCAACAAAGACACTATCAAGAAATGCTCTCACTATAATTTCAAAGACCTTAACTTTGATTTTCTTCTTTGATGTGTGTTTGATTGTGATGTATATTTTACTATCAAGAGACTATTATCGCATTATCATTGGAACAATTGTTGAAAGATCTACTATTTATTTTATTTACTTATGTTGCAATTTTTATTACAAAAAACTTAAATTATATATCTATCGCTCAATCAAATCCGTGCAACGCACGGGTCAAAGGCTAGTACTTAATAAAATAGATGGTTCATAGTATTTCATTAGGCGTAGCGGCACCATCACTTGTCACTTTTACTGTGCAAAGTGCCTATCAATTCTATGGAATGAAAATTGTTTTATTAAGGGAAATTGAAAAAGTGAGTGAATTTAAAAGGGTGGATACAGGAGATAAACTTTCATGTGAAATTGATGTACATGAGAAAATATAGATAAAATGGTCATTTATGCTCTTATGATAAAAAAGCGTGCACACAAGAAACAAACTTTCATGTGAATGAATGTAAAGGAGAAAATAAAGAAAAAACTTTATTCTCCAGAAAATTGATTCGTGTGACGCTCTCTATGCTGAACACAAGGCATGCATATCGAGATGAATTTGAATTAGAGAGGAATTAAAAGTAACTCAAAAGTATTACGTAGTAAACATATTAACAAAGAATTACTATACCGATAAAAATATTTCCAATTCAATTTACCGCATTTGTGACCTTATTAAAAACTACAAAAACACTAATAATGGATATAAAGTTACATAGAAGATACTACTGCCAAAATTCTGCAAATAAAAACTTCTCCCTTTTTTTTTTTTTTAAAAAAAAGCTTCTTTATTTTATTTTTGTATGTCAAATGATTGTTACCTGTTGCAGGGCCAAAAAGTTTTTTTTTTTTTTGTCCAAAAGTATGCTGAACCTTTTCAATCATGTCCCGAAAATTTTTCTCCCTCAATATTCTCTTTTATTCCAAAAATCCATTTTTGCCCTTGAATAAAAACTTTAGAACGCATTTTCTGAAGTTTTTTCAAGTTAAAATTTGAAAAAATTTCAAAAAACATGTAACGCCCCAACTAAAAATATCTAGAATATTTAATCGAAGTATTAAAACTGGAATCTGAGTACATTAATTAAAAGAACTATAACTGAATACTACAATATCATTAAGATAATATTATAATGTTCAATACAAACATCGAGAAGTGTTGATAACAGAATAACAAGCTAATTTGAAACAAGGAAGAAGAATAAATCTTCTAAGCTGACAATCCAAGCACAGCTCCAATCGCCAGATCCAACCTGGTCCCTGCTCCGAAATAATCTGTCTTACCTATATCGAAAAGGGAGTGGGGTGAGACAGTCACTTCGTCCCAGTGAGTTCTACTACCCTCCTAATGGCTATAAAGCCGGGGCTCCTAATCAGTCATAACATATTTTATTTCATAACATAATATCATAAGCATAAATAAATAAATAATGGTGTATCACAGAATTAGTCTTGTTGATTTTAAACCGCAAACACTCTGAGGTGAGCACGTCTCAGAGGCCTGCCTTGTCCGCGAACAGAAAGCGTTCCGGCATACAGCTCACAAAGTTTTCTAGTGGGAAATCTAAAACGAAGTCCTCACGTGATAATATAATCACATACATAATTGACTGATTACTAAGTTCATATCTTGCTACCATTAATTCCCAAAACCCGGGGAGCATACAACATATCTAATTCCCTAAGTTAAAGCCCTAAGCATTCAACTGTAATTGACCTCCTGTTTAACATCACATTACATATATTACTGCAGAACAACAATCTATCACGAGGATATAAAACGAGTGTTCCAAAAAATTTTGAAAACGGGAAAATAGGAGCCAATACTGGGTTAACTCGCTACGGCGAGTTACCAAGCTCGCCTTGGCGAACTTACAGGTCCTGGCCTAAACAACTCGCTAGGCGAGCCAGAGCTCGCCATGGCGAAGTTCTCCAGCCCAGCACCCTCAGCTCGCCATGAAGGCTCGCTAGCAACTCTCTATGGCGAGTTCATGCAGAAAAGCCTCTGTTTTGCGAAAATCATCAAATTTTACAAATAACACCTACAATCCTCATACAAGAAAGTGCAGTAACGTATATTATGTGATATAGAACAGAATAGAGTGAAATTTGGGGATTAATTTCACCCACACAGTTATTCCTATGAATTTCCTAAGTTTGCATGCAATTTTCATAATTTGGGAAACTAACTAAATTAGCCTAAGAACCCACCTGGATTGAAGCTTTAATCTTTGCTTCCTGGGCTCTCTAACAGCTACTGAATCCTCAGCTATCACCCACGAACTCAACTAGACAGATTTTGGAGAATTGTTGAAAATGATGAACTTGGAACCCTTGGGGTAGAAATGTGTTTTGACTCTTGAACCAACTGAGGTGGTGAGTTTATATGGTTGATTTTCTGGTGTTTGAACAGTATAAAATGAGTTCATCTCTTTGGTTGCATGCATTTCTATTGGTATAGAGAAAAAGATGTGAATGATGGGGTTGTTGTGTAAGTGAGGCTCGAGTGAGTGAGAAGAGATGAAAGGGTTGATTCTCTGATTTCAAGGCTTGAGTGAGGTTATGGAGCTGCTACAGCTCGTGAAAGGGAAGAAAGGAAGGAGTTCCATTGTTACTTGGTGGATTCCTTGATTGCATGTGATGATATTGATTCACAAATGAGGGATGTAGTGTGAATGTTGTTGTTAGTTCGGTGAAGAGAGGATGGAGAGCATTAAGGTGTTAATTTTATGAAGTTGTAGTGAATTGAAAAAAGGAATTGCATGCAAAAGTAAGTGGGTGAGTGTTGTTTGAGTGGTGAGGTGTTAGCTTGCAAGCTAAAGAAGAGGTGAGTCATGACATGAGGTGTTGGGTTGTGGTGAAAGTGGAAAAGTGAGTCATAAGGTTGATGTGTTTCTATGAGAGGGAGAGACTTGAAGAGTGAAGGGAGATTTTGATTTTCTTGGGTTAATTAAATCACAAGTCTATGAGATATTGTGTTAGTGTGTTGATTAGTTTTAGAAATTCTAATTTTTACACATAACACAAGACTTAATGTAATTATATCACCTCTGACTAATTTTAATTTATTAGACAATGATCTAATAAAAATTAATTAGGTAATTTGAAAGAGTGGGATGTTACAAAACACGTTATAAAAATTTTTATTCAAGGCGAAAGAAATTCCAAAAACACGTTCTAAAATTTTAATTCAAAGAAAAAAATAAAAATTCGGGAGAGAAAAAAAAGTTTGGGGAAGAGAAACCTCCTCATGTCCCATAAGCAATTTCCAAATCCACTAGAACATGTTTGTTTTTTGGTTTTGGGTCCTCCTCCTCCCTCTTAGGGAGTTACTATTGGCACTCACCTCAATTTTTCATTCCTCCTATCCTCAATGTTTTCCTCACAATACCCTACATTAAAGCAAGGAGTAACTTTTAGAACCAACCGAAGTTGGAAGGAGACTATACTCTTACTCTTGAGAATATATTGAATCAATGATTAAATCTCAATTGAATATGTCATATTTAGTGTTTAATAGTAATTCAAATATAAACTTTTTAGTGAATAAAATTTATGAAAAGCAATAATAATTTTATCCATTTATATCTTTGGAGACCAGACATTTTATACTTTTCAAATATTAAATTATATACTAGATAATTATGTATTTTGAAAGTTATTTTTCATAACATGTGTTTTATATTTAAAAGTTGATCATAGAGTATATATAAGTTAATAAGAGTTTGTTTAATGGTAAAAATTTGATTTTTAAGACCTCTTGTTGTTTTATTTTAAATGTTTAGCATTTAAAAAATTCATGTTTATTTCATCTCATTATTAAAAAGTTCTAAATTTTAGGAAAAAAAATCTTTATAATGTTTTACACACATGTACAAAAAATTATTTAAACATCTATGACTAAAATTAATCGATAATTTTACAAAAACTAAAAGTGCAATTTTTTCATTTTGGTTTAGAAAGTGCAATTATTTTTTTTTGTAAAAATGAAAATGAAAATTTTAGAAATTTTGCAGTTAATAAAAATACATTTTAAAATTATGTAAACCCAATGCATTGGCAAGTTAATTAGCCTGGCAATTTGGCAAAATTAATCATACTCTAATTAATATTAGGGAGAGCTTTTATAGTACATTCAAATAATTCAAATATGGCAGTACATTAAGTTATTAAATTAATAAATTTTAGCTTTTAATTTTATGAATTAAAAAATTATTAGCCGATATTGTATTTTAGAGATAATAATATCACAAGAAAAAATATAATTTTATTGTTTATTGTTCCACTAATTTTTTTAACACTTTTTCATAAAAAAATCAACATTGACTATCATAAGGAATAAAATTTGGTTATTATAATTTTTGAATGATAGAAAAAATAGTTTCTTTTAAAAAGTATTATTTACCCATTAATTTATAATAACTTAATGCAACAACAGTACATTCAAAATTGTCAAATATACCATAAAATTTAAATTTAATGTTATTACTATGGAGGTTTCTTCTAGCCGGCCACCTGAAGAACAATAATGGAGGTCTCCATCAATGGTATTTGTTATTTGCATGCATCAATCATATTCACACATTGAGATATACATGGCCAAATGCAACGGAAGTTTCGGGGAATTGCCATGACACCTCCCATTATTCTATTATTTGATACGTTAAGGAAAACTATATGAACTTGCTTATAGAAAAAATCAATTAGTCTTGACAAAAAAGGAAGAAAAAATCAATTAGTGTATAGGTGTATTGGTTCTATGTTTTGATTAGACAACGAGCTAATGTGACAGGAGATATGATAAATTTGATTTTTTTTTTGGTCAAGTGATAAATTTGATACTGATTTTGCAAATTGATGCAATTCTTTATATAATTGATTTTTTTTTTTTAAAAATGGTAAAGAGTAATCTCAAGATATTTATTACAGAAATAGATAAAATTTTGACATGTAAAATGGTTACTCTAGTCGGGAGAATAAAAAGAAGAGAAGAATAATAACGAGTTAACGACTAAATTAAGAGTGGAGAATATATGTAAAGTTATTTTACATATACGTCCAATAATATATCAATATATCATGTATTATGTTTAGAAAACATGATGTATGACATTAATTAAATGATGTGACAACACATCATTGGATGCATGTATAAAAAAATTTACACTGACAATGCACAACAATTAAACTCTTGATTTATACCGTGTTATTTATCATATAAAAAAGTGTAAACATTTTTTATTTTTATTTTTTGACAAAAAACATTTTTTATTTAGAAAAGGTATAAATCAACATATGAATAAAAAAATGGTTTAGTAAATGAGTCAACTAGTAAATATGGGAAACTTTTGGTGTCTTATCAATTGTTTCACCTCAGCATGATATTTGTTGTGCTTTTTTTTTCTTCTTTCTTTTGTCATATTTGGCCGGGGTTGTTTATTGCTAAGAACAGTAGTCAAAGTTTTATCTATTGTCTTCTTGTTTGTTCATCATTGAGTGAGTTTTGAGAGGAAAGGTAATTGAGGATTGATTTTGGGGAGCAATGGTGAGCAAATTTTTGTAACTTTCTTGTTCAAAGGAAGAAATTGAGAAATAAGTAGAAATTAGGGTTTGCTTTTTGTAAACTCTCAAATCTAATTTTTTGTAACTCATTTAGATCTCTTATAAACACTTATTGATAGTAATCAAAAAGATATTTAGTCTATAGTTTTATTTTTTGCCGAACTGGATAAACAATTTTGGTATTTTTTTTTTTTATATTGTTGTTTGATTTGATAATGGTTTTATTTTACACATATTTGTTATACTGGTATCAAAGTTGAAATATGTGTATCTAGAACACCGAGATGTAGCGTCTTATTCCTCTCTTGTGAGTTGTGATTTAGAACATTTGACCCATTTTTTTTTAGAATTTCTCCGACCCTAACAATTAGTATCAAAATTGTGATTTGATTTTGGGGGGGAGGAGATCATGATATTGAATCAAATATATAATGTGGAAACTCACACATGCCAAAATGTTTTGATTGGAAATGTGTCGTCCTCTCCAGTGCCGTATCTGAGGCAGTGCGAAGAGGGCGACCTTCCTAAGTCCAACCATAAAAATAATTCTAAAATTTGGGCCCCAAAATATATTTTTGTTGAGGACTATTAAGCTCAACAAAAGAAATATACAAAAAAATTTAATTTTGTTTGCGCTTCTTATTTTCTCTTAGTGAACATATAATTGTATCAAGAATCAAATATGAATTTTGACATAATGATACTTTATATGGTTAATAATTGATGAATTGATACAATGATACATAAGTATCACTACAACATTTTCGCTCTTCAACAACAAATGAAAAATATTGCTAGAACTGTGAAAAGCGTTGTCTAAAAGAATAGGGAACGGTTTTCAAACATCATTTGTGTGAGCGATTTTCAGTTGTTGCCAAAGACATTGTCATGGGGAACGATACATCAATGGTCAAATTCTCTTTGCGTAATCATGAAGCATTTGACCCATTATTTCTATCAAATTTTTCTATACTCCCCGACATATATGCACGAGACCGAAAAATGTACTACTAATAAACTAATAAGTGATCAATGTTAATTTTTATTTTTTTGGTCTCTCCAATGCTGAGGAGGATTCTATTTCTATCTCCGATCAGATTGCACGTCAAAGCTAGCCACCATGGACCGTAGTATGATGAATATGAATGTTGGTTTACTTTGAATATGAAGTCTCAAAGGAAACTATTTAAGCTATTGAAAAATATTTATGGCAATGTTTGTGACATAATGATGAATAAGGTTCGGTTTTGAATACGATATTTGACCACAAGACAAACATTAATGAATGTTTCTTTCAAATATTATTATAAAGTACTACAAGTCTACTGTAGACCATGGAAACTCACTCAAATTTTAAAACTGTTTGGCAAAGAAAGTGGATACTATGATATTTGTGAGTTCAAGGGCTTAGACCATTTCTAATGAAGGGTTTTTAAGTTTTAACCATTAATTTATTATTATTATTGTTATTATGTAAGTACTATTATGAGAAAATAAATTGAGTACTAAGTACCATTTCTATAAACTTTCTCTCATTAATTTTTTATGGAACAAGTAGTTAATATTTATAACGGAGATAAATTTATCTTTGAAGAAATAAGCGATGAATTTCAAATTTAAATTTCGATCACCGCATATATATAATGTGATGTTCCGACAACTAAATTATGCATACTGAATTTTTAAATCGCACCGATCATCGCACCTTATAATCATAAAGTGAATTTGGTTCAAGAAATCAACACTACATGGACCACAATGGACCAGAATCATTAAGTGAAGATAAAACAATGTACACCAAAATTTTTATATGCATGTATTCACAAATAAAATACATATAACATGAACCAAATTTTATAAAAAAAAAACTATACATGTACCGAAAACACATGCAAACACTAACTAATTTTTCTATAAATATGTACAAGATGTTTCTAAATGTAAATTAGCACATCATGCTAATCCACGTACATATTATTACTATTAGATCTGGAAGAATATGATAAGAACAATAAATACAACATGCTATATATATTTATGTTGTCCCATAACCCATCCCTTGCAAAGTCTACTACAACTCACCTACTGACCCTATCCAATCAAGATATTTTCATCATATACTATACTGGAAATAAAAAAAATTTAATACTCCATTTGTAGACAACTATCATCACTAAATTAAATACACTAGTAAATACTATAATATTAAAAAATATTAAATTAAATACACCGGTATAGTGGTATATACTATATAACATAATATCATCATGTGAGTTTAGCTCAATTGATAGGACAAATACATTATATACACAAAAGCCGGAGTTCGAACATCGAACATCACACTTATTCATCTTAAGAATGAAATTTCTAGCTACTAGACTACTTAAAAAAAAAATATCAAAAAATGTGGAAAATTAAATGAGTAGTGTATTATAGGGTATGGTCATAATAATACAACTTGTTGGGAAAATTAAATCGCAGCCAACGAAAGTCATCAGATATACATGTTTTCTTAAGCTGAAAAAATTATATTAACAAATAAAAAAAAATGAGTGATGGAAAATAAACCCATCATATTGTAAACAAACTCATATTTCATGTGACCAATTTTGTGGTTGATTAATCCTGATTTGAGATTAGTTGTCAAAACAAAAAGAACCTTCTTTTAATTTCCATTCTCATCTCTATTGTCATCGTACGTCTCGACTCGTGCTAGTTTTTGTTTTTAACTATACAAATTAGGATCATTAAATAAAAAACTATACAAATTAGGACTTTTTTTTTCTTTTACACATACTATACAAAAGTAGGATGGACTAAATCACATCTTGAAATTGTGAAATTTGACTTTATATTTATAAAATATCAAATTTCTTTTTTTTCAAAATTGTATGTTTCATTTGTCTATTATTTCGGTTAGAGGCGTTGATGTCTTACTTGTTTAAATTGATTTTATGTTACATAGAATTTCAAATGCAAGTTTTATTTAAATTTTATGCTTAAAAAAATTAATTATTTTATACATAAACTCCTCATCAATATTGATTGAATATAGAGTCCATAACTCAATACACATAAAAATTTAACTTTCTTTTTTCTTCAAATATAAAACAAATTTGTGTTACATGATATGATATGTACTATAAACATCGACACTTAACATAGTAGATCACTTTCGTCAAAAATAAAAAATTAGATCACTACTTATATCAAAATTCTAATTCGAAATAAATATTTTGACTAATATTAAACAATCTGCGAGAACGAACTTATATTTTATAAAGTTGAAGTCTCAAATTATTATACACCACAATTTCAAAATTTAAAAAGATAATTTAATCGATTAGGTTTCACCAATTAAACGTTAGCACAACAAAATTATAAGTTTATAGCTTATAAATGTGTAGTAAAAAAAATATTTATTTGGTAGTAACTAATATTTTCTTATGAGTTTATAACTTATTTTAACTACTTATAATTTATTTTGATAAACTAGTTTAATTAATTTATCAATTTTAACTCAATTTTAGCATTAATTTTATTAAATACTAAAATTCAATTAATTAACACATCCTATATAAGTTATAACTTATGAAATATTCACTATAAAATTATTATTTTTAATAAATTCATTAAAAAAAATTCTTTCAAAAGAGAGCCTAAACCAACTAAGAATCTTTTTTTTTTTTTGGTTACATACCAACTAAGAATCTAATAACAATTTATTTATTTATTTGTGGTATAAGATGAAAAAATAAAAATAGCAAGATAATGAGAGATAGAAAATTGGTGTGGTTAAAGAGACACACAAACTAGCTTTAAATGCGAGTTGGTTGATCGTAGTTTCTTTCAATCTTCTTCTTCTCTTTCTCTCTTACAGATTAAGCATTCTCCAAACACCAAAAAGTCTCTTATAAATATCTCATCTTTTTTTATTATTCTTCATTTCTTCTTCTTCTTTTAATTATTTATAATTATTATTATTATTTTATTATTATTATATAACTTCTTCTTAAACCCAAATCTTGTGTTGTGTGTGACATCAAATCAAACCCAACATACTTTACCAATTGTTCTTGTTTGTTTGTTTGTATCAATTTTTTGAGAAAAAAACATCAAACCTAGATGGATTTTGTACCAAATCCGTGTCCTTCTCGTTCATCTTTGTTTGGTTCCTTTGGAAATCTTGTTGACAAGGTTAAACAATTTGGCACCCTCGCAATTTCTGCTATCATTGGGAACATTTTCTCTGCGATCTTGACCTTTTGCTTTGCATTAGGTTTGTTTTTTGTCCCTAATTCTTGTTCTAATTCTTTTATTTGTTTCTATTTTGGGGTTGAATTTGTAATGTCAATGTGTGGTTTTTTAATTGTAATTTGGGGTTTCAATTTGGGAAATGGGTGTATGATAAATTTTAGATATTTATGTAAAATTTACAAGAAAAAATTAAACTTGGGATATGGGTTTATGATGATAAATTCTAGATTTTTATGTAAAATTTAGTAGGAAAAAATGAAACTTGGGAAATGGGTGTGTAAATTCTTGTTTTTTATGTGAAATTTAGAAGAAAAAATGAAACTTGGGAAATGGGTGTATGATATTTTTGTTGATTGGGTTGGATTGTTCATTGTTTATTTGGTTATTTAAATATGTTCCAAAATTGTAGTTTATGGATTGGATTTTAATATTGAGAGGTTGCATTTTGTGTATTTTAAGGTGAATACGGTTTTAATGGGTTGTTTTGTTCTGCAGTTGGCACGTTATTGGGAGCTATGACAGGAGCTTTGATAGGTCAAGAGACTGAGAGTGGTTTCATTCGAGGTGCCGCGGTTGGTGCTATATCAGGAGCTGTTTTTTCCATTGAAGTTTTTGAATCTTCTCTTGTTCTTTGGCATTCTGATGAATCTGGGATTGGTTGTCTTTTATATTTGGTGAGTAGGTGTTTGTAGAATGAGATCTTTTCTTGTGCTTGAAGCTTTTCATGTATTATTGCATAGTTTTTTAGTCCCTTTTGAGTTTTGTTCATCATTCAATTTCACAATGGCGTTTTCTTTAGCTTGGATTCTGATCCTTTTGAGTTATGCAGATTGATGTTATTGCTAGCTTGTTGAGTGGAAGACTTGTGCGTGAGAGGATCGGTCCTGCCATGTTGAGTGCAGTTCAAAGTCAGGTACTTTTAGTTTAGTTCAAAAGGACTTATTTATGAGATAGTTTCGGCTGCAATGTTCGATACTTCAATGTTTCATAGTTTTTTCTGACACCGTTGATCTTTTTTATCAGATGGGTGCTGTTGAAACTAGCTTTGATGAGGTTCAAAATATCTTTGACATTGGTGGTTCCAAAGGTTTATCCGTAGATTCGGTCGCGAAAATCCCAAAAATCAAAATCACCACCGACAATATTGATGCATCAGGGGAGAAAGTTTCTTGTTCAGTTTGTCTCCAGGTTGGTTATTTATTTTTTGACATGAACAATGTGTTACTCCCTCTGATCCTTAACATAAGAAAAGATTTACTTTTTAGATTCGTCGAGTAACTAGAGCAAACTAATGTATCCAATCTATAATATAGGTCAGATACATTAGTATTAGTTACTTAATGAATCTAACTAGAGTAAGTTGAGTATTATACAATTTGATTTGGATATTGACATTTTTTATTATCGGTATGTTTGCAGGACTTTCAACTCGGAGAGACAGTTAGAAGTTTACCTCATTGTCATCACATGTTTCACCTTCCTTGCATAGATATGTGGCTCTTAAGGCATGGTTCTTGCCCATTATGCAGAAGGGATCTTTGATTTTGTATATGAATAGTACAAACAGTAAAAGAGGTTTTTTTTTTTTTTTTTTTTGTTTATAAAGCTTATTTAATTCTAGGTCTTACATTTGATTACAACTACTGAGAGCTAATGCAGCTATGTGATATCATTGTACTAAATTAGTGTAAAGAAAATTTTGAGATAAACTATTTTCAGCTTCTTGTATATGGATATGAATATGACTCATATGAGTAGATGACCCTTTTCTAGCTTGTACTCATTCTCTTCTGTTCTATATTTCTATTTTTTCTTTTCTAAACAAAGAACATGAGACAATAATCTGGCTGTGTGATTTTGTTCTTTGCTATAGTTTAAGGACACTCACTTTATCACTGTGCAAGCGAGAGTTGCTTTCTGACACTTGCCCTATTCTGAATATAAACATTCTATAAGAGTATTTAAGTGTAAAGTTTCGGAGAGTTTGACGCCGTAATTTTATTGAAGCTCAAAATGTAACTTTTGTGGAAAATATAGCGACTCTCCTTGATTCTTTCAATCTCATAGCGTATATGAATTCAAACATACAATACTTTTGAAAAGCACGGTGTTAGCATTGTTTCACCAAACTCATCGTGAATTCAAATATACAGAGATTTTGTTTAAGTTTTTTAATTAAGTTGCAGACAAATGGGCATTGACCCTCTTATATACCGATGTAAGTCCAAAATTGATGAGATACCACATCGGACACTCATGAGGTATGACTCGGGAACTACCCATGACCTCGACAGTCATGGAGAACACGGGGAAGGGTCATATCCAAGGTCGTGGGACAAGCGGGAAAAGACTCCCAGTCCCCGATTATCCATAAATATAACCACATGAAAAGAAAAAGAGACCCATCTCTCTCGCATTAACTACTCAAAAACTATAAACTCTATGACCAAACATTGATGACACTAAGATATCCCTTAGATATGTTAGTGAGAACAACTTCTATCCTATGTGTTGTTTGTTTACCAATTATAACATGTCACATATGTTAAGTTATAGAATAGAATTGAACTTAAATTGAAGATCAATAAAATTATCACACAAATTAGTACAGCTAAGTTTTGTACCATTCATTCAAAAGTTTGTAGGCATATTAATGAAATCGGTATCACGAAGCCAATATTACAGCCAAACATGTGGCATTGCTTGGAGTTACACAACAAGAGAGTGAAGACTGACCAAGTGACCATATAGTCTATGTACTGATTTGACTACATCGATGTTTTGCTTGCTTATAGTATCAATGCACCAACGACAAAGGTCTACTTTAATTTTAAGATGATTTATCATTTGTCAAACCTTAAACAATCGGTTGATGCATTTAATGTGACGGGTGATCAATGAAGTAGTTATGTTGCGTATTTATCGAGATTGAAACTTAGTAAAATAATATGGAAAATACTAAATGGAAAATGCTAAACAGTGCTATGCGCCTAAAGCTGAAAATGAGTTGAGTCAAATCGAATCTGTTTGAGTTTGATTTGACTTGATAAGAATTGGTTCGGCTCGAGTTCGACACAAAACTTTTTTCAATTCGAGTTCGGCTCGTTTAGAATTCACGAGCAATTCGGTTCAACTTGTTAGGTTCAGTTCGTTTTCAACTCGAAACTTAACTCAAGAGTTTGACATGAAATTTTTTTTCTCTATTTACTCTCTATTTTTTATATACACTCCGATGTGAAAACTATTTATTTTTCAAATCCGTAAAAACACAACATTATGCATGTTGTTGTCTATCAATTTTAATGTTAATCATTTTTATCCTATTGTTGTTAAGAGTTTGTCTTAGTTTCTTTAACCACCGATTAGCATGACCCAAATAATTTTTTTTTTTTGACAATATGACCCAAATAATTTTTATACAACTAATTTAGAACAATTTTAGAATAATATTTTTCTTTCGTTTGTTTGACCAGAATAATAAAGAGATAAAAGAGGAGAAAGTAAGAATGTAATGCGAGAATAACATTAAGGGCTCGTTTGACCTAGCTTATTTTTGAGCTTATGCAAACAACTTCTGCAATATAAATTAGGTTTTATACTATTTTATTAGTTCAAACTAGTGAAAATTGAATTTTTATAAGCTATTTTATCATAAATTACCTTAAAAAAACTTATAATAATACATAAAAATTGCATAAGCTATTTGTATAAGCTCAAAAATAAGCTAGGTCAAACGGACCCTAAAACTTAATACTTTGATGTGTAAAATAGTGATCGACAAAGAATCCTTTTATCTTTCCATTTTTCATAATGAAAAGGGGGAGCTTTTGTTATATAAATGTCTATATTACTAATATTAGTAAGAATCTTCCATTTATTTTGAAAAGAAAATGATCTCTACAGCTACTAACTACTCTTTACTATGAATAATTTTTAGATGAAAACCTCTTTCGGTCACACATAGACTTTCACAATTCTAAAATATAAACAAAAGTAAATTAACAAAAGATATTATATTTAGTCTAAATTTTACATCAAACACATTAATTTTTATTTATATTTTAAAACAGAGAGTGCAAGTATAATGTACTACAAGGATAATTTTTCCGTTTATAAAATTGTCTAGGAAAATTAATGAGATAGGGAAAGAATAAAGCAGGGTGAAAAATGCACTTGTTTCTATTCGTGAAGAGAAAACACTATTCACGAATAGGAAGCACTATTTTGTTACTATTTTGTGTTCTGTTTAAGTAGTAATGGTGGTGTGAAGAAATATTTGTTCTGTTTAACCCTATATAAGGATTAAAAATATAATAAAAAAATATAAGATTAAAAGTCAAAACTCACATAAAAGTAAGGACTAAAAACATTTTTAACCTTATATTCTATATAGACTAGAATTCTAGTTAAATATTGTCTCAGAGAATACTACTTAAACAGAATAAATATTTCTTAACACCACCATTACACATGCATCCATAACACTTCTTAAAATATTAACAAATATTTCTTCCCACTGCCTTCACAAATTCATACATTAAAAGTTAGTGCATCGGTTCCCATGGTAGATTATATCTTTCTGCAAGTCACAACACAAAAAAATTAGCAACAAAAAAATGCAAAATGGTGATAAAGTATATATGTTAGAAAAAAGAATGGAGAGAGATATTATGCTAAGTGGTAATGACAAAATTCACCTTAAAATTACTACTAACTAGGTGCCGCGTTCAATGTCAGGTAGCCGGTCGTTGCCAATGTAACTGCCAGGACAACGTTTCTCCCAAGAACGCTTACTTGTGTAGAACACATTGCCGCGATAACATTTCCTCAGTAAACCATCATCGAGTTCCTCCCAAGGAATCTCATTTGAGTAGAACACCTCCTCATCCTCTTTCTCTTCATCTTCATCTTCATCAGGAGGACAGTCAAGAGCTTGGCTTCATGTGCAGAAAACATAAAATTAAATAACCTTAGAACTTTTCAAGCACCAGAGGTATCACAATTCACAAATGGTATGCACATAGTACAAAGCTATACAGGAAAAACATTTATTCATGGAAAGCTTTATAAACATAGTGATTGATTAATTGGCACATAACATGCATCAAGGGTAAATTTGAGCACCTTGTCCTTGACTTTTCCAACAAATCCTCCATCGATTCTTGAGCTAGCTTCTTGAGATTGATCGGGTCTTGACAGTGATACTGAAAGTGATAAACATGAAAAGGACAATAGTCAAACATATATAAGGAGATCAATAATAGTGCAATGAAGCTATATAAGTAACACCTGAACCGCGAATTGATGTATTTGATAGCAAGCGGTTTTTGGGATAAGAACCTCCTCCTTCTCCTCCTCCTCCTCCTCCTCCTCCGATAACTCTGGAAAGAGTCCAAATTCCAGAATCCAGTTTCCTATCGAACACTCCTTCATATATCTGAATTAGATGAGATGAAAGAAGCCTCACACCATTGAAGGAGCGAATCATTCTGATGGAATGGATGGTTGAAGATGATTTCCAAAAACCCTAACCTTTCTCTTTGTTAGTCCAAGAGCAACACACAAGGATCAACGAGCATAATATTACCAGTCCAATCATAGCACTGTAAGACTGCAAATCTTACAAGAGCAATATTCCTAGTTCCTACTATAATATAAGTGCTAACAGTCTAATAAACATTTTCTATTATATCGTCAAAAAAAAAGAGTCTAATAAACATTTTAGGGTTTTACGGCATTATTAGGAACTTTGTATTGGATTGAGATTTCAAAGGATTATTTTGACAAAAACAATTTTGAAGATTTTAAATGACTTTGTGAGGTTATTTTGATTTAATGAGATTTCAAGAGATTTTTTTTAAAAAACTTTTTACAATCAAGATTTTCAACACATGATTTGAATGGATTTTGAGAATTTTTTTTTACAATCAAGATTTCATAATACTTTATATATTAGGAAAATGTCAAAAGATTCAATATATATTAGGAAAATTTCAAAAGACTCAATAAATTTTAATAAAAAAAATTATAACAGCAATAAATTAAAAAATTATATTTTTTTTGGAATCCAAACTACAACAAAAAAAAAGTCACACATGAAAAGCTCTGTGTTTTTTATTTACATATAATTTTTTTTTAATGTTTCTAATCACCAATAAAAGCTCTAACGTTGGAAACAAGAGATGATGAAACAACATATGGACGAAGTGAATTACCGATTACCGTTCCTTTGAATAATATTGTTGTTGTGTATGTATAAAAAATGTAATCTTTGATTGTTAAACCAACCGCATAATTCAATCCAACGGCCGGAATAACACAAGAAATAGCGAAAGTGTTGAATCCAATATATATAAAAAAAAAAGTTGCAGAATTTGTTAAAAAAGTAAACTTGCAAAAACTATATTTGATAAACAAGTGAAGAAAGAAAAGAAGAAGAATATTTGATAAGCAAGTGAAGAAAAAAAAAATTTTGATACAATGATGATGAACTGTGAAAGCAAAATAAAGTTTTGGAGAGTTTGAAAAAGTCTCAGGATTTTTGGTGAGATTGTTGTAAGAGTCTCTCAAGTGTATTTTTAACTAAATTGTCTCACGAAATTCATTACACAAAAGAATCCACTAAAATCCTTTGATTTTTGAATATCAAATGACATTTTATAAATCCTGAGAAATCTCAATCGAATAACAGTCAATTTAATTGCCCTGAAAAAAATATTCTTAATTATCTCGATTGAATACCAAAAGATTTAATTTGATTTTATAAAAGTCTTAATTAAATACCAATGAAATTTTTTAACATAAAAAAGTCTATTAAAATCAATTGAAATCTCAATCCAATACATCCCCTAATAAATTTCAAAATATTCTAACATTGAGCTTTGTTTACTATATGAATTAATTTATTTATTTTTTAATTGCAAACTAATATTATTAACAAGTCACACAACAAGGCACAAGGTGTACCTAATTGGGACAAAAGGCAATACAAGGAAGGAGTCAGGGGGTGGAAGCTCAACAAAGCAAACCACAAAAAATCCCTACTCCACAACAACTGCTACATCACAGTCCAAAACAACAAAACAAACCACCCATGATCGAACAACCTAAATAGCTATGACACCAATACATAATCAAAACACCAAATAAAGCCATAGTTTATCGCAAAAAATAGTCTCCCGGATCCCAACACCACTCGTAAAAAAGGTACAGAGAGATTTTCAAACAATCCATACTCCACTTCCAAGATAAGACTTTAATCTCCTCTACCACTTCTATCGGCTCCTTTCCAATCCCATTGAAAATAACATCATTCCTAACTCTCCAAAGCGACCAAAGTACCTGTTGGTTTTGATTTTTGGAAAATACCTGAAAAGGAAAATCACCGAAAAATTTACCGGGTTGAGTCACGAACAGGTCGCTCTCTTTAAGACGTTTCACGGCTCTACCCAAAGTTTGTGCAAGGTAGACTATAAGCCGTGCGCCTCCAGGATAAAACAGCCCAATTCACTGTGCGATTCAACTGCCTCCAGGATAAATCTGTTTGCTACCTTTTTGTAATGTCTGTGTCTGCTGCTCCTAAGTTGAAGGTGATGATGGATAAAAGAAATTGTAGTTGTTTGGTTTTTCTTTGGTTTATAAGTTTTTGAGACTAGCTTATATTATCACTCTCATTTTTTTTCTTTCATGTATAGGTATGATATAATATCACTAAAACTTTATGCATTACTCCAAACAGGTTATGACTGATTGACTGCAACTTCAAGTTTTCCTTCTAATAACAACATCTTGCTTGACTGATTGTTGGTGTCTCTACTATTCTAATACCCCTCATCAATCTATTGCAAAGAATTTTTGTGAATTCTTTGTTTTATTCAACATTTTCATTGTGCTTTATGTTATGTTCTTCTTTATATGGGTTAACATAGTTTTTATTTTATGCTCTGACAAGTTTAGATTAAAATAGATAATTTTTTAGTTTAATAAATTGATTTCTTAAGCTTTCTAATGGAACAAATTGGCTATGTAAATATTCTTTACATATCCTCAATGTTATACTGATGGATACCATATAGGAGGAGCATGAGCAAATAATTATCCTTGCTATGTACTTTAACTAGATCCCTTTGTCACCTATGTTTTTGTGCTTTTTTTATATGATGGAATTGTGAATCACCGTTCAAATTTTGGGAGAAGAAGTGAAAAATAAGAACCTCTTGATTTTTTGGATCCATATATATTATTATTTTGGTTTTTATTTCCATTGGTTCTTTTAAATGATTTATTTATTTTACACTTAATTTCATTTTGCTTTCTTTTTGTTACATGGATTATTGAATTAATAGTTTGGAGGATGAATTAATAGCTTGAACTTAAAGTGCAGTACTATTATGGTTCTTGAAGCCTTCTAATGTTGCCATTAAAATATAATGTAAATTTTCCACTTTGCTGAAAGACCATATAAAATAAAAATGGCATTATAAGCTGGAAGATTAGTACTTCCTTTTGTAAGAGTATCATATTGTTTTGTTAGAAGTATAATACTAATTAGTACACCAAAAAAAAGTATAATACTAATTAAATAAATTATTATAAAAAATTGTAAGATTATATAATATCAATCTTTTTTAAATTTGCGAAATATACTTGACATCATCAACTATTTAATATCATATTTTGAATGATTTATTGCATTATATTCTATTTTTTGTCATCTTATACAATTTTTTTATTTTATATAGCACGTTGATTTATATATGTATAGTGTTAATATTATGTTATTATTATTATTGACCGTGCGAACGCACGGGTATGGCATCTAGTTGGGACAAAAGGCAATACAAGGAAGGAGTCAGGGGGTGGAAGCTCAACAAAGCAAACCACAAAAAATCCCTACTCCACAACAACTGCTACATCACAGTCCAAAACAACAAAACAAACCACCCATGATCGAACAACCTAAATAGCTATGACACCAATACATAATCAAAACACCAAATAAAGCCACAGTTTATCGCAAAAAATAGTCTCCCGGATCCCAACACCACTCGTAAAAAAGGTACAGAGAGATTTTCAAACAATCCATACTCCACTTCCAAGATAAGACTTTAATCTCCTCTACCACTTCTATCGGCTCCTTTCCAATCCCATTGAAAATAACATCATTCCTAACTCTCCAAAGCGACCAAAGTACCTATTGGTTTTGATTTTTGGAAAATACCTGAAAAGGAAAATCACCGAAGAATTTACCGGGTTGAGTCACGAACAGGTCGCTCTTTTTAAGACGTTTCACGGCTCTACCCAAAGTTTGTGCAAGGTAGACTATAAGCCGTGCGCCTCCAGGATAAAACAACCCAGTTCACTGTGCGATTCAACTGCACTGTTAATAATCGTTCGAGAAGTAACACCTTCTATACGGTAACGAGTTACCGGTCAAATATGGTACGTATACCACTCAAAACCGAAGGGACAGAAAGATTAGATGAAGAGAATAAGGAACAACTCGTAAACACAAGTTGAAGGGAGAAAGAAGAAAAAGATTCGATCTTAGAGGAATTCTTTTTCGGTGTAGTTTTTGAACTGAGTGGAGTCCTCTATTTATATAGAGATTTTGTAACTGTTTTAGCAAAAATTGCTACATCAATTACTCTAATAGATAAGATAAAAAAGAAACTTATCCAATAATCCGTTCAACAACATTTGTGGATGAGATCAAAAAAACAAATCCACAATAACAAACTAATGAGAGAAAGATAGGAAATTCAGTTGGATTCTCAATCTTATCACAATAACCATAAGCTAAAATTATGGGAAGTGATATTCATGAATAAAAATAATTATTATTATTATTTTCATCATTATCATGTATTTAAAATTAAGGCTAAATTACTCTTTTGATCCCTTAACTTATTTATTGGTTTCATTTTGGTCCGTTAACTTTTTGTTGTTCCATTTTTGTCCTTTAACTCTACTTCCATTAGTCATGTTAGTCATTTCCGTTAGTTTGTAAAAACCTTTAAACTCTGTATACACGTGTCATTTTGTGGTTGGCTGAAAACTAAATTCCTATCCTTAATCTTGTTCATGTGAATTCTTCATCTTCTTTATCAATTTCCAGAAAAACAAGAATTCTAAGTTCTTCATCTTCATTCCTTTTTCTCATACAACATCTCATGTCAAATCTCATAGTCAAAGGATACTCTAGCCCGTTGTTATTCAAAATATGCCTGCATACTTTTGGTTGTTCTCCTTGTTCATAGAGTTTGATTTGGTTGGTTGTTCATTAATGTTGTTTAGGCGTATGTATTCTTGTTGGAACCACTCCTTGTTTATTTGGTTTTGATCCTCTGTAAGCAGTTGATGAGGCATTTTGTTTGCCTTGTTCGATACCTTTGTATTAGGAAGGATATTGGATCTGTTATGCTTCATTGTATCAGGAGGCTTAGCAGTCCTTGTGCATAACTCTCTTTTTTGGAATAAAAGTTTTGTTTCTTCAAAAAAAAAAAAAAAACTCTCATAGTTAAACCACTAAATAGATTCACAAACAATTCAAGAATTAGAATTAGATCTGTAATTTTTCTGGATTATAATTTTGGATTTGAGCGAAAAATCATCACACAAATCTATTATAACATTTAAGATGAACAAAATCATCACCCCAATTTTTAGATGATGAGAAAAATCATACAACATCTTTATATGTTTAATTTGATGAACAACGTGAAATGGAGGAACAAAACGGAGTTTAATGAACTTTTTATTGTTTTGAATCTAATGTTGTCTGTTTAAACTTTGCAATTTTGTGATTTTTTCTGGGTTTATTTGATGGTTTTTATAAAGATTTGAAATTTTTTCATAAAGTTCATGAAGAAAGATGAACAAGTAGGAAGGAAGAAAATGACAAAAAGTAAATAAAATTATGTGTTGGGAGTTCACTATTAACTATAATAGATCTACAAGATCTAATGATTTTTCTTTTTGACAAAAAAATCAAATGGTTGAAAATAAAAATATTTTTGAGGTCTATGGTGCACCACTAAAATGTTGGTACATTTTAAATTTTTGGTGTTAAAAGTTAACGGAAGGGACTAGATCGAGTAACAGAAATAAAGTTAAGGGACCTAAATGAAACATTTATTAATTAGAGGACCAAAATGAAACCAACAATTTAGTTAAGGGACCAAAGTAGTAATTTAGCCTAAAATTAAATACCACTATTTAAACACTACTAATGTGTGTGTTCTATTTTTATGTGGGACCCCCACACTCTATTTTTTCAATTCACACAATATTAGATCAAAGTTTAATTACTTAGTGTTTAATCTTCCAACCTTCCAATTTCTTTCTATCTTCACATCAATGTTCCAACAATCCCCTACTTGAATTTAAAAAATGGTTTTTAGTATAACGCCAAGTGTTCTATAAGGCTGCTAATAAACAAAGGTGTCGCCGACAACTTGAACCTTTGCATAGCAGGTAAAATTCTGATTGACAAGAGTGGCACGTAGCATTGAACTCAATCTCAGACATAGAACCTACACACAACCTTTTCTTAAGGTGTATTCTAAAAGCCCGTGCTTTTATGGCCATGCACGTATATCCTGGTTTAACGAATGCTCTAGCAATTCTGCCCCAAATTCCATAGGAACCGGCCTTAGTTCCACATTCGCATAGGTGAGTCTATCAAGAGTACTCCTGTAGCTGTGTACTCCACTCCATATGGAGTATAGATCTCATTAAGAGTTTCTATTATCTCATCCTCTATTCGCTGCAGGAATCATGCTTTCTTTATTTTTTCTCATAGCATGTTCTATCACTTTATGACTTGTTATTACCCATTGAACCTATTTCTTGGGATCTCCAGTCAGTTAGGTCGGGTTACCATCTCTAGTGAGCTATAGGCATTAGTCCCATCTTAATAGATGTATTTAAGACTTTCTCTCTTGTTAGTCCTTTCGTCAAAGGATCGGCTAAGTTTTCATCAGTACGTACATAGTCGACTCTAACCGCACCATTGGAGATTAGTCCTCTAATCGTGCTGTGTTTCCGTCTTATTTGTCGTTTCTTACCATTATAATAACGATTCTCAATCTTTGCGATAGCCGCAGTACTATCACAATGAATTAACACAGCGGGTAACGGTTTTTCCCATAAAGGGATCTCAGCTAGCAAGCCTCTTAGCCAAGTTGCTTCTTCACTGGCAGCAGCAAGTGATATCATCTCAGATTCCATGGTGGACTGAGCTAGTATAGTCTGTTTCTTGGATTTCCAGGATACAGCTCCTCCAGCGATATTGAATATATATCCGCTAGTCGCTTTGCAATCATCAGATAAGGTGTTCCAATCTGCATCACTGTACCCTTCAAGCACAGCAGGATACCTCTGATAGTGCAATCCTAGAGTCATGGTCTTTTTGAAGTATCTCATGACTCTTTCAATAGCATTCCAATGCTCCTTACTAGGTCTACTTGTAAACTTGCATAAGAGTCCCACGATGTAGGCAATGTCGGGTCTAGTGCAATCAGTGGCATACCTGAGGCTGCCAATGATGCTTGCATATTCTGCTTGTCTAACACCATCTCCAGTGTTCTTAAAGAGTTTCATACTGGGATCATACGGTGTGCTTGCAGGTCTACAATCAAAATAATTATATTTCCTTAAGATCTTCTCAATGTAGTGAGACTGATTTAAGGAAATTCCTTTTTCTGATCTAGTAATCTTGATGCCAAGAATTACGTCAGCTTCTCCAAGATCTTTCATATCAAAGTTGTTGCACAACAGTGATTTCACAGCATTTATGACATGAATGTTTGATCCAAATATGAGTAGGTCGTCTACATAGAGACATATGATCGTGCAAATGTTATTCTCATACTTATAATAAATACATTTGTCACTTTCATTCGCTTTGTACTCATTCGATATCATTACGTTATCAAATTTTTCATGCCATTGCTTAGGGGCTTGTTTAAGACCATACAAAGATTTATCTAGCTTACAAACTTTGTCTTCTTGTCCAGGGATCACAAAACCTTCAAGTTGTTTCATATAGATTTCTTCTTCTAATTCACCGTTTAGAAAAGCAGTTTTCACATCAATTTGGTGTACTAACAAATTATGAATGGCAGCCAACGAGATAAGTACCCTTATGGATGTGATTCGAGTGACTGGTGAGAAAGTGTCGAAGAAATCTATATTCTCTCTTTGAGTAAAACCTTTGGCTACAAGGCGAGCCTTGTATTTATCCACTGTGCCATCAGGTTTTAGTTTCTTTTTAAGAATCCACTTACAACCTATCAGTTTGCATCCAGGAGGCAAGTCAACAAGATGCCAAGTTTTGTTAGATTCAAGAGAGTCCATTTCATCGTTAATGGCTTCTTGCCACAAGTCAGCATCCAAGGAAGACAAAGCTTCTCTTAGACATGATGGATCCTCTTCTAATGTATAGGCCACATATTCGGGTCCATACTCTTTAGCAATTCTTGCTCTCTTACCTATTCGAGGTTCTATAACATCGCTTTCGATGTTTTCATCACTATTTCTAATTAACGGATTGTTATTAGATGTAGTGTTCCCACTAGAGCCCCCACTAGTGCCCCCACTATTTCTAGATTTGAAAGGGAATTTTTTTTCATAGAATTCGGCATCATTTGATTCTATGATCACTTTAGCATTTAAGTCATAAAACTTATATGCTTTGCTATTTAATGCATACCCAATGAATACACATTCATAGGCTCTACTTGCGAGTTTAACTCTCTTAGGATCAGGAATCCTTACATAGGCTAAACAGCCCCATGTTCGAAAATAAGACAATTTGGGTTATCTTTTCCTCAAAATTTCAAATGGAGAAATTTTGTTCTTAGTTTTGGGTATCCTGTTTAGCACATAGCAAACAGTTAATAAAATTTCGCCCCACCAATGAGGCGCTGCACCGGAATTAAGCATGATAGCAACTACTAATTCGGTAAAAGTTTGATTTTTTCTTTCTGCTTTACCATTCATTTTCGGAGAATAAGGAGCAGTTGTTTCATAAATGATTCCGTATTCTTTATAATACTCATTGAATGTGTGTGATCCATATTCAGTGCCTCTATCACTACGAAAACGCTTGATTCTTTTATTGAATTGATTTTCAATTTCTTTTACAAATATTTTGAACATATCCAGCGCATCACTTTTATTTTTCATTAGATACACATAAGTGTAGTCGGAGCAATCATCAATAAAAGTGATAAAATATCTTTTTCCGTTTCTAGTCAAGTTTCCATCCAATTCGCATATATCAGAATGAATTAAATCTAATGGTTCAGATTCTCTCGTTACTGATTTATGTGAATCTTTTGTAATTTTAGCTTGACTGCAAAATTCACATTTTTCAAAATCATTTAAAGATATTTTCGGTATTATTCCTAAGTTGCTCAATTTAGAAATAATTCTTTTATTTACGTGACAGAGTCTTGCATGCCAAATATTAAAATCACACAACATATAAGCAGAAGAAGTAGAAATTTTATTCATATCAATGCATAATTTAAACATGCCATCAGTGGCGTACCCTTTCCCAACAAATACCCCATGTTTAGTAACGGTGTACATGTCAGCCCCTATAGATTGGGTAAACCCTGCCTTATTAAAAAGATAACCTGAAACTAGATTCTTTCGAATTTCTGGAGTGTGAAGCACATCATTCAATATCAGAGTCTTTCCGGAGGTGAAATTCAGCTCCACGTCTCCAATTCCAGCAACATTAGTGGTGTGGGAGTCTCCTAGCAACACTTTCTTGTCTTCAGCAGTCGTGTATGTTTTGAACATAGCACGGTCATAGCAGACATGGCGAGAGGCACCAGTGTCTAGCCACCATCCATCAGTTCCACCAACTAGGTTGACTTCAGTTATCATAGCAATGTATTGTTGCTCTTCAGTAGTCAGGTGAGCCTGCGCAGCAGGGTTCAGCCTGTTCCTACACTTTTTAGCCATATGACCTGGCTTTCCACAGTTATAACAGCTGAAGGTGGTTCCAGTATCATTCTTTGAAGATGGTTGTTGACTTTGGGCCTTTTGAGGGTTCCCATTCTTATTCCGATTGGAATTCTTATGTGCAGAGTTGTTCTGATTCTTGAATTGTTTGCCATTAGGCTTCAGAACAGCACCCACATGTTTCTTTTTAATGTTGTTGCCAGCGACAACAAGCACCTCCTCTTTTAAGTCTTGTTTCCTCGCTTCTTCTTCAATTCGAAGACGAGTGATAAGGCTCTCAATAGAGAACTCCTTAGTTTTGTGTCTAAGGATATTTTTAAAGTCCCTCCAATTAGGAGGCAGTTTGTCGATGATGACAGCAATCTGAAATTGTTCATCCAACTGCATTCCTTCTGACACTATTTGATGAGCAATCCTTTGAAGCTCATGTGATTGTGCCTCTACTGATTTATCATCAGTCATCTGAAACTTCAAGTAGCAGCTAACCGCATACTTTTTAGCTCCGGCTTTTTCAGTATCATACTTCTTTTTCAGAGCATCCCATACCTGTTTAGCATTCTCATAGCGGCTGTAGTAGTCATACAGCTCATCATTGAGACCATTGAGAATGAAATTCTTGCATAGATAGTCATTCTCTTTCCAAAGGGCTACTGCAATATTGACAGCATTATCCTTTTCAGTTTGCTTTGCATTCTCAGCAGGATTAGTGATATCCACATCCATTGCTTTACCGTTATTATTCGAACCAGATGGTTCCGAACTCGCAGGTATCACAGGCATGTCCTCAGTCAGAACGTTGGCAACCTTTTTTGTAGTTAAGAAAAAGAGCATCTTTTGTTGCCAACGTTTGAAGTGACTTCCTTGAAACCTGAACTGTCTATTGAAGTCAGCAGTAGCTGTTCCATTACCCGTAATTTCTTCGGTGGTCATAGTGATTTTTGTAAACGTCTTAAAATTGTTGGTTTTGATTTTTGGAAAATACCTGAAAAGGAAAATCACCGAAGAATTTATCGGGTTGAGTCACGACCAGGTCGCTCTCTTTAAGACGTTTCACGGCTCTACCCAAAGTTTGTGCAAGGTAGACTATAAGGTGTGCGCCTCCAGGATAAAACAGCCCAGTTCACTGTGCGATTATCAACTGCATTGTTAATAATCGTTCGAGAAGTAACACCTTCTATACGGTAACGAGTTACCGGTCAAATATGGTACGTATACCACTCAAAACCGAAGGGACAAAAAGATTAGATGAAGAGAATAAGGAACAACTCATAAACACAAGTTGAAGGGAGAAAGAAGAAAAAGATTCGATCTTAGAGGAATTCTTTTTCGGTGTAGTTTTTGAACTGAGTGGAGTCCTCTATTTATATAGAGATTTTGTAACTGTTTTAGCAAAAATTGCTACATCAATTACTCTAATGGATAAGATCAAAAAGAAACTTATCCAATAATCCGTTCAACAACATTTGTGGATGAGATCAAAAGAAACAAATCCACAATAACAAACTAATGAGAGAAAGATAGGAAATTCAGTTGGATTCTCAATCTTATCACAATAACCATAAGCTAAAATTATGGGAAGTGATATTCATGAATAAAAATAATAATTATTATTATTTTCATCATTATCATGTATTTAAAATTAAATACCACTATTTAAACACTACTAATGTGAGTGTTCTATTTTTATGCGGGACCCCCACACTCTATTTTTTCAATTCACACAATATTAGATCAAAGTTTAATTACTTAGTGTTTAATCTTCCAACCTTCCAATTTCTTTCTATCTTCACATCAATGTTCCAACAGTACTGTATGCCAAACCAAAAGAAAACCTTTTTTCGTCTTCTTATTCCTAGCCACGTCGCTAAACCAATCACACAAGATCATTAAATCCGGCGGCATAACAATCACCACCCCTAACCAAGAGAACACATCATACCACACCCGAATTGCCATGTTACAACGAAGAAATAAATGCTTCGCCATTTACGGGACTTGGCCACACCAAACACAACTCAAATCCGAAGCTTGTTGAATAACACCTCTTTTATGAAGATTATCCTTCATCGGGAGGTGGTCATAAAGAAGTTGCCAAGAAAAAGCCACTACCTTTGAGGGAGCCGGGCTTTTCCAAATATTCATGAAAATCCTCAATTCCCACGAATTAAGATTTGGACCATCTCCTAACTCCGAAAAAGACTCATAGGCGAAAATCCGTCATCCGGGTTTAACTTCCATAACCAACCATCATCTACACGGGAGAGCCTAACATTCGCAAGAAACTCCAAGAGAAGATTCTCTCTTTCAACCTCCCATTGAAAAAGATTACGCCTCCAAGTTAAGTTCCACCACTTCCTCTCTCCCTCCACCACCAACAACTCTCCCACACACCCTTCTTTTTGCAAGGGCAACGAAAACAACCGGGGGAATTTAAGACATAACGGCTCATTCCCAATCCACAAATCCCTCCAAAACCGAGTTTGCATACCATTCCCAAGTCTTCGAACTAGAACTTCCTCCAACCAATTTGTAGAACACATTCCCCAATCAAGGTCACAAATATCTTTCCACCAAAGAGACGCATAATAGGGGATAGCCTCACAAGACAAGTTAATATTATTCTTAATGTAAGTACCATATTTTGCCACCAAAACCTCTTTCCAAAGAGCCGAGTCCTCTTTATCTAGAAGCCCCCACCTCCATTTCGAAAGGAGACTAACATTCACCATTTCCAAATCTCTCACGCCAAGACCTCCCTTCTTTTTCTCCATACAAACCACCTTCCACTTCACCCAACTTAGCTTCTTACTTCCATTTTCCCCACCCCAAAGAAAATCACGTTGGATGCAGACCACCTTCTTCCTCACTTGAACCGGCATTTTCATAAGAGACATATAAAAAATTGGGATTGAATTTAAAACCGAATTAATAAGCATTAACCTTCCACCAAAACTAATATGCTTATTCCCCCAAGAATTCAACTTTCTACTAATCTTGTCTACCATAGGAGCCCAAGTTGACATTCTTCTCGGATTAGCCCCCACCGGAAGACCGAGGTATTTGAAAGGAATACCACCCCGGATACAATTAAGAAAATTAGTAGCCATCTCCAAAAAATTATCTTCAACATTGATCCCCATGAGGCTACTTTTCCAAAAATTCACTTTCAAACCCGAGGCTCTTTTAAGCCCTCTAAGAATCGCTTTCAAAGACCAAAGATTATCCACCGAGGCTTCTCCAATGCAAAGTGTATCATCCGCGTATTGAAGATGAGAGATAATAGGACCCTCTCCTCCAACTTTAAAGCCTTTGAACAAACCGAGATCACCCGCCCTCTTCATTGAATCATTGAAACCCCCCGCCACCAACAAAAAAAAAACGGTGTTAAGGGATCACCTTGTTTGAGGCCTCTTTGAATACTAATTTCTTTCGTCGGACTTCCATTGACAAGAATCGAGAGATTACCTCTAAAGACACACGCTTTTATCCAACCAATCCACGTGTCACAAAAACCGAATCTCCTTAGCATATATTCTAAAAATCCCCAATCAACGGAATCATATGCTTTTTCAAAATCGACTTTAAAAATAAGGCAATTCTTCCTTTGTCTTTTAGCTATGTCCACTAACTCATTCACCACCAATACACCATCCACAAGATTCCGACCTTTAATAAACGCGGATTGACTAGGGGCAATTAGTGAGTTCATTACCTTTGTCAATCTAGAAGCCAACACTTTAGCAACCAATTTGTACAAACAACCAAGAAGTGAGATAGGCCTAAAATCTCCCAATCCAAAAGGAGAATTGACCTTCGGGATTAGCGTTACAAAATATGAAAGCAAACTTTTTGGCAACCTCCCAACACCATGAAATTGATCAAAAAAGATCTGAAGTTCACCTTTTAATAAATCCCATGAGTTTTTCAAAAACGCATTATTGAATCCATTCGGCCCCGGGCTCTTATTCCCATCACTATCTTTGACCGCTTTATGTATTTCTTCTAACGAGAATGGAGCCGTCAAAATTCATTCTCATTTGTAGACAATGACGTGAAGGGCACCCCATCTAAATTTGGCCGACAAACATTAGACGAGGAGAAATGATCTTCAAAAAACTCCACCACCGCTTCCTTAATTTGAGCAGATTTATCAATCCAAATATCACCAACTCTAAGGGCCGAAATAGCATTTCTCTTGAATCTCGAATTCACCCACCCATGAAAGAACTTAGAATTTGCATCACCTTGGCGAAGCCACTTCGATCTAGATCTTTGGAAAATAGAGGCTTCTTTAATTTTTTGCAGATTCCAATATTGACCAAAGAGATCCTTCCTCACCTCCACCTCATGATTGTTTAACCCCAAAGTCTCACTTTTCAAATCTAAGTCATTAATATCTTCCACTATTTTGTTGATACTACTTTCCACACGCCCAAATTCTACTTTGTTCCACTCCTTAAGGCGCATTTTGAGGGCCTTAAATTTCTCTTTTAACATATATGCCATCCATCCGGTGACTTCTTGCTCCCGCCAACACTCCTCCACAATCTTATTGTAATCTTTATGATCCAACCAAAATTTATTGAACCTAAATGGTTTAGGTCCCCACACATTGTCGGCGTACTTCAAAACCAAAGGACAATGGTCCGAAATATCCCTCGGACAAACCCACACCGAGCAATCCCCCCAATCTTCTAACCACTCCTTAGACACCCACCCTCTATCATTTCTACTCATTGTAACACCATTGGCATGCCACCACGTAAACCTTCTCCCAAGAAGCGGGAGGTCTACCAACTCAACCTCCTCCAAGAAATTCCGAAACCCCCTCATTTCTAAATTATTATAAACCTCCGCACTCACACCTAGAGCTGTAAAAATGGGTCGGGCTATCGGGCCGGCCCATTAGCCCTATAGTTTTACACGGGCCGAGCTTTTAAAAAAAGGTGATCGGGCCTTATCGGGCCGGCCCCTCGGGCCTATATTTTTAATGGGCCGTTATGGGCCGGCCCCACGGGCTTTTGGGCCGGCCCCTTAAAGAGTTAAAAAAAATATTTTGAAAAAAATTCTAAAAATAATTTTAGCTAAAAATAAGGAGTTTTAGTTACCATTAAATCTTTAGATAATTAAGTAACAAAAGATAAGATTTGTTAGTTAGGAGATAATTAATAAACCAAATTTGTTTTTTTTTTAAGATTAAACCAAGTTTGTTATGATTATCTTTATTTGAAAAAAACTAATAACATTTTAATTAATCATTATAAATAGAAAAGTATAAGAAAAAATTATTCAAATTATAATTGGTCACGAAATAAAAGTAACATAATATAACAACCTTCGAGTACTAGAGGTAATGTATTAATACTTTGTGGTTTTGTTCATTCATATAGTTACAATGTAGTGATTAAGTTGCCTTTAATTTATTAGCACATATGTATATTAATATTATGAGTTGCACCAATACTTGTTACTAGTTCACTATTTATTTGGGTATATATGTGTTGTTATGGTTGTTTTAAATTATGCCCATATAAGAGTTTCAAGTATGTTGTTGATTGCTTCATTATGTGAACAGTATGACTGACATAAAATTTGATAATCTTATATACAAAATGTTATACGTCCAATGTAAATTGACCATGATTTATAGATGTCTGATATAGTGATATTGTCATGTTCGGTTCAGTGTATAAGCCAACAAGATAGAAAGAAACAAACATGACAATTGATTTATATATGTCTGATATTGTCATCTTAGATAATCCTTAACATTTGATTGTCTCTTGTATCTTTCTTGTGTATAACTTATAAGTAATTCTTGTGTTTAATTTCTGGGTCATCTTACACAACCTCAAACTTATACTTCATGCAAGTTGCACTTATAGAGATGGATTTGAATAAAAATTTGATTAGTGAAGATGAAGTGATCAAAGATATGACCAAGAGGATGAAGGAGAAGTTTGACAAGTATTGGAGTGAATATTCGATTACTCTTTCACTTGGAAATGTTCTTGATCCAACATCAAAGTTAGACTTTTTGAAGTTTTGCTTTAAGAAACTTTACCCAAATAATTATGAAGACAAGATTAAAAAAGTGAAGGATGGTTTGCAAGATCTCTTTGATGCATATAAAAAAGACACAGTTCCAGCAAGCTCATCTTTAGATAGTTCATCAAGAAACACTCAATCTCAATCAGTTGATCAACCATTGAAGAAGACGTCGTTTTTGAAGGTAAGGTTTATAAATTGTTACAAATCCTTATGAAAGTAATTATTTCTATTGTTGTAAGTCAAATAATAAAAGTTTAAATAATAGTAAATTTGATAATTCTATAATTAAAGTCTAAATAGTAATAAATGTGTCAAATAATTATTGTACTGCTGTCAATTGATATATTAATATGTTCCCCTTAGAAAAGTTAAAATAAGTTAATATAAGTTAACTCTACTATTGTACTTATTTCTACTATTGTTGTCAAACAATTGTTGTGTTGCCCTCTTAGTACTGCTTACATTTTTTTTGTTTACATGAATGGGGTTGATTATATTCCATTCAAGTTTAATTTGAATAATTTTTGTATGTCTAATTCTAGGAATACCGTCAAGAAAAGATACAAAAGATCTCAAATGATGGTAAGTCTGAACTTGAAATATACTTGGATGAAAAGTGTCTTTTGGATGATGATGTGGATATTCTTCAATATTGGAAGTCAAATAGTGTTCGATTTCCTCAACTTGCAATAATGGCGTGTGACATCTTAAGCATTCCAATCACAACAGTGGCTTCTGAATCTTCTTTTAGTATCGGAGGTCGTATCTTAAATAAGTATAGGAATTGCTTACTCCCTAAAACTGTGCAAGCTCTCATTTGTACACGTAATTGGTTGCATGATTTTAAAGAAATTGGACCTTCTGGTAAGTTTAATTAATAACCCTTTTGTATTATTTGCGATTTGTATTTGCTTCTTAGTTGTTGACTAATCAAGTTATCGTGTATTATGAATTGCAGATATACCCGAAGTAGAAGAGATACAATTATATGAAAAATCAAGTGTTCAAGAAGAGACTTAGGCCGAGAAGTTGCTTAATTTATAATTTACTTTATGTATTTTGAATTGTTAGGTTAAAAGTTTAGTTGGTGATGTAAGCTTGAAATTTATTAGCTTTGAAGGTGCACTTTATGAATCATCATCGACATATTTGTGACTTTTGCGTGAATATTTTGTAGTATTTATTATCTCGTGAAATCATGACATCCACTTTTTTATGGTTATTAATTTGTGTGTGATACATATGTAATTTTATTATCCATTGAATTTATTTTGTAAAAAAAAAAATATGTCAAAAAAAATATAAAAGTTTGTCGGGCCGGCCCATCGGGCCATGTAGGTCTTTGCTTATCGGGCTGGGCTTAATGGGCCGGGCCATGAGGCTTATTGGGCCGGCCCACTAAAGCCCCTTTATATGTTATGGCCCCCGGGCCGAGGCGGGCCGGGCCGGGCCGGCCCCTTTTGACAGCTCTACTCACACCCCTCCTTTCCTCCGGGTACAACACTGCATTAAAGTCACCTATAATGCACCACCTCCCCTTACCAAAGCCAAGCTTAGACATAAAAATGTTATTCCATAACCTTCTTTTAGACGGAAGATCACATTTGGAATACACATTAACCACAAAGCATATAGACTTCAAGGCTCCCCACTCCAAACACACTCCAACAAACCCTTCACCTATGAAAGTAAAAATAAGAGTTGAGTTATTCTTACCCCATATTGAAAGGATTCCGCCACTAGCTCCTTCCGAAGGAAGATAAGCCCACGCACAATCATCCGAACCCCAAAGAGATTGACACAATTTCTCCGAGATCACCTCTAGCTTCGTTTCTTGAATTGCTAAAAAATCGACCTTATGTTCCCGGACAAGATCTCTGACCCTCCTCCTTTTCACCCGCCCTCCGAGGCCTCTAACATTATAAGATGACACAATCATTGAAAACCTATTTGTTGCTCCCACTCCTGTTTCTTCTTTCTATCTCTTTGTTCATCACTAACAAGAATTTGTACCACTTCTTCATCTGACTCTTTATAACAGAAGCCCACATGTTGTTGGAGCTTGAGTAATTTGGACGATTCTGGAACTAAGCTTCTTCTCTGTTGGGTCACTTCATCAAAATCATTTTGTTGTAGAAGATGAATTCCCGATGCTGGAGTTGTATTAATATTACACGCCGGTAGCACTACTTCGAGTATCAACCCTTGTTGTGATTCTGGAATCGCCGAACTATCAATCACACCTTCAGGGCGAGCTTTGTGACCTCTTTGAACTGCCCCTTGATTATCTTCAACTACCTTTGAATTCACCTCCATAGGATTTTTCTTTTTTCGACCGCCCCCCTCCTTCAAAGCTTCCCCCAATTGAACGAATTTTGGCTTTCCTACCAAAGATTGATTTGAGTTTTTTGATTTAGATTTAGGTTTACGTGATCTCCCTCTTCTCTGTTCTCCTTTGTGTTCCGGCTCATTTCCACTGATAGTTAGAGGAGCAACTCTACTTTCTGCACCCCTTCTAACTTCCACTAAAGAAATTGAATCACTAAAATCTTCTCTCTCTTTTAAATTTCGGCCCACCTTTAGTGGAGGCCCAGCAACCCGATTTGCAGGAAGGGAAACAGACCGGTTTGTGAGTGGACTTGGGGTCTGTTCACTTACAACAAACCGGATCTGGTTCTCCTTAAAAGCATCACTACAATCCTTTGACCCACCTAGTAAGTCAACTTCCTCCCTCATAGGACACGTCAATATCATTATGTCCTCTACACCCGCAAAATCCTTCACCGTATCACTAGCACACAACTTTCCTCCTTGGGCCCCGCAAAAATCAACCTCTGCAGCTCCAAATACCCCACCCCCAACGTCTTTTTTTTTTTTTCATGTTTCCTAATTCCACGCACACAATTCCACCTGACAGTGGAGTTTGAACTTGTCTCTTTCCAACAAAGTTCACTGAGCCGTCACCATCATGCAGAACATCATCCCCATGCACCTATTGTAGGACAGATTGCATATTTGCATACTCCACCTTTTCTTTCTCTTCCCCAGGACCACCATTATCGCCGGCGTGAATATCACTCCCCTCCGCCTCCTCTTCATCGGAACCTCCTTGAACCTCACCACCAATAACTCGACCCTCTCCCTGAATATTGACAGACTCCACCCAACTACATTGTTGTTCCTCCAATCGTTCTCCATGGTAATACCCTTGCTCTACAACTTTCTCCTCCACCACTCTCAGAGTGTAATTAACTCTCAATGCCCTGATATGCACTGGATCGTCAATCACTCCTCTAAAATCTGTAGATATTTTAATACAAGCCACATCCAGTTTGGCCCTTGCAGCTGTATTATTATCAAAATCTAGAAATTCTCCATACTTTCCCCTAATGGCTTTGAATAAATTTTCACCCCAAGAATGAAGTGGAATCCCATACACCTTAACCTATGTGTCCCTTCTGTCTGCAAAGCTATCTGGTGACCAGGGAAACACCTTACTGAAGTAGTATGAAATCCAATCCACTCTATCTTCCCAAATCTTTGCAACCTCTCCTTCCTTTAGGCTATGAATCAACACCATGTTTCTTCCCATTTCAGTAACTGAAATATGTGCTAAGCCTTCCATGAAAAGAATAGTTCTTATCTTGCTTACTTCCACGTTCACCGCCAACCTTCCTACGAAGCTTTCCTCTAACTCCTTCAGCACATTACTTTCCACCTTAATGTCAAGAATTTCATCCAGAATCTCTCCACTCAAGTCTTTCTTGATGTTAGATGTTGAAGCATTCACCAAGGCAGACTTGAAGGAACGATTCAAGCCCATACTTCCTCCATCAATCCTCAAACCGGTCTCCTTTGTTTCTTCCACCTTCTTCCTTTCATCCTCCCTCCTCTCAAATCGTGATTTTTTAATGCGCAGCTTGAAAGTACCAAGCCACACATCTTCCAATTTGTCACCCAACTCCATTGCATCCTTCTCCTTCCTAAACTTCACAAAAGCAAATCTCTTCCCCCTTTTATCCACCTTGTTGGGAATATAAACATCCCCCAACCTTCCATACCTCCCGAACAACTTCCACAGGTCCTCCACATTGCAATCCTCCGAAAAATTAGTCACAAAGAAGGAGATAGAGGATTGGTCTACATTGTGAATGTAGCCTTTCCTATCTCTCTCTCTCTCTCTCTATCTCTCTCTCTCTCTCTCTCTAGATTCTCTCTCATCTCACTTTACTTCTTTTTCTTTTACTATATGAATTATTAACATTCAGCTTCTAAACTAAATGAAGCAGATTAACAGTATTATTCTAGGTAAACTAAATGAAGCAGATCAACATTCAAAAACTATAGAAAACCAGAAAAATAGTATTCTAAAACAAGACTCCACAACAAATTAAACAGTCACATCCAAAACATAGAACAAATTAAAGTTTCTGAAAAAAAAATTTACCCCAACAATTGTATCTATACCCCAACAATTTTTTTAATATTTCTATTTTACCCTTAAGTCGCTATTACTATTTAATATTTTATTTTTTGTTATTTTGTGACTTTTTCGGTGCCTCAGTAAAAGTGATCCGATAAGTTTTATAACTGAACCGGTATATTAAGTTTACCGATACACTTTTTTAAAGTATACCGGTATTTTCAAATTTCCAGTCTACACCGGTACACTTCGAAAAAAGAGCACCGGTATAGTAAAATTTCCAGAATGTACCGGTGCACTTTAAAAATTGTACCGGTATGATTCTTTTCGCAGAATGTATCAATACACTTGGTTTTGTTTTTTTATTCTTTTATTCTAAAAACTTTATTATTTTATTTTTTAGAACAAATATGGCTCAAACGGGCGATGCAGGTCAAATGTCAGTACATACCACAGCTGTTTTTACAACCAATGAAAAATTTAATACACGCGATGTTATTATGACATGGGCTCGAGATGTTGGAATTGCCAATAAAGTGAGTATAATAATTACTAGGTCGGATACAAAGAACAAAACAAGAGGAAGAAATGATAAATTGATTTTGGACTGTGATGGAGGTGGAAAATATGACTCTTCGCAAAGTTCTATGTCAACCACATCAAAAAAATATAATTGTTCATTCAAAATTAGAGTCACACCTTCAATAGATGGTTCAGGATGGAAAATTCAGGTTAAATGTGAAGTTCACAACCATAGACTACTTGATCAATATACAGGTCATCCTCATAAGGCGCGTTTAATCGTAGAAGAAAACAAACGTGTTGAAGATCTGACAAAGCGTCATGTAGCACCAAGGCACATCGTTTTAGATCTGAAAGAACAAAATCCAGATACTGTTGTTGATGTCAACCAAATATATAGAAAAAGAAGCATACTACAAAAACAAGAAAGAGGTCCTAGAATAGAGATGCAACACGTGTTGCAGTGTTTAGATGATAAAAAATATGTCACCTGGAATAGAAGAAGAGATGATGAGTCTGATATTTTGAGTGATATTTTTTGGACACATCCAGATTCAATCAAGTTGTTAAACTTGTTTCCAATTGTTTTGAAAATGGATTGCGCATACAAAACAAATAAATACAGACAACCATTGCTTGAAATTATTGGTATAACTTCAACCAAATTGACATTCAATGTTGGATTTGCTTATTTGAAAGCTGAGAAGACGGACAATTGTCGTTGGGCATTAGAGAAGTTAAAGGGGTTGTTTATTAAGCAAAATAATGTTTCACGAGTAATTTTGATGAATGCAATTGAAATTGTATTTCCACATACCGTTAATTTGCTTTGTTTGTGGCACATAAACAAAAATGTGAGTGAGAGATGTGGCGTACATGTAGGTAACAATATGCGAGAGTTTTTGAAAAATTTGTGGCAAGATATTGCATGTAGTACTTATGAGGTGGAGTATCAGCAGCGGTTGAATGCGCTCGAGCAAGCATGTGTTAATTTAAGTAAGTTTTTTGACTATGTCAGTAAAACCTGTTTGACCCCTCACAAAGAAAAATTTGTTGCAGCATGGACCAATAAAGTGATGCATTTATGAAACACAACAACTAATAGGTATGATTATGTCCATTTCGAAATTGAAAATTTTTTTTCCATTTAATTGACTTTTGTGTGGAATTTAATATTTACGGTCCGTTTGGCCTAGCTTATTTTTGAGCTTATGCAAACAGCTTATGCAGTTTTTATGTATTATTATAAGTTTTTTAAGGTAGTTTATGATAAAATAGCTTCTAAAAATTCAATTTTCACTAGTTTAAACTTATAAAATAGCATAAAATCTAATTTATATTGCATAAACCGTTGCATAAGCTCTAAAATAAGTTAGGTCAAACGGGCCCTTAGAGTTGAGTCATCGCATTGGAAATTGAAGCAGATATTGGGAAACAGCAAAGGTGACTTATTCAAGTGTTTGGTATTCATGGATAACAATACAATTCTTCAAGTTGACAAAGTCAATGCGTCATTTTAAAAAAGTTTTTATGATACGGAGTACCTACATAGCAGTCTGTTTTTTCAGAATTTAAGAAACTTTGAGTCAAGAGCCGCTATGAATCTAATTTCTGAGGAGTTTCAGAGAGTTGGCATTGTTGGAACCAACAAGGACATTTGTGGTTGTACACTTAGGTCAACATGTCAGTTGCCTTGTGCATGTGAATTGGGTGGGTATATAGTGAGCGGTGTACCGATACCATTAGATTCAGTTCATGGTCATTGGAAGAAATTAACTATGGAGGAACTATTAGAGGATGACACAGAGGGTGGATATGAGTTGGACATGAGTCATACAATAAATGCAATATGGAGTCGATTTCGATCACTTGATACTGTTGGTAAAAGAGTGTTAAAGAGTAAAGTGTTTGAACTTGCTTATCCAAATACAAGTTCCTTGTGTTGTGTCCACCGGCTGAAAAAATTAAAACTAAAGGTGGAGTGAAGAACAAAGATAAAGGCAAAGCACCAGCGGGTTATGATGTGTATCGTGATCCGTCATTCTTTAAGCATGTTAAAAGAGAAGAGCGTGAATCACAAGATGCATCGAAGAGGGTGTGTATACAACCATCACAGTCATCGCAGAAGCAACTATCTCAGTCATCTCAAAAGTAACTGTCTCAGTCATCTCAGAAGCAGCTATCTCAGACATCTAAAAAAATTACATGTTTCTTTTTTATTTTGTAGAGAAAGGGAGCCGAAGTCCAAAGAAAATTTCTCCTCCCACCCCCATGTTTCTTTTTCACCACCTAAGAGGCAAAAAACTTCATTAAAATTTATACTGAAAAAAGCTCGAAAAACATTTCCCGAACATTTTCATGGTAAAAAATAAATTTTGAGGGATGGGATGAGAATTTTTCAAGCCAAATGGATGTTGAAGTAGCAAGCTCAAATTTCAGATTAGCAAAAATATTAGCCCACTGATTTACCTCTCTGAACATATGATGTATCTTCACATCTCATTCTATATTTAACAAGTCTTTAATCTTTTTTATGAGGGATTAAAGTGTTGCACTGCCTCTATTTCCATGCTTTAGAGGGTGTATTCAAATGAGATTTTGAAAGACTATTTTGACAAACAAAAAAAATCTTGAAGATTTTATGGAATTATTTTTATTTTGTGAGATTTTAAAAAAATTTAAGGAAAAAAAAGTTACAATCAAGATTCTAAACAAAAAAATTCTAATGAATTTTAAAGATTTCACAATACTTTATGAATTTTCAAGATTTTAAATACAATGCTAACTAGTGACCCTTATTATTATATAATTGCGTAAAAGAAGAAAATTGTTTTCAATATTATTTACTCATTTTGACTACATAATGGTTACAAATGTGTTATTACGGTAGTAAGTGAGGATTTTTCAGTTTCTTTTCTTTCGCTATTTTAAGATGATATTAATGCATAGTTTCTTTGTTTCCTACATAGAGTTTGACAATTATAATTTCGGTTAATGACTTATATATGTGGAGTTCTAATATTATAAAGCCATGAAAGAACTATTTTTCTTTATCAATGTGAATATTTGAGACACAGTTCATGGACTAGAATAAGAAATTTAATATCAAGTGTCCTTGTTGGAGGATTGCATAACGAATGATTTGTTCTTGATCTTATGAAAATCTTTGTTATATAGTTCCTGAAGAACTAAAAGTTTGATATTAAAGCATCCTATGAGGATTTCCCAACGAATATAATATGTTTGTTTATGAAGATTTGTTGTATAGTTCCTGAAGAACTAATAATTAATGTCAAATATATCCCGAAAGGATTAAAAATATTTTCTTTGGTCGTTATTAATATAGATTTGTGGTTGAGTTCTTAAAGAACTAAACATTTAGACCATGATTGAAGTCAATTTGATTTTAGTATAAGTTGGAGCAAAGGAGATTAGAAGAAAACTTGTTTATGCTGGAATATGCTCTTGAAGTAGCAAAAATTAAGAAAATAATTTTAAAAATATCTTAAAAGATTAGTCACAAATATTGAAAGCTCCAGAAGAGCTAATGCATGGAGAATAAAGCTTACTTTGAGAATATATTCTCTTCATTCAAGTCTCAAAGAAATTTAGTTGCTATACGTATATTCATTCAAATGGATACGGAAAGAAATAAAAGAAATGTTGAATATACATCTACATATTATGAGACATATTTTGGATAAAATAAGTGTAATGAAAAAATTATTCTCTTTTCCTCATGTTTGTACTACACTTATTAGTGCAATTGAAGCACATATTATTGTAAACTAGAAGTTTACAAATCATATTAAGTTTAGGCTTAAATGTAGTTTTGGTCCCCCTATTTTCAATATCTTGAAGTTTTAGTCCCCCTATTTTGAAAACCAGGTTTCTTGATCCCCCTATTTTATATTTTTCAAGAAATTGGTCCCCCACTCCATTTTTGCTGATGTGTCATAGCAATCAATGATGTGTCATTGTACATGTAGTCTATTGAATATACATGTGATTAATTTATTTATTTTCTATTTAAAAAAACATCAAAATGATTATAAGAAAAAAAAAAAAAAAAAAAAAACCATAAATCCAGATTTTATTGAAAGAAAAAAAAAATTAAACTTTTATCTTCATCTTCTACACCATTTACCCATAAATCCCTAAAATCATTCTGTCCTTCAACAAATACAGACAGTAAACGGAATCATTTTTGCATCCAACTCCCTTCCTTCAATTCAACCAAATTCTTTTTGAACATTAGCAACACCAACACCATCTTAATAATCTTATTAATATTATTATTATACCAATTTTCTTAAACCTTCAACTTAACTACCTCTCTATTATTCAGCAAGCAATTCCATTCTTAACCCTCTTCAATCTTCCAAAACAACAACCTCTTCCTAGATCTATCTCATGTTCCTAAACAATCAACAAAAAAACCAACCCCATGAATCACTAGAGTGTATTTATTATACTCTCCAAACCAATGGTCCTTGATTTGATTTAATGTTGAACCAGTTTAATCTATTGATTATTACGAGGAATCTCGATCCATAGCACAATGCCCATTTTCTCTGGGAACTATTAAACCTTCGTCATGTCCAAAGTTGTCTACCTGCGGTGAAGTAGCTCGGTGAAGTGGGTCGTCGGAGTTTAGGTGTTTTGTAGAATCAAACGCCTCAATATTGGGATGGGGCAGCTTATGAAGCTTGCTTGGCGATGAAACTGTGATTTTCCATAAAGGATTGAAACTTCTACCGCACAAGATCTCAGATCCGAGTCCGATCCATTTTGGATGCCATTTAAAGTTGAGGAGATTTCACAAAGATGGTGTTTTGTACTGCTTTTTTGCTTACCACAAACTCAGTTTATGTGGCTCAAGAAATTGTTTGGTGTATGCACAAATATCTTTAAGAAGAGAGTCATTTTAGGGATTTTTGGTTTTTTGATCTAGAAGATGAAGATGAAAGTTTAAGGGTTTTTTTTTTAATTTAAGAAAATCTGGATTTATGTTAGGGAGAAGAAGGAGAGTGATTTTAACGCAGAAAAAATAGAGTGATTTTTGGATTATAAAAATAAAAATAATTAATATTTATTTAATATTTTAATGTTTTTAGACGGAAAATAACAAAAATTTAAAAAAAGTTAATGACTGGTATAATAAGGGCCACATGTGCAATGCCACATCATTGATTGTTATCACACATCAACAAAAATAACTAAAAAATTGGAGTGGGGGACCAATTTCTTGAAAAATATAAAATAGGGGGACCAAAAACTTGGTTTTTAAAATAGGGGGACTAAAACTTCAAGATATTGAAAATAGGGGGACCAAAATTGCATTTAAGTCTTAAGTTTATCTTTGGCAAGACCGGTTGGGTTATCCCGGATCTATTATTATGCGAAAATAATTATTATACATTTTATTGGATATGTATTGAAAAGCTAGAAGTTTCTTCAATCCATTAATTTGTTCCCAAAAGAAATTGAAAAATTGAGTTTCTCACAAATTTTGAGAGTAGGTAATATTTGTAAATCAAATCACCAATTACCATTTAGATTTTATACGACTTTAATTGATACATCAACTAAATGTTCACTCAACTCACAACCAAAAGTTTGTGAAATTGGTCGATCAAAATTAATTTGAATATCTAATAGCATATACTCATTAAAAAATATGGACCTGAACATTCATTATTTAGACGTCTAAAGTTAAACGTATGATTGATTGATACTTATTTAATATCTAATTAAGAACATGAGATCATTTATATTGAGTTTTTGCTTCGCATCAACCCAATAAGTGCCTTAATTGCACATTTGGTCCTTTATGTTTATTTTATGTTTCAAATTGGTTCCTTATGTTTTAAAAGTTTCAAGTTGGCCCCTTATTTTTATTTTAGGTTTCAAGTTGATCCTTCATGTTTTAAAAGTTTCAAGTTGGTCCCTTATGTTTTTAAAAGTTTCAAGTTTAGTCCCTATAAAATAGGGACTAAACTTGAAACTTTTAAAAAACATAAGGGACCAACTTGAAACCTAAAATAAACATAAGGGACCAACTTGAAACTTTTAAAACATGAAGGACCAACTTGAAATCTAAAATAAACATAAGGGACCAACTTAAAATTTTTAAAACATAAGGGACTAACTTGAAACCTAAAATAAACATAAGGGACCAAATGTGCAATTAAGCCTTATATGAAAGTCCTCCCCTAAATTTAGGTTTATAATTTAATATTTTTCATATAAGCATTTTTAGATGTGTTGTGTATATCATAGTTGCTCCAATATAATGCACTTATATAGATCTTGAAAGAATATTGAGAAAATATATTTGATATGAATCTTCATATATTACAAATTGTATTGAGCCAACTTGTTTATATCCCAATAGAATGATTATCAATTGATGGATTAGATTTCTCAATATTATGGGTAAGCAGCTGAATTTTTTTTAATATGCCCAGAGAGCAAAGATTTTATGCTTAGAAATTTAAATCTACTTACAATATATTAAAAGAAAATACTATTAAAAATTCAAATTTGTCTTATCATTTTTAACGGTGTTTCAAGTTTTACGCCTTAAATGTAATTTTAACTCTAAATTAATAAAAAAGTAAGAAAGATGATCATAAAAGAAATCTTTCCATTAAAATAGCATTAAAAACCACATCTATAAACAAACAAAAAAAGGAAAAAAAGAAGATAAACATAAAAGAAATCTTCCCAAAATAACAATGGAAACCACCTCTAAAAAAATCCAATATATTTTATTTTAACTTCAAAAATAGGAACAAAAAAAAATTAATTAAAATAAATTTACGCACAAAAATAAAAATAAAAACAAAAAATACGATAAAAGATACGCACTAAAAATAGTAACTTTTTTTTAAATAAAAAAATAGTAACTCAATTTAACATATAAAAACTTATATATAAAAATAAAAATAGAAAAACCTAATAAAAGAAAATACTTATTTATGAGCTTAAAAATAAAAGAACATAAAAACAAAAACACAATGGACCCGTTTAGATTGACTTATTTACGATCTTATGCGAAATTACTTATGCAAAATATAAACTTTTATGTATTATTGTAAGTTTTTTTAATGTAGTTTATGAAAACAGTTTAAAAAGATATATATAATTTTTGTCAGTAAAAACTTATGAATTAACATACGTAAAAAAAACTTATGAAATGACATAAAAGGTTTTTTATAAATTATAATCATAAAGTATTTTCATAAGCTTAAAAATAAGACAAATTCAAACGGCCCAAATATATTAAAGATATTACTACTAAAAATCTTAATTTGTCATAATAAATTCTTAAAAATATTTCAAATCTTCTATTTCATAAAAAAAAATATTATATTTTTCAATTTAATATTTTTCTATATAATAGCTAAATTGTACTCTATATTTATTATGAAAAAATCTACTCTATTTTTGTTTATTGTTATATAAACAATACAGGAGAAATGTAATATTGATGAATATATATTATAATAAATAATTACGGGATAAATATATATTATAGTAACACACGGGACAATTGTTTTAATAAAAAAATTAATCTTACACGGGACTATTGCTTTAATAAAAAAAGGAATTAAATAATATATTATAATAATACACAGAATAATTGTTGATGAATATATATAATAATAATACAAGAGACAATTGTTTTAATAAAAAAAAAATTAATCATACACAGGATAATTGTTTTAATAAAAAAAAAATTTGAATGATAAATATTTGTTATTATTAATTATAGTTTATTATTATTACACAAAAATCATACTCGGGACAACTGCTTTAATGAAGAAAAAAAATTACTTAATTTAATAATTTTTATAAAAAAATAACAGAATAATATTACCTTTTTTTTTTTTGATACACGACGTTACTTATATTTTAATAATATTTTATAAATAAAAAGTAATAGACCCATGCGAATCAAAACTGGTTGACACTTAACATTTAACAACATCCTTATCACGACAAAATTAATAAAAACTTTTAATATAAAAAATAACAGGTAATAATATAAAAAAGTCCAAGCTAGGAAAAGGTTAAAGTTCAACTTGGAGCAGTTGGCTTCTTCACCGCTAAAAATACTTATTTTCACCGGCAAAACGTTCTTTGTTCACCAACTTTATTGATTAACTATAGAAAAACATTAATTAAGTCAATGTGCAAAAGAAAAAAAGAACAATATGATTCAGGATTTTATGCGAATAAAAAAATATAAATCAAAAGAAGTTGATTTTTTTTTTTTTCAAAACAACTTTTTCATATGAAGGTAAGATAATTGTAATGGTTGATCTTTATTCATCAAAGTAAAAAGTAGTATATATATGTAAGAGTCAAACCTATAAAATAATGACAAATATAAATGAAAATAATATTATATTTTATTATGTAAGAGTCATTAATCAAACTACGAATCTTTCAATACATCAAAGTTAAAAATTAAACTTCCGACTATCAATTTAAGGAGCTCAAAAAAAAATTCTATTTAAATTAATTTATTATTAATAAAAGCAGTTAATCTTTTAAACTCTTAACTGTATTTCATTCAAAATTTTATCACTTAGCAATATGTATTAAAAAGGAAATTGTAAATAAGTTTATCTCTTAAATAAAAATAAATAAATCTTTGCACTTGCATGAAAAAGAAGACTTTGACTTGTTCTACAACTTCTCTCTATGCACAGTGCCTCTAACAAAAATTCATGACTTTGAGTTTGAGGTATAAAAAAGAACTTGTGATGATAAATTGATAATTATAATAAATTATGACTTTTTCATTTATTTTATACTACTATATAATATTTGGGTAAACTTCTGCTTCTACAATAGAATAACAAATTGAAATATTTTGATATATTTTCTATTTAAACCAATAAAAAAAATAAAGAACAAAACATTATTTTATGAAATTCTCTTTGGACTAGTATGGAGATCATACCATACTTACATTAGTAAACTTCAATCATACATGTTATCATGGGATTAATCTTCAGCCCAAATCAACCAGAAGCTTTATTTTCAGCCCAACTTGACCAAAGGCTTTAGTCCAGCTCAGCTAAGAGCTCTATCTTGGGCACAACAAGCCCATGACAGTCACTCAGGTCATTTTGAGCTCATGTGAGTTGCACGAACGAATGACGTGATCATCACATGTGTTAACTCCACGTGTTTTTTTACATTGTAAACATTAAATTTTAAACTAAATCTTTTTTTGAAGTGCTATAGGAATTCCTAGAGCAGATTACGTGTTGTCTGAATTGTGTTTACATACGTGAACACTCTTAAATACATTAATTAAAATAATATTATTATTGGTGACTAATCTATGATGAACCATTTGAAGATATTAGAAATTGACAAGTAACAAATATACCAATAAATGTTGAATTGGGGAACGTACGAGATATAAATTGTCTATATTTGAATGTTTCTTTCATGATACACACCGAAGTTTCTTACCACACGCTTCTTCTTGACTCTACCATTGACATTTATTTGACACGCGCAAAACATAGTCATTAGTTAACTTAACTCTCTCTCTCTCAACAATATATTTTCATTTTTCACATCACAATTACTATAGCTTCAATTCAACTCATCATATTCATATTCATATCATATGGCTTCATTTTTGACCTCTTACCAAACTCATACTAATTCTTTCTATCTATCATTAACGTTAATACTATGTTTAATTTCACAATCACAGAGGTGTTATGGTTTAACTTCATTTGGTTTTGATATTCACCATCGGTTTTCTGATCCGGTGAAGGGTATTTTGGGTATTGACAAAGTTCCTGATAAAGGAACTCGTGAATATTATGTTGCTATGACACATAGAGACCGTGTGTTTCGTGGTCGCCGTCTTGCCGCCGGTGATATTGATCAGAAGCTTCTCACGTTTTCTCCTGATAACTCTACGTATCAAATTGGCTTGTTTGGATAGTAAGTTTTTTTTTCACCCAACCATTTGTTAATTTTCTCTGTTTTCTTTTTTTTTTTTGAGAAATTTTATTTATTTTTGTGTGTTTTTTATGACAAGTTTTATGTTATTTTATTTTCTTCTTGTTCATGTATTTTATGATTGCTCTATGATGCAGCAACCAACTACATATGGTTGTGTTTGGTAAGTGAAAAAAGTTCACATGGGGAACTACTTTTTAGAAAAGGAAAATGGAGAGACTTTTAATTTTATTTTTTATGTGATCTAGAGACACGTCTTTAAAACTTATTATTGAATTTGAAATTGATGAAAAAAATTAAAAAACTTTTGGATGATAGTAATTTTTTAGATTAAGTTAACAAATTCACAAGAATTAATTTGATTGAAATTTTTTTATGTAAAACAACTTGTTTCATAATTTGGTAAGTTTTGAGATATTAAATTGTTCCATGCCTAAATTTTAAGGGACTAAATTGGAATTTATTCTATAATTTTGAAACATGTTAGTATTTAATTAGTGTATATTTAGATATTGACTTATTTGAACTTATCTACCGTATAAATTTTGTTGTCGAACTGGTATTGTAGATAGCTTATGAAATAAGTTATGGCATTGTTCATAAGCTATTTTCAATTTATTTTCGTATGTTTTCCAAGATAGTTTACGAAAACAACTTATAACTTATATAAAAATAATTTTACTTTATTTTTAATTTTCTATATAAATATCTTATAGACAAGCACCCATCATGATAAGCACTTATGCTATAAGCTGCAAATAATTTGTTTATCCAAACATGACCTTTTTCTTTTCATTTTCAGGGTTATGTATCTTTTTTAAAAAATTTTGATATAAAAGTAAAGTGTAAAAGTACTTAATGGGTTTTGTTATGCATTCTTGTTGTGGATGATAGTAATGTGTATGTTTTAATGTTTGGATTTCAGTTTGCATTTTGCCAATGTTTCTGTTGGGACACCAGCTTCATCATTTCTTGTTGCATTAGATACCGGGAGTGACTTATTCTGGCTCCCTTGCAATTGTACCAAATGTGTCCGTGGTCTACAGCTATCAACCGGACGGGTATATATATTTTATCTGTACTATATATTATCTCTAAAAATATCTACATGATTTGATTGAATGCATGTGTAAAAATGTTTTACACTGTCAGTGCTGACAGTGCATAGAAATTAATCTCTTATAGTAGTATATGTACTATTTGAAATTAATGACACTTACTATGTTACTTTTTATCTTAGCAGAAAATTGAGTTTAATATCTATGATAACAAAGAATCATCAACTAGCAAAAATGTTCCTTGCAGTAGCAGCTTATGTGAGCATCAGAAACAATGTTCTACATCTAGTGGCACTTGTCCATATCAAGTTGAATATCTATCAGAAGATACTTCAACTACTGGTTTTTTGGTAGAGGATGAGTTACACCTAATTACAGATCATGTTAATCAAACTAAACAGGCTAACCCCAGAATTACTTTTGGGTAAATTCTCAACATCTTGCTCAAATATATTTTCGAGTTTACATGCATACATGTATTTTTATCAATGCCTTACTTTTTCTGTAACCTGAATATTTGTATTTGTCATTGAATATGTTGCAGTTGTGGACAAGTTCAAACAGGAGCTTTTCTGAATGGAGCAGCTCCAAATGGTCTGTTTGGACTAGGAATGAGTGATGTATCAGTTCCAAGTATCTTAGCCAAACAAGGCCTAACTTCAAATTCATTTTCAATGTGTTTTGGTGATGATGGTCTTGGAAGAATCACATTTGGGGATAATACTAGCAGCTTGGACCAAGGAAAAACACCATTCAACATTAGACCATTACAGTAAGTTGTTCGTTTGTGTTTTTACCGTCTTTAGACTTTTTTTCTGAAAGGTCTGTGTTAGAAGTGCCGTGTATTTGAAGTTTTAACACGAGCTATTTTTTTGTAGTTCAACTTACAACATCACTGTCACACAAATTATTGTGGGGGGAACAATTACTGATCTTGAGTTCAATGCAATATTTGACACTGGTACTTCATTTACATACCTAAACAACCCGGCGTATAAGCAAATTACTCAAAGTGTAAGTAATCTTAACTAATTGTATTTTTTAAGAAGGTAACTAGAGTTTTGTTTCGTGTAACTTGAGTAGTTGAGTTCTTTTTAATTATTCCATTGCTTTTGCAGTTTGATTCGAAGATTAAACTACCAAGACATTCATTTTCTAATTCTGATGATCTTCCATTTGAGTACTGCTATGACTTAAGGTGATTATAATTTATAGCTTGAGAGAATTCTCTTGTTTTTCGTTTCAAATTAATCACCAAACACTTATTGTTAAATATAGTTGGCGATTTGCTAGATACAGTTGGAGATATTGTTAGATATAGTTGCAAATTAGTTAAGATTTCAACTTTGTTTCCAGATCAAACCAGACGGTTCAAGTTCCTAATATTAACCTGACGATGAAAGGCGGAGACAATTATTTTGTCATGGATCCAATAATAACGGTTAGTGGTTGGGTGAGAGCATAAAATTTAACATTTGTGATTCATGTAATTGATATCTAACTTTTTAATCCCTCTTAACCTCATAAATGCTTCTTGTGGTATTAATTTCAGGATGTTAACAATGTTCTTTGTTTAGCTGTCTTGAAAAGCAACAATGTGAATATCATCGGACGTGAGTATTTTAATCGATTTGAAGCTTTTAATAAGTAATTGTTTGGTTTTGATTAAATCACATCATAATTTATTTTTCCTCATCAAAGGTAATTGGTAAGTTGACGAAAATATAATGTCCGCAACATTGATCGTTTCGTTTTTTTTTCTCTTGCAGAAAACTTCATGTCTGGTTACCGGGTAGTCTTTGATCGCGAGAACATGACGCTCGGTTGGAAGGAATCTAACTGTGAGTAGTACAATTCAACCTTATAGCATCATTTCATTTACGTCTCCATCGGTTTTTGTTAATGAGATATGATATGTTTCTATTATCAGGTTACGATGATGAACTCTCGAATTTACCTGTTAACCGAACGCACACTCCTGCTGTTTCTCCTGCTATTGCTGTGAATCCTGAACCAACATCTAATCAGTCTAATGATCCTGAAAAACTACCATCTAGTCACTCATTTAAGATAAAACCTGCTTTTGCATTTATAGTGACCCTTCTTCTGCTTTTAGCCCTTTTTTGAGCATAGATTTAGCTGTTTAGTGTTTTATTATTTAGTTTAGTACTCCCTCTGGTCTTAAATATAAGCAAAAGTCAAAATATATTTGGCCTACATTTAGACCAAATACATTTTGACTTTTGCTTATATTTAAGACCGGAGGGAGTACTATTTTTTGTTGTAAGAACACGCGAGAGAAGCATTATATTACTACACTTTTTTTTTTCTGGAGTAGCCTTGATAGCATTGATTTGATAGGGTTTGTGAATAATGTAAAAGCATACGAACATAGTTGTATACCAAATAATATACATTTAAATTCTTACATTGTACTATCTCTATTGTAGTTGGTTTATCTCATATTTTTTGTTTAGAACTTCAATGCAAATCGTTGCAGGTTAGTTATGTTCAAAATTCAAATGCAAATAATACAAGTGGTGCAAGAGAACTGAAAGTGTGTTTGGTTTTAAGAAGAGATTTAGGATTATCCTGGAAACTAACATGAATATTAACTTTACTAACATTTATGTATACAAAAAATGAATTAATTAGGTTTGTATAATTACCTAAAGAGTGTTTATGAGGGGTTTGGTTTCCTCCATTTATTATCCCTCCATTTATTCTCTATTTGGAGAGAGATAAACACATTAAAAATTAGTGGGACCCATTAAAAAGTGGGTCTCATTAATTTGTGGACCCCACTAATTTTTAATGTGTTTCTCTCTAAATGAAGAATAAATAGAGAGATAATAAATGGGGAAAACTCAAACTCGTTTCGAAGTCACTCGTTAGCAAGACATTTTTTTAATAAAGAAAAATGATCATTCTTAGAATAAAAAAAATGAAATATGTGAACTGTTACAACATAAGACCTATGAGCTCAAATTTAAGTAATTGAGACAAACATTCACCTAACGGTCCTAACTCAATAAGTCAGACCTATGAACTCTCGAACATAAGAATTTTATAACACAAGAATATTAAATAGGTAAACTCAAAATACAAAAATTAAATGTGTTTATCTTTATATTTCGCTTATTTTTATCTTCTACAAAGTACACACATCTCAAAATTACACAAAAATTAAGATATTGTATTATTTAACATCAAAATTAAGATACTATCGTATTTAACATCAAAACTTAGATAACCAATAATTATTTCTCTAATTGTAATACTCTACTAGATCATAGTCAATTGAAAATTACTTTTACCATTCTAAGAGTTGTTCGGCGCCCTACGAGTTTTCTAAAATATTTTTTCGTGGCTTATGCCACGGATATGTAAAAATGAGTAATTTTTGAGTAATTTTTCATCAGCCATCCGTACCTTAAGTCACAGAATAGTCGGTAGTCAGCACCCCTATTTCAATCAAAGGTCTGTCACGTGGCCCATTCTTTTTTCTTTTTTTTTATAAGCTCACGTGGCCCATTCTAATTGACCGCGTGTGCGGCCAAAATGCTTATAAAAGGAAGCATTAAGTTTCATGAGGTTTGACACCTCTTCTTTTCTTTTTCTTTTTTTAATGTTAGGTTGTTTAGATTTTGGTATTTTGAGTCGGAACAGTCGCGAAGTACCTCGTTGTTTAGGCATAACGATACTTTTGGTCCCCTTTAATGAGGATTTTGGTATCGTTATAACTAATCAACACGGAATTTTTGTGTCTAATTCTGGGTACTCTATGACTAATTGAAACGTCCCTGCCGTTTGAAATGGAAGGGATTAGTTGTCGCTGTTATCAAAGTCCAGACGGGTTCAAATGGACTACCGAAGTGGCATCCTGAACTTATTAGAGTTTGTTATGAATTGTGTTTGAGATTTTGTTATTATTATTTTTTATGTAATTTTTATTTGAATAAGTGATAAAAACCACGAATCGAAAAATATATGTAATTTTTGTGTCTAATGAATAAATTTGAATGCATTATTTTGTCATGTGTTTTGGTTAATTTTTTGATTATGACTCTGCTTCTCATCCCAGTTCTTTGCATTCTTGACTGGTATAATCCACGACTTAGGCCACGGAAACCCCCAACGAATGGTAGGGTGTTCCGTACCTTAAGCTATGGACGACCTGTAATTCTACAAGTGGTTTCCGCGCTCTAAGTCGCGGATTATACCAATGCAGGAAACAGAAAGACATACAAAACACAGAACAGCCTTGCGCGTAATTTTTTTACCAAAACAGCTTGGAAACATAATTAACACGCAAACGCACTTGAATATATAATAATATCACATGTCAATTACAAATTATGAATTCTAACCAAATTACATAATATCTAACCAAATTACAAAATATCTAACCGGATTACAAATAGACTAAATGTCGCAAAAATTGGTTAGGCATAACGATCACTTTAATCTTCGGCGAGATTAACAGGAGCGATGCTCTCTTGGCTATCAACAACCACAACAGAAATTATCTTCGGACGTGTGTCATGGTCTTCGACTATGTGGCCTCCATGAACACGCTTTAGTTCGCTATAGGCTGACATCCTATGAATGAATCTGTCTGGCCACGTTAACGCATTTTTCTCCAAACAATTACCACCCCACATCGTACTCGTAGGTGGTATCAGACAACCCGGTTTCAAACGGATGGCCATGAAATGGTTACCGTTCACCCATGCTAGACACATTAATCTCTCGGTTGTACTCGGTTAAGGCACGGACGAACCAGTGCACTGTTCACCTGACGTGATTCCAACGAAATCGAAATGAAATTTAAAGGAGAAAGTTTTTTATGGACATCACCTTTGTATTCAACTCAGCAAGATGTCCCTAGAGTTCCTTGATGCTTTGATTGTGTGTTGGAAACACCATTTGCATGATAGTGAGGTTTTTTGAAGGGTTTATTTGAAAGGTGGTGAAGAAGAAAAAATATTTGCAATTGAACGTTTTGTTACTATATATAGTTATCGTCTGTGGCTTAAGCCACGGAAACCTAAACGGTAGAAATACAGTCCGCGTCGTAAATCACGGATGTGTATTTTTTAGGTAGAGTGCCTCTGAGGTGTAACTCTTCACGCGTGAGGAAAGTTTAAGATTTTTCACACGTCCGTTGATTTAGACACGGAAGACGTCCATTACTTAAATCACGGACGGAGGTATATTGGTAAATTCATAGGGCGCGCCCCAAAATTATAGTAGGCTGGCAAAAGTGAATTTGTAGTCAATAACACAATCAACTCATTTTTCAATTCAAAACTAAAAAAGGGCCCAAATGGACCTAAAAAGTACATCATTACAGCTAGCCACACTAACTCGATAGCTACTTTTTCATCTTAAACAAAAATCAAAATTTGCATTATGCTACCTTTTGTGAAATCACCAAACTGTTTGGACATAAATAAAGCAGTTCTCTCAATAATTAGATTCGATTTAACTAGAAAACCACAATAACAGAAAAACAATTGCAATAATTATAGTTTTGATAGAACATGGCTAGCATATAGAAAGACTTCGAATGCAAGCTATGGTAGCAAAAACAACATAATTACGATGGCTCGGTCTTAACCACCTCTACATGTTGAGGAGATGCATTCTCTGATAGTAACTAGGAAATAGCAATAAGTATTTGTAACCCAAACAAAAGGAAACGGTGATATGCATGATGTATTGCTTGATTTGGATAAATTGGTTAAGGAAGAGTTTTCCCACCTCCCGAAATTATTTCAAACGTAGATATGTACTTTCGGACAAAATACGGTTTGTTTCGGTCAGGTTTTTTAGCAATGCAGGGTGAGCTAAGTTGTTTTCAAAGAAGGGAGGGGGAGGAGGGCTTTGAGAAAGAAAAAAAATGATAGTCTAACACCTTGAGTGGAGGGCTAATTTTTTTATAATACAATGTAGACTTGTAAAGTGGAGGTTGACTGCGCGGCAATAACAGTGTAAGAGTATGGATGAAAAGAACTTCTACTTGAAAGAGAGTATAAAAATTGAACGACTCGTACTCAACTCACTTGAACGATTGCTCTTATATCCAATGTGAATATCTCTCTATTATCCCCTCATAACCCAACATTACTATGGTTATGGCTGATTAGAATGGTGGATATATCACTTTGCTAAATTTCTAGTTATTTTTTTGTTAGTATCAACCCTTGGATTTTTAAAAAAGGGGAACATAGTAAGTTAGAGTTTGACTGCAACTTAAGTAAAATCTAGTTAACAATTATTTTCATAAAAATTGAATTCAAATTTTCCTAAACGATAATCCTAAAGGGAGTTCATGGGCCTTGGAAAAACTAAAGCTAAAGCAAAATAACAATAACACTTTCCTTCACAGTCAGAAATGTAAATTTAGAGAAATATATAAAATACCATGTAAAAAGTAAAATAACTTTTAAAAAACTTATTGAGACAGCGTTAAAATAAAATAGGACGTGGCCACTAAATGGCCTTAAAATAAAGGAGTTTAATCCCCACATTAGGGAAATGCCATGCCAAAAACATATGTAATAATCAATGAATCATAATAATGTATCATGGTCCTTGACTTTTTACTAATTGTACTCATGAAGATCATACAATTATAAGCTTAACGCTAGATTTAGTTTGAACTTATAACTAATTTATTCTAATCAAGAGTAACATGTCCCACACCATGAAATTTCACCCGACCTATAACGTTGTACATTAGAACAACTGAACCTTCCTTTGGTTTACGGGTGCATTGTCATTTTGTAATGAGAATGCTTAAACATTACTACTTCATTGACATTTGACAATACTAGTTAACGAACTGGTCTTTAAGGGCCACATTATCTCATCTAATAATTAATCTCTTTAATCCCTTTAAAAACCCATTCAAGTCATCTTAGATTTCCTCAAGTAATAACAGCTTAAAAAACATCAAGTACTCTTAATTAGCATGGCTGTCATGGTTACATTGTTGAATTTGATTGTCATGTTTTCAGTGGTTTCTACAGGCAAATCACTGAGTGTAAACTACTATGAAAAAACATGCCATGATCTAGAGTATATTGTTTTGAAGACAGTGAAGGATGCCACTGCTAAGGACAAAACTGTTCCAGCAGCACTTCTGCGAATGCACTTCCATGATTGCTTCGTTCGAGTATTGCTATAATGAACTCTTTTATTCTTTGCCATTTTTTTGTTTCCTTTTTCCTCCGCGCCATCTATACATTTGATTATTCATTTCAACGTGTCATTTTTTTTTCATATACTTTTGAAGGGATGTGATGCGTCTGTGCTGCTAAATTCAAAGGGAAAGAACAAAGCAGAAAAGGACGGACCGCCAAACATTTCATTGCATGCATTCTATGTCATTGATAATGCAAAGAAAGCATTAGAAGCTAAATGCCCTGGTGTAGTTTCTTGCGCTGATATCCTTGCTCTTGCAGCAAGAGATGCGGTTTATCTGGTAATAAAACAAAGCCAAGAGCCAGAGTTCTTGACATTGAAATTCCATTATTTATTTATTTTATTTTAGCATTGATATATGCAGATATGGTAACTTGTATTTGTATGTTCTAACTGATGGTATATCTAAGTATATATTCTACAGTCAGGAGGACCTAAATGGGAAGTTCCTAAGGGAAGAAAGGATGGAAGAACATCCAAGGCCAGTGAAACAAGACAATTGCCAGCACCAACATTCAACATATCACAACTGCAGCAAAGTTTCTCTCAAAGAGCATTGTCAGCGAAAGACTTGGTAGCTCTGTCAGGTAATTCTTAAGTTAAAAGTAGCCAAAACTTCACCATTTTTCATGTTTTCCAATTTATATCATAATGGAGTTCAAAGTAACTTGTTTTGACCCATATACAGGAGGGCATACCTTAGGTTTCTCTCACTGCTCGTCTTTCCGGAACAGAATCCATAACTTTAATGCTACACATGATGTGGACCCTCTATTAAATCCATCATTCGCAACAAAACTAAAATCAATTTGTCAGGTGAAAAATAAGGCAAAAAATGCAGGCGCCACGATGGACCCTTCTTCGACAGCTTTTGATAATACATATTACAAGTTGATCCTCCAACAAAATGCCTTGTTTTCTTCTGATCAGGCTTTGCTTGACAGCCCAAAAACCAAGCATTTTGTTTCTCAGTTTGCCGCCTCACAAAAAGCTTTTTATGACGCTTTTGCAAAGTCCATGATCAAAATGAGTAGCATCAATGGTGGGCAAGAAGTTAGGAAGGACTGCAGAAAGATCAATTAGAAAGCATTAATTTAATTCAAGTTAATTGTGGTAATTCAGACAAGCTATTGTATGAAAAGTGGTGGGTCACATTTTGAAGATGGCAAGAATATTGTGTTTTTTCATTTATCAAGAAATATGTATTATTATTTCAGTGTAATAAAAGCTCAATCTTGTCTTGGCAAATCAAATGAGAAATATCGTTATAAGTAATCTTAACTCTTAAATAATTAGTCAAGAATGGTTTCGTTCAGCCACATGAGCTCTCAACTTCTCCAAGTGATGATTTTCATGGGAAAAAGTAAGAGCTCGATCTTGCCAGGAACATACCGAGAAATAGTAGATAAGAATGCAAAACTCAAATTTGAAAACGATTCAAAATAGTCACAAGGGTTTTTAGTGTGACTATTTGACAGCACACCAAATATCAACATGTGACCATCTATTCGGTTACTGTATAATAAAACCCTAAGTGATTCTTAGGAGTAAATCAAATCAAGCCCAAACATGGTTCTTAGAGAAGTTGAAATAAGTAATGCTGGAAAATTGTTTCATGCGCGCAATCCCAATTCCACATCCAAAAAGCTTGCTACTTGCTACCACGTTTTGACATTAAGCAACATGAAAATAAAAAGGAAGCTTGTCTTTTCTTCATCTAATGTATAGCAAAGAAGTACAGTATCGCATTCCTTTAGGATGATCCTGTCCTATTCTATTGCTTGATCATCATCAAGAAGTACAACATGTATAGCAGCAGCCATCTAAAAATACAAATACTAAATTTTATTATAAAACTTTGAGGTACCTCAAGCATTATCTTTCGGCGCCAGAGCTATCTCTGCCAAATGGATATTACCACTTAGCTGGGAAGCCTTGAAGGGCGGCAGAATAGAAAACCCATCAAGAAGCTTGAGACACTTCAAGCCCCATTTTTTCATCAAGAACTCAATAAGGTGATGCCCACTGCAACCAAATACATAGCTAAGTTAAGAAAACATTAAAAACAATTATAAGATGCAGAATTTAGAGTTAAGATGAAATATCTTCACAATATCTGAGCAACACACGGAATGAAAAGTACCTTCTATTATGGTATGACGTTATAAAAATTGATCCAGGTGAATTTCGAAGCAAGAATGTCACGGTGGCAAAGAGATCATCAAAAGCTAAATAATATAAAAGATACAACGTTTTAGTACATCAAACATACAGAGAAAGGTAATAAACAACTGAAACAGAACTCATTTCTCACCATTTGAGTCATACAACACATCAGCGCCTAAAATAATTGTAGGTTGTAAATCAAATATGGATGAATCCCAAACACCCCATGTCAGTCCTAGCACCTTTAAATAGAAACCAATAGATTCAGACAACACAGACAATTTCACAATGCTATTCTAATATTAACATGGAAAAAGCAAACTTTTCCAACAGGCTTCATTACGGTGATAGCTTACATTGCACTCAAGTCTATTCAAGTCGCAAACTCTTCTCATGTTGTCAAGCACCTGCAAGTCCATAACAAGCACCAATCATCTAACAAACCTAACAATTTCAGAATCCACCCATTAAATTAAATAGTCAAATTATAATACCAGTACTACTAACGAAAATTGAAAGCCATTGTGTTGTGTCATATTGCCAAACCCAGAAAACAGTTGCATTCAAATAATACTTGGTACATGTTTGGTAAACATACACCTTAATGGAACGCTTATTAAAGCTTGTCGACACGTTGAACAATTGATTTTATAAATTTGTCGAAATATAAGTACTATAGTTAATAGGCATACATACATAGTCGGTGTAAAGTAGTTTTACACTGACATTCAACATGAACTCTATTTTGTCATGTAATATCACCACTTTTAAAATCTAGTAATGTGGTAAAATAATGAATTTCCATCCGATGTCAATGCAAAACTAATTTACACTGACAGTGCATATCTTTAAACCCTAAACACCGATGATTATACGAACAAAATTAACCACCAAATTGTACAAACACTCCCTAATTTAAAACATAGTGATAGGGCATTACCTCTAATCTGCTGGAGTCATCAGTAAGAGTGACATTGGCACCAACTTTTGCAGCAACCAAACCAGGTAAGCAAGTTCCAGCACCAAGCTACACGAATATATTACAAGAAATCATAAACAATAAACTACGAATTTCTTTGAAAAGGAAAAACACACACACACACGCACATACCTCAACAACGTTAGCTCCTGTGAATCGGTGCTTCTGTTGCCAAACATATTCGGCGAGAATTACAGCGCAAGGCCACACGTATAAACCGTAATCTTCCTGCATGTTCTGTGTTGAGAGTGTAGAATAAGAGAGTGTTTGTTAGTTTGAGATTTTGGAGTGATGAAATGGGAGTTTTATGGGAAGTAGAAATTGAGCACCTCAATGATGGAGATGCACAGAGTTTGAGAGTGGTGGTTGAAATTGTGCTGAGAAATCGTGCTCATGGTGGTCACTGTGGTATCGGATTCTTCTTCTTCCATGTCTCCCGCGAAAACGAAAAGGAAATTAGGTCAAATTCCAAACTGTTTTGGAGTAAGATCTCGTTTGGATTTACGTTAATTCCTAAGTTTTTATCCATAAAAAATGTTATTTTTATAAGTTGTTTTGTCATATATACTTTGAAAAGTTTATAATAATACATAAAAATTTATTTTTATAAACTATCAATCAATCAATCAATATACATTATAAAAAAAAAACTACAGTAGCTCTTAGAAAAACATTATGCCTACATGCCACTCTAAGAAAAAAGATTATAATCTCTATTAAAATCTTGACGTTACTCTTTTAATTATTAAATTAAATCTAAAAAAACTAATGCATTATTATTTTTATTAATTATAGAGTTATAGGCTAGAATTATGATGCTTATCATGTTTGTAAATCAAGAAGTTCTTTTTTTTATAAACATATAAATCAAGAGGTTAGTATATACTACATTTACATATAAAACAACATAAAAAAAAATTATTGGTAATTTAAAATTAAACTTCCTCCAATATATTATAAATATGTATATAACAAATATAGAAATTAGGTTATATGAATAAATTTATTAGTTACAAATTTTATTTTTATTAAATAATTACTTGTCCTAATATTTTTATTAAATAATTTTTATTCTTTAAACTACTACTTTTTCCAATTCCATAACTCTTTTTTGTTTTACTAATTCCAATTCCAATTCCATAACTCTTATTGATTAACTATGACCATTAACTCACTCAATGTACTAACCAATTGGTTACTTACCATTTTTTATTTTTTTGACACATATCATTTCTTTGTTAATTTATATAGTTCTATTATAATATTTAATTTAATAATTTTATCTTACAAACCTCTGAACTTCTAATTTTTTTCTATCATCAACCATTGTGTGTATAAATATGTGTTTTATGCACAAATGCTAAATATTTGTAATAAAAATTTGAGCTTTGGATCCTCGTCACTTTCCTTAATCAACTATTGGATGACAATTCATCAATTTTGCACTATATGTTTTTCTCTTCATCTTTTCACTATTTATTGGTTTCTATATAGTGACTTAGGTTATTCTTAGATATATATTGATGAAATATTTTAGCCATATTTTTTTTATTGATATAATATTTATTTGTCTACTTTTCTAACTTTCTTTTATTTTTTAATGTAGATATTACAAATTTTTATGAGAATTAGGAGAAGAAAATAAAAGAAACTTTTATTTTTGCTTTTGTTGCATCTTTGATGCTCGGGGAAGTCTATGTGCCAAATACAGTAGTGGGTTTTTTATATTTTTTATTTTAACTTTCCACTAAATTTTAACATATGCTAATGATAGTTTGATTGAGACAAAATAACTCTTGGAGTGATATTTTTGAATTATCATCGCTTTCTTTAAAGAATTCTTGGAGTGATATTTTCAATTATGTATTAGAGTTTTTATTTATTTATCTTTTTTATTATCATTTACATATGTCTTGATATACATTGAATTTTGTAGCAGAATATGGACTATATCAACTTATTCAGGAGTCTAAATTGACCAAATATTTTATCTCTACTTTTTTTTTTAATGTTTGTTATTCTACTTTGCTAGCTTTATTTTTTAATGTGTATACCACTATTTTATTATGTTAATGAGTAACTAACTAATCTTAATCTTATCAGGGGCATGTATAACACTCCTCAGATTGATGACTAACACCTGTAAGACATTCGTACAATCATGTCGGATAAGTATCTCAAAAAATTATTCTCTTAAATATATTTACAATGATTAAAGATGTGTTAAAACAATAATGTCGATCAACGATGGATTAAAGAGCATTTTGATTGCATTATTTTTAGTTTTTTTTATAGTAGATGGATGAATAAATATCAAATGTATTATCATATATCATCTTAACACTTTTTTTTAATGAAAAAGTTGTTCAACATAGATGCATATGTATGTATTTTTATTTTAAATTTAGACTTTTGAAAATATACAGCAGTATTGATGTCGTATATTTTTTACATTAGCAATATATGAGTGTTTGTGTCGTGTCACGTTATTCGTATCAGAGTTTGTGATTCATAGAATAAAACTATATAAATATATTAAGTATGGTCGCTCAAAAGTCAAAAAGTCTAAACTAAGGCTTTATGCCTCAATGTTTTGGGAGAAAAACTAAAAATAATAATAATAAATTGTTTTAATTATAATATATCAAAGTTTTGTTAAAAAATAATTATAATATATCAAATATAAAGTAATGATCAAATTTGCTTGGATCAATTTATCCGACATAGTAACAAATCGAACTGTCTAATGTAATTTAGAGGTCAATTTTAACCTTGATTGATTCCAACTCACTCTAATCACAATTGGGGAGATTAAATTTAAGTCCAGTTTTTATTAAGCTATGATGACTTAAATGTGGAGTTGCGTCATTCATACCCTGTGAATAGGAATTTAGTGTGCCAATTTTTTTGCTAAGTTGGATTTTCCTTCTATTAATAGCTTGAAGATTGCTAAGTTAGATTATTCTTATCTCAATAGCTTGAAGATCATGGATTACTCGTGTCTCTGTGTTCCACTCACTGCGGATAATATTTCTTTAGAGATAGGAGTCTTTTCTTTTCCTACTTTTCTCATGTAAAAAATGAAAAAATCTAAACTATTTTCTTTTTAAAAATTATACTACACACCCTCCAAAATAAAATATAAACAAAATATTCATTTTTCTGAAATATGATTTGAAAATTTTGATATATTTAGTTTAAATTTTAAATCAAATAAGTTCATTTTCTTGTGTCCATTAGTTTGATTGAAAGGGAGAAGAGGAGACAAAAATTGGAACAAAAATATCATTTAATTTGACATCCCCCGCCAAAATCCGAGTTAATAGCATAAAACGACATAATGTCTATGACAGAGCCTACTATTGATTTGACAAAATTCAAATGTCCGGAATAATCATGTATTCGGATCTGCAACATTGATTATGCTAAAGTCATTGAATCCGCATTGAAATTGGATCGAAACAAACATGCAAACTAAACATCGTACTAAGTCGGAAAATCAAAACAAACTCCGCACTATGACGGGATTAAAACAACACCAAATGAAAAAAATCACAAAAGAGGAAATTCAAACGAAACCTAAAAAATATGTGGATATCACTTATTTAAATAAAAAATTAAAAAACAATCAAGAGGGGTGATTTCGGATCAAAATTTATCCCAAATCACCTATCATTAGTTGAGAAATCAAGAGAAAATAACAAAGAAAGAGTTGTGACGGCAAAAAAAAAAAAAAGGAAAGAATTAGGTTTTCAGATGTATCTTCCTACTATACCCATATTTGAAAAATTCATTTTTTTTCTCAAAAATTTGGTCCATATCTCATTTTTGTGTATTTTTTTTATTGTGCGCAATATTTATTATGAATGAAATGACAACATTTATTGCAAATATTTTTTATGATATGAAATCATATGAACATTCAGTGTAATGTAATAAACCTATAATGTTTTTTTTTTTTTTTTGGTGTTACAAAGCTAACAAAGGAAAAGAGAAAAAAACAAAAACAAAAACTAAATTCCAAGTTTATCTCTCATAATGCGAGATTCTAAGCTGGGTGGTGAACAACTCCAGTGTGTCGAGCATCTCGAATGTAATCCTTCCTTTGCCATAAAATCTGCACATATATTTTGTTCCCTAAGAACATGCACAAGCGCAGTGCTATCAATCTCATGGAGGAGATCAATAATATGAAAGATTTCTGTAGCATAAATGTGCAAGGTATTGTTTCGTCCAGCATTAACCAATTCAACAGCTTCCAAGCAATCACTTTCACAAACAATGTTATTATAACCTTTGTTTCGGCAAAATTCCAGTCCCAACCGAATAGCACACAGCTCGGCTAGCAGCGCATCACCTCCGACTTCATAGTGGGAAAACCCAGCCACCCAATCACCTTCATGGTTGCGAACAACTCCAAGCGCAAAGAGTCTTCTAGGAAACTACCATCAACATTTAGTTTGAGAGTACCTTCTGGAGGGGGACTCCAATGAAACAAGAGACGTGATGAATGTGAATCTATCCCAAGCTTTGGATAGTAAGTCACGCATTTATCATGTAAGGCAAAAGTCTTCCGCACCACCTCATGGATACGCCAATGTTGGTCCTCAAAAATATTATTATTCCTCCAACACCAAGCATACCATAGACCTGTAACAAACAAAGTTGAGGCACCACAAGTCATGTCATAAAGCCACACTTTAACATCAGTTTGTGAGAAAAAATTATGATAGCGCCCCATATCCAAACGAAGCCAAAGCTCTCTAGAATGTGGACATTCACGTAAACAGTGAAGAATATCCTCAATGGGTGAAGAGCAACGGGTGCAACTTGGAGAAACTACCATGTTATAAATGAATAGTACTCATCATATCATAAAAATGATAAAATCAAAAAATCAAAATTCACAAGAAAAAAATATTAAAATTAAAGGACTAAAAAGACCAGTTCTGAAAATAAAAAGAGCATAATTTTATTGAAAATAAGAGACAAAAATGCTTTTTTTTTCTTCAAAAATGTATATTCTTTGGATGTTATGACAATTACAATTACATACAATTTACTATAGCGCCATATTGCATTTTATTAATTAATTAATTAAGGTAGCGTATTCTAGAACTAGTCACTATATATTGATTAACAACGGTGCCCTAATTCTATCTTCTCTTTGCCGCCGCAGCATATCATTCTTCTTATTTTTTCTTTTTGTTTATCAATTAGAGGGGTGATTTATGATCAATTTTGATCTGATGTCACTCATCTTTATCTTTTTATTTAAATAAGTGGTATCACATATTTTTAGATTTCATTTTAAGTTTTTTTTTTTCTTTTTTCATTTGGTGTTTTTTTAATCTTGTCTAATGTGGTGTCTTTGTTTTGATTTATCGTCTTAGTACGTGTTTGTTTTTTATTTGCCATCTCGGTACAATGTTTGTTTGTTCAGATTTGCATATTTGCTTCAATGCGAATTCAATAACTTTAGTGTCGTCAACGTTGCAGATCAGGATAGATGATTATTTAGGACATTTAAATTTTGTCATATCAATTATAGGATTTGTTATATACATTAGATCGTTTTATGCCATTAAATTCGTATGTTGTAAACTTCTTCACATATTCATCATTAATTTTCAACAAAATAAAACATGTATCGATTTTGATCGATATATTCTCTATGAATATAAATGAACGAATATTGTTTTTCAGTAAAACTAAACACTGTATTTACAAGTTGTTTTATAAATGTTTTTGTCTTTCACCACTTTATTTTGTTTGGGGTTAGTTCTGACATCAAATAGTTTCATCCATCTTTTGATCGCAATTACGAGGGATCAAACCAATTTTTCCTATCAAATTCAGCGTTAATCACCACTGAACCAATTATCAATTAGTAAGCCGTTTTATCTTTCTATTAACCACTACACCTTATATGTGTGAGTTGAATTTATTCTTAAAAATTTTATAAAAATGCATTTAAATTTTTTATATATTTTTTTTATTCATAGGAAGCCACTAAGAAGGGCCAAGGCTACCGTACGCAAGCTAAATGAGTCTTTCACGGTAGACAATCAAAAAAAATTGGATCTTAATGGTATATGATTTTTTTTTAAGCAATGGAATATGATCTTCACACATGTATTTGAATATTTAATTAATAATTTTGATTGTTTTATTATTAGAGGATCAACTTTGGTATTTTTCATCAATTAAAATATTATTTTTTTAAACAATCAATTAAAATAGTTGTATTATTAATTTTTAGTTTAAAATATCTATTGGCTAACCGAATTAACAAGTGATAAACTGTGGAACAATTTTTAAAATTATAAGAAAATTTAACGACTATCGATAATATTTTTTAAAAGTAAAAATTAGGACTCTTCTCAATTTTACGTCTAAAAAAATGACATTATTAACATCAATTCAGTACAAGTTACATATTTATTATATGTTGTTTTAATTAAATCGGTGTCAATTAAATCATTATTATTTTTATTTAAATTTTCAATTTTTAAATACATTTTCATTTTTAATAAATATTTTTTAAAATTAAAAATAAAGACAGAAAATTTGTTTAAATTAGTCACTAAAAATTTGGTAATATATTGTTGAGAAATTTGATGGAGGAAAACAAATATTAATGAACTGTTTTTTGAAATTGACGTTAATAATGTCCTTTTTTTAGACGTAAAATTGAGAAGAGTCCTAATTTTTAATTTTAAAAAATATTATCGACAGTTGTTAAATTTTCTTATAATTTTAAGAAGTGTTTTACGGTCCACCACTTGTTAATTCAGTTAGCCAACATATATTTTAAACTAAAAACTAGTTTTGAGACCCGTGCATTCGCACGAGTCTATTGATTTTTATTTATAAAATATTGTTAAAATATAAGTGATGTCGTATAAAAAAGATAAAAATAATAAGTGACGTTATTCTGCTATTTTTTTATAAAAGTTATTAAATTAAGTAATTTTTTCATTAAAATAATTGTCCCGTGTATGATTTTGGTATAATAAACTATAATTAATAATAAAAAATATTTATTATTCAATTTTTTTTATTAAAGCGATTGTCCCATGTATGATTATTTTATTTTTATTAAAACAATTGTCCGTCATCCACGTGTACTGTTCAAACGGCGTCAGTGAGAAATTTGACGGAGGGGATTAACTAATGCAAACAATGGAAACGTGAGGGACCAAAATGGAACTTTTAAAACGTAAGGGACCTAATTCAAACCTAAAATAAACCTAAGGGACCAAATGAACAGTTTAGCCTATAATATATTATTTAATTTCTTTTTTTATTAAAACAATTATTCCGTGTAAGATTTTTTTTTATTAAAACAATTGTCCCGTGTATGTTACTATAATATATATTTACCCCGTAATTATTTATTATAAAATATTGTTAAAATATAAGTGACGTCGTATACAAAAAAATAATAATAATAAGTGACGTTATTCTGCTATTTTTTTTTATAAAAGTTATTAAATTAAATAATTTTTTTATTAAAACAATTGTCCCGTGTATGATTTTTGTATAATAAACTATAATTAATAATAAAAAATATTTATTGTTCAATTCTTTTTTTTATTAAAGCAATTGTCCCGTGTATGATTAATTTTTTTATTATTAAAACAATTGTCCCGTGTATTATTATAATATATATTCATCAACAATTGTTTTGTGTATTATTATAATATATTATTCAATTTTTTTTTTATTAAAACAATTGTCCCGTGTAAGATTTTTTTTTTATTAAAACAATTGTCCCGTGTGTGTTACTATAATATATATTTACCCTGTAATTATTTATTATAATATATATTCATCAATAATAAACTTCTCATGTATTTTTCATATAAGAGTAAACAAAAATAGAGCAGATTTTTTTATGCTTATCTTCAGAAGTGTTTTCTATTGCTATTTTTATGAGTATATTTATTTTATTCTTTTTTTTTAAAAAAAATTAATTTTTTTATCAGTAGATTTGTTTTAGACTTATTTTTGGATTTTTTTTGTTATTTTTGTTTTGTATCTTTTTTTATGAGTATATTTATTTTATGTTTATCTTCTTCTTTTTTTTTTTGTTATTTTTGTTTTGTACATATCTTTTTTCCGGTTTAGAGTTAAAATTACATTTAAGGGCATAAACGGTGAAATATTATTAAACGTGCTAAAGACAAAATAGGTTTTTTAGTAGTAGTTTCTTTTAATATATTGTAAATAGATTAATAGTACAACTATTTTAATTGATTGCTTAAAAAAATAATATTTTAATTGATGAGAAATACCAATGTTGATCTTCTAATTAGGGGTGATTGTATTTGAAACAATTCAAAAGTAAAACCGCAAACCGAACCAATCCAAACCGAAAATCGCAAAAAACCGCATGGATCATTTTTCTTCTAAACCGCACAGTTTGGTTTGCTTTGGTTTGCGGTTTACATTTTAAAAAATCAAACTAAACCGCAAAAGTTAACTTAACTATATCAAGTACTAGCAATCAACTTATTACTTAGTCAAACTCAAATCGAGTCCATAAAACAGTAGATTGTCAAAACATATAATTTCACACGATTCATAACTATACTATTAGTATTAAAAATAAATTCTTATGTGTATGCAATTTATTTATATGCATATTATATCATGTAAACAATAAAATAAATTAAAATTTCCGATGTTTAGTTTGTAACATGTTGGTAATATTGTCACACTTTTTGTATCATGATAAACCGCGGAAACCAAATCAATCATAACCGCATTGATTTGGTTTGGATTACTTTTTAAAAATCAACCGAATTAAACTGAACTGCATGCAATTTTATCTCGATTAAAATAATTTTTATGCTCAAAACCAAACCAAATTGCACTGCAAACACCCCTACCTCTAATAATGAAACAATCAAATTATTAATTAAATATTCAAATACAAATGTGAAGATCATATTCCATTGCTTCAAAAAAATAAATTATATACCATTAAGATCCAATTTTTTTGGTTGCCTACCGTGAGAGACTCATTTAGCTTGCGTATGGTAGCCTTGGCCACTAAGAAGTGTTGTCATTACATTCAGCAAAAGAAACGACACTAATTTTTTTGAAGAGTGTATGAGTCAAAATCCTTTCCCAAGTGTAATGCAACACATTTTTTTCGCGTTAAATATAAATCCCCGTAACACTCGCACGTCACAACCAAGACTCCAACGTAGCAAAACCAGAGGGTATTTCCGTAAACTCATCCTTCACGGTAAGAAAACCTTGCATCCGTTTCTTCTATCTTTCTTTCTTAACGCATTCTTCTCTCCCAACACAAATAAACAAACTTTTCTTCTCTTCTTCTTCTTCTCGTTATTCTCTGCGATTCGATCGCACAATTTTTGGAACCCTAATTTACCACATTTCATTTTACACTTTCATCTAAATCTCACAAATTACACTAATCGATTCGAATCGAATCAAATCAAATCTTCGTTTATAACGTTGATCATTTCATCTTCATCTATTCGTAGCTATTAGCCCTAAAGATTCGCTGTTATCGATGGCTATGATCGGTAACCATTCCTCAGATAACATCCAATCGCGTCGTGTTCCTGTCTCTTCGCCGTGGAATCAAGTAGTTCGCGGCGAATCGGAGTCCGTTGTTACTGTTTCTTCATCGGAGGAGCTTTTTCCGTCTCAAACTTTACCGGTTGATGATTCTAGCTCGGTTGTTGAGATTTCTGATAACGGCGGTGACCGCAATGACGGTACTGGTTCTACTGGTAAGAAACTTGTTTGGAATAAGCCTTCTTCCAATGACGTAGCTTCTGAGGTTCGGCCGGTTATAGATGTACAGTCTTGGCCAGCGCTGTCTGAGTCTGCTAGAGGTGCTGCGAAATCGGAGTCATCTAAGGGTTTGTTAGATGGATCTTCATCTTCGGTTCCTCAATCGCAGGTTTGTTTCTGTCGCGTCGCGATTCACTATAATACAGTATTTCAGTTGTTGTAATTTACCTGCAATTTCAATAATTCTGAGTTGTTAGATATGATTATTTTTGTAGCGTTGTTGAATTGATTTTTTATATGTTCTCAATGGTTGAAATTGATTTAACTGATGATATCATGCAAAATGAAGTTTGAAGTATATTTCAATAGGTTAGGAAGATGGATACACTGTCAAGTTCAATTTTCTTACTCTTTATACTGCACAATTTTGTAAACGATTTGGAAAATTCAAGTACATTTTTGGTCTGAAGTTATGGAAAATACACACAGCTTCTGTAGTATGTGACCTGGGAATAATGTTAGATTGAATTGCTGTGTCACGGCAAACAGATGCATTGTGAAATGCTGTAATATTTAACTTTGTTGCATATTCATATTCATATAAGCTATTTGTTTTAGTTTTTGTTTATATGCACAACAACATTGCTATTGTTTTAAGTGCCAATTATAGGGTATGGAAAGCACACCTTCTTCCTCTTCACAAAGACAAGTCGGAGGAGATAATGTACATGTAAATGTAAACAATATGGCACCAACTCGCCAGAAATCAATCAAACACAACAGTTCAAATGTATCTTCTAATGGGGGCCACACACAACAGTCTGCACCCCAAGTTTCAATAGCTGCAACGGGATCTCACAACTCATCTTCCAAAGACCATACACAGAGAAGTGGGTTTGTGTCAAGTGATCATCCACATCAGCGTAATTCATTTAGAAATCGTAATGGTGGTCCACATCAGCGCGGAGATGGTTCTAACCATCATAACTATGGGAACAGGCGTGATCAAGACTGGAACAATCGTCGAAATTTCAATGGCAGAGATATGCATGTGCCACCAAGAGTATCTCCAAGAATTATAAGGCCATCTATGCCTCCTAATTCTCCACAATTTATTCATCCTCCACCATTGCGGCCTTATGGTGGCCACATGGGATTCCATGGTATGACTATGTTGTATTAATGTCAAGAAGATTTCTTTTGGGATATGGATATTCTCTGATGACTGTGTTCATTTTCAGAACTAGCACCTCCAGTGGTATTTGTCGCAGCTCCCCCTCCACCTCCACCCTTTGTGCCTCCAATGCCACATCATGCTCTGTATTATACAGGGCCAGACCCTCAGTTGCACAGTAAGATAGTCAGCCAGATTGACTACTATTTTAGGTACTGCTTCTATTTTGGTCTGTCGATCTTAGTAACACCTTTTAATCAGTTTAGAAAGTGACTGTTGACAATAACACAACTTTTCTATTGCAGTAATGAAAATTTAGTTAAAGATATATTCTTGCGGCAGAAGATGGATGACCAGGGATGGGTTCCAATACAACTAATTGCAGGCTTCAAAAAAGTGAGTAGTTTGGTATATGATTGCTCGTATGTGTGTGTGTGTGTGTGTGAGAGAGAAGTGAGAATGTGTTGTACTTTTGTTTTTTATAGCTGACTTTTAACACATGCACATTATTATCTGCTTTTTAGTTTTGCATTAATAGTTATACTACTGCTGAAGTAGAAGGATTAGTTTTATTCGAGCATTTTCAGCCTTTTAATGAAAGCCACATATTTACTAATTTTGGCGCTTTTTGGAAAGGATTGGGTCATGACTGATTGCTTGCATATGCAGTGTTTTTATATTGATAAATATTATGTTATACTCGTTCTAGTCCTAAATATAATAAAATGTTATACATTGAAAGTTGGATGTATCTAGTCTATATCATGGACCAAATACATCTAAAAAGTAAACATTATATTATGTTAAGGACCAGAGGTAGTAATTTGTTTTGCTTGTTCTATGGCAATCCAGCATGGCAATGGTTTTAGCATGTGTTGTCTCCCCAGGAACCGGATTCTATGCCTTTATGGCGGGAAAGGTATACCTTTCAATGAATATCAGCCGTTTGATCAATTGGATGCACCAGATCTTGCCACACATCAAACATTTTTATTTTAAAAAAAAGAAAACACTTAATAGTACAAATCCCTCTAACTTCCATCGTTGTTCTTCTTCACGTCAACTGTAATGTTGACCGTCTTCCACCGTCTGCCTACCGTCAATCTGCCATCCACCGTTGAACCTCCACCTGTTGTGCTGCCGTCAGCCCAACTAAAAATTAAAACGGTATTTGCGACCCACGTTTCCATGTCGCTCCGACGAACCTTTTTCCATCTCAGATCGGATTTGTCTTGCTTGTTGGCTTGTTGCAGTTTGCCTTTTTGTTCCTACTATTGATGCATTAACAGAGGTGCTCGAGAAGAAGGTTTGAACGGAGTCTGTATTTTATGTGGAATTCTAATGCTTTCTTTGCGTCAAGTTAGAATGTGCAGCACATACACAGCAGTAACAGTTGTGAGAATCTGGCTACGGGGCAGAAGCCGTTATCGGAGTTGATGACGGTGGTCATGCTACGGTTTGCTTGGACGACGACATCTGGTTAAAGGTACCAGAAGGAAATGCTTCTCAGTGTGCTTTTTCAATATTTTGAGCAAAAATTAAGGACATGTGGCACTATTGTGAGATATGATTGATCTGATGGTTCATGAAGATCTAAAGTTACCACTTACCATGGCTTTGGCACGTCAGACGAGCCTCATCCTGTCTCCCCATGGATGCAGAGTTCCTGTCATATTGCCAAAGCTAGCATCCTACCCTATACTATTTTAAATTGTCTGAGGAATTAAGTTAGTATTTCTCCAAATTTTGGTGGATTGATGTTATCGTCTTTACTTTTCTTTTCTTTTTTGGTAAATGTCTTTACTTTTTCTGTTGTCATATCTTTACTTTCTATAATATATGCAGTTCTCTTTAAGGAGTCTAGGCTCTATTTGTGATTAGTTATGCTGTGTATCACTAAATTAGCCTAGGAAAACAAAATAGTGGCTTGAGGAAAGTTTATAGAATTTTTTCTGGAAATTTTTAAAAGGCAAGGCTACGTCCTGAATTTTTTTTTTTTTTAAAAATTTCACAACTATTTCACTTAAAATGATATTTTTTCTGCAATCCATATTTTGTTTGGACATCAGTAAGATAAAAACGTGAAACATCGCCTACTGGTCATTATAGGTTACAATGGATATTGTTTGAATAGGCGCCTTTTCTCAGTATTCCTTCACTGGAAAAGCATGGATATGATAGTTAAATATAATCATACATGAATGTTTGCGCACAATGAATCATATCAGAAGAAGAATAAAAAGCTATTGAAAAGATTTGAAGTGTGATCCCTTTTAATTTTTTCTTTTTAATTATTTGTTCTCTCTAATTTTTTTTAGCATATTAAGTATTACTACGGTAATTATTATTGTTGATACTACTGTCGCCTCATAACAGCTAAAGTAGCTCATATGAATATATAATGGATACAATTATTGCTGTGCTTGTGATATTATGGTTATAGACCAAGTGTGGACCATGAAGATCTCTATATTTTGTTATTGATGTTGATCATTGTATTTTTTGTTATATGTAATTGCCTTTAAAACATACTTGCAAAATTGTATGTTCTAGTGTATACAGAAGTTTATCTACTAAATTATCAATCATCATAATTATGGCCGTAGCTGGATATATGGGGTTGGATATATACATGTGTGTGATTATGTTTGTAATACCTGTTTCAGTTTTCATGTTTGTTTGAATTTATAGTGTTTGACTATTTTGTGGTTGACCTCGTCATATATCATTTAAATTTTGTACTGTGCTGTTTTCCAAACACATCTAAACTTTCTTTAAAATTCTTCTATTTGGATGAGTTGTAGTATTATATTTTAATTAATGAAAATATTTCCGTCTGCCAGGTCAAGGATTTGACTGAAAATATCCAGCTTATAATAGATGTAATGCAAACTTCATCTGCTGTTGAAGTGCAGGTATTTTTCTGAATCTTGCATCAGACATTTTAGTTTATAACTTAAACGGATACACAATTTCAGTTGGAATATCGAATAAATATGATAATTCTCATTTTCCTTGTTCTATCAATATATAGAAACTGTTGTTTTGAATTTATTTCCTCACTTTTGAATTTCTTTCTTGTTTTCATTTTTCTACCAATTTTTCTTTTTGATTCTTGATTGGAGATTTGTGTTTATAATTTGAATGGAGATAATGTTGTATCGAAATAACTAGTATAAAGAATATACTAGACTATTCAAATTCTCCCTGTTCTATCAATTTGTTGAACCTTTTGTTTTTATTTTATTTATATTATAGGGAGACAGAATAAGGAGGCAAAATGATTGGGAGAAATGGATCCTGCCTCCCCCTGTTCAGTTTACCAACGTTCAAACTCATGGAGTGTTGAATCATGACGTACTGGCAGAACAAGTACACAACATTGCTCTGGAGACATCTATCTATGTGGGTGCAGGAGGACCAGATAATTCAGAACTTAAACCTGCATTTGGAGATTTGAGTACTCCATTGCATCCCTCCCCTAGCGAAAGTACTGGTCAAGTTGGTCTTCGTGGTTCGGATCACTCTATTTCAATGAGAAATTAGAGTTGCAAATGTGCTTCGGCACTTTGGTTTTTTTTTGGAGAGCACTCAAGAGTTGAAGAGGAAACTGGAAGCAGGTATCTAAAAATTATCTCAGTTTTTGCATGTGGCACAATGGGAAATAATATCCCGCGAGACATTTAGGATAGCATTATTGAGGAATCGGAGGAAAAACCCTATTACTAAACAGAAAACTGAACTAAATGGTAACTTCAACCCCCCTCCCTCTAAAAAATGAAAGATAAAAAAAAAACATTTTAGTTTTGTTTGTTGTGGACCTTGTGACACTACTGTTGTGTTTCGGTGTATTTGTGGGATAATATATATGTATGTTCTTAGCTTTAGAGGGTGGTTTTGCTTGCTTGAATACGCCGTAGAACTTTGCCTTTTTTTTGTTTTCCGACTGCCCCTCAGCTGCTTTTTACAATCTGGGGTCAGCTTCCTACCAGTTTTAGGAGCTTTTTATTATTAGTTTATGGGTGATATATGTTGAATGTGTCTGATGATAGCTACCCGCTGCCACTGAGGGAAGAGGAAAATGACTTTATGGTAGCTGGGCTTGTCCTAGGACCACATTAAAGAATGCTTGCTTGATGTCCCTTGCTATATCCCGTCATTTTCTTGTCTGGAATGACATTGATATTTTTAGTTTTCATGTTTGTTTGAACTCAAATGTGTGGTTGTTTAGAACTTAAGACGAATTATACAGGTTACAGATGTGCACGGTGGAGATTTTGCTTTTCTATCTAGACCTGAATAAGTTGCATGGAACCTAATTTATATCCTGAATGATATTTCGTTACTTTCTGTCTCACCTTCATAACTTTCTCCCACACGATTTGATGCAGTTTATTTATTTTGTTTGAGGTTATAGGTATATGAATTGTTTTAAACTTCGTATTAGTATTGCAGTAATATTTTATTATGTAGCATTACTATTAATACTAAAACAGCTATTTTTTTGTCAAAATTAAATTTACACTATAATTACAAGATATTTCGATATTAACAACCATTTTTAGTTGGGCATTTAACTAGACAAATTTTCCCTTAACAGTTTATTTAAATTTTCAATGCACTGTGAATATTGAAATTAAATTTGACATCAATTTAGATAACATGTCCGTAATTTAGAAAGAACTGGAAATTTTTTATTTTGAAAGAAGTGAAATGAAAATTAACTATCAATTTGAGAAACAAAAAAAAGAACACTCTCCTTTCACATGTGATTAGTACGACGCACGAGAAAAAAATAGAGCGGTAAAAAGAAAATCTTTATCCTTCATGGTAATAGAAGCACCGCAGAATTAGTGGGCATCAACCACATCACATGGAATGTGGCTTGTACAAAATAAAAGCTACTTTGATGGAGTAGACATGCTTTGCCAGGGACCCCATCAACAAATATTATACTGCTATTTTGAAGGAGTGCCAACAAATTCACACTAACCCCAACTCCCAAATTGGAATTGAAAACGTCAACAGAAGAATATGGAAACCTCCTATGGATTTTCAAAAGTTAATTGTGCTGCCTCCTCCTATTTGATTAGCCTAATAGTAAGGTGATAGCTTCCACGACGGAGTATGGTCTCCACCCTGTGATTGTTGAATGGATGATCATGCCATCCATCCTATGATTGTTGAATGCATGATTAAGCGATTGCGTTGAAGGTTCTCAAAGTTATATTTTATTCTGGAAGAATATGACATGATCATGGATTGTGAAACTATAAAGGAAATGTGGAATACTTTACAAACTCACCATGAAAGAACCAATCATTTTATGAAAAACAATAATTGATATAGGTGTATGAAAGTTTGAGCTATTTGGATCGAAGGAAAATGAATCTATAGATCAATTGTATGGAAGGTTTACAATCATTATAAATGAATTCAACTTTTTTGAAAAAACATACACCACACATGAAAGAATGAGAAGAAAAAAAAAACTATAACGCCTACCAAAGAGTCAAAGACATATAGTAACAACTATCACTGAATCAAAAAATCACATTGAAATTAAACTAGAGAACTTGATTGGAGCTCTAAAAACTCATGGGTCAATTCTTCAAAAAGATAAACCCTTGAAGAAGAAGATGATTGCAATAACAATTAAGAGTCATGGGATTAATCAAACCCATTAATAATTTATTATAAAAAATTGAAGTAAGCCTAACTTAATATATAATCAATGGATTAGATTTAAATGGATATTCGTATGTTAAAAATATATAATCGATGGATTAGATGGTTTTTATGTTGGTTGATGGATTAGATTGGATATGTTAAAAGTTTTAAATAGATCATTAATGAATTAATTATTTATTTTGATCCATATATTAAAATTTAAATCCAAATCTATCCATTTTGCATATTGACACGGTTCAAAAGTAACATTTCTATGTTCCAAAAAAAAAAAAAAAGTAAAATTTCAAACAAATCGGTTTCGGATTTAGATTTTCTAAAGTCATATTTTTCTATATTTAGACAAAACTTTAGGGTATTTTTGTCTTTGCAACACACATAAATGCACTTAGATATGCAATATTTTCTCTTTTTAGTTAATTTTTACTTGAATGTAGGTGAATTTAAGAAGATCAAATGTAGAGAATCAAAATCCATTTTAAAACACACTGAGAGAATTATAGCTTCCAAATCGTACTTATAGTTTGGAACATAACTTATGTTATGTATTTAAGGACAAAAATTTAGTTTTTAAGAGCATCTCCAATGGTGATACCGCTTTGGGTATCATACATCATTAAAAAGTTATCCCTACAATGCATATAGTATTTATGCAACTCATACGTGTTTTGCTCCAATGGTGATACCACTCTAGGTGTAACGCCCCAAACTGCTTTTAGGATGACCGACTGACCCCACAAACCGACACAAGTCTTTTCAGCGAGCTTTGTCCTCACTTGCACGCTTTCCGGGAAACTTCCCAGAAGGTCACCCATCCAAAGACTACTCCAAGTCAAGCATGCTTAACTATGGAGTTCTTATGGAATGAGCTCCCGAAAAGAAGATGCATCTTGTTTGTATAGGTAGTTCAAATCAATCCTTAAAAGCATTCCTTCAACCATGCAGTCCCATACCTGCACAGCCTCAGGATCCCTCTCATTCCGATGTGATTCGATTTTGCCTAGAAGCTGCCGGGAGCCGCACATTGTCATGCCTCATGCACCGGCGACCACTCCCCGCCCTCATCAGCCTCGGGTGTTACACTAGGTATCATACATTATTAATAAGTTATTAATTATATTTAATTCGATTATACAAAAAAGGTAACGTTAAATTGATGATACGGTACCTTAAATAAGGTACCGGTATCATCAATTTTGATACCCTCTATGCCACATCATGGAACTCTAATGATAAAAAAAATAAGGTATGAATTATTAGTCTATGATACTCTCTATGATACTTTTATTGGAGATGCTCTAATGTGACTGGGAGCAACATGTGAACCTAAAAAAGCAAACATTTAAAACATAAGTATTGCAACACATTTGTGGACTTTTAAGTTATCGGTTTGGACAATAATCCAAAAAAATAACCCTAAGCTCATTGTCTTATCAACAAAATAAAAGTCACGAAACTTCTAAAATCATAGTTTTTTGTGAAACTATAATTTTCGTAGTGGCTAAAATTGAGTTTGATAGAATCAACATTTTTATTAAAAGTGTGTTTAACATAAATTGATTTATGTTTCATTTATTCTCGTAAAATGGCTTTCATCCGTTCAAGATAATTTTTATCAAAAATTATTTTTTACGTGTAACTGTCAAAATAGATTTTAATTGGATTTAAAAGTATACATTTATTATGTAAAAAAAAACAACTATACATTTATTTATTATTTTGACAGGGAAACTATACAATTAATTTATACTAGTATGGACATCCATGCCAAGCACAGGCTAGAAATTCAATTTTTTTATAAATCTTAAAAATGTGTTTAGTGTATATATATATATATATATATATATATATATATATATATATATATATATATATATATATATATATATATATATACTATTTTGAAATTAATTAATATTTTAGTAGTGGAAAATTACCCGCGTTATATATGAATTAGCTTTTATTCATAAAAATATATTGATTCTGGACTTTTTTTTTGTTAGAATTAATTATTTTAGACTTTAATGTGCACATATATGCATCTTTCTTTTATTCTTGTTTTGGTAGAAAATTCAATTAATTTATGAAGAGGATTTTGTTCTAATGGAAGAGGATAATCTTTTATGTCATGAAGAACTCATTCAAGAGCATCTAACCTTAAGTCTTGTATCATTACTATTAGGTAAAGAAGATTCTATTAAATAACAAAATGTATTTGATCTAACGGGAAAAATTAAATCAAGCCGGAATAAAAAGTAAACCATAATTGAAATCAAAATCTTAAACCTCGCATCTTTATTATTTTTTGTAAAAAGTTCAATTAAAATATTCAATGAGATATCCGGTCAAACGGAAGAGGCATAATCTCTTAAAGTGTGAAGAACAAAATTAAACTCACGTAAAAAAATTAAGAAATTGAGACGATACTCTTAGGCCTCGAATCTTAGTTATTTTTATAAAATATTCAATTAAAATATTAAAAGGAATTTGATCTAATAAATGAGGGTTAATCTCTTACGGTAGGAAGAATTAAATCAGGTCAGTGTGTAAAAATAAAGCAATTGAGACTATAATCTTAGGTCGCACTTCTTAATTATTTTTGTAAATAGTTCAATTAAAATTTTAAGAGGAATTCCATCTAGCTAACAGAAGAAAGTAATTTCTTATAGTGTGAAGAACTAAATTAAGTCTCTGTAAAAAGTAAAGCTCGTAATCTTTTATTACATCTCAGTTATTCTTGTAAAATGTTAAATTAAATTTTCAAGAGAGATTTGAACTAATAGAAGATTGTAATCTCTTATAGCGTGAAAAACTAAATAAAGTCTGTGTAAAAAGTAAAGCAATTGAGATCATAACCTTAGGTCATGCATCTTAATTATTTTAAAAAACTTCAATTAAAATATCAAGAGAATTTTATTCTAACGGAAGATTGTAATCTCTTAAGGTGTGAAGAAAGAAATAAAGACCCTGTAGAAAGTAAAGCAATTGAGACTGTATTCTTAGGTCTTCCGTCTTAAATTTTTCTTTTTAAAAGTTCAATTGAAATTTTAAGAGGGGTTTGATGTAAGAGAAAGGGGTAATTTCTTACGGTGTGAAGAACTAAATAAAACATGTATAAAAAGTAAAACAATTGAGACCATAACGCTAGGTCTCACATCTTAATTATGTATGTATATTCTTTGATTAAGATATCAAAATTGATTTCATATAACAGTTGAGGATAATCTCTTACAGGTTTGATGTGAAAAACTTATTCAAACACGTGTAAAAAGTAAATCAATTGACACTATAATCTTAGGTCTCGCATTTTTATAATACTTATAAAAAGTTCAATTAAAATTTCAAGAGAAATTTGCTCTAACAGAAAAGAATAATTTATTACAGTGTGGAGAACTAATCAATCTCGTGTAATAAGTAAAACAACTTGGACCATAACTTTAGGCCTCATAACTTATTTATTGGCAAAATTGCATGTTTGGTCCTTTATCTTTTTTTTGTAACATTTTGGTCTTTATCTTTTATTTGCAACACTTTGGTCCTTTATCTTTTATTTGTAACACTTTAGTCCTTTATCTTTTATAACATTCACATATAAACTCTTTTTCTCATTTTTTTTATTAAAAAAATGCTGAATTTTATTTGTTAAAATACATTTTTATTAAAATTAAATAAAACTCATAATTTTGATGAAAATGTTCCTCATCTTCATCAATTCTTTCATCTTTTTATGTTCTTTAAACGACCAAAGTGTTACAAATAAAAGATAAAAGACCAGAGTGTTACAAAAAGATAAGATAAATGACCAAAATGTTACAAATAAAAGATAAATGACCAAAATGTTACAAAAAAATAAGATAAAGAACCAAACGTGTAATTTTGCCTTATTTATTTTTATAAAATGTTCAAGTAAAATATTCAAAGAGATATGATCCAAAAGAAGAGGATAATCACTTTTACGAATTGAAGAACTAAATGAATTATGTGTAAAAAGTAAAGAAATTGATATCATAATCTAAGGTCTCGATTCTAAATTATTTTTGTAAAAACTTCAATTAAAATATCCAGAGAAATTTGATCTAACGGAAGATGATAATCTCTTACGGCGTAAAGAAATAAATAAAGCTATCAAAAGTAAAACAATTGAGTCAATATTCTTAGGCATTACGTCTTAATTATTTTTTGTAAAAGTTCATTTAAAATTTTAAGATGAATTTATTAAAATAGAAGAGAGTAATTTCTTGCAGTGTGAAAAACAAAATCAAGCACGTGTAAAAAGAAAAACAATTGAAACTATAACCTTACATCTTAATTATTTTTGCAAAATTTTAAATTAAAATATCAAAAAAGATGTAGGGACTATTTGTTATAGATTTTTTGAAAATAGATTCTTATAGTGTAATATAATTTTTTGTAAAAAACATTTACAAAGAAACTTTTTATAAAAGCTTCAAATGAAAATTTTGTTTGAATAGTTATTCTTAAAATGTCATTTTAGACATTTCAACATTTTATTGAAATTTTTTTTAGATATCAAAATTTTAAAAAAATCACTTTTCTTCAAGCTATTTCAAATAGATTTTCATAAAAATCATTTTTGAAATATAACTTTTTGTAAAAATTGAAATTTTGACTATGTTTTGATTTTCAATAATGTACGTTTATGTTATATAATGTCAAAATTAGTATTTGAATTTAGAAAAAACTAATACAAAAAAACTTATAATATTTAAAAAAATGATTTTATAAAATTTATTTTCAAAAATACAAAGAAAAAACCATTTTTTTAAAGTTAAAACAAACGCACCCGTAATCTAACAGAAGAAGGTAATCTATTACGGTGTGAAGAACTAAATCAAACATATGTAAAAAGTAAAACAATTGAGACTATAATCTTATGTCTCACGTCTTAATTATATGCATAAAATGTTCAATTAAAATTTAAAAAGATATTTGATCTTATAGGAGAGAGTAATTTTTTATAGAAATCAAACCTGTGTAATATACAAAACAACACGAACCATAATTTTATGTCTCACATCTTAATTATTTTAATAAAATGTTCCATTAAAATATTCAAAGATATATTAACTAACGAAAAAAAGTTATTTCTAACTGTGTAAAGCTCGTGTAAAAAGTTAAAATGAAGTTTGATTAAAAGAGAAAAATGTATGTTTTAATATTAAGGTGGGAGGGAGATGGAATTCAAGTTTCTTTTTTTTTTTTTTCGTATTTATCCAACAGAATTTATGTTAATCTTATTATCTATATATTTTTTTTGTTTCACAATAGATATAATAATCGACAAAAAAAATAAAAAAGCAAGGCAAAATAGGAAAGACAAAAAAATCATAAAATTAATATTTTGTTGTCAGTGAGAATCGAACCGTGTCCTTTTAAGTCGTAAAGAGAAGACATGTAGGCGCCACATAGACGTCACGTTATTAAAATAATGTCACATGAATTTACTCTTTGAGAAGCAACGTGAGGATGTCAAGTATACTTTTTACTTTGAGTGAGACAAATAATAATAGTATAGATAAATTTTAGAATTAGAAAGAAAAAAAAAACTGTAAGAATATTAACTTGTTTGGATTAATCCAGTTTTTAAAATAAAAAACAAATATTTTGTTCAAAAACAATTATTTGCTGAATTTCTTTCAAAAAAAAAATTTATTTGCTGAATTTGGATTAATCCAGTTTTTAAAATAAAAAACAAATATTTTCTTCAAAAACAATTATTTGGTGAATTTCTTTCAAAAAAAAAAAAAATTGCTGAATTTGGATTAATCTAGTTTTTAAAATAAAAAAAAAAACAAATATTTGCGGAGAGTCCTGGTTTTCTTAAATTAAAAATAAACATTTAATATATCAAAACCAAACAAAGATTTATAATCATTCGTTCAACTAAGAAAGACACATTAATGCAATAAATCAAGTAATGAAGTAATCTATATTATTTGTCATTCATTAAACTAAATAATTCAATTTATAATCTAAAATTGAAACTGAATAGTCCCTTCATAAACATTCAAATGTTAATTCTAATTTAAAATTGAAATAAAATAATAAATATTTAAACCAACAATCAAAATCGACATATTATTGACAAATTGAAGAAAAAAAATCAACATATTTAACAACATGGGGATTCTTCTTAGAATCCAAATATGATTGAGATGTATAAACTGTTTTTTAAATTGTACACTTGATGGCAGTAGAGGTGAACTTCGACGATTGAAATTATAAAATGAGGATAGAAACAGAATTTGAAAAAATTGGAGAAAAAAAGAGGAGTTGATTAAGGGTCTGTTTAATAATAAAGATAGTATGTAAATCCAAACGTCACTTAGATATACTCATATACTAAAATGATAATAATAGATTGTAACGAAAAAATAATAATAATAATAATAATAATAATAATAATAATAATAATAATAATAATAATAATAGGTACCAAATCAACAAACCACCAATAATAATAATAATAATAAAAATCAACAAACCATTGAACCGAAATTAATTGAAATTATTCTAAAATATATTAAACCAAAATAATCTAAATTTAATTTAAACCTAAATAAATTGTTACCTTGGAGTAACATGCATCACATGTTTGTTACATTTCGAACAATAATACATGTGCTCATCAGGTATTACTTTCTTATTGCAGCATGAGCATGCTGTATACCACCAATTGTCCGCATCTACGACAAATTTGACAGTGGCCAAAACAGCAAAACAGAAGTCCTAGACGCAAAGAGAAATTTGTAAATTAAAATTTTTATTTGCCAAAATTTTTGAAGTACTTATGATCGTTAATATCCTAACATTGGTACATTCTTTGAGACCTTCAATGGTATTCTTCGATGTAAGCTTTAAGAAATCATCTTCATCGCTTATCTTTGACACATCTTGTATCAAAGATATTTCAGAAGATGGGGTCTGGTTCTTTTCAGACATCCTATGTCATACAGAATGATATCAAAATATAAATTATCATATTATTAATCATTAACTCGAAGTAAAATAAATATTTTTAATATTTAGAGGATAAATATTTAATATTTAGATAATTCACCTTTTCTTCAAGTCAGTAGCTGCAACAAAATTAGGATTGAAAAGCAACTTTGTCGCATAAATTGTATTCTGTATTGTAGCAGATTCTAAAAAAAAGTATAAACATATCATGCTTTATTAGAATGTCATTCCCTTTAACTAAAATAAAATTGAACAGATTTTGGCACAAACGAATAAATAAATAAATAAAATTGGAATTAAAGGAAAGAGATAGATATGTGATTGTCGTGTATTTAGAATGAACTTGAAAACACATGTGGAGATATAATATAGATCCATAGCACAGCTACCTTTCCAAATTAATATAAAATCGACAGATATGTGATTGTCATGTATTAAAAATCGACATAACTAAAAATAATAAAGTTTAAATAATAAATAATTAATATACCTTTCCAAATTTTCACCTTAGCCAATAGCACAACTACAACGAGATTTTTGGTCTCTCCAGCAGCAACTAAAGAAATAACTTCTTCGGCATATTAACCAAATAAAGTAACTTTGTATTTGAAACTGTGATAGTATAAGAAAATAAAAATATATTAAGAATTTTTATAATATTTTATGTGAATATCTATACCTATTATTATCATAAAACAATAAACATAAACACTATATACTAACCCATCATAATCGAACTCAATCGCAAGCATTTTAGTTTTCACTCCATTCATACTCTCTTTCAACACCAACTCCAGACAATACCCCTACAACATCTGTAATACAATAAACACTTTTGTAAGGATGTATTTAATAAAAATAATTTATTAATACTAAAATAATAAATAACGTACCGACTAAGTAGTCAGTGTTGTATCCGGGAGTAAATATCCACTGGATTCGACAAAGGATAAACATTCTCAGGGACCTTCTCAGCGTCACAAACTTTGACCTTTGTGTTGAATTGAAAATTGATTTTATATTCGTGACGTGTTGTTCTATAGGATCCGAGGTTTGCGGCAACACCAAAGTTAGTGAAATAATACACCTTATCCTCTTTCAAGTCTTTCTCACACTTATATATTAGTGTCTTTCGGATGGTAGCATGAATTTTGTTACCCTGGAACCAAAAAAAAAAAAGAACACAAATAAAAAAAGACACACAAAAAGTAAATATTAAATATAAAATACAAACTGATGCATCCATTAGAATCATGTCAAGAGAGAAAGGTTGTGTGTCGCCACGGTTAACATGGTTCACATCTCGAATGTACCAAATATGAATGATTCGCACAACTATAGTCCATGACTCTTTCTCGAAATTGATTTCAGAAATATTATCGTATTTTTGTGCCATGATGATTTCTTAATTGGAAGAAACAAATTTGTATATTTCCTATGTGAAAGAAAAAAATTTGTGTGAGATAAATAGACAAATAAAAATATTAAAATCAACATCTATATATAGAGGAAAATAAACCCAAAAAAATCTAAAATATGTAACAAATTAGTTATGCTAATCCTTTTTTGTTTTTTTACGGAAGTTATGCTAATCCTTAAGCAATACACAATTGTGTTTTTTTTTTTTTTATGCTAATCTTTTTTTTTTTGGAGTTAAGAGAAATTTAAATTTTTAAATTGCTTGCTTTTTGTGAATGATGATGTCAATATTTAATTTATGATGTCAATCTTAAGTCAGATCATATTTTTTTTAGTGATGTTAATCCTGAAGCTATGATACACGATTAATTTTTTATTTAGTGATGCTAATCTCTTTTTTTCAGTTAAGATAAATTTAATTCAAATTTATATATCATTTGTTTTTTGTGATGCTAATCCTGTTTTGTTTCTTTGAATTATTTGTTATATAGAGGAAAATAAACCCAAAAAATCTAAAATATGTAACAAATTAGTTATGCTAATCCTTAAGCAATACACAATTGTTTTTTTTTTTGTGATGCTAATCTTTTTTTTTTTTGAGTTAAGAGAAATTTAAATTTTTAAATTGTTTGCTTTTTGTGAATGATGATGTCAATATTTAATTTATGATGTCAATCTTAAGTCAGATCATATTTTTTTTAGTGATGTTAATCCTGAAGCTATGATACACGATTAATTTTTTATTTAGTGATGCTAATCGCTTTTTTTTCAGATAAGATAAATTTAATTCAAATTTATATATCATTTGTTTTTTGTGATGCTAATCTTGTTTTTTTCTTTGAATTATTTGTTTCGTACGATAAAGGACACGTATATAGAGGAAAATAAACCCAAAAAATCTAAAATATGTAACAAATTAGTTATGCTAATCCTTTTTTGTTTTTTTACGGAAGTTATGCTAATCCTTAAGCAATACACAATTGTTTTTTTTTTGTGATGCTAATCTATTTTTTTTGGAGTTAAGAGAAATTTAAATTTTTAAATTGTTTGCTTTTTGTGAATGATGATGTCAATATTTAATTTATGATGTCAATCTTAAGTCAGATCATATTTTTTTTAGTGATGTTAATCCTGAAGCTATGATACACGATTAATTTTTTATTTAGTGATGCTAATCTCTTTTTTTCAGTTAAGATAAATTTAATTCAAATTTATATATCATTTGTTTTTTGTGATGCTAATCCTGTTTTTTTTTTCTTTGAATTATTTGTTTCGGACGATAAATGACACGTAGACGCCACGTTGGATTAAATTATTTAAAAAAGTGTCACTTGTAGATTTGTTTCTTGAGAAGCAACGTGAGGATGCCAAGTGTACTTTTTACTTTGAGTAAGGTAAATAATAATACATATAGAAGATAGATTTGTTTTTTGTGATGCTAATCCTTTTTTTTTTCTTTGAATTATTTGTTTCGTACGATAAATGACACGTAGACGCCACGTTGGATTAAATTATTTAAAAAAGTGCCACTTGTAGATTTGTTTCTTGAGAAGCAACGTGAGGATGCCAAGTGTACTTTTTACTATGAGTAAGGTAAATAATAATACATATAGATAGATTTGTTTTTTGTGATGCTAATCCTTTTTTTTTTCTTTGAATTAATTGTTTCGTACAATAAATGACACGTAGACGCCACGTTGGATTAAATTATTTTAAAAAGTGCCACTTGTAGATTTGTTTCTTGAGAAGCAACGTGAGGATGCCAAGTGTACTTTTTACTTTGAGTAAGGTAAATAATAATACACTAGTATGAACACCCGTGCCAAGCACGGGCTAGAAGTTCAATATTTTTTAGAAATATATATATATATATTAAGAAATATTTTAGAAATGAAAAATTGGACCTCGAACCAGCATCACACATAAGTTATCTTTCATTTATAAATATATAATAATTTTAGACTTTAATGTCCAAATATATGTATATTATTATTGTCTTACTAATTATTTTATTTTGCTGTTAAAATCTGATGAAAGTTTTATTTTTTCCTTTTTTGTTAATTAAAAATTAATTTAAAGTATCAAGAGATCGATTTCTTCAAATTGCAAAGGATAATTTCTTACGAACTGAAGAACCTATTCAAGAATGTGTAAAAAGTAAACCAACTGATATCATAATCTTAGGTCAAACATCTTAATTATTTTTTGCAAAAAGTCCAATCAAAATATTCAAATTAGAAATCTGATCTAACGAAAGAGGATAATCTCATATGGTGTGAAAAGTTGAACAAAGTTAGTGTAAAAATTAAAGCAATTGAGACCACAATCTTAGGTCTTGCATCTTAATTATTTTTAAAAAAATTTAATCAAAATTTCAAGAGAGATATAATCTAACATAAGAGAATACATTTTTACGGCGCGAAAGACTAAATAAATCCCCTGTAAAATGTAAAACTATTTGGATTATAACCTTAAGGCAGATGTCATAATTATTTTTGTAAAATGTTCAATTAAAAGAATTTAATTTATATACAATGTCGTTGTGAAGTTATTTTATACATTCGTCCAATAATATACCAATACATCATGTATTGTGTTTAGAGACACATGACGTGTCACATTCATTAAATGATGTGGCAACACATCATTAGATGTATGTGTAAAAAAAGTTTACACCGACAGTGCACAACAATTAAACTCCAATTAAAATATCCAAATAAATTTGATCTAACAAAATAGGATAATACCTGACGACATTAAGAACTAAAACAAATCTGTTTAAAAAGTAAAGCAATTGAGATCATAACCCTAGGTCTCACAACTTAATTATTTTTGTAATAAATTCAATTAAAATATCCAGAGAAATTTGGTCTAACAGAAAACCATAATCTCTTACGTTGTTAAAAGCTATATCAAACCCGTGTAAAAAATAAAGTAATTGAAACCATAATCATAGACATTGCATCTTAATTATTTTTCTAAAAAGTTCAATTAAAATTTCAAGAGGGATTTAATCTAAATCAAACCTGTGTAAAAAGTAAAGTATTTTGGACTATAATCTTTTGTTTCACGTTTTTATTATTTTTGTACAATGTTCAATTAAAATCTAAAAAGATCTTATCTAACGGAAGATGGTAATCACTTACGGTTTGAAGAACTAAATAAACCTCGTGTAAGGAGTAAAGCAATTGCGGTCATAATATTATGTCTTGCTTCTTAATTATTTTTGTAAATCAATTAAAATTTCTAGAGAATTTTGTTCTAACGGAAGAAAGTAATCTTTTACGGTGTGAAAAACTAAATCAAATCGGTATAAAAAGTAAAGTAATTGAGAACACAATCTTATACCTCACATCTTAATTAATTTTTGTAAAACATTCAATGAAAATATATATATTTTTTTTTACAATGTTGCCAATGAAAATCGAACCTAGGACCTCATGGATATTATCCAAACCCCTCACTACTGCAATGAAAATATTCAAAGAGATACAATCTAATGTAAAAAAAATATATATATTTTTTTACAATGTTGCCAATGAAAGTCGAGCCTAGGACCTCATGGATACTACCCAAACCCCTCACCACTACAATGAAAATATTCAAAGAGATACAATCTAATGTAAAAAGATAATCTTTTACAACGTGACAAACTAAAGTAATTTAGAACACAATCTTAGACCTCGTATCTTAATTATTATTATTATTATTTTAAAATGTTCAGTTAAAATATCTAAAGAGATATGATCTAATTAAATAGGGTAATCTTCCATGGCGTGAAGAACTAAATCAAGCCCGTATAAAAAGTAAAGCAATTGAGATTATAACATTAGGTCTCACATATTAATTAAAAAAATTTGTAAAATAATCAATTAAGGTATTTGGAGAAATTTTTCTAACAGATAATGGTAATCTCTTACGGTATGAAGAACTAAATCAAGTGTAAAAAGTAAAGTAATTCAGATCATAGTCTTATGTCTCACGTCTTAATTATTTTTGTAAAAAGTTCGATTAAATTTTAGAGAAATTTGGTCTAACAGAAAAGCATAATTTTCTTCATTGTGAATAACTAAATCAAGCTCATGTAAAAAGTAAGAAAATTTGAACCATAACATTAAGCCTTACGTCTTAATTATTTTTGTAAAATGTTCAATTAAAATATCCAGGGGACTGAATATAACAGAAGAAGGTAATCTCTTACAACATAAAAAAAACTAAATCAAGCCCATGTAAAAAGTAAATTAATTGAGAATATAATTTTGGGTCTCACATATTAAATTTTTTACTAAAATAAAATTCAATTAAAATATATAAAAAAATTGTTCTTACCGAAGATGGTAATCTCTTACGTTGTGAAAACCTAAATAAAGTTCATGTAAAAAGTAAAACAAATTTCAAGTGGGATTTTATCTAATAGAAGAGAGTATAATTTTTTACGTTGTGAAGAACTAAATTAAGTCTATGTTAAAAGTAAAGAAATTTGGACCATTACCTTAGACCTCACATTTTAATTTTATTTTTAAAATGTTCAAATAAATATTTAAAGAGATTGAATATATAACAGAAGAAAGTAATTTCTTACGGTATGAAAAATTAAATCAAACTCGTGTAAAAAGTAAAACAATTGAGATCGTAATCTTAGGTCTGACATAATTATTTTTGTAAAATGTTCATTTAAATATCCAATTAAAGAAATCAAATATAACAGAAGAAAATAATTTCTTATAGTGTGTAAAATTAAATCAAACTTGTGTAAAAAGTAAAGCAATTGAGATCATAATCCTAGGTCTCAATTCTTAATTATTTTTGTACAATATTTATTTAAATATCCAAATATTGTAAAAAGTAAAATCAAAACCATGTAAAAAGTAAAGCCGAATATAATAGAAGAGAGTAATTTCTTACGGTGTGAAAAATTAAATAAAACATATGCAAAAAGTAAAGCAATTTAGATCATAACATCATGTCTCGCATCTTAATTATTTTTGTAAAATGTTCATTTAAAATATTTAAAGAGACATTGTTGGAACAAAATTATGATTTTGTATCTCCTTAATTGATTTTGATGATAACAATGTATTTAAGGTTAAATTGGAATACTAATAATTTAATTCAGTGTGCAGGATTAAAAGTTAAAATTTGCGTACTAAAGAACCCTAGAATTTCTGAAGGAATTACTTCTGAGCTCACCAGATCTGAAGCAAGTAATTCTGAGCCTATGAAACTCTGAAGTTATTATCTGAACCTTAGAATTTCTGAAGGAATTACTTCTGAGCTCACCAGATCTGAAGCAAGTAATTCTGAGCCTATGAAACTCTGAAGTTATTATCTGAACCTTAGAATTTCTGAAGGAATTACTTCTGAGCTCACCAGATCTGAAGCAAGTAATTCTGAGCCTGTGAAACTCTGAAGTTATTATCTGAACCTTAGAATTTCTGAAGGAATTACTTCTGAGCTCACCAGATCTGAAACAAGTAATTCTGAGCCTATCAAAATCTGAAGAACATCTGAGCTCACCAGATCTGAAACAAGTAATTCTGAGCCTATCAAAATCTGAAGGCTCGTCAGATATAAGTGTTAAGCTACATTTGAGAGTACAATTTTATTGAAGACTGTGCCTGACTAAGTCCAAACGCAGAAACCAAGAATGAAAAGGTTTGACCATGGAAAGGTCCTTTTCAAGTCAGGCTTCAGAAACGATTATTTCCTTATTTGGCTTTCACCAAGGTTCAAATATCAAAAGCCAAAAGGAATCTCTCATTTTGTAGTAAACGTTAAGCTCCTAAGCTACTGCAAATCAGAACAGCTAATAAGCTCACTGATCTATACAAAGGAGCGTCTCAATTCTTCAAACGGCTATAATCTTCAACGTTCATTTTATCATCTATAAAAGGAAGAAGATTTGTGAAGAAATTGAATCAAGACTAAAGCTTCTGAACGTGCTGAAACTCTGTCAAATTCTGAAGCTATCAAACACTTAGAAACTTTGTGATAATTTTCTAAGTTAGTCTTGTAACTGAGTTGTATTTTGTAAACACCTCTGATTGTATATCAAGTGTTAATCTCTTATCTTTATTAACATTAAAACCAGTTAGAAGTCTCTTGCTTTGTGCTTGAGCATTGGAAGTCTCTTGCTTTGTGCTTGAGCATTGGAAGTCTCTTGCTTTGTGCTTGAGCATTGGAAGTCTCTTGCTTTGTGCTTGAGCATTAGAAGTCTCTTGCTTTGTGCTTGAGCAGTTTGAAGTCTCTTGCTTAGTGCTTGAGCATTTGTAATCTGAGTGATTATAGTGAAATCTCTTGTGAAGGACAAGAGGACTGGACTACTCCTGTTAGTGGGAGGAACCAGTATAAAAATTCTGAGCATCTCTCTCTAACCCTATACTCATATATTGTGTGTGTTATACCTTATCCGCTGCAATTTGTTTTAACTTAGAAAAAGTCTCACACAATTCAACCCCCCCTTCTTGTGTGTTTTTCAACCTTCAATTGGCATCAGAGCTCCGGTCTGTTGCTCTTCACTTAACAGTGAAACAGTAAAAGATCTAGGGGTACTTAGTTGAAAAACATGTCTGGTGTTACCTCTCCTTCTGCTTCCTCTGGACCTGATCACTCTGCTGTTCCACCTCCTCACAACTATGATAGGGAAAGGAACAGTGATAATCACAGAGACAAACCACCTTACTTCAACAGTGATCCTACTACTTTTCCTTTCTGGAAAACCAAGATGTATAGTTACATCATCGGGACCGATGATGAGTTATGGGATATCATTGAAGATGGTATACATTTTGAACACATGGATGATGAAGGTGTTGTAAGAAATACCTACAGAAAGTTCTTTGATGCTGAAAAGAAGAAACAGTATAAGAAGCATCATACTGTTAAGAATATGCTTATTGGTGCAATATCTCATGCTGAGTATTTAAAAATATCCAACAAGTCATGTGCCAAAACTATCTGGGACTCTCTATGTTCCACCTATGAAGGAAATAAGCAAGTCAAAGAAGCTAAGGCAAACTTATTAGTTCATCAATATGAGCTGTTCAGAATGAAGGAAGATGAAGATATTGAAACCATGTATTCAAGGTTTCAAACCCTTGTCTCTGGTCTTCAAGTTCTGAAGAAAAGCTACACTGCATCTGATCACGTGAAGAAAATTCTGAGGAGCTTACCTTCCAAATGGAGACCAAAAGTTACAGCTTTTCAGGAATCCAAGGATTTGGACAATGTGACTCTTGAAGATTTAATAAGCTCACTCAGAAGTCATGAGCTAGAACTTATGTCAGATGAACCTGTCAAGAAGATGAAGTCCTTGGCTCTAAGCTCTGTTCAGACTTCCTCAAAAGCTGCAAAGATCAAAGTGTCTGAACAAGAGGAAGAAACTTCTGATGATATGATGGATGAAAATTCTGAGAATGAAGAAATGGCACTAATGGTTAGAAGGTTTCAGAAATGGAACAAGAAATACAAAAGGTTTCCAAACAAAGGAAACAACTCAAGAAGTTCCTTTTCAAAGGACAAAAAGGAAGAACTGAACAACTGCTATAACTGCAAGAAATCTGGACACTTCATTGCGGACTGTCCAGAAATGTCATCCAAGGACAAAGGAAAGAATAAGAGCTTTGGGAAAGAAAAGTACAAAGAAAAGGTAAGGAAGAGTTTGTTAGCCACTTGGGAGACCATTGAGAATGACTCTGAAGGAGAAGATGATGAAGAAGGCAATCTGGCTTTAATGGCAAGAACTTCTGAAGGTAACAACTCTGATAGAGATTCTGAAGATGACTCAGATGATGAAAATGAGGTATACTCTAACATGACTAAATCTGAATTAATTGATTCTCTTAAGATTGCCGTGAAACATTACTCTCGTATAGTAAGTCAACACAAAATTCTGAAGAATGTTCATGAATCATTGAAAAAGGATGCCAAGATTCTTTATGATGAAAATGAATCGTTAAACATTCGTATTTGTCATGTTGAATCTAACTATGTCTTGGCAGACAAGCTCAATGATGATCATGAAGATGCTCTTCACGAATTTATTCGTTGTACCTTCAATAGGAGTAAAATGGCTTCCATGATTTATCATATGACTCGTAACTATGGTGAAGGCATTGGTTATTCTCGGTTTAAGAACTGGGATAAACCTCTGAAATCATATAGTGAGGATGATACTCCACCTGAATTATTCTCTACCTTTGTTAAAAGTGGTACACTTGATCTGAAGGCATCCAACTCTGAAGGAGGTTCTGAACCTGAACCCAAAGACTCAGAAGTTCCAAGTTCTTCTGAACCTAAAATTTCTGAGTCCAAAAGTTCTCAAGTTAAGGCTCAGAAGTCATCTGAACCTCTGAGAAATCAAGGTAAAGTTACTTCAGATCCTTGCTTGACCTTTGGAACTGTGATATACTCCAGATCAAAATCCAAGAATCAAATTAAGCCTAAACATTCTTGTCAAAGCTTAATTAATTCTAGATCTTGTGTTGATCATAGAAAACAAAGAAGGAATACTATTCAGAAGACTAACTCTAAAGGACCCATCAGAATATGGGTACCAAAATCTGAAATAATGTTTGCTTCAGATGCTCATGCAAGGAAAGGTAAAACAGCAGCCCTGGTACCTGGACAGTGGTTGCTCACGACATATGACGGGAGAAAAGCATATGTTCCAAACCCTAACTCTGAAAGAGAGAGGCTCTGTGGGATTTGGAGGAAAACAAAAAGGGAAGATCATTGGTACAGGTACAGTTGGTAATTCTTCTCTTTCCATTAAAGATGTTTGGTTAGTTGATGGACTTAAACACAATCTATTGAGCATTAGTCAATTTTGTGACAATGGGTGTGTTGTTACATTTAATAAGGAATCATGTACTGTATCAAAAGACTCTGACAAATCTGTAGTATTCAAGGGAATGAGAGTTGGCAATGTTTATAAAGTAAACTTTTCTGATTTGGTTGACCAAAAGATTATATGTCTTTTGTCTCTGAGTGATGAGAAATGGCTATGGCACAAGCGTCTTGGTCATGCTAACTGGAGGTTGATCTCTAAGCTTAGCAAACAAAAGCTTGTTAGTGGTTTGCCTGACATTGATTATCACTCAGATGCACTTTGTGGCTCATGTCAAAAAGGAAAATTTGCTAAGACTTCATTCAAGTCTAAAAACATTGTCTCTACTTCCAGACCCTTAGAATTGCTTCACATTGATCTGTTTGGTCCTGTTTCGACAGCCTCTATCAATGGTAAAAAATATGGATTGGTCATGGTTGATGATTTCAGTAGATGGACTTGGGTGAAATTCCTACGTTCTAAGAGTGAAGCACTTGTGGTGTTCAGTGACTTCTGCACACAAATACAAAGTGAAAAGGATCTTCGGATTCTGAAGGTTAGAAGCGACCATGGGGGAGAGTTCGAAAATGACTCTTTCGAATCTTTCTGCTCAGAGCATGGAGTAATCCATGAATTCTCTTCTCCTAGAACACCACAGCAGAATGGTGTTGTAGAAAGAAAGAATAGATCTTTGCAAGAAATGGCTCGTACCATGATGCTTGAGTCTAACCTAGCTAAGTTCTTGTGGGCAGAAGCCGTGAGTACTGCTTGCTATGTTCAGAATAGAATCTACATCAGACCTATTCTGAACAAAACTGCTTATGAACTGTTCAAAGGAAGAAAACCAAATATTTCTTATTTTCATCAGTTTGGATGTACTTGTTATATTCTAGACAACAAGGTCTATCGAAAGAAATTTGATGCTAGAGCTTATAAGGGTATCTTTATAGGCTACTCTGAACGCTCAAAAGCATACAGATTGTATAATTCTGAAACTCACACAGTTGAAGAATCTATACATGTTAGATTTGATGATAAAGAGCCTGACGATAAAATGTCAGAGCAAGCTGAGACTTTTGCAGAATTTCAAGTTTCCTCAAATTCTGAGTGTGAAGATCTCTCCATTGCTGTATATCCATCTGAGACTCAAAATGAAGATATCTCTGAAGGCCTTGAAACTGAAGACCCTTCAGAAACTGAACCCTCTCAGACACCTGCTCCACCTAAGAGTAAATTCAAGTATAGATCATCTCATCCTGAAGAGCTAATTGTTGGTAACAAGGATAGCCCAAGAAAGACCAGATCTGCTTTCAAAGAGGATGAATCCCTAGTTGGGTTAATTTCATTAATTGAACCCACAAACATAGAAGAAGCACTCTCAGATGATGGGTGGATTGTTGCAATGCAAGAAGAACTCAATCAATTTGAAAGAAATGATGTTTGGGATCTGGTACCAAAACCCAAACACAAGAACATTATTGGAACAAAATGGGTATTCAGAAACAAGTCAAATGAAAAGGGAGAAGTTGTCAGAAATAAAGCTAGACTGGTTGCACAAGGTTATAGTCAGCAAGAAGGCATAGATTTCACTGAAACCTTTGCACCAGTAGCAAGACTTGAGGCAATTAGACTTCTCTTGTCCTATGCAGTTAATCATGACATCACTCTATTTCAAATGGATGTTAAGAGTGCATTTCTGAATGGAGTAATTTATGAAGAAGTCTATGTTAAACAACCTCCTGGCTTTGAAGATATAAAGTGTCCTGATCATGTTTACAAATTGAAGAAATCTCTGTATGGTTTGAAACAAGCTCCAAGAGCTTGGTATGAAAGGTTAAGTATATTTCTTCTAGAAAATGGTTTTGAAAAAGGACATGTTGATAACACTCTCTTTAGAAAAACCTTAAAAACTGATATTTTGATTGTTCAGATTTATGTTGATGATATTATCTTTGGTTCAACTAATGCTTCTCTTTGCAAGAATTTCTCTAAGCTTATGCAGGATGAATTTGAAATGAGTATGATGGGAGAACTAACATTCTTCTTGGGAATTCAAATCAATCAAAGAAAAGAAGGAGTATATGTGCATCAAACCAAATACACAAAGGATTTACTGAAGAAATTTGGTCTTGAAGATTGTAAACCAATGTCAACTCCTATGCATCCCTCTAGCTGTCTTCTGAAGGAAGAATCTGAAGGCAAAGTAGATCAGAAATTATACAGAGGTATGATTGGTTCCCTCCTTTATCTCACTGCATCTAGACCAGATATCTTGTTCAGTGTATGCTTCTGTGCTAGATTTCAATCAGATCCTAGAGAGTCTCATCTAACTGCTGTTAAGAGAATCTTTAGATATCTGAAAGGAACCACTAATCTTGGATTACTTTATAAGAAATCCTTAGATTATCAGCTTATTGGATTCTGTGATGCTGACTATGCTGGTGATAAAATTGAAAGGAAGTCCACTAGTGGAAACTGTCAATTTCTAGGTGAAAACCTTATATCATGGGCTAGTAAGAGACAAGCAACTATTGCTCTATCTACAGCAGAAGCAGAGTACATCTCAGCTGCTAAGTGTTGCACGCAATTGCTCTGGATGAAACATCAGTTGGAGGACTATCAGATAAGGATAAGTAGTATACCACTTCTCTGTGATAATACTGCTGCTATCTGTTTGTCTAAGAATCCTATTTTGCATTCAAGAGCTAAACACATTGAGATCAAACATCACTTCATTAGAGACTATGTTCAGAAGGGAGTAATTAAGATTCAATTCATTGATACTGAGCATCAATGGGCTGATATCTTTACCAAACCTCTTGCTATTGATCGTTTCGATTTTATCAAGAAAAATCTGAACATGGTTTTTATTTCTGAATGATATCTCTGAATGCTGTTAACTCTGAATGAATAAACTGGTTCTGAAGGGCCTCAGAAGTTTGGACGGCTCAGAAACTATTATATAGGTTCTGAAGCACTCTCTCATCTGAAGCAATCAGAATTATTTATTATTAAATATGATTTCTTGTGACTCAGATACCTACTCTAAGTGTTAGTTGACCACTCAGTTTCTCTAACTGACAGCTGGCTTCTGAAAACACTACTTATCTGTGTAACTTCCCATCATGTCTAGTAACCGCTGGGTAATGAAGGAGAGCTAATGATGATTTTATTAAAAGTAACTGCCAAGCCCCCATTACGTCACTATCTTGTTTCCCCAATATTTTGAAACTTCCACTATAATCACTTAACTACACACTAGTCACTATCACTTCTCACGTTTTCAATATTTTGAAACTTCCACTATAACCATTTCTGACACTCCTAAATCCCCTCAGAAATCTCCTATTAAAGATTCTGAGTCTACCCCAATAGCAATGGACGTAGACCAATCTGAACCCTCAAATGTTCAAAATTCTGAAGTCCCTGCTGAATCCCAAACTGAACCCCTTCAGACTTCATCTCCTAAGCCAACCACTTCTGAACCAAACCCCTCATCCATTCAAACCACTCCACCTTTTCCTGGAACTGATTCAGATCTTGAAGAAACTCGTCTTCATTCTGAAACAATTCCCTGTTTCACCATGGTACTTAACAATTCCCTGTTTTACCGTTGAATGCATTTACTGCTGGTGGTTGTTTGCTGTGTGCATTTACTACCCTGTAACTTGTGCTTTGACTGACCCGTTTTTGATAATGACAAAGGGGGAGAAAATATTATTTTATTTCCTATGGCAGTGAAATTATTTCTGAAGCTCTAAAGATCACATTTTCTGAACTCTACTCTTGTTAAGTTATATTAAAGTCTTTTAAACTTTTAATGAGGGGGAGTAATAAATTTTGTCCAACATAAATTCATATAATATAAGATACGCTTGCAAACCATATCTTATATTTGTCAATCTGAAGAAATAGAGCTTGCAAACCTCTAATTCTGAAGGTAGAATATATGAAATTATATTTGACATTAAATATTACTCTTAGACTGTTTTATATTTATCATTGATAAACTTTTGAAGCTTATCAGACTCAGGGGGAGCTTGCAAACCTCAGAACCTGAAGTCAAGATGTTAAATAAAAACAACAACAATTGATTTTAAATACATATAGTTGTCATCATCAAAAAGGGGGAGATTGTTGGAACAAAATTATGATTTTGTATCTCCTTAATTGATTTTGATGATAACAATGTATTTAAGGTTAAATTGGAATACTAATAATTTAATTCAGTGTGCAGGATTAAAAGTTAAAATTTGCGTACTAAAGAACCCTAGAATTTCTGAAGGAATTACTTCTGAGCTCACCAGATCTGAAGCAAGTAATTCTGAGCCTATGAAACTCTGAAGTTATTATCTGAACCTTAGAATTTCTGAAGGAATTACTTCTGAGCTCACCAGATCTGAAGCAAGTAATTCTGAGCCTATGAAACTCTGAAGTTATTATCTGAACCTTAGAATTTCTGAAGGAATTACTTCTGAGCTCACCAGATCTGAAGCAAGTAATTCTGAGCCTGTGAAACTCTGAAGTTATTATCTGAACCTTAGAATTTCTGAAGGAATTACTTCTGAGCTCACCAGATCTGAAACAAGTAATTCTGAGCCTATCAAAATCTGAAGAACATCTGAGCTCACCAGATCTGAAACAAGTAATTCTGAGCCTATCAAAATCTGAAGGCTCGTCAGATATAAGTGTTAAGCTACATTTGAGAGTACAATTTTATTGAAGACTGTGCCTGACTAAGTCCAAACGCAGAAACCAAGAATGAAAAGGTTTGACCATGGAAAGGTCCTTTTCAAGTCAGGCTTCAGAAACGATTATTTCCTTATTTGGCTTTCACCAAGGTTCAAATATCAAAAGCCAAAAGGAATCTCTCATTTTGTAGTAAACGTTAAGCTCCTAAGCTACTGCAAATCAGAACAGCTAATAAGCTCACTGATCTATACAAAGGAGCGTCTCAATTCTTCAAACGGCTATAATCTTCAACGTTCATTTTATCATCTATAAAAGGAAGAAGATTTGTGAAGAAATTGAATCAAGACTAAAGCTTCTGAACGTGCTGAAACTCTGTCAAATTCTGAAGCTATCAAACACTTAGAAACTTTGTGATAATTTTCTAAGTTAGTCTTGTAACTGAGTTGTATTTTGTAAACACCTCTGATTGTATATCAAGTGTTAATCTCTTATCTTTATTAACATTAAAACCAGTTAGAAGTCTCTTGCTTTGTGCTTGAGCATTGGAAGTCTCTTGCTTTGTGCTTGAGCATTGGAAGTCTCTTGCTTTGTGCTTGAGCATTGGAAGTCTCTTGCTTTGTGCTTGAGCATTAGAAGTCTCTTGCTTTGTGCTTGAGCAGTTTGAAGTCTCTTGCTTAGTGCTTGAGCATTTGTAATCTGAGTGATTATAGTGAAATCTCTTATGAAGGACAAGAGGACTGGACTACTCCTGTTAGTGGGAGGAACCAGTATAAAAATTCTGAGCATCTCTCTCTAACCCTATACTCATATATTGTGTGTGTTATACCTTATCCGCTGCAATTTGTTTTAACTTAGAAAAAGTCTCACACAATTCAACCCCCCCTTCTTGTGTGTTTTTCAACCTTCAGACATGATTAAACAAAAGAGGGTAATCTAATCTGTACAAAAATTAAAACAATTGATATTATAACTTTAGGTATTACAATTAATTATTTATGTAAACAATCAATTAAGATATTGAAAGAAATTTGTTCTAATTAAAGATGGTAATCTCTTACATTGTGAATAATCAAATCAAGTCCGTATAAAAATATGTCATATCCAAATCCATTGAAAAAAATAAAAATAAAAACAAATATAAAATATAATATATTTTAGATTTTACAAATTATAGATCATAAGAATATTAGGGTGGTTACTTATCCGTATAAAATTCATGAGAATCTTAATGTCGATTTTTTTTTTTTGGTACATATGTCTATTTTGTTTTTTAATTATTATTATTAGTGTTTGTTTGGCAATACATTAAATGGTAAAAAAAAATATTCAAGGCAATCCTATTTTTTTGTTTGACAATAGATTATTGTTATGTTACTTATCCTATAGAATTGATGGTAATCCTATTATTTAATTTTTTTTGTTTCATTATAGATTTAACATTATAGATTTAATAAACAATAAAAAAATCAAGGTAAAAAAATCATAAAATTAATATTTTGTTGTTAGTGGGAATCGAACCGTGTTGCTTTAGGTCGTAAAGAGAAAACACATAGGCGCCACGTCATTAAAATAATGCCACTTGTATGTTTACTTCTTGAGAAGCAACGTGAGGATGCCAAGTGTACTTTTTACTTTGAGTAAGATAAATAATAATACATATAGATATAGATATAGATTATAATTTTTTTTTTTAATTTATACTATAATATTAAAATTAATAATAAAATTATAGATTAGTGAAAAAAATAATCAATAAAAGAGATATATGTAAAACGGTACAGTAAAAAACTTATACAATCTTTATAAGCGCTACGAAACTGCTGCTGCTGCTGCGTTTCCTTCTTCTTCTTGTTCTTGATTAAAACAAAACCTAGATTGCTCAATTGACACTAATCAACAACCATGGTGTTCATCGTTCCACCCACCGGAAAAATTCTATCCCTCGACATAAACCCTAACACAACCACTCTCCATAATCTCAAACTTCAAATCGAACAAATTCACGGTATACCAATTTCACACCAACGTTTATTCCTTTCCCAGAGTCTTCGATTACTCGGCGACAACGATTCTCTTCTAATCTCAAATCTCGGCGTTGGAAATTACTCAACCCTAACACTACACGTTCCTTTCTATGGCGGTACTCAACCTCCCGCCGTTCCTAAACCGCCTCGATTCGATTTTCTCAATTCTAAACCGCCTGCTAATTACGTCGCCGGACTTGGTCGTGGTGCCACCGGGTTTACCACTAGGTCTGATATTGGTCCTGCTCGTGCTGCTCCTGATTTGCCGGATAGATCGGCCGCGGCTGCTGGTGCTGCTCCTGGTGTTGGAAGGGGGAGAGGAAAAGGTGGGGAGGATGCTGCTGAGGAAGATGATGAAGGTGAGGATAAGGGATATGATGAGAATCAGAAATTTGATGAGTTTGAAGGTAATGATGTTGGTTTATTTGCTTCTGCTGAATATGATGAGGATGATAGAGAAGCTGATGCTGTTTGGGAAGGGATTGATAAGAGAATGGATTCGAGAAGGAAGGATCGTAGAGAAGCTAGGTTGAAGCAAGAGATTGAGAAGTATAGAGCTTCCAATCCGAAAATTACTGAACAATTTGCTGATTTGAAGAGGAAATTGTATACTTTATCTACTGATGATTGGCAGAGTTTAGAGAAGTTTGAGAGTGGTGGTTATGCGTCGAAGAATAAGAAGAAGAGGTTTGAGAGTTTTGTTCCTGTTCCTGATACTCTTCTTGAGAAAGCAAGGCAAGAGCAAGAGCATGTTACGGCGTTGGATCCGAAGAGTAGGGCTGCTTCGGCAAATGGTACTGAGACTCCATGGTCACAAACACCTGTTACTGATTTAACTGCTGTTGGTGAGGGTAGAGGTACTGTTTTGTCATTGAAATTGGATAGGTTGTCTGATTCGGTTTCCGGTATGACTAATGTCGATCCAAAGGGGTATCTTACTGTTCTTAATAGTATGAAAATTACTAGTGATGCTGAGATTTCTGATTTTAAGAAGGCTAGATTGTTGCTCAAGAGTGTTACTCAAACGAATCCGAAACATCCTCCTGGTTGGATTGCTGCTGCCAGGTTAGAGGAGTTAGCTGGTAAGCTTCAGGCGGCTAGGCAATTGATACAGAAAGGGTGTGAAGAATGTCCCAAAAATGAAGATGTGTGGCTCGAGGCTTGTAGGCTGGCGAATCCTGATGATGCGAAAGCTTGGATAGCTCGGGGTGTTAAGTCGATTCCTACTTCTGTTAAGTTGTGGATGCAGGCTTCGAAATTGGAAAACGATGATATGAACAGGAGTAGGGTTTTGAGGAAAGGGCTTGAGCACATTCCTGATTCGGTTAGATTGTGGAAGGCTGTTGTGGAGCTTGCCAATGAAGAAGATGCTAGACTTTTACTTCACAGAGCTGTGGAATGTTGTCCATTGCATGTGGAATTGTGGCTTGCGCTTGCTAGGTTGGAAACTTATGACAATGCTAAGAAGGTCCTCAATAGGGCAAGAGAGAGGCTGCCCAAGGAGCCAGCTATATGGATAACAGCTGCCAAGTTGGAAGAAGCTAATGGGAACACATCCATGGTTGGCAAGATTATTGAGAGGGGTATAAGGGCTTTGCAGAGAGAAGGTGTGGTGATTGATAGAGAAGCTTGGATGAAGGAAGCAGAGGCTGCAGAACGGGCTGGTTCGGTCGCAACATGTCAAGCAATAATCCACAACACAATTGGAATTGGAGTCGAAGAAGAAGATAGGAAGAGGACATGGGTAGCTGATGCTGAGGAATGCAAGAAAAGAGGTTCTATTGAGACTGCTAGAGCTATATATGCTCATGCCTTGACTGTCTTCTTAACTAAGAAGAGCATATGGCTCAAAGCAGCACAGCTTGAGAGGAGTCATGGTACCAGGGAATCTCTTGATGCATTACTTCGTAAAGCAGTTACGTATAGACCTCAGGCTGAAGTTCTTTGGCTTATGGGTGCCAAGGAGAAGTGGCTTGCTGGAGACGTGCCTGCAGCTCGTGCTATTCTCCAAGAAGCTTACGCTGCCATTCCAAATTCAGAGGAAATATGGCTTGCAGCTTTTAAACTAGAGTTTGAAAATCACGAGCCCGAAAGAGCTAGAATGTTGTTGGCTAAAGCGAGGGAGAGAGGAGGTACAGAGAGAGTATGGATGAAATCAGCTATCGTAGAGAGAGAACTAGGAAACATTGAAGAGGAAAGGAAACTGTTAAATGAAGGGTTGAAGCAATTCCCTTCATTTTATAAATTGTGGTTGATGCTTGGCCAACTTGAGGAACGGCTTGCTGAGGCCGCAAAGCAGCAGGGTCAACCTGAGAAGCAGCATGCTCACAAGATGGAAGCTAAGAAGGTCTATGATTCTGGACTGAAACCCTGTCCTAATTCTGTACCCCTTTGGCTCTCTCTTGCTAATCTTGAAGAGGAGATGAGTGGGCTGAGTAAAGTTCGTGCAATTCTCATAATGGCTCGAAAGAGGAATCCTCAAAATCCTGAACTCTGGCTAGCAGCTGTTAGAGCAGAATTAAAGCATGGACATAAGAAAGAAGCTGATACTTTGATGGCCAAAGCATTGCAGGAGTGTCCCAACAGTGGCATTCTGTGGGCGGCTTCAATTGAGATGGTTCCTCGTCCCCAGCGTAGAAGCAAGAGTATGGATGCCCTAAAGAAATGCGACCATGATCCCCATGTTATAGCTGCCGTGGCCAAATTATTCTGGATTGACAGGAAGGTGGACAAAGCCAGGAGTTGGTTGAATAGGGCCGTGACACTTGCTCCTGACATTGGTGATTTTTGGGCTTTGTGCTACAAATTTGAATTACAGCATGGAACTGAGGAGAACCAGAAAGATGTATTGAAGAGATGTGTTGCTGCTGAACCAAAACACGGGGAGAAATGGCAAACAATCTCAAAGGCAGTAGAGAACTCTCACCAACCGACAGAATCCATCTTGAAGAAAGTGGTGATTGCACTTGGGAAGGAGGAGAAGGCAGCTGAGGATAGCAAACATTGATTTACCAGAACTGTCGCTTCTTTGTGTCAAAAAAAGGATTGTAGCATCTTTACCACTGGTTAGTTTTGAAATTTGATTATATCTGAATTATTAATAATGCTATTGTTATATCTCATTTAGACTACTCTATGATGTAGAGTTATGAAGGAACTTGTAATTGAAACTCAGCCATCACTTTTCTTTTCCAACTAGAGACCTATTTTATAACTATGCAGTATTCCGTCGATGTTTTAAATTCTTTGTTGCTGAAAAATGATGCTTGTATATATTCCAATTAGTTCTTGTTTTCTTCGAATTGTTTCTGTTTTTCATAATAGTTGTATTGTTCTCCTGTATTTTGGCCTACAGTTGTATGTGCTCTGTGAATCAAATTTGCAGTTTACGGAAAATACTTTTGTATAAGGTTTAATAACTGTTCTCTGTGAGGATTAATATCTTTTTGTTGATATGTGGTTTCTGGATTATTTTAAAGTTTTCCAAGATACCTTCATAAGTATGTATAACTGTTTTGGTTTGATTATATATTATTTGTTTTGGTTTTATTCATGCTTCATGTTAGTACTAGTTTTGCCTGCTTAATGCCACATTTTACAATTTTGCAAACATATCTGTATGCTTGTATTTCTAAGAGAAGTTACTGCTTGATGTAGTAAAAGATGGTATCTCCAAAATTCAGTAATGGACGGCGTACTTTTGCAACATAAGTATATTCTCTGCAAGTACACATTATATTTAACCTTTCATTCCTTTCTTGTGAGACATGAATTATGTTCCTTGTAGCTGCTGGAGTCTGAGCTGACTCCAGTTTCTGTATGTTAGCATTTGTCGTAGTGGATGGATCTAAGTTGGTGGACTAAGCATTCAGGCTATACTATATAATACTCCCTCCGTCCCTTTTTATTAGACCTAGTTTGACAAAACACGGGTATTAAGAAAGTTGGCTTTAGTATTAAATTGATTGACAAATTATATTGATTTTCCATCTTTACCCTTAGTAATAATTTCCCTATAATTAATAGAGTACCCACTTACAAAAAAGAATTAAATGCTATTTAAAAAAAAATGTAAAGTAAGGGTAATTTTGGAAAAAAAATAATCAATGTCATTGATAATTGCAAAAGGGTCATATAAAAAGGGACAACTTTTTGTCAAACTAGGTCTTATAAAAAGGAACGGAGGGAGTAGTTATTATGATGCTGATTCTGTTCTAAAAATGGGGTGTTGTTTGTTGTTTACTCTGGGTCAAATTTACTTGAATGCTATATTCCTGTTGTAAATTGCTATTTATACTTGAGTTTCCATCCAACTATTGGTAGGGCTGCTGCAAAGGCATGCTCTGTGAATTTTTGAATGAATCTTCTTTATTCTATTTTGGGCTTTGTTATTCTGTTTTCTTATTTTGCAATCATTGCTCTTGTTTTTGTTGTTCCATATCAGGTAGCTCAAGAACATGATATGGTACCAAGGGATTCTGCTTTTATTTGTAGATATTCCAATTATCATAGGCTGCTAGAGTTGAGGTGGGCAAGTTTGAAATAGATAGAGGTAGGGTCCGACTTGCATGTACTACTTAAATTTAATAGTCTATTTTGAAAAAATATCTCCTTACCAGTTATCATATTTCTTCTTTTGATAGAAAGGTGGACTATACACTGATATAACTTTGACATCAGCTGTTTAGAAAGGTATATTCTAGTTTGCTATAATCTCTTTTCAGCTAAAATAGTTGCTGTAAAATGCTTACATTGCAGTCAACCTTCTATAGTTTTGGCTTGAAGCAGGCAGGACTGTTGTATTCTCTTCCTCTTATGATTAAGCAGGAGTGGCTGTAGCAAGAAATTCTAGATATATAGTGTCTTATGTTTCAAATTATGTGTATCCCTGCCCTGTGAGCTGCCAGACTTGAATAAATGCATATTAGAAATTCTTTGAACCTCTAATAATTTTGAAGAAATTAATATTTAGGAATACATCAGGGCACATGGTCCTTTGTAGTGAATTGTTTATGCCACAACCATGCATCATTAGTTTTACCAATGAGGCACTGAATATCAGATTGAAGATTATCTAGATATAACATGTAGATATTATGCTTTTACCTATGACTTGTTTTGACTAATTTTACGTATAAATTTTAATCCATTATCAGATGTATTTTCACGGCAGTGGAATAATTCCATGGGTGCTAGCATAGCAGTGACTGCGTACCTTTGTAATCTAAAGGGTTCCCACCGAAAAATGTATGACCTAGTGTCTCTCCCCTCCTCTGAAAGCCTTTATCTCACATTTTACTAATACTAAAAGTTGCGTTTCAACTATCCATAATTCGAGCATCTAAATAGTAGAGGATTCACATTTTTTTCCTAAAGGTTAAGTTTTGAGCGAGAGATCATCTACCGTCTAAGGTAAGGTATACTTATGTTTACAAACAGTTCTAGCTAGATCAATTGATTCATTGTGTAACTCCTTCAGAGTTGTTCATCATAGTTTGAACTTATGACAATTCATTATTTCTAAACCTTGTTATCAGTCATCACTATTGTGACTTATCATCAGACAAATATTGGATTCAATCCTCATATTCAGAACTTGTGGAGCAACATCATTATCATCCCAAGCAACCTAAGCTTTCTTTCCTTTCTTAAATTTGTTGTCTGCTTTCTCCTTTTTGAGGGAAACTGTTCAGTTTTGATATGTCTTGGTTTGATTTTATTTTTTTTAGGAAGACTGTTCAATTTTCATGTTAGGTTTGCTGCATTCATAGCATGCAGGAGTTTTTTTAATTTTTTTTTATAGGCATATGCAGCAATTAACTTTAATGTATTTTCTTTCTGTTCTTTGTTCTTTCTAAATCTTCTAACTGGTAGGTTCAGGTGTTTCTCTTGAAAATCATCATAGTCCGAGTCTTAACTATATTTTGCAGGTTTCTTTTTTTTTTTGCAGAAACAACTGATACAATTTTTTTCCTTTCTAATAGTTCCTATCAACTTCTTCACTCAATGGTGTCTAGGAGCTCCAAGTCATGCTCTTGAAATTCCACAAATAAACTTGTTAAATTCATAGGTCTAAGATCCCTTAATTTAGTAATCATTTTAATCTCGGGTTGCCATTAACAGAAGGAAAAAATCCTTTATAATGATAGGGTCTATGATCTCCTAAACACCTCATATAAATAGAATAACAACTCCTCTAGCATTTGAAATCCGAGTGAAAAATCCTCAAGTGAGGTGTCTATTAACAGAAGAAAAAAAAATATTTTATTAATATATAAGAATTTTCATTTTATATTTGGTAGTTGAAATGTAATGGATTACTACCTATCTTTGGGTCATAACTTATTAATTGTCAATTATTGGTAGAAAGTTAATCAATTATCTTTCAAACTATAACTCAAAGTAATCAACTAGTAGAAATGTATATGCATCAGAAATGTGTGATTCTGTTGAACCTTTTATTTTCATCCAACAATATATGCAGAACATTGTTCATTTCTAGGCCCTCCAACATATAAATGTCCATATCAAAATGCTTTGAAGGACCAAAAAAAGATCAAGCAAACATTGTATATAACATCCTCATCTCTGATCTTTAGCTTTTTGTCTGCTTGATGTTCTTCCTCAGATTACGTTTTTAAGGATTCAGGTTCCTCAGAGAGGGCAGAGGTGTAGCTTTGCCAAAGAAAGGCTTGCAAGCTTTTCTTGTAATCGTTCTGCTTTGGTTACTTTGTCCAATTCTGTCTAGGTACTTTCCTTGTTCTTCAAGATTTTTTGAACCATCCAACCAAATAATACAAAATTTTCACTGTACAAATTCTTCCCATCTTTGTTAAGAAATTAACATTTTTCATTGGTCATAGTATAAGTAGCATATTTTTGTTATAATTCCCTTCAAAACTTTCTACCATACTTGACCGAATATTTTTTAAAAAAATGTGCTTTAGTAGCGATTACAATTTACCCATACCCTGTGGGTATCCAAAAAAAATACTCACGGTGGGTAGGATAAAAAAATCACATTTTGGATACTGGCATGGGTATGGGTAATTATTCATAAAATTGAGCAGGTATGGGTGCGGGTATCTTAGTACCCACCCCATATACCCATATAGTATATATTTATTTATTTTAATTATATTATTATATAATAATATATGTAATTATTTTTAAAAAATACAACATTATTATACCATTACACATTTTGAATAAAAAAATGTTTATTTATAATATAATGTAAATATATCAATAGAAAAATGAATTTAGCATGATTTTACTAATAATTTTGTTTATAATTTTCATAAATCAACATTAAAAATTTTGAATTTGTTTATATTATATTAAAATGATATGATATTTAATAATTTATCAAAAAAAATTTAATAAAAATACGGGTATGGGTGCTTAGGTATCCATAGGGCATGGGTACGGGGACAAAAATTGTCATCCATGCGGATATGGGGATAGATACAAGTATTTTTTTAAACTGCGGATATGAAGATAAATAGTATCCTATCCATTGTCATTCCTATGATTTAGTGGCTTTTGATAGATCTTATGTCACGTTTATGGTAAAGGTAGTAGACAAATTTGGATAGAGACACAAATTCTAATATTTTTACTCTTCTCCCCTCCGGCTTTATCCCTTAGGTTAATTTTTATTTTTATTTTTGCAAGGTTTTTAATAGGTAGAGTTTCAATTTCCTTATAGTCTGTTTGGTTCTATGGAAAGAAAGTGGGAGGAAGAAAAATTACGGAAACCTTAGTCTAAATTCATCCATTAGTTTTCGTAATTTTTCTTCCTCCCACTTTCTTTCCATCGAACCAAACAAACCCTTAGTTTTTTGACTTACATTTTGGCCTAGCCCCGCCAAGTGCTTTGGACCTTTTGATAGGTGACACTTAGGTGTCAACCTCATTGGAATATCTTTAGTATATCATGTGATATGATGTGATATTTTTGCACTTTGTTTTGTTTAATTGCATTTTCGTCCCCAATTTTGTCACACTTATGAAAATAGTCCTCTCATTTTAAAATAAATTTTTTTGGTTCCTTAATATCATAGTTGTAATATTGAACACCACACATTGAATTATATTTTTTTAAAAATTATTATTTGTGTAGTGTTCATGTTGTGTATGATGTTCGTATCCGTACTTTATAGGATGAAATTATGGTTTCACCTAATTTTTTTTATTCTTGAATAGTGATTTTTGGCCCCAAAAATGGTGAATTACTGTCCTAATAGTTAATCTAGATAAAATAACATCAGTTAGTTTGAAAATCACCATCTTTGAAGCAAAATTGCAACAAATATAATAATTTAGGACCAAAATATTTGATTTTAAAATAAGGAGATTACTTTTGTGATTATGATAAAATACGTGGGCCAAAAATTCAATCAAAACGATAGATGATTAGGTAGTAGTTAGCTATGTAATTATATAGTCGTCAATTAAATAATTATATTGTTATTTTAAGTATTGATTATATTATGTTATTTAGATTGAATTCTATGATCTTTAAGTTCATTTAGGTTATGATCCATTATCATTATTTTATATATATATATATATATATATATATATATATATATATATATATATATATGTAGTGTTTTGACATATTCATGTTATGATCCATTATGATTATTAGATGTAAGGAATGAAATGAATGAATTTATGTTTTATTTACTTGCTTTTAGTTCTTAATATATTTTTTCTAAAGACACATGTTAACATATTTCTTTTTTAAAACATAAATTTATTCATTTTATTCCTTACTTTTAAATGTCCCAAAACACTACATGTATAATAGTCATAATGGATCATAACATAAATGGACTTCAAAATCATAAAGTTTGATCTAAATAACATATTATAATTAATGCTCAAAATAACAATATAAATTGTACTCCTCAATTATTTAATTAACGATTGTATAATACTTAGTTAACTACAACCTAATCATCTATGATAATCACTCACTACACTCTCATTTGAACGCTAGTTTAACATAAAGTTTCAAACAATTAAGTTGGAACACCATGTCCTTGAATACTGCTGCCAAATTGGCAATCACCAACTGCTAACATGAAATTGGTTGGTAGAACTAGGAGTTGGCAAGCAATACACATCTGTCTTTGGAAACCACACGAAATAGTGAACCCTGCTTTGGACAAGTGTTGCTCTTTGATTGAACCTCATAGAAGAAGAAGACAATGTCCTTTTCTTTTGGTCTCCTCCTCTTCACACTGCTTAATTTGTTTCCGACTAAGTTCTATGTTTTTATTCATTAATTATTCATTAAAAAATTACTATTACTATAAAGTTAAGTACAAGTACGTGTCTACTTGATTTGAGTTATCCATATACTACATTAACATCCAACGGTTACTGACCAATCTAATACCTTTTTAGACCAATGAACAATATCACAATGTCATTCAATAGGTGACAGAACACACACTTTATAGTTACCTCTCCGACTTTATTTATAAACAAAAATTACTTTTTAAGGTTTATTTAAAAAATAATGTATCTAGTCTTATATTTAAAAAGTAATGTATCTAGTATACATTACTTTTTAAATAAACCTAAAAAATAACTTTTACTTATAAATAAGATCGGAGAAAGTATAGTTTTAATAGATTATATAGATAGGACAAAACACCCTTTAAAATTAAAAATAAAATAAAATATCACAAGGGTCTTGTTCTGATTGATATTCTTTCTGAACACCTATAGACTCAAGCTAGCTTGATTAGTCTCCATCAAGCAAAGAAGGATTATTATTAGTATTTATTGAAACTTGAAACTTAAGGGTCTATCTAATTTTGAACTAATAGAGTAATAGTAGTACTACTACTCGTTTTAATAAATTTGGTAAAACACAAACTTCATAGAAATGGAAATAAAAATGTTGCACAAAGTGGATTCATTTTGTATGTACCTAGTAAGGAAATAAAATTATAGAGATGAGTTTTTAAAGGGATTTGTGTATTCACTTCATATGGAAGTGATCAAATTGGATCCTCTCCAATTTTTTTCCTCATGTTTTCTCTTTTTTTGTTGATCTAATGGTTGATATATTATAAAAAATATAAAAATATTTAAGAAGAGAGAGAAATAAATTGAATAAATAGTTAAGATTACCATTGGAGAGAAAACATGAGAAAAAAAAATTGAAGAGGATCCAAATCTTGAAAGTGATTGTTGAAAATGGTAATAAGCTGGAGAAGAAGAAAGCAAGAGAAAATAGAAGGCTAGGAACAAAAGTTAGTCATAGAGATACTTTTATGGGAAAATGAGGCAAGAAAATATGACTGATTAAAGGAAAAGTTAGTGTGTGTGTGTGTGTGTGACCTTGTGCGAAAGAAAAATGATTTTTTTATGTCCAACAATGTGTGTGTCTGTCTGATGTGGAGAAGGAGAACATTGGACAGAGCAAGACTCGACAGCTGTCCAGTTCTAATTCAAGCAACTAGATTTGATGACTAGGATGCAATTTTATGAAATTAATTAATTAAAAATGATTTTTTAAAATGATTATTTAATAGTGGAAAATCAATTATTTTTAAATATTATACTTTACTCCAATCTCCATTTCTCATTAATAATATTCCTTCCGTTCCTTTTTACTTGTCTTTTTATAATAGTAACACCAAATTAAGAAAGTATATTTTTGCACATTATCTTCCTATTATACCGTCGTTTTAATCCACCAATAAATTTCTACTTTTTTGAACACACCATTTTTTTCTTCAATAAAATAAATATATTATGTACCAAAAAAAAAAACAAAACTTAATATGTTATGTACCAACAAATTTTTTTTAAAAAAGATTTAGTTTTTTAAATATATAGCATTAATTAGTTTTATTGAAAAAAAGTAAGAGCAATTGACAAATGATATAATTGACAAATCATATCCGTAAAATACTAAAATGACAATTAAATAGAAACGGTAAATTCAATACTAAAAGACAAGTAAAAATGAAAAGAGGGAGTAACTCACTTTTAAATTTACCAGTACTATATACTTCATCTGTTTCATTTTAACTGTTCAAAAATATTAGATTTAGTGTTCCTATTTAACTATTTATTTACTACTGTTTTAAGAGTATGTTTTTTTTTAATTGTATCATTTGTCAAGTACTTTCATCTTTTTTAATAAAGCTAATTAATCCTGTATATTTTGAAAATTAAAGATTTTTTTATAATTTTTGTTGGTACATAACATGTTAAATTTTGTTTTTATTTTATTTACAATATATATTAAATTTTTTGGAAACAGAAAATGTATGCAAAAAAATATAAATTTATTAGTGGATTAAAATTACGGTATAATAAAAAAATAAGATGTAAAAATATATTTTCTTAATATGGTGTTACTATTTAAAACAGACAGTTAAAAAGGAATGGAAGGAGTCAGAAAGAGAATATTATTCAATAAACTTAAAAAATATCTTTTATTTATGAGTTGTGCTATTTATGCCAAAAATTATTAGGAAAATATTGTATGTCTTTATACAACTTGAAGCACTAGTAAAGGAGTACTTGCTCCGGTTAAGAATGACAATTTATCCATATCCAACAGATATCCACAAAAATATCCACGACGTAGGGTAAATACCCGTATTTTGGGTACGAACATGAATATGAGTAATTATCTACAACATTGAATGCGTATGGGTATGGGTACAGGTACCTAGAAGTAGTATCCACCCCACATATCCATATAATATGTATTTATTTATTTTAATTATATTATTATATAGTAATTATATAAAAATATATGTAATTATTTTTTTAAAAATACAACACTATTATACTATTTTACACATTTTTAATAAAAAAAATATTTTTTGATAACATAATGTAAATATGTCAATAGAGAAATGAACATTAACATGATTTTACTAATAATTTTGTTTATAATTTTCATGAATCAACATTAAAATCTTTATTCTATTAAAATGATATGATATTTTATAATTAATCAAATTATTTTTAGTAAAAATGCGGGTAACATGTATGGGTACGTATGAGGACAAAGATTGTCACCCACGCGGGTACGGGGATGGGCACGAGTGTATTGTTTTCAAACTGCAGATATGGAGATGGGGACTATAGTACCCTACCCACTGACATCCCTACCTCCGGTTTTATATATAAGCAAAAGTAATTTTTTTTAGATTCATTGAAAAAATTATGTATTTAGTCTATATTATAGACCACATACATCACATTTTTAATGAATCTAAAAAAATAACTATTGCTTATACATGAGACCGGAAGGATTATAATATAAAAAAAATGGTCTTAAAATTTGTTAAGCGAATCTTTTTCTTTTTTTTTTACTTTTTTTTATTCACGCAACTGATCGTTTTAAAAATATATAAAAAAAAATCAATACAAAATTTACTCTTTTTAATTATTTTTTTCCAAATGATCATGACACAAAAAATATCAAAATAACTCAAGAAGGGATGGTGCCAAACTGCCAATGGCACCAATGAAGTTGGGTTATTTTTCATCGCTTTTCCAAAAAAAAATTAAAGGTTAAAATTTAAGGGTTTAGGGTATGGAGTCTCGGGTCGTAAACACCACGTTGGATGAAGTTATTAGTGTTTTTCTTCATGATGGTAGAATTTGTCATTTGGGATGGAGTCCTTGTTAGAAAATTAGAAGATTATTTTCAAAGGGAGTGGAAGATAAAGATCCAACATGCATACCAAGAGGCGAATATGTATGCAAATACTTTTATTAATTTTAGTTGCTTGATAGATTAGTTATCTTCATATAATCGTTGTGTAATTTTTTTTCACGGGCTTACCTTCTTCTTCATAAAAAAGAAAGAAAGCTATTTGTTGTTTCTCATACACCACAACCCAAACCTTATGATACTTTCATCACTCTTGGCAAAGAAGCCATAAACATGCGAAAAAGAAAATTTAAATATATACACACTAATTTGAATCCTTAAAACAATTGATGATTCAATATCTTACCACTTGTGAATGAAGAAATTTCGTTTACAATGGGCAAAATTAAATGGGTAGTGCAAATTTTGTACCTTTACATAGTAACAAGAAAAAATAATAATATATGCATATCAAGAGTCTGGTTGAACCCTAAACGTCTAAACTCTTAAAAGATTTTGACACCGTATTTTTATCCCAATACTTTATAATGCATTAGTAATTTTTTTATATATTCAATGTTTATTTCATTTATAGTAGATGTGAAATTAATCACTAACACTTGAATTTCATTTCCACAATTTTTTCTCAACCGTGAGTCCCTCGCATCATAGCTTGTACATCACATTTTTCCCAAAATTCAATTGGCTGAAGTAAGGTTGAGTTAGAGACCTATAATTCACGTATATCACCGATAGGTAAATTCTAACATGGAGTACTTATTCAATTGGTTTATGGTGTACTAAAGCTATAACGAATACGGATTTTATAAAATTTATCGTTGGATTGAAAATTTATATCATATAAATCATCTATAAAAAAAATAAAAAAAATAAAAAATTATTTGATATATTATTTAGACTTGTTAAGATTTACGGTATTTAATAAACTGTTAATCATTATGAGTTTCAATAACATATCAAATAAATTTCTATTTTTTTACATTTTTTATGAATAATCTATATGATATGAATCTTAAATTTTACGATAAATTTTATTAAATTTATATTCATTATAATATTTTTAATCACTTATTAACTGTGAACCACTTTATAAAGTGGTCCACAATAGCAATTGCCATCACGGATATCCAACATTTCCTTTACTTACTAACAAATCTCTATTTAAAATAGGTCAAGTTAATGAGTGGTGTATATGAGTTTTGTTTATAAAATCAATTTTGTTTTTGTCTCGGAATATTCTTTTATCTGTAGTGATGTGAAATATACTGTGAAAGTGTATAGATTGAATTATGAGCAACAGGTGCCCTCCTCTGTTGAGATGTTGAACTCTGCAAAAAAATTGGACTATCCTTTTGGGAATGTGTTTGCTTTCCAAACATGATAACAGGATCGACCGTGTTTTCCTTAACAGGGATAAACGAGTCAATGTGTCAATTTTGCTATTAGTTTGTGGTTGAAATGAGTGAGGGTGTGAGATGGATCCAACTGTGGACATTTTGGATTTTGATAGTTTCTACCTTTGTAAGTGTCAAATTGATGTTTAACTTCAAAAGTAATATCCATAATATTTGATGTTTTGGTTAATCGGTGACTTATTTGTTATTTTTATTGATATTCTTATTATATACGGTGTTTTTGTTTTGTAACTCTTTATTTATGGATTTCTATTCGTTTTATGCAAAGATCTGATTATTGTTAATAATATATTTGCCGTTAATCTTTTGATGTTTTGCTTAGGTTTAAATATACGCAAGGATAAGAGTCATTTTGATTTGCATCCCAATTTTAATTTTAAGTTTTCAATTTATTTGAAACAAATTTTTTGGTGTGTTTTATTGGGTGAAAAGAAAAGAAAATACGAAAATTAATGAATAAATTTAGATTAATTTTAGTCTAAGTTCATTCATCGATTTCAATATTTTTTTTCTCTCTCTCATTTATTTTCATCCAACCAAACACACCAGATGTTACTTAACATACACATGATCACTTTTTTATTTTTTTTATTTTTTTATGGGAAACATATTTTAACTAATGCTAATCAATTTGAAAAACATGGGCTAGAATCAAAATTGAAATAACGTAATCAAAAACCTAGATTTTGGTATCCAAGGACTAAAATCTTGCTTCAAATAAAACAGGTGGAACAAAAATAACCTAAACTTAATTTGAAGAATTAAAAGTAATAATAGGGACAATGCTTTAAAATTACACAAGAGAGAGAGAGACGTTGTATCTCTATCTCTAATCAAAATCTTAAAACATTATATTAACAAGTTATCTCTCTTATAAATCCAACATTCTTATCATTTGCAGTCGATTTGAGACTTAATCGCTCATATGTGAAATTAATCACTAAACTAGACTCTTTAATCCGAGTTTGAACTTGAAATACTACATCCATGTGTATAAGTTTATGTAATACTTTTTTTTTTGTTATTATAATATTAGTACAAAGTTTTTATTGTCCTTAACAATAACTAATTGTTGTCGCGAACATGTGGGACACACAATGTAGTTCTCCCCTTCCAACAATCCAACTAAATTTTTTCCATACATACATATGAATTATAAATCGAATCAGTGGCCACATGTTTTAAAGACAAAAGTCATTATTTATTGGACCAATTCATTATTGATTTTTTATGTAGTACTTTCTAGTTTCTACTTCCATTTTTTTAAACAACTCAAACTTATATTAATATATATAAGATAATTTCATAAAGACAAACGAAAAACAAGCTGCGCCCGCTAATTCTTTTTAAATGACAAAATACATTCTCTTAAAAATAACATTCGTAGCTATTGGGGACATAACATTGTTATTCATGATCTTTTAAACTATTTGCAAAAGATTCACAATCTCCGGTACTAAGAAGCCAAAAGTATCAAATACAAATGATATGAAAACATGTTGATTGTCATAACATGTTTTTTCATGTTTGACCACTTTATTTGAGGCAACTTAAAGGGCTGCTTGTCCCACAGGAAATATCTCGGCCTTAATCCAATAAGTGACAAAACTCTGATCAAATGCCCGCATCCATGCTTTCCAAGGACCAACCTGTACTTTCATTATGTAAAAATAAATAAATAAAACATTTTTGTCAAAAAGAAGAAGAAGAAAGTATTTGAATGAAAAATTGACTAAATACACACTCATTTTGACTGGACGAAGTAGTATAGTACTTCCTTAGTCCTAATTTATTTGAGTTATTTAGAATGTTTTTATTATTCGTATATTTTATTTTGATCATACTTTTCTCTCAATAAATAAAAATAAATATTAACATATAAGATGTTGTTTGATTTATCTCGATTAGTATTTTCAAAATATTAAATTTTTATAATTTTTACTATTGTACAATTAAAAATATTAATCGTCAAAGTTGTGCATTGATATGCGTGCTGAAGTCAACTGGCTCAAATAAATTGGGACTGAGGTAGTTATCGATGACTGTAGGTGTAAGCATTTCGTACTCTTACTGATCATGCAAGAAAGAATTGATGAATAACAGTACTCTCTTCTCTCTACCACTTCTCTCCCATCTATTCATTCATGTCTCATCTCATCTCACTTTTTTTTACTATATGAACCCCTAACACATTATACATTACCCCCTCCCCTCCCATAGTATCAGTATCACTATGGAAGAAGTTTGGAAAGACATAAACTTATCTTCATTGAATGACCAAAACACAAGACCTATGATGATGAATACACGTTCTACTTTTGGTGGTGGTGTTATTCTTCAAGATTTTCTTGCTAGACCCCTTAACATAGACCCACCAAAAAGCATAGATTATTCTTCTAATAATTCATCTTCTTCTGTTGCTTCTGATCAAAATACTAATAATAACAATGCTTCTTTTTATTGTTCTGCCCCACCACCACCTCCTCCACTTGTCACTGCTCTCAGTTTGAACTCTCATCCTGATTTTCACTTTGACCCTCTTATCAGACAAACAAAACAAAATAATTCTCAGTTACTACTTCATCATCATCATCATCATCATCATCATCATCAGCAACAGCAACAAAATGTTTCTGCTTGTTTTGTTAATCCTAATTCATCTTATGAACAGAATGCTGGTGTTGGTTCAAATTCTTTCACTTGTTTTGGGAAGAGGTTTGGTGAACCTGCTGATATTAGTCCTGGTGAAAGGAGAAATAAGAGGATGATCAAGAATAGAGAATCTGCTGCACGTTCAAGAGCTAGAAAACAGGAAAAGATTGCTTCCCTTCTTTCTTTTTTATGTTTGTATCGTTGTGAGTTTGACAAAATTACTCTGGCACCGTGATTTTGTTGAAGTTTAGCTTTTTATAAAATTACGGTGGTTCAGAGTAATTTTGTAAATAATACTACTCCTTTTGCGGTGACAAATGTGGCAATATGGTTGATATAGGGAAATAGATTGAGTGCAGTCACTCTGCGGTTATTTAAATTTAAAATTTGAATCGTCTGATCATAATGAAACTAGTTTGATCTCATTGACTATATGCCGTTTATGAGTGTTGACTGCACTCAATCCAAATCACCGTTGTAGTTCATGTTTGATATCGCATTTGTTTATCAAAATCACGGTAAAATTTACCGTGCAATTTTTGCAAAATCAGCAATTCTCCACATTGTAATTTTTTGCAAATTCATTTACATTTTTTTTTTTTGTTATTTCAGGCTTACACAAGTGAACTAGAACAAAAAGTTCAACTATTACTGGAAGAAAATGCAAGACTTAAAAGACAGCAAAAAGAGGTAAATAAATACATAATTGTCTCCCTTCATCTATTTTTTCTTTAGTCACTTATTGCATATACTCATGAACATTGCTTCATTTCTTTTTAAATTATTTATTTTTAGTAACCATGTACTATTATATGCTTTTAAATTCATATTGTACTAGTAGGATTAATCTTAGGGGGTCTTGTTTGCTTAAATGTGAATGCAGTTATTTGAAGCAGAAATTGGTGCTCAAAAAAAGAAGAAGAATAGCTTATATCGAACCTCAACATTTTAAGAACAAGTAGTAGTAGTATCTAACTATAATTATGGTCTAAACAAAATGTTACCCTTTTTAGTGTACAATGATGTAATGGCTTTTATTTAATGTGTAAAATGACTTAATTTGTAAGTTATGTACGTTAGCTACTAGATAAGTGATTTTATTTTGAGCAATAGAAGCAGCAGGACAAGGGGAATATGTATAAAAAAAGTATCAAGAATGGCCTCAATGGGGAAACATATTTTGATGGGTCTTTTTTTGGTATTATTATTGTCCTAGTTTGTTTTAATTTTTTTGCATAAATTTCTTCATGTGGAAAGTGGATGAGTGAGTTGGGAGAGAGAGGATAATTAAAAGCGTGACCAAAAAGTATATAGTAGGGAAGGTACATAGCTTACAAACTAGAAGCTTAGCTGGTGGAGGAGAGGTTTTGTGAGACAAGACATGACATTTTTGTTTTATCTTCCTATCTATGGCAATGGTCATTGAGTAGTAGTACCATTTAATAGAAGGAGAGTAATGGGGCCTAGGTTTTCTTTCCATAAAATTTTCCACTTTACATAATTATGTTTCACAAGAGAGTAGTTATAAATTGATTTCTAATAGTGATAGAAAAGGAAGTAGTAGTACATATTTAATATTATTTAAATACATAATGTATACGAAAATGTCTCGGTTATTCAATAAATTTAAAAAATTATTATTGTTTATAATATTGATGGGAGAGGTATACATCTTGTGCAAATTTGAATTTGTGAGTCTAACTCATTTCGTTGTATTTTGATGATTTTTCAAAGTAATACAATTGTAATTTGAGACGTGTTAATTTGATACAAAATTTGGACATGTGGTGTTTGAATTGAAGAGAAAAAAAATGTTATTAAAGTTGAAAATCGTATAAATATTGTGTTGATGTAAAAAAATTCTTAAAAAAATTTATGTATTTTTTTCTTCTATTAAATAACAAACCAACATTGTGAATGTACCATTTTATCGATATTTTTTGAAACAAATCACTTTCTCCTCTTTAGTGACCGTTCGTTCAACCTTGCAAGTTAAGCATTTTCTCGACCTTTTTGATAAGATTTGTGTCCAAAAATCAATAGTTTATTAGGATGTGTTTGGTTTAAGTGAAAAAAATAGAGAAGAGAAAAAAACATAAAAATCAATGAATGAATTCGAACAAAGTTAAGAAAACAAAAAATGTTTGATTTCTCATTTGGGGTGCAATAGAATAGGTTTATGTAGTTAGCTCGTAATTAAATAAAATTTTCAAGAACTTTTATACTCCCTGAATGTTTGATGTATCTAGTTCATAATATGGTCTAGATACATCTATGAATCTAAAAAGTAATATTTTTCTTATAATAAGGATTAGAGGGAGTAGTATCTTTAAATTTGTAATTCATTGATTGTAATGAGTTAGAGTACTCTATATACTCATGTGAACAATATTTTTGTTCATCATAAATAAAACTAATTATAGTTGGATATAACTCAATATTTAGTTTTTTTTTTTTTGACAATAAATTGTTTATAGCATTTCATTTATAATAAGGTGCTGGATACATGTTGGAATATCAATAAAAATATGGACACTAGCTAAGAATGTGGCCGCTTTTGCTAAAGCATGAACAACTTCATTGGCTTGTCTCATAACAAACTCAACTTGAGAGTTTCTAAAAAATGAAGAAAACAATTGTCTACATTCAATAATAATACCACCAAACTCAGAGACATTGTTATTATTTTGGTGGAATTGATCAACCACTTTTTTTGAGTCAAGTTCAAAATCAACATTCTCAATTTGAAGATCATTCACCCATCGTAGTGCAATAAGAAGACCCATCGCTTCACCTTCTTCAACCGAACATAATGGTGAGAACCACTCAGTTTTTGCTAGCACAAAATTACCTTCGGCATCTCTAATGCACATTCCAATACCTACTCGATTTTGAGTGGTTGAAAACAATGCATCAATATTACACTTGAACCTTCCTATACTAGGCCTTGACCACACCAGCTGTTGCTCCAAAACATTTGTAGTCAGTGGCCTGTTATTGTGCACTTGTACCATATTCCAATCTTCCAATGCATGACATGCTCGATCACAAATTTGGTTTGGAGTTTCAACAGTATTATCCCATACCTTTTTATTTCTATTAATCCAAATACTCCACATCAAAGTAGCAAACATAGAAGCTTGCTGAACATTGGCATTATGCAGAAAATCAAAACAAACAGTAGCCGTGCTTTGTTGTCTATTAATTGCAGCACATATAGTTTGCCACAATCCACACTTTTGCCAACAAGCAATACTAGTTTGACACTGAAAAAATATATGAAAACTATTTTCATCAGCATTTAGACATATAGCACAAAAATCTGGACAGTTAACTCCTCTTTCCTGCAGTCTTTTTCGTGTCGGAAGGCAATTACGACATACTCACCACACAAGATTTTTTATCTTTGGCGGTGCTTTGATGCGCCAAATTAAATTCCAACTCCCTGCCGCTCTAAACAATGAGGTATCAATATATTCAGTTATGTAAAATCAATAAGCACTACGTACCGAATAAACTCCATTTTTTCCGCTTTCCAAATTCTTCGATCCTCACATACCGAAGTAAATAGTGGAGTATTTAGAATCTTTTTAGCAATATGATCCTGAAACAAATTATGAATGAGAGGCATGTTCCAACTCTTGGATGTCTCATGTAGCAGATTGGACACTCGCATATGGGACAAAAGCATGGCATCATTCTAAAATTGAGGAATTTGAGTTCCATCCCCTAGCCAATTTTCAGCACAAATAGGAATTGATGAACCGTCCCCGATACACCACCGACTGCCTTCTCGGATTAACGACTTTGTGCTCCAAATATTTCTCCAGACATAGCTTGGATTATGCCCAATATTGGCTCCAAGAAAGTCGCTTCGAGGAAAATATCTAGCTTTGAACAAACGGGAGATCAAATTGTTTGGACTGGTAAGAAGTCGCCAACCTTGTTTTCCGAGCATTGCCAAATTAAAAGCATGAATGCTTTTAAAGCCCATATCACCGTCTTGCTTGTGTATTGAAAGTCGGTCCCAAGAAAGCCAATGAATACCTTTTGTTCCGTTGCCACTATGACCCCACCAAAATGAATTCATCATTTTTTCTATCTCTTCCCCTAAAGTGTGAGGAAGAAGAAAGATACTCATGATATAAGAAGGAATAGATTGAAGTACCGCTTTGATGAGAACCTCGCGACCAGCTCTGGATAAACACTTGCTGCTCCAAGAATTAATTTTCTTCCATACTCTATCTTTGATAAAGTTGAAGGTAGATTTTTTGCTTCTACCAACCATAGATGGCAACCCCAAATACTTTCCGGTTCCAAGGACTTCTTGCACTCCTAACTTATCAACGACAACATTTTTAACATCCTCAGCCACATTTCTACTACAAAAAATTTCTGATTTTTGCAGATTAAATGTGGTTATATGCGCAGAGTTAATTATTTTAATTTGTTAACTAAATTATTACTTTTAGTTGATTTTTTTTTTTAAATAAATGTTAGTAACTACTTTGTTTGCTGGAAGAGTATAGATTTGGAGCACTCCTATTAGACCACCCACAATGGGTGTTGAAAGTGGGTGTTGAATGATATATTCAACTGTTGAATCCATTGGAAATGATGTGTTTAATCTTTGCTGGAGGAGTGAGGAGATGAATCAATTCAACACCCATTTAATCCTGCCACCGGGACACTTGGCGCGCTTTCATTTGGCCAAAACGGGCGCGTGTAACACACGCGCGAATGGGGGCGTGATTGGTGCTTCACGCGGAGAGAGAAACGGGATTGTGATCAAATCCTGCCACTTGTCATGCTTCTATTGGCAGCAGGATTTTTATGAAATTCTTATCTTTAAACTCAATTATTTAATTGCAAATTAATTTTTTTAATTTTTATTTTTTCACCAAAATTCGTAATTTTTTTTTCTCTACAAATAGAGACTTGATTTATTTGATTTGGACACAGAAAAAAAAAAAACAACATTTTTCACTATCTTAATCTTATTATTATCTTTCTATTAGTGTTTAGTTTGAAGTTTTAGTGTATTTTTAGTGAAATGGATCTCAATTATCATTTCAACAATTATTAGTGTTTTAGTGTATTTTTATTGCATTTTAAGTTAATTTGTATCGTATTAATTACGTTATTTGTGTGATGTATTGCATTTTAAATTAAGAAAATAAAAAAATATTTAAATAAATTTTGTTAAGTGTTTATTATTTTAATTTAATTTTAATCAATAATTATAATTTTATTTAATCATAAAAACACAAATTTAAATTTAAATAAGAATATGAAATAAAAAGTGGTGGGGTAGAGAATGTGGTGGGGTAGAATGTTGAATGAAAAAACTATTGGAGAGGTAAAAGTTGAATGGAGTGTTGAATTATTAGGTGGAAGAGAGAGAAGATGATGTGGAGTGTAAAAAGTGGGTGTTGAATGTGTTGAACCATTGTAGATAGTCTTAGCAATAGTATAGTCTATTAGTATTGTTTTATAAATCCAGCAAACCCATATTATCATATTGTATCTACTCTCTTGAATGACAAAATATTACATAAGTAAATAGCTTATAAATTTGTAAACTCGTAAAAATTGGACATGTAATCCATTGTCGTCCAGCGGTTAGGATATCTGGCTTTCACCCAGGAGACCCGGGTTCGATTCCCGGCAATGGAATCTTTTTTAAAATACTTGCAAGTTGCAATTTTTGTAAATGTTTCGATCAGAAGAAGGGGCTGGGTAATGTTACTATTATATTGGGCTCATAAATGTGTGCTAATAGTAGTATTTTAGTATGCTTTGGTTGCTAACATTCCCCCCCTTCCAGTTTCTTTTATTCCCCTCGAAACGTATTTTTTGAATTTTTCCGCCGTTGAAAATAATATTTTATGCTAAAAATTTATTTTTTTGTATGGACAAAAATAAAATTTCATAGGATAAAAGAAATGTGGGGAAGAGAATATTTCCTTTGGTTGTCACGTTTTTTTTATCTATCAAAAAATTGAGTCCACGTGAATTTATATTCATCAACTATCAAAGTTAAATGTAAATATTTGATAGAGTAGAGGTGGAGAGTGCTTGAATCTAAATCGATCAAAATTAAAATTGTATTACAAAATTGAATATTTTTGTGTTTTGATTTTTTTTTGTAAAAATCGTAAAATTGGTAAATCAAAATCGAATGAAATTGCATACAAATATTTAAATATTTTATTTTTTTAATAGAAATACTTATTTATCTTGTTATTAGTATTGTATATTGTATAAACATGTTTGTTGATTTTAATTTTATTTTTTTAATAAAAAATCCAAAGCAAATACTTATAAGAGGTCTCCACATATAAACAAGTCTTTAGCAATCAATAGCGCGAGTTGGGAGCATGATTGCGACCAAGACTTTGCCCTAGGTAATCCGTAATAATAGCCTTATGGCTCAATCTACAAAAACAAAAGAAAATTGTTCTTTTAGCCCTCTATGTTGCTCCTAGATCCACAAGCTTACGATATGATCTCTCAAGTTATTTCAGAACATAGGTTTCAAACACACACATAATTTTGGAACGTAGATTTTTGAAATAATAGTTTTTTTAAAAAAAAAAATCTCGAAAGCTATATTCTAAATGCACTTAGATTCGGAATGTAAATTTTGAAACACTGTTTTATGAAGTTCAAAACACACTTGTATATATTTATATAGGAATTTATTGCTAAGAAGAATTACACAATTCATAATACTACAAAGATCAAATGGTTTAACATATATTCAGTACCCGAGTGTCATATAAGGTATACCACTTGTTGTTTGAAGAGCAACCATAACACGGCCAGAATGAGTGTTGTAACCAGAATCAACCAAGACCCCATATAATGAGTACTTAACATCTCCATGACTCCATCCTCTCAAATGGGAGAAATCACAATGCACTTTTGGAATGAAAAAACGTTTTTTTTTATCATACACCATTTTGAAACGTACGTTTTTAAACTGCGTATTATTGGGACTGTAAGTTACAAAATTAAAGGGCATTTATGATCGTATGAAACTGGATCTAGATTGAGAGTATGTTTGGATTTTCGAGGATCTAAGAACATTTTAGAAAGTCTAAAGAGCAATTTTTAAAATAAAAACTACCAAACATCTTAGAAAAGTTGAACTTTTAAGTGTGCTTAGACCTTTAAAAAAAGTATCAACAATAGTTTTCATTCTACTATAAAAAATGTTAGTTTTTATTTAAAAAAAAAAAAAGTAAGGTAATTAGTAATAACAAATAAATAATTTAATTGAACTATTTATTCGTGGGTACACGTGTGTACGCACATATCACATTCATCAAATCATACATTCGGAGTAAATTGTTAAAAACTTGTTGTCTATTATTATTAAGGTATACTAATGAAATTTGCATAAATATCTTCAATTTTTATGACACGTCTAAAAAGTTAAAGAAAGGAAAAAATACAAAAGAATGTACGAAGAGAAATAAGATATTAAAATAAATAATTAATGTTTACGATACTTCTTGTCTAAGTTTAAAGTGGTGATAGTTGAATTTTATAATTTTTCTTAAAAATAATGGAATGTTATGAAGTTGTATATGATCATTTTAAATATTTTAGTTATTTGATAGATAATAGATACATAGATGTCATAAGGATTCGAATTTATGACAGTTTTTTTATTTCTATAACATATAATATAGATTATCACATGACATGTATGAATATAAGAGTCATTTAATACATGAAAAATTATTATAGAAAATTAATTATTCCAAAAATACATTGGTGGTATTCTGCATGTAGTTGTTTGTTGATGTTCTTGGTGATTGATATATGTATGACTGCAAAAGTCGTATTTAATATATACATGAAAATATGAAAGAAAAGAAAATTCATTTCATATGATTTATCAATATTTAAAATTTAAATTCTTAATTTAAACTTCATAATATACTGGTGGTTTCATGCGTGTAGTTGGTTTGCAGTGATCTTGGTGATTGAGATGTGTGACAGTGACTTCAAAAGTCATAATTAATACACGCGAGAAAATTAACTGTGTATTATTTATCTAATATTTTATTTATTTTTAATTTAAACTTCATGATCGTACCGGAAAGTAGCACTTGATCGATGGCCAGCTAGTCACGAGCGGTGTTGATGGTCGTCTTGGAAACGGAGGGGGGGGGTTGTACCTGGAGACACTCCGATGGTTAAGTCAGCATAGATACAAGAAGTGAGGTTGAGAGAATAAGAATTGAATACCTGACTCCTCAATGAAGAGGAGTATTTATAAGCCCCCAGCGCGAGGCCAACGATTATCACTATTGGGCCGCGTAGAGCAAGCCCAATGAGGATAACTGCTAGGGATAGCGTGGTATGCTGGAGAAGTCGTTAGACTCTCCCCCTAGTCAAGCTTAGCCTGTATTCTGCGTAAGACGGATAAGCTTGGGGTGAAACGTGGCTTGTGGTGCACGTTTGACAGGTGCGGAATTGGCGGCGAGCACGTATGTGCTCGACAGCAGAGAAACGGGTATGTTTGAGCTGCTGATAAGCTTGTGCTGCGGTGTCGAACAAGTGGCGTTGAGCTGCTCGACACTGGGCTGTCCTCGACACCCTAGTGGATTGGGCCTGTTAGTCCATTCTAGGCCCAGTCCGGAACAGAAGCCCCCCAAGTCATTGCTGCTAAGCATAGGAGTAATGACTTAAGGTCCAGTGCAGGGACGTTGAAGAGAAGCGTCGCGTGGCAGATCAACAGCCAAGCGTGTTCGTCGATATTTCGTGTTCTAGGATTGCATAATTTCGCTTATTGAGGGTGTGAATCTTGTTCGCCGTTTACATGCAAACCCAAACGTTTCGTCGAGGAGCTACTTGTGCCGAGGAGAGCAAAGGGCAACGCGTGGAGAAGCTAAGTGACGTTTGATGGGACAGGATTTTTGCCTGATCATGCCACGTGTGTGAGCTACGAAAAGGTGTAATCATGACCTAGGGAAATAGGTCATGAGTGGCTTTGTTTCCCGTGCAGGTGCGTGGAACGCGTGCTTGAGACGCCGTTTCGTTTTTCGCCAGGGAGAGTTTGGATCGTTGGATCCTATTGATCAGGTGCGCTGGATTGATTCAACGTTCACCAGCTCGACAGGAGCGTCGTTTCGCAAGGGACGCGTCGCATGAGATAACGTACTCAGTTGCCTATAAATGGAGGAGCTAAAATTCATTTCAGAATTTTCCTTCTTCCATTGCTTCCTGCGCCAAAGCTCTTTCTCTCCAAAGTTTCAACATTCATTCCTGTTGTTGGTGCATTACTGCTTCGTCTGGCCAAGTTTCTCTCATCAATCAAAGCTTTTAATTCCAACCAAGGTACTAATTTCTCTAAGCCTTCATTTCTGTATTAGCTCGAGCTTGTTTTGGGAATTAAAATTTCGGTGGTTGTTTCTGTTTAGGAATGTTAGGGATGAGGTTAGTTTGTGTGTTGAGGGTGTTTGGTGGTGGTTCTCCATTGCCAAACGCCCCTTTTAGTGACAAAACTTGGATTTTTGGGCTACTTTTGCTTAGAATGGGACAACTGCGCCGCCCGAAACCGCCGTCTCGCGTTACTCCGGTGAGTTTCCCGGTGAGAATTTTCCAGAAGTTGATATGAATTTCTGGGAATTTGAGTGGGCGCGTCGGGGATACAGGAGGAGCTTGCTTACGTTTGCTGTGGCGAGCAGAAGGAGCTTGCTTACGTTTGCAACGTCTTTAGGTTTTAGCCTTTGCTCGCCGTTTTTTGGCTCGAGCATGGTACGCCCCTGGATTAATTTCTTCGCCATTTGTAAGGGCCTTTGGTCGAGGGCAGCGTCCTCGACTAATACTTCGCCCTTTCACTTGATCCACGGTGGAAGGGTGAATTTGATTTTAAACGTCGAATTCATTTTCTTTCGTTGCTTTTCAGGTGCTTTTAAATGGACGAAGAGGAGGTTGGGACGTCGCAGCGTAGAGAGCCGATCAGGCCAACCGAAGAAGATCCACATGTTTGGATCGCCGAGGGCCCAAGAACGCGCTCAGTGATTACCCCCTCCACTGAGCCCAAGTTTAGAATAGTCGAGGAGAGAATAGGGGATCAGCAGGCTAATTGGTCGGCACACGCGGTAGGCGAGCAGCGGGTGTACTCGAACTTTGGCGAAGACGGATTTGCCATGTACGAGTTTGTGTTCGAGAAATTGGGGCTTAGAATGCCGTTCAGCGAGTTCGCGATGAGCGTTTTCAGGCACTTACAGCTAGCCCCTTCCCAATTGAACCCGAATTCGATAGGGTTTATACGTATATATGAGATAGTGTGCGAGCACCTGCGGATCGCGCCTTCCCTCGCCTTGTTCTTTAAAATATTCCAACTTCAGCGGCAAGCGGAGGATGGGCGACAATGTTGGGTGTCTTTGAAGTCCCAAGGGAATAAATACTTTAATATGTTCGTGGATTCTGTTCGGGGCTACAAGCCTTGCTACTACGCGGTTCGAGCAGAGAGTGAGGCTGCTCGGGAGTCCTTGTACAGGAATGTGACTGTAACGGTGGACGGTGAGCAGGTAGTGAGGCGAGAACCTAAGTTTCCTTTGGTGTGGACGTTCGCTCACTACGAGCGCAGTACAGATTCTTACCTGACCAAGGATCGAGGGATGTCCGAACAGGATTGGGCCAGCTTGAAGGTTTTGAACGACTATGTGAGTAGTTTCAAGCTTGGGCCTTGTGTGTATAAGGAGGTGATTGAAGGAGAGAGGGTAACGTTGCCTGTGCTCGACAACGCGGGCAAACAGGTGTACGGTGTTAGAATAATCAACACTAGAGCGGTGCTGTCGGCCAAGAGCGCCGCTGCTCGCAAGATTTTGCTCGGTATAAGGGCTTGCTTCTCGATTTCCTTTCCTTGTTTTTGACTTGTCGTTATTTTCATGTTATCGATTCAACTAATCCTTTGTTGTTTCACTTTGCAGACGAAATGGCCAACCACGCTACTGATATTTTGAAAATGCTGGGTGACAACACCAAAGGAAAGAAGAAGGGAAAGGCGAGCAAGAAAGGACCCGTCTCCGCCATTTCCACAGCTGCAGGCGGTTCGGATTCGGGATCCCCCAAGCTGGATTCTCCAGGGCAAGGGCACACTTCTCATCGCCTTGAAAAAAGACCGAGATCGTCCCCAGATGTAGAGGTGGTCGACATTGCTGCAGGAAAGGCCGAGCAAAGCGTCGTTCCCCAATGTTGGGCTGCGCGAGGTTACTTCGACAAGTATCCTCTTGTTGTAGCGGCGAAGGAGAAGTCCATCATCAAAGGGATGGATCCTCAGCAGAGATAGGATTTCATGAAGGACGACATCGCTGGGTTGATGAGGTTGGTGTCCACGGTCCTGGTTTTGAACGAGGAAAGCAAAGAGCCGGGGAAGGAGGTTGAGAAGCTGAAGGGAAGGATTGAAACTTTGAAAGCGAGCAAGCGGGAGCTCGAAGTTGTCGTTGAGGATCTGCAAAATAAGAAGGAGGTTTGGCTCCAGACCAAAACAGACCTTCGTGTCGCCTCTGAGAATTTGGAGGCGGCGGCCAAGAGACAGAAGGAGCTCGAGGATGAGCTAAGGGAGTTGAAAATCTCCACGGCTCCTGCTGAAGGAGAGCCTGAGTATGCTCGAGAGTTGACTACGAGGGCTGCCCTTGTCAAGGAGCTTACCTCTGTTCGGGAAAAGATTACGGCGGCGGCCAAGTTTGGTTTTAACAACGCTGTCGCCTAGCTGAAGATAGTTAATGTTGAGCTCGTGACTGCAGGGACCGGCTTTTGGCGCCGTGTGGTTGACGGGGAAGTGGTCCTTCCTCCTGAGAATGAAGTCGCGGAAGCTGATGAGCTTTTGAATGACGAGGAGGAGGAAGAGGGCGAGGAGGATGATATGGAGCATGACCATTCCGACGGCGAGGAAAAAGCCAAGGAGGATGAGCCTGCTGGTGGCGAGCGCGTGGAAGAGGAGCTTCATGATGACGAGGGTCACGATGAGAGCAACTGAGCTCTTTGTTTTATGCTTTTCTTCTGGCCTGCGCGCCATAATTTGATGTTTTGTTAACTCTAGTGGCCTTTGTGCCTTTTGTAATATTTTTACACGTTTATTTCTGCTCGTGTAAGTGTTTGCTCGTCTTTAACTTGAGAATATTTGTTTTTAAAGTCTTAAGCATAACTTTTCCCTTGTCGGATTGATAGTCTTAAGCATAACTCGTTCCGTAAAATTACGCGCAAGCTCGACGAAAGTTTTGTCCTCGCAGGGCTTTTCATTGTCGTCCAGGAGCCCGGGTATCCTTCCCCCGAACAAAACAGCCAAAAGCTTGGTCGGTTAAGCTATTCTGTTGGTCTTGCATGTGGCCTTGGTCCTTGCGCAGTCAAACTTGGTTTGTTGAAACTGTTCACATGCATTTTGTTGAGATTGTGGGGATAAATAGCCCCATTTGCTTCTTTTCCCTTTACTTTCAAGAGTCATGGAGAGAAAGAATGTGGAGAAAGGCATTGCAACTAGGTCTAAGAGGCATTCTGAGGGGTCTGGCAGCAAGGCCAGAGCTGTTTCTCAGCCCAAGAGGGGAAAGGGGAGAGGAAAGGTTCTCCCGCCACCGGGATGGCCTGGAGATGAAGAAGTTGATGAAGATTGGGCAGAATACCTGAAAACTTATCGAGGGACTCCTCCTACTTCTGATGAGGAGGATGAGTCTCAGATTACCAAGGAGAGTGAGCAGACTGCGGCCAAGGTTTCAGAGAAGAAGAAGAAGAAAGCAGGGTCTAAATGATGGCTTAGGCTGCTTGTTTCTTTGCATGTTACGTTTGAACTTCCTAATGAATAAACGTTGTAGTGTTTAACATTATTATGCGTGAATGGAATTATTGGGTGTTTAAGACTGTTGAGTTTTTATTTATATTTTTCCGTTCGCACTTAGAAGTAATTTTGCTTGGTTTTTATCATGCGAAGCTGCGTTCGCCTTGTCGCTCTGTTCGACGACGGCTATATCGGTGCGTCTTAGGTCGACAAGATGGACTGCGACGAGGAAGGTTGATTTCTTGCTCGGCGTTACCATGAGCAGTTTGGGGAACCACCCAGGCGCTCGGAGGTTCGGCTCCGAACATAACGGCGCACAAACGTCGCGGAAGTGGTTTGTTTGCCGTAGCTTCACCTACCTATCGCGAGCTGGGGGTCAAGCCGTGGTACGACGACGAGGGGGCTCGTGTTTTGAGCTTTCCCAAGTTGGGTTGGTTAATTTTTGAGGTGGGCACCTGTACCTTGGTGTCTGCCCGTTGTCGAGGAGCGACGGCCCTACTGTCTCTGGACTGGTCGTCTCCTTCGCTATAGGCTGTCGTGGTCGACGTCGCCTTAGCTGTAATATTGTTTTAATTTTTTAGCATTCCAAGTGCGAGGGATTTCTTTTCCTTTGAGGGTTTCGAGGTGGTAGGCTCCAGTTCCCGTTTTTGCTCGCACGCGATATGGACCTTCCCAATTGGCGGCGAGCTTCCCGTGGTTGGAGTCTTGGTTGTTTCGTCTTAGCACGAGGCTGCCGACGTCGAAGCTTCGTGGTATGACTTTGACGTTGTGTCGAGCAGCGATTTTTTGTTTAAGCGCGGCTTCTCGAAGGGAGGCAGTCGTTCGAATTTCGTCGACTAGGTCGAGCTCTTCCCTAAGCGCTTCATCGTTTGCCTCTTTCGTCAATGGCTGCGTTGTTCGCCATGATAGATTTTCGATTTCGACGGGAATAACGGCTTCGGATCCGTACGTTAGTCGAAATGGAGTCTCTCCTGTGGTCGAGTGTGGAGTTGTTCGGTAGGCCCAAAGTACGCTCCACAGCTCCTCGACCCATTTGTTCTTCTCTTCGTCGAGTCTTCTTCTGAGACCGCGAAGGATCACCCTGTTCGCCGATTCGGCTTGCCCGTTAGTTTGGGGATGTTCCACAGAGGTGAAGTGTTGTTTTGTTTTGATTGCGGCGAGGAAATCGTGGAAGTTCTTGCTTGTGAATTGAGTGTCGTTGTCAGTGACAACTACTTGTGGGATTCCAAAGCGAGCTAGGATGTTCTTTTTAAAGAACCGGAGGATCGTTTCCGCGGCTATGTTGGGAATCGCTTCGGCTTCTACCCACTTGGTAAAATAGTCGACTCCCACTATTAGGAACTTGCAGCGGTGGAGCCCTGTTGTGAATGGGCCGAGGATATCCATGCCCCACCAAGCGAAGGGCCAGGGCGAGGACAGCATGTTTAGCTGTGAGGGAGGTGCTAGAACCATGTCGGCGTGTCGATGGCACTTGTCGCATTTTTTTACGTGTTCTCTCGCGTCTTGTTGCATGGTGGGCCAAAAGTATCTTGCTCGGAGGGCTTTTCTTGCGAGGGATCTTCCACCCAGGTGTTGGCCGTTAATGCCTTCATGTATCTCACTTAGTACGTATTTGACATCGTCTTGGTCGACACATCTAAGAAGGGGGGTGGATACCCCTCTTTTGTAGAGTCGATCGTACATCAGGCAATACGAAGTAGCCTTTCGCTGTATTGCATTCGCCTCCTTTTCATCTTCGGGGAGGTGCCCGTGTGCGAGATACAGCCAGAAGGGCGTCATCCAAGATTTTCCGTCTCGGATTGAATTAACGTTGACGAAAGTTTTTGAAGACGAGGAGGATGTCTTTTCGATGCTTGGTCGGGGAAGTATTTCCTGAATGACGGATTTATGTCCGCCTTTCTTTTTAGTACTTGCCAACTTTGATAGGATACCCGCTCGCGTATTGTGTTCGCGTGGAACGTGTTTGACTTCGAAGGAGTCGAATCGCGCTACTTTGTCGCGCACCAAGACTAAGTATTCTTGGAGATTGTCGTTTTTGGCTTGATATTCTCCCAGTACTTGTGACGCCACGAGCTGTGAGTCCGTGAATATTGTTATTTCCTTGGCGCCCACATCTTCGGCGAGGCGTAGACCTGCGAGGAACGCTTCATACTCCGCTTGGTTGTTCGACGCTGGGAATGATAGGGCGAGGGAAACCTCAATTATGGTGCCCGTGCCGTTTTCGAGAATGATTCCCGCTCCAGCTCCTGATGCGCTGGAGGCTCCGTCGACGAAGATGGTCCACTTGTTCGCCCCATCGTCCGGGGATGCGGGTAGGGCCAATTTGGCGACGAAGTCTGCTAGGACTTGGGCTTTGAGTGCTTTCCTACTTTCGTATCGGATTTTGAACTCGGCCAACTCAAGGGACCATTTGAGCATTCTGCCCGCCATGTCTGGTCGCCCTAATAGTGCTTTGATGGGCTGGTCCGTTCTCACGGTGATTGTGTGGGCAAGGAAGTAATGTCTTAATCGTCTCGCGGCTACGACGAGCGCGAGGGCGACTTTTTCAATGCGTTGGTACCTGACTTCGGGTCCTTGCAGGGCTTTGCTCGTGAAGTACACAGGCTTTTGATTTTCTGTAGTTTCCCGGATGAGTGCGGCGCTTACGGCTTCGGGGGTTACCGAAAGGTATAAATACAAGATTTCCTCCGCGTCTGGTCGAGAGAGGACGGGAGGTTCAGACAAAGCTTTCTTTAGGCGTTGAAGAGCCTGCTCGCATTCCTCCGTCCATTCGAAAGCAACTTCTTTCCTAAGGAGTTTGAAGAGGGGAAGTGCGTGCTGTGCAGATTTCGCGACGAAGCGAGATAGCGAGGTGAGCATGCCGTTGAGGGTTTGGATCGATTTTTTCGAGTTCAGAGTTGGGAGTTCGGCGAACGCTCTGCATTTATCGGGGTTCGCTTCGATTCCTCTCTCCGTAAGATAGAAACCGAGGAACTTCCCTGCTCGTACCCCAAAGGTGCATTTCTCAGGATTGAAACACATTTTGACGTGGCGGGCACGTTCGAAAACTCTTCTCAGGTGGGCAGTATGATCGACTTCTTCTTTGGATTTGACGATCATGTCGTCCATATAGACTTCGAGCACGTCACCAATTTCTGCTCGGAAAACTTTGTTCATCATTCGCTGGTATGTAGCGCCTGCGTTTTTTAGCCCGAAAGGCATTACGTTATAGTAATAGTTGCCTGATTCGGTCATGAATGCAGTTTTTTCTTTATCTGATTCGGCCATAGGTATTTGGTTATAGCCTGAATACACATCCATAAAAGATAATAATTTAAAACCAGACGAATTATCTACTAGCCTATCGATGCTAGGTAAAGGATAAGCATCTTTGGGACAAGCCCTATTAAGATCGGTGTAGTCAACGCACATTCGCCATTTACCATTAGATTTCTTAACAAGTACAACGTTTGAAAGCCAAGTAGAGTATCTAGCTTCGGAAATAAAATTTGCCTCTAAGAGGTCTTTTACATTTTTTTCTGCAGCCTCCGCTTTCTCGGGGGACTGCTTTCTTCTACGTTGCACAACAGCTTTAGCAGCTGGGTCTATGGCGAGCTGGTGGCAGGCGACCTCAGGGTCGAGGCCGGGCATCTCGGTGGCACTCCATGCGAACAGGTCCGCGTTCTCACGGAGACAGGATTTCAGCTGGTTCTTGACATAATCGGGAAGGTCCGCACCGATCTTCACTCCTTTGCTCGGGTCCTCTCCAAGTGGCACAACTTCGAATTCACCATCTGGAATGGGGCGGTAGTTCTTTTTGCTCGCCTCATTGTCCTCCTTGTTGTCCTTTCGAAGCTTTTTCTCCTCTTTGCGCTCTTTCTTGGAGAAGCGAGCATCCAGGTCTATGGCACTGACATTGTTGGGTTGTGGCTTCTCCTCGCTCCCTTTCCCCGACGAACTTGGTGCGTTCTTGGCTTTCTTCGGAACTTTGTCGATAGAGGATAAGCCTTTGGACGCAGCTTCAAAACATCTTCTGGCCGCGGCGATGTCTCCGTGGATAGTTGCGACCTTACCATTCTGTGTGTAGTATTTCATCTTGAGATGAATGGTAGAAGGTACGGCGACCAGATCGGCTAAGGAAGTTCTGCCGATGATGCATTGATAGAGGGAGCAACAATCTATGACCAGGAATTTAACTCTGACGGGCTTGGCCGTTTCTCCCTGCCCAAAGGTGACGAGGACGTCGACGTAACCCCAAGGTTTGCTTGTAGAACCATTGAAACCTTGCAGGTCTGAGCTTAGGTAAGGAGCCAAGTGCTTTCTCTCCAAACCGAGCACCTTGAACAGGGAAGAATACATTATGTCGCAGGAGCTTCCCTCGTCGACGAGTATGCGGTGTACCTCAAAATTCACCATGTGTGCTTTGATGAGCAGAGGGATTTGGGAATTAGGGGTTCCGTCGGGCATCTCTTCCGGGTAGAAAGCCAGGGGAAGAGAGCCTTTTTCTCCCGTGTCAAGAGTGACGCTGAGATTAGGCGAAGTAGAGATCAGTTCATCGAACTTCCTTTTGACAGAACCAATGGTGAGGGGATTGAAACCCCCACCAGAGATAACCATAGCGGAGGAAAAGTCCTCCCATTTGCTGAGCTGGGCAGCGAGTTCATCTGTAATCATAAAGTCTTCTGGTCGGTGGATAGCCATGGCTACTTGCCCGGGGGCAGCGCCGCCATCATCTTTGTCCTCGGGCTTAGGAGCCGGAGGGTCTTTCTGTCGAGGAGCGTCATTGTTCCTCGCATATTTCCTCAGGTGGCCTTGGTTGACCAGAATTTCAATGGCGTCTTTCAAGTGGACGCAGTCTTCAGTGTTGTGACCATGAGTTTTGTGGTACTTGCAGTATTTCTTCATGTCGGCGTTGGGCTTGGCCGGCATGGGCTTGGGCACTCTGACTCCCCAAGTTTTGAACTGGCCTGTGCCAGTGGTTGATAAGATTTGCTCACGAGATGTGGTGAGCGGAGTGTACTGAGTGAATTGACTGTTTGGTCCTCGGTTCCTTTCACGAGGACGCTCATCTTGTCTTCTGTCACCGCCTGCTCGGTGGTGACCGCGGTTGTGCCCGGACGATCCTTCTGTTCAGGACTTTCGGAAGCTCGCAGCTTCTTCTTTCTCTTCATACTCAATAAAGGCATGCGCCTGTTGGAGGAGGTCGTTGAGAGTCTCTTGTGGGGAGATCCCAATGAACTTGGCGAAGTCGCTTGGACGGCGGAGACCTCGCTCGATCAGGTATTTCTTCATCCCATCAGAAGTGGGGACCTGGACGGCTTCCTTGTTAAACCTGTCGAGGTAGGCGCGCAAAGACTCGCGTTCTCCCTGGATTATGTGTTCGAGCGTGGCCACCGACTTAGGTGGGCGACGCGATGCAGTGAAGTGGTTCCTAAAACGTTCGCATAATTCTTTCCATGACGTGATGGAGCCTCGGGGAAGAGCTTTGTACCAATCAAGCGCTCCCTTGGTCAGGGTTGTCGAGAACAACCTGCACTTGATGGGTCCTTTGACTTGGCGATAATTTAGTTGAACATTGAGGTTGTCAATGTGGTCGTCGGGGTCTCCCAGCCCGTCGTACTTCCCCAGGTTGGAAGGTGGTTTCTCCAAGCCCGGAGGAAGAGGGGCGTTCAAGATGTTTGAGGACAAAGGTCCATAGTTGTCGTCCTCGTCACTCGAGCTCGGCTGACGAGGCGAGCCATATCCCTGAGGAGATAGGGAGGGCTCCTCGTTGTACTGCGGAGGAGGAGGATTAGGATACACATGCTTCTTTCCACGATCGGTGGAAGTAGTTGCGGGATTTCCGCTCGGCGGCCGCGTTTTGCGGGAAGGAGAAGGTTCGCGGATCACGATTCCCTTTCCCCTTTTGCTGGTCTGGGCTGAACGATCCTCGCGGGGAGGGGTTCGTCCTCTTTTCTTCTGTGCCGGCTGTCGGCGGTTGGGATCGTCGGTGCCGTGGCGGGACGGACGATAGTGCTTTTCAAGGGATTCCAAGCGGCGGTTCTGCTCTTTGATGGTGTCTACCAGCGTTTTGAAATCCGTTGCAGTTATGGTGAGGACTTGTTGCCCTGGACTTTCGATGACTTGGTTAGCCGCGGGGGCTTTCTCCGACGTTCCCGCGTTGGGGTTTGGAACCTCCTGGACTTGATCGTCGTCTTCGGTGGACGGAGAACATTCTCGTCCGTCGCGTTCATCGCCTTCGAAGTCGACGGCGGCGTTAGCATGCTGATCGTCTTCGTTGTTGGCGACGATGGCGTCGTTGCGTGGCGCGATGACGGTGGACATGGGACGTCCGTCGGCGTCAAAGAATTGAGGAGTAGTAGTGCCGTCGTTCTGAGGCGGAGGTGTGCTACCAGTGGCCATGACTGATGAATTGATAGTAGTTTTTCTTTCGGTTAGAGAAAGAGGGAAGACTCACGTCCCCAGTGAAGTCGCCAATGATCGTACCGGAAAGTAGCACTTGATCGATGGCCAGCTGCTAGTCACGAGCGGTGTTGATGGTCGTCTTGGAAACGGAGGGGGGGGTTGTACCTGCAGACACTCCGATGCTTAAGTCAGCATAGATACAAGAAGTGAGGTTGAGAGAATAAGAATTCAATACCTGACTCCTCAATGAAGAGGAGTATTTATAAGCCCCCAGCGCGGGGCCAACGATTATCACTATTGGGCCGCGTAGAGCAAGCCCAATGAGGATAACTGCTAGGGATAGCGTGGTATGCTGGAGAAGTCGTTAGACTCTCCCCCTAGTCAAGCTTAGCCCGTATTCTGCGTGAGACGGATAAGCTTGGGGTGAAACGTGGCTTGTGGTGCACGTTTGACAGGTGCGGAATTGGCGGCGAGCACGTATGTGCTCGACAGCAGAGAAACGGGTATGTTTGAGCTGCTGATAAGCTTGTGCTGCGGTGTCGAACAAGTGGCGTTGAGCTGCTCGACACTGGGCTGTCCTCGACACCCTAGTGGATTGGGCCTGTTAGTCCATTCTAGGCCCAGTCCGGAACACTTCATATGGTAGAATCATTATCATAATCTATAATCTGGACATTTTTTTTTCTACCCCAACATTTATCTCTTTACCCCAACATATTTTGAAATATTCCCATTCTACCCTTATGGTATTCTAGTATATTTTTTTTCAGGTCTGTTAATTTTACTTGTACACTTTTTAAAAAATTATACCGGTTTGTGTTATGTCAAAATCATATAATACCGGACCACTATTTATAAATGTACCGGTTTTAAAAAAATAGAATTTATACCTGTATAAAGGAAGTGTACCGGTAAGGAAGTGACATCAATAACAAGCTTGTACACCGGTATAAAGGAAGTGTACCGGTAAGGAAGTGCTAGTGTTGTTGCTATTGTATACCAGTATAAAGGAAGTGAAGTGTACCGGTATACTTCACATTGATGTATATATATATTTGTGTGAAAACAAAAAGACTTCCAAATCCATGTTATTGGCTCATGGTAAACTAAAACCAACTTCATAACGTTGTAATAAAAATGCTCACTGCTATAAAAGTGTGATAAAACATAAGATAAAAGTCATGATTGCGACTATGGGTGAAACAATGCTCACTGCTATACTTGACGTTATAGTTGATTGCAGCAAGATGTGTATGACTTTCAAGGTAATTTTGCTGTTCTAGAGATAACGATAGTCTGTAACAACAAATATTGTTAGTTGAGAAATTACAACAACAACACAAAGGGAGGTCACCATGACAGTGTGATGTTCTGCCATGAATGTACCAAAATACGACCATATATTCATTGCAGCAATGATAGTCAAAAGCATGGATAATACCGATGTGATAAGAGCAATTTGCTCAAACCTTCGATCTCTATTGTTGACCATGTTCCTATATTTTAACAATGAGATTAGATCCATTATATGATTTTTCAGTTTTTATTATATTGAATCGAAAGATACTCCGTATTAAAAGCTTACCTTGAATCATTTGGAATACAGGATCTAGATTCTTCCATTACAATCACCTGTAGCTTACCTTAAAAGCTTACCTTGAATCATTTGGAATAGAGCTTACCCTGTAGCTTTGTAGTTAATTTTAGTACGTTTCTGCTGTATCTTATATTTCTTTCATGTTTGAAGACTAATTGAAGTATAAGTTACACATGTTTTTGTCATCCGCAAAATGTTATTTTCTAGATATGTTGTTTGATCTTTAGTCCTTAAAATTCAGCATTTATGTCTACATGTTAGCTTTTATCTGGGGATAAAATGTAAATGTTTTTCCTTAAGCTTTGATTGCCTTTGGTCTTGTTACTAACTAGTTACAAAACCCGTGCATTGCACGGGCTCCTACAGAAATTTTCGTACAATTTTGTTACACCTTATTTCCATTGTTTGAAATTATTTTTGTTGTTCCTACAAAATTCACAAAACTTATTGATTTAACTTGAATTTAATTTTTTTTTTGCTATTTTGATAGAGTACTGAAATTATGAAGTATAAAACATTATGACATTTAATTTACTCCCAATTTACATTACTACTGAATTGGGTTTTTTACACATGTTTATTCATTTATATTAAACTACAAAAATAATTATTACTAAAAGAAACTTTTGAAAAATCAAGAAAATTTAGGAACTTCATATATTATATTAAGTCATACACGACATACAATTATCACTGAGCACATAGGTTCATAATTTATAGTTGACTGCTTATATAATAAATTAAAATTGAAACATAAAATTGAAATATATATTGCACTGCCACTGGTGAAGAGACATTATGTAGGATAATTTAAGACATAATACAGGAGATGAAATGCAAGCAACACATTCATGAGAACAACAGAGATGCCGATTTCCTGTAAAAAAAAAAAGACAACAAAATTATGGTTACTAATAATAATTTAAATGTCTTCTTCTTCTATTAATATACGGAAATTAATATAAATATGAAAACATATAATAATAATAATAATAATAATAATAATAATAATAATAATAATAAGCAGATTTGTCAGTACTTTAACAAAATCTAAAATTTCAAAATATACCTTAACAATCTGTGGAATAGTTCAACTAATAAAAACCTTCAGGAAATACAACGTTGCGAGTTGTGTTGCAAGGTTTTCCCTCATCATCCAAAATTAAGAGCTTCAAATCGTTTGTGGTGGAAAGTCTAGCTGTTGAAACATGAACATGACCGAGTGTAGAAACAGAGCAAGGTAAATACAATCCAACTTTTGAAAACGAAAGTCCTTGAGACTTCTTCATAGTCATTGCAAAACATAAGCATACAGGAAATTGTCTTCTTTGAAACTTAAAAGGTAAACCAGAATCTTTGGGCACCATATCAATTTTAGGAATAACTACCTTCTCACCAATATTTTTACCATCTATAACGGTAGCTGTGATAAAGTGATTTCCAAGATTATCTACCTTCATTCTTGTACCAATTGACAATCCTTTTGTGTTATCTAAATTCCTTAGCAACATGATAGGAACACCAACTTTTAATTTCAAACGGTATTTTGGTATCTCAGAGGACTTAATATCATTTAAAAGTTGTGATCTACACAAATCAGCTTCAAGTTCATGTTCCTCATCAATTGTGAAAGGTGTATCCGAACTTAGATAAACTTTTGACTGACCAGGAAATAAAGACAACACAAAATCATTTAGTTTTTCAACAATCTCGAATGTTGGAGAAAGGATGGCATGGTTATGAAAATCATTTGGGTTGTTTGGAAAAACAAAATCAATCAGAGAATGTAAAGGATCATTCCCTTCAAGAATGCAAAGTGCATGAGGAATTTGAATATTGGTCATTGGAGTGGAAGTTTTTGAAAAAGCCATTTTGGAAAATTCAAATAATAATAAATTATATTGTGATATGAGCAATTCTTATTCCTCTTCCAAGTTGCCTATTTATATACATAATTTCATTGATCGAAGTATTCATGGAATCTATAAAATTTAAATTGAAATAATGAATGAAAGTTACATATCAATATAATATTTGAAAATTTGAAAATAATGTACAATTTGTTATTAAAATTGGTTGAAATGGATCGATCACTACATGTCAATGAGGAATCAAATTGATGTTCTCAATAAATGATACAATAAGGTAATGGTGAGATTCTTATTTGAATTTGTCATTGAATTCATAGCTTAAACTTGGTTTGTTTTGAGATGCTTAAATAAGATTCTAATAATTTGAAGCCTATTTTGATGAAACATTATATAGGAATCAAATTGATTTTCTCAATAAATGATAAAATCAGGTAATGGTGAGATGCTTATTTGAATTTGACATTGAATATATAGCTTAATCTTGGTTTGTTTTGAGATGCTTAAATAAGATTCTATATATTTGAATACTATTTTGATGAAACATTGCATATGGTTTTGGATTTTGTGAGAGAATATTAATGAAAAGGCATATATAAACCTAATTTTTGTGGTCCAAGAAAAATTTCAAAAGGCAAAATGAATGAAAAGTGACTTTAACCTGTAGCGTGAATTTAATAACTTCTGCATGTGTCTCATAAGATAACATTTCATATTCAAGAAAAATAAATAAATGAGGGCCCAATCGAAAAATTTGTGTTTGAAAATTTTTATTGAAAATTTTATAGCTTGCAATGATCACAAGATTTATTTTCTTCTTTTAGTGATCTACTATGTGACAATTTTACTTTAATAGATACAAAAGTTAAAACTTACAATAAAAAATATGAATGAGTGTACTTGATATTATTCACTTTTGTCTTTGCTTTGTTTATGGGTAGCAATCTCTTTGGAGTACAAAATTCACATGCATGTGTCTCAAACCTAACAGTTCCTAACTCAATCATATAAAGAATCAGACAATGAACTAAGAATCAAAACATATTCTTTAACAATGATAAAGTATTCTAAAAACATAGCATTGCATAAGTCATTGTGATAATAATATTACAGACCAATATTAACACTAACATTGCATAAGTCATTGCATAAGTACTATTAATTACTAATTTAAAGTCATAAATTTCTGATTCTGTACCTAAAAATTCGAAATAGTCACTATTTTTTCCACTAATTTCGAAATTTTAATAATACAGCAATTAATTTAGGCTTTACTATGTTTAACTGAAAATATGATGATTTGAAACTGACCTTTTTGAGCTTGAAGCAGCCATGGTTCGACAGTCCCAAATAGTAGAGGCGTGACCCTACCGAGATGTAGGAAATAAGATATGAAACCCTAATCCCTGATTCTCTTCATACAACATCGGGTCAACAAAATAGCTTGGTCTTTCATATGACAGTCCATTGGGCCTCAGCTCGTTGCTTTAATTGCTCATGTACTGCTCTTTGGAAAATTGCTATCTTTCATATGACTAAGTGCATTAAGAGAATATTCTTGCTTTAATTGCTCATGTACTCCCCTTTGGAAAATGACTTTTTATTTTCTTATTCAATCATCTTCTATATTATGTTAATTATTTTGTTAACAAATAATATACGGTACTCTGCAGGTTATTAAATTTGTAAACAGGTAATTAATATTTGGGTAGGTTTTTATGTTGAAAAAAAAAGGATTGTTTGTGGACAATTAAAAAAATCAATTCGTAGAGATATCGTTAAGCATACTAAAAATAAGCAACAATTCTGCATCTTATAAATTGCAATAAATTACTTTTTTTTGAAACAGCAAATTACATTATAAACCACTCAATAAGGCATAAGCTATACCCCGATGAGGAAGTACGTTACACAATTAAGGAAGAAGGTGCTAAACACAAAACAGACCAACTCCATAACGAAAAAACTAACAAAGTTAGGAACAAAACCCATATAAAATAGTCAAAGTTCAATACACTATTACATCTCACAAAAGTTCAAACTTAAAAAATTATAAACTACAAATTAAATCGTACCAAAATAATCATTTGTCCATTATAGATCCGATTTTTCTGAAAAAAAAAGAAGAAGAAATAATAGTTAATAATTACATGAAAAAACGGCCCAATATAAATTGCATTAATAATAAATATAACAATAATAATAATTATGATGACACACCTATAGATGTTCAAAAACTTCAGGAAACACAACATTCTGAGTGGTGTTGCAAGGTTTTCCGTCCTCATCTATAATTAACATCTTCAAACCTTTTGTAGTTGTAACTCTTGAAACAGCAACATAAAGTTGGCCGTGTGTAAAAACAGGTCGGGGTAAATACAATCCGACCTTTGAAAGAGACTGTCCTTGAGACTTGTTTATAGTCATTGCAAAACATAAGCATATGGGAAATTGTCTTCGCTGGAACTTAAAAGGTAAGCCAGAATCTGTTGGTACCAAATCCATTCTAGGAATAACTACCTTGTCACCTATATTTTTTCCAGCTATAACAGTAGCTGAAATAATATGCTTTCCTAAATGATCTACCTGCATTCTTGTACCATTACACAGTCCTTTTGCCTGATCAATATTCCTCATTAGCATGATAGGAACCCCAACTTTCAACGTCAAACGGTGATTTGGGATACCGGAACACTTAATATCATTTAAAAACTCTGATGTAAACCAATCACCTTGAACTGGATGTTCCTCATCAGACTTGCAAGGTGTATCGGCACTTAAATATTCTTTTGACTCACCGGGAATTAAAGACAACACAAAATCATTGACTTTTTCAACAACCTCCAATGTTGGGCAAAGGATTGCTTGGTCTTCAAATTGATTTGTATTTTTAAAATTCAAAACAATGTTTGGATACACAAAATCAATTAGAGAAAGTAAAGGATCAATACCTTCAAGTATGCACAATTGATTAGGAATTTCAATATTTGTGACACCATCTTCATCTGCGTCCATAATACCGTCACCAATATTCAAAATCCAATCTGCAAATTTTTTGATTTCGTCATATGATTGACTTGTGCTATCACCATTCAAACGCATGTTTTTCGTTAACCTAAGTACTTTGACTGTCTTCCATAGCTTAGAAGAACTCACCGTTGCCCTTATTATTGCTCCTCTTGATCCCTTTCTAACAACAGGCAAAATTTGCCGAAAGTCACCACCCAATACAACAACTTTGCCACCAAAAGGACGGTTATTGTTTTGTTCATCATTGACTCTCATTACATCTCTCATAGTACGATCAAATGCTTCAAAGCAATATCGATTCATCATGGGGGCTTCATCCCATATTATCAAACTTGCTTCTCTTAAAAGTGCGGCTCTAGGTGTTTGTTGTTTGATATTGCAACTTGATTTATCATTAAGTTGCAAAGGAATGCAAAAGGTTGAATGAGCAGTCTTACCATTTGGTAAAAGTAAAGATGCAATGCCACTGGAAGCAACATTTAAGACAATCTTACCTTGAGCTCTAAGAGCAGCAGACAGGGTTTTCCACAAGAAAGTTTTGCCAGTTCCACCATATCCGTATAAGAAATAGAATTGTCCATCACCATTCAAAACTGATTGCATAATTTGATTATACACATTGTGTTGCTCTTCTGTCAACAAACCAATTAGCTTGCCATGAAGTGTAGCCAACTCAACTCTATCAAAATTAAGTTCATCTGCAATCAATTTATTTTGAAAGTTCAAAACATCTGCATATTGAACAGCAGGCATGGATTTATAGTCTTTGAGATATTTTCCATTTGCCATCAATAATTTGTCAATCTCCATGAGACAAAGATTTTTCAATTCTTCATCATTTATTTGCAATCCTACATAATATAAGTATATAAAATAAGGTTATTTTAGAATTAATATATATTGATTGATGTTAAAAAGTTAAATATATTAGTTGATATACCTGGCATGTTTAGAGCCTTTCTTCTATGGTAAATGATTCCTTCCGATAACAATCTCCAACTTGCATTCCACACTTCAACTGGTTTGGTCATTGTACCCATTATCAACAACCTAACGAACAAAGCTCTCATTTCAAAACCAGATCCTAAATGACTTGTTTCTATGATAGCATCAATGAATTCTTTGTCATTTTGCAATAAATCTAATGCATAACATGCATCTTGAAAGCTATCACATAATACACCCTTAACAGTTCTAACACTTTCGTATGAAGTGCAACCTCTTTGCAATGTCAACAAAATCCTCAAGTAATACAATTCCCCTGCACCAACCGGAACATATGTGAGCCTACCAATGCTATATCCTGATTTTCTTGGTTGCCACATTCTATCTTTTTCGAAGTAAGTGAACTTCGACGGAAACTCAGCATATGTTAGATTGCGTCCTTCTTCATATTGTTGATTTGCCTTAAACCAAGCAAGAAACATTGATCCCATGAACTCATTGTATTTGACAACATTCTTGAGCTTTTGATTCTCCTTGTAATTGATTGATTGTTCATTTGGTAAATGCACACAAAGCCTAATGACTGCAGGAAACTTTTGGTGAATGTCAAATGCAAAAATTCTCCAAGCTGCCTCGGATGGGGATAAATATCGGCAATCATAATACCTTTGGATTTCATCAACAGGTTCAGATTTCGATGAAACTTTTTCCCCATTTACTATCTTTACATTTGATCTATCAGGCCCTTTGTTGACATATTTAAAAAGATACTTAATTGCATTGGATTTATTGCAATATTCTACATTGACATGACCTTGATACCTCATCAGCAAATATGGATTGTAAGGAACAACATTGCTGTTATCTAACCTAGCCTTACCTTTTGTAACAAACACCCCAGTATTACGGCGTCTATAAGATGGATAACCATCATCATCTATTAAAGTAGCCGATTGATGTTTCTTTGGAAAGTATTTTGAGCATATTGGACCTTTCATGCAAGGTGAATCATAATGTCCGGGCCCACATGGTCCATGAATCATGAATGATGAAACACAACCATGCAACTTTGGATATAATTTTGGATGAGGGATTTCAGCTGATATTACCTTGTCAATATCTCTGACTTTATTCAACTTGTTTTCAGCATCTAACCACAACAAAATGTGTGCATGTGGAAGTCCTCTTTTTTGAAACTCAACAGTGTACATTCCTACAATGTACAATTTTGTAGAGTGTTATAAGTAAAAATACATGTAAATATGTGAAATTATTAAATTAATAAAATAAATAATATATACTTGCCTGCAATTACTTTGCCAAAAATTTCTTTCTTTTTGAAATCAGACATCATTTCGTCTAACTTCATTTTAAATACTCTACAAACAATATCTGGTCGGTCTGATGCAGTAAGACCCCTTGGGGTGACAAAGTCCTTTATTTCACTCCAATTTGAATTACATGTTACTGTAATGAACAAATCTGGATAACCAAATCTTTTACAAATACCCATTGCATCTTGACTGTTGTTAAACATATACCTAGGGCCACCTGTAAAAGAATCCGGTAGGATGACGCTCTTGCCAACTGATGATGGTAGCATATCTCCTTTTTCAACTGCCTCTTGTAAACCAGAAAGAATATCATTTCTAATCTTATCTTGATTTTCTCTAGCAAATGAAAGACGTTGTGCTTCGATCATGGTGTAACAATCAACCAAATATTGCTGAAACAACCTTTTGGCGAACAAAATGTTCCCAAATTCAACTTCTCTTTCTTGAATTCTAAATGCCATAAATTCCCGTATTGTAACTCTATTATTTTTTCTCGTTGATCCTTCTCTCAAAGGAATATTAGGTTCCCAACCATTTTCACCAAAAGGAAACACTAAGGGATATTGAAGCGGCAAAAATAACACGTGTGTTTCGTGAATCCTGATCAAACCATAAGTTTTATCATGAACAACAACATCTCTTCCAATGTCAGAACTGTCAAAATCGCCGACAATAACACCTGCAACCTCATCAGCTGTGGGAATATTGTGCATTCTTGAATCATTATTTCTTTTTCTAAACAATCTAAGGGATAGTTTAGGTTGGTTTCCTGATTGAAGCAAATCTCTAACCCTTCTAAATGATTTAGCTACTTCATTATGATCATCAATCATTTCTTTAAGGTCTCGAACTAACGACATGTCAATGTTAGTTGAATCATTTTCAGACCTAAATTTATAAGCAACAATATTAATTTTATTTTGATTGATAGATAATCTGCATATATAAACAATAAATTGGTGATAGGATTAAGTTAAACGATCATACCTAAAATGAGAAGCTCTATTATTTTCTTCATTTTGTGTATCATAAATGTATAGCTGAGCAAATTTGGGGACGGTTCCTTCTTGTGGAAGCAAAGTTCCAATTCTATGATAATTCTGACCACCCAAAATAAACTGCGGAGGACCTCTACCATTATTAATTTTATTTTGAATTCTACCACCCATTGATGTAAATGCAAACATGCTGTTGTAGGTCCTTATATTTTCCTTGAAATGTTTGCTTCTACGATCAGTTCCTCTTATTAACGATAAGAGCAATTTTGGTGGTCTTTTAAGAAGTGGTAGTTCAACTTGACCTTTTTGACAGCAAATAGAAAAATCTGCGTTATGGACACGCTGTGTTTTATCTGCTCTTTCTTCAAACCATAATTCGGCATGACAATATATGCAAGTAAACTCCGGTTGACCAAAATTGACGCACTCTATACATAAATTTGTAGTAAAAAAACTATTGACATAAAGAAATAATTATTATAACAAATATTATATGAGTTTCAATATATACCTGCTTTTTCAGCATCTTCATACATGTTAGCTTTAAAAACAATTTTTGTATGGTCACCATTAGAGTTTTCTGCCGCAATAAAATTATAGAATTTATGAGTACATATTAATAGAGGATAAATTTAAGTACACAATATAACTATATCTATTCATACATACCATTAGATAGATGGATATCATCAAAGTCCAATCTTTTGACACCAATATATATGCTTCTCTTTCTTGTCTTAGGTGCAGGTTTCTTTTTTAAAACATCCTCTAAGGAATTAATAACTTCACATGAATCGAAATTAGATTTTCCTGAAAAAATTATGCTCAATAAGTATTTGATATTTTTTTATTTTAGAGTATGATATTTAAAACAATAACCAACCTAAATGAAAGTAATAAAAATAAAAGAAACACTCATGGTTAAATATCAAACTTGTAATACATTACATTGAAAATAAACAAATAACCTGATTGTCCATGTCTTGCATTTCCATTTTGTGATGATTCTCCACTTGAATTTTGAATATTAGAAAACACGTTAGAAATTGGAGTGAATTTGACATGATTAGGATTTTTTGCTCTTTTAACTGAAATGTTACTATCACATGTTTGTGTTATGGTTTTGGGTATGGTTGAGCCATCTGAAAAAAGAAATATAGTAAATAATGAAGGAATGATAAAAAATATGTTCCATTAATACATTGTATAATCTAATGGAAAATAATATTTTTAACTAAGAATATTACCTGTATTTAAAGGTGACAAAGGAATCCTGTTAGCCTTTCTTTTTCCACCGGTTGATTTCAATTGAGTGCTATCAACTCCATTTGAAATGGTTGAATTCCGAAATTTAGCAATGTCTATATAAAAATTATTTTAGAAAAAATTAATCTCAATTGAAAGAAATATGACATTTTTATTTTTGTAACTTTGACATTAGAATAATTTAAAAAACCAATATGAACTAAAGTTATGCCTTACCTTCATTGCATGAATCAATAGTTATGTATGAATTAATGGTTGGCATGATATTTGTTGGAGACACATTTTCTGAAATTTGTAGTAACAAATTAGTTATCATGGAAGTTAGAATGTAAGCTAATATTAAATGAAAAGACCTTAAAACACTAATATAAAGAAAGTCATAATATAACCTGATGATGAATTGATATTTTCATTTTTCTTTTTCTTTCTAATAGCCATTCTTCTAAACCTTGATATCTTGGAAGTATGATCATCCATCTCCATAGAAAGTTTTTTTGCATGAGATAAGTTACTTTTTCTTATGGCAAATTAATATGCTTGTTGTGAAATTTGGAGGTAGAACTTGTGTCATTTTGTGGGTTTTTTTTTTTTTTTATTTTTCGGTGGAGGATATGGTTTTGTGCCATTGACTATTTACTACTTTCCATATAGTATAGATTCCAACTACTTGTGATAGTGATTGAACATATTTATATTCTTTGTTTTATAGTGAATTGTTATGGAGTTGTTTGACTTCAAAATATTCTTTTTGTAGAGATATGTAAGATATGCTTTTGGGTATGGTTGAGCCATGTGAAAAAAAGATAGTAAATAATGAAGGAATGATAGAAAAGTAAGATGGTAAAGGAATCCTTCCAAAATATTCTCTATTAAAAATTTCTCTATGTATATGTCATCTTGTGCTCAACCAAAAACGTGAGTACTATGTCATATTTTGGAGAGTTGATTCTTTACTAAATATTGTCTTCTAGTCAAATATGTTAATAATATTCTGTGTGTAAATTGGTTCCTCATTCCATTAATTACATTAAACAAAGTCTCCATAATATAGAACATGAAAATAAAAGTATGGTCTTCTTACTTAACACATCATACCATAATTAAATAAGTTAGTGACATAGCATATAGAAATAATATAATAATCAGGTCTAATACATTTGATAAACAATAAGGTGAAGTAATCACCATAATTAATAAAAAGTCTCTACATCATTTTTTTAATTAGCCATAAGAGTCTTGCAATTCAATTAATTTCTCCCTCAGAGTCTACTTCAGTGTCTTGCAACATTTCAAATCCTGCAAATCTTCTTGGGATGTTTCTGATTCTCTGTAGCCTCTGAACACCTTCAGAAATTCTTTCTTCAGAATTCTGACCTTGAGAGTTTGCTTCAGAATTCTGACCTTCAGAATTGGCTTCAGAATTCTGACCTTCAGAATTGGCTTTAGAATTCTGACCTTCAGAATTGGCTTCAGAATTCTGACCTTCAGAATTGGCTTCAGAATTCTGAGCTTCAGAATTGGCTTCAGAATTCTGAGGTGTAGAATTGGCTTCAGAATTCTGGGCTTCAGACTTGGCTTCAGAATTCTGAGCTTCAGAGTTGGCTTCAGAATTCTGAGCTTCATAGTTGGCTTCAGAATTCTGAGCTTCAGAGTTGGCTTCAGAATTCTGAGCTTCAGAGTTGGCTTCAAAATTCTGAGCTTCAGAGTTGGCTTCAGAATTCTGATCTTCAGAATTGCCTTCAGAGTCAGAGTCAGAGTCAGAATCACCATCAGAGTCATCTCCATCTTCTGAATCATCTTCAGAGCCTTCAGATTCTGACTCTCCTTCAGAGCCATCCTCAGAGATTCTCACATCAGAATTTGATTGAGACTTGTTCCAATCCCAAGTTTCAGATTCCTTCACAATGACGTCTCTGCTGAATTCAATTTTATTAGTCTCTGGACAATAAAGCTTGTACGCACCTGTACTGTGGTACCCCACCAGTAACATTACTTTGCTTCTATCATCCAGCTTCTGTCTTCTGGCTTCTGGAACATGTTTATAGCATACAGATCCAAACACCTTCAGATGACTAACACTTTGCTTCTCTCCAGTCCACTTCTGAATAGGAACTATTTCCTTCAGCTTCTTCGTTGGACATCTGTTGAGCACATATGTTGCAGTGGCAACAGCTTCTCCCCATAAGTGATGAGGAAGCTTCTTCTCTTTCAGCATGCTTCTCACCATATCAAGCAAAGTACGATTTCTTCTCTCAGCAAGACCATTGTGTTGAGGAGTATAAGGAGCTGTAACCTCATGCTCAATTCCATTCTCCTCACAGAAAGTTTTAAACTCATTAGAATTAAACTCACCACCACCATCAGTTCTGAGAATCTTCAGCTTCTGACCACTCTGTTTCTCAGCCTTCACCTTGAACTTCTGAAACGCAGCAAACACTTCATGCTTGAACTTGATGAGTGTTACCCATGTCATCCTTGTGAATTCATCAACAAAAGATACAAAATACTTGTTTCCTCCAAGTGAAGGTACTGGAAATGGTCCACACACATCAGAATGTACTACTCCCAAGGCATGTTTTGCTCTTGGAGCTACTTCTGATGCAAACGGCAGTCTTGGTTGCTTCCCTTTCATGCACACCTCGCATGATTTTTCAGGCTTCTTGATTATAGGAATTCCATGTACCAGATTCTTTGACTTCAGATGCCCCAAGCTTCTGAAATTCAGATGACCAAATCTTCTGTGCCACAGCTCACTATCCTTCTCAACACTTGTTGCACTAAGACATTCAGAATCTGCAGTTCTAACATTCACCTTGAATGTTCTGTTCCTTCCCTGTTCTGACTCCATAATCAGCTTCTGATTACCGTCATATAGCTTCAGAAGATTGTCTTTCATAGTAACTGAAAAACCTATCTCAATCAATTGACCCACACTCATCAGATTGCTTTTCATGCCTGGTACATACCACACGTTCTGATGATGAATTGATATTTTCATTTTTCTTTTTCTTTCTAATAGCCATTCTTCTAAACCTTGATATCTTGGAAGTATGATCATCCATCTCCATAGAAAGTTTTTTTGCATGAGCCTAGAGTCCATAAGTTGTATTTTTTTATACCTGATTATACACTCCCCCCCCCTAAGTTTTTAAATAAAACATAAACTGGTACCTAGGATATTATTATTTTGACTCTTTTTAAAGGTAACCAAATATATTATTATTTTGAATCTACTTATAATAAAACATCAGTTGTGTTATTATTATTTGGAAACTCAAAGTTAAATAATATAAAAAATAAAAGTTAAATAATTGAACTTGATATATAAAAATTAACTTCAATTAAGAAGACCATATTTGGCCATATTACAATAATCAGTAGTTTAACAAAAAGGGCACTTAACAACATAATACAAAATGGATACTCATCGTTAAGCCCACTACTAAATACAAAGGCCATTTCAAGTACTTAATATAAGGCCAATTGAGAATTCTAATGCCCAATATAATTGGGTCTTAAGTAGATTGATATAATAAAACCTAAGAAATAAGAAAATAGAAAGGCCATTTCAAGTACTTAATATAAGGCCAATTAGAAAACCTAAGACATAATGTAGGAAATATAATAATTGATACTTCATTATAGATAATATAATATCTTGATTGAGCAAACAAAGCCAATATCACATAATATGAAGAACCAAATTAAGCAATTAGATCTTTTCAATCTTAATTGGCCTTTTGAGAAGCTTAATTGGAAGGTTCATGTCTTGAGTTTTGGTTTCATCATTGGGAGAAGACCTCTTCCCTTTGTTAGTATGGTTATCCATTTTTGCCTTGCCATTTGCATCCACTTTTTTGGGACTTGGTATGTCATCAACATCAATGTCTTGTCCATTAACTTCATCATTGGGTGAAACCCTCTTTCCTTTGGTAGTATGGTTATCCATTTTTGCCTTGCCCTTTGCATCAAGTTTTTTGGGACTTTTGATATCATCAACATCAATGACAGTTTCAGAGAATGCTGGCATTAAGTCCTAATTGAATAACAACAACAAAATTAGAAAATATGAGTATTTGTTAAATACTATGTAGTAGAAATATATGTATTATATACTTGTAATCAAACTATAAAGTTTATCATGAAAAAGAAATCAGCTGATAACTTATTAGCATATACACAGCAATCAAAATTTGACATTAGAACCCAAAAAAACATCACAAAGCAAAATAAAGGAAAATTTAGCAAGCAATTAAACCAAATTCCAAAACTAAAGAGCTATTATATTTACTAAAACTGCTAATCATGTTCAATTAGCAGTGTATGTTTGGTTCCACTTTAAGAGGAAGTATTTTGAGTAATAAAGTGATTACTTACTTGTGAGATGCCCAAATTTGCACAATCCAATTTTAACTCATTCTCCTTTGCAGAACTTGCTGTTAGTGGCTCAACATTGTTAGTATCAAGATAGTTTGCTGAAGATCCAATTTGAGTGTCATGCAGCGCACTCAAAGAATTCATTTCCTATTCATAAGAAAAAATCATAGTTATTGTAAACTGAAGGTATTCTAAAACCCAATACATATTTCAATTGTGCATAAGTTGATTGATAAAGTGAAACATTTTTAGAAACTGATTAAAAAAAAAAAATTCTCACATTGGCATTTTTTGCAAAGGTAGATTCTTCATGCTCCCACTTGGACTTGAATTGATTAATTATAATCATGTCGGTGCAAACTTTGCGAACACGGAAAGACGGCTCAAACCTATGACTCACGGGGGTTTTGCACTCAACTTTGAATAGATATGTTGAATTGACCAATGCTTTAATTTCTGCAGGAAGAACATTCGTTGCAGCCCTCTAAAAGTAAAAAAAAAAAGATATAAAATTAAATATACATTAGATAATAGTTATATATGCTTAGATTTTAATCGTATTTAAAATACTTACGGTATCCCGACTGCGCAATACATCAGCACATGATTTGTTAAACAACATTGCAGCATCACGATCGAAAAGCACAAATGTGGCGCTGTCGGTATCATCCATAACACGAACATTGATGGAAAATCTTTAAATACAATGAACAAAAAATAAAATTAGCATCTTATGATTGAAACTTATTTAATAATGACAATTAATATATATCTATAAAGAAAGAATGTTACCTTGGTGAAACATTTTTGACATGTTTGTTACATTTTTCGCAGAAATACATGCCCGAATCTGGATACACACTTTTGTTGCATGCACATGCCGTATAGAACCAATTATCATGGTTGACAATGTGTTTGATAGTTCCAAGAACAACAAAAAGAGCATCCTAATACATATAAATTAAATATATAAGAATATGATTATTGTTTTTAGAAAATATTGATTTACATATTATTTCTTATTTACCTCTTCACAATTAAGAAGACCTTGGATAGTGTTCCTAGGAGTGGAATAGAGAAATTCTTGGAGAGGATCAACTCTAGGTTGTGCATGTATTTGGGTAAGGATAAGAGGAGATGGTGTGTCAACATTTTCAACCACCCTACTCCTTAAGTAAGTCGCATCATCATTGACAGGATTGTAAAAAACTTTGGTGCAATTGAGGCAGTTTTGGATATGAAGTTTGTCTACACATTCCATATCAATGACTTAATTAAAATAGAAAACAAAGTTATATATACATAAAACTATTCATGGAGAAAATAAAAAAGTAAATGGGGTTATACCTTGAAATAGTTTCACCTTTCCAAGCATGATGATAACAACAGCATTTTGTGTTTCGCCGGTGGAAAGAAAATTGTTGAGCTCATCAACATAAGATCCAAAAAGAGTGCACTGAATCTTTTCCCTAAAAGTCAAAATACTTGTCATTAGTTATCTTAAACTATAGTAATATTATTTATTCATGATAATAAATTCTATATTATATGTGCTTAGAACAAAATATACCCATCCGCCTCAAGTTCAATGACATTGAGTTTGGTGCTTTGTCCACTCCTCTCATATTGTCTTTCTTCCCCAACTCCAGTCAGCATTCCAATTACATCTAACAATTAACCATTTCAAAATTAACATTAGATAATAACATCAAATAAATTAAGCTCCCACAAATAATAATATAACATTTAAATCTCAATATATAACTTACCAACTAAGTAATCGTTGTCATAGCTGCCATTAATGACTTCACCAATAGGAACAAATTTAAAAGGAGATAGGTTGGTGAGTTTGTTTGGGCCAAGTGGGGTTACTTTCGATCCAAACTGAAAAGTAAGTTTGTAGTCATGTTTGGTAGTTTTATAGGTTCCACCATTTGAGGCAGAGTCCAAATTTTCAAATGAATAGACTCTGCCCTCTTTGATATGTTCTGCAAACTTGTACAATAGGGTTTTTCTAAGTGAACAATGAATTCGATCTCCCTACATATTAGAAAATAATTATCATTAAGCTGTTACCAAAACACAAAATAATAGAAAATAAGCAAAATCAACATCAACATAAAGGACAATCTAAAAATACAAAACAGTCCAATTCAATTTGACAGCAAGAATATGAAATTCTATATGTAATTGGCTTCAGAATTCTGAGGTGTAGAATTGGCTTCAGAATTCTGAGGTGTAGAATTGGCTTCAGAATTCTGGGTTCAGAGTTGGCTTCAGAATTCTGAGCTTCATAGTTGGCTTCAGAATTCTGAGCTTCAGAGTTGGCTTCAGAATTCTGAGCTTCAGAGTATTTAAAAGAGTGAATATTGCATAAAATGGGTCTGTGGAATATAACATGGTGTGTTACTGACTTGTGTGAATGGATATAAAAAGTGATTATGATACCAAACAATGTAAACCTCATATTGAAATTCTTTTATAACACCTCAAAGAATACATGAGATAAATAAAGTGATTATGATACCAAAGTATGAAATTCGTATTATTGCAAAGAAACAAACCTCAGCATCCATTAACACCATTTCAACTGAAAATGGCAAATCATTTCTGTTGAAGTCTTTCACAACCCACAATCTAATAATTTTTGCTTTGACATTCCAAGAGGATTTTGAATCATTAATTTCAGAAATTTTGTCAAAAGTTTTTGAAAGTGTTGACAAAGCCATTTTGAAAAAGTGAAATAATAAGAGATTAGATTGTGGTGTGAGCAATTCTTAAAGCCATTCCCATTCCCCTATTTATAGACAGAACCTAATATTTGAAATTGAAAGTGAAACTTACATATAATATTGCAGATTCTCAATCCTCTGTGTTGATAATCCTGGTAATGGAAAGAACTCAGAGGTAACAAAGGAATCAAATTGAAATTTGTTGATTAATGATACAAAAGGGTAATGGAGAGATGCTTATTTGAAATTGTGATAGAAGATTAGCTTCAAATTGGGTTGATATTCTTTTTTAAAAATAAGATTCCACAAAGCTTTAGGCAAAATTGATGAAAGTTTACCTAGGGAGAATGCAATTTGTGGGAGAAGATGAAAAGGGAATCCCCTTTTTCGCTGGTGTGCAGAGCATTGACTGTGAAAATGAAAAGGATTGAAGGAGAAAGAATTGATTCCTTTCCTGATGGTTCTCATGGATTTCGGGTAGGGTAAATATTGGGTCGGGTCAATAAAAGCCCAAACCACATATCTCTTCTCTCAATTGGTTGAATTTGAATTGTTGGCTAAAAAGGGCTAAAAATTTGGATTGTTGTGAAAAGGAATATATGATGTGGAGGGCTTCATAGATTGACACTTGTAAAAAAATACCCTAAGTGCATGTTAAAGATGTCTAATATTAAGATGTCACTTCCATATTGCAGACGAATACAAGCATTGCATCATCTTTAAGAACATTTTTCAAAACCGGTACACTTACAACACTAGCACTTCCTTTATACCGGAATACAAGCTTGTTATTGATGTCACTTCCTTACCGGTACACTTCCTTTATACCGGTATAAATTCTATTTTTTCAAAACCGGTACACTTATAAACAGTGGTCCGGTATTATATGATTTTGATATAACAAACCGGTATACTTTTTTAAAAAGTGTACCGGTAAAATTAACAGACCTGAAAAAAAAAATATAGAGTACCGGAACAATGTTTTGGGATCGGTGTACAATTTACTGAAAAAGTGATAAAACGATAAAAAAATTATATATATACTAAAATAACATAAGGGTAAAATAGGAATATTTCAAAATATGTTGGGGTAAAGAGATAAATGTTGGGGTAGAAAAAAAAAATTTCCTATAATCTAAGCCTTGCAGTAACAATATGATATAACAGGCCGGGTTTTAGAAAAAGGCTTTTAAAGCCCAAAACCTTCATCTCTAAACTTCGATGCTGAATAATTTTTCCTTTTCAAAACAACGCAACGCACCGTTTATCAGAGAAACTCACTCTAACCAGAGCTTCAAAACAAAGAGAGCATGTTCATCAATGGCGATTAACCTTTCAATCTCACAAATCTGTCAAACTCAATATCCAAATGAATGGCCAGAGTCTCCACTCGCCACCTTTTCCTCTTTCGTAACACCTTTCTCTCACGCAATATCACAAACACTTCATCTTCATCACCATTCATTTCACAAGAGAAAAAAACAACACTTTCATTCCTAACCCATCTTCATTTTCAATCTCTTCTTCAACGCACTTCTTGCAAAAACACTCACCACCTTATTCAAATTCAAGCTCTTCTCATTACTTCAAGCTTGTACCGCAACCCCTTTTTAGCACGAACCCTTTTAAGCCGTGCTTCTAATCTATGCGATGTTGATTTCACTTTTCTTGTTTTTCGGCATTTCAATAACCCATTGGATACTTTCTGTGTTAACATTGTCATAAATTCTTATTGTAATAGCTATGTTCCTCATCAAGCTCTTGTTTTTTATTTTCATTCTTTGAGGATTAGGTTTTTTCCCAATAGCTATACGTTTGTGCCACTTATTGGTGCTTGTTCTAAGATGGGTTGCATTGATAATGGTAGAATGTGTCATGCTCAGGCTGTGAAAAATGGGGTTGATTTTGTGTTGCCGGTGGAAAATTCTTTGGTTCATATGTATGGTTCTTGTGGGGATGTTTATCTTGCTAGGGTGATGTTTGATGGAATGGTTAGTCGGGATTTGGTTTCGTGGAACTCGATGATTGATGGGTATGTTAAAGTTGGTGACTTGAGTGCCGCACACCGGTTGTTTGATGTAATGCCTGAGAGGAATTTGGTTACTTGGAATGGTATGATAGGTGGGTTTTTGAAGGGTAGGAATCCTGGTTATGGATTGAAGTTGTTTCGGGAAATGGGCAGGCTGGGAATTAGAGGGAATGCTAGGACTATGGTTTGTGCGGTCACAGCTTGTGGTCGGTCGGGTAGACTTAAAGAAGGGAAATCAGTTCATGGGAGTATAATTAGGTTGTTTATGAAGTCAAGTTTGATTCTTGACACTGCTTTGATAGATATGTATTGTAAATGCCGGAGGGTTGAGGTAGGGAGTAAGGTTTTCGAGAGGATGAGTAATAAGAATTTGGTTTCGTGGAATGCGATGATTTTGGGGCATTGTATCCATGGGAATCCTGAAGATGGACTGAGCCTGTTTGATTTAATGGTTGGGATGGAGAGGGTGAAAGGTGAAGTTGAGTTTGACGAAAATCCAAGTGCAGATAGGGGATTGGCGAGGTTACTCCCTGATGAAATAACATTCGTCGGCATTCTTTGTGCCTGTGCTCGGGCAGAACTGTTGAGTGAAGGCAGGTCTTACTTCAAGCAAATGGTTGATTTGTTTGATGTGAAGCCCAATTTTGCTCATTATTGGTGCATGGCGAATCTTTTTGCAAATGTGGGGCTTGTTGATGAGGCAGAAGAGTGCGTGAAGAATATAGCAAAATTTGATGGGGATATATCACATGAGTCATTGTTATGGGCAAGTTTGCTTGGTTTGTGCCGGTTCAAGAGAGACATGTACTTAGCAGAACAGTTTGCTAAACTTCTTGTTGACATGGATCCTAAGAACCTAGACTGTTACCAATTTCTGCTGATCATTTATGCGGTGGCTGCTCAATGGGAGAATGTTTCTAGAGTGCAAAAATTGATGAAGGAGAGAAAGGTAGAGATAATACCTGGAAGCAGTCTTGTGGATTTGAAATATATTGTTCACAATTTCAAAGTGTCGAACAAACAACATGAAGGAATTGAAGCAGTAAACAAGATGATGAATGAACTATCTCATAGATTTAGCTTGCCGTGCGTGGATTCAAGCCAGTCATCAGTGTGGCAGAAAGAATTGCAAAGACCATTATGATTAACTTCAATGTGGCAGAAATATTTGCAAAGACCATTATGACTAATAAAGCAAAGCATTCGACATGTAGCATACTAGCATTAGAATTCGCAGATGAAGTCGTGGCTTTGGAATCGCAGACGATAAAGCACATGATTGAAGATGACTGCGCTAATAACAGAATCCCTCTTCCAAACGTCACCAACAAGATCTTGGCCAAGGTCATCGAGTATTGCAAAAAGCACGTTGAGGCTGTGGTTTCTGAGGATAAACTTAGCAAGGATGATCTTAAGGCTTGGGATGCGGATTTTGCCAAGGTGGATCGGGCAACTCTTTTCGATATAATCTTGGTGAGTTTTTTATTATAATTTTTTTTGTAGTTTTGATTTGGTTTTTGTTGAATCATTTATTGGGATTTTTTATTTGTGTTTGTTGAGTAATCTTTGAGGTTCAAGATTAGTTTTTTTTTTTGTGTGGCTATTTTGCTTGTTATATTTGATTCTGATTTTGTGGGTTTATACAAAGATGTTGCTAGGTTTTTATTATGCATATATTGTAATTAATTGTTGAAGGTTTTAAATTCTTATGCCTGGATTGATTTTTTTGTTACTTTATTCATGTTCGAATTCATAGCTGTTACGGTTTTCTAGGGTTGTTGTTGTTTGAATTGATTTGGAATTCATGGCAGTTAGGATTTTCTAGTGTTGTGCATCTATTGGCCTATATTGGTATGGTCCCCTGCCACTGTTGTTTCTATGTTGTGTTGAATTTGTTGCTTTTGTTGTCATCAAAGGCGATATCTTTTCATGTTTGAAGTTGTTTGATATTGTTGATAATAATATTGTTGTGGCTGCTATTGTGAAATCCCTTTAAGCTTGTTTTGTAACCCTTAAAGATTGCAAGGCGAAGATTCTGAGATATTTTCAGTCTTCATTTTGCTTGTTTTAGGAGAAAAATTGATGTTGGGAGTCAAATCCTTTGAATTTGTGTTCATTTTATACATAACAAATTATGGGTGATTAAACTATCAACCTTTGTTTTGTATGTTCCTGTAATATGCTTTGTTGGCTTTATCTTTGGGTTTCTCAGTTCTCTATTTTTACCCAGCTTTTGATTCCTTTCAGCTTCAATCATACTTGGTTCATCCTTAATGCTATTATTTCAGTTTGTTTGTTTCAACATTTGTATTTATTGGCATTCAGTTTGGAAGTTAAGGTTTTTTTAACTGCATACTGACATGCTATTTTTCCCTTGTAGGCTGCTAACTACGTGAACATTAAGAACATCATATTAGATCTATCTATGCTGGTACTTGTTTATCTTTCGGTTTATCTGTTGAATCCGGTCATGAATCTGCGCTACTGCTGTTCGGAGATTTTAGTACATTATGGAATTGTTAGTAATGGTTGTTGATTATGATTGGCCGACTCTTTTAGTATGGCATGAGGCTTTTTGTGTTCTACAGCTGCGTTGCAATAAATTGAACGAAAAAAAAAGGTTTGAAGTTTGTTTCTTGTTTCACAAAAACTTATTATATTTATAAGCCTTGCTGCAACAAAATTACAAAAGCAAAGCAATGAAGACTCTGCATATAGCAAAACCAGAAAAATCACTTGTGAATTTTAGATCATTACATTTACAAATTACATACCAGTTATATGGAAAGAAGAAAACCATATTAGCATCTCATCACTGAACATTTCAGATGGATGAGACTTTTCTTCAGCCCCCATTGAAAAACGACACAATGGACATGTTTTTCTATGACCATTTAGCCAACTATTTACACAAACTTCATGAAATTCATGCAAACAAGGAAGTACACGAATTTCATCTTTGTTGTTTAACATTGACAAACACACACAACATAAACCAACATCATTATTTTTCTCCATAGATTCTGATGATTGTTGATTGATCTTCTTTGGAACAATTGAGGTAGCAACAATGTAAGAAGGTATAGTTGCATCCTTGGTTGTTTGTGAATCTTCTAGGCCAATTAAATTGAAGACAAGTGATACAAAGCTTTTTAGTGTCATTTGATTTTTTGAAGGGTAAGCATCTCTATTAGACCCTTATTAAGAAATTGAGGTGTAACTAATGGGTCTTATTGTCACAATTATAGGTCTTGTTTAGTCATTATTTGTTGTTTTGCTTGGTTTGAAAGGGTGGTTAGATATATGGTTTGTGACTTTGTGTGAGAATTCCTAAACACAAAGGGTCCAAACATAATGCGGTTACACCAACACAAGAGTGTTACTCTTGACCTATATATATAAACTACTTGATGCCTAACTTCTTTATAGTACCTATTGTCATGTGTGTACTCATATGCTAGATTATACTTTTTAACAATCTTCTCTTATTTTTTGTTTACTTGATTGTTTTTATTAATTATTGTTCTTTTCATTAGGGATGAAGATCTAGGAAGGTGTCATTATCTTCTCATCCTCATGAAATATATAAAAAAATAAAACACTTTGATGCTTATGGAACATTTAATTGAAAATTTTCAACTATTATTAGAGTTTGATACAAGTGGTAGATGTTTTGGTCGTTTAACTGTTTTATTTTTTTGCTTTTGTCTAAAAGCAAAAAAAGATGATATCCCTCCATCCTTAATTATAAGCAAAAGTCAACTTTTCAGATTCGTTGAAAAAATGATGTATCTAGACTATAATGTAGGCCAGATATATCACTTTTTCAATAAATCTAAAAAGTGAACTTTTGTTTATAATTAAGGATAGAGGGAGGAGTATCTTACTATCCACTTAAAAGTTCTTTATATTTGAAGTATATTGTGTTATTGGTGTGCAAAGAATTCAACGATTACACCGATGACTAATTTTCGTTAAATAACTAGACTAACTATATTTAGTGAAATTTGTCTAAAAAAAACTATATTTAGTGAAATCTCTCATACCAACTAAATTTTTTTCATCTACAAAACCTGAACCTGAGACATTGCTCAATTATGTACATGGACAATGTGTGCAATCACATTTCTTTAATTTCATTTTTATTTAACAAAATAAAGGCCATTTTTTAAATTAAAAAAAATAAAAAATCTTGAACAGTTGATGCCACTACAGCTTGGACCATTTAATAAGAAATTAATGGTAGAAAGAAATAAAGAAAACGATTTGAAAGTGTACAATATAGCTTTTCTTGCACTTGAAAGCAATGGTGTGCCTCAATGAGGTCTGGTAACTTGACTTTTACAGCTTACCTACCTTTCTACGTATTTGTTTTTTCTTTTCTTTTTTAAACATTAAACTCTCTCATATTTTTTAAGATTTTCCAATTTGAGCTAGTTTCATTTTATAGTCCCAGATAAACTACTACTACTTAGTTACTTAGTATTTACTATATTCTTGCTTCAAAAAAAAAAAGTATTTACTATATTCTCATTTTTTCGCAGTTTCTGAATGTTTTGCCTATGTTATTTGGTACTAGTACCAAGATTCATTGATTTTTGAGTTTCTATGCATTTACACTCCATAGGAGTAGTAATTTGACTGATAAATTTGATATTGACAACTTAACTCGTTGCTTAACTTCTTCATTCCCTTCTTTTTTACGTTTTACACAGTCTACTAATAACTTAGTTTGCAATTAGCTGAATTATATGATTCACATAGTATAATGTAAAACGCTAAAACATATGAACTCAATATTTATTTATTTATTTATTTATTTTTTGCGTGTAGTGTAATATTTAAACTCATTATTATATTTATCAGAACCATGATCATATAATGCTCTGCACATTTCATAAGAATGTGTATTTTTATTTTATAAATCAAAATATCAAAGTTTGAATGACAACTAATGTTCGACTGTGTAAATGCGTGAATTCCTTGATTGTTGTGGGTGAGTCAGGTCCGTATGTCATCTCATGTAAATGAAATAAAAAGTTGAAAGCACTATTGTTCACAAAGTCCCAATACATGACATTTAACTCGGTTTTAAGCAATAACAAAGTCCGTGTTGGTCCCAAATAGTTACTCGGTCGAAGAAATAAGAGACACTAAAGAAGTTATGACCAATAGGTCTACGGTTCGAACTCTAAAAAAAAACAACATAACCGCTAACTTACTAACATTTGCTTCAAAATAAACAGAGTCCGTTTTGCAAGGTTATTAATATCACATATCTATACCAAACCCTTGGTATACAAAGAGCCTTATCTTTATCTTCTATACAAGTAATATGTATCACCACCAACAATAAAAAAATGTATGAAATATTATAAACTTTGAATGATTGAATCATTAAGTTAAAGTGAGAAATCCAAGAGATACAAATCAACCTACACAGCTTGGATAAAATAATCAAACAGTGAAAGGGAAGGGGAAACTGAGATTTATTTTTCATAATCTTTTCATGGAATAAAGAGTCATAATTCAGTCCTCCACAAAGTGTTAAAGGATAACTTCTTTGTCAAACAAAATTCTACAAGCAACAGGTTGAGAGAGATTTTGATCATCATGTAGAGAAAGAGACATGAGGAAAAGTGTAAAGAGGGTAACAACATTTCTGCAAAACTAAGTTTCAAACCTTAAACTTCTCTCGCAGTTTATCATCTTAGGAACTTCTTCCTTTAGTCTCGTCATTTACTGCATCGTATAAACCTTTATCTGGTTTTGGTGCATCTTCTTCCTCAAGTATCTTCCCGTCTCTTGGAACCAAGCATGGGATCCCATTCTTTATCTAATAGGTAGAAATAAAAAAATGCAACATAAGTTATCACTAAAACCACATGTACACTTGTTTTGTTGTTTTTCAAAACTTTGGAATCAGACATGTACATACACATGTTTACATGTAATTATCAATTATGCCATAGTGGCTGGGTTTATGTTTGGAAGAGTTTAGCTAAACTGTACTTTTGTCAGACAAAAGTACTTGTATAACTAACTGCATAAGTGTTTGGAGGAACCTATTAAAATGGTATAAAGGTATGCTCGTAAGTTGTTTAAAGTTCATCTCATAAATTCCCCGAAATTTATAGAATCAGCTTGTTCAGAACTTATGCTTAGTTTATCCACATTTTCGTTCTGATTATATAAACAAAAAGTTTATAAGCTCATATTAAAAATAACAGTTAATTAAACTCTTTACCAAACTCCAAACTGCCCTATATTCAGAGGTATATTCATTTGGGGTGTGTTCGGAAGGGGAAGGGAGGACAGGGATAATTTTTCTTTAACAATTGAGTAAATGTCAAAATTTGATCCATGAAATTGTATAACGGTGTCAATCTATTCCCCTAACAATATATCAAAATGATCCCTAAAAATGCAAAATGTTAATCAGATTAGTCCCTTTTAGAATTGAAACTAACGTTTGGGGATGCATTGTTTTCTTTTATAAAGCACTATGCATTGAGGTCCACCAAGTGTAATCATCCACAGACAATGCTAAAGAAGCGAGGTTATCGGCACAATAATTACCTTCCCGACAGATATGAGAAATCATGAACTTCATCTGTCTAGCTTTTACTAAGCAATTCAACCATCAGCACTTTAACTGCCAAAGCACAATATCAAGAGATTTAACTGCTAAAATAACTAATTTTGAGTCACTTTCAATCCATAAATGATTCCAATGCTTATCAACAGCACACTCAATGACAAGTATGACTCCCATTAACTCAGCGTAGAGTGCATTTGCAATACCAAGCTTCTTTGCAAAGCAACCAACAGTTTCACCTCTAAAATTTCTAAAGATACCTGCACTGCCAGCTGGGCCAGGATTCCCTAAGGATGTGCCATCGGTATTACACTTCAACAACCCTTGCAGAGGAGGGTTCCAAAGAACTTCAATAATTTTTGGAGCTTTTGGATTATGAATTTTGATATTGAAAAATTTCAACACTTCAAAATCATTTAAAGAAGGACCTGCCACCAATGAAGTATAATTTCCAGCCAAAGAAACATTTGCACAAATCAATGAGATGATGGATTTGAAATTAGGCTTGATATTTTGGAATCTAAACTGGTTTCTGCAGCTCCAAATAGAATTATAGATAAAAGTCACAGCTGCTGCAACTGTGATCTTACATTGAGGATGCCAATGCCAAACATTAACATGCTATAAACATTAACATATGAAGTAAGACCAATATTAAGATTGAGAACAGAAGCTAACCAATGCCAAAGGGTCATTGTAAGAACAAATGCACAGAGGATTCAATTTTCTTGTGACATAAGCTACACATAGAAGGCATATGGAAACCTCTTAAGGATAAGTTCTCATCAGTTGCAATTTTGTTATGGAAAAGCCTCCAAACCATGAAAGATTTTGAAGGAGGAATTGCCAAATTCCAGAGATTCTTAGCCCAACTGACAGTGTTACCTGTAGGATTGAAATGCTGATAAGCATCCTTCATGGAAAGTTCCCCAGAAGCTGTGTGAGCCCAAAGGATTCTGTCATCTGAATCTTCAAGAGGGATAGAGATTTGGTTAATATGATTCAGAAGGTTAGGGAATAAAGCTTGCAGCTCCCAAGGCACATTTCACTAATGATCAACAATGAATTCAGAAATTGTTGACTGCAAGTCTAAGTGAAACTCTGCCAATTAACTAGAGATATTCCACTCCAATTATGAAGCCAAAACTTTATCGTTCTACCATTACCAAGAAGCCAAACCGTGTTATCAGAAAACACATGAGGTTGGTCTTTGATGCCACGGCAAATGGATGAGAAGATATGATGGTTGATGAAACCATTACTTCTAGTTACCCTACTTCTGAGGACATGAGTCCATTGTTTGTTTGAGTTGATTAATTCCCAAAACATTTTCAAATTGGAAGCCTGATTCAAAGTGGACAAATACCTGATGCCTAACCCACCCTCCTCAATAGGGGTACATACAATATGCCAAGAAAATGGTCACAGTTTCACCACGGTCGGTGGTTGAAAACGCGTGACATCGTACGATCTGACGATTTAACGCGCGCGCTTGACAACCTTGATTGAGCTAATTGCCCAAGAGTATATGGTGATAGAGTAGACCAACATGCTACGCACCACACTTTTTATCAACTGAATTCTTCCTGCATATGAAAGAAGCGATGCTTCCCAAGAAGCCAACTTAGCTTTGATTCTTTCCACTATATCAACTTAGCTTTGGGGATGCATTTGATAAGATATCCAAATAGATTGACAAACCGATCAACATTTTGGAATTTTATTGATAATATGACACCTAGGGGAGTCTGTTTAGATTGACTTATTTGAGCTTACCTACTAACGTAAGTTTATATGATAGTTTGAGAGAATTAATTTACGAAAACAATTTAACTTTATTTTATCTTTTGGTATAGAAATAGCTTATACATAAGCGCTTATCATGATATAAGTGCTTGTGCTATAGGCTGCAAATAAGTTGGTTATCCAAACAAGGACTAAGTTGAGATGGTAGGATAATTTCAATGATCAATTTAGATATTTACACAGAAAATATTGAATTATGAGTGATTCTTATAGACATTTTACAGAAAGAAGAAATTAAACAACATTGCAAATTATTATATTGAAAGGAAGCATTTTGAAAGCATATAGAATAATTGAGAATGAATAATATGGAATCAATCAACTTACGGGAAATGAAACGGCAATAGTATCACTGATTAGGGAACTTGATTCCGCGCAATACCTATATATAATATGGCATATGAATTTTGCAGTAAGAAAATTGAAAGGAGAATGAATAAAGAGAAGAGAAGAGAAGAGAGGTGAGGTACCTAAGGGGTTGTTTGGAGAGAGGACAAACGAGGAAATCGGAAAGTAGTGTAGCTGCTTTTTGCATAACCTCTTTGTTTACTTTCACCATAACAATCTCTCTGTATTATTCTCTTTCTCTTCTTCTTTGCGAGAAATTTTAATATAGAGACAATCCCAAATGATTTTATTTTAGGGACACTCATAAAAAGTGTAAAAAATTAAAAAGAAAATAATTAATTTGATGTTAATTGATGTGATGATTTTATTTTTCTTTTAAACTTATAAATTTAAGTGAATGTACCTATATTTGCACCTATAAAAATATAAAAATCTATTGATCACTATACGTATGTCAATACATAATTTTAATTACGAATATTTTTAATTGTTAATTAGTAAAAATTATAAAAAATTGATATTTTGAAAATATTCACCGAAACAAATCAAACAAGATCTTCTATGTTAATATTTACCTTTATATACTTTTACAAAAATACGGTCAAAACAAATACTCCCTCTGTTCCTTTCTCTTTGTCGTTTAAGAAAAAAAATATCAAATTAAGAAAATATATTTTTGCATCTTATTTTTCTATTATACCATTTTTTTAATATATTATACTCTAATATATTTTTTGTAGTGATATTATACGCTAATTTTAATCCACAACAAAACTCATATATTTTTGCACACACTTTCTCTTTCCAAAAAATTAATATCACCAAAAAAAATTAAAGATAGATGATAACAACCCATTTTTTTGTCTTAATAAAAAATCAATTTTTTGACAAGATATACTTTAAAATTCAAATAAAGTGCAGGATATTTTTAAGCGAGTAGGAATTTATGTGAAGAAAGAGGCACCAGTGAATTTATGGTGTATGGATGGGTAGGATGGGTAGGTGGGAAATATGCTTGTGTAGATTTGACTGGAGTTTCCCTCCTCGTGGGACTGGGGGTCGGAGATTTTACTGTGGGACGGACAGCCCTCAAAGCTGCTTCAAGCAAAATTGCCAAACATGAGAAAACGTGCTCTGACAATCAACACGTTTTTATACCATTTGCATTCAACACTTTTGGCTTTTTAGCACCAGAGGCTGTAAATCTTTTGAAAAGAGTTCAAAAGGTCATGCATAGTCATGTTGTGTTGCCTAAGTCTATGAATATAGTTTTTCAAAGATTGGGTTTTGCTATTAAAAATGGTTTAGCGGCGCAATTTGTTGCACGTCTATCTTTTATTCAAATGTAATTTTTCTTCGAAAAAAAAAATATGAAGTGTGATCCAATCTTAATTCAAGAAGTCAATAATTATTTAGGAATAGAATAATACTTATTGTGATTAGGTTGTAGCCACATTTTTATTTTTAAAGTAGAGTATTTCAAATTTGTATTTGGATCTTAATTTAATTTATTTTTGTTTAATTTGTCGGTCATCTCATTTTTAGTTCATTTTAATGATAAAATAATCAATTCTTACTATAGAATAGAAGCAAACAAAGAAGAAGAGAAAGAGAATAATAGAGAGAAATTTTTACATAGACACAAACAATATTGACATAAACTTAGACACATTTACATAAATTTATAAGTTTAAAAGAAAAATAAAATCGTCACATTAATCAACATCACTTTAATTATTTTCTCTTTAATTTTTTACATTTGTTGTGAGTGTCCTAAAATAAAATTAATTGAGTTTGTGCCCATATTAAAATTTATCTAAATTGAGTTTCTAAACCTAGTCCTCTTGTTAGTGAAATGAATTTGTTAGAGGATGCTAAAAATTGTTATGTAATAGTGCTCATTTGGCCTAGCTTATTTTAGAGCTTATGCAAACGGCTTATGCAATATAAATTAGATTTTATGCTATTTTATAAGTTTAAACTAGTGAAAATTGAATTTTTAGAAGCCATTTTATCATAAACTACCTTGAAAAACTTATAATAATAGATAAAAATTGCATAAGTTGTTTGCATAAGCTCAAAAATAAGCTAGGCCAAACGGGCCCTAATAAGTTTTGGTTAAACAAGAAACAAACTTTAATCTTAATTAGATTTTTTTTCTATTCAATTTTATTTTTGATTTCCAATGCGCTCTAAATCTAATTTTTCATGATCAACATCATTCGGTTTAAGTGGATTCTTTTAGGAAAACTGCTATACCAAGAGAGCCAAACAAATCACTTCAATCAAACAATCATAAAATTGTACAATTTTGAAATCAAACAGTAAATTTTCACTTTTTAAATTCACTGAATAACTAATATCTTTTGATTTATAATTAGTTATTCAATCAATCTGTATTAATTATTCAATAAATCTAAAAAGTAAAAATTTAATTATAATTAATGTCAGAGTCACATTCTTAAATTATAAGACCAGAGTTACATTCATAAATAATTAGTTATTCAATCAATCTATATTAATTATTCGATAAATCTAAAAAGTAAAAATTTATTTATAATTAATATCAGAGTCACATTCTTAAATTATAAGACCAGAGTTACATTCCTAAATAATTAATTATTCAATCAATCTATATTAATTATTCAATAAATCTAAAAAATAAAAATTTACTTATAATTAATATCAGAGTCACATTCTTAAATTATAAGACCAGAGTTACATTCCTAAAAAAACCTCTTGCATTTCTCTCATTAATAAGAAAGTACTCTAATAATGACGCATAATACTAGTGAGATGGGGTTGCGTAGATTTTTGGTGGGGGATGAAATAAAGTGAGAAACAATCCATAATCCATAATCATGACAAAATTCAAAGTTAAAATTGTTACTGTAGATTGTTTTAACTGTGCCACGTCATATCACATTTTTGCAGTTAGCTACACAGATGCTAGACACGTGTCAATTGAAAAAGCTACGGTTGAGATTAAAAGCAAAAAAATAAAGAAAACACGTGCTTGTTTCTTCTTCTTCCTCACCGCTCCTTTCTCTCTCTTTTCACCTTCCCATCTCTCAACTTCTTCTCTAACCCAGCCCTCCATTTTTTCAATAGATTAAAAACCAGAAATTGCAAATAACAATCAAGATTAAAAACCAGAAATCGCAAATTGCATAGATTTTAATAGGTTGAATAGTTTTTTGCGAGTTCTTCTTGAAGAGTGGCGATTCAGCTGTGCCGCCACGTCGGATAATTTTTTTTACACACATTGCGTTTTCTCTGTTTTTACGTGTGTTGTGGTTTTGTTCGCACGTTGTTTTCGACAGGTGTATGCGACGACGCTCCCAGTGTTGGCAATTGATTGGAAGGTTGAGATTGGAGATATCAGTCGTGGTTGTGGTAACTGGTGTAGGGTTATTGGGTTCAGTATGTTCAATGAATGTAGTCACATTTGTATGAATTGAAATAAGCCGATAACACCTCCTCGTGGAGGTGTATACGGTTTTCCCTCCCAAAGTTAATCTGCTTCGATTTTGAATTATCAATAATGGTTGAGCATCTATAAATTGGGGCTCAATTTCTTTATCTTCACATCGTCGGTATCCAAAGCTCCTCATATTGAAAATGGGTTTCAACGAAAAGTGCAGCGCTTGTAGCAATTTTGATGATATCGCTGATATACTTCCTGGCAGAGAAGATGTTTGTATCGTTATTAGGGTTCTTCGTTTGTGGAAGGTACGTCTCTCAATCCAACTGAAACTAGCTCTATTGAGATGGTTTTGTTACCATATTTTTTTTATTAATTTGTGTTTTTGTTTATATTTACTAAAAAGAGTGTGTTGTTGTTTCATTGTTAGACAAACATTTATTGAAAATTTGCGTGTTGAAGATTGTTAGCAGGATTCAAAGAGGGAAAAAGTGAAAGATTGTGTCTTTTTAACTTCATTTGCAACTCTGCTTAATTGATTTGGTTTCTCTTTTAGTTTTGATTATATTGGTTTTTGGTGTTTTGTTGATAGAATTTATGATTTGTGTTGTTTCTACACAAATTTGAGGGGGTAAATGGTGCTGATGAAAGTTTATTGCTTTTTGTTGAGGTGAATGATTCGAGGGGTGGAACGACGCCGATGAATGCTTCTGCTATGATGCCTTCACCTGTTTTGTTGTGGAGATTCAAGATTTATTTTTTTTCTTCTTGCTTTTTAGGTTTTAGAAAGTTTTTGGGATATAATATCTATCAAAGAAGTATAGTTTTATTTAGTTGTTTTAAAATTATTCCTATTCAGAAGCAAGCAGTGAATCGCTAATTCCATGCTTTCTCAATAGTTATTGATTTGTGTTTGATACTTTGTATTCAAAGAAATAATTTTTGATTAGTTTCAAAACTCACTCTTTGTTCTCTTTTGGTTTAATTTTTCAGCACCTTTGTGTCCATTTTGAACAAACCAAAGGTAACAATTTATTCCACTTTTCCCCCCTTTTTCTTTTTATAAGTTGTTTTGAATTTCTTATTTAAAAAAATTTAAAGATAGTGATTTATGTGTTGAAATGAAATGTACTATTTTCTTTGAAGAATGAAATTGCTAAGTTTCAAGCACTTTATGAGAATTTTTACAAAGAGAAACTACTTCTCTTCCGGCCTTGCAAGGTATTCTTTGTAATGATATTTGAATTTTAATCATCTGTTTGAGAGTTGAATTTCTTAAAAGAATGAAATTATTAGTAGTATTATGATATTTTGACAGCAGCTAAAATATGTAGTTGTAATTATTATGAAGCTTACTATGAAATTGGGTGCTAAATTTGAAATATTTAATGGTAATTCATTTGTGATTATTTGCTATAATCACATTCTTTGCTGGTTAAATGCTAATTGTTGTTGCCCATTCGACTGCGCTTTCGAGGGATGGTTGTTCCTCCTTTTTCTTGAATTGCTTTGGAGCCCACGAGAAGCTTTCTCTTTTGCATTTTTCTTGTGTTGGATTAATATATGTATTAGAGGTGTATTTTTATAGTTTGTTTCACATTGTTTTCTGTCATAGTAGTGTTGTTTGGAATAATTTAGTTGACTTGATATGAGTTTTATTCATAGTAATGGCTTCTCTAAAAAATTTGCAGACCTCGGTGCTAGCACTAGAAGAGTCAGCACTAGACACTAATCAAGTTGAGAACCTCATAAAGTTTTGTCCTACAAAAGAGGAGATAATCAAGGTTGGTATACAATGATGTTTCATAACTCTACTCTGTTCAAATCCATAATCTTGACACATCCGAAAGGTAAAACCCCTACTGTAGATTTCAATTAGCGATGCCACATCAGCATCTGGTGTAGGCTTTATCTGTGTGCTTATGAATCTATACATCTATAAATATGTATTCAGGGTGATTAATTGTCTTCAAACATTTTTATCTCATCCTTGCAAAAATGGTCTGTAACAAAAAGGGGAAGGTTGATGCCAAGTTCGACGATGTTGCCGATATATTGCCTGGTAAAGAAAATGTTCATACCAAGGTAAGGGTTCTTCGTTTGTGGAAGGTTCATGCTTTCCTTAATCCCCGAGAGTCAAGCTCTCTTGAGATGGTTTTGGTTGATGAGAATGTCAGTGATTTTTACAATTCTGTGTCATATCTTTGGTAGTATTTCCAGGGACAGAACTAAAAAAAATCATCGAGGGTGGCGGAAATATAACACTTGATAAATAACATCAACTATAATTAACTTCTAGTATTTAATAATTGCATACACCTTAGTTTAATGGCAAATAAAAAACATAGATCCCAAAAAAAGCAGATACATACCAAAATATAACCATCGAAATAATAATTATCTTCGACCTTGTGTTTGATAGAACACTTCCAGAATTTCTTCAGTAGTAATTGTCTTTGCAATATCCTTTTCAACATAAATAGTTTAAGTATCTGCAAGAAAACTATCTTCCATTTTATTGCGAAGCCTTGTTTTCACAAGCTTCATGGCTGAAAAAGCACGCTCTGTAGAAGCAGTTGAAATCGGAAGAGTCAACACAAGACGAATTACCCTATTAACCAAATGGTAAATAGTAGATTTTCCTGTAAATGACAATGTTCTGCATAACTCAGATATTGTTGAAATATCTTGAAAGTCAGAATGCTTTAATACATCAAGCTCATAATGTTTTAATTGAACCCTCAAGTGAACCTTCTCTTGACCACTAAAATCTTTTGGATAATAATTTTCAACTAAGTTGCATATGTCATCAATTTTGAAGGACTTAAAAGCATCCTTAGGACTTAAAGCTGAGCTAAGAACTAGTAATTCCATAGTTTGCTCACAAAATCTATGATTCAACTCTTGCACTTGAAAATCTAGAGCAGCTGTAAATATGTCATATCTATAATGGTGCTCTTTAGACACAAAAGTGTCATCCTTTGTATGACGAGGCTTACCTTGAGCTTTGAAATATTTACTATTCATATCTGGAACTTCAATAGCATTGCTATTACAAAAAGTTATGACATTCTCAAGTAGTGGCTTCCACCCATCATCTCTCAATTGTTGAAGCAATGATTTTGTGGTTGAAACAAGATGCATAGCATTTACAATATCTTGAGACTTTTGTTGTAAAGCTTTACATAAAACATCAGTTATTTCCATAATTTGTTTCATGAAATGCAATGTAAAAACAAATTCAAATGAATTCAATGTTAAGTAAGCTTTCTCAGCTTCTGCCCTTTTAGAGAAATTCCCTCCACCTTCAGAAACATTATTAAGAACAACAGATGTTGCTGTATGCATTTTTAACAAACTGCATATTGATTGAAAATGAGAACCCCATCGAGTATCTCCAGCTCTTTGTAAGGTACCAATTTGATTTCCTCCTTTTTTTAGTCTCAATTTCATTACTTGAAATCATATCTTTAATTTTCAAAGCATGGGCTTCTTGAAGTTCATCATGCCTGTTTGGAGAACTAACAACAATATTTATAATTGTTGTCAAACTTGTAAAGAAATTATGAACTAGCTTAACCTCTCTGGATGATGTAACCAAGGCCAATTGCAATCTATGAGCCATGCAATGAACATAATAAGCATAAGGACATTCTTGGCGAAATAGAGATTGCAATCCATTCCATTCACCACGCATATTACTAGCACCATCATAACCTTGTCCTCGAATATTTTCAACATGAAGATCATGATGGGAAAGGACTGAAGATACCTCTTTTTTAAGTGTTGATGCCGTGGTATTTGCGACATGTACAATATGAAAAAAGTGCTCACGAATGAAGCCATCTTCATCAACAAATCTCAAAATTATAGCCATTTGCTCCTTCTTTGCCTCATCTCGAGCTTCATCAACAAGTAAACAAAATTTGGCATTTCCAATTTCTTTCTTAATAACACTTCGTACTTTGCTAGCAATGATTTTCAAAATCTCCTTTTGAATTTTAGGAGAATTGTAAATAGCATTTTGTGGAGCATTTTCTAGCACAACACTAGCAACTTTGTCATTATAGGTTGCTATCAACTTTAGTAGCTCAATAAAATTGCCCCTATTTTTCGAGTCAACCTTTTCATCATTTCCTCTAAACGCACATGCTTGGAAAGTTAACCAACAAATGCTATCAATTGTAACCTGAACTCGCAGCCGATTATTTTCCACTTCTTTTGTTGTTTGTTTTCCAAAAAGTGTTTGAATATGTCGAGATCGATTCCTGAGATCTTCACAACACTTTACAGCTATTCTATGCGATGAATTGGGACTTTTCCCCACATGCCCTAACAAAGGACAATTTGCTCCATCATTGACTTTCTTCCATTTTCTAAATCCATCAACTATAAATACATTTGCACATCCTAGTTCCTTCTTGCCAAAAAGATAGCATGGTAAGCAGTAGATGGCATCATTCTTAGGTGAGTACTCCAACCAATATGAATGCGCATCAAACCAAAAACCTTTAAATCTTCGACGATTATTACCCTCTCCTGAAAAAGGATATTCAATATTCCTGGGCTGATATGGACCAACATTAAGATAAGCATTGCGTATTTGATCTCATTGATTAAAAGGAAATTCACAAATCATTGGACGCAATCCAGGATCACGCTCTATATTGATAGCATCCATTTCCTTGGGTTGAATTCTTCTGCATTTCAAAGGTTGCTCATCTTGTTGAGGAGCTTGTAGTGAAACAGTTGATGCTTGCAACATAGGAGCTGGTTGGGATGATTCAGAATCATTGTTTTCTCTCTTCTTAAAGAATGAAGCAAGAGATCTTTGAGTTGCCATGCTTCAGCTGCAATTATTTTTAAAACACAACAGTATTTAATAGTGAGAACACATTATAAAATATGATCTTTTGAGAAAATAAAATAAATTAATGTAATCGTAACTGTCAGTGTCGTGACTGAAAAGTATATAAAAATAAAATAATTCAATATAATCGTAAGTGTCGGTGTCGTGTCGGTGTCTGACACTAGCATACGTCTAATCCAAGAGTATCCGTATTTTTCATAGATCATAACATATTCAAATAATCATACTTAGAAAACAAATTTTAAAAACATTGGACATAATAGATTAGTATAATATTATGACAAATTAAAGTATACTAATACTCGTGAAAAAGAAAGAAAATAGATTAAAAGACGAAGGGAATAAAAAAAAACTAACTTGTAGTCAAGAAAGAGTGTGGTGCTGCAAGCCTCCAACGCAAATGCTACATATACATGGAGAGTCAATAAGCAGGTTCAATAATGTGGTGCTACAACGTAAATGGAGAAATTGGAAATGTTGTCTTGAATTTGGGATTAGGTTTTCTCTATTTTTTTTTTGTTAAAAGGAATTAGGAATATGAATAGACTATACTTGGAATAGGAATAGACAAAACGTTGATTTATTTAGTTACTGGTCAGTGATTAAATTAAAATAATTAACAAATATTATTAGTATTATTATATTATATAAGTTTACTTTATTATAAAAGAGTGAGTGGACACAAGTGAACGGTGTTACGGTGGGCTGGGTGGCAGACTATAAAAAAAAAATCAAGAGAAGGGGTGGCAATATACATGGAGAAAGGGTTCTCTCAATTTGATTTTCAAATTGAGGAAATAAAGTGTGCTTTTAGACCATTAGATTATAAATATAGAGTAATATTTAAATTGAAAAAAAAATGAGAAAAAGATGATTGATGGTTGAGATGTGAAAATTTAGGAAAATTGAAGAAAAATAAATTGAGAGAATTCATTCTAATATACATATATATACATAGGGGTACTATAGTATTATAATATATAGGAAGGGTGGCGGCCGCCCCTTTTCTTTACTAGGTAGTTCCGTCCCTGAGTATTTCATAGGTAGATGATTATATTTTGTATTACACATGTATTCTGCATATTCTGATTTGTTGACTATGCATTAGGGTGGAAAAATTCACGCTTCTATTAGGAAGCAATTGATTTATATGTTTGAATCGAAGCTTGAAGAGGGATAAGTCTATGAGATGTCCAATTTCTCAATTTTCCCCAAAGTGGTTTCTATCGCACAACCCTTCACCCATACAAACTTGTGTTTCAAATTAAGACAAATTTGAAGTTATCTGAAAAATCTAATATATCTCAGCTTGGTTTAACTCTTACTAATATTGCTGAAATTTGTGCTCATACTCATGACTATGAGTATTTTGTTGGTGAGTAAAATGTTGTCGTTGTTGTCTCAGTACTTGCTTTCAAATTTTAAAAATTCTACTCAAATGAGATTTTCTTTGTCTATTATGTTGTTTGTTATTAGGTACTTATTCTTTTATTCTTGATTTTGAATCCTAGATTTGTGCTGAAGTTCGCGGCAAAGTTGACGGAGCTTTTGATTTAGGTTTTCTGATGACTGCAGTTTTGAATGGAAGTCTATTCAAAGGAGTTTTATTTGCACCAGTAAGCTTATGAACTTTGCTTCCGTATAATGTCACACTTTTTAGTATATAGTACAAGTTTTGTATCAGTAACCAATATATGTAACAAATGAATAATAATCTATAAGGGAGCAGGAGTAGCCAAACCAAATTGTTCTTTACCGTGTTTATTTCCCTCCACTCAACCTCTCATGAACTTGATTCATGTGGATAATTCGAGGGATTCCGAGAAAGTGACTAATTATTTGCGTCCGGATTCTTGCTATGGCTTAAGGCAACCGCTACATGCTCTACCGTCTCCAATCACGAAAGGTGCAGCTAATAGCTATTGTGTCTTTACCGGAAGAACATAAAATCAGGAGTGACCTTCAAGGGTTGGATTTAACACTTGGAGGGCCTACAAGTGGTAATCATGTTTGATCCTAAGGTGGAATGTTATTGAAGAGGTTTATAAGGTTTTTGCAATTGCTATGTATTTTAATAGCTATGGTTTTCTATTTAGTACTATTTTTTTTTCTTCTGTCTCTGGGAATAAGTCATATCTCTCCACACCATAATACAATGGTAACTTAGATATTTATTTATGTATGTATCCATAATCTTGACACATCCAAAACGCAATAACTCTACTGTAGATTGCATTCGACGGTGCCACATCAGCATATTTAATCTCTCTCAGAGTGGTATTTTTGTTGTATGTGCTGAGATTGTTCGAATCGTCGATGGACAGGCTTGGTGGTATCCTACCTCCAATTGCCACAAAAGTGTTATTCCTGATGGTGGTTCTTATTTTTGCAATGCATGTGATAGGCATGTTTTCCATGTTATACCCAGGTACTTGGTCTTCGTAGTTATTAACTGTATTTTTATATTATTGGTTTGTTCTTCCAACCATTTGTTATTAGATAATTGGATTTGTTATAGATTGTGATGTCCATAATAATTCATAGGTTTAGGGTTAAATTGGAAGTGACTGATAGTAAATCAAGTGGTGTGTTCTGTTTGATTATGATATCATGAAAAATAGGAAAAGTTATGTTCTTTCTTTGTTGCTCAGTCCAAGGTAAGTGTTAGTTTAAATGATTTTTTCTTTATTTAGTTTGCCATTAACTAACTGATGTGCGTAACTGTTTTCATAGGCTAAGAATTCTGGTCCACATCCAATTGAATTCTGATTCCAAAATTATTGAATGTTTTTGTTCTGAATTCTGAGTGTCCTTTTTCCAATACATGACATATGCATACTTATAGTTTCTATAAGTAACAGCCCATGTTTGCTCTGAAAATGAAAAATTTAGTGATTGTTATTCACTTTCCTTTATTGTATTGTTCAGGAAATATCTGGTGCTATTGATTTGGAGTCTGATCTTGATTCATATGGTTCTGATGATACTGCTGATGTTGAGACCATGTAATTTGTTAAAGATCTTATTATCACACCTCCAATGACTCGTGGGAAGGATGAAATAGAAAGTAATGTTGTTGTCACTCTCAAAAGGAATCTGTCAAAGGCGTTTGATAAAGTTACTAAGGGCTAGAAAAAAGTTCATTTGAAAAAGGTTAAGATTGAGAAGGATTGAACTCTTATAATTTCATTGCTTGAGATCTTCAATTCGTCTGGTGGTTAGATTTAGATGCAGCTTATGGTGGAAGTATATTAGTGGTAGTGGTAATCCCAGCATGTTAGAGCATCTACAATGGTGCAACCAACATATAAGTATTTTGTGGGTCCCATTAAAGCCACGTCATCTTGAAATAACTCACTTATTTTTTACTTCAATAGTGCAATTCTAAAAAACTTGTATTGGATCCCACAACTTTACCTCATAAATTAATATTTTATTCGCATTTAATTTTATATCAGTTAAATATACACAAAATGACAAATTTATAGAAAATATGAGTAAAAAAATGTAACTTTTCTTGAAAACCGTGTCAACAAATTGCTGCAGAAAGAAACGGTTATGCCACTTGTAATTGTGGTTGTGCCAAATTGCAATGCACATGGAAAAATGACGGACTCCAAGCTGGCAGACTGGGTGAAAAACCCACCGCTGGAGTTGCTCTTATATTTTGATGTGTTCTGTTCTTGAGCTTTGAAGGACAAAAGTATATGATAATGTAATGGTGTTAAGTAGTGTATTTGTATTGTGAAATCTGAGAACTGCATCAATCAATGTTGTATTGGTTGTATGTTGTTTCCTCTTGAAATTATTCAAGTGGTATTGTGTCTAAGGCTTCCCATGTCATGTATTGTGTCCTAAGGTGGCCTATGTACAATTAATGAACATAATGCTACTGATTGTGTAAACTATAGTATGTCCATGTTCTAAACATGTTGGTATGCACTGCATTGCTCAATCACTATTCATTGAAGGAAATATGATATACATTTATCAAGTATTTGGGTTTTTTGCTACTCTTATGATAATTAATTTTTAAATATAGAGACTTCATATTAATATACTTATTTTGTTGTTGAATAAGTCTTATTTTTTAATATACTTATATTCATTTACAATTTATGGGGTGCTTTATTTTAGTTTTGGGGGTGTTGGTTGCTGTGTTATGATGATTGTGGAATAGCTTACTGAGTTGTAGGCCTAATTATTGGGTCAAACAATTATTTTTTGGTTAAATCTCTGTTCTTTAGCATGCAAAATAAAGAGTATTAAATTCTTAATGGATACATGGTATTTTTTTTACTTATTTTGTTACATATTTGTAGTTAAAACAAATCTCAATATCAATATAAAAAAAAGTCATCTGTGCGAAAGCACGGGATAAAAAACTAGTAAATAGACAAAATGTATGTTTGGTTTGGCTTTAGACAGAATTGATTTTGATAGAATTGATTTTGGTATAATTAATTTTAACAGAATTGATTTTAGTATAATTAATTTATGTTTGGATACTTTCATGTAAAAGTGAGTTGAACAAAATATTTAAGTGTAAATGTGTAAGAATCAATTCTAGAAACCAGAAGCTACTATTTCTAGCTTCAAGTAGAATCAATTCTGGAGGCAGAATCAATTCTAATTTTAAGAAACTAAACAAGTCAGAATCAATTATACACCTCCAGAATCAATTCTAGCTTTTCTAGAAATGAAACCAAACAGTCTCTGGTTTGTGCATAGGAGATGATTCTTCCTCAGTGACCACTGAGATTGTGTCATAGAAGAAGCCACATCTTCATTGTATGCAAGAGATACCTTTTTCTAATTTCCACCATACCTTTATTTTATTGGTCTCAAGTGTTTGGAAATTTAAATTTGGTCAAGTTACAAATAATTAAAAGCATTTTATAAATTAAATTAAAACTTAGTAAACCAAATTCTTAGCAAACTAAAAAAATTATATTAAAATGCGCAAGGTGTTAAAAAAAAGTCAAATACAATATCAGCCAAAAAGTAAAAAGTATATATATTGTCTATTTTACAAAACATTATAAATTAAATTAAATCTTGGTAAAAAAAATTATAACTTAGTAAAAAATTCTTAACTTGAATTTATATTAAAAAAATTACACAAGGTGTATTAAAAAAACGTCAAAAACAAACACAGCGGAAAAAATCTCACACAGCATCGAGTAAATTACTGGAACTATTTTTACTTTGAACTTAAAAGATCAAGTAGAATAAAATAAGAAAAATGCTAAACAATGCACCTGGTGCATTCAGGTGCATTGGTAGTAGATGCATTGGTTAAACATATTAATATAGAAACTTTTTGTTAGAACTTGTACATTTAATGTGTTAAAGATGCAAAAAATTATATCTCTAGCATTAATTTTGTCTTTTTATTTTCTTTTTAGGTATGCTTAACTAGTGCACCCGGTGCACTGTTTAGCATGACCCATAAAATAAAAAATGATTTTTATGATAAGTGAACATATTGCAACGCAAAATACAAAAAGCTCATAGCATACTTAAAAGAGTCAGCCAATCATAATCAACCACCATTACTTACAATTCCATAATGTACTAAAATATCCCAACAACACTAGCACATATTCATGACCGGATTCGACAGATATAAACCGAAAGATAAACAAGTACGAAAAGCATAGATAGATCTAATATGATGTTCTTTTAATAAAAAAATAAAGCATAGCATTAATCCACATGACAGATATTCAACTCGGATTGTAACAAGTTAGAATAAATCATTCGAAAGCCCACTGGTTTTCCCTACGGACTTCCTCCTCTTCCTCGGGAGAAAAGTCATTCTTGATGTTGAATGTCTTCCTGATCTCCTCTGGTGTCTTTCCCTTGATCATGTCTGCCACAGTTTGGCAAGTAAGGTCCAACAGATTCTTAATGTTCAAGTAGTTAGCAGCCTACAAAGGAAAAATGGCATGTCATTATGCAGTTAAACCAATAACAAACAATATGCATTAAGGATGAACCAAGTATAATTGAAGCTGAAAGGAATCACGAGGAAAAATCCCAAGTTAAACAATAAGATAATAAGCATAAGGATGACCAGGTATGATTGAAGCCGAAAGGAATCAAAAGGTAGGTACATATGGAGACCAGAAAAAACCGATAAAGCCAACGAAACATACAAGGATTTAACTCCCAAAATTATATCACATTATCTCCTAAAACAAGCAAAATAAAAACTGAATATATCTCAGAATCTTCGCCTTGCAATCTTTAAGGTTTACAAAACAAGCTTAAAGGGATTTCACAATAGCAGCCACAATACTATCATTGACAATCAACAATATCAAACAACTTCAAGCATGAAAAGATATCATCTTTGATGACAACAAAAGCAACAAATTCAACATAGAAACAACGGCGACATAGGAACATACCCTAACTGCCATGAATTCCAAATCAATTCAAACAACAACACTAGAAAACCCTAACTACTATGAATTCCAACATGAATAAAGTAACAAAAAAATTCAATTCAAACAAAAGAAGTTAAAACCTTCAACAATTAATTACAACATATACATAATAAAAACCTAGAAACATCATCTTTGCATAAACCCACAAAATCAGAATCAAATATCAAAATAGCCACAAAAAAAAAAAACTAATCTTGAACCTCAAAGATTACTCAACAAACACAAATAAAAAACCCCAATAAACGATTCAACAAAACCAAATCAAAACTACAAAAAAAGAAATTATAATAAAAAACTCACCAAAATTAGATCGAAAAGCGTAGCCTGATCCACCTTGACAAAATCCGCATCCCAAGCCTTAAGATCATCCTCGCTAGGTTTATCATCAGAAGCCACAGCCTCAACATGCTTTTTGCAATACTCGATTACCTTAGCCAAGATCTTGCTGGTGACGTTTGGAAGAGGAATTCCGTTACCAGCGCAGTCATCTTCAATCATATGCTTTATCGTCTGCGATTCCAAAGCCACGACTTCGTCGATCTCAAAGGCTTCGCCATCGGAACTCTTGAGGGTGATTTTCTTGCCTGAAGACATCGTGATTGGACTTTGAAATTGTTTTGCCCCTTTTCGATTTGCAAGAACCCTAACCCTCTTTGATTTTGATTTTGATTTCTGAATCAGTTGGTTGGTTTATTTATAGTGCTGCTAGAGTCTCTTACGTGGAGAGCAATTTTTTATTTTAACTTTTTTATTTGGGAAGTTAAAAAGATTTTGAGACCCGTGCGAGTTAAAAAGATTTGATTTTTATTAAAGGTACTAGTTTCGCACGAGTTTATTGACTTTTATTTATAAAATATTATAAATATAAATAATGTAATTTTGCTATTTTTTTAAAAATTTATTAAATTAAGTAATATTTTTTATTAAAGTAATGGTTTTGAACGGGTTGAGTTATTATGCATAAGGAATATCCTTATATACGGTGCATAAATAAATCTCCACCATATATGCTTTAGTGCATTTCATTGATCAAAAAATCTAATTGATCAAAAAAGCATTGGATGGTGAAGATTTATTTATGCACCATGCATAAGGATATTCCTTATGCATAATAACTATTGCCGTTTTGAACGATCCCCCTTCAGTTGGTTAACGATCTTAACGCGGATGCTCGGGGTGTAGCTTTTGTTAGGGAGTAATTCATTCTTCTTTTGTTTTTATTTGTTTTCTCTTGTAACCAAAAAAAAAGTTTTTTATCCCGTGTATGATTTTGTGTAATAAATTATAATTAATAATAATAAATATTTATTATTCAATTACTATTTTCTTATTAAAGCAATTGTCCCGTGTATGATTAATTTTGTTTTTATTAAAGCAATTGTTCCGTGTATGATTTTTTTATAATAAATTATAATTAATAATAAAAAAATATTTATTATTCAATTTCCTCTTTTTTTTTTTATTAAAGCAATTGTCCCGTGTATAATCTATATGTATTATTATTTACCTTACTCAAAGTAAAAAGTACACTTGGCATCCTCACGTTGCTTCTCAAGAAGTAAACGTACAAGTGGCATTATTTTAATGACGTAGCGCCTACGTGTTTTCTTTTTACGACCTAAAGCAACACGGTTCGATTCCCACTAACAACAAAATATTAATTTTATGATTTTTTTTGCCTTGATTTTTTTATTGTTTATTAAATCTATAATGTTAAATCTATAATGAAACAAAAAAAAAAATTAAATAATAGGATTACCATCAATTCTATAGGATAAGTAACATGACAATAATCTATTGTAAAACAAAAAAATAGGATTGCCTTGAATATTTTTTTTTACCATTTAATGTATTGCCAAACAAACACTAATAATAATAATAATAATTAAAAAACAAAATAGACACATGTACCCAAAAAAAAAAATCGACATTAAGATTCTCATGAATTTTATACGGATAAGTAACTCCACCCTAATATTCTTATGATCTATAATTTGTAAAATCTAAAATATATTATATTTTATATTTGTTTTTATTTTTATTTTTTTCAATGGGTTTGGATATGACATATTTTTATACGGACTTGATTTGATTATTCACAATGTAAAAGATTACCATCTTTAATTAGAACAAATTTCTCTCAATATCTTAATTGATTGTTTACATAAATAATTAATTGTAATACCTAAAGTTATAATATCAATTGTTTTAATTTTTGTACAGATTAGATTACCCTCTTTTGTTTAATCATATCTCTTTAAATATTTTAAATGAACATTTTACAAAAATAATTAAGATGCGAGACATGATGTTATGATCTAAATTGCTTTACTTTTTGCATATGTTTTATTTAATTTTTCACACCGTAAGAAATTACTCTCTTCTATTATATTCGGCTTTACTTTTTACATGGGTTTGATTTTACTTTTGACAATATTTGGATATTTAAATAAATATTGTACAAAAATAATTAAGAATTGAGACCTAGGATTACGGTCTCAATTGCTTTACTTTTTACATAGGTTTGATTTAATTTTACACACTATAAGAAATTATTTTCTTCTGTTATATTTGATTTATTTAATTGGATATTTAAATGAACATTTTACAAAAATAATTATGTCAGACCTAAGATTACGATCTCAATTGTTTTACTTTTTACACGAGTTTGATTTAATTTTTCATACCGTAAGAAATTACTTTTTTCTGTTATATATTCAATCTCTTTAAATATTTATTTGAACATTTTAAAAATAAAATTAAAATTTGAGGTCTAAGGTAATGGTCCAAATTTCTTTACTTTTAACATAGACTTAATTTAGTTCTTCACAACGTAAAAAATTATACTCTCTTCTATTAGATAAAATCCCACTTGAAATTTGTTTTACTTTTTACATGAACTTTATTTAGGTTTTCACAACGTAAGAGATTACCATCTTCGGTAAGAACAATTTTTTTTTTATATTTTAATTGAATTTTATTTTAGTAAAAAATTTAATATGTGAGACCCAAAATTATATTCTCAATTAATTTACTTTTTACATGGGCTTGATTTAGTTTTTTTATGTTGTAAGAGATTACCTTCTTCTGTTATATTCAGTCCCCTTGATATTTTAATTGAACATTTTACAAAAATAATTAAGACGTAAGGCTTAATGTTATGGTTCAAATTTTCTTACTTTTTACATGGGCTTGATTTAGTTATTCACAATGAAGAAAATTATGCTTTTCTGTTAGACCAAATTTCTCTAAAATTTAATCGAACTTTTTACAAAAATAATTAAGACGTGAGACATAAGACTATGATCTGAATTACTTTACTTTTTACACTTGATTTAGTTCTTCATACCGTAAGAGATTACCATTATCTGTTAGAAAAATTTCTCCAAATACCTTAATTGATTATTTTACAAAATTTTTTAATTAAGATGTGAGACCTAATGTTATAATCTCAATTGCTTTACTTTTTATACGGGCTTGATTTAGTTCTTCACGCCATGGGAGATTACCCTATTTCATTAGATCATATCTCTTTAGATATTTTAACTGAACATTTTAAAATAATAATAATAATTAATATACGAGGTCTAAGATTGTGTTCTAAATTACTTTAGTTTGTCACGCTGTAAAAGATTATCTTTTTACATTAGATTGTATCTCTTTGAATATTTTCATTGTAGTGGTGAGGGGTTTGGGTAGTATCCATGAGGTCCTAGGTTCGATTTTCATTGGCAACATTGCAAAAAAAAAAAAAAAAAAATTTACATTAGATTGTATCTCTTTGAATATTTTCATTGTAGTGGTGAGGGGTTTGGGTAGTATACATGAGGTCCTAGGTTCGATTTTCATTGACAACATTGTAAAAAAAAAATATATATATTTTCATTGAATGTTTTACAAAAATTAATTAAGATGTGAGGTATAAGATTGTGTTCTCAATTACTTTACTTTTTATACCGATTTGATTTAGTTTTTCACACCGTAAAAGATTACTCTCTTCCGTTAGAACAAAATTCTCTAGAAATTTTAATTGATTTACAAAAATAATTAAGATACAAGACATAATATTATGACCGCAATTGCTTTACTCCTTACACGAGGTTTATTTAGTTCTTCAAACCGTAAGTGATCACCATCTTCCGTTAGATAAGATCTCTTTAGATTTTAATTGAACATTGTACAAAAATAATAAAAACGTGAAACAAAAGATTATAGTCCAAATTACTTTACTTTTTACACAGGTTTGATTTAGATTAAATCCCTCTTGAAATTTTAATTGAACTTTTTAGAAAAATAATTAAGATGCAATGTCTATGATTATGGTTTCAATTACTTTATTTTTTACACGGGTTTGATATAGCTTTTAACAACGTAAGAGATTATGGTTTTCTGTTAGACCAAATTTCTCTGGATATTTTAATTGAATTTATTACAAAAATAATTAAGTTGTGAGACCTAGGGTTATGATCTCAATTGCTTTACTTTTTACACAGATTTGTTTTAGTTCTTAATGTCGTCAGGTATTATCCTATTTTGTTAGATCAAATTTATTTGGATATTTTAATTGGAGTTTAATTGTTGTGCACTGTCGGTGTAAACTTTTTTTACACATACATCTAATGATGTGTTGCCACATCATTTAATGAATGTGACACGTCATGTGTCTCTAAACACAATACATGATGTATTGGTATATTATTGGACGAATGTATAAAATAACTTTACAACGACATTGTATATAAATTAAATTCTTTTAATTGAACATTTTACAAAAATAATTATGACATCTGCCTTAACCCTTAAGGTTATAATCCAAATAGTTTTACATTTTACAGGGGATTTATTTAGTCTTTCGCACCGTAAAAAATTACTCTCTTATGTTAGATTATATCTCTCTTGAAATTTTGATTAAATTTTTAAAAAAATAATTAAGATGCAAGACCTAAGATTGTGGTCTCAATTGCTTTAATTTTTACACTAACTTTGTTCAACTTTTCACACCATATGAGATTATCCTATTTCGTTAGATCAGATTTCTAATTTGAATATTTTGATTGGACTTTTTGCAAAAAATAATTAAGATGTTAGACCTAAGATTATGATATCAGTTGGTTTACTTTTTACACATTCTTGAATAGGTTCTTCAGTTCGTAAGAAATTATCCTTTGCAATTTGAAGAAATCGATCTCTTGATACTTTAAATTAATTTTTAATTAACAAAAAAGGAAAAAATAAAACTTTCATCAGATTTTAACAGCAAAATAAAATAATTAGTAAGACAATAATAATATACATATATTTGGACATTAAAGTCTAAAATTATTATATATTTATAAATGAAAGATAACTTATGTGTGATGCTGGTTCGAGCTCCAATTTTTCATTTCTAAAATATTTCTTAATTTATATATATATATATATATATATATATATATATATTAAATTATTAAAAAATATTGAACTTCTAGCCCGTGCTTGGCACGGGTGTTCATACTAGTTGAATTTTTTTTATTAAAGTAATTGTCCCGTGTAAGAATTTTTGATTCAATTCCTTTTTATGTATCGGTGATAAATATTTTGTTTTGTTTTTTCTATATTTATTATTGATGAGAGTTCATATTTCAGTTGTTTTTTTAAATAAAAAAAACTATTTGTGAAAACTATTTTTGACATGTATCTTTTATCGTGATTTTTTGTTCGTATTTTTATGCATAAATTTATTTTAATTAAATGTTTTTGTTCCCTATTTTTGAAGTTAAAATAGATTGGATTAATATATTTTTTAGAGGTGGTTTCGTTGTTATTTTTATGATAATATTTCTTTTATGCTTATCTTCTTTTTTTGTTTAGAGATGTGGTTTCTGTTGCTACTTTTATGGAAAATTTCTTTGATGGTTATCTTTTTTTCTTATTTTTTTTGTATTATTTTTAATATTAATTTAGAGTTAAAATTATTTTTAAGGGCATAAACGGTGAAATATTATAAAACGTGCTAAGGATAAAAAAAGTTTTTTAGTAGTAGTTTCTTTTAATATATTGTAAATAGATTAACAGTTTGGTTTCTATATTATTATATTAAAAAAAAAAACCTTATCCACAATTTCATATACTAGTATATTTTTTTTACAAATAAAATGGTAATATAAAATGGAAATAAAATGAAATTGTAGTATTAAATAATATTTTTCACATATTGTATATATGATGTCCCCTACTAATAGAATTAATCTCACCTGAGACACCTACATTTCTTTTAATGTTTCTTAAATATTAAACAAATACAACTTAATTAAAGTTTTTATATCAAAAGAATAATAAAAAAATAGACTTTAATATTTTTTTTGTCTATAAAATTTATTTTTACTGCTGACATATTTCTTAATAATATTTCACTTAATATACCAAAAAAATATTCTCACTTATTGTGTACGTTTAATAATTTAGAAGAAATTTTAAATAAAATAATAGTTTTCCTAAAAATATTTTATAACAGTCAAACAAAATGAGTAGTATGAGATCTCCAGAATCCCCAACATAATAGCTTTGACCTTCATTTTCTTTAGTGTATGTATATATTTTTCTGAGGAGTATCGTTGTTGGTCAGATCTAAAATTTGGATTTTGATGATTCATCATGGTTTATTTGAAATTTGAGAAATATCCTCTGCTATAGAAATCCTGGAGAGAAAGTTAAGGCTGTGGTGTCTATCATGGCTTAGAGAAATAGGCAGTTGAACAATGAAAGTATGAAACTATTGTAAATAGAAATCGATAACGGTGTTAAAAACACATATTTGATATTGATTAATATGTACACGTGTTGCAATATTATTAGAGAACCGTACGAACAGTACAAAACTAAAAATATTTGGGTAAGATATTTGCTTTACAATCCCTCGATACCTACTACCTAGTAACCTCCCTTCCACTCTATTTTATATTTGAAAATGAAGATGAAAATATCTAAGTTTAATAAATCATTAACCATGAAGTAGTTTATTTGGAAAGACCAAATCTCCAAATCCAAATTTTAAATCTTACATATATATAGATATAGATTTTATTACATGTAAATATTGAGCATCTTGGTCCTCAAGAAAAAAAATATCGAGGATCTCTTGTCTTGAGTATGGACGGTGCATTGCATTTTTTTATTTGATAATATGCATTGCTATTTTATCATAAATCAAGTTAATTTAAGCTGTTGTTAACTTAATTATTAATTTGTTGAATTTTGTAGGTGGTTGTGCTTCAACCTGCTATGCAAGGTCATGTTAGAACAGGAACTAGAAACTCTTGCTTTTTGGGATACCATCATGAATAAGATCATTCAGTTTAATTGAAATGTTGGGTTGTGGTTAGTGTGGAGAATTTGCTAGGTTGTTGTTGTGTGTGGGTGAGATAGATGAGGAGAAGTTTTTATTTTTTATTTTTGGGGTTTTGATAAAGATTTATGAATATTGATGAACATGGATGAATATAATGTTGAAGATGATTTTTTTTTTTTTTAATAAAAAAAATAAAAATCCGCCATGTCAACTTTTTAAAAGAGTTAACGGTATAAGTTAATGTTAGAGACTAATGTACCTGACGGATTGGAGATTTTGAGACTATTTTGTATTTTCATGCGAGTCGGAGACTACTATGACAGCGAGTTGCACATCCATAATCAAAATCATTCTCCTAATTGTTTTTGGAAGTTGACCATGTTAGATGGAGTTAAGATACTTTCTACTTCCTCCCGGTGATAACTTCTATACAAAACAATTTCATTGCAGAAGATTTCATGCGTTTCAAGAAAGGGTTTGATGGTGCTACAGACCCGTCTATGAAGGAGATCATTATGGTTATGAGTATTGATATGATATTTTCGTGCGTTTTCCAGAAATGTTGTTGCAATGGATTTTTCTTCTCTCCAATTTTGGGTAAAGTAAAGAGTAAACCCTTCTTTTTCTCTTCCTTCCCTTCCCCTTTCTTTCTTAGCCTTTTCTTCCATTCTTTTTTCTTCCAAACTCGCAAACAAAGCCTAAAGCTAATATTGGAGGCGAGGGTGGGTGGGGTAGCTCAATTGGCACTTGCTGACTGAGCGGGTGTAGGCTGTTGATCAGGGGTTCGATCCTTGGCAGCAGCAAATATAATATTTTCTTTGTAAACAAGTTGGTGGTACTTATAAACCATCACCTTTTTTAAAAAAAATAAAAATATTGGAGGCTATCGTTGATATGCGATTTGATGAGGGTCAACATATATTGTGGAGGGAAACGTTGTAGTTAACGTGTCTAGTCCTCATATAATTTTGTGTCTTCAGATTGGACTCTTGTTGTTACACATGTTAGGCTAATCTACCTCACCTAGTAACCTTCCACACAAAGCCAAGAAAATTTCTACTTAGATCCACCGATTTCTCAATTTTAGAAAACCAATTTTACAATTCACTATTATTATTATTATACCATTCTTCCATCATCATCCTTCAAAGAAAAATAATGTCAAAATTTGATCCATACAGTCGCTTAGGCTTGAGTTTCAACCCCGACGGAAGCCTCCACCATAGCTATCAGACTCCCAAAACCGACGTGAACCCCGAGCCTTTACCAGGGATTTCCACGGTATCCAAAGACATAACCATTAATAATAAGAAAAATTAATGGGTTCGAATTTTTAGACCAACAAAACTCCCATCAAATGACAACACGACGGCACGTCTACCGATATTACACATGATAGTGGAGAAGATGAAGATAAGAGAGAATAAAAGTTAAAAAACATGATAGTGGAGAAGAATCACAACACTTGCACTATTTCACTATATTACACATACTCTACTACACATATCACTTTACATAGGTATATATTTATAGGTACATTACTTGCATAAAAGGCACTCAACAAACTAGTAACTAACTAGTAACCAACTTAAACCAACTAACTTGATACACAAGTAAGTACAATTGGCTAATATGAATTACACCTAACACACCACCTAATTCATGTTAGCTAATGTTTCTACACCATAAAATTTTGAGCCTCTTCAACACTTTGACTTGAACTCCTTTGCAAGCATTCATCAGCCCACTGACACAACGGTTGAAAACCAATTATCTTCCCCTCACTAGAAAAAGCCACCTGGTAACCAGCAATATCCTGCATGCACACTTTTGCATCTGCCACACACTTGGTAGATGTACTCAACACCATGCACTACAAGAAATATGATTTTTCGTAATGGCTTTTTTTGTTACAAGTCGCTGGCAAAACAACTTTTGGTTGTTTTGCCAGCGACTTGTAACAACCTTTAACGAAAAAAGTTGTTGCCAAAAATTATATTTCTTGTAGTGATGTGCCATGAAATTTCACCACCTCATGATTCCAAAAGCTTTGAAATCACTTTCACTCTCCATGTGAAAACACACGCTTGATCAAGAAGAAAAGTAGTAGGAGGCAATTGATCAACACCACCATAATCTGTGTTGTTTCCACCATAACTACCAACACCAGGAGCACAAGTTGATCATTGTACGTTCACTGTAACACAATCCTAGTTGTAGAAGAAATCCTTACATGTTGACAATGCAACAAAATCTGATATGTTCTTTCACTGTAACAACTTCTTGTACCAGATTCTAACATTAAACCACCATTGACACCTGAACTTCTAGCTGCAGAACTGGAACTTCTTGCACATGATGAAACAGAAACAGAATCACCACCATCTTCCATTTTTACAGCTTTTCTTCAACAACCACCACACTACTTCCTTCAAACCCCAACTCTAACACCTCCTTAAAAAAACTTCAATTTTTCTCATTATTAAAACCAAACACCAATTTCAATCAGACCCATATTCTAACAACAAGTATGAATCAAATCAAGAATAAAAGTAAGAATTTTTTGGAATTTAACAAATACCCAGAATTTCAACGATTTGCACATGTTATTGAAGTTCAAGATTTTGCTCACTTTCATCTAGATTCATTCTCTAGGACTTGAATCTTTGATTCTTTTTTTTTTTTAACCACCATGGAAGACTCTTCTTCCTTTTCTTCACTGTGATTCTCACTGACTTTTGTTCACCGCCATGCTTTTCGGTGTCATGGTTGAAGGACTTGAAGCTACATTCACGCCGGTGGTAACACCGCCACCTCCACACGATCTTCAAGATCCTTCGTTCTTCTCTGATTTCGGTTTTCACGAACTTGCAACCGCTGTTCCGTCGCTCTCCAACACCGCAGCTACTGTCTCTTCTCCAACTCTTCTCTGTGCGTGTTGTGTTGAGTGCGATACCACCGTTGTACGCGATTCACATTTTTCTTTGCAAAACCCCTTTCTTCTTTGTTTCGAACAACCAAAATCGGGTTTCTCTGCCGATCTTGGTGGACGATTAGCTCTGATGAGTTTTCCTCTAAAGGTGAAACCCATTGAATTCTTTCTACAGTTTTTAGTACCCAGTTGTTCAGAACAGCTCCACTGTGAGCTTTGTTCAAATCTTTTGCACTTTTGGTAGAAAGAATCTTCTAAAGATTCACTCTTTTGCTTGGATTTCTGGTAGGAAGCACTATCTTCCTCTTCTTGGATACTTCTTTGCACCATTTCCAGCACTCTCCGGAAACAAAAGATTTCTTGTATCCTCACCACCCACTTCTCAATTCTTGATTGAAAAGTCTCCTTTTGCGGAAGCCATAAATTGAAACCCCATGGATCAATAGCCAATGGCTCTGATGCCATTGTTGGCACAACCACTAAACACACAACACAGATCCACACGGATCTATAAGCACTCAGAGCAGATCCACACGGATCTATATGCACACAGAACAGATCCACACATATCTATAAGCACTAAACACTGTTGTGTGCACAAGAGAAGAAGATGATAACACACACACACGCACACACTTTAGGAGAAGATGAAGATAAGAGAGAATAAAAGTTAAAGAACATAATAGTAGAGAAGAATCACAACACTTGCACTATTTCACTATATCACACATACTCTACTACACATATCACTTTACATAAGTATATATTTATAGGTACATTACTTGCATAAAAGTCACTCAACAAACTAGTAACTAATTAGTAACCAACTTAAACTAACTAGTAATCGACTTAAACTAACTAACTTGATACACAAGTAAGTACAATTGGCTAATATGAATTACACCTAACAATATTGTGTTATATTGTGTTTGAAAAGTATCAATGAAGGACAATATGAATAATTCAATGAAATTTAATGTACACTTTGGTTACTTGTGTTATGTGACTTGTATGATAGTCATTGCAAAATAATTTGTTCTCTTTTCTTCTCTATGTTTATATCATGTGGAGCTTGGGAAAGAGGTCAACAAAGATATGATATTTTGTATTTTGGCAGCAAAACAAAAATTTGATTGAACATTGAAGTGGGTCGTTTGGGATATGAGAATAATAAGTGTATTTTCTCTAATGGAATTCATGATTGTGAGTTTATGGTTCATTCTATTAATATTATATCAGAGGGGTCTAAGTTTATTCAAAGTTTGTGATGAACTGATGATTAATCAGTCTCAACATTACTTAGTTATGGTGTGTTTCATTAAAATATTTTTAGTTAGATGAACAGTTATCAGGACACAATCCTAAACAATTTTTTATTTGGACACATACATAAATACAAGAAAGGTAAAAGAAGAAAGACAATAGTATTATTTTTTGAAGTGGGACACATAAGGTGGATTATCTAATTTTTAATCGAAATTTTTCATACACATGAATTAGAAATTGTACCTCTGATCACGTTTTAAGGCCCGAAATTTTTACCACATAAATCAGTTTATTGCTTGTGACTCGATAATATTTTAAATAATTGAATAATAACTACTTTTATGTGTCTTTTTTTAAATGTATTTTATTTGTAGTTGTGATGATACAAGTATTTCTCTTTTAGGCCATAGTCTTACCTAGGTACAATCATTTAGACACAACATTTAGGCACAGTCACACAAATTAAAAAAAATTTAAAAAATAAAATAAAATTGTTACATCAATTTATGTCACGTCAATTCATTTTTCTTTAATTTTTTTAACTTCTTGTGAGTGTGCCTAACACCTATTATTTATATTTGTGTCTATACAAGTATTTTCCTATGCGATGATATATAGTAAGTATTTTTATTTTGGAATTTAATTACTCCGTAATATATGTTTCTTCAATGTAAATTAGTTTACTCCGATATTCAATAAAATTCAAATATTTTTCTTTCTTACGGTTAAATATTTTTCTTACAATTAAAGATATTTTAGCCACTAGGTTATCTGATAAAATATATATATTTTTCTTTTGACTAAAAAAAAGTTTATACACAATTAAACTGTAATATTTATTCATTTCAAATATTTAAATATTTTACTCGTCATAAAATTAAAGTGAGATGTAGAGAGATGATTCGGTGGAATACGCAATTGTTATTAAATGACCGTGTAAAATTGTTGTACAAAATTTATACATATACTATTTTTATTTTCTCTCTTATTTATTTATTTATTTATTTGCTTCTTATTTTTCGAATACCTACGATCAAAATCATCGTTTGATCGATAAATTATCTTCCTTTAACTATTAGCTTGCATGATCAATACCCAATTCTCCCATTCATTGTATATAACTCTAAGTAGATATACCAACAATGGAGAAATTTTGATTGGAAGATACCATATTTATCGTATATAAAGATATGAAAAATGCTATATAAAGCGAAAATGTTACTCACGAAATGTTCCCGAATGATTTTCTCTACAATTTCGGTCTCTCTCTACAAATCCAACTAATATATATATATTATTTTTGGTTTTCACCACCAGTTGAATTTGGTTCGGGGGTCAGTTCTGGCATCAAGTGGTTCCAGCCCCCTCCCGATCGCAGTTGCGGGGGATCAAACCGTGGTCCTCCCTACCAAATTCAGCGCCAATCACCATTGAACCAACTAACGATTGGTCAAATCCAACTAATTTAACTAAGTTGGGTTTTTTTTTTTGTCTCTGTTTGTTTCTTTTTTTTTTCTTCCTTCTTCTTTACCTTCATGTGATGATTTTGCAGAAATGGTTGAAGAAATTATCAACTCTTGAGACAAAAATTGAGAAAAGAAACATTTTGAACAAGATAAATACAAACAATTGAATAGAAGAGAGGTGGTTGAGGTGCAGAGATCAAAATCAACGTTGTGTCTGAGTTGAAATTGTCCTGCTCTCTGTAACATCTACGAAATAAGTCATGGTTGTCGCTTACATATATGGATGCCATTGTCCATGGCTCTTAATCAAACTTTGATGTGGGTGGTCGGTGTGGCTTGGTCTTCATTTTATTTGCTCATCTTTTTCACTTCTCCTTGCCGGACCACCGTTGTGCCGGGTCTTAAACCACCTTCACATAATCATAGGGTCATGGCCAACATGCTACAATGGAAAAAACTTGGCCGAGAAAGAAAATAGAGAAAGAGGTGGGAGAATATCATGTGTGTAAAGTGCATCATAGATCTAGTAGGATATCTTTGATTCAATGGTAAAGTAATTTATTTGTTAAGAAATTTATTTGAAAAATTAAATTAGTTTGATTTGACATAAAGTTTTTATTGACAAAAGAATTGAAAATGTGCTTTCATATTGTATAATTTTTTTTAAAAAATAAAATAAAATTGATTCAACTAAATGTGGAACACTCTCCAAACTCATCATGAAGGAACCAATCGTAAAAAAGAAATAAGAATAAATATTGGTATAAGAAAATTTGAACTATTTGAAATGCAGAAAGATGAAACTGTGGATCAAATGTATGGCAGATTCACAATCATTATCAATGAACTAAACTCTCTTGGAAAGAAATACAATTCACATGAGAGAATTAGAAAGATACTAAGATGTCTTCTAAAACATTGGAGATATATAGTCACTGCCATCACAGAATCCAAAAATCACTACTACAAAAATAGGCTTTTGATAGCGCTTATTTTAATTTTTGATAACGCTTTAAAACGCTATTACTGATATCGCTATTATATGTCTGGATGGCTATAATAGCGTTTTTAAAACGCTATCAAATGTGACTTTTAATAGCGGTTTTAAAAAAAACGCTGTTGTATATGCTTGTGCGCGACCAAAGAAACTTATGTAAACGGGTTTTGATAGCGCCTTTTCATGAAAGCGCTGTTATATGTACTCTATAATAGCACCCGTATTTATAAAAACACTATTATAATGTCTTGTTCTTATCAACTTTTAATAGCACTCGTTTAAAAAACGCTATTGTATGTCTTATCCTTTTTTTTTGCTTTTTTAAATTGCTCTTTTTTTTTTTTGTTGCATTAATTAAATTGCATTTATTTTTGTTTGACAACTTGCTCTTCAACTTTTTATTGAGCAAGATCCACTTGGAGGTTATTGCTTCTATCGGTCCTAATAATAATCTAAACACATCCATGCATACGCCATACCTTTGTTTGTTCCACCGTTGGACCATCCCTCTCCTCACCGGTGACAATTTTCATTCAAATGTTTAAAAAAATAATGGAAAGCAAATTGCTCGTTATACAGGCCAATTTGCTTTCCATTATTTTTTTTTAATCTTTTATTCCTTTAAAATAACTCGAATATATTAAATATCATTAACTCTTTCCATTATCTTTTATTATCTAGTCCTATTTGAAAAAAAAGTTCCTTATCTGTCGTTGCTGCTGCTGTGTGTGTTGGTTTTGTTCTTAGTTTTTGGTTTATACAATTACTAATAGGTTATTTGTTGAAACAGCATAACCAAAACGTATTGAAAAAAGTTATTTGAGCAAAATATTAAAAAGAAAGAACAGGAAATAGAACAAGTAAGGAGGTCACGTGAGCATGATATTGCAAAGAAAGAAAAAGAGCTTCAGTATTATCACTGATCAGTAGTAGATACAATGACAAAATCGACTACGAAACTACAAGAAGAGAGTAAAAAGAACGAAGATGAATGGAAGAAAATTGAAACCAAGTATAAAGATGAGAGGAAAGTTGAAAGATTAAAACTTCAAAAGGCGAATGAGAGGCTAATGACCTATTTGGAAAAACCACGGAAGATTTTACTAAATTCAAAGAAAAAACGGAAAACTTATAAAGTAAAAGGAAAATAAGGCAAAAGAAGCGAATGCATACCAAGAAACAAATAAGAAGCTAGAGAAATAACTTGCCGAAGCGAAAGAAGAAATGAAAATACTGCTCATGTCAACTGAGCAAGTGGAGAAACACCAAGAAGAAAATGAAAGTTTAAAGAAAGAACTTGCTGAAGCGAAAGAAGAAATGAAAATACTGCTCAAGTCAACTTAGCAAGTGAAGAAACACCAAGAGGAAAATGAAAGTTTAAAGAAAGAATTTGTTGAAGCGAATAACTCAATGTAGAGATCAGTAAATTATATGTTGGGTGATTGACCTCACCACCAAAATTTAGTATTTTATAAATATAATTATATATGTTTTTTTAAAAGAATTTCATGATTTATTTATTTTGTTATGAAACAAAATCGAAATTTTTTTTAAATTAAAAAAATTCCTTTTAAACAAAATTTAAATTTTTAATAATTATATGTTTGAAATTTTATTATTTGAAACAAAAGCATATAAAAGACATATTCTCATATTATTAATAAATTGTAAAGATTCTTCAACCATTCAATATTAATTTAACACACAAACTTTAGAAAGAAGAAAAGAATCTCATAAAAATTAAATGTTTATAATACAATACTAAAATAACCTTTGAAAATTTTATTAATTTTTAAATAATTTTGTGAATTATTAATATTTAAAAAAAATTACAAATAATTTATTTATATATAATTATATAATATGGTTAACATTTTTAGAATATATTTTTAATTCTTTTATTTATGTTTTCAATATTAATCACTTGAAATTATAAAATAAAAAATAAAAAATAAAAATCATGATGTATTTATTTTGTTATTAAACAAAATCGAAATTTTTTTTAAAAATAAAAAATTCCCTTTTAAACAAAAATTATTTTTTTTTAATAATTATATGTTTGAAATTTTATTATTTGAATTGAATTTGAAATATTTCCTTTTTTGAAGTATGCATTTAATACAATTTTGTGAGAATAAATGTGAGGAAAACATTTGGAAAAAAATATTAACTGAGACATTAGAAAATTGGTCTCATTTGTACAGTATTAAGATTATGGGATAATTAAACACTATATATGGTTGGTTCTCTTCGAATACGTTTAATACTTTAATTTAAAAAATGCTTCACTCAAAATATAAATTTAAGATGAAGTTAATTACTTTGAAGAAAAAAAAAAGATCAATTATACTATCAAACAATTTACATAAAACTTTTGGCAAGATGTTTAGAAAAGTTTTACACTAATAGCTAAATCAAAGTTCAATTTTGGGGATGGGGGTATGTAACTAACTGCTAACTTGTTATAATGTCTACTGTTCAAAACCATTTTTTTAGTTTATTGAACTATTACCAATACAAAATAGCAAAGGTAAATATTAGGAACAAATAATAACATTAACAGTAGAAATGAAAGCAACAACATAATAAATTCAACCTTATAAAAGAGTTTACATGAATATGTGATAGCGGCAAAACACACATTTGCAGAAAGAGTAAATTTAAATTTAATGATGTGTTACATCTAACTGAATTCTCTTTTATTCTATTTTCCCTTCAAGAGTTTACATTAGAATCAAAACCAAATTATCACGTTTGTGAACAAGGAAAGATCCAAACCCCAAATACAACAAATATCGAGCTTCCGTTTGTGCAAGAAGATAAGTTATCAATTCAAAGGCCCTCAAAGAACCGCATGTGGTCCTCGAATGTTTCACCGTGTCTGATTTTGCTCAATGATCCATCATTTTCAACCTGAAATATTTTACAAGATAAGATATAATTCTTTGAGACAAATCATAGATGAAGTTAAAATTGTGATTTTTCAAGCAAATGTTCTCAATATGGTGTTTAAAAGAGTGCCGGCTTAAAACTTCAATGAGATTTTACGAAAAAGGTGTATTCTCATCATACAATTGCAAATAAAAAAAATTTAAAAAAAAAGAAGCTAATCTGCCTAATCAATTGTATGATTTTGAAGTACAAGGGTTTATCATATAAGTGCTTGACTGCTTGTGTATAAGCTTTTTTTAACAAATGATAAAATAAAGTCAAATTGTTTTCATGTAGCAATAAGTTGTTTTCTCAATCAGATTATTTTACTCAAGACCTAAGAAAAGCTATTAAAGGGACCCCCTCATTTCAAAATGGTTTTGCTATCAAATGAGTTTTACTCAAGACCTAAATGATTATGAAATGAGTTTTTTTCTCTCAAAATCACTTTCTTGTACTATAGAGGAACCTGTCTAACTACATTAGCAAATGAAGAAAGGATGATCCATACCCAATACTCGGGAGGTCGCATCTTTAGATTGTAAGTAGATGCCATACTCATGCAATAAGCACCAGCATCATGAACAACTAGACCAGTACCCTGCAAGTAAAACTCAGATTAGTATTACTTCGACCAAGTTTACATTATTGCCAACATTACCCAACGGTGTCAATTGCAGATAAAAAAATAGCAGTTTGTTCAAATTTCATTACACTGCTATAGCCACTATTTGACAAACAGGGTATTAAATAGCATATTGTGGAACATTAGCAATTTGTTCAAATTTCGCTATTCTATAGCCATTATTTAAATATAATAATATCAATACATTATAGTACCTTGGCAGGAGTTGGAAGTTCTCTTCCTTTTCCTAAGAAATCCGCAGACTCGCAGACAGGGCCGACAACATCAAAAGTTGCTATCTCAGCATTTGCTGGGGCAGGGGAAACCAGCTCTATATGCTGCAGAAAAGAAAAAAAAAAGATAACATTAAAACATTCACTGAAAAGAAAACTGGCACAAACGAAGCTGCATTGGTGTACCATTAGCATCACGAAACTAAAATGGTCTTATATTGCAATTTAATTCTTTAGAGTAAAGCTTTAAAGTTGCATTGACTTACTACTGGATTCATTTTAATCTACTTTCCTAGCCAAACCATAAAATATTAAAATGTTGAGTGAGTCTTGGCAGTACATCGTATATTAGTTGAAAGCACATGCACGTAAGGGGTCTATAATCCTTAATAATTCTCTAACGTAATCCTTATCAATGCTTTTAAATGGTAAGACAAAATAGACCAACAGGTACTAGAACAAATACCTGATAAGCATCATAAAGACTTGGACGGATAAGTTCAGCCATACTTCCATCAATGACAATGAAGTTTTTAGAACCGTTAGTTTTGACACCTGTCACCCGGTTAACCAAGCAACAGGTGTTTGCTATAAGTGATCTCCCTGGTTCAATGATGAGTTTAAGACCACGGGAAAGAACAAGCTCCCGTACCTACTCCAACCGTGAAAACAAAAATATTCAATTAGGAAGGATAGTGCGAAAGGTACAATAAAACAAGAACAGGTCGAACTGTGTGATATTAAATGGCAGTCTGGAAGATAAAAAGATGCCGCTCATCTGCTACGATGTATAACATATGCAAACACACATATAAAGCAACTTTCATAGGATACACTAAAACTCAAATAAATACTACATTTAGTCATTTCCTTTAGATTACATGGTAGTTAGAGCCGTTGGACATGTAACATCTGTATGAATTCAAAACTGGCAAAGCACAAGTGAGGCTTCCAGAAGCTCCTTTAATATTATCAGCCATTTACCACAGGTGAAAAAGTTTTATAATTAATTTATATGGAAATTCAACATGCATAAAAACGTTCCTACGCAAAGCAGACAACTACTATGTCACAATTGACGAAAGACATTTGATGCTTTATATGCAATGTGATTCTGTCCTTTGCATTGTTGTGTCTTTCATTGTTGGGAAAAGTTCAAGTCTCACAATGGCTTGAGATAAGGCTAAATAGGAGCTTATAAAGCCTACGCAAACAACACCACACAAAAAAGTTTTTTCGGGGGAATCGTGTTCAAAACCAAAGATGGTATCAGAGCTTGTTCTAGATCTATTATGGGTTAACCATATTATACAGGCATCATGCTCAATAGCTTTGGGCGCGACAGAGGATATTAAAAAACAAAAATCCAAATTCCATACGAGAGACAAGGCTTAAAAAAAGCTTACAAAACCTAGACAATGCATACATTACAAGTTGATTTTGAGCGGTAGAGTTATCAGAAACTTAAAATTCATCAACAAAAAATTAATCTACTTTAAGCGAAAGGCCCCGAGTATTGTAAAACTTAAGGAATACCACTGGTTAAGTTCGTAAGGCCCTGAGTACTGTAACAATATAATATTAAAATACTAAAAGTGCCTATTTATCAGTGGTATTGCTTATTCTTATAAGGAATTACGAATTTAATCACATATAATACGAAAAGAGACAGTGTGTTATATAGAATAGAGTCCTCACAGTATCAATTAGATCTCTGGGTTTAGGAAGGACAGCACCAGCATGATAGTAATCGATGCCAAGTCCACCACCAATATTTAAATAATCAACTTCAAAACCCTGAGCACGAATTTCGTCGATGTAGTTGACCATAATAGTGGCTGCATCTCTGAAAATATCTACCTGGAAAGGGGTGTAAAATAGCAAGCAACAACCATGTCAACACTTATATTATGATGAAAATTCAGCATACAGCAGTGGAAATTGACCTATCAAAGCACAAATACACAATAAGAGTTTAAAATTATTGGATAACCTTGGTAATGGTTGATCCAAGATGACAGTGGGCTCCTACAAGCTTTAGCTCAACAGGGTGCGCCTTCACAGCATCTAAAAACCATTGCAGCTTCTCATTTCTAATGCCAAATTTAGAGTTCTTATTCCCGGTGGCAACATAAGGATGGACCTAAGGATAACAAAGATAAAACTTTTAGATGTTTTTACAACAATAAACTTATAAACAAAAAATTAAACATGCCAATGAGAGCTATAAATACAGATGCCTTCATCGATTATACTGATGGTGTGCACAAAACAGTCAAACACCAACATAAAAACAAAGATTTTGTGATGAAGAAAAATACAGGAATCGGGAGGGAAATAACTGCAATCAATGAAGTTGAGGAAATAATATAAGAATAAATAAAAAATGCCATTGATTTTGAATGTTGTAGATAGTTAAAAGTATGAACTTTTGTTTGCTCTGAGAGATGTGTAAAACAGAACTTAGATGAATGTCTTAGTCACAAAAAATCTTCACTTTCTTCTAGACGTAAAACTAATTTCGGCCTCATCAATCCTAGTAAATAGCAAAACATTAAATTTACCACCAATAAGTAGGAAAAAAAACTAGCAATAAATATACCTGCGGATCAACATCAGGATTAATCCGAAGTAAAACATTCACCCTCTTTCCAGCAATTCTTGCCGCCGCCACAATGTTTTCCAAGTCAAACTCACTGTCAATGTTGACAAACACACCTGCTTCGGCAGCCAAGACCAAATCCTCCAAGATTTTCCCATTTCCATTAAAGATACACCTATTCATTAATGTAATGACCCAAAAATACACTAAGAATCTCAAATTTTCAACAACAGAAAAGTATAACTAATGATAAATTACCAAACAATATAGTAACTATGACTGAACCAAAGTCATACTCATACATATAGGTTCTAAACTTAACACTAAAATTTATATCAAACCATAAATAAATAACTTCATAGTTCATTCTAATGAAATTAACAAACCAACTCCATTCAAAATCATGTTTATCAAAAGATTAACCAAACAACATTTAACAAATTATACAAAATCAAATTTGATAAAGTTAAACCAACCTTGTAGGATCAAATCCAGCACGAAGAGCAAGTTTAAGCTCATTCCCACTAACAAGAACAGCACCACAACCCAAATTCCTCAAATGCTCTAAAATCTTATAATTATTATTAGCTTTAATAGCATAACCAATAATAGATGTTAAACCTTCCAATGCATCTTTATAAGCTTCAACATTTCTAGTAATCTGTGGCTTACTATACAAATAAAAAGGTCTTTTTTCAACAGATTCCATAATCTCATCCACTTTAATACCCTCACAATACAAATACCCATCTTCGGATTTGCTAAAACAATGCTGAAAATGAGTGTTCTTGGTGGTTTCTAGTGAGGTTTTGGGTGTGTTTTGGGATAAAACTGCTCTTAGAACACGTGATTTGATGATGGTGGGGTTGGATTTGAAAGGGAGAATAAGGTTTTGGGGCAATGGGTTTTTGTTGAATGAGGTTTTGGGAATGGAATATGAGTGATAGAGAAGGTTTTGGTGTGTGGTTGCCATGGTGATGATGGAGAAGTTCAGTTGTTTGAGATGGAACGAGAAAGTCAAAACAAAACCCTTGTTAAGGTTCTTTTGTAGTTAAACGTTTTTTGGGGTAACGGGTTCTCTGCGTTTAGGGCGTAAACGTTAATTTCTGTTCAATCTTTTTTGTCCGTTAGATGAATGATGTTTGAGATGAAATCTAAGACAAACAAAACCCTCGTGCTCCTCGTTAAGGTTCTTGTGTTTATATTATTATTATTATTATATTATTATTATTATTAACGTTTTTTTAATGAGATGCGCAAACCATTGGAATTGGATTAGGTGAGGATTAAAAAAATAATATAAAATAATTTAGAGATTTTATAGAAAAATGGAATTTATCATATGTTTGTTTGTTGTAATAAAAATCACTTTTTTTAATAAAATAATTTTTAGCTTGTTTGGATACAAAACGTAAAAGTGATTTTTTTAATTACAAAATAATAACATTTGTTTTCTCTCTTCTTTAATTTTTTATTTTTTTTATTTTAGAAACTACTTTTAGACCATGTATAATGGGGAGTTGAATATGGTGTTGAAAGTGACATGGATGAGAGAGAAGTTGAAAACTTTCAACACAGTTGAAACACAATTGGGGGACACTTGTCTTGCTCCGATTGGTTTCTCAAATTTTTATTTAATTATTATTTTGAACTCAAATTTTTGGATTGCAAATTAATTTTTTTAATTTTTAATTTCTTACCAAAATTCATAATATTTTTTTCTCTATAAATAGAGACTTGGTTCATTTGATTTGAACACAGAAAAAAAAAATCACATTTTTTACTATATTAATCTTATTAGTGGTGGGGTAGAGTGTTAAATGAAAAACCATTGGAGAGGGTAAAATTTGAATGAGTGTTGAAACCATTGTACATGGTCTTAATGGCGAGTAGCTTCTCATTTTTAGCTGTTTTTGAATTATTTTTAAATTTTAATTATTTTAAAAATCTATAACAAATACATATTTTTAAAAGTAGTTATTTTTATTTTAAAAAGTGATTTTTTTTATAAAAGAAGCTATAACAAACACCTCTAAATTAGGACTAAATCATAGTGTACTTTAAATCCCATTTCACTTTTTTTTTCGGCTCTAATTTTTCTGCACATTGCATTTTCATAGTTTTTTTTTTTTTTTTGTGACCTGCATGTTTATAATTACTCGAACAATTAGTTTTTCTTTTTGATTAGTTAAAATCATGGAGTTTTAGTAAAAAAACATATGGAGTTTTAGTTTAAAAAAACTTCTCAAATCTTTACTCAACTTGTAATGCTGATATTATTAAGTTGAACATCTTCGGTTAAACTAAAATTTGAAACTTTACAATTGTGCGTGAATTTTAGTAGTGTTGGTCACTTTTTCTATAGATTAAAATATTAAAAATTAATGAAAATTGTGTCTTAATATATATATATACACACACACACACAATATAAATTATAATTATGCATGGATAAAAAAGTAGGCGGGCAACAAATTGCACCACTAAATTATAATAATTGCGTTGTGATTCAACTATGTTTAGTAAGTATGTTTGGTTTTACTTTTGAAGAAGATAAAATTGATTTTAGTATAAATAATTTTTACATGTTGAATTATTTAGTCTAATTGACTTTGTTAATAGAATAGATTATATTTTAAGCTAGAATTTGTAGTTTTTGCCTTCTCTACTTCAGCCTAGTTTATTGTCCAATCACTTTTACATTAAGACATCCAAATATAAATTATTTTACATTCAACTCACTTTTAATCAACTTGTTAACCCCCGGAACTAGGCTTGGAGGCTTACTGAGGCATCCTTCAAGGTAGGATTTTAGGCTTTTTTGGCTACATTGTAGACACCTCATATATCCTTTTTGTTTAGCTTCATACTATTGTATCGATCAAGGACTTTCTTTGGCCAAGAAGTTAAATTTCCAAGATGTTATTTATTACACCGATTCTTTCCATTGTGTTCATATTTTGAAGGAGCAAACTTCTGAATTTTACAAGTATGCTACATTGATTCAAGTCATCAAAGACCTCATAAATCTTAATCGGCTCGCTTTCATCACTCACACCCTCTGCGAAGAAAATAATTATGTTAACTTCTTAGGTAAGCTTGGTGCTTCTTCTAGCATGGAACCATTGATCTACACCTCTCCTTTGGTAGGCTTATTAGACCTTTTCTATTGTAGTCTTTTTACTCATCTGGTTGTTATCGTTTCGTTTTACTTTTTCTCTTAACTTAGTAACAAAATAAGGGTCATGTTAACATGTGTCATTAGGGCACATGATAAGCTACCTAAAAAAGGAAATGTAGCATTTAATGATACAAAAGTATTAAATGATACAAAAACCACCTACAAAAGTATTGCAATAAATTTTTACTATATTGATCATCTTAACATGTGCCCAAGTTAACATTTCCCACAAAATAAAAAATCAAAACCAATTATTCAAACTCAATTTTTGTTACCGCAAAATCAACCACATTTTAAATTTAAGTAAAAATCCATTTTTCAAGATTTGAGTCAACAACGTTTGTGCCTTGAAGTAAACGCAATGTTTAGAAACACTCAAAATAGGTACAACAAAGCATGTGAAACTATGATAGTAGAGTTGAAAAGTTAAATCTTCACTAGATTTTTGAGAATTTTGCTGCATGACTTTGTTTGATTCAAGAGTAGGGTTCACCCCTCAACCAAGTGTCCCCCACAACAAACACCCAAAAATTGCTATTTTCATATTTGCACACACGTACAAGGAAAAATCTAATACAGCAAATTATGCTTATATGTTGTCTTCAATTAATTGTTTTAGCCAAATTACACATTATCTTGTCAATTGGGTGTATTTTTCATGATCAACCAAAATGCCGCGGAGGGTCGGTCCCATGCGACATTTTTTCAAGTATGGGACAAATTAAAACCCAATTTAATCTCACTTCTATGTATGCCATCCTAACAAAACATTGTACTCTAACTGAAATTTGGATTAAGACATAAAATTCAACCCACTTTATTTTCCCTAAAATGTCATGAAAACTATATGTTACCAAATGTGGAATAGAATAATAGCTACACAAATGAATATGAAAATTGAAAAGGCAAAGTATGTGAATACATTGGACTATTATTTGAGATCTGCGAATGCAAAAACAAACGCGCCTTTAAGCAATACTCGAAAAGGTTCAAATATCCTATCCTCAAAGTATTGCTGATTAAGAGATTTCGGTGACATTGACAAAATCATAGCAAGGGCATCAAACTCATTGTCAATCCAAACATACAAACTGCGTCTAACGAAATAGACAGACACGAAAAATATGCCAAGAAATCAGCTCAAACTATATTAAACCAGGAAAACAAATTATCAATAATGATACACGAGATAAATCTAGAAGCTACTTTTGTGGAGTATAATACAACACAATAAAATTACTATACATACACATAGTTTAAAAGAGGCAAGGTACAGTGAGAATGAAAATGCATAGTTCTTGCCTTCAAGTTAGAATTCCAGTAGCCTCTATTTTAATATCTTGTAGGACACTTGAACAACTAAATAACCAAATGATGGTTTCATTTGTTACTTAAGATTCCATGTATTGGGAAGGTGGAGGGCTTGTTTTAGTCTTCTCGGAACCTGCAAAACGGTTCGACATTAAGGTTTTGTATGCCACTTGGGCACTGATAAGCAACAATAGTTTAGGGCTAAAAAATCTACAAAACTATTTCATAGTAAGTTTCATCCAATCAAACGACGTCCAAGATGAAAAATACAAGGACATACCACTAACCCCGCGGATCTCCACTTCTCTCCATTCTTGTACAAGGGCACAACAGCAGCACATCAAATGAGAGAGAAAATCATCAACAAAGCCCCCCTACCATAGAAAGTAACTGTGAGTAATATGAAATATTTAAAGAGACCAGCAAATGTACGCATGCACATATCTTCAACTCCTAACAAATACAACATTGTGTTGTAGGCCTTACCCCTACGAGTAGAGAGACAGTTTCCAGGATTTTAACTTGTGACCTCCAATATAGGTCTCAAGGCAGCAACATTAGTGTTGCGCCAAGGCTTGACAAATACATTGCTTTTTATAACTTGCCTCGAAATTTAAACAAATAGATTTTATTTTGAAATGGTAAGCATAAGAGTTGGTAAAAAACATATATGTTATATGCATCTTCATCGAAGTAAACTATATAAAAATCCACAAGAACAAGGCATGAAGAGATGACAAGAAGTCATATTTATGACTAGACAGAAGGAAGGAATCATTACCGTGATGTTCAACATCTTCCGAAGCTTTCTCCTTATGCAGCAAGTATAGCAGCAACAGGACAATATTAATGAATATGCCATCAACTCATTACATGCTTCTGCAGAAGCTGATCAAACACAAAAGTGAAATCATAATCACAGAACCTCAATAATGTTTAAGTCTTTGAAATTATCTATATTGAAGGTAAGCATAACAACTAATGAGAAATATATAGCAACATAAAGAACCCTTGGCATTAGCTCATAACTCATGTTATATACATAATCTGAACTGCAGAAAATCATGTCTTCAATTTTCATTATTGGTGAATTTCTTCAAGATTCAACTTCAGTTTTGTAAACATAAAATGGTGCATATATTGCTAGGATTTCATACTGTTAGCTTCTTTCACAAGTCACAATAACCAACAAATGTATTTTACTAAGGTACAAAATATAAATTGAACCCGAATAGTATAATGTTAAGATAGATACCAACTTGATTCAATAAATTCTAGCTTTGTTTGCAAGAAACAATACTCAAATGTAGATTCATCACTTAGTGCTGAAACATCGCTAACTTACACATAGGCCTGTTTTTTACAACCGTGGCAATCTTTGAAAATGTTCCACAAGGATAGAAGAACGTCTTCATACCTGCAGATCAAATGCCATACAAATTACTAAAAATGGAAAGTATCTTTGGAAATTATTTTACTAAGGGTTTTTTATGCTTAGTGAGACCTTTCAATTGAACATATCTCAGATCCCTTTAACACATATATGACTCGAGTTTTTTAGCATAATTCATGACAAAGTAATAAGGGGTTTCGAATTAGTAGTTCCAACATAATGGAAATGCGCAAGGAAACACTTTCTGGGTGAAAATACTATTCTATTGCAACTGACCAGACTTTTAAAATATCAAGTAGGAGAGAACGTACAAAGTGAAGGTTCGGAACAACATGCAAGTAAATCAGTGTGCCAATCTTCCTGCTGATATGAACCTCCCGTTGACATCACATCCTTTTGGGAAACAGAAAATCTGTCCGAGGCCATGCATATAAGCATCAAACACAATCGATATAAGTTAATAACCAAAATAGTAAGGAAGACTAAATTATTAAAAATACAATTATGACTTTTGCTTAATTTGTTATCCTAAGTGAACCTACAATACCTTAAGTTGTGGAAGAGGAAAATGAATTACCTTGATTGCGAAAGTGTATCCGATTTTGCATGGTATTTTTCATCAGATGTATGGCCCTTGTCATCATTGTCGTTGGAGTAACTGTGTTTCTCTTTCTTATGGCTTTTTTCAGGTGAACATTTGTCTGGAAGAGAATATTCTGCTACTGTGGTGACCTCTAATAAACGTTGAATGACTTCACATTGATTCATGTCTAAATTTGCTTGTGACCTTTGTAGCTCTAGGTTAAGCTTTTCCTTTTCTTTTTTAATCGCTTCAGGGAAAGAACAGTTGGGGTAAGAACAGGAGAGATTTTTCTTCAGCACTGCAGCATCTTCCTTGTCAGGATCGGGTTTAAAAATAACTGTCTGCGCCTGTTGGTCCTCGTCGTCTAATGTGTATTCACGTTGATCCTTTTCAATAACTTCAAGTCTCTCCTGCATGATTCAGATAAGCAATTGTCGTCAACCACATTTCAGACCAAATTAACAAATGCGGAAGCTACCATTACATTGACAATATTCCACAGGTCAAAGTCCTAAAAAATGTAGGGAAATATGCAAAATCCTTAAACATTGTGCAACAACCTCACATGTGCAGACATCTCTCACAAAATGAGGAAAAGGAACATAGATTTGATTATTGCTCAATTATTACAACGCGGGCTACTACCTCTTTGTTTGGTACTGCTTATTGAAAAGGGTAAAAGTAAAACCAAAAACCAACTCTATCTAAAGGACCAAAAAGATGCAGCTAAAACATATGAACTGTGCCGATCCTCTCACTGATGAGTTAAATCCTAATTTACATTACATGCTACCTTATGCTGACAGAAAATAGTAAAAAAGAAAGAAAAAAATTCACAACAAGAGTTAATAGATTAACAAATACCCTGACTCGAGCATTATCGACAAGAGTGATAAGAGGAACCAGACGCAGATATCTATCAATTTCATTTTGAGCCTTCCTGAACTGATAAACTATGTTCCATCCCATTGCCAGCAAATAGAGGTAGCTCCGATCTTGACAACTATGAACCAACATATAAGACCTTCTGAGTGCATCTTCAAGCTGCTCCAAAGGCTCCCTAGTTTCGGGGTACCTCTTCAGCTCCGAGATCTTGAGCTGCTCCAACAAATTCCCAATCAACTTCAAATGCATTGCAAATTGTCTGCAGTTTTTCTTATGCATCCTTGCAGTACTTGCAGCTTTCACAATCATACCAATCAACTTCACAGCATCTACACCGGTCAATTGCGCTATATTTGCAAAATCCCCCATATGATCCCACGACGCCATGCTCTTCGAAAATAGACCAAAAATCACCTCAAAAAAATCAGTTTCTAAAATTGCATTCATAATCAATTTCATCTTAAAACACACAATTAACAACAATAACAAAAATAGTATATCTCCAAAACAAAAAACATGCATGAAAATTATTTATACTTTGTAATAAAATAAAATACTAAAATTTGTTTTAGCTCTCATTAATTACCTCTGATTAAGAAAATTAAATTGACTTCTTAAGCAGAAAAAAAAAACTCAAGAATTGAAAATTTCAAGCTGGATCAAGCATTCATCTGAAAAATGTTTTCCAGATATAGCATTATTCAACAAGATCTTGAACACTGCAAAACATAACAAAAGCAAATAGTCAACAAATAATTGAGCATAAAAAAAAGAAGAAAAAATAAAAAAAGTGAATGAAAAATCTTGACAATGAAGAAATTAAAAGTCATTAATACAAATCAGCTTTGAAAATTGAAATCCAAAACTAAACTACACATAATTGAACATTTTTTTTAATAAAAAATGAAATTGAAAATAAATAGAAGAAAATTCTAGTAACTAAATACAAAACATGATTAAACAATTTTAGTGTAAATAAATGAACAATTCATGAACAAGAAAAGAAAATGCAGATTGATTTAGTTACTTGCACGAAAATGACGAAAGTTATGAGAAAAAGAACATGGAATTAAGGTAATGAGAGACAAACATTGCTTTGCGGGAAGGAACACTTTGTTGTTGTTCTTGTGAATTGCTACAACTCTTAGTTTTGTGTTTGTGTTTGTTTTTTTTTTACACTCTCTCTCTTTTCTTCTTCATATTGTTCACAGTTTCGGTTCGGTGCTGTGTGTTGTGTACAGTGTTGTGTTTGGCAGCATGTGATGTTGAATTGTAAAGACGGAAATGTCCTTTGTTTTGTGGTGTTATTACTATATTGCCATTTGTTGGTTTCACGGAGTGTGCAGTGTAACAGCGTCATATGGATAGGTGGAGAACGGGTTGACCATGACAGTACAAGAAAGTCTTTAGTGGGAGTGGAGTGGAGAGGAGAGGGAGTTCATACAGGTGGTTTTTTTATTACTGTGACAGCTGGTAATCCATACCGTAGTTAAGAGGGATATATAGACTTTTTTCCTTTACGGGAATTTCTCATCCCACCCCAAACAACTATTTTTCGCCTCTCTAATATTCTGATTTTGTCCTTGTTAAAAAAATTCGAAAAACGTTTTATGAATTTTTTTTTGCCTTGAAAATGAACTTCGAAATGTGTTTTTCCAAAATTTTTGCTGAATTTACACTAGAAGAATCTCGGAAAACGCATTCCGAACTTTTGAATCAAGAGTAAAATTGGAAATCCGGGAGAAAAAAAATTGTGGGAGGTGGGATGAGAATTTTTCCTTTACCTAGTAGTCTAGTCTAGGGGTGGACACGGGCCCGAAAACCGGCCCAACTCGCCGAAACTAAAAAGAAAAAAAATTGAAGTGGAGGTTTGAATCTCAGTTAATAAAAATATTACATTTTAGGTTTAAATATAATTTTCGTTTCTGTATGTTCGTAAATTTTTTATTTTAGTCCTTGTATTTTTTTGTTGCAAATAAATTCCTGAATGTATAAAATTTGTTTGTTTTAGTCCCTAAAGTCAAAATTCGCAAGAAAAATTGAAGGAAAATATGCACGAAAACTGCTGATTTTTCTGCGGATTTTGACTTTAGGGACTAAAACCAACAAATTTTGTACATTCAAAGATTTATTTGCAACAAAAAAATATACAGGGACTAAAATAAAAAATTTGCGAACATACAAGGACAAAAGTGATATTAAAGCCTACATTTTATATGTAAAAGTTGAGGTTCGAACCTCAGACACTCCATTTTTTCACCTTTACAAATTGTGAAATTATAGTCACTAGACTATTTAACAAAAAAAATGTCATTATTTATTTGTAAGCTTTAACTCAATTAGGGAATATCACAATTGTTAGGGCGGATATTAGTGGTGTCTCGAGTTCGAATCTGGAATTTTCCATTTGTGTGTTTGAATTTTACATGTTATTTACCATTTCTTTTGTAAAAAAAATACACATCGTTTTGGCATGTAGATTAATTATGATACTTAACTTCGACCAATTCATGTCGTTCTCTCGCAGTTGTTTAAATTTCAAACCCTAGCATAGTGAGAAACAATTGGACTATTAAAAAAAAAAAAATTCGAATTGTAGAGCAGAACCAAACCGAACTTAAATTAACCATACCGCATCTCATTGTGATTTAGTCCAATAATCAAAATTGTGATTTGCAAACAGATTGTTAACCAAACCTAAATAACATAATCTAAATTGTAATTAACTGAACTGAACAAACACGATTTAGTTTCAGGTTATTTTTTTAATCTAATCTCACTAGACAAGTTCATTTTCTAGTGGTCTTGACTTTTCGCCCCAAAATCTCTCTTAATATTGTTGCCAACATTGACTTTTTCGATCATCCTCTGACAATCCGTAAGAGGGCATCCCCCTCCATCTACGACATCACTATGTGCATCTTCTTTGTCGAGATTAGTTCGTTCTTGTCAAAGTCTAACAACTTGAACGCCGCTTGGAGCTCTTAGTTGTCATCACCCCCATTGTGTTATTGTCGAACCCTTTCGACAATATTTGATATACTCGACTTTTAATGCAAACCTTCGGTATCTAAGGGAGAGAGACCCTGATAATTCAAAGTTCGACTGCGAGATAAATAAAGTCTCACAAAAAATTCTTCCCACTAAGAATCGAACTCGGATTCTCCTAAACAATTCATTCTAAAAGGAGCTCATTAATCATTTTAGCTCAATGTCTTGATTTACAACTACATCTCTAATCATTATTATTTTCATAATTCTCAAGTAACTAATTTTACTTTAAAAAAAAATTAACTATCTGGTTCCTAAAGGAAGGGGTCCAATAATCCATAGTTCAATTGCGAGATAAGTAAAGTCTAATCAAAATTATTTTCACCAGAAGTCAAACTCAGGTTCTCCCAAATCATTTCCACAACTCTCAAATACCTTTTTCGGTCTCAAATATAAGCAAAAAATTTCTTGTTAAGTTTATGAATTATTTGTATAATTGATCTACATTTTGGAATAAATTTATAAATGATACTCCTTCCGATTATTATTATAAACAAAATACCACTTTTTAGGTGATTGAAAAATCAATATATTTGGTCTATAATATAGAGTAGATACATTCACTTTTCAATAAGTAACATATTGTTATAATTGTGACTGGAAGTATAATAAAAATATTGACTTATACTACCTCCGTCCCATTTTATAAGAGTTATTTTGACTAAATGACACTATTAACTTATTTTGTTTTGATCATATTTTTTTTAATAATATATAGATTTAAATATTATAGCATATAAGATATTATTTGATTTATTTTTTATAAGTATTTTTAAAATATCAAGTTTTTATAATTTTTATTAATAAAGAATTAAAAATATTAGTAATCAAAATTGTACGTTGGCATACACATAATGATCAAACTAGTTGTTATATTTTTAAAAAAGTGATAAGAATCTAGTCTAGAGATTTGAAAGAGAGATAGGTTAGGTGTTAATTGATGGAGAAATATAAATGCTGTTAGTTGGAAGTTAATTAAGGTTAAAAGTGAAAAGGAAAAGAAAAAGAAAAAAAGTAGGAAACTACCAACAAACAAGCAAGGACATGAAAAAGGTAAAAAAAGGCCAATAATGTAATTTAAGGAGAAACAAAAATTGTAATTATGGGTAAAGATGCGTTTGTTCAGCAAAAGCAGAAGGCAATTAAGAAGAGTTAATGAATATGTTGAATGAAGGATATTCTGTGTTGGAACAGTAAACATCTATTCTCTGTGTCAAATACGACTTGTGATTAAGGTGCACATGTTAACATTGCCACGTGGCATTCATTTATTTCTCTTCTATGTCTTGTTATGTGTCTTCTAATCTCTAAGTTCTCTCCTTCATCACAAGCACAATCTGGCTACATATGTAACTCCATCTAATATCCCTACAATCTGTCTATCCATGGCTTATGGTCCATGTGGATTCATGGATGGATATACTATATTGGTCCCCCCCATCCTTTGTTTTCCTTTTTCTCTCATTTTTTCATCTTTATCATCATGGTCAATAATGCAATTATAAATAAATATCAATAATACTATATAACAAGAAAATATTGTATAGTTCTAATTACTTTTTTGATTAAAAAGAATTACTTTAAAATATCTTTCAACTCTTTAGCTTGTTTGGAAAAATTTAGAAAATATCTCTCAACAAGAAAATTTGTTTTGATAGGTCTTTCATCCCATTTTTAGTAAAAAAAGAAAAAGTCTTTCATCCCATTCTTTTTTATATAATAACATTTATGGTGTGGGAGGATATTGTCTCAATTCAAAATAATAAAAATTTGACTTGAATCTAAAATTTGATAACTATGAAAAATGTAATAATAATATTGAATCAGCTAACAAATTGACATTATTTTTATGACGATTAACATAGTTATAAGTTGGATGACTCGTATATATAATATCTTAATATTTTGAATAGAGATGTAATTATATGTCATTTTATAAAATTTAGGCTTAAATGCACTTTTGGTCCCCCTATTTTTGAATTTATGAAGTTTTGGTCCCCCTATTTTAAAACTCAGCTTTTTGGTCCCCCTATTTTAAAACTCAGTTTTTTGGTCCCCCTATTTTAAAAATTAAGATTTTTTTTTAGTCTTCCTCTCATTTTAATGACGCGGCACTGTAGATGATGACGTGGCAATGAAATAATGACATGATAATTTCTTTACCTATTCATCATTGTCACGTCATAATCTACAGTGCCATGTCATTAAAATGAGAGGGGGACTAAAAAAAAATCTTGATTTTTAAAATAGGGGGACCAAAAAGCTGAGTTTTAAAATAGGGGGACCAAAAAGTTGAGTTTTAAAATAGGGGGACCAAAACTTCATAAATTCAAAAATAGGGGGACCAAAAGTGCATTTAAGCCAAATAAAATTTATTTGATTTTGTTGCTTTTGACGCTGCCATCGAACTTTCCAACAAGTAGTATTAATATTGAAGTAGCTTGATGGTGAGTGGGAGTGAATCTTAATATCATGTTATAGATTTGCTGGGTTGAGCGACTTAGCATCATACCTATCAACTATGTATGAGTTCAATGTCGATAAGAAAGACGATTCATGTACCTATATCTTATATTTTGAATATGGAAATATAACATTTTTCTTTTGTGATTTTGAAGCATCGTTATTTATTATTATTATTATGTTTACACTATCTACGTAATACTAATAAAAATGACAACTTTTTTTATTATTATTGAAATTAAGTAACAATTTAAATATTTTCTATGTTGACAAGTTCCATGAGAAAAAAACTTATGCGGCATGAAAATTGTGGATAGTGATGGGTCATTTTGCGTGGCGGAGTTCAGATATTTTTATTTATCATTTTACAATATAGGATTAATACATTTACACACAAAGATTAATTTATTTTAAATTGAATTCTCTCTATTATTTATTTTCTCATTTTTTTCTCCTAACTTTCTATCTCTCTTAATTTTATTCTCTATCTTTTAAGAGAGAGAGAGAGAGAAAGAGTTAGAAAAGAAAATTAAAAAAAGAGTGAAGAAGATGGTTCATATCCAATTTATCTTGAGTTATTTAACTATTTTTAAACTTTATATTTAATTATTTTCACTGAAATCCATAAAATAATAAATAAAAAATTTGCAACTACACATGCACTTATTTCTATTGTGCTATCCATGTGATCCACTATAAGTCTATATGACTATATCCACCTCACATTAGCACACTAACCGGCCTTTATGTGAGTTGGTCTATTGCATGGAATATACGAATGTTTTTATTTATATTAATTAGTTGCGGTTTTCTTAATTAATTGCACTGATAACTCTTTAAGAGTACTCCATGGCCATATATAATCTTATTTTATACCAAATCATAATATATTTTAAATAAATATAAAAATCATGGCCAGAATCTTTAAGTAGAGACAAACTGTGCTACTGCTGGAAGGCAAATACTAAATAACATAGCATGTTTAATGTAGGCCAAATGCATATATAGGTCCTTTAAGTTTGGTGTTTGTATCAAATAGGTCCTTTAAGTTTTTTTTCTTTTAAATAGGTCCTTTAAATTTTTAAAATGTATCAAATAGGTCCTTTCGGTCCAACTCTGTTAAAAAAAAAAAAGTTGTGTCCGTTAATTGCTTCCAAGGACCGTAAAAAACTTATTTTTTCATTGTTCAGCCTGGACATAAAAAAGCAACTTGTAAACAAAATAAGGGTGCTGCAACTTAAACTTCTTCTGCATCTCAAACTGGTCCTGCATCTCAAACATCTGGTACTTCAGCTCAAACTGGTCCTGCATCTCAAACTGGTATTGCAGCTCAAGTTGCTCTTGCATCTCAAACTGGTACTGCAACTAAAACTAGTACTTCATCTAAGTATGTGAAGCCTCCAAAGTATGCAAAGCCTATTTCAAGTGCTAATCAAGCAAGTTTTACTTCTGCACTGTTCAAGGGAGTTGGTACTTCAAGCATTGGAACAAGACCAAAGATGCAAATTAGGAAGCCTAAATCCTAGCTTTTAATTATTAAGTTTCATTTTTTTTTTTGTCTGTGTAATGAACAAGTGACTTTGGATCATTTTGTGAAAAGCCATAGGTGTATTTTGTGTAGTGGTAATACTTGGTTATGTAAATCCAATGGAGCATTTTGTGAAAGCCAATGGCAAAATTTGGTTATGTTATTATGAGTCTTTGAGTACTTCATTTTCAAAATGCAGCTATAAGATCTTATATTTGATTTGCATGTCCTATATATTGATTCTATATATTGATTGATATAAGGTCTTTGAGTACATGCTTCTCTGTACTTTGTATTTTGTGAAAGATCTTCTATATATTGATTCTATGTTGTTGGATCAACATTACAATTTATTGTAGCTGTTTGGTGTTTTTTTGTTCTTCTGTTTTGCTGCTACGTTGGTAGTTGGATAGGTCCTGCTAGTGTTTGTTTGTTTTGCTCTTGTAAGCTTATAATTTTGCTTCTTTGCAGTTAAAAAAAAAACATGATTGAAATCCAAAGTTAAATCTTTACAAGCACATGTGTTCAAAACAAATATTTATAAAATGCTTAAGGTTCAAAACAGATCTTTATAAAATGCTTAAGGTTACAATTGGCTTAACAAAAGAGAGACATATCACTTTAGACTATTAATAATCAAAACCATTGTCACAATGATACAAACTATAGCCAACAACAAACAAATTAAGACAACAATCTTCAACAAGAACTTTGTCGATTTTTCTTCGGCTTGCATTTTCAAAATCTGAATATCTTTCTTGTCACATTCAACACACTTTAGCTCCATAGTATCAACAGTATGTGACTGTGATTCATTTTCAGCAACCCACTTGAAAAATCCACATCCACTTTCATCATCATTAGCCTATATTTAACAAAGGAAAAACACTTTAGCAAAATCAAAACAAATGTTCTCATTCAATAAATACAAAGTTTATGACTTATATTCCAATTTCTACATCCCCAAAATTTTCTTCCTCTATTTGGTCCCTTTTTAGTAACTGTACGAATCACAGCTTTGAATCCACACCGACAATCACGAATCACTTCACCATCGCGCTTGAGACTTGAACTGAATGAACCAGACCCATGGAAACGCGAATTTGACCCATTGGAGCGAAAAGAAGCCAATGATTTTGGAATTTCAATTTACCTGCAAAATCATTTTTTTTAAACAGCACAAATTTTATTAAAAACTCTTATGAGTATAAGACATACACCAAGAGTAGAGAGAAGGAATAACTCCTTCAAATTACAAGCAACTAAGGAAAGCAGCCCAACTCCCATTATCAACTCCCCTCTGCACCTAAAACATAATCAACAACAAATATAATCAACATAAACTAACCTTTGAAGAAGATTCGTGTTCTTCAGATTCGTGTTTTCCACAATTTGATTAAGGTATTTTTTTGATTTAGGGTTTCTTCTCTTCCTATTTGAAGAACAAGATCTGAACAATGAAAAAATAAGTTTTTTACGGTCCTTGGAAGCAATTAACGGACACAGTTTTTTTTTTAACAGAGTTGGACGGAAAGGACCTATTTGATACATTTTAAAAACTTAAAGGACCTATTTGAAAGAAAAAAAACTTAAAGGACCTATTTGATACAAACACCAAACTTAAAGGACCTATATATGCATTTGGCCTTTAATGTATAACTGCCAGATAGTTTTATTTTGTAAAAAAATAAAATATTATCATGATATTGATATGTAGTTTTCACCGTTATTAGCAATGACTATTTATGTTAAGGAATGTTTTGGATTTGAACATGAATTTGACACGCGGCAGTGTTAAGGAAATTAGAAAAAATTTGTCACTTATTTAAATTTCATAAAATTTAAAAGATTAATATCTACAATTGCGCGGAAGATTTTCATGGTTTGAAAAGTAATGGTCACGGGGAAAAAGCAAACTTGGTGGTTGCAGCACTATTATATTAAAAATAGTTTATATTCCCATGACACTTTTTTAATCAAAATTTCGACCTTATATCATCAAAGTGGATTCCCATATAGTCTTTCTGGCTCATTTGAGACTTTTGTTTTCAGTATTTAATGAATCATGGAAAAAAAATTATGTATGGGTACAACTATGCTACTAAAACAAGGACAGTGCCCAAAAAAGGTACAGTATATGATAACCACTTTTTCACATAAATAGAATCATTTAGTTTTCATTACATTTTAGGAGGAAAATAAAGCGGGTATAACTTTATGTCTTCATCCAATTTTCATTTAGGCTACAATGTTTTGTCTGGATGGTATATATATAGATGTGAGATTATATCGAATTTTCATTTGTCCCATACTTGGAAATATCACAAGGGACCCTCATGAATTGACAATATCTTTTGGTTAAATTGAAAACTACATATCATAAGCATATATTTAAATGTAGTGCTATAATGTGTCATTTGGCAATTTTTGGGTGTTAAGTGAGGGAAGAACCACTGAATCAAATAAAATCATGAAGCAAAATTCCTATGTTTTGAGGTATATCTTTTGAGTTTATACAATCATAGTTTCACATGATTTGTACTAGTACATGTTTTGAGTATTTCTAAACATTGCGTTTACGTCAAGGCACAACTTAAAACGGTATTTAGAGTACTCAAATGCCTCAATAAGTGTTTTTACCAAAAAATTAAGTGTGTATTGCTGTATAATTTGGGCAATTGGCATAACTTTATCAACATTTTCAGCAATAGCTCATTGATGCTCATAGTACATTTGTTTTAGATAGTATTATATTTTATATAAAATTATTACTTCAAAGCTAGTAAAATTACCATAAAAAAATAGTTGAGTCGAACTCGTTTGAGTTTAACTTTTTTTTTAAAGAGAAAAGAAGAAAATTTAGTAGAAAAAGTAAATATATCCCAACTATATTGACACTCCTATATATCTTTATTATATACATAGCGAGATTCCCACGGAGTCTTCTCGTGCATTTTCAAAAAAAATTGCTTATGTGGCATTTAATTAGAGTTATTAGAGTTTTTGCTTAGGTGATATTCAATTAGAGTTTTTCTATTTTATTTTGTATTTTTTTAATCTTCTCTAACCCATTATTTTTTAAGAAAACAAATTTTTGGATATATACTATTAAATTAATCAGATATATTTCTCTAACCCATTATTATAAAACAAAATTGTTGCAAAAACTAATGATCAAATGAAAAGAGGAACAAGGAAATGAAATGTTGCTAGATGCAGGAACTCTGATTTGCTCCAAGATTCTCCAAGAATCATCTCCAAGACTCCTCCTCTGTTCTTAGTGTTCCTCTTCTCCCTTACTCCCCCACTCCAATCTCAGGAGTTCTCAGCTGCATCTTTTCCGCTTGTGTCTCTGCTGTATGCAGGTTGGTAGTTATCTCCCTCTAGTGGAAGGTTTCTCTTTTTTATTTGTTATTTCTTGGCTATCTTCCCCCTTTCCAATCCTCCACCTTTCCATCACCATGAACCTCAACAAAACTCCTCAGCACCAAAACTGCTCCAATCAACCTCCCTCTTCTCCCATTAATCAAGAGAATAAATTCAGTAGTGAATTATTCTACATAGTGGTTTAGCCATTTCCATCAAAGATTAAATTCCATATAAGTTGGATAAGTTATCTAGAAATTATTTTGATATTCGAGCTGACGAATTTTGTCGATTGACAACTTCTTGTTCTTTATTTGAATCTATATTCCAACCACTGGGTGCTATCGTTTCAGTAGGAATTTTTGAACTTTCTGGGATAGTATACTTTACATAGTAGTCATACTTTCCAAAAGGTTGTCCTAGCAAGTCCCAATTTTTTTCATTCTTGAGAATTTCATTTGAACTTTTTGTTGATGTTGAAGATTGATTTTCGTTTGTTGTCATTTTTTGTAAACTTTTGAGTGTTGTAATCATCTCCCCCCTCTCGACAGAGATTTTTGCTCTTTTGATATCTATGGCGACAAGTTGCTCGTCTTTTTACTTGATGTTGTTTTGAAGTAGCTTTATTGCTTGCTCCATTCTCTCGTCAGTGTATCTGCAAAACTGTTTTGCTCAGATTTTATGTATTGAATATATGGCTCGAATTTTTGTAATTTCATCTGCCATCTTATTAGTCTGCCTTGTTTATGGTCAGCTTTAATTTTATATCTCCAAAATCCTGTAAGATATTTAGAGTCTGTACGAAGAAGAAACCTCGATGGTAATAAGTCAATCTTCCATTTTTCTAATATTTTTACACAAGCCAGAGTTTCTAGTTCCTGAATATGGTATCTAGATTCTGTATCTGTAAATGTACCAGAAATATATTTACATAAATGTAATTTTTCAGTATCCATTATCATGATTTTAGAAGCACTATAATCAATGCCTTTTGTAGTATTTGTCCCTTCTTTCGAAGTTTCAGATTGTTTTGATTGAAGATCTTTAGATTCTTCAATTTTATATCCCTTCTCATTTAGAGAAAGTTTTGCTTTACCATTGGGTAAGACTCTCATGCAACCTGCTCAGGTTGTTTGTGATGCATCTGTCTCTACAATCAAAAAATCTTTTATTGTTGGATTGTATAGTTCAGGCAAAACTTGAATTTTTTCTTTAATGGTTTTAACAATATCAGAATCAGTTTCAGTCCAAGACCAAGGAACTTTTTCTGAAATTTTTCTTTGCAAATGTTTTCTTTCTTTTGCTAAGTCTTTGAAAAATCCTTCGTTAGCAATATAATTTAAACATCCAAGAAATCTTTGAATTTGTTTTCTGTCAGAAAACTCATTTGAAAAAGCTTGTATTTTTTCTTGGGTATGAGGTGCTAAACTCAGTTCCCCATTTTCTTTTAAGATTAAACCAAGGTATTCTATTTCTTTTTGTAAAAGTTTTGATTTCTTTTTCGAAATTACAATACCTTTTTCTTTAATTCTTAGAAGAACAGTTTCTATATCTTGAAGATGTTGTTCCTTACTTCCTTTTGTGAAAATAAGTATATCATCTATATATGCCACACTTATATGATTTAAACCTTCAAGGGATTTGTCCATAAATCTTTGATATATTTATGGTGCTTGTTTCAATCCAAAAGGTAAAACATTCCATTCATAATGTTTTTGAGGTGGACATGAAAAAGCTGTTAATGGTTTTGTTTCTTCAGCTAGTCTTAGTTGATAATAACCAGACTTTGCATCTAAGGAAGAAAGCCAATTACATCCTTTTATTTTTTCTAAAATAAAATCTTTTCTTGGTAATTTATAAGAATCTCCAACTGTTGCCAGATTAAGTTTCTTATAATTAATTACCATTCTTCTCTTACCTCTTTTTATTTCGTTGTGATTTTCGACATAAAAAGTTGGTGCAAAATGTGGACTTGACGAAGGTCTAATAAGGTTCTTATCAAGTAGATCCTTACCTTCTTGTTAAAATTCTTCAATATCTCTAATAGAATATGGAATCTTATTTGGAACATTTATCTCGTCATTAGGGTTTTTGAGTTTAATGACTATAAGTTCATGATTAGTATTTTTAACACTGTCTAAAGAGTTATCTGAACAGACTTCATCTAACATTTCTTCTATACTAATATGGAAACTTCTTTCTTCCCATATTGTTCTTAGTTCTCTAATGTTTCCCTTAATAAGATTTAAGATCTCATTTCTAGTAACTATTTTGGTGGTTACTATTTTGCTATTCTTAGGATTTCCTAAATCCTTCCATTAAAGTGATATAGTATCCTTTCTTTGAGTAAAATGTTCATATAATTTTAAAAAGTTATTTCCTATGATTAGGTCTAATCCTGAATCATGGAGGTAGATTGTTGGAATAAAAAACTTATATCCTTTAATTTCTATAGATACATCCCTAAGGTTAAACCATATCTGATGTTTTGATTTATCTGCAACTATTATTTCTTTTGGTTTGGTTAATCTTTCCCAATTTCTAGAGATAGATTTTTTCCTAAAACAAAGAGTTGCACCTGTGTCTACATAGGCTAAGAGGTTTCTATTTTTTAGTACTATTTTAATAAATGTAGCACTTGGATTCCCTTTACCAAGTATCTTCTTCGACATCTGAATCTGTCTCTGTGCAGTATTCATAAATGTCTTCATCGGAATCTATGTCTTATTCTATAGGTTCATATCCTATTGCATATATTGCATGTAAGACATTTTTCTTAGAATTTTCTTTCTTAGGGCACTCATTTGCATAGTGACCTTCTTCATGACATAACCAACATGTACATGATTTTTTGCCTTGTGGACATGTTTTCTTCTTAGGGTAAGGTTGTTTTTTCTAAAGAATTTTTTGTCTCCTTTTTTGAATTTTCTAAAAGGGACCTTCTTGAATTTCTTTCTCTTATAAGGTTTTTGTGACCTCATCTTTCTAGGTTTCTTTCTAGGGTTGCAACCATAGTTTCCTACCTTGTCTTGTAGTTTGTTACAACAAAGGGATATTTGAGCTTCTCTTTTAGCTATCTTCTGACTACACATTTCTTGAAGCCAAATTTTTAGGGAAATTATTCTTCCTCCTAAAGTATCATCTACTTTTTCTTCTGCTAATGCTGAAGTAAAAAATGTTTTAACTTGAGCTGATACTTTTTCTGGTAACTTGTCATAGAATAATTTTAACAAATTTCTAGAGATTCTAGTACTATTATCTATGTTATAGTAATAGTCCTGAAACTCACAAATGAAATTATCTACATAGCACATATTGCAGATTTTTAGGTTGGTGGTTTTCCAAAGGTTTTGGTCAGAGAATGCTATTTTTGATTGAATGGAATATTTCCATCCTTTGAAATATTTTACAAGTAAACTATAAACCCAGTCTACTACTAAGGTTCCTGTTAGGGGTATTGTTCCCATAACTTCTGGTGGTAAGGTAGAAATGTATTTGTAAGCATTTCCTCTAGTTTTATATTGTAGGTAGTTAAAAACATCAACTACTCCTAAATTTCTAAGATCTTCATTCAACTGGATTAACACACTATTTGTATTGTATCAATCCCTAAGATCTTTTGCTGCATCAACACTACAGTCTATATCTAAAATTCCTTGTCCTTGAAATGGATTTTGTGAGGGTACATAATAATGAGGTACTTTCTAGAATTTTTGTTTGGTAAATTCTCTTTCGAATTCTGCAGGCCTTTTTGTTCCTGATGTTTCTGCTGGTTCAATTTTTACGAAATGAGGATTTTCATTTTCTTCCTCTTCTTCTTCAGAGCTAAAATCATAAATGATTTGGTTCTTCTCTTTTGGTTCTTCGTCAACTACTTGACGCTTTCCTGATATATCTAAAGAGACCATAAGTCTTTCTAGATTTTCTAATTGCCTATTAAGGGCTTCTTCTGTATCGTCCATATTTAAAAGAAATTAGATGGTGGTTTAATTCTTAATTGTGTGGAATCAGAAGTTTCAGAAAAAATTTCTTGAGTTTGGATTTGTGATATTTCTAAGATTTCTTTTTGTTTTCCCTTATCTTTCTCTTCCCCTCTCTTAAGAAATTGAGACAACTCATCTTGAACTAAATATTCTTCTTTATTTTCTAAGAGTTTTGAAAGATCTTCTAGTTTAATGCAGATTTTTTCTATATCTCTTTTATGTTCTTCTTCAATTTCATCCATTCTTTTGTGAAATTTTTGATAACAACAATTTTTGATTATGTAAGCTAACATACATGCTATATTGTTTAGTTGTGGATTTGTTGTATTAAAAAGATGAGGATATTTTTGAGATTCATCTTCTTTATAACAGGTAAAATTTTCTTCATGAAAATTCCATGTTTCATAAGGTTTATACTTACCTTCTTCGAACTCTAAGTTTTCTAAATAGGTTGTTAGTTTTTCTATCCTACAGCGGAGATCAGAAAAGTTATCTAAAACTTTCTGCAAAACGTTTGATATACTTCCTTCAGTCATCTTGCCATAAACTTAAGATTTTTCTGAAGTAATTTAACTATTTGACCATATTGTTTGGATAATTGTATATCGATATTTTTAAAGAATAATTATGTGTCTCTAAACCATCTAATCTGTAATTTATACAGACTTAGCTTAGCTAGATTTTGAGTAAAACTAATTGTTCCATAAATTAATTTTTTATTTGGATTCCTAATCCAATTCATACTTAACTTATTTGCTACGAAATATTAGCTACCAATTTTATACTTAATGAGTTCTTTGGTTTTCAACCATTAGATTTAAGATTTGCACATGAAATGCTTTTTACATTTGCTACACTAGATCTTGACTTTTTTGAAAAAGCTAATATAGGGACTTTACCATAGAATTTCCCATATAATTAACCCATTAGGTTTTTTTTTTAATAGCAAACTTTTATTAAACACACTCAACCACTAGCATAAGATATGCCACGGCGAGGAAAGAGAACTACAAGGGGCCAAACGGCCGAAAACTAGAAAACAAAAAAGGCACCCCTAAACAGGACTCCCAAACAACAACCACCCCAACTCAAAAAAAAAAAAAAAAAAATTGGAAAGTTAGTTTTGCATACAAATATCAGGATCCCAAGACCACTCATAAAAGAGACAAAAGCTTGATATAATTGAATTGAATTATATCATCCCATTAGGTAAAATGTAGGAGAAAGTGAGAAAAGTAAGTAAACTTTTAAAACATATAATTGAATTGAAAATCATTTGCTTTGCATTATTGTACCCCGTCACGTCTTGTCTAGAGCAATCAATTAATGGTCGAGTTGGATGAACTTGTCATGCATAAAATTAATTCAGTAACCAATTCAACAAGAAAAACACACTTTGAAACAGAAATTTAATATGATTCTCTTATTGTTTTGCTTTGCATAAGATCAAAGCACTTGTTATATTTGTGTTGTAAATTGTAATACTAATACAGTTCATAACGTTAATGATAACCTTGGGGTGGTTCTTATGCTGCCAAGATATCTTTTCCACATTTTCTTTCCCTTTGTTACATGGGGAGTAGGGATGTGCAAAAAACAATTGGTGGCCCAACTTAAAAAGCCTAACTTTTTTATTTTTATAAAAAAAGTAACCCATAACCATTTTGATTAAGAGAGTTTCTTTTTCTACACCCTAATTTTTGTCATGCAATCCCAGCATTTTAAAAATATCTTGCTCAAGTTCTACAACTATTTTACACATTCAAGTTTCAGAACTCGAGCACACACTCCATACATATAAGAACAATTTTAGGATTTTATTTGCCCGAGTTCTAGACTATAGCATCGAACATTCTTCTTGTTGAATTTCTTATTCTCCTTATTATCTTGATAATGTGTGATTAATTATATTATATTATGAATATAACATTCACGAATCAATATAAATGCATCAATCATATCATATCTTTTAATCGCTGAAGTATATATATATATGTATTACATAAGTTGTATATCACATAGACCATATAGTCCATCCAAACAAATAAAGCATATTTGTAAGCTATGTTTAAAAAAATTTCCACTCGTGTTGAACAAACAGTAAACACAAATAAACGGAAGTAATACATATGTTATAGCAATATAATTCATACATTTAGAAACAAAAATGCTTCATTGGTTAGGGGTCAAAATCGCACAATTATGAAACTTAGGGGGTTAAAATCGCTCATTTGAAACTTGGGGTGCCAAAATCGCTCAATTAAATATAACTCTATGTCATAATTGTTTCAAGCATCGCATGAGTCAAAAAGATCTAATTTTTTTTTATATATATTTTTATTATTATTATTATTTTTATTTTCGAATTGCTTGTCATTACTTCTATTGTTTTCTATTCTACAATGTATTATATTAGTTATAGTTATTAGTTATAAGTTGTTATTTTATGTTATATCACCGATCAAAAAACGTTTGTACCTTTGCCTTCACCAAAAGGTTATAGTTAAAAAACATAATGTCTACATAGTCTAAAAATGCTATAATACTTTTATTTTATTTTTTTGACAAAAAAATGCTATAATATTAGTTGTTAACTATTGCGTTTTCTTATGTCTCATTAGTCATTGATATTTTTTATGTTTGAAAAATTAGAGCCAAATTAAAAGGGCAATTGTATATCCTATTGAGAGCTCTATAATTAATTGAGCCAGTACATAATGAAAGAGAGCTATTGAAATAATTAAGAGATTTCAAGTGATTTTTTTAAAAAAAAATATATATGAAAAATGCTAGTTGCATGTTTCATTGTTAGTTGGTGAAGTTGAATATGCACATGTGATTTTCTTATCACTCTAACCCCAATGTCCCTCTCCCAAACACTAAGCTGAAATTTTTTTCTATTTATTTCTTTTTGTGAGGTGTACACTACTTACATATATAATTCATAATATAGATTTATTTGTGTGTTTTTTGTCTTAGTGTATATAGAAATATACATTCATAATCACTAAAAGACCAATGTGTTTGAATGAAAATTATAGCTAACAAATATTTTTTGTCCTCTTCTTAGCTACATAAATATATAAGCCTCTACATTATACTATTTCATTCCATTTTCTAACAAGAGGATGGAGAAACATGAAATACAAAATTGGTTTGGAAGAGCAAAACCATTCATAGCAGTTGTTTTTTTGCAATTTGGATATGCAATTATGGATGTTTTATCAAAAGCTGCAATGAATAAGGGAATGAGCAATTATGTATTTATTGTGTATCGCCATGTTGTAGCATTCATTTTCATAACCCCTTTTGCACTCTATTTTGACAAGTAAATTTCTCTCCATTGTGTGTTGGTTTTTTATTTATTTTTTTATTTTATATTTTGTGTTCAATAATTAACTTAATTGTATGATGCATGTTGTGCTCTTTATTTTTTGCAGGAAAGTAAGGACTAAAATGACAATGTCAATCTTCATAAAGATAGTGATGCTCAGCTTTCTAGAGTAATAATTTTTAACATAAATGTTATTTGAAAGACACCTAAATTGGACAACTTTTTTAATGTTAATGCATGTCATACACATGGTTAATGAAATATTAGATATATAATGTATTGAGCTTCATTAACTACAAATTTGAATATGATTAATCACAAATTTTAGATGTTGAAATCTACATATGTGCTTTGGAGTGCATGTTCAAATTTTTGGTTAAGAAAGTTAAACCAATGGTTAATTAATGAGTTATCTAATCTTGATATTCACACTAATTTTAAATATAAGAAAAAAATTACTTTTTAAATTCATTGAAATATTGATATATTCAGTCTATATCATAAACTAGACACATCAATCTTTTAACGAATCTATTGAGTTGTGTTGATTAGTTTGTCATTTGTCCGAGAGATGTCAATTCAATGGTTGGAACTTGAATTTGTAACCTTAAAGATTAGAGCGCAAACCACCTCAAGAACAATTGTAAAATAGTAATTAGTGCCACTATAACAAACCAATGTTTTTTTTTGTTATAAATCAGATAATTTCTGCGCGCAACTATAGTCAATAGGATCTAAATGGACGACAAATTTTTCCTAAGAGTTTAAACGTTGTTGCATACCTAAGTCAGAAGTCGAATCCAAAACATTGATTAAATTAGAATAAACTCGTGTCATTTTATTTAAACACTCTTGGATAAAAAACCAAAGTTAATCATTTAATTATGGTGTCACGAAGTATTGTAGTTCAATTAACATTAGTGTAATTTTATATTATTAATTAAACATATTGTTTTATTGATTATTTAATGGAACAGATTTTAACTTAAATTTAATGTTTACTTTTTTTTTTATCATTGGCAGACCTGTTATTGGTCAAAATTTATATTTTTTAGGGATGAAGTACACAACAGCAACCTTTGCAGCTGCCATGGTCAATATCCTTCCTGCCAGTGCCTTTATCTTGGCTTGCATTTTTAGGTAAAATAACTAAGCATTATTTTCACTCTTCTAACAACAAACTTTTCAAATTACATCAGATCATATTGATATACTTTCTCCGTGACAAAATATACGTAAAAATTACTTTTTAAATTTATTGTATGATTGATTAATTTTTCTGGTCTATAAAATATAGATAAGATATATTAATCAACCATACAATGAATCTTAAGTAATTATTGCTTATATTTTGTTACGGAGAGAGTATATGTTAGTTTTGAATTCTTGACAATACAAATTAGACAATTTATTTTTTTGTTCTGTTTAATAATTAGGCTTGAGAAGGTAAAGGTAAAATGTATAAGGAGCCAAGCAAAAGTGGTGGGAACTATAGCATCTGTTTCAGGTGCAATGGTAATGACTCTAATTGAAGGTCCTGTACTTTTAGGGACATTTAGAGGCAATAGTCATAACCAACATAGTGATGATACAGATACTCAACATATGGTAGTTGGCTCTATAATGATTGCATTAGGATGCTTTAGTTGTGCTTGTTTTGTGATTCTTCAAGTAAGTTCTTAATTATTAAACTTCATTAACAATTAAACTTATTATTATTATTATTATTATTATGATTATTAATTATTTTACTTGCTTGTGTACTAACAAAACTTTGTTTCATTCTCTAGGCTATTACCCTTAAAACCTATCCTGCACCACTCTCTCTTGCCTCATGGATATGTTTTTTGGGCACACTTGAAACTGCAGTAGTAGCTATGATTATGGAATGGTGTAATCCTTCAGTTTGGTATATAAAATGGGATATGAGATTGTTGTCTATTGTTTACACTGTAAGTTCACCCAAAAATATTACCGTCTGCTCGTAAATATAAGACTGTAATGATTAAATCATAAGAATTAAGAGAGTTTCACGTGATATTATTTTTCTTTTTTTTTAATATTCAGTATCATTTTACACGTTTATCCTTTAGAAAAAAGAATTAATTTTTATGTCTATCATAATATTTATTATAGATTGTAGAAAAGAGAGAATGTTGTCACATTTCGAGTAACAAATTAAGAAGGTTTCTCTCGCCCCCCTCCCCCGGACTCTTCCCCCCCCCCCCCCCCCCCCCACTTCTTGAAATTCCGATTTTGCCCTTATATAAAAACTTCGGAACGCGATTTCTAATTTTTTTGCCTAGAATACGAACTTCGGAATGCATTTCCTGAAATTTTCCTGAATTTGAACTAAAAAATTTCGGTAAACGCGTTTCGAAATTTTTATTGGGGGGAGGGGGGAGAAAAAATCACAAATTAAATGTCATTTTTCATTTGTCCCTTAAAACAATATGTTCTGTCACAATATCTAATTATAACCTCAATATATCATTTTGGCATACAGGGTATAGTCTGCTCAGGAGTGTTATATTTTGTGCAAGGAGTAGTGGTGAAATCTAAAGGCCCAGTATTTGTAACAGCTGTTAGTCCTTTATGCACAATAATTGTTGCAATCATGGGATACTTTATTTTGGCTGAAGAATTATTTCTTGGAAGGTAATCATATAAATAATCACCTAATCAAAAGTATCTTATCTATAATATAGAACAGATACATTCATTATTCGATGAATTTGAAAGTAAAATTTTGCTTATAATTATGGTCAAGAGAGAGTAAGTAATAGAATATGATATAAATTGCAGGGTTATAGGTGCAATTATAACTTGTTTGGGCCTATACCTTGTTGCTTGGGGCAAAAGCAAAGATTACACTCCATCAGAACCTGTTATTCAAGAATTTACATTTTCAGCTGATGAAGGCAATGTTAAGAATGAACATTTTGCTCAAGAGATCATCACTGTTCAGTAATTCTAAAATTGGAACCAAATTCCAGGTGAATACTCTCTCCGGTCTTAATCATAAGCAAAATAATTAAGGTTGGCGGGAGTAAGTACTAAGATGAACATGTTTGGTAATCCTAAATTCTAATTGATTGATCTATCAATTCTGATATCAATAATGAAAGACAATAATAACTATCAAAATGTATTCAGATTTTGTAGACATATTAGGCTATTGCAGTATAGGATGCCAGTGACAACATTAATTTATAAGTGTAGCAAATATAAATATAGAATTTCATTTTCAAAATAGCAAATGAATATGGTAATGGCTTTGTAAAGAAGTTGTCAATGTTGATATCTATTGAACATCTCGGTTAGATTTTGTTCAACCAAATACTTTATCCGTCAAAGAGTTACTATTAAGACTTAGTTTGACAAAAAATAGCAGATAGCTGATAAACTAGCTTATAGTGGATGAACGTATATTCCCTTTGTTTCAAATTATAAGTCGTTTTGAGAAGTAGAAAAAAATGACTCCAAATTAACTTCTCTTTGCCAATTATTTTCCAAAACAAGAAGGACAATTTGCGACAAATTGATTCTTGTATCTATTTTACATGCTTTATTATGTTGAAAGTAGAAGCAAGAATGAGACTAAAATTGCTCTAGAAAAAGTCATTGATTTTGTCATCAAGGACCATTGAACAAAGCAAATTATATGCTTCTTGTGTTGGATGGTAACTGTCCCAAAATATATAGCTTGAAGGGTTTGAACATATGTCTAAGCTGTAACGGTTACACAATATGCTTACTTCTATGTTTCCGGTTCCACAACATCCTTTGTCTGCTACTTCAAAACCTAAACCATGCACCAAATACAATTAAGAAAAAGTAATCAGACATAAGAAAAATACACTAATCAAATTGAGTGAAGGACAAGGCTTGTGTTTGAAGTTTGATTACCATATTTAGCAGGGTTTTGAACCATATTCATTAAGGGATTGTAAATATCAAGGTAGACAAACTTAGCCTCTGGAAATTTATTTTGAAAGGTATCCAATTGAGATACTAATTTGGAGTTGAAGAGTCTTGCTGCTTGGTTTTCAAGTTTTGAACATCCTCTATCCATGCCTCCACCAATTGTTCTCTGTGAGGGTACACACCCTATATTTGGCATACCTAATACTCCAATTCTTCTAGCTCCTAAACCATATAGTTCCTGCATTATGTATATTTTTATATATTTTTTTAGGTACTATACTCCAAAAAGTTATAAACAAAATTCTAATTCAAAACTTAAGAATTGGTTAATGACTAATTATTAACAGCTACATTCAGGGGTGGATCTATAGTCCGGCGAGCCCCGGCTCGGTAAAAAAAGTTGATATTTTAGGGGTTAGTTTTGGATAAAACTGAGATTTTTAAGGGTTAATGTTGGGTAAAACTGAGATTTTTTGTTCAAAATTGAGATTTTTAGTGCAAAACTGAGATTTTTGTTTAAAACTGAGATTTTTCCCGGACTTTATAAATTTTTTGACTCCGCCAGTGACTACATTGGTTAACTTAAAAGTTAAAATTTTACAAATAATCAATCGTTAGTTGGTCTAGTGGTGATTAACACTAGATTTTACAGGGAGGACCATGATTCAATCCCCGTAACTACGATCAGCAGAGAGTTGGAACCACTTAATGCCAGAATTGAACTCCGAACCAGATTAAACGGTCCAGTAAGCCGGATACTTATGGTGAAAAAAAAAAGTATAAATAAGTGGAGAAATGATTTGCTTATGTTTGTATAACAGAATATACCTGCAAGAAGTTTGAGGAATATGAAGCCAATAAGTCTGTGTATGATTGAATATCATAGTTGAAACTCCTATATGGTGTTTGAATATAAGTATTGGCAATGTCATCACTTCCTATGCAAATAATATATACACTCTTTGATATTGTCATGTTCATTTTCTCTTCTCCAATTGCTTCCTTTATCTTATTTTTGTACTTCTTGAACATGTCCAATTGATCTGACAATGATATCACAGACTTATAACAACAAAGAGAAATTAAATTATAGTTAGTTTTAACTTGGACTAAAAATGTAAAATATGCATGCAATTAAATATTCAAATTCAGCATTAGACATAGTTATTTACTGCTAATTGAGAAGTTAGAGGATCATATCCAGCACCACCAGAGGCAAAGGTTACACCTGTTAGAAGATCTTGAAGTTGCAACTTTGGATCAAGATAAGCTGGTAAAAGCTTCTTGACTCCAAGTTTTGAAGCTGAAAAAATGTATTTTTTTGTCAAGAAAATGTTCATTCTATTTTTTTCTATATATAAGTGGTTTTAAATTGCAGTCTGCAAACAATCGCAATATGAAGAAATTTGAGGTCTCCACAATGGTATTAGCCATAGCCACATTTTACTACAATAATTTGTAGCGTAAATGAGTAACTACAACCGCAATTTAAAATCATTGCTGTATAACAAAACGAACAAAGTATTTTTTGTACCGATGATGTCTGAAGGGATTAAACCATTGCTGAATCTTCCAGTTGGTTGATTTCCATTACCAAAGTCTTTACCATAAGGTAGAAAATCACACCTGGCAATGGTATTGATGTAATTGTTATTACCTGAGTCAACAACAGAGTCACCAAACACAAAGAGTGCTGGAACTGTTTCATTGTTTGGTAAATTCATAGCATTACCACAATGTAGATAGATAAGGATTGTAGTAAGACATAAAAGATTGACAAAAGGTGATTTAAAAAGAAGGTTTTGAAAGAGTAACTTGATCATGTTTTTTGTGGAATATGAAGAACTTGACTTACTTGAATAAATTATAAGGACTAAAGAAAAAATTATATATTTAAAAAGACTAAAAATATATTTAAATAAAAAAATAAATTTAATTACTAAATTCTCTGCCATATGAGATTTCATGTTAACTTACATCTTGAATGCTGAATCCTCCCTTTTTTTTGACAGGAATACTAAATTCTCCTGTAAACATAAATAAATACATAAAAGGTGATATACCATCACACTTATGTTTAGTGGAAATCAAATAAATGATAGTTGTTGAGAGTTTACGAAAATGTCGGAAGCCACGAGTCAATATTTCAATACTACAAAAAAGAAAATGAGACGCCATTTTTATATACGTGACTAAATTCATGCATAGTCGATTCGAGACTAACAACACATAATACCTTACTAATATATATATATATATATATATATATATAATATAAAAAAAAAAGGATTACCTTACTAATGTATAAAAAAAAGGATTACCTTCCAAACTTGATACAATCAACTCCATTTCTTTTTCTTTCTTGACATTTATGCTAAATTGCTAACTAATTGAAATATGTACATGCATAGGTTAAAAAAAAACAGGTGGAGACAATTGCTATAAATGAAGAGTTACTACTTGAGGACGATTTGGCAACAGAAAAATGGTGTTTTCATCACTAGATGAACATAGGATCATTAATTATTGACATTGACAAATAACATATATGGTGATACAATATAATTGCTCAAAATCAACTACAAAAGAAAAGAAAAAACATGTTCTAAGTACAAATGTGGATGGTTGCCTAATTGCGTCTTGAATGGTGTTATAGAGTAGTGAATTATTTTTAAACTCAATATTCGGCTCAAGGACCGACTAAATCTTTTGACCGGTGGGTTTCATCAACAACACCTCGCCTTCTCATAAGCCAAACAACACCAAAACCCGTGTTTTTTTATGAAGTTTTCTCTCCCAGCCCTCCACGTTTTTTTTTATCCCCAAAAATCCGATTTTGCCCTTAATAAAAAATTCGGTTCGCAGAAACCGAAATTTTTCTAGTTCAAATTTCAGGAAATTTCGGTTTCTAGAAACCAAAGTTGTATTTCAAGGCAAAAAAATTTCAATTTGTAGAAACCGAAGTTTTTATTGAAAGATAAAATAGGAAATTCGAAAGGTAAAAAAGAAACGTGGGAGGCTGGAAGAGAAAACATCTTTTTTTATTTCTATTACTTTTGCAAGAGCTGTGGTTGTGGACTTGTACATATGGTACTGGAAAATTTTCAATTGGTGGAATACATACATTTCCTAACCAATTCAATCTTCTTTATAAAATGGTGTTTGTAGGCAAAGAGCTATGATATTACTCAAATCAAATAGGCAAGAAATTGAGCCAATATCATAGCTATTGGAGAAGGAAAATGTAAACAAATAGGAACATCAATAAGGTGGTATATTCGTTTTTCTTGAGAGAGAAAATTGGAGAAGGAAAATTTCATCCAACAAGAAGCTTGATAAAAAGTTCAAAAATCAAACAAAAAACACCGGAATAATTATCTTTATCTATATTGTTGTGTGTGATTAAAAAAAAATTAATATTGAACTACTTTTTTTCGAAAAAAAAAGTTATATAAGATTTTTTTAATTGCAAGATATATGAGTCATAAGGATATTTCTTGAAGTGTAAGACTAACTAGTGTGACAAGTCTTATATATAGTACCTAAAATTGTAAAATTGTGTCTTGAAGTGCAAGATAAGCATGTCTCTAGCTATAAGTACACAACATAAATTTTAGTTTTAGTGTGTGAAAAACAAAGAAGGTGATATTAGAGAGGTTAAAAGAGGAACTTTTGAGGTCAAAAGTTAGGTGCTTTTGGGAGATTGTTAGGTTGAAAACCATTTGTAAACATTTTGAAAAATCTAAATAATTGAGTCTTTTGGTCATATGCAATGATTTGGGAAAATAGTAGAATTAAGTTTGAAGGTTAATTCATATAATTGTTTTTGGAATTTTTTGTAACAAAACTCTTTAAATTAGTGAAAAAGAGAGTTGCTCTAAATTATTGTGTGACTAAACTGAATAAATAAATGGACAAAACTTACATGCATTTCTTTACATGCAGTTTTTGCTGTTCCACTCACAAAGAGGTGGTTTTTTGTGTTTTTTTATTTTAAAAAAATAAAAGAAAATTGTTTTTCAATTAAAATAACTAACTCTTTGTGAGTGGAACAACAAAAACTGCATGTAAAGAAATGCATGTAAGTTTTGTCCTAAATAAATCCTTGTGTTCTATCATCATTTTTTGAATTACTTTTGAAGTTCCAACATTTAAGTTCTTTGATTTAAAAAATAGGAAAATAATAACTAGAAAAGCTATTAGGATTATCTTTTCATTTTCAGATTATAAATAATTTTTTTACAAAATCAATTTTTAACAAATCTATAACAAACACTATTAAAATAATAAAAGTAATTTATCAGAAAAAATAGATTATTTTTTTTCAATAAAAATCTTAAACACAACCATTAAGGCTTAAATTCATATTTGTCCTTTGTTCTTTTAAAGAAAAAAATAAAAATGACATTTTTGGTCTCTTGTTATAAAAATTGATTTTCTTGTCTCATTTTGATTTATTTTTTTTGGAATTTTGGTTCTCTTTTGATTTTTGGATCATGTTTTGGCGATGTGTTGTGACGTGACAATGCTTATTAGACATGCATATTTTTGCTGACATGCATTGATATTTAATATGATCTAATGAGTGTTATGATGTGAGTTCAACTCGTACTGTTGGTGTGAAAATCTCTTTAATTAATTAATTTTAGTTCTATGTAAGCATTTTTTGAACTTTATAAGTGCTTTGTGACTTTATTTTTAGATATTAATCTTCTAGTTTATAGGGAAAAAGTTCCTCAGTAATTTAAAATTTGACTATAAGATAAATAAAGTCTGATCAAAATTATAAAAATATAAAATAAAGTCTGATAAAAAAAACTTCTACCAAAAATCAAACTTAAATACTTTTAAACAATTTATTCTAAAGATAACTCACTAATCAATTAATTTTAGGCTTGATAGATCTTTTGGTACTTGTATATTTGCGAATTTTTGATTTTAGTTCATTTATTTTGTTTTGTTACAAATAAGTCCCTAATGTACAAAACTTTTTTATTTTATTGCAAATACGTCCCTAATGTACAAAATTTTTTTATTTTAGTCCCTAAAGACAAAATTCGCAGGAAAATCTGAAAGAAAATCTCCACAAAAACTGTTGATTTTTATGTGGATTTTGACTTTAGAGATTAAAACCAAAAAAATGTATACATCCAAAAACTTATTTACAACAAAATAAAATAAAGGTACTAAAACCAAAAATTCGAGAACATACAAGACCTAAAAATGTATTAAGCCTTAATTTTATACCTTGTGACTTTGATGAGCATGAAATTCAACTCATCTAAACATTTCATTATTAAAAAAGAATTGTCACCATTTTCCTTCCAATTTTTTATTTTTTTTAAATAAAAATCATTCACCAGATTGTTCTATGACTTTTTATTTTCTTTCTTGCTTTTGCAAGTCCAATTAGAGGTGTCCCACCACCAAACAACTCACTGTCCAAGTAGAAACTTCTAGCTAAAACCATGCCACATTGTTGATTGTGATCCTGTATTAATATTGCCCTCATGAATTTATATATATGCAGCTAACTTTTTTTGGTTTCTCTATACTGTACTTTCCTTCAGCTACCTTTGCCATTTACTATCAACTATAACATACGTTAATGGGTGCCTTAGATATCATCTCTGAGCTCTGTGAATCATGTCATGTGCACCACAATAGTAAGCTCGTGAAAAAGCAACTTCAGGTGAATGTTCTTTCTTGTTTCTTTCACTTTTTATTTTTCTACATATATTTATTGCATAATACACCACTCGATATAATGTCCCCACTTTTTACTTTTTTATGAAGAATTGTGGAAGGATAAACTTACTTAGAAGTCTTCAAAATAAAAAACTCGCTTAGAAGTTTTTTTTTTTAATCAAATATACTTACTTAAAAGTGGTCTGCACAATATTAACTTTGATAAAAATATTAGAATAAATCAATGTTGCATTTGATTGTGAGAAGATAAATCAGCACCCTATGTATGTATTCTATAAATTTTTCAATTAAGACTAATTAGTGTTATACTAATACGACCATAGGTACTTCGTATCTATAATAATATAGATTCCCTGCAGTTAAATAGTGATCGCGGTTGAATCTCAGCTATTGGATCAGATCAAAATATTTTATTGTGTTAAATCTGAGTCATTTAATTTTATTCAAAGGATGTATAGTGCATTGACTGCATCATATCTTGACCGCATGAAATTTATATCCATTATGATGCGTTTGTTTCGACTTTAAAAAAATGATTTTTTTTTTTTGTATTTTTAAAAATAGATTTTGTAAAACCATTTTTCAAAATATTACAAGTTTTTTATTTTTATTTTTTCTAAATTTAAACACTAATTTTGACATCAATAACATAAACATAAATTATTGAAGATTAAAACATAGTCAAAATTGCAATTTTTTCAAAAAGTTGTATTTCAAATATTATTTTTATGAAAATTTATTTGAGTTAGCTTCAAAATTAAGTGATTTTTTGAAATTTTGATATCTAATTTTTTTTAACAAAACGATGAAATACCTAAAATAACATTTTTAAGAATATCTATTTAAACCAAATTTTAATTTGAAGCTTTTATAAAAATTTCTTTGTAATTTTTTTGTACACATAATAATATAACCCTATATAATCCATTTTTATAAAAAAAACCAAAACAAACTGTCCTAAATGTCATTACTTAATATTTTTGTTATACTATGTGTGGAAATTATAAAATAAGTCTTTTTTTTTATTAAAAAAGGTCATATAGGAGTATAGTCTAGTGAGTTATTTGTATGTAAGGCATAATTTGCAATATTAGGTAGTGGAGATAAAAGTGAAGATGGATTGCGAAGGGTGCGAGAGAAGGGTGAAGAAATCAGTGGAAGGCATGAAAGGAGTAACACAAGTGGAAGTTGAACCAAAACAGAGTAAGCTCACTGTATCTGGATATGTCGATCCAAACAAAGTGTTGGAGCGCGTGAGGCATCGTACGGGAAAAAAGGCCGAATTTTGGCCTTATATCCCATACGATGTCGTTCCACACCCTTATGCACCAGAGGCATATGACAAGAAGGCACCACCAGGGTATGTGCGAAACGTGTTGCAAGATCCAGAAGCTTCGACGCTTGCACGTGCCAGCTCCTACGAGGTTAAGTACACCACTGCATTTAGTGACGACAACCCAAATGCTTGTACAATTATGTGATAATGTGAGAGTTGTTTGTACTGTAACCAATAACATTCTTAAAATTTTACACCGTTAATCAACCACATATAATATTTGTATGACTTTTAAGGTAGAATAAATATTTGTTATAACTAATTTGTCTCGACAATATCTTATAACGATCGCATATCCCACATGTTTTCTTTTAATGATTGTTATCAGGGTTTTGAACCATATCCATTAATGGATGGTAAATATCAAGGTACACAAGCTTAGTCTCTGGAAATTTGTTTTCAAATGCATCCATTAGAGTTGAAGAGTTTTGCAGCTTGGTTTTCAAAATCTGAACATGCTCTCTCCCTGTCTCCTCCGAGTGTTCTTTGTGAGGGCACACACCCTATATATGTCCAATCCTTCTAGCGCCTAAACTATATAGTTCCTGCATTCAATTCAATTTTATATTCAATTCATTCAAGTTCAAAACTTATGTTCTGCATTTTTTTGTCAAAGACAAAACCCAATAACACTAGACAACGAAAATAAAGTTATAACAAACACGATCTACTAAGAGTGCATGTGAATTGACTTATTTGAGTTTATCTAATGTCATAAGCTCTTGTGATATTATTTGAGAAAGTTTATGAAAGCAACTTATTACATGTCTATAAAGTGTTCTATAAAATCAGCTTATAAGTTATACAAAAATAGTTCGACTTTATTTTATCTTTTGTTATAGAAATAACTTATACATAAGCACTTCAATTGGTAAGTTTTTATCCAATTAGTGTTTAATTTAGTTGTTTATCCTATGGTAACTTTCGTGTCGATGTTTCAGTGTTTATGTAGTAATTATGTTATTTTAAAATGAAAGAAGTAATTAAGATAAGTTAAGGCATTACATGTTTTAAGAAATTGTCCCTTGCCAAATACTATTTGGAGGCATCTGGTGAAAACTCAAATATTGATTTTTTTTTTTTTTTTGCCGATTTGGAATAGTTGCAAAGACTGGATGTAAACTCTTGTGACCAGATAAAAATGGCTCAACCTAGAGTGGCAAATAGGACAGTATGAAAATCTCAAGTGGGATGCAGTGTGGTCAACAATTTGCTATTGACTCATAGAATGGGAGTGTGGTGGTTGGGAATCCACATTGATTCATTTATGGTTATGGATAGTGTTTATCATGAGAAAGTTGAGTGCAAAAGTTTGGAAAATTGTGAAAGAAAAAAAAAACCTTTGAACCTTAGTTGGGATGCTAAAATTTCTCACACTTCTCAAAAATCAAATAGATGTGTAAATATGTTAGAGTTTACTAACAGAATTTTAAATATTTCAAGAAGTGCTACATAAAATAATTCAAGTGTTAGCACTTGGCAGATAATCTTAAAAATGTTTTATTGCTCCTCTTATTTTTTTATTTATTTTATTTTTTATAGTTTTTTTTAGCTTTGATCTGCTTTCTTTTAAATCGAGATGTCAACGGAGTCAAGAATGTGTAAATGATGCTTTTCCACTCTCCGTCCCTCCTCGCAATTTGTTTTTCGTTCTTCATTATAGGGTTTCCCACGCTCACAATACCTACGGAACTCTACCTACATCGAAAATTAACAAATCTTTTATACTTTTTTAGCAAAAGCATAACATTAATAACTTGTTGTTTCTTCTTTTTTTTTTTAAATGTAAATACATATTTTTACATGTTTCATTTTTCAAAAATAAAAATATATTTTGCATCAATAACAAGAAAAAACACATTTTGCATAAAAAAATTCTTACTAAATAATTTTTTTCATAAAAAATATATTTTGCATCTATCAACAAATTACAATTAACAAAAACGTTATGCTAAACAGTGCATCCGGTGCATTTGTTAAGCATACACAAATATAAATAAAACATAAAGTTAATATTGATAAAACAACTTTTTACACTTTCAATTAGGGATGACAATTTGACACATACACAACGGGTGCCCGTAAAAAATATTTACAACGGGTAGGGTAAAAATCCGCATTTTGAGTACATGCGTGGATATATGGATAATTATATGCAAATTAAGTGGGTATGAGTGCGGGTAGTACCCACCCCGCTTCATACCACATAGTATATATTTATTAGAGGTGTGTAAAATATCCGGTTAGAAGGCCCAAACCCATAATCGGAACCAAATCCATTTTTAAAAATCCGGATTTTGGTATATGGTTATTAACCAAACCATTTTCATCTGGTTGGTTATCCATCCAAATAAAATTTTTGGATTTGGTTTAAATTGGTTATTATATGCTTTTCAAATTTGTTTCTGTCAAAAAAAATATATATATATAATTTTAAAATTTGTTTTTGTCAAAAAAACAAACAAACAAACAAATATCCTTTTATTAAAATTAATTCACGCACAAATCATCACCATGTGTGTGTGATCTCTACAATTGTGATTTGCGATTAACCCTAAATCTCAAATCTACAATAATCTCTCCAATTGAATTCTAATCGACAATATTCTCTTCCAATCGAACCACACTCATTCTCTCCAATTTGTATACACTTATCTCATTGAAATTGGAAAAAAGAAATCTAGAAGAAGGAATTCAAAGAATAAAAAATAAACAAACAAATATCCTTTTATTAAATTTAATTCACACACAAACCATCACCATGTGCGTGTGATCTCTGCAATTGTGATTTGCGATGAACCCTAAATCCCAAATCTACAATAATCTCTCCAATTTAATTCTAATCGACAATATTCTCTTCCAATCGAACCACACTCATTCTCTCCAATTTGTATACCCTTATCTCATTGAAATTTGAAAAAAGAAATCTAGAAGAAGGAATGCAAAGAATAAAAAATAAACAAACAAAATTTTTGGATTTGGTTTAAATTGGTTATTATTTGCTTTTCAAATTTGTTTCTGTCAAAAAAAATATATATATATATATATATATATATATATAATTTTTAAATTTGTTTTTGTCAAAAAAACAAACAAACAAACAAATATCCTTTTATTAAAATTAATTCATGCACAAATCATCACCATGTGTGTGTGATCTCTACAATTGTGATTTGCGATTAACCCTAAATCCCAAATCTACAATAATCTCTCCAATTGAATTCTAATCGACAATATTCTCTTCCAATCGAACCACACTCATTCTCTCCAATTTGTATACACTTATTTCATTGAAATTGGAAAAAAGAAATCTAGAAGAAGGAATTCAAAGAATAAAAAATAAACAAACAAATATCCTTTTATTAAATTTAATTCACACACAAACCATCACCATGTGCGTGTGATCTCTGTAATTGTGATTTGCGATGAACCTTAAATCCCAAATCTACTATAATCTCTCCAATTGAACTCTAATCGACAATATTCTCTTTCAATCGAACCACACTTATTATCTCCAATTTGTATACCCTTATCTCGTTGAAATTGAAAAAAAGAAATCTAGAAGAAGAGATGCAAAGAATAAAAAAAGAAAAGTGTATTTTTTTGCGGTTTTTAATATTTTTTTCGTCTGCGTAAAAAAGAATCAGATCAAATTAACCGTTTATTAATCCAGTTTTAAAAATAACCAGTTAAAAACTGGATTTAAAAATTATCCGCTTTTAAACCGGTTTTATAAAAATATATGGTTATGTAACCGTATCCAAATTTATTACTGGTTATATAACCAGTTTATAAAAAATAACGGTTATGGTATGTATCCAAATCCATATATGTGATTTTGGTTTGGATATGATTTGGTTTGGCAAAATAACCGACCATGCACACCTCTAATATTTATTTATTTTAAGTATATAATAATATATGTAAATCAATTTTAAAAATATAATATTATTATACTATTACACATTTTTAATAAAAATATTTATTTATAACACAATGCAAATATGTCAGGAAAACTTTAGCATCATATTACTAATAATTTTGTTTATAATTTTCATGAGTCAATATTAAAATCTTTGAAATTTTTTCACTTCTATTAAAATGATATGATATTTTATAATCGATCAATTTATTTTTAACAAAAATGCAGGTAACGAGTACGAATATAAATACTTAGGTAACCATAGAGTACGAATATAAAGATTGTCACCTATGAAAAGGATACGAGTAATTTTTCAACTTGCGGGTATGAAAATGAGAATTATAATACCCTACCCATTATCAACCATACTTTTAAACTTTAATTTATTGAACGTACGAATTTCAAATTAAATATATATTTTTTTATATATTTAACTGGTGCTATGAGATGCGGTATTTAGCATTTTTTCTTTAACAAAATTAATCATTTTAAAAATGTTACGAATGGAGTTTTTTTGACGCAGAACGAAGTTTAATTAATAGTTCAATTAATATCCAAATTGGGGTCAAATAGCAGAAGAGCGAGGTTAAGAGGACCAATAAGCATATTCTTCATTACGTACATCCCAAGTGGAAAACTAGCACGAAGAAGAAGAACCAACACTTCAAAAATCGATCGAACTCGAACTCCATAACTCCGACGAAAAAGAACGGAGAAAATGATGTTAGACGGAACCGAAGACGAAGAGAAATTCCTCGCCGCCGGAATCGCTGGCCTTCAGCAGAATTCATTCTACATGCACCGTGCATTGGTAACTTCTCCGATAAACCCTAACTTTAATCTCTCCTCTTCAATTCTACTCGCGATTATCCTAATTTCAGATTCGAATTTCAAAATTTCAATTCTCAATCGATTTGGATCCATTTTCCGTTTTCCGATTCGTTGCAGGACTCGAATAATCTTAGAGATGCTTTGAAATATTCCGCTCAGATGCTTTCTGAGCTTCGGACTTCCAAGCTTTCTCCTCATAAATACTACGAACTCTGTGAGTTTCTCTTTCAGATCCATCTTTGTTGGATTGTGAAATTGATTCTGTTTTGTTACTGTTGTGATTGTTTATTTATAAATTGAATTGAATTCTCTCTGTGGTATTTTAGACATGCGTGCCTTTGATCAATTGAGGAAGCTGGAGATGTTCTTTGAGGAAGAGACTCGTCGCGGTTGCTCCATTATTGATCTTTATGAGCTTGTTCAGCATGCTGGCAACATTTTGCCTCGATTGTAAGTGGCCTGACGGTTTTTGTGGAATCTTTATTACCTTATTCGATTACCGTTCAGATAGGAAATAGGAAAATATTCAGAATGTTATGTTTAGAAATATATTTGCTGTCACATCGGTGAAAATTAGTTTTGTAGTTGTGCTGAGTAGGGAAGTATTTTTAAGTTTCTTCTAACTGTAGATTAATTTTTGAAAATGGAGCAATGCGCAATCCTGTGGGTACTTGATAATTGATACTTAATCACTTATCTTTAGATTGATATTACTTTGAGATTAGTGCTTATATCTTTGAGATCAAGGAAGTTAAAATTGGGATGTTATGCAAAATCAGGAACGGGAAGTAAATGTGTAAACCGTGAAATGTAACACTAATAACTTATACAAAATTCATAAAACTCATATATAGCTTACATGTAAGATAATTAAAACCTTATATCACACTTAAATTACTTATGTAAATTTTAATTCATTCATAAGCATATAATAGTAGAAATGTTTAAAAGATCGTAGAATTATAGGATTCAACAATTAATAGGGGCGATTTCACCCGGTTCCCCCAAAACAGGACTTTGTGTATACTCTTAATCACCGAGTGCAAGCATAATTACAAATTTGTGGAATTTTATGATTCATATCGAGATTTTAACTACTATGATTGAGATTGATATTTGATCGTTGTTCATGGTGAAAATGAATGTACTTGCTTGCTTAGAAAATGATCTTGGTGCAACTAATGTTACTGATGTCTTGACATATCTCCTTTTGGTTTTGAAACACTAATGCTAGTTTTTTATGAGATGGTTTTTCAGCCTTGTATTTTTATTGTTTCGTATTTAGTATGTTTCTTGTTTATGAGATGTTAATGTTATGATTATGATCAGGTATCTCCTATGTACAGTAGGATCTGTGTACATCAAATCAAAGGAAGCTCCTGCTAAGGATGTTCTTAAGGATCTTGTGGAGATGTGTCGTGGCATTCAGAACCCTGTTCGTGGACTCTTTCTCAGAAGTTACCTTTCTCAAGTTAGTAAGGATAAATTGCCGGATATTGGTTCCGAGTACGAAGGGTAAGCACTAATCAAGCATTGTTTTTTGCCCTCCGCCGTTATCATGGGAAATATTATCCCTCTTCATGCTCTCTTAATTGAATGGGATTTGAAGTTTCAATGAACAGACTCAGTCAGCTGCACCCTTTAGGATCACCACTTCTATTATTTTACTCCAACTTTGCAATGTTGACCAACAATGTAAACTATCAGAGTCATTAGAATATCGGAGCCCCCCCCCCCCCCCCCCCCCCCCCCTCACACTCCCTTTTTGTTTCCTTTTTCTCAAAGTTTTACTTTTTATTGTTGTCTTTTATTTTCTTCTGTCTCTGTAATTCACAGTGATTTCTACACTTATCATGATGATTTGGAAGTGACGTTGATTTTAAACTGCAGCAATTTAAGATTGAACCTGATATGTGAATTTCTATTCTGAAAACTGTAGGGATGCGGATACTGTATCAGATGCTGTAGAATTTGTACTCCAAAATTTCACAGAAATGAACAAACTTTGGGTGCGGATGCAACATCAGGTTGGTTGAACATTTTTGAACATTGTTAATACTCTCATGTTTGGACATGCATGTCATCATAATAGTTGCATGTCATGAGAGTAAAATATATCATGAGGGCATGATTTCTGGTCATGCAGGTGTAGTAATGCATGTGATAAATTCATACTCTTAGCTGACCTGAGTTGAGGCTTGCTGTCGGGCTTTCTGGTCTGCAGGGGCCGTCCCGGGAGAAGGAGAAACGGGAAAAGGAAAGGAGTGAGCTGCGAGATCTTGTAATACCCGAAGCCTGTAACTTATTTGCTTCACGCGATGGCATTGTATACACGATCAAATGCTTATAGAAGGATTCTCTTGCTTTTTTTATCCTTGTTGCATTATTAGGTTGGGAAGAATCTTCATGTTCTCAGTCAGATAGAGGGTGTTGACCTTGATATGTACAAAGATGTTGTGCTACCTAGAGTACTGGAGCAGGTAAAAAAAAAATTAAAAATATTTTATTTCTAAATTTCAAAGACATGTGTCAATTTCTAATCGGAGGAATGGTTCATTTTCCTCAATTATATTGGACAGGTCGTGAATTGCAAAGATGAGTTGGCCCAATTCTACTTGATGGATTGCATAATTCAAGTCTTCCCGGATGAGTATCACTTGCAAACACTTGATGTGTTGTTGGGTGCTTACCCTCAACTTCAGGTAAGGGAACTTGCATTTTTTAATACTTCTGCATGAGGATGCCTTGATATGTATATGCTTTTTCTTCTCCCAAAACAATGAGATTTCATTCATCCAAGAGGGTTCCGAAGAAACACCAATAAAAAATGAGCATCATATTTACTGAACAATCTCAAAAATTAGAGCAAGTAAAGGAAACAACTATGTATTAATTAGCAGTCAGCACATCGTCCAAGTTTTCAAACTATATTTTCCTCCTAAATAGGTGCGTGTCTGTGATTGTGTATGTATATTGGCATTAATATATTTGTATATATATTACACATTCTGTAAAATGTCACATAATATTTGGTGGCGCAGTGGTAAACTGCCTTTCTGCTCCTAATAGGATTCAAGTTCGAGTCATGCTTGCAACGTTTTAAACATTTCATTTGTATTTTTTTCAAGTAAACATAAAATATACGATGGATTTTATTTAAAAAACACCGGAAATGTTATTTGAACCTTGATCTTGACAATTAAAACAATCAAGCCTTACCACAGAACCAACAATAAATTCTGTCTATTTAATTTACAGTATATATAACTCTTTGGCCCACCACAAACAAAAATCCAAGTCTCCAAAAGTTTACTAAAATTACGATTTCAATTTGAAACTTGCATTGAAGTTTGTATCCATCCCATAGTCACCTGGTTAATTTGCGGTATGTGGTACAGGTTCGGGTACGCGGTTCGCAACCCTTAAAATATTTGGCATGTGAGGAGGGTGTGGGGGGTATACATAGTCAACATGCTATTTCGGTTCATGGTGCATTCTAATCTACTAATCAGCACGCAATGAATAAAAAGTTACTTAATTAAGCAACATAAGAAATGAAAAATATTAATATCATGAATAAAATTAATTTTGACAAACATAATTTGCTAACAACAAAAATAAAAGCTAAATTCTTATGTCAATTGAGCGTTAAATAATTAGAGTTATACTGTATATTGGTGATTTATATAATTATTATAATATAATAGACTGATAGAGTTTTTAATAAAAAAAATTGATTTTAGGAATTAATTCCCAATTTTCAAAATAAGTTCTTTTATTATATATCTTATCTTTGCATCTGTTCAGAATCTAGGCATCTGTTATGAAGAAGATATAGAGTAATTAGCATTTGTTTAAAAAACCAAATTCCAACAAAAGTCATATAAAAGAATAGTCCGATAATCACCAATAAAAGGGTAGTCACCCACATATGAGGTTTGTCAAACATTGAGATAGTTGAGGCCCACATCGGAAGTTTGGCAAACTGACTATAAGTAGTGTAGATCAAGGTCTCAGTGTGCAAAAAAGTGCAATGCACTAGTGGACCTAGTGATCAAACGCTTTTTAAAAGTGACGAGCACTTCCCAATACAGTTATTAAATTTTGGTTTTTTAGTTGATTTTTTGCTCTATGACCGGAGATGGTTTTGCCTCTCTTGTACACCATTTCATGCAAATTATTTACGAATTTGCACAAACTAATTCGTAAGAGTACCATGAACCGTTACTCAGAAGCCAATTTGCGGTTCCCTGGGGACTGTAGCAAATTATCTGACTATTTTCCATCCATATGCAACAAATAAAGCCAGCCTAACCAACCATATTTTGTTGCCCTTGCATATGATTTTACCGTTAATGTTGTAGTATTGAGATTCCTGCTTATAAGGCCTATTGATGACACGTCAAAATAATAGTCTGTTTAAATAAATTAGTATCTGTATTCTTTTACTGCTAGTCAACACCCATTGCTTTGGAAATTAAAGTAACCTTGCCTCTCATGGATCAGTCTATATATAGTGCCAACATGCATGGTTTTAATAGCTAAGCATGCTATTTGTTTTCCACTATGGGTTAATTGGTAAACACATGATTCACAGTAGCTGTTGAATACTTTGTTCAGAACTATGGAAGCATCCAAAATATCTATTGCAGTTTTATTCTCAAATCCAGTAGCTATTGTCACTCAGTTGCTTTCTTTCTTTTTGTCTCTGTGTTTTTCAGCCGTCTGTTGACATCAAGACAGTACTGTCCCAGTTAATGGAAAGGCTTTCAAATTATGCTGCTTCAAGTGCTGAGGTGTTGCCTGAGTTTTTGCAGGTGGAAGCATTTTCCAAATTAAGCAATGCAATTGGCAAGGTATTTTCTTTCGTTTGATAGAACTTGGATATTATAGGCATGTACTAAAAACATATAATAATGGGGTGTTTGGATCTAAGGATCATGCGATCCCACAAGTATACTTCTGATCTTACTAACACTGCTCCTAATACTGACTATTATGGAAATGAATTTTATGAAACATAATGAAGTATGAAAATTATTCCTAAGAGATCATATGAGCTAATGCAAGTATATTATATGATGGTATAATGTTATGATGAAATTTGATTCAGATAATTTTTAGGTCCATACAGATGTAGGACTGATATTCCATTTTATGGGGAGTGAAATACTATAGTAGATCTTGATTTTTCTTCTTTCCTATTATGTTCTGTTTATCTAAAAATATTTCTTTCATAAGTCATCACTTCAATGTTTGATTGTAAAGCATGATTTTTTACATTCTTATTTTGTATTTAAATATAAAAATTGTGCTGTTTTCTACTTCTGGTTTGCATTTGTTTTTCTATGTTTAATTATTATTGGTTTTTTGATTACGAATTGTGAAATCTGAGGTCCTCAATTGTTATACAGGTGATAGAGGCACATCCTGACATGGCCACTGCTGGAGTTGTAACTTTATATTCATCTCTTCTTACCTTCACTCTTCATGTCCACCCCGATCGACTAGATTATGCTGATCAAGTCTTGGTATGTTTCATTTTATATTTTTTGTGCACATTCATGTTAACTTATTGATTCATAGGATGAATCTGATCAGCATGCAGCCTTTGACATTATTTTATTTCCTTAACTTATGGCAATACTTCCTTTGCCGTCAAAGAATGACGGACTATTTTTTTTTGGAATACAACATTTATTTATTAGAAAATTTGTTGGATTTGCAGAGTGTTATGGTTATTTTCAATTCAGGAATCAGACTTACTAATGCATTTTTCAAAAACCATGCCTGACTGTATATATTTGTTAGGGAGCATGTGTGAAAAATCTCTCTGGCAAAGGTAAAATTGAGGACAAGAAGGCAACGAAGCAGATTGTTGCTTTATTAAGTGCTCCACTAGAGAAATACAATGACATTATGACTGCCTTGAAGCTTTCAAACTATCCTCGTGTAATGGAATTCCTTGACATTCCAACTAATAAGGTCATGGCAACTGTTATTATTCAAAGCATTATGAAAAATGCAACACGCATTTCTACTTCAGACAAGGTATGTGTTAGTTTACTTTTTGGTCTGCCGTTTGTTGTGAGCTCTTATTTAACAAAACTCGGTTATTTGTAGGTGGAAGCGTTGTTTGAACTGATAAAGGGGCTTATCAAGGATTCTGATGTGACTCCTGATGATGAGGTCATTTTAGTACCACGACTAATCATGCTTGGCTATTTTTATTATGCCTATTATTTTGACTTCTCCCATATTCCCAGTACACGACACCACTTATATAATCAAATTTTGTACATTTCAATAAAAGTAACATTACTATATTTTCTTTATTTTTGTGATTCTTTCTCATTTTTCTTATTTTTTCCCTGTTCCTTTAGCTGGATGAAGATGATTTCAAAGAGGAGCAAAATTCTGTTGCACGTCTGATCCAGATGCTTTATAATGAGGATCCAGAAGAGATGTTTAAGGTGAATTGCTGATTTTCATGTGTTATGACAATAATGAAAATAAATCGGTGTTATTTTTTCTTGCTGGAATTTTCCTCTTTCAAGCCAAAGTTAACAGTTTCAGCTTACACCACTTTTTACTACTTGTGCTTCTGTACTGATGCTGCTGGCTACGAGGAGCATAATGCACCCATGCTGTCATGCGCAGCACTTGATCCCTGTCATTTTAGTAGTTCTCTAACCTTTGTGCTAGTTAGGTTCTGTTAGCTTAGTTATTAGCTTACAGATTTAGTTATTATTTGTAGAAGGTTGTGCTTACTATAAATACTTGTAATTACCGGGTACTAACTACTCTATTTTTCATAATGTCATAATTCAGTTTACCACTTTCTCGTTTGCCTTCTTATTCTATAATACATTCAGGTTTAACCTTATCAAATATTGAAAATAAATCTTTTACAAGCACTAAAATGGATTGTGTTAACTTAGGTTTATCCTCTTTTGATATTTTTACATAAATCATATCTGGTCACATTCTCCTATGAGTATGAATGCTTGTCTGTGTTTTTAATGTTCCTAATTTCAGTGGAATGATGTTTGATATGTTGCTCTTATGAGTCAGTTTTTACTTAAAATTTGATTGGACATGCACTAAATTGCAGATCATTGAAACTGTGAGGAAGCACATACTGACTGGAGGACCAAAGCGTCTGCCTTTCACTGTTCCACCTCTTATGTTTTCTTCTTTAAAGGTTTGGTTGACCATTTTGATTAGAATGCTGCTTCTATCTTACACCGTTTTACCGGGCCGCAATAGCATAGGGTGGATGCTAGACAAATTTATTTTGGCCTAGTTTTTATGTTGAGGTTGAATGTAACATTTCATTGACATTACAAGATAATAATTGATTTGGATTATAGTTTCAGTAACATGCTGCCAAAGCTTTGATTTCAAGCTGAAAAATTGTGTAGATAACTAGATAGTTACTTTACTGTTCTTTTTAAACTTCAATAAATGAGGCAACTGGGTTAGTAAGTTGCAAATTTTCATCATTAGATAAAGTTTATCTTTCTATTTCCAGCTGAAAGGAGTCATATTGAGGGTTCCACTTCTCATTCAAATGAACTGGTACAAGTCATTATATCTAAATGGCGCCAAAATGCTACAACTATCTCATTGATGTTTATGGTCATGCTTTCTTGATGCTGTGGTTCCCTGCGTCTTTTTTATTTTTTCAATTTTATAAAAAATGAACATAACTGTCTACAATTCCGTTGCTTGTATTTTTTCTAGTAAAATAATTTATTATTTATGAGTTGTTTCTTTGAACATCAAAATACAGACACCGTACATGACATCATATATGTTTTTCTATTCTCAGATTTTTATCTTCTACAAGTGAATTTGACATCAAAATTTTGATGCTAAAATATCATTTCTCATTATTTATATACTGTATGTATGTACTTTACTGTCTACAGTTGGTCAGGCAGTTGCAAGGTCAAGGTCAAGAAGAAAAAGAAAATCCTTTTGGGGATGATTCATCCACATCACCAAAGAAAATCTTTCAGCTTTTAAATCAGGTAAATATGCTTTGGTAAAAAAATTAAAATTCAGGTAATATGCTTATATAAAAAACACAGGCTTAAAAGACTTGTGCCAACCTAATTGCATATTAATAATTAATTGTTGTTTAATAATACCGAGGATTTGATGATTTGTTGATTTGTTTGCACGTTGCACACTAACTGGTATACTAAACAATAAATATTCACAGATCGTCTCTATATTGTTCTTCGTTTGTGATAAATCGGTGTATTTGTTAGAAGATTATGTGTAGTTGATTTGATGGTTAACTTGTTTGATAATATTTGTATCATTTCTATCTCAGACCATCGAGACTTTGTCAGGTGTCCTGGCACCAGAGTTAGCACTGCAGTTGTGCTTGCAGTGTGCTGAGGTACTGGAAATATTTGGTTCTTGGCACATCAAAATGATTTTTCATACTAGATTTTCTTATTTGTTTTTTCTTCCATTAAGGCTGCAAATGACTGCGAGTTGGAACCAGTTGCATATGAATTTTTTACACAAGCTTATATTCTATATGAAGAAGAAATTTCTGTAAGTCTTACCATATAATCCCTACTAATTCCCCCCTCCACACACGGACACACACAAAATCCTCTTCCCTTTCATGGATTAAGGATGGTTTTGGAAGACTACTGTTCATCATAATAAAAATTTCTGGCTTTGCCGTGCTCAATTACACATTTGTGTTGTTATACCAGGATTCCAGAGCACAGGTCACAGCTATCCATTTGATAATAGGAACTCTTCAAAGAATGCACGTCTTTGGTGTTGAGAACAGGGATACTTTAACTCACAAGGCCACAGGGGTGATTATTGAATTCTTTAATTTATGCAACAGTTGATGTATATTTTATTATCTTTATATTGAATCTTCTTTTTGGTGCCTTTTCTTCGGATAGTATTCAGCGAAGCTTTTAAAGAAGCCAGATCAATGCAGAGCTGTGTATGCGTGCTCACATTTGTTTTGGGTTGATGATCATGATAACATGAAAGATGGAGAGAGGTTTGTTTCTGATTTTCTATGGATATAACGTCTAGGAGATCTCAGACTTCTGAGCAATGCAAAGATTTTCTCTTTAGTTGAAGATAAATTTCAATTGCTTGCATGTCTAAATAGTCTATACCATTTCCGGTAACAACTAGAACTAGAGGATATAAGAATGGTTTAATCCAACTGCCATCCCTCATGGAATTTGAGTAGTAAATATATTTGCTCAGTTGCTCAAAACCTGATCATAAGTTGGAAATGCAGGAAAAAAAAAGAAAGGATGTAGGATCTGTCTCGTAAAATTTGAAAAGGAAAAGGATTTTTTTTTTTCTTATTATGATTCATATTGTTCTTGTTATATTCTTATGTAAGTATTTTTGAACCAGAGTCCTATTATGCCTTAAGCGAGCTTTAAGGATTGCAAATGCTGCGCAACAAATGGCAACTGCTGCACGGGGTAGCACCGGATCAGTAATGCTTTTCATTGAGATTTTGAACAAGTAAGATTAAACATCCATAATCCTGAGCTAGGGTTGTTTTTCTTTGCTTGTCAACAGTAAACTTGAATTGTGTGTTTTTTTTTTTTGTTGTTGCAAGGTATCTTTACTTTTTTGAGAAGGGGAACCCACAAGTCACAGTTGCTGCTATCCAGGGCCTAATTGAGTTAATTATGAATGAAATGCAAAGTGACACTGCGACACAAGATCCAGCTGCAGATGCTTTCTTAGCCACTACTATGCGCTATATACAGTTCCAAAAACAAAAGGGTGGTACAGTTGGTGAGAAATATGATCTGATCAAGGTTTGACATGTAGACCGATACTGCTGCGTTTGTTATGTTACACTTTGGATTTTAACCAAGGAACCACAAGTTTGTGTTCATGATATGAGCTGACAGTAAAAACATGTTGGACAGTTTGGGTTTCGATTCATTCACTATGTAACTATTGAGACTGAGCAAATTTTAAGTTTGCTAGATCCTTTTCTCCCCGAAATTGACATTAAGTTTAGAGAAATGCTTACATGGATTTATATGTATTTCTATTGTAGAGTTTATAGGTAGATAGGGTCTGTTTGGCAAGGCCACTAAACTGACTTATAGCTTATGTCTTATAGCTTATAAGCTAAAAGTCCTGTTTGGTAATAGTTTTTTTAGCATGAGCTTATAGCTTATTTTACTGACTTATAGCTTATTTTTCAAACGCTATTTCAAATAGCTTATGAGCTTATAGCTTATAGTTTATAATTTTTTTTCTTCATTTTTACCCCTTATTAATTTAACTAAAGTCCACTTTAACCCTTTATAATTTATTAATTCTATGATTAATTAAATATGAAATAGTAGAACTTTGTTTCGGATCCCTACCTGCCAAGCATCATATTCCTTTGGTTCTAATAAAAAAAAGGCCTCCTGTTATATTTTTACGTTTACGTTATTTTTTTTTTCTTGGCAAACTATTTTTTGCAATAAACATTTTATATTTGATAAAAAGAAAAACAATTGCATCATCAATTTGAAGAAAATGCAATGATAGGTGTTTACTAAGCATCTTAAAAAACTATACACTTTATATAATTTTTTATAATATTTGTGTATAAATAATTAAAATAATCATTTTAAAAAAGTTAATAAAGATAAATATTTATTTAATTTGGAATAAAAATTGATATAAAATTAAAGTAAATGATCGTATATAAAATATAAATGTCTAAATTCTAAATATTTTAAATATTAGTTTGATATAAATTTTATTATTAACTAAAATGTCCTTTTATGTCATTTTACATTTATCAGCTAGTTGAACCGCTAATTTTACCAAATACTTCAATTAGCTTATCAGCTATAAGCTATCGGCCATTAGCCATAAGCTATTAGTCATTAGCCATCAGCTAGCTTATCAGCCATTCGCTATTTTTGCCAAACAGAACCATAATTGTTTTTGTTTGTATCTTGTAACGAAATTTTGGTACTTGCTTTGGAGTGTTTCTTTGCGTAGTTTGCATTAGTATGGAGAGGCTAGAATGGGATTCGGATATATTTGAGATGTTTCTTTAGATAGTGCTACGTTAGCATCTTGGATTCTTGGTAGTTTCCTCCGCACATTGTCGGATACTACTATAAACACTCGATCGAAGTTGCCATCAGAGTGCTGTGGCTAATTTTGGGAAATATTTTGTGAACAATAAATCCCTTAAAAAATTAGACATTTAATTTGTCAAAAATAAATAAATTAGACGTTTAACTTTTAGAGGGACTTTATTTCTCCAAATTAAATTTCAATAGTCTTTCATTCTTAGGAGGGAATAGTCAATTAAATCTTGAATGTATAGAGATAAGCACTCCTTATAGTATACTCCCCAAGTCTCAACAGTTGGATATTAATTATAAGACATGCTTAATAACAAAAATTAAACTTATAATTTTATTTTTGTGCGGACGCTAAATAAACATGAGTATGTAAATAAGATAGAATCTATGACATGACATGTTGATTTATCAAAGATTATAGGGTTATAGAAATACCTAGATAGATACATTTATTAGATGAACTAATTGTTGAGTCTCTCGGTAATAATCCTAAAATGCAAAGAGAGAAACGATGGATGACGAGCACCTGTAGACTTTTTTTTTTAATGGCAAATTGTTAGTATATTTACAATATTATGTTAGTTTTTCTCTTGGATTTAAACCCTGGACCTTCAACTCATTAACTCTTAGCTCAACTAGTTTAACCAATTGAGCTACCCATACCACCCCGGCACCTGTAGACTTGTGGTTCTTCGTCGGCCAACAAGTCCTGTAAGCAATGATCACAAGGTTTGATTTTGGTTTGATCAAGAAAATTGACATGTTTATGGACACATAAATCTCCTTCTACATGGTCACTTCTCTTCCTCGAAACTCTCTTGTTGAGCAAACGAAATTCATAATCATGGTACCAATGGAAAGAGGGTATGACATTATACAACTTTGATGTTGAATACTTGAGCTGAATCAACTTGGATCATATAGAAAACTGGCCATCAAAAATCAAAATTATCACTGAAAAACACTAAAAAAATTTCTAAGTTTCTGGACATTTTCATAACTTTGAAACCTCAACTTTGAAACTTCATAACTTCCAATTCTCATGATATTTTGGTTCAATCTTTCCACAATAATGAAGTATGAAATGTGACCTTTATGTACAACCCTCTAGCATAAAAAATGATTGCTTTGATTGATCACAAATTGGCTACAAGTTTATGCACTTGGTAAGGTAAAAAAACTCTTAGAAAAAATTCCAAGTGTCAGAATTTTTCAACAACTTGGAACTTGCCATGAGAACTTGCCATAAGCACTTTAATGATCCTTTTGACATCATATCATTTCACCATGTTGCAATTTGCCATGAGTAGTTGAGATAGAGCCCTTGTGTGCAGAATTTAGTGACCTGAGAAAGAAGTTACAACTATGAAAAGTCACCTCCATGAACATGAATTCTTGTTACTTAGACACAAATCAAAAGTAAATATGTGAATCTCACACATTATGTGCATGATTGTGAGATTGTTGACCTTATAGGTAGATGCAAATGAATGCGAAGCATAATTCAATTATGATTGAAATCAATAGGGCAAATTTTGCGGTGCAACAATGAGAGACTATATATTATTGACTGAAATTTTGCCTAAGAGCAAAGCTCCTATAGGGCTACTTTTTCAATCCACACAAAAAACCCATACATTATATGAGAACCAAGGGTGCCTTTTGATACCGTTTTTTGTGTTTTTGGTATTGCGGAATTTGGTGAGATATGATTTTAGGGAGAAAACTCTCCTCAAATATAGGGTTATATGAAGAATACGAAAGGTCTTATTTTATTCATCTGGCTTTATATATAGAGCTACATAAAAACAAATCATATATTTTTTAAAACAAAACTAATCCTATAATAAATTCTAAACAAATCTTAAATATTCTAAACAGAAATATAAATCATAAACCCTAATATTATTTTATTTCAAATATAAAATCTTCCAAAAAAAGATATTTAGGCATTATTCCCAACACTCTTCCTTGACTGAATATCTTTTTGTTGTGTCCAATTTGAGATTTGCGCTGAATTTTTTTTTTTTTTGTTTCTCAAGCCTCCTCTTTGACCGAATATCTTTGTGTTGTATCCGACCTGGGATTTGAGTTGAAAAAAACCTTTTTGTGAACACTCCTCCTCGACTGGATATCTTTGTTGTATCCAACTTGAGATTCATGTTGATTTTGTTGTTGTTGTTGTTGTCGTTGTATTTTTCTTTTCTTCATCTACATTCTTTACGAATGAATATGTTTCTTGTAACAGTAGGGTGTTAGCCATGGATGTTGTTATTCTCTACAACTTCATATGAGCTTTTTTTCATGTATTTTTTCTCATTGATCTCCCATTGATCGATAGATTTGATGTTTTTATTAGTTGAGAAAAAAGAGTTATCCGTTAGATGGAGCTACCACTAAGGGAGGCCACTCTTAAGAGGAAAGAGCTATCAACGAGATGGAGCTAGCTCTCGATTTTAGCATTGTAATGATCGATAGATTTAATGATGTATTTTTCGAATCGATGAGAAAAAGGCTATCCGTTAGATGGAGCCGCCACTAAGTGAGAGGCCGCTCTTAGGGGAAAGGACTACCAACAAAATGAAGTCATCTCTCGATTCTCTTACAACGATTTTTTTTTATTTTTTTTCATTTTACCGAAGTTTTTTATATTTTCTTTAAGGTTGACTATTTTGAAATTCTGGCTAATTATACAAGTTTATAAATAAGATTTATCTTGATTTTGAAAACGTTGCAAATACAGAGGACATTCTGTCGAAATTCCGGTAAAAATTATTTTGAAGTAAAGGGTCATTTTGAAAATTTTATATTTGTTGATTGTTAAATTTGATCATCAGGCTTGCTAAACTAGTATTAGTTCGTGCGTCGGTCCCGATACAAGTTTGGTCGTGACAAATCCCTAGACAGGGCCCATGAAATAAATTATCTAAAGAACAGCTTAGCACAACTAATGGTTCCAATCAAAATCAACTAAATTTGTCAACAAAAAAAAAAAAAAAAATCAAAATCAACTAATTGTTTAAGGCGAAACCAATCAAAATCAAATTGAGTTATCACAATACAAACTATGGCAGCAGTTCCATATGCCAGCAAAGTGAAGTTCTATCGCAAAAGATCAACATGCAGAATGGAGTGCGAAGTTTTTTTTTTTTTTTTTTTTGGTGATAGTGCGAAGTTATTTACTCATACTACAAATGTCACTATTAATAATATGAATAACTTTTCCTTTTGCAGAAAAAGTTCAAGTCATCACAAAAAGAATTTTGTTAACTTTAAAATGAAAAAGTCCAATCCTTGTTTTCCAAGAAACCCAACTTCTAAATATAGTCTCTAACAACTAGCCGATGCAAGGAAACAAGGGATCTATAAACTCTTCGGCAATAGTTTTGGGTGTCGTAAATTAAATTCGAAATACACAGCAGGAAAGATCATTATCCTAGTTGGTATATTCCAGTTTAATACTACATATAATAAATAAAAACAGAAGTCATAAGAAAAAAGATGGGAAGCATGAAATGCAAATTTGACTATTAGAGTTGACAATAATAATTCAAAGAAAAGCAAAGCATTAAAACCACCTTATGCTTCAAGGAGATCTAGAGTATTTGTCTGAAAGAACACCCACACAGACTCTCCAACTTCTTCAATAACAAAGAAATTATGAAAAAGAAAGAAGGGGAGGGGAATACAAGTAGAACAAAGGGCAATCAAATGTTTACACCTAGTGAATTACAATATTGAACAAGCCTTTTGTGCTTTACCCTTCTTTTTCTTCTGCTTTGGTGGTTGAAGAACAACTCTTATGGCCGCGTCAAACACTGCCTTCACGTTCTGCAATATATAAATACCATGACAAACTTAAACTACGTATTAAAATTATCCATTTTGAATTTGAATATATAATCAGAAAACCATGTACCTCCTGTGATTTTGAGCTGCATTCAATGTAAGCTGGTGCATTAATCAGCTTCCTCAGCTCTTCTCCCTTTCATAGGACATGCATGTCATGTCAGAATTAATTTAATATAGCATTAAATAACTAAACAAGATCCCGGAGCAGCAGAGGCAAAAATCACCTGAGCTGTGGTAATGGGAACTGCACCAGGATGGTCTATGCAGAACTGCTTATCATCCCGAAGGTCTATCTCAATACAAATTACAAAATAATAACTCGTAAGTTGAGAAAAATGTACTCTGATAGGTAAACAGAAAAATGTACTCTGATCGGTAAACTTATCACAATTATTTGTCTAACAGGAAGCTAGCACAACTCAATAGGAGATGATTTGAAAATATTTATACAAATCTGGAGACGTGGAAACCCTAACTAACTGCATATATATTTATGAACAAAACTAAAACATACCAGAAACATCAAAACATTGACCACAACTGAAGTATCAGATACCATTGGATAGACAAAGGAGACGAAAAACTAAAGAAAAAATAGAATAAAATGCACCAGAAATTCCACCCTCTCCTCTAGCAAACAAAAAGAACTGGTTCAGCAGTTAGCCAGTTTGACAAATGGAAACTTACAAAGACATTATTATATCTACAACATCAATATTTGTTGATTATGAAATGCATGGAACTATATGATTTCATCATAACAAAAAACCCTGATTAATATGATATATAAATAAGGCGGAAGATGGCACCAGCATATCAGTATCCCATTATTATGCAGCAATAAACATACCGAGCTTTGTGCCAACCAGAATTATGGGGACACCAGGTGCATAATGCTTCAACTCTGGAATCCACTGAAAATGAAAGAAGTACATGCGATGTATAAATTTCTCATAAACTAAACATTCTACTAACATACTATAACACAATCCATACATTGTTGATTACATATAAACAGAAATACATCAAAAGCATATGAGACACCATGGCAAAATGGGAACAAGCAAGCACCTTTTTAGAGACATTTTCATAACTAGCCTTGCTTATGAGAGAGAAAGCCAATATGAAAACATCGGCACCACGGTAACTCAAAGGTCTTAATCTGTTATAATCCTCTTGACCTGTTCCACAAATAAAGACAATAAATCAAGAAAGAACTTCCAAAAGCATAGCATCCACCACATATAAATCAAAGGCCGAAACATTACCAGCAGTATCCCACAAACCCAGATTGACAATGCTTCCATTAACAACCACATTTGCACTGAAATTGTCAAAAACTGTTGGCACATAATCCTGTTTCCAACCAAAAAAGCAAATTCAACAAAATAAATTGAGAACCCAGCAAATTTACACATCTATATCATCCACCGTCAACACAAACTCGACCCAACTTTAAACTCCAAAAAAATTACACATAAACTCAACCAAAATCTCACATTACATCCATTTCAACCTTTAAATTAACATCCAACCAAGCAAGGTTTTAAAAAACGGCCCGTTATCGCAAAAACGGCTGCAACTTGAATTTATTAGTGGTTAATTTGTTTCTTAGAAGAAACAAATTAGTTAAAAAATTATAGAAAGGATTACAATAATGAAATTATGAAGAATCAATGAAAAATTAAGTAAGCATACATTATTTGATAGTACAAATAATTATATAATAAGATTTACACATTGTTGTGATTAACTCACACTGCGACAACTGCAATCCATGACGCAACATTCGTAATAGCCAAAATCGCAAAATCCTTAATGCAACATACGTAATAGCCAAAATCGCGAAATCCTTAATGTGACACGTGTACTAGCCGAAATAGTGAAATCCTCAATGCGACAAATGTAATAGTCGGAATTGCGAAATCCTTAACGCGACTACAACCTCTACCGCTTCGCTATTCAAAACGTTGCATCCATCCAACCCATCATTTCATTTTCAAATCATAATTTACATACCCCGCCACTTCACAAAGCATTCTCCATACAAAAGTTTCAAATTTACATGAATTTAAAAATAACCCAAACACACCCAAAAATCAAAACTTTCAATTCAAAATTTCAAAAAAAACATAATTTAAATATAACCCAAATAACTAAAAATCCAAATTTTCAAATATAACCCAAACACCCAAAAATAAAAAATTCAAAATTGAAAAAAGAGAGAGTGAGAGGAAGAAGAAGAAAGTTACCGTAGGAAAAGTATTGCTGGTGTAAGAAATAAGCAAACAAGTTTTGCCAACAGCTCCATCACCAACAGTGACACATTTAATAAACCTAGAAGCGCTCATCTTTTCAACTTCCAAAAAAGGAAAACCTAATCAAGCCTCAGATCTTCACCTGAGGACTCTCTCAATCACACGCCCCCTCCTCCACTTGCTTCTGTTTCAATTACACATCTAATAACAACAATAACACAAACAATTAACAATCTTCAAGCACAAAAAAGGGAAATTTTCTAAATTAAAGAAAAAATTGGTAACTAAGTAATGAACTAACCCTAATTGAGAAAAATGCAGAAAAAGAGAATAGTAGTAATAGGAAATTTGGGGGAAAAAAGAAGGAAATGAGGAAACCCTAACAATTTAGGAGAAGATGGCAATTAACGGAACGGAGATTGAAAAGAGAAAGAGAGAAACGAACCTTTGAGAGAAGAGAGATTTTGGCGTTGAACCGTTCGTTTCGTTCACACACTCTTCCAAAAAATTCGTACCTTATTTTTTTCCTTTTGAAAATGTAGTTATACGAATTTTTCGCAACGAAATTCGGATCATGACTTAATAATAATTTATGGTCACGGACACTTTCTTTCATTTTTGTTTTTATTGTTAATGTTAACTACTACACTACACTTGTTAATTGATGATGGGAAATAGGGGAAAATACACAGTAAAAAGGTGTTTTAGTTGCTTCAAAAAAAAAAAAAGGTGTTTTAGTTTGACTTTTACTTGTTTACTGTCTGTATTTATTTATACTCTGTCGTTTTATTTATTAGCAAAATTCAACTTTTTAAATTCATTGAAAAATGATGTATCTGGACTATAATATATGCCAAATATATTACTTTTTCAATGAATCTAAAAAATGAATTTTTGCTTATAATTAAGGATAGAGAGAGTATTTCCGATTTGAGCACTTAACTAAGATAGTGTGAGTGAGTTTTTTCTAGTTTAATTAAGGTTTGGTTTGATTTTTGATTTGAGCATGTAGTAATGTTAAAATTGTTAGAGAGAGTTTGTCGCTTATTTAAGTTTTATAAAGTTTGATGAATTAATCGTTACAGTTGTGTAAAAAGAATTTTTGATTTACACACAAAAAGAAAATAATCCTTTTGATTGGATGACATCAATGAGAATAGTACACATAGGAAAAAATATGTTAATAGTATTTATCTTTATATATTTATTAAAATAAATTGTGTGAATAGTACACGTAGGAAAAATATGATTATAATTTTGGGACCCATAGAGTATAATATTTAAATGTTGTTATTATATTTAAATTGTGATTGCAAAGTGTAGTTGTTAAGTGTTAATATTATGAGTTCTCAATATACATTGGTGTAAAACTATTTACAAATACAAAGTGTCATTTGATCTCGACCCTTCTAGAAATGAGATATGTGGGTGTGGATGGATGGTTTTATGCAAAAAATTATTACTGATATGAGAAAATAAAAATGCATTGACAGTATAAAATAATTATACATTGTCAATCATCAATTATAATCATATTTTTTGTCATATCATCTTACTTAACGCCGCATTTTTATTTAATGGTAAAACCATTCTTATTTGTTGTCATTGTAAAATTAATTTACATTAACAATGTGTATCTTTTAATCTCTACTAATATTACTACAAATGTTTTAAAATAGAGGGTCAATTTTTTAGGGTAGAACTGAGGTTAGGTTAATTTATCAAATGATGATCATAGGAAGTGTCCACATTTCTCTAATTAAGAAAACATCATCATCATCATATTTAAAGGAAAATTACAATAGTTGTTCCCCTTGCTTTTCAATAATGTCATTGTATCTGTTTTATGGTACAACATGCCCAGCATATTGTGGAACTGGCCACATACAGATTTAGAGCAAACATCATTATTTAATTAAGGATGTCCGGAGAATAAGAAATGTCAACCTTCAAAACTTTATCTTTATCATTATGATTGATGATGATTGACAAAAAAAAAAAAAAAAAAACCATATAAAACTTCTATATACAATTCTTCATTCATATATACTAGTTTAGTTTAGGGAAAAGTATTTATAGTTACTAAAAGAGCCATGGATTAGATAGTACATGTAATCTCGAGTTTGATTCGAAGTGAAAAATATTAAAATTTGTTATAATTAAAGAATTTTATCGTGCATGTGATTTTTGCCAACTTTATAAATTAATCTATACGGTTTTTTGTAAAGATGTTTAATTTATACTCTCATCCTTTTATAAAAATTGTCATTTGACACAAATTAAGAAGAAATTGTAAACAAAGGAAAGAAAATAACAATTTTATCATATTAATTTTATCAATTATTTGTTAATTCTCATTATCATAAATGTAAAATTGAAAAGAATATTTTGCAATTGATGTACATAATATTAATTAAATATACAGTTGAAAATAATAATTAATGTTACTTTGAAAATGACAATTATTTGAGCTTTTTTATTGCAAATGAAACCGATTATTATGAGACTGAGGCAATATATGAAAAAATATAATACTAGCAAATAAAGAGTGTTTGACTTGAAACTTGATCCACATGCAATGGCTTCAATTATGTGTCACATGTGGTGTGTGATACAGAAAATTCCCAACCATTTTAGAATTTTTGTTGAGTGACCAATTCAGATTCACAAACTAGCCAACATTCCTTATCCTTTAATCAAATATAGCAAGTGTGAGTCAGACACAAAGAGACATTAATTTTCCTAATAAAGAATGAAAGAAAATCAGTGAAAGCATGTCAAACACAAACAATTAAAGCACCTTGTTCATAATGCTTGTGCACCAAGCAATACCCCATTCATGCACATGTTCATAGCTTGGAAGCAACCAAATATTGAAATCAACAAATTATCTGTGTGGGTTTTTCAACCAAAAATTATGATGTTGACTAAAAGCAAATTAGGCTTTTGGTCATCACTTTTGTTGCAATTTTACTCTTTCAGCAATTGTCCATTGTGCAGAAAAGAGTGTAACTTATGATGATAAGCCACTTATCATCAATGGTCAAATGATGTTTTTCTTCTCGTGCGACCGCAATACCTTTCTATTACTCAAGCTTAGGGTTTTTAAAGTACAAACTCTATTTAAATATTACGATTCAGTTTACAAGATTGCCCCCTTTGAACCCACTTATTAGTAAACTATCAGTCATACTCAACACGAACTTAACTCATTTCACTAGTAAAAAATATGTATGTCCAAGCTTTGGTGTTAAATTTTACATAAAACCAAATAACATCACTCTAATAACATGTTGTCTGTTTTGAAGTATTATGGTGGAACAAATTATGGCAGAATATCATCTTCTTTTGTGACAACTCAGTACTATGATGAAGCTCCTATTGATGAATATGGTTAGGCACGTTGGACTTGACCCTTTAAAATAAATGTAGTACACCCAAGGTAGTTAAAATCGGACCGGACTGGCCGGTTCGACCGGGAACCGGACTGCCATCCGGTCCGAGCAGGCCATAAAACCTCTCCACGTGCAAACCGGAATTGGAACCGGAAAACCGGCACTAAACCGGTGATAACTGGGTAAACCGGCGGTCCATGCGGTTTTCACGGTTCATAGGAAAATACAGTAATGTACAACTGCCGTGAAAAGTTAAAACACAAAAATTTTAATACTGTATTAGGAACCGTCAAGTAAAGCACTTATGATTTATAGGGCTGGAAATGAGTCGAGCTGAGTCGAACTCGTTTGAGCTCGACTCGACTCGTTAGAAATTGGTTCAGTTCGAAACTCGGCTCAAGTTTGAAACGAACTTTTTTTCCGGCTCGAGTTCATCTCGTTTAAAGTTCACGAACAGTTCGGTTCGGCTCGTTAGGTTCATCTCGTTAAGTCAAATCTCATGACTTTAAAGTCAATTTTTGGTCAAAATTTCAAAATTTGATATTTAATCCTTTAAACTAAAAAAGAAAATGCAAATATTAAATTAAAATAACACGTACAAAATTCAAACTGGCATAAACCGATACAAGTAACAAAATTATAAAGCAAACACCAACAAAACTCCACAATTATTCTCAAAATATCCAATTCCAAACTCCAATTGGTCGCTCCTTCAAGATAAAATTGCATAAGCTGAACTTCAATAGAAACAATTTGCCACAACCCATGAATTAAAAAGACATGCCATAGAAAAAAAAATGAGAGAGAAAGTCTTTCTTCTCAAATGGAAAATGAAAAGCGTTATGAGAAAGAGAGAGTCCTCAAAGAGTAAAATTATTTATTTGGTAAAGGGAGAGTGGATAATAGTCGTGCGTAGGGAAGTGAAAAGCTCATTAATTTGTACAGTTAAAAAAGATTTGGAATGTTATATATATAATCGAGTTAGCTCATGAGCGAAACGAGTCGAATCATATATAATTTATGTTCAACTCATTTATTTAACGAACTTAATTTTTAACTCAAGTTCAACTCATTTGGTTCATGAACCAAGTTGACGAGTCAATTATCGAATTTCGAACTATTCACGAGTTGACTCGGGTCATTGTCAGCCCTATTTATTAATATCAAAAGCATATACTGCCACGGGCCCACATGTGCAAATGCTATATGTTCACTTGGGAAAAGAGTCTATACTATATATCACTTATTTATAGTCAATTTACCTCTTCAAAGTTTTTAACTTCTCCAATGTGGGACTTGAAACCGGTTGAAACTTCTTTATTTTATTTTTTTGGTTTTCACCCTCTGGTTCCTAGGGGAAAGGGGTCCTAGTAGTCCAGAGTTCGGAGCGAGTTTTGGCATCAAGTGGCTCTAGTCCCCTTCCAAATGCAGTTGCGGGAAATCGAACCGTGGTCCTTCCTACCAAGTCTAGCGCCAATCACCACTAGACCAACTAACATTTGGTTGGTGGAAACTTCTTTATACTACTACTATATTGTCTTCTCAAAACTAAATTTGTGTTTCTGTTTCTTCTAAGACATCTACCTGACCCAAAGATTTCTCCATAAACTTTCTATGTTATACTTATATAATATTTGATCATGCAAATATTATTAATTTGATGGCATGTTGCTACTGAGTTTTCTTGTGGAATTTTTGGTTTGCCAATCATCATAAGCAAGAGCATGAATACTAAATTTTTGGTATAGATCAGTAACAGATTTACAATGAAAGTGTTCACAATTGTTCAATATTTGTTTATGCATAATTTTTAGGTTGTTCTTTAAGTTAAGTTAGCAGTACGTAGTAACATAGCATTAGTAATTAGTAGTAGTTTGTTTTTTTTATGAAGGCAAATGAATAGATATATAGAACTCATAAGTACAAGGAGTATTTAGTTAGATGATAGAACCTTTACAAAGAAAAATTATATTGTTTTAATTATGCTATTTATTTATTGGCTAAAATGCATTTTTGGTCCCACTATTTTTAAATTTATGAAGTTTTGGTCCACCTATTTTAAAAGTCAATATTTTTTTAGTCTCCCTCTCATTAAAATGAGGCCAGATCCGCTCCAGTCCCTCTATGCTCCATTTTCCGGTTTGCTTTACCGATGTGCGACATGTGGCAAAAAAAACATTTCAAACGGTTCAGATTAAACAAAGTAATTCAGTGAATCCCTTCTCTCGTCTTCATCTTCTACCTCATTCCCATATTTCCTTTTTGTCTGCAACCGCAAGTGATTGGAAAAAAGTTATTTGGACTTTTGCAAAACACATGACTGATTCAAACTACCCACTCAATGTCATTCTTCAATTACCCACCACCATAATTCCCAGTTTCCTTTCTTCCTTGATTTCCATTTTTCTTCTTCGCTATCTTGCATCTATTTTTGCGTTATTTCCTATTTACTTCATTTCTCCCTTTTTCAATTTTAATTGAAGAGATCTTGTTTGGTGGTACCGAAATTGAAGATTGAGGAGACGAAGGAGATGAACGATAATCTTCCGCATGCTTTTGGGGAAAGAATTTAACAAAAAAATTTCACACCACATTACAAATATTTGGAAACAAATTCTGCAGAAACGGGAGCTTGTAACCTTGCTGATTTATCTTCCTTTTTTATTAAATTAAACAATAAACAATACTGTACTTGATTTCGGTTTAATCTGGCCCGTTGAAATATGTTTTTCCATGTGTCACTCATCGATAAAGCAAACCGGGGAAATGGAGCATAGAGGGACTGAAGCAGATCCGGACTTATGAGAGGGGGATTAAAAAAAATGTTGACTTTTAAAATAGGGGATCAAAAAGTTGAGTTTTAAAATAGAGGGACCAAAACTTCATAAATTTGAAAATAGGGGGGCTAAAAGTGCATTTTAGCCTTATTTATATGTTTATTTTTGTTGTATCTTTGCTATTTTTCTTTACTTTTGTTTTTATGTTATGTTATTTATTTATTTATATGTTTTAAAATTATATTTAATTATCACCGGTTGAATCCCGGTCCGACCCCGATTGAACCTTTAAACCTTGAACCTCTGTCTACACCAGTTCAATGTCCGGTTCGGTTTTGATTACCTTGAGTACACCACTTAATTTTCTAGAAGTCACACCTTATGTGCTTTTGTTTGTTTTATTCTTAGATCTACCAAGGGAACCAAAATGGGGTCACCTTAGAGACTTGATCACCTCACCTTAGAGACTTGTTTGTGATATTCATAAGTCTCTCGAGGTCTTAAGTTTGAATTCTCCTGATGTCACTTTCTTACGTTCTGTGTTGGATCAGTCCATACTGAACAAAAATTCTGACTTCAAATGGACCCCCCGCTAGTGGACAGTGAGATTGGTGTCCCTCAGATTAGTCGATTATTGAGGCATATACTGAGTCTTAACAAAAAAGTTGTTTTCATAAACTCTCTTAATCAGTTTCACAAGTGTTTATATCTATAGATTAACTCGAATAAGTCAATCCAAACAGTTAGAAGAATGTTCACACACTACAATGTCTTTTGTTTGCGGGGTAGAAGTGCTTCTTTCTTATCCAACAACAACACCCTTGTACCAGCAACTGTGGAATTCAGAGGTGCTAAGTTATTACCTTACTCCACGTTCTATAAGCATACTTCCTGACTGCAAAACAGTTGTATATAATACAAAAATGGTAGTGTACAAGTTCTCAATCCAATCTTGTTTCATTAAGTTCTAAACATGTTTCTAAAAATCAAGGTTGTTAAAATTGGACCGGCCGGTCAGACCGTGAACCGGTGATGTCTCCGATCCGGTTAAGCCTGAAAATCAGTCTGCAGGCAAACCGGTAAAAAACCGGTTGAACCGGTTCTGAACCGGAAAAAACCGGTGAACCGGCCGGTCCAGGCGGTTCGATGATTTCGTTTTATTTTTTAAAAAGGAGATTAAATTAAAACAACGCCATATATATGGGGGATGGGTCAAATTACACCGGTATAATATATATAGGGAAGGGATCAAATTACACTAGTGTAATTTTAAAATAGTTACACTCATTAATATCCATTGATTTTATTTTGATCCGATGACTATCAATGAGTCACTTATAAAATCATAAGATTCTATTAATAAATTAAAGAATCTCCTTTTTTTCTCTTACCCTTCTTTTCTTTCCTTTTTTATTTTTATTACATCTTATCCTCTTATTTTTAGATCAATAGAATTCCCATGATATTTTTGATTTATATTGCAAATAAAAAATTAAATAATCAAAAAATGGAACTTAATAATTAAAAATAACTTAAATGTAATGATATTAAGAGAATGTTTGGCTTAGATTTTTTTTCCCGTATCTTCTCCTTCAAAGGAGAAGCTAGGCCAAAAGTTAATTTTTAAAAGCTCACACTAAAACAGTGTGTATAAAAACTTTTGTACAAATTGCTAAAACTTACTTATGAATTATTATTTCTCGGCACTGTTTCTACGCGAACAACCCTGCAATTCATGCTTCAACATTTTTTATGTTATGCACTTTTGAAATTCCCCAGCATGATATGCTTTACATTTTTTTTTAGGCTTAAATGCACTTTTGGTCTCCCTATTTTGAAAATTTTGAACTTTTGGTCCCCCTATTTTAAAACTCAACTTTTTGGTCCCCTATTTTAAAAGTTAATATGTTTTTTAGTCCCCCTCCCATTTTAATGATGTGGCTGATGAGATGGCAATGATGAATATGAAACAAAACTTTCCATCTCATTATGTTATTTTTTTATGATTTAAAATTTAAACAAAAAATTATAATTTCATTTAAAATAAAACCTTTGAAATTAAATTTTTAAAAAATCAAATCAAAAGTTAAACAAAACTCATTCCCAAAATTAAAATATGATAATTGTTTTATATTAATTAATACTTGATTTTTTATTTTCAATTGGAAGAACCCTAATTTTTTTTCCAAATTGAGAGTGCATCATCGTTATCCAACACTCTTCTTCATCAACACCATTGCAGATCCACTACAACTTCTTTGAAAAACAGTTCAAGCAGAATTTATTTCTCATTAATATTATACTTTGTGAGCTTGATTGTTGTCAACACAAAGAGCCTAAAAACTAACAGAGATGAAAAAAAGAAGCAGGGGTTTTGGTTTTGTTTTCAAATATAGATCGGAGGAGGCGCCAATCAACCACAAACAGTAGTTGTTGTTGTTGTTACAGAGGAGACGAAGAATGCGCCAATCAACCGCAAACATGAGTTGCTGTTGTTACAGAGAAAGGGATCAAGAGCAGAGATATATTTTGAAGAAGAAGATCTAAACTTTTATCTTAATTTTTGTGTTTTGTGCATAAGCATGATGCTAGTGGTGGTGTGATAGTGGTGTAGAGTGAATTGATTTTGGAAGAAGAATGTGGGTGGGTGATTAGAGGTGAAGATGAGAAATATCAGTTGATGGTGGAAGAAGATGGTGAACTGGGTACGTTTTTGGTTTTTCAACAACATTCAATTGAAAATAAAAAATAAGTATTAATTAATATAAAACAATTATTATATTAATTTTAACTTTGGGAATGGGTTTTTGTTTAACTTTTGACTTTGATTTAAAAAAAAAAAATTAATTTCAATGGTTTTATTTTAAATGAAATTATAATTTTTTGTTTAAATTTTAAATCATAAAAAATAACATAATGAAATGGAAAGTTTTGTTTCCTATTCATCATTGCCATGTCATCAGCCACATCATTAAAATGGGAGGGGACTAAAAAAAATATTGACTTTTAAAATAAGGGGACCAAAAAGTTGAGTTTTAAAATAGGGGGACCAAAAGTTCAAAATTTTCAAAATAGGGGGACCAAAAGTGCATTTAAGCCTTTTTTTTATTAAAAAAACAATAGTATGATTTATGGTTATGCTTTTATGACCATGTATTTTTTATTTTTCTTTCCCCGCATAAAATCATCCTATTTCATTGAGGGTGCATTTTAATAAATTGTATTATTTCTCTTATAAATTAAATCAAAACACAATTATAGTTTATTCATGAATTTTAGAAGAAAAAAAAAAACTTTGATATCATTCGGCTTATTTCATTTCATCAAAAAATTAGTTATTCATGATACAAATGTTAAAAATTTATTCATGAATTCTTTTGGTTGTTGGAAACATAATGAATTTTTATATATAAGAACATTTATTCTTGCAAGGTGTAATAAAAACAAAAAAGGAACAACTGCGATCGGGAGGGGGCTGGAACCATTTGATGCCAGAACTGACCCCCGAACCAGATTCAACCGGTGCCTGGTGGTAAAAACAAAAAAAAAAACAAAAAAAAAAGGAAAGAAAATGAGGGGATGAGAAAAAAAAGGAGATTCTTTAATTTATTAATAGAATCTTGTGAGTTTATAAATGATTCATTAATAACCACCACATCAAAATAAAATCAATGGATATTAATGAGTGTAACTATTTTAAAATTACACTGGTGTAATTTGATTCCTCCCCATATATATATATACATATATATTTAAAAAAAACCAAACAATGTTATTTGGTTTTATTTGTAAAAGAAAGATTAAAAAAATAAACAAGTTACAAACGATGTTATGGTACTATTTTGTGTTATTGAACTTAGTTATTATGTAATTTTTGATTTAGTTTGAGTTAAAAAATTTATTTCTAATGTACTAAAGTTTTAATTTTATATTAACTTTATGACATTTCATATTTTTCATGTGTAAAAATAGGAAATATTAAGTCATTATTTATTTATTTTTATTTGTATATTAATTAAAATATATATTTATTTAATTAAAAAGGTCCGACCAGTCCGACCCTGATCCAATGGGTTGAACCTTGAACCGGTAAACTCACCGGTTCGATGACCGGTCCGGTTCTAAAAACCTTGCTAAAAACTAATGCTTAGTTTGTTATTTTCATTGCAACTTTTCTTGAAATAGATTGTTTCACAATTCAATGCAAGAAACTACAAAGAATCAATGATTCCTAATAAACTTCTTCGATGGACAATGGTTAAAGAGACGATTCCTACTATAAATGTTTCTCAACTTAAACCAATGGAGCCTTTAGAGCATTTCAGCACAGCCAAGGATACATACCAGTGACTATCTAATTGTAGATGGCCAAAAATAGAAGTGTTTGTTGTTGGATAAGAAAGCAGCACTTCTCAACATTGTTATCAATTGTAGATGGCAAAAAATAGTGGTTTGTTTAAATTCCTCCGTAACAATTATATAGCATTGCAATAGCTGTTATTTGATAATACTTTGAACTAAATAGCATATTGCGGAACAATAGCAATTTGTCTAAATTCCACTATGCAATAGCTGTTATGACTGTGCTGCAGGTAGGTTTAGATGGTGAAAAGCTCAACATTTTCACAAAGCAAGGTTCCCAAAAGTTTGAATGGACCAAAGTTAACAAGGGACCAGCTCTTGCTCTAATATGGTACACAGTACCCCCCCCCTTTCTTAAAACATACACAACAGAATGGCATGTGGATTTAAAGTGAATTGATATGTAGGAAAGGCTTCTCGGCCAGTGTAAGTAATGTGCCATTACCATAATAATTGTCTAAAACTCTAAAACTACATGCATGCAGTAAAGACATATGTGTGTGAGCGTGTGCGTGTGTGTTAAACCGTGGACTTTCCTCGGAAAATGCAATGCACTAAGTAGCCAAAACATTGGAACAGGTTAACACATTTTTTTTCCCCTTTTGTTTTTCTTCTCTCACACATATATTTTTACATGTAACTTCACATTGAGCAGTACTGCTTGGGAAAGACAAAGTTTGCAATATCAGTAGACAAGAACATTTTCGATAAGCAAAGAAATAGTTGTCCGGGAAGTCCAAAGACTCGAGCCATTCAAGTTCACTGTGGTTGTAAGAATGCAGTCACATATGTCAACTTGAGAGGGTCAACTCAAGTTAGAATCTGAAGAAGCAAGTGCTTGTGAAGATGATCAGACAGCATACCCTAGCTACTGAAGTCATTTTCAAATTCAATTTAGGCACCTTAGTTTAGACAGTACTTTTGGCACTCTTTTAGATGCTTATGAATATATAAGATTTATTAAGACCACATTTTGAATTTTTCACACAATTCTGTTCATCTGGAAATATATAAGATTTAGAATCAGAGGAATCATCTAGCTCTTCATGCTGCCGAGTTCTCTTATACTGTTTAGGTTAATGACATAGCAACATCCTCCTCCCGCCAAAAAGGAAAACATGGTTTATGCAAAAAGTTGTAGGCAACAAAAAGGACGGCACGAATCTGATCTGCCTGCACAATCATTATTTTATTTTTTTGTTGAGGAAACTGGAAAATTATTATTGATCATGCCTCAACTTCTAATAATACAACTTTGTAATAGACTGTAGCCTATATAATGTGTCATCCCAAGTATACAAGAAAAATAAAGTGAGGTTATCACAACATACAAACATTCACTATAAATTACAAATTTTTTTGCGTAAAGCTGCGATAAAAACATCCGAGTCCAAAGATCAAGATTTACAGAATGCACGAAGTGTATCATCTAGAGCCTTCCTGTCATAATCCCCTGTGAAAACGCAATTTCCTAGAGGACCCTTTAGAAGGATAAGTCTCAGCAATCCATCTGCTACCTTCTTATCAACCTGATATACCCATAAAAGTGAAGTTTAGTCATGGTAAAAGCAAATCAAGCATTAAGAGTATTCAAACCGAAGCATCATGTCTCTTACCGCCATGACGGATTTAAACATGTCCACGGTCATGATTTCAGGAGGCACAATAGGTAACTTAGCTTGTTTCAAAATGTCACTAACTCGCTTCACAATAGAATCATCAATCCAACCTAGGCGGTATGACATGTCAACAGCCATTACCTGTGTACATTGGCATATAGTTTCCCTCAGAAAAGAAACAAATGTAGGTATAGTTCATGTTTTTATTGTAAAAATATATATATTTATACCGTGCCAGCTGCAACAGCCTCTCCATGAAGCCAATGGCCATAGCCAACACTAGTTTCTATTGCCTAAAAAAGGAGCCATGAGAAAGAGCATTAAAATCAGAGAAGGACATTTACTGATAAAGAGAATGCAGAAACAATATTTTTTTGACTATTTTGATGAAAACAACATACATTCTTAGATTTTTAACCATTATATTTTTGGACCTATGTGTAAGTAGTCTGAGAAATTAAGGGGGCAAAAAGATTCGTGAAGTTATTAGAATAACTCAAAGTAATATTCTCTTTACTCTGTAGAAATATAAATTCCATGTTTGATTAAATTGACGTGTTGATTTCAATCATGCTAAAATAAGATTGTAATTTATACACCATCTTAACTAATAATTTTTTTTCGAACAATCCATATCTCCCCCATATACACAAATTCTTTTTCATTATATTGACAAGTTTATACTTGATGATGAAAACAAACAAATTTACAACCTAGGTTATAAAAATTCCATGCACAGGAAAGCCAAGGTTTTTTTTAATAAGCAAAGAACAGGAAAGTCAAGGTTGGTCTTCACAGCAAGTATTTCAAAGTTTTGCATAAAAAAATAATACAATAAACAGTAACAGCTACTCACATGACCAAATGTATGACCCAAGTTCAATGTTGCCCTGACTCCACCTTCTCTCTCATCCAAGGACACAACCTCCGCCTTGTTTTCGCACGATCGCTTTATAGCATATGCCAGTGCATTAGGATCTCTGCAGTCGATGCCAATAATTTGTAAAAACAGTAAGAGTATACGAGCATTATGAAGGCAATTGACAGCATTAAGATGAAAAAAGATAAACAAACAAGAAATAATGTAACCCTAATACGCAATGATGCACAGATACTACAAAAATGGTATCATGTTTGCAGCTTTGCATCCGATACTAAATAATACACCTATATTTATACTTTCATTGCATCTTATTTTTCCGGATTATGCAAAGTAATTATAAGCCTCAATTATTACATAAGGACTTGAGAGAGGGAGCAAGCATGGAAATTGAGCTATGACAGGACAATGATATCTCGATAATCTTAATTTTACACATAAATATGCAAATTTTATTTAATATATGTTGTCATACTATCACCTATTTTAATTTTCTTTTAAAAACTATAGCAGTGGTATATAGTGTCGTACTGTCGCATTAGATACTCGTATTAGTACCTGTGCAACATAGTTAACAAGTAATGAGAAGTCAACAAGTTCAAGCTAGAGATGCTTTTTCCAGCCAAAAGTACAGTTCCTAGAAGAACTACTTTTATGAACTATGAGATGTTACACCGATTAATAAAAGCTTCATAACAAAAATGGAAGAAGCTAGTAGCAGAAATGAAAGCTTGTTACACTACTCAAATTAAGATTTTACCTAGCCATTAATGCCTGCATGTTTTTCTCTTGCCACTCAAAAAATTCTGTATCCCTAATGAGCCCGTACTTAATAACCTCTGCAAACCCTGATGCCAGTTCCCTCTCCGGTAATGTATCTAACGTGTCTGTGTCTATAAGCACACACTGAGGTTGGTAAAAAGCACCGATCAGGTTCTTTCCAAGGGGATGGTTTATCCCAGTTTTGCCACCAACTGAAGAATCAACCTAAGAACATAATACACAATCAGATGAATATGGAAAACGGATTATTTAGGTAGTATACACTAAAACCATCAACATTGCACAGAGCATTAGCAAATCTAATTGACATCGTGAAAAGTAATTTAAAAAGATCAGCTCAAGACCTGTGCCATAACAGTGGTTGGAATTTGAATAAAATTAACACCACGTAGGAACGAAGCAGCAGCAAAGCCACACATGTCACCAATCACACCACCTCCAAGGGCAACAAAAGTACACCGCCGGTCCAATCGCGACTCAATGGCCTTGTCAAACACTTTCATAAGAGTATCCTATCAGTTAAACACAATCAATTTTCACACCATTACCAAGAATGTCATCAACAAACAGAAAAATCAATTCAAACACTAAAAAAAGACTCACCATGTCCTTGTACTGCTCACCATCAGGTAAAATTACACTCTCAACAGAAACATTTGGGTTTCCACTTGTTAAAGCATCAACAACCTTGTCTAGATACAAAGGTGCAACCGTAGTGTTAGTGACAATAAGGACCTTCTTTCCATGTACATGCCTATTGTTATAAACACGAAATAAAATCAGTGTCTCGTTATAAAATTTAATTCTCATGGATGCTTGTAAGTGAGTACGACACTACAATTAGGGGTGACAAACCGATCCACTAGATAATACATATGTCCCTAAATATCTGACCCTCTTGAGATTTTTTCTTATCCCTTATTATACTAGACTCCTTTCAAATTTTTTAGTGCATCAATTATTTATTTGCTAACATACTTGTACCCCTAATCATGTTACATATTTTTCTGCAACATGTAATCAATATTATGATGAAAATTGAGAAAGTGAAAAAATCTACACAAACAAAATTGAAGTTGCATCTACTAACAAGCATGTTGCCACTGTCACTACTACTAATCATGAATTAGGTTAAAATTACAAATTAAAATAATAATAAAATTAATTTTTTTTATGAATTTCATTATAATTAATTACCTCTGAAGAAGCTCTGGTTTATTGAGCAACCCGGATCCGATATAAATAGGATAACTCCGATTACCCAAATCAACGTTGACAACGGTGGGAACCCCAGGTTCAATTTTTGGTGAAAAGGGGTCCATGAGTTGAGAAGAACTAGCACATATTGGTGACCTAAGAGATGTAGAAAGAGATGAAAATTTTGGAAAATGGTTGGTGGGGTGGCAGAATAAGGAGTGGGGATGAAGAAATTTAGGATTTTGAAGGGAAGAGAGGTGAATGGGTTGTTTGAGGGATGGAGATAGAGAGATGTTGGTGGATGTGGAAGCCATTAGAATGAGAGGGAAGGTGTATTTTGGTGGTTGGTGAGTGTAGAATGTAAGAATGAGAAGAACATGATGGGTGCTTTTTGTTGAACAAGCGGGGGTAATGAAATCGGGTGTGGCGTGGGGTTAGGTGAAGGAAGTGGAATTAAAATATTTGGATAAAATACTTTTTTCCATTTTCACAGGTTAAATCTAGTTCGACATTAGTTTTGATATTAAGTGGTTTCAACTTTCTTCTAATTGTAATTATGGGAGATCGAATCGCGGTTTATCTCCCTATTAAGTTCGGAGCCAATCACCACTGAAATAATTAACGATTGATGATTAACCCTACTTTTACATAGCGTATTTTTGTTTTCATGTCATAAAATAAAATTATTTATTTCTAATTCATACAAAAAAATTTCTTTTGTTTTTAGTTTCTAGTTGGCAAAAATTTTGACATTTTTAATTTTAAATTTATTGTATAATTGATGTTATCAATTCAATAAATATAAAAAATAAATCTAATTATCTATATCAATATATAAAGAGAATAATCCCTTTCGGTGCAACATTTTTTATTGTCATTTCTGCCCTTCATTTTATTCAAATATTTATATTTTTTTTAAAGGAAATATTTGTATATGTTAAAAAAAACTAACTTTCACACAAAAGTTTGTTTTCAGTTTTTTTTAATAAATAAAAAAAAGATTTTTTTTTTCCTTAATAACTAACCACAACAAAAGAGAAGGTTAAGTAGTTATCATCATCATTATCATCTATAAACTTTATAAATGACACAAAACGATACCAAAACAAAAGATGCGGACGTGCCCGTCAGACGCTAGTTGTTATAAACTTTTTAAAGTAGTTTATGATAAAACAATTTAGAAAATACAATTTTTATCGGTAAAAACTTATAAATCAACCTACAACTTTATTTATTTGTATAAGTTATTTTGATAAGTTAAAAAATAAACCGAATCCAAACGGGCTCTTAGTTGTATATTAAAAATTATAAAAGTTAATATTTAAAAAAATATTTTTTTTATTAAAATAATGATATTCATTCATTTCATTTTCAATAATTAAGAGAGTACGTCAGCCACAAATACAAATTCAACATCATTAAAAACGTAAATCATGAATTTGCAAACAAATTCACAACATTCAATTTAATATAGTATATAATAATGACAAAATACCTATAAATGATATAATAAAATTAAAGTGACCGAAATGTCTAACTTATCATCTATTAAATTCAAGAGTTTTAAAAGTACAAACAAAAGACTCATATTAAGCCATAACATCATCAAGTTCAAAGATGTGTTTCTTGTTCGTATGAGTCAAAGTTCTCTCTAAAGTATTTCCATGTCATTTTTTAATTTCTCTAGTACATGAGAGTAATAAAATCAACTTTACCTTGTAAACTACCATTGATTTATATATATGTTTAATATGAGTGTGCAATTCATATTAAGGATTCAAAAGTATCCTCGAGGGAATTCGTAGGCTAACCTATTTGCATCCGCTTTACATAAATTGGAAAGATAAAGCTTAGTGTGTTCACACATACTTTAAAATTTATGTGTAACCTTCATCATGTTCTTCATCATCAACTTGTTAAATTTTTTGCAACAAACCCCTAACACAAGATCTAACATTGCAACAAATACTAGCAACTTTTGATCCCTTAAATATTTTCCGTCACGATTTTTTATCCCTGCTTTTCAGTCAACTCTTGTGTACTTTCAAATTTTTTTAATGGTTTTCTATTTTCATGTTTGTAATATAAAATGAATATTTCCCGTAAAAATTAATAATTTTTTAATATAAGATTAATTATTTATGAAATTTTTAGTGCAAAAACTTAAAAATTCGTATTTAATTCAATCATTGTTAAAAAATTAAAACTTTTTCAAGAGACACTACAAGAATAAAGAGATGTTGCAGCGACCAAATAACAACAATTTAAATAATCGTTGGCAAATATTATGATTTAGTAGCAATGGTCATAGATGGCTTTGTGAGTCGCTGCCAAATAGCAGCAAGGTGTTAGTTTTTTAGAAAGTGGCACATGTTTTGGAATATATTAAAAAAATAATATAAAAAACAGTTAAAATTAAGATGCAAATTTTAACATGTAGTGGTGGATTTGTAAAAAAATAAATAAAATTGTAGTGGTGGACCAATTAAAATGGGAGGAGAAATATTTATTTATCAAATAATTTTTTTTATGGGATTGTTTAAAAGAAATGGAAAACATTAATTCCTATCTTTTAGACTTTTTTCTTTCAATTATATAACAATTATATAAATTATTTTTGGTGGAATAATAATGGTGTCGTAAGTTAGTCAAATATTGTAAATATTATGTATGAAAAACTATTGGAAACATTATTCAATCTTTTTTTTTTTAGATTTTTTTTGAAGAGGCTTTTTTTTTAGATTTATAATGGAAACATTATTCAATCTACTATAATCATATCATATTGATAATAATAACACAAAAATAACATACATATAAACACAAATAAAAAAAGTAGAGTAAATACAATTTTAAAATAAAAAATTGGAGTAAATAATTGTTGAAATAAAAAAAAAAACCAAAAAAAATCAATTTGTTAGAAAAATAATGTGTGTATAACCAAATATACTAGAGTGATATTATAAATAAAAAATAAAAAAATAAAAAAATACTTGAGTGAAAAGTGGAACCGTAAGTAGCTATTTTTTTGGGTTGGTGGAATCATGGGATAATTTCTATGTACAATTTGAATTTTTTTTATTTTTTATTTACAAAAATCATGTTTGATCCATAGTGATAGTGGGTGGTTGCAATTTATAAGTGTGGGTAAAAAACAAATTCTTTCCACCGATTTCTTTTTCTCACAATCAGTTTTAAAAACTGCCTCTGAACCAAATTTATAAAAAGGCTATTATTTGATCTTTTTCAAACCAATATACCATTATGTTATACAACTCAATTATACTTCTTTTTTCTTTAAAATTGTGTTCATCTTAATCTCCATTCATGTTCTTCGATGTTATAACTATATTCACCATTTGTTGAAGGGCGACAACAATCACGGTCTTTGGAGAATTTTAAGAATTCAAACAAGAGGTGTTTAGTTCATTCTTAATCTCTATTGTGCTTTGCAAGATTAAAAGAAGACAAAGCAACACTGTAGCCATTCCATCATTGTTATTTTTTAAGGTCTATTTTTCAATAAGTGAAGTATGTGTGTAGTGTAGTTATTGACATTTATAGAATTCCTTTTTTTCTTCTCAAATAGAGTTCTTGTTATTTATTGGCATATAATATTTTTAAAGTTTATTAATTGATCTTGTTTTTTCATACTTTGTTTGCAGACGTATTAAATTGTAAGAGAAGAAAAAATACAAAGAAATCATGTGGATGCAACTTCAACTACTTTATCAAGAGATGTTCAAGGCACAGTTAGGAGAAACAATTAAATTATTACATTTTTTTATTTTTTGTAAATTATGTGTATCTCTTTTTTTTTTTTTTTTTTTTTTGTCATGATTATGTGTATCTTTCTTTTCATGGAAACAACCACCTGTATGAGTCCTATATTGTAAATTATTTTTATTGATATTTTGATGTGTTATGTTAATTTTATTGTGTCTATATTGTATTGATATTTTCTATATTATTATGAATATAAATTGCATATTAACCAAATATACACATTATATTTATAAAAAATAATTTATATTTACATAACAAATTATGACTACAACATTTGTTATTGATAAAAATAAAAATATAACAAAAATAATAAATTATTGGAAAAAATATGCTATCGCAGCGACTTTAATCGCTAAGATAAGTTAGATATAAGAAAATTCTTGGTTGAAAAATTAACTTATCCCAACAAAAGTTTCAAAAGTGGCAACAAATATTGTTGTTGGCAAAATTACTAACGTCAACAATACTAAATTTCGCTGCAAAACTTTTTGCAACGGAACTTATCGCAACAGCCAGCAGCGACTTTTTAATTGTTGGGGTAAAACTCTTTTCCATCAACTTTTTACATTTGGCAACAACTTTTTTCGATGCAAAAAATCCCTTTTCTTGTAGTGAGAGCTTATGATAATGTACTAAACATTACCACGAAAAAATTTCAAAAATTAAAATGATATACATAAGTTGACTGAAAAATAGAGATCGAAAAATGTGATAGAAAATATATATAAATTAAATATAATTTTTATGTGGTTTTATTTATTTATTAAACTTACTTTCGCAGTTGTTAAAAAAATTTTACTTTTTTTAATAATATTTATAATATTAGAAATTAAGACTACGCAAAAATTTAACCTAATAACCCCCCACCCTCTATAAATATTTAGGGTTACATCCACTTGACAATAGTCGGCGGCCAATTCCCCAAAACAATATCCTCCTAGATCTAAGTCTCTTTGTTCGTTTGAATCGGTTATTATGATATGATAGAGAGTGATATCAACTTAAAATTCATTATACTCAAATTTAGGGTTACATTCACTTAACACTAGTCGGCAACCGATTCTTAAAAACAACAATCTTCTAGATCTCTCTCCCCCCTCTCTTTGTGTGCCCTTGCTATCATATCTTTGTACGATTGGATCAATTATTATGATAAGATAGAGAGGGATATCAATTTCAACTTCATACTCAATTGAGTACTATGCACGTAGAAATTCTTTGGTAATTATCATATTCTTATATTAATTTCATACATTTTTGTTGTTTCTTTTTCTTGTTTAATCTTTTGATGTTTTTTCTCCACTAGATCCACGAGCGAAGTTACAAAAGATTCGTGAACTGTCATTTAAAGCTTGATCATATCTATATTGTTAAGGTGTGTTTCTTTGAATAGGTTTAGCTTATTTAAACTTGTGAATCATATTCTATAATTAATAGATACAAAAATAATAGAAAAGCAATTTTATAATATTATGAATACTGCGGAGTGATTATGCTATTTTTAAATGTTTAATATTGTTGCAGGAAATGAAATTTGATTTTGTATATATTAAAAGTAAAGTGGTGTATATAATATTGAAATAGAATAAAACATGAAGTATATTAACACATATGAATTATCGTGTGTTTTTTCTTTTATGAAAATTACAAAAAATAATTATGGGTCATAGGAATGATAATGTTTCAAGATTTAATTAGATTTGGTGTTGTGATTGTCATTGATTTTTAATTTTGAGATGGCTTAAATATGCTTTTGGTCCTGCAATATACACTCATTTTGAAAAGAACCCCTGTAAAATTTTTTTTTTGAAAAAAGCCCCTGCAATTTGTAACCACTTTGAAAAGAGCCCATGCGCAGACAATGTGTCAGCCATGTCACTTAAAAGTGCACGTGGCAGGCGCTGACTGGGCTACTTATCTGATGTGGCATAAATTTTGCCACGTGGATATTACATCTCATTTATTTATTTTTTAAAAAAATTAAATTTACCTTTTTCCAATTTAACAATTTAACAAATTAAAATTAAAACAAAAAAGTAAAAATAAACCAAATAATTCTTGGTGGTACCCAAAAGATAAACCAGAAGAAGATAAACTAAGCAAAGACAAATCTGGTAAAGGTATATCCCTCTCCAAATACTGCACCACTTGTCTCATACGTCTGGCCATAGGTTCTGAATGTGAACATAACAAACCAAGTTTCAACACCAAGTCAACTTCTTCACACACATAATCTGATCCTAAGTTTTCATCCATTGCCTCAAGAATCTCACCTTTTTTCTAGCACTCAAACACAGAATCAACTAGAATTACAGTCTCGTTTTCGCCAACATGATCTATAGGTCTCTTACCACAGACAACCTCGAGAAGAAAAGCACCGAAAGCAAACACATCAGAAAATTTAGTGGCTTTACCTGTTCTTGTATTCAATTCAGCATCTAATAAAACATTAAGCCTCAAACCAGTACCAACAATTCAAAACCCATATTCTTTCTCAATCTCAGTAACCCAGAAAACGCCAATATCAGTTACAACCCTTTCTGAAACCATAACCCATATCAAATCCAAAGCCCGAAACCGAAACACCCATTCAAAATCAAGAACAGAATCGAAAAGAAAGGTAGAAAGATTGTTATTTTTTCATTTAGTTTCCGAAAATAAAAACTTAGATTTAGGGATTTCTAAGTGTTATTTCAAAAAATAAAGTTGATTTTCGGAATCAAAACAAAAAAGGATATTGGAAAAAGTGTTTTTTTCTTTAAAAAGAGAAGTTTTTTTAGCTCCGGTGGTGGCGCCGCCGCACCGGCCGCTACACCACCACCGGTATCTGGGTTGGCTCACCGGAAAACTCATGTAGTTCTTGTTGTTGATGAACATGTGAGAGAAGAGAGAACATAGAGAGAGAAAAGTGAGAGAAGAAAGAGAAATTTTTTTCCAAGTGATGAACATATGGTAATTTTATTTTTAATTCTTTTTTAATTAGTTAATTAGTTTTTCTGAAATAAAAAAAATTAATTTTTAAGTTTTAAAAAATAAAATAAATGTATTTAGTTTTATTTTAAAAAAATAAATGAGATGTAATATCCACGTGGCAAAATTTATGCCACATCAGATAAGTAGCCCAGTCAGCGCCTGCCACGTGCACTTTTAAGTGACATGGCTGCCACATTGCCTGCGCAGGGGCTCTTTTTAAAGTGGTTACAAATTGCAGGGGCTTTTTTCAAAAAAATTTTTTTACAGGGGCTCTTTTCAAAATGAGTGTATATTGCAGGGACCAAAAGCATATTTAAGCCTTTTGAGATTCAATTTTTGGTGGTAATAGATTTTTTTTTTGGTTTAATTTATACATTCGAATGACAGGAAAAATGAAGGGGTTTTTTGTGTCATTATCTTTTGCCATATATACCTTTGGGAAAGGTTGAGTTCATTTTAAAAAAAAAAAAACTTTTTATTTGTTTTTTTTTTAGAATTCTTTTATTTTATTAAAAAATAAAAAGGTAGAATAATTTATTTTATGTTTTTTTAACATGCCCTCGCTTTTTTGTTGTTAATTTAGATACAGGAAGATGGAAAAAGAGGTAGATGTGTATAATGATTGGATGTGTCAAAAGTGCAAAGCATCTTAAACCGCAGTGTTTGTATTAAATGTAAGTTGATGTTTGAATACATGCATGATTTGAGTTTGCTATTGTGTTTTTCATTTAGTACTATTTGTGTGTTAGTTCTTAAAACATGAAGAGTGTGACGATAAAAATCATATTGCATATAATTTGAGTCGGATAATGCCCGTATCTTGAATTTTGAACGCCTTATTGTTAGCAAGAAACACAACTCCATATTTTTTCAATTCCAATGTCTCAAAGTACTCCTTTCTCGGACAAATGTGATATGAACATCCTAATTCCATGACCCAACTTTTGTCAGGTTCCTAACTTGTCACAGTTAGTGCTCCTGCACTTTCATAACCTTCCTCTTTACTAGCAGCAATTTGAGCCGACGAATTACCATCGCCCCCCTCTGAGGACAATCCTTCTTGAAGTGACCTGGTGAGTGGCAACGGTAACATTTATATTTTGTGTTGCCACCACCACCCTTTGGCCTAGACTTGGAGCTATGCTTATTCTCTTTTCCTCTACCCCTTGAAACATTCAAGCCTTCTCCACTATCATCAACCTTCAAGTGTCTGAACTTAGTTAATTCTTTGGTTCTCAAAGGTGATAGTGCATTCTTTGCCAAATAGCAATGCATCCTTGAAATTTTCTAGTGACTTAGGTAAAGCACAGAATAGGAGTAGGGTTTTGTCCTAATCTTCCAGAGTCACATCAGCGTTCGCCAAATTGTCAACGATCTTATCGAACCCCGTCAGTTGTCCTACCAGTGACTTAGTATCCACCATACGATAGAAGTACAATTAATGTTTCAGGCATGGTTTATGTGTCAGGGACTTGCACATATACAATGAGTCAAGTTTGATCCATAAAGATATTGCGGTTGTTTCTCTTGCTACTTCTCTCAACACTTTATCACTGAGGCACAAGATAATCGCACTAAATACTTTATCATTCATCTCAGCCCTTTTTGCGGCGGAGAGATTAGCTGGAATATGTGCATCTCGCTTTAACGAATCAAGACGCTTTTGTTGGATTAATACTACCATCATCTTCACCTTCCACAGACCGAAGTCGTTACTCCCGGTGAACTTCTCAATGTCCCACTTTGAATCCATGATACTTAATTCTTTTGATCCTTTGTCCCGCGGTAGGCACCAATTGTTGTGAATTCGTAAATACCACACCAATAATCTTGATGTATGGAGCAAATAGAATAAGCAACCAAAATAGCGAGAATGGACAATAATAATCACGAACAACATAGACGGCAGAAAAGTAAACGAACACAAAATATTATTTACACAGTTTGATCAAAGTGACCTACTCCGGGGGAGAGAGCAACTCTCCGTTCCACTATCAAATAAAAGTACTTGTTACAAAGAAACTTCCCAAAAAGATTACTAGAATTAGCTTTGATCCTAATTCTACCCTTTGGCCGAATTTCTTCCTGTGGCCAAAAAATTCAATTTAATAAGCGTTTACTAAGGTGATGAATCAATCCTCAATCTCTAGAATTATTGTAAAGATAACTCTCTATAAACCCTAGCTTTTGATTGACTGTAAACCCCTATAACAAAATTCAAAAAACGAGTATCGGCACGCATCCCCGTGCCAAGTGTGGCCTTCACTATGCCTTGCGCAGTCCAATTGTGAGTTTTAGAATTGTCATGTATCGCACATGTGCCTCGCACAACACAACACCACGCCTCGTGCAGGAGGCAATGATTCCCAACCTTCTGAAACCCTGAGTTGCGCCTCGCGCCGGTCTCCTCTATGCCCCGCGCAAGAGGCAGGAGCTCGATCTTGAACATAGTTTTCAAGGCCATTCCACAACAGAGCGGGAAGGAAAAAGAAATGTGTGTAAGATATTGATAGGAAATCTTGATAAAGAATTATGTCCATCAATAATTGTAGAGTTTTTATATCATCACACTCTAGTAACAACTAGCGTCTTCATAATTCCAAGTTTGTCATCGGGAGACCTTTATCAGGGGTGCCATTATGATGCATACCGAAAAAGATTTGGAAACACTTGGTGACTTCTTGGCAAATCCACACCACAACATAACATCTGCAACTGACAAATCCAATGTGATATTTTTGAGAACCACTTGTTTCTCAATTACCATCCATGGCCTAAAAAAAGACACTGAAGTCGTCATCACTGCCTTTTTTCAGGCCATGAGTGGTAATTGAAAAACAAATGAGTCTCAAAAACCACATTGGATTTGCTATTTGAAGATGTTATGATATGGTTTGGATTTTCCAAGAAGTCACCAAGCTTTTCTAATTTTTTTTCAATATGAATCATAATGACACCCCAGGTAAATGTCTTCGATAACAAACTTGAAAAAAATAAAGACACTAGCTATTAATAAAGTATGTTGGTATAAGAACTCTATAGTTGTTGATGGACATAATTCTCTATCAAGATTTCCTATCAATATCATATACACGTTTCTTTTTCCTTCAAACTCTATATCTTCCATTGTTCCTTCAAGTTTGACTAAAACCCAAAAAGAATACATATATTTATTATCTTTTAAGCAGGAACCTAGATATTATTGATTGTAGCCTTTGGCCACATGTCTAGCCTAGTATCTTTTTATGGATTCATCACCTTTGTGTTTAACCTTATAAACCCACTCGCACCTATAGGTTTGACATTTTGTGGTAGATCCACTATATTCTAATTACCTTTTTTTTTTGTATAATATGTTTCTAATTCATCCTTTATTGCCATCAACCAATGCTCATACTTGTTAGCTTCCTCATAAGATTAAGGCTCAGTGAAGTGTGTGATCGACATACTATATGCCTTGTGCGACTGATATAAGTGTGTAAAAGAATGAAACTTAGATATAGGATATAGTGTACTTGAGATGTTTGATGCAGATGAATTTGAAGATGGAATATCACACACGTAGCCAAAAAAATATAGAGGTGCCTTCCTTTGTCTAAAAGGTCTAAGTGGTGATGTATTGGATAACTGACAACTAGATGAAGTATCAAGGATACTATTAGGATGAGAATGGTCAGAATCAAAATAGCTATATATGTTGATGTCCGAAGTAGTGTTAGGATCAGAAGAATTATTAATAGATGGATGATCTAAGTCAATAGTGGTATATTGATGAAGTGGAGCAATGCCATACACAAATGAATTATAATTCTAGATGGTGTGTGGAGTATGAGTTTTATAGGGAAATATGTGCTCATGATATGTTATATTTCTGGATATCAGGATTTCTTGTGTTAATGTCAAGAAGGACAACACCTTTGACTTCCGACTTATAACTCAAGAAAATACATTTTAAGGCTATGTGGTCCAAGTTAGTTCTATGAGATTGTAATGTGGATGCAAAAAAAAGTGAACCAAAAACCTTTAATGTGTGTAAATCAGGAAATTTATTATGCGTAATAATATAATGAGATTTATTTTTTAGTATAGGTGGAGGAACAAGATTCATAATGTATACAAAATGTAGGACTGCATATGACCAAAAACTTTTAGGCGAATTGGGTTGAAAAAGAAGTGCTCTGCCTATATTTAAGATTGGCCGATGCTTCCTCTTAACTCTCCTATTTTTTTGGGGAGATTCCACACAGATAGTTTGGTGCAAAATTCCATTTATTGCATAAAATGAAGACATGAAAAAATTCAAGACCATTGTCTGACCTAATGATCTTAATGGTTCGATTGTATTGATTTTAATTGTAGTTAATGAAATTATTTATATGATACCTAGCATCATACTTATGTTTCATAAGAATTATCCAATCGTTAGTTGGTTCAGTGGTGATTGGCGCTGAACTTGGTAGGGAGGACCACGGTTCGATCCCCCGCAACTGCGATCGGGAGGGGGCTGAAACCACTTGATGCCAGAACTGACCCCCGAACCAGATTCAACTGGTGGTGAAAACCGAAAAAAAAAAGAATTATCCAATTGTATGTAGTACGATCATCAATGGCAGTAAGAAAATATGAGTAATTATGAATAAAGTGAACATAAATTGGACCTCAAATATTAAAATGTATTAATTCATAAGGTTTCAAGGCTCTACTAGAGCTTTGTACAAAGGGTAGCTTTTTCTGCTTAGCAAAATGGAAAATATCACAAACAACTTTGACATCATTAAAAATGAAAGGTCACTGAGACCGTAAAGAGCTTATTCTAGAATTGGATAAACGATACCTAATCTAAAATGCCATAGGTAACTGAGACTGTAAAGAAGTATGAGAAAACCCCCTAATTCCAAATTTTGTGGTTATAAACCGACTAAGAATCAGCTATTCAGTGGCCGATAAAGCTGGAATATTTTCTTTTACTTATCAACCGCAATCTTTTTCAACGTCTTTTTTCAATACATGTTGTTGGTTGTAATTTGTAACTTCTAAATATCTTATATTAGGGAATGGTTGTTTTGAACTATTGTTTACGATTTTGGTATTGCAATTTAATCAATCTAGAATGTGTTGTTGAGCATTGGTTTTGATTATAAATAGACAAAGCATAGGTTCAAAAAAGCAATTGAAAATGCTTTTGAGTATTGAATTGTTGTATAAGAATTCAACACAAACTTTCTGGAGCACACTAGTTTTGCTGAAACAAAATTCATCCCTGCACATTATGTTATTTATTATCTATTGTGAAGGATTCGTCTTGTCTTGAAACTTGAAAGTGATGAAGTGTTGAATTGGTATTGACAGGGAAGTGTTGCGAGTTCCAAGGCGTGTTTATATTCTGACCACAGGAATAATCTGACGCTTATAATTCTCGCAGCAGAATCGACAGCAGAGATATTAGCTGCCGAAGATCCGGATTGGTTAAGGACTACATACTTTTTCGTTTATTTCTATATTTGGTTTAGATTTGGTTTCATTATTACACTATTAATTATTTATAATTATTTTATATTTTAATGAGTTTTCATTACTTGATTGGTCGTGTCTCACCTAAGAATTTCTCCACTTATTTATACACATATGAAGGTGTATATTAGCTACAATATACTAGGATGCATTCTAGAGAAACTCTATAACTGTCATAACTACTTTGCCCTAACCAACTTAACTAACATTTTGATTACTTGGGTGTGAAGTTATTTGTTTATGCTTGTTTGTTGCATTGAAATGTAATATCCCCCCACAAGATGAAGACCGGTAGATATCTAAGAGATTCAACTTGGACATAAGAGTGTGAAATGGCTGAGGCGATAATACATTAGTGAAGAAGTCAGCAACTTGGTTTTGGGATTTGACTGGAAGGAGTTTCATAACACCTGCTTGAAGCTTTTCTCTGACAAGGTGGCAGTCGATTTCTAGATGTGCTCATGAAACACGAGGTTGGTTGCAGTGTGTAATGCACTTTGATTATCACAGTAGATGACAGATAATTTGTTGCATTGAACTTGTAAATCTTTAAGCAAGTAGAGGGGCCATTGTAATTCACATGTGGCAGCAGCAAGGGCTCGCTATTCTGCCTCTGAAGAGGAGCGAGACACAGTCAATTGTTTCTTCGTACACCATGAAACAAGATATTTGCCTAAGAAGAAACATTGGTCAGAGACTGATCTTCTAGTTTATACTAATATATAAAGAGAATAACATCTTTCAGTGTAACATTTTTTATTGTTTCTTTTGCTCTTCACTCTATTCAAATATTTGTGTGTGTGTGTGTTTATATATATATATATATATATTGAAAGAAAATATTTGTACATGTCAAAAAAAAAAATTAACTTTCAATCAAAAGTTTGTTTTCAATTTTTTTAGTAAATAAAAACAAAATTCTTAATAACCAACTACGACAAAAAAAGAAGGTTAAGTAGTTATCATTATCATCATCATCTATAAACTTTATAAACGTCAAGACACTAGTATCAATAAATATGTTAAAGGTTTGTCCCATAATTCCTTTACTCAATTGACAAAAATACCGAAATTGTTAGGTCAGATGTCGTCATCCGAATTCAAACTCAAAATTTTACAATTATATGAGTTTAATTTAAGTGGATTACCACTTCAGCTGAAACAAAAAAAAATGTTAAAGGTTTTCTAAGAAAAAATGTTAAAGATTTATTTATTTTTTGACAAATTTTAAAGTTGATATTTTTTAAAAGGCTAAACAAAGACAAATTTTATTAAAGAATTTGCTTTTCTTTAATAAAAGAAAAGTTAATTAATTAATAAAAACACAACTAGCAAAGAGGATTGTTTGTTTTGGTTAGAAGGTTTTCACAAATTGTAATCGGAGATATTGCCGTTTCTCTCAGTCGAGCAGGTAAATTCACTTTCTTCTCTCTTTTTATTAGGGTTTTCAAAAAGCTCAAAAAAAGTTGTAATTTTCTTCAATCATGATTCCACCAACGTAGAATGCTTCAGTTCACATGCATTTCATTCCCATTATTCTGCATTTCATTCCCATTATTCTGAATTTCATAAAGTTCATTTCTTTGCCATTTGTTATTGTTTACTACCACAGTTAATCAATTCCTCTTGCTGTTTTTTCTTTGATTTTTTAGGTTTTGATTCATCACTGTATGAATGTAGAGTTGTCAATTGCACATACAATGGATTGTGACTAGCTTAACAATAGACTTATTTGCATCCATAATCCATTTGTGATATTTCTTTAGAAGTTATTAAGTTGAATTTGTTGCTTTTATTTTATGTGGGTTTGCTTTGTTGGCACCAATAAATTTGGTTTATGTTCCATAAAAATAAAATTGGTTTATCAGTACTATATATTCTTATCCTACTGAATTCCTTTGGATGGAAATTTGATTTTCTGTTTATATTCTTTCATATCGACGAGGTGGCAAATATATTTAAGACTATTTTTTGAGTTTCGCTCAATGTTTTAAAAACCAAATTAGACATTGAACTGGTGATACATCTAGGTCATGGTTCAACCGCCTTAAATTGATTGAACCTGGACGAAACCCTGATCTGAATGCCAAAATAATCGAACCATAGTAAAGGTTGGTTCAAGGTTCAACCAGTTGAATTGTTTGGTTTGGTTTTTAAAACACTGGTTTCTCATGACATTTCCCTTTTATTTTGTGCTCGAGCGTGCAAATATCTAGGCTATATTGCGAGTTATGAGTCACCCTGGCATTTTTGTTTTATTTTGGTGTGTATGTGTGCGTATGTCCTGCTGTGGCTGGATTTTTGTGTTCTTGTGTGGAAATTGATTTCTTTTCCTTGGCTGTTTATTATTTTCACGTGCCTTCACATGATTCATGATGGTATAATTTCATTTACTTTTCTGTTTTTGTTGTTTTCTTGCACACTTTTAATTATTGCAAGCCACAGTGAACTAGAATCTTATATCCAAGTATGAATTCAGTCTTGTTATGATCATACTCTTATATTTGTAAATGCGCGTGTTTTTTAGTGCGCATATTGTGTCTGACTGTGTGTGTTTAAACTTGTCTTTATCGATCACTTATGTTAGTTAAAATATAGATGGCAGGCCATGTAACAAGGTCAAGAAGGCTAGCAACTCTGCAGCTGGAACAATCAAGGGCTAAGTGGACAACATCACTCACTAAGATACTTGCAGACCTGATGGTTGACCAAGTACACAAAGGGAATAAACAAAACAATTCATTCAATAAGAAAGCATGGAAATATATTTGTGATGGATTTTACAACAAAACAGGTCTGAAATGGGATAAGGAACAACTCAAAAACCGACATTCAGTATTGAGGAGGCAGTATGCTATCGTGAAGTCCATTCTTGATCAAGGGGATTTTATTTGGGATGAAGCCACGGGATTTATAAGGGCGGATGATGAAATTTGGGCAGAATACATCAAGGTATATTTATCCTTTACGTTGTAATCAATTGAACACCGAAAAATGGTTCTTCTTGAGGAGGAAACTTTTGAACACATGTTCATTAGTCAGTTTTGTCTTCCCCTAAAAATTTATTCGATGCTTTATATGAAAAAAAATAATCAGTTTTTAGACTTTTTTCTTACCATGCTGGTTGAGATGCAACCAAGTAGCTAGTTAGTCAATCCGAGATTAATTTGAAATTCACTAGAATTTTACATTTTTTTTCTTTCATTTTAGTGATAAAATATTAGGTTTGGACTGATGGTGATATAACCCTCTTCTAAAGTAAAGGACTTAAGAGGGAAAAGCGAGTAAAGCCATTAATTGAAAAATCAACAGTGCAGATTATAATAATATGAAATGTACATTAATCCCCAATTTTTCCTGTCACTTTATAGGGGCCAAATCATTTATGAAGTATGTTGTTTTAGGGTTGGAGTTTCGTTGCACTTAGGCCTGAGCTGTTTTCTGTTCTGTATTAAATTAAATACTTGATGTAACTCTTACAAAATTACAGGACCATCCGGATGCCGAGACTGTAAAAAGTGGTGGCTGCCCAATCTTTAAGGAGCTATGTACAATATTCTCTGAGCCAGCAACGAATGGAAATAATGAATATTTAGCTGCATCTGACGAGGAACATACTCCTAGCGCTCCTTGTCCAGAGTTCTTGAGCACACATCAAGAGGAGTCTTCATCTGAAACTGAGGACGATGAAGATGCAAATGACCCTCAAACAGTTCAACCTACTACTCCTACAGCAACTTATAGTAGTCGAAAAAGAGGACGTAAAGGAGTTGATATTGCTATTGCAGACGCTATATTGGAGATGGCATCTGCTTCAAAGATTAGGGCAGCTGCCATAGAACAACTTAACTCTAAATACAGCGTAGCTGACTGTATTAAGTACTTAGATTTGATGCAAGGTGTTGATCAACAACTATATTTTTCTGCTCTAGATCTTTTCAATAATCCCAATGCAAGGGAGGTGTTTTTGTCTCTAAAAAAGGATAAACGTTTAACTTGGTTGCACCGCAGGTGTGCTGTTGTATACGATAGGTGAAAAATATATGAAAATATATTCTTTTAGCCACTTTGATTAGTTAATGTTGAATTATTCACAAGCAATCTCATCAATATCATGATAGTTCCTTAAGTTTCGGTGTTACAAGATATTAATGGTTGATCGACATGCAACCATACTAACAATAGAAGCAATCTGTATCGTTCAACATGCACTAAAAAGTGATTTGAATGAATTGATCAAGTCTTACAATTACCTAAAACAGAAGAGATATGTCAGTCATTTTTAGCAGAAGTGCAGATCGATGTTCTAATCTACTTTTTCAACTAAATGAATGCTTGAAACTTGTTTGGTAATCACCATTCTCCATGGAAATGCTTTGAATATTCTTGATTAAGGTGATGTTTGAAAGAGATTATATATGTTTTGTATCAGTGTTTGAATACAGGCAAGAAATAACTTGTGTCTATAAATTCTATTTAATTTATTTCAATGTGCTCATTAGAATTAAATATTTAACAAGCTTATGAAAAAAGTTTGTTAAATAAGTGCTTACTTAAACTGTTTACAAAATGTGTTCTAAATTTTCATTAATTTAGCATTCCTCTTGTATGTTTGACTTGCATTATATTTCAAAAACTTAAACCAATATTACTTTATTGACTAGTTTTGATTTTGTCAAAAGCCAAAGAGTTGTAAGAGAGACACAAGAAACACTATCGGAGTGGACAGTAACATAACATTTACTCTTAATATTTTCATTGTACTGATAACTGCACAAGTATAACATGTAGATGTATAGAATATACACAACCGGATATAGAAACCATGATGAATGTAGCTGATAAATACACAAACAAACACAGTTTAGCTTGAATTACAAAGTTTAGGTGACATAAGTATTAAGTTTGACATTTAAGCAGTAGGGTAAGATGCTTGCATAGCAATGCCGCAGAGTCCTTCAGCAGCTTCAACTCCCCTTTGCATCATAATGTATCCTTCTTCACCCCAATCAGTTCCCCATGAGTTTTTAACCAACCAATACTTAGTTCCATCATTACTGACACCATAACCCACGGCAGTAACACCGTGATCCAATTCAGTTCCACATGAACCAGTAAAGACGCCACTTTTGTAAAATTGAAAGTCAGATCCACTAGCATCAATGGCTACGGATATTGGTTGATTTGCCACGGCTTTCTGCAGTGCCTGCTCACTGTTGGCTGGAACATCTTCATACCCGGTAATAGTAACTGCTTGCACGGATGCTTTGTTTGCATTGCATGTTCCGTCAACACCTTCGTAGGGGTATTGAGCTTCGGTGCTAAGTCCGTGATTTTGAATTATGAATTTGAAAGCATCATCCATAAGACCACCCTCACAACCTTGGTCTACACCTTTTGTGTCACAATCAACAAGTTCTTGTTCCGATAAAGAGATCAATTTTCCAGTACTCAACTTATGAATTCCTTCGGTTGCAGCAACAGCAGAAAACGCCCAACAACATCCTACAAAATGTAAATTAAAATCAACTAAAGTTAGATGATAATTCAACTTTTTATCACATAGAATTCAATGTGTTACTTATTAGATAAACACTTACCACATTGACCTTGGTTCTTCACAGGCGTCACCGCTCCTTTCTTCCTCCAATCCACCGTGGTTGGGATTGCGGTTACATTTTCATACTTAAAAGTAGTTGTTCTGCTGATTGAAGAACACATATGCCCCTTAAATTTGTTCCTAGATGCTACGAACTCCTCATTGGTGAGGTCTGCAAATTGATTAATGCCGAGTTTGTATGATTTAGTATCATCGGCATTGGAAGCGTCAACATAATTCACATTTTCTGTGAATATCTTAAAACGCGTCTCCCTTTCTTGATAATCTTTATAGATTTTGCCATATTGACTCATCCATTGTCCGTGTCTCTCATACATGGAAGCATCTTGGAGAGTGCGAGAAGTGACTTGAATAGCAAACAATCCCAAGCAAAAAAGCAATGCCAATGAAATATGATATAATTGATTATTGGCAGCCATGGTAGCTACTGGCTAGTAAAGTGTGACAACAATTAATGGGAACAAATAACTGCTTTGATGTTGGTTAATTAGCACTTAAATGTTGAGAAAGATGTGTGGTGCTTGTACTCAAGAGTATTGTGGTATTTATAATAAGCAAAACAAATTTCAATTTCATTAACATTTTTGTATAGTTTTTAATTTGATGCTTAAAACAAAATTATCTTCTATGACGAAACGTGACCGGGAGAATTTTGTGAATGCGACCCTTGTATTCAGATCTTGCTAGGTGCCACTCCTATGCTACGGACAAATTTTCTGTCAATGAACTTTAATTTGTACTCAATTATAGACAAACAATGCATTTGTTAGATTCAAATGTTAGCAAAAGTTTGTAAAAAAAAAAAAATGTTAGCAAAAGTAATTATGTCGTAGTCTATTGTAAACTTACACATACAAGTTAAGAAATAAATGTGACACGTCATATATTTAATGTATAATGTGTTAATACTTAATATATTATTGAATGAATGTGTGAAATAAATTTACAGTATCGACGGTGTATATAAATTAAATTCCATAATTGAGTTTTAGGTATTTTATTAACACGCTAAAATACTAGTCTAATCCTATGATGCCTTGTGCGTTGGAAAAGTTTTGGATGATAAGCGAAGGTTTGACATTATAATCAAATTTATATGGTTAAGGTGATAATTTTTTTAGAATTTATCTAACACTACAATATTGCATATGCAGTAATTAAATATAATAACTTTTTATTAAAAAATAATTATTTATTAAAATGTTATACGCTAAATATGAAATTAAAATGTATAAGTTTCACTACAAAATTTACTATTTTAAATTTTTTAACATGTATAAATTTACACAATAAAAAAACTCAATCTTTATAAGTCGAATACAAGATTTTTGAGTATATAAATCATTCATTTTTGTTTTAACTAGGGGTGTAAGCGGATCAAAAAAATCCAATTAAACCGACGATCCAAACCGAAAAAAAACCGATGTTTATGGTTCGGATTCAAAACCGTACCGAACCAATTAAAAACCGACGTGGTTTGGTTCGGTTCTCGGATTCAATTTTTAAAAACCGATGAACCGAACCAATAGATATATTATTAACCATATATTTATTTATTTATTTAATGTTCTAAATTCTACCTATGCATATATCGTTTCAATGTTCAAATTAAAAATAAATTCAATGTTCTATATTCTATATTCTATATATATATATATATAATTTCATGATGGTGCATTGGCGATTCAAGTGAGAAAAAAATTGAAATTTTATTTTAGTTTGCTATTTTACTTGATGTTAAACTTATGAACTTAATTTTATGGTTGTATTTTGTATTGAAAATCTATGGATTGTATTTTGTCAACTTTGTTTGAATTAAAATGTGTTTGAAAATTAATTAAAGTATGGTGTATGGTGATAATTGATTACATAAGTGTTATGTGTGATTAAAAAAAATTATAGCAGGATATCGGATAAAAAATAAATAGTAAGGAAAATATTGCAAAAAAAAAAATTTACAAAACTGATCAAAGTATCCGATCCAAACCGAACCAAACCGATTAGTTTGGTTCGGTTTCATTTTTCAAAAACAGGACAAACCGAACCAATTGAGTACACATTGGATCGGACTTTGAATTCATCAAAAACCGATCCAAACCGGTCCAATTACACCCTAGTTTTAACTCTCTTTATGGGAAAAAGGTGTATTATGGACATATATATAATAATCCGAAGTTTAAACAAAAGATAAATAAAATCAAATTAATAATCACTTTAGATTCTCACTGATATTAATTTGAGTTGACTAATTTATCTTCTTAAAAAAAAATCACTTCAGATTCAAATTTAGATTATCTCAATCAAATAGTTGAATTCAATCACTTGTTTAAATATAATAATATAAGTTATAATCATATGCATATATATTTTTTACGACTAATATACAATAAAAGTAATTGTTAAATAATATATTTTTAAAAAAAAGCCAAAATGAGATATAAATTAACCAAACAATTAGTCCCTTCAACAGAATGATTTACATATACAGTAAAAGAAAGAATAAACGAGAAAAACAAAATTACACAGTTACATCATGCCAAAACAAGGAAACGGACTCGAGCACCATCTATGATATTTTGAGACTAAATTGATATTTGTTGTCTTCAACCATCAGTAAGAAAAAGTTTGACCTTGTCCAACAACTGAAGTAATGACTTCTTTGTATTTCTGAATAATTGTGGATTTCTCTCGTTCCAGATAATCGTTTATTTCTGAAGAAAATGATCAGACAATTGAAGAGAATCCACCGATGACAAACCAATCCACGACTTGACTAGCGACCAAATTAAGAGAATAAAAAATGTTGCATGAAATAATTTATTTTATTTTTAATTAATGATCAGACAAATTATTAGTGTCATTTTAATTAATAACATGTTTGTTTGATTTGATGTAGGGAGAGTCATAAGTGAATCTAAAGTCTATTTGGATTGACTTATTTATTAGCTTATGTGAAACAACTTATACAGATAAATAAGTTTTTGTGCATTATTACAAGTTTTTCAAGATATTTTATGAGAAAACAGATTATAAAGATACAACTTTTATTAGTAAAAATTAAAAACTTATAAATTATCATAAAACTTTATTTATTTGCATAAGCTATTTTCATAAACTCGCATAAAATTGATTTTTGATAACGATTAAAATTGATATGGAATTAATTCCAACTTAAAATTAGAATTTACAATTTTTGACATTTGTACACTTAAATTTACGTTTTACTTTTTATACGAATATATCCAAATATTAACTGCTCATTCTAAATATATAAGAAAAAGTTGACACTATTTGATTCAAATTTTGTATCGTGTCCATTCACATTTTGACCAACTCTTCTATATATAAGAGCTGAAGCAAAATCAAACACACGCTAAGCTAAACTCCAACAGAACTTTTCAGACCGAACAGACCATGCACTAACACATATATATACAACATAACAACTTGCAGGCCAAGGTAATAATTGTCTCATGGTAGACAACTTCTAAAATTGGAGATAGAAGTTAAGATTAATCTAGTAAAAGATCAAGAGGACTTAGAAAGACCAAGTGCCATACCTTTTATCATAAGAAATCAAAGGTGAGTTCTTATTAGCTTTGATTTTGCTAGAATTTTGCAAGTTGTTATTAGATGACAGCCGTATTAACCATGCTACCTCACTTTGTAATTATTCTTATGACCATAGAACTAGAAGAAAAAGTGATTTAAAACAATTTATATGAATTGATTTTAGTAATGCAAATTGTTTTAAAAGTATACTTTGATGCTTTATTGGGAAAATTAAAATTTTCCGTTTGCGGCAATGAAGATAGATTGCAGCCTATGAACAAATTGTTCATAGTATATTTTTAAGTAGCTATCCGTTCGCCACAACGAAGAGAAAACGTGGTATATCCGTTCGCCACAACGATGAGATAATGTGATCTATGCGAATGTAGTGTGAAAATATAAGCGATATGAGATATGACAAGCTTATTATTAGTTTCAATAGTAGATGTGCAGAATTTCGTGTGTGACTAACAATAGGTTTATGTTAAAGATTTTATCAAATGTTGTTCCCTTCAATATTGTAAAGATTATTTTTGGTATAAGTTTTCAAAGTACGATCATTTTAGTTTAAAAGTTGTTGGATGAAACTCTTGATTCTTGAAATTTTTTCATATCTATCCAAAAGTTTATTCTGCGGCAGGTTTTTCTATCTTGAATGGTGAACATTGTTTGTGATTTTAGCAGGATGCAATGGTAAGAATAAGAGTTGTTCATTTCTTGAGTAGTACAAAGGAGAATATAGTTTATATATATTGTACGCCGATCATGATCTAAGATTGGGACGTGACAGCAGAAGACAATTGGAGAACAAACAAAAAAACGTAGGAAAAACGGCTGTAACAACCTTTTTGAAAACTGTGGTTCTCTACTTCAGGCTCCTTGATCTTGGGCTAACCTGATACCCTTTGTTGAGTAAAATGGTAATCCTTACTTTATTATCACAGCACTAGGCCTTATATAGGCAATTACACAAATTCATCATATATAGGCTTTATTATCACAAATTGCCCTCGTAACACAAATTCATCATACACTAGGCTTTATTATCACAACACTAGGCCTTACTTTATTATCACAACACTAGGCCTTATATAGGAAATTACACAAAGACATATACAACATAACAACTTGCCGGCCAAGGCATTAGGCGCGCGCTTTGGCCATGGTCAGGCTCGCTAAGCCACACGACAAGGACACTAACTCAATAGTCTCTACATTTCATAATTAAAAGTAGTTGTCCTTGTGATTGAAGAACACATATGCCCATTAAATTTGTTCCTAGATGCTATGAACTCCTCATTGGTGAGGTCGGCAAATTGATTAATGCCGAGTTTGTATGATTTGGTATCATCAACATTGGAAGCTTCAACATAATTCACATTTTCTATGAATACCTTAAAACACATCTTCCTTTCGTGATGATCCTTATAAATTTTGCCATATTGACTCATCCATTGTTCGTGTCTCTCATACATGGAGTCATCTTGGAGAGTGCGAAAAGTGACTTGAATAGCAAACAATCCCAAGGAAAAAAGCAATGCTAATGAAATATGATATAATTGATTATTGGCAGCCATGGTAGCTACTAGCTGGTGAAGTGTGACAATAATGGGAACAAATAACTGCTTTGATGTTGGTTAATTAGCAGTTAAATGTGAGAAAGATTGTGTGGTGCTTGTACTCAAGAATAATTTGGTATTTAATATTTATAATAGGCAAAACAAATTTCAATTTCATTAACATTGTTGTATACGGAGTAGTTTTTAATTTGAAGCTTAAAACAAATTTATCTTCTATACTTAGTTACGTACCCGAGAGAATTTTGTGAATGCACCCTTGTATTTAGATCGAGCTAGGCCCCACTGCTATGCTATGGACAAATTTTATGTCAAGAACTTTAATTTGTAGACTCATAAGACAAAAAATGTATTTGTTAGATTCAAATGTAAGTAAAAGCAATTAATTTTATTTTTTTTATAGACGAAATGATATTAACTATTATGTTGAACTTACACAATGCACAAAGTGGAGGAATTGAAATTTAAAATTTCGATGACGGCGTCTAACATAAAATTTTTGATATTTTTTAATAGTTGAGTTTAAAATTTGTGGATGTAAAAGTAAACTAATTTATCCTCATTTAATGTTACTTTTTAAAAATAACCCTACATTAATTTCTCAATGTTGTCAAAAGATGACCATTTTTGGTAAATGAATTTCATTTTTACATGAAAATAAATAAATAAAAGTCCACTTAGATTAATATCCTTGATAAACGTATAAGTAGGTAAAAAATTTGGTACAATAAAGTAGGTAATTTTTTATTTTTTTTTCTATTAGAATAAAATAGGTTATTTTTACAATGTATTAGGATGGAATTTCTAGCCACTAAATTAATTAATAAAAAAAAGTTTTTTTTGGTCAAATAATACGTAACAATGACTTAGTATATAAAGTAGGTAATTTTACTAATAATAATAATTGAGTTTTATATATTTTATTTATTGATACAACAAGCCGCTAAAATACTAGTCTAATCCAATGATGCCTTGTGCGTTGGGAAAGTTTTGGATAATAAGCGAAGGTTTGACGGTATAATCAAATCTATGTACGGTTAATTAGAGCATGACCAGGTGAAATTTTTTTAGGATTTATGTGCAATATTGCACTTTTTTTTTACGTAAATATTACACATATTAGAGCAATTAAAAGTAATAACTTTTTATTAAAAAATTATATATTTAATATAAGAGTAAAATAGGTTTTCAGTCTTTACTTTTACGGCGAGTTTTAGTTTTCATCCCTATAAAATAAAATCACTTGTTTTCATCCTTACAAATTTTTTTTTTATTTTCATTGCTATAAATTTTTTTCCTTCGTTTCTAGTCTTTAGTGGTTAGTTTTTGTTTCTTTTAATGTCAATACTAGACTTTGGTCCGTGCGTTGCACGGATTTTGTGGAATGATAGATATATAATTTAAATTGCTATGATTATAATTGCAAATAAAAAAATAAATATGTTGAAACTTAAAATAACCCGTACAAATATAACTAAGCAATATTAATATTATCACATAATAGAATTCACATGATCTTCAGAGATGAGAAGAATTAATAGTAGATTTCACAACTTCTTGTCTTGTACCTTTTGGTATAAGAGGAAGGATATGACAAAATGCAATTTGTATCAAAGAATCAATCCAAACAATAGAATGTTTAACTAAAATAAGTTCGCTTCATTCACAACATCAATTGTTAAATTGTTGAAGAGCTTATTGTAGTCCCCATTGCACTCTTAGTACCTCAGCTAAGATTGAATCAACCTCAATCTGCTCCAATTTGAATGCTTTAAAAACTGCAAACCCGAACTGATTTTTTAGCAATTAGTTGAAAAATTCACGGCAGCAAATGTACTATTATTATCCTATATATCCTAGCAAATGTACTGTTATTATCCTATATCATCCTATATGGAAATTTATCTATGATATTAAAAAAAAAAAAGTCTTAGAATAAAAAGATAGCAAGAGATGGTGACTCGGTGTGCCTTTCATTATTTCGTTCTTTTTTGTTTGTCTAAACAATATTATCAAGTACAAAATATCAATCAAATAAGCTAAACCAAAATAGAATAGAAAGGTTAACCCACTGTGTGAAACATATATCAAGGATGTAATAATCAATTTGCATTATTGTATAAGCAACCACATCAATTTTAAAATTAGTCCATTATCTTTGTTCTATGCTTAGCCGTTTTGTATTAATAGATTGTGGATACCTTTTTCAAATTTTCCAAGTAAAAGCATGAACAACATTTTCTTAAAATATCATTGAATAAAGAATATCAATTATATTTCCCATGCAACCACACCTCACACTTTTAAATGCAAAATAGTTTTCATGAATTTTTTTTACCTTTTACAATGCAAATGATTAACTTTAAAAATAAAAAGAATTTATGACCTTTAGTTTAGTAAAAATATATTCTTTTAATCATTGTTGAGAATAGAATACTAACTTATTTCAATTTAAATGATCAAAGATGGGAGTATTGATTAAGAAAATAGCAAGTTGAATATAATAAACTTAAAAATAACATTTTTTTTGTTAAAAATAAAAAACACATTTGTTGTAGCCTTAAAAATAGCAATATCATCAAACATTATTTTGGTATGTTTAAGCCTTGTCATTTGATGCTAATAGAGAGAGAATAAATTGATTTGTTCCCTATTTCTAGAGGAGCATAGGCCATATTTTTTTTCTTTCTTTTTTTTTTTTAAAAAAAAAACCGATAAGCAATGAGAGAATTAAGTGACTTGTTTCTTATTTATAAGGGAATTTAGGGAATGTAATTTGATCATGAACATTTGGTGAAGATTATTATTAGATTAATTTCATGAATATCTAAAATACGTTTCCTAATTAAATAAAACAACTTACTTATACTCATAACTTAAAGATGCTCTTGAGAGAACCAATAAGTCCTTCAATGACCATGTACTATATTTTTTTGGTAAGGATCATGCACTATATTTATGAGTTGAATTTTAATTATCTTTTTAAAAATTAAAAAAAGAAAGTTTTAAGTATTTTTGTTTGGTACAAAGTTTTAAGCTTTTTTAAATATAAAAAAGAAGTTAGTTCATTTTCAATTTTCTCGTAGATATTATCATGTGCAGTATTTTATTTTGCATTCAAAAAAATTGAATCTTGTTTCCAAGCCAATTGAAAGTATCATGTAGTAACTCAAATAATGTCTATTTCTAAGCCAATCGAATGCAATGAAACGCTTTTGTGGCAGACGGCTGTACATTAAAACAAAAGACTTAAGATTTGAGAAACATATACTTTTTAAGATTGGAATAGATAAAAGTAGTACATAGCCAACACAAAATACATTGTTTTTAAACACCAAAATATAAAAGGAACACATAGCCAAACAGAGCAAAAAATAGACAATAAACTACAAACAAAATAAACTCTTTCAAATCTCCACCCTTCTCCTAAATTAACTTAAGACACCATAACTACAAACATATAGAGTACTTTCCAATTTGATATTGCAACAACACAGTTGATGAAACATCTAATTTTGGAGGGTTCAACAAAATCAAAATCATGAAATAAAAATGATATACAAAGAAATATACAGTGAAAGAGTTAGAGGAAAAATAAAAAGTCTTCCATGTCAACATAGTCATCATTGCTCTCATACATGTTTGTAGATTTCATGTAGAAAGAGATGATTTTTATTTTTGTTTTGAAGGAGGAGAATATGCAAAGGAAGAAGAAACAAAACCCGAATAAAAAAGAAAGAAAGAAAGAAAGAAAGAAAGAAAGAAAAAAGTGAGGAATGAACATGGATTAGTGGCTTATATATATTTGGAGTGGGCCATAAATTAGGGTTAAGTGCATTGTAAAACATGCAGAAATTAAAGCATAAACATATGACACACATATAGAGAAAGAAAAAAACCAATAAAATAAAGGTTTTTTAGTGGCTCTATGTGCTAATTCCAACTGCAATAAATTGACATTTTTAAATACATATAGGGAATAAAAAATTGATTTGAAATTTAAATTTGCATCAGATTTAATGAGTTGGTTGAGAGTGGGCCATAAATTAGGGTTAAGTGCATTGTAAAACATGCAGAAATTAAAGCATAAACATATGACACATATAGAGAAAGAAAAAAACCAATAAAATAAAGACTTTTTAGTGGCTCTATGTGCTAATTCCAACTGCAATAAATTGACATTTTTTAATACATATAGGGAATAAAAAATTGATTTGAAATTCAAATTTGCATCAGATTTAATGAGTTAGTTGAGAGGTCATTAAGAGTGAGATTAGGAGGGAAAAAAAATTAGGGTTATGTGGTTGCTAACCTTACTTTTATTATAATTAAGAATTAAGAATTAAAATTAAGATTAAGATTAAGATAAGATTTTGGCACAGGTTAGAAATTCGTTTAATTGATTTTTACAAATTTACTAAATATTAATATATTATTTAAATATTTTATTTAGAAATTACATACACATATAGAAAAGAATGAATAAACTACATACACATATAGGAAAGAATGAATAAATAAATAAAGATGAGAAAGAAAAATGAGGTTGAATTGAAAAAGAAAAAAAATGGAGAGAAGAAAGAAAAAAAAAATAACGCAGAGAAAGACATGGAAAGAAATATCAAAATGGAGAGAAAAAAAAAAGATAGTGAAAGATAAAAAAAAAATGCCTAATTTTAGATAAATAAAAATTATATATGCTATTAATTAGGAAATGGAGTGTTAAGCTTATATTTTACTCTCAATGCAAACATAATCCCAATGCATTTTCTTTCTCATTTTTTCAATGTTGTATTTGAAATTCAAATTTGGATACCAATAAATGAGGTGGTAGTTGGGGTGGTAATTAAGAGAGAAATTAGGAGGGAAAAAGTTAGGGTTAAGTGATTACTAATTAGGGTTTTAAGAGGGGGCAAACCTTACTTTTATTATAATTAATATTAAGATTAAGATTAAGATTAAGATAAGATTAAGATTATGACATTTTTATGTTTAAAATGCATCTATATCTATATTATGTCTATATATCATGTTGAACTTATATAAATCTATATTATGTTAAAAAGTGTAAAAAAAAATGTAAAAATGTTACTCATTAGGGACTAAAAACAAAATAAATTTTTTTAAGAGATAAAAACAAGTGATTTTAGTTTACATGGACGAAAATCAAAACTCACTGTAAAACTAAGAACTTAAAACATATTTTACCCTTAATATAATATTAGTATGTACAAATTTCAATATAAATTTACTATTTTAAGATTAAACTTCTTAACATGTGTAAATTTGTACTAAAAAAACTCATCTTTCTAAACCGAATACAAGATTTTTTACTATAAAATTCCATTCATTTTTGTTTTAACTCTTTCTATGGGAAAAAGAGGTATTATGGTTGTGATTGCATAAACGAAAACATGATTGTGATTGATTGAGAGTCGTCCGTGCATATTCTTTATTAACTTCAAAATTGTGAAGTGGTTATTATAGTGTCATTTTAATTAATAGTATTTCTTACATGTCTATTTGATTTGATTCATTTTGATGTAGGGAGAGTAATAAATGAATTTAGTCACATAAAATTTATTTTGACAACGATTGAATTATATGGAATTAATTCCTGCTTAAGTTAAATGTAGGATGCTGCATCGGAGATGATAATAACATTGGATTTTGGAAATTTAAATGGTTTGGGAATCAATCTTTTTGTGATTTATTCTGTGATCTTTTTGCAAAAGAGGCTTTCAAGGGAGCTTCGGTCACCGAGAGATTGGGTGGGTATGGTGAACTGCCTTCGTGGTCGTGGTGATGAAATGACCGCTTGTCAGCTAGTGAGGCACAACAGTTGGGAGCTCTTATGAAGCTTTTAGTTGGCTTTTCATTACGACTGATACTCCTGATAGATGGTGATGAGTGTTTGGATCAACTGGCTTATTCTCGGTTAAGTCTTGTTATACATTGTTACTAGAATATCGGCAGGTGGGGGATTTGGATGCTAATGTGTTGGCTGCCATTAAAAAGCTTTGGAGGAATGATGTTCCGTCTAAAATTAATGTTTTTGGTTGGCGATTATTATTATTAAATAGATTACCAACAAGGATAGCTCTCAAATCTCAATTGTATAGTATTTTGCTTAATTCTCATGATCTGCCTTGTGTCTTTTGCTTTCTTAATATTGAGGATAATGCTCACCTCTTCTTTTTTATGCTCTTTTAGCAAAGGAGTATGAAATGCAATTTTTAGTTGGTTAGGAAAGAATTTCCCAACAAGTGTAGAAGGCTGAAATCATTTTACGTTGTTTGGTGATTTGTTAAAATATAAAAAATGATGGGTGTGTCTGCCATTTGATTTGATTGGCGACTACCTGAAATTTATGTAAGGTTAACAACAATGTGATTTTCAATGGAGTCATTCCGGATGTTTCCTCTCTTTTGGATGATATCTAGACTATTTATTGGATGTGGTTCTCTGATCGTTATGGCCGTAAATCTTATATTCCTTTTTCTAGTTGTCTTGACCCTATGGCTTGTCTCCAAAGCATATAATAAGTTGCTTTGACTTGTAAAGGATCGAGTATTCTTTGTACTCCCTTATAATATATTTGACTTATTAAAAAAAAAAAAATTAATTTTTATATCCAAATATTAACTGCTCATTCTAAATATAAGAAAAAGTTGAGACTCTATTTGATTCAAATTTTGTATCGTGTACATTCACTTTTTGACTAACTTTTTCTATATATAAGACCAGAGACAAAATCAAACACACACTAAGCTAAAATCCAACAGAACTTTTCAGACCGAGCAGAGCATGCACAAACAAAACCATCTTTGATAAGTACTGTAGTCTTTGTCCTTGTAAGTTGTAACAAATAAATGATCCTTTCAAGAAAAGTGTGAATGAGACAAGACAAGAGAACCAAGTTAAAAGTGCTTCAATGTTTATCAATGACTCAAATGTTCCTTCGCCTAATCAAGTGAAAAGTGTTTCAATGTTCCTTCGCCTAATCAAGTTGGCAGCTTCTGCTTCCACTGCATGCATTTGAAAGTCACTTTTTTTAACAGTCACACAAGAAGTTTAGCATGGAGCTAGTGGACTCGTGTTTCGCCAAATGTAAAATGACTCGTCAAACGTAGAATGACTCAAATGACGATTAAACAAGGGAAATTAGATTTTAATCTTCTATTCGCCTCAACTGAAGTTGGTTTGCAGGAAAGGTATCAGGTATCACGATTCATGACATTACTAGGTGTAAACAAATAAATACAACCTACCTATGAAACACTGATCTAGACACATTGTGACACCGATGATCATTTGAAAAGATGAAATAGTTGAATGTGTCGGTGTCGTGTCAGTATCGGACATCAAACACAACGTCAATTTTAAGTATCAGTGCTACATTGTAATCTACAAGTCATATGAGCAAAACGGTGATTGATCATCTATACAGGTCCATGTCAATTCTTCTACGGCAATATTCTCTTCACGTCGCGCTCCTGTTCAGCAACTTTAGCTTTGTTGTATACAGACTCAAAAGCCTCTGTGCACACACTTGAAAACCCTACAATCCCTTGAAAAACTTGAGGACAACCCATTTGCAAGTTATTCAGTGTCATTGCCCTCGTAACACTCACCGCCTTTTCATGTTTCGTCTTCTCTTCTTCAGCCTTCGCTCTCAAAGCTTCCACCTTAGCTCGCTTCTCCACAACAGGGTCCTTCATTCTTCTCATCGAACCAGATCGTTCCGTCATGGAGTACGGACCATACTTGCACTCCAAGGATCTAAGCTGAACCACCTTCTTCTCAAACTCTTTGAACGCATAATCCGACTTCGTCTTTTGTTTATGCTCCTCCATCTGTTGAACTACAATTGCATGAATAACCGTCAACAGACTTTTTATCCCTTCCGACGCTACCTTGTCAGGTATATGCTCGACAGCAAGATGCCATTGTTCGCAGAGGGTGTACAACTTAGACTCTTCAGCGGTTCTGCTAAGAGGGTTTCGGCTAAACTGGTAAAGGCTGAGCCTTAACCAACCTGTGAGGGATTCAATATAGTCACGGTGAGCTTTGAAGAGGTTGCAAAAGGATTGGTGCCATTGCTGTACTTCAAGCTCCAGCTGAAGAGTTGATTGTCTATGAATTTCAGATGTAGGGTTGTTTGATGGTATGGTATTGAGGTATTCGAGTTGTTGAACAATGTGTTTCTGAACTTGATGACATTCATACATGCTTCTCCACATGCACATCAACCTGACAGCACAAGAAGCGCAAAATGTTCACCGAGACTAATTTTATTAAATTAAATATCAAAATGGATTAGGCTCCTCTAAGTAATAATTTTAACACTCATAATTAGTTATGCATGTGCGCGTAATATCACTGTCAATGAATATATTTTGTTATGTTAGTTATGTCGATGCCAATGAATAATCCAGTAAACAGAAATCAAGCTAGAGATGATACACATTCGGTTAGAAAATCAGAAGTAACAATAATTTAATTTAGGACAATCATTCAGTAGAATGTTCACTGAAGAATATATAAATATAATAAATTTGAAGCCTTTGACAAAGGTCAAATTACCTGTCTCAAATAAGGTACCACTTTTTTCAACTTGTCTCTAAAGAGTACAGTATATTGTACAAGTGAGTTTCCAAAGTAATGGAAAAAGTTTATCTTGGTTTATGAGCAGAAAACAGATAGAAAAGAACCATCATGCAGGAGAAACCTTGTAACATCCCATCTATAATCTATTGTTACAAAAAATCATATACTTGTATATAGTACTATCCTTATTGAAGTCCATTGGGAAAATATATGGTACAAAGGAACAATAAATCAACAAGATCAAGAAAAAGGGTTTGTTTTAGAGAGCCTTCATCTCACTAGTTCAAAAATCAAGATTTTGGTCGTACAGAACAGATTGTACTACTTGTCAAGATTAGGGTATTCAGTATTTGTCTTCACCAAAAACAAGTGATAGAACACAATGGAATCCAGCAAAAATAGTACTATAAAGTTGTTAAAATTAAAACAATTGTATTCTATTGTTACTATATATGCTACGCATGCATGTATTCTGAAGTCTGAACCAATTCATTCTTAGTACTTGATTCTAAATCTACTACTACATACAGAAAACAGCTGTCACCACTCTTCTAAGCAAGCAACGATCTCACATGCATCTCAGTCATCCAATCGAGATTGGATCGTCCAAATTTTAAGTTTGATATTTTTGGATTTAAAAATAAAATAAAATCAGGTTTAAAATTTAAATCACCCGATCTTAATTAGATTGTCGAAATGCGTGTCTCAATGCACCTAATCCATTCCAAAGGGAGTCTCAAGTCCAAACATGCAATTCCTGGTTCAAGAAGGATTTGATGCATTTAACTCGGGGCCGGCCTTGTGGGTGTGCAAGGTGTGCCACCGCATAGGGCCTCAAATATTTAGGGGCCTCCAACTGTTTATATCGGTCTATTAAATTTTTTATATATGTAAAAAAAATATTAATGACTTTGTTACTACTAAAAATATTTTACTACTCGAAATGAGAAAATTTAATAGACGCACTATTAATTTTATATGTAATTTGCGGTTGATTGTAAAAAAAGAAGCATCATTATTAGAAAGTTTTTTTTATAGTACTGTAAAGTAGATGATGCTATTAGTTTGAAGATGTATTCTAATATAATATTATTGATTAAAATGTGTCTCTTTTGAATGTTATTTATGCTAACTACTTTTTTTTTTATTGACAACTCTTTTTAAACAAGTTTTATTTTTATTAAAGATTCATTCTTAATATTTAGACAGGGTCTCCAAATGCTTGGGACCGGCCCTGATTTAACTATGTAATACAGTTTTCAATCTCGACCATTCAACCTTATTTTAACTTCCGAGAACATTTAAAGATCATTTTGTTATTGTAAAAGATTACACACTCGGGCGAGAGTGTTTAGTGCATGTAAACATGTACATTTTCTACAACAAGGAATCCGGACTCAATTGCTAGCATTTTTATAAGAAAAAGTTTAGGCAACTTGGGTCTCTGTGCTTGCCATGGTCACAAAGCCCCAAGGCGTAAAAAGCACTTACAAGAATATTTACATTACACGTCAGCTGTTAGTTTTTTACTGATACTAATCTACTGAATTACTATTCAAAGTTATGTATAAAATTGAAAAATGCAGTAGAGAAAAAGAGAAGACTAACCCTTTGACAAGCTCAATGAGTTGAGGGTAGAGCTCTATCTCCCTTAATTTGATGATTTCGGCAGATGTACTATCTATGGCTTGGGAAGCAACCATCATTTGTGATTCTAATTTCTCCACTTCTTTCTTTGCCTTTTCTGTCTTCAAATAGTCAGCACTTCTCATCTCCAACTTCCTTACCATTGCCACTTTCTTCTCATGATCCATCTTTATTGTTTTAGCATTCTTAAGACCAACCAAACAATATCACACAAGTTAAGAAACTATAAATGGAAATCATCTAATCACCTAATGAATCTAATGATAAAAGGGTTAGAATTTCCTGTTTCAAATGATTAATATCTTTCTTCAACATTGCTTTAAAGACTTCAAAAAGATGAGTGAAAATAAAGTTACATGTCTAATAATAGAAAACCAGTTCATCCACAGAATGTTAGTTGCAAAGAACAAAATTTCTTCACTAGACCCACATCATGTTTATGCCCACAAAAGAAAAAATCTTCTACAACCTTTATTTCTCTTTTTCCTTTTCCTTTTATTAGTATTATTATTAATTATTAATCCTTTAAGTAGGATTTGGAGCCGTAATAAACTGCGTCACACAATGTAAAATCCCATCCGACTGATCTCAAATTAACGGCCGAGATCATTTAACGGTGTCGTCTGATAAAAAATTAATGGCCGAGTACGTCTACTGCTTGAAAACAAAGTGTTTTTCAGCGCATGTAGAAATGAAAGAAAAAAAAAAAGGTACACACCTTGACTTCTTGGTACAATTTCTTCTCCCATGCATATAGTCTCTCCAAAGTAGAACAATGTCCACCATTTCCAACACCATTAGCCCTAAAACTACCAACAGAAACCTCCTGAGTCAGTTTCCCAAATCCATTCAGTTTAGGACTTGAAGAACCCCAAGCCCACATTGATGGACTCAAACTCCATCCATTGCCGTACATTTTACCTACCACCAACAAGTACAAAACACAACAAAATTCAAAAACAAAAAACACCAGCTTGAATGTTCAAGAACACAAAACAATTAACAATAATCAAAAAAAGGAAATTTGTATGCTTCATTCATTAACACTCAACAAAAACAACCCAAAATTTCAAATAGATTAAGATTAATACTCCTACTAAACAAAAACTAACCCAAAATCTGTGACATGCATGTGAACTTACTTGCTTTACTATGATCAGAAAAACCAGAAGTTGGAACTTGTAACAGAAATGAAACATGAGAACCAGCATCAGCAGCTTTAAGAAAGTAATCATCAAGCTCTTTGATAACTTCAACCAGATCTTTACTATTTCTAGAAACAACCATTGCAAGTTCACTTGATGTTTCCTTAGAAAACCCCACCACCCCAGAAGCCGGAGTAGCCATACTCGCCGCCGCACCACCAGCCATCACAACAACCTCAGAGCCAGTAGTAGTAGTAGCTTCCCACTCTTCCTCAGTCGCCGACCTCGACGAAGGAGGAGGAGGCGGTTGCTGCATGAAAGGATCCCAGAAATCCCAACCGGAGGAAATCACCGGCGGCGGAGGTGGTGGCGGAGGCGGCGGAGGAAGAGGAGATGAACCTGTCCCAGAAGTCCACGTATAAGAACTTAAACTCGGACTCATCGGTGGTGGTGGAGGCGGTGGCATTGGCGACGGAGCACGCGGCGGCGGTGGTGGAAGAATGGGTTGTGGCTCAGGAATAAGATGGTGGTTTAAATGAGTGTTTTTTTCAGCGTTTGCAAAGTGAAACAAAGCAGAACCAGTTGAACGAAGAGATCGAATGTACATAACATGTGCAGCTGAAAAAGCATGTCTTGCTTCAACCAATTGTTTCATGTAACGTTTTCTTGATTTGCAATGTGACACTGTTTCTTCCCTCTCTACTCTTGAATAACAACAACCCATTTTTCTTAACTAGATCAAAGAAAACAAAGACACAAATTTTTTGTAGTTAGAAGAATAAAGATAGTTTTTTTATGATTTTGTTTTTGTTGGGTCCATGTTATGAGATCAGAAGTGAAGAAGGGTAGTGGAGGTTTCTGCAAAAAGTGAAATGTCTCGAACTTTGATTTTGGTTTGCAAGTGGAATTTTTTTTTTTTCTTTTTGTTTTTTTTTTTGGGTGGAAAAAAACAAGAACTTTAACTAAGACATTTGAGTAACACTAATACACACTAGTGTAGTTGTTTGGTTCGTGGTTGAAAATGTTTAGTACTTGAATCTGAGAATGAACTTTGAATTTCTTCAAGAACAATAGTATAATGTAGTTTAGTTTAAGAATAGTTGTGGTTGGATTTGTATGTGAGTAGCGGAGCAGGGCAAGAATGGAGAAAGAAAATAGTGAATGTGATAGGTTAGGTACTTGTGTTTTTGAGACAAGGAGGCTTTGGGAAGAGAGCCTGTAGGGAGTATTGAAAAGGACTGTTTTTTTTTTAAATATTTGGATTTATATTGTGACGAAAATACCCCTTTTCATGGGGGATAGTGTGTGTAATTTTATGATAAAAAATAAAATTTGATGGTCTTTACAGAAGGTGAAGGATCATGCATATGGTAAGGAAAAACAAAGGTGGCAGTGCCAGATGGGATCCACGGATGGGTATGTTTTAAGCACAGATAACTTTAGATTAAAAAACCTAGTAGTGTTGTTAATTGGAGAGGGTATTTTGGTAGTTTAATATCTTAGATACTTATTCCGACTTTATTTATAACTAAAATTTGTTTTTTAGATTCATTCAAACCACCAATGTATCTAGTTTAATTCAATGAATCTAAAAAATAATTTTTATTTATAAATAAAATTGAAAGAAATATAAATAATTTTTTCTCATGAAGTTTCTCTCTCTCTCTCTCTCTCTCTCTCTCTCTCTCTCTCTCTCTCTCTCTCTCTCTCTCTCTCTCTCTCTCTCTCTCTCTCTCTCTCTCTCTCTCTCTCTCTCTCTCTCTCTCTCTCTCTCTCTCTCTCTCTCTCTCTCTCTCTCTCTCTCTCTCTCTCTCTCTCGTAGGGATTTGGCTTGTTCACGGTCGACCCCACTCTATACTAAACTAATAGTGTCCTTAATTATACTTTTTAAATATTGCTTGTTTTAATAATTTAGTGGTTAAACTTGATATTATAAGTGCTAAGGCTCTGTTTGGCAAAATTAGCGATTGGCTGATAAGCTAGCTGATAGCTTATAGCTTATGACTGATAGTTGATGGCTGATGACGGATGGCTGATAAGTTAATTGAAGTGTTTGGTAAAATTAGCGGTTCAACTAGCTGATAAATGTAAAATGACATAAAAGGGTATTGTTAATTCAAAATAAAATTTATGTTAAATTAATATTTAATATACTTGAAATTTAAAAATTAAATGTACTAATATAATATATATTTTTTATATTACTAAACTAATTGTTATTGGTTAAAATTTTATTTTTAAAAAAATATGGGTTATCTTATTGACTTTTTTATTAAAAAAGTATGGTTTTTTTTTTTTACAAAATTAAAAAAGTATGGTTTATTATTATATTTTGGTCCAAAACAATAATTTTTAGCCTATTTTATAAAACTGAGCAACGTTATTTTTTATAGTGAGTAGCATACATAAGGTTTTTTTTTGTAGTGCATACATAAGGTTTATATTCATGTAAAAATTGTCATAAGATAATAATGAATGATCATGCATGGTTTATAAAAAAAAGTATGGTTTATATTTATTAAAAAAAACTATGGTTTATCTGGTAGTCAAAAAATAGATATGGTTTATTTTAAAGTGAAATAAAAAAAAGGTAAGAGTATCTTAGTAAAATAATAAGGGGTAAAAATGAAAGAAAAAACAATAAGCTATAAGCTCATAAGCTACTTGAAATAGCGTCTGAAAAATAAGCTATAAGTCAGTAAAATAAGCTATAAGCTCATACAAAAAAGTCTGTTACCAAACAAGTCTTTTAACTTATAAGCTATAAGACATAAGCTATAAGCTAGCTTTTTTGGCTAGCCAAACAGAACCTAAGAAATAGAAAATTTGAAATTTAAACTTCAAATTTTCCGATAATATCTTTGATAGCTACTATCAACTAAGTTATTCTTGAAGAATAAAATTTTTAAATTTAAAATACATAACATTTTAATTACACTTTATTATGATAATAATCAAAGAATTTAAATGTGCTTACGACATATAGTCAAACTGCACTAAATTAGATTCTCCATTCTAGTTGTAAGCAATTATGGTATTGGAATTTGTTTCGAAAAGTATATTAGTCTTGCAAATTAAAAATGTTTTGTGATCGCTAACTGGATTTAAAAACATTTTATTAACATTCACTTTTTTTAAATATTTAATATGATTTCTTGGTGGATAATTTATGAGATAACTACTAGATTAAACCTTTAGGAGTCCACACTGGACCATCCTGGTATTCTTTAGATATTAACTCATGAGATAACGAAATTAGGTCTTTTAGGCATGTACTATTTGTTAATTTATAGTTTTTTCATTTTCATTTTTCCCCATTCCTTCAACAACAACAGTTATCTTCTTCTTCCTCACTTCAACAACACATCACCAGCGGCCACCACCTTCATCATCGGCCGCGAAAAGGTAACTCATGATTTTTTTTTTTTTTTTTGATGTAGAGCACAAGGGGATGGTGGTGCGACGAGGGACAGGCTGGCTTTCCGCACCACGTTTTCTCCAACCCTGGAATTTCTTGCTTTATGGTTTTTTTTTCCTTCATTTTTTCTCCTAGTTCCGTGTGCCTCTCTTGGTCGTATTCCGTTTGCTTGTTCTGGAAACCGACGTTTTATGCGATTTTGGTGCATTGTTTCCAAGTGGTGGCGGTGCTCTAGATGGTGTGGGGCTAGTTTGCAGCAATGGTGGATTCGTTTCTGGGCGTTTTGGTTTTCCTCCTCGCCGGAGGTTTGCGACTGGTTCTGGAGTGGGGTTCGCCGCCACAACACTCTCTTGCGGTGGTGGTTGGTGACATGGTGGTTGCGGAATTTGAGTGTTAGAGGTGATCGTTTTTGTTCCGATGACGTTATTGGTGGTGATGAGATGGAGTTGCAGTGGTGAGGTGATGAGATGCTGACGAGTTGGTTCTGACGCCGTAAGTGTTTGGTTGATGTTGTGTTGTTTAGTTTGCCTTGATATTTGATTCTCTGACTATTTCCAAATCTATTGAGATTTGCATGATTCTTTACGAGTCGCTGAGTGCTTCCAAATCTGTTGAGATTTGCAAGATTCTTGTATCTGGTTGAACTCTACCGCATCAGTGTTGACCGTTGTTCTCTTTCTACCGGTGTCTACCAACTTTCGACTCTACCGCATCAGTGTTGACCGTTGTTCTCTTTCTACCGGTGTCTACCAACTTTCGACTCAGAAGCTGCTTTTTGGATTCTGATGGACCGAACGCTTTTGATTCGAATTTAGGAGTTAGTGTCCAGTTACGAGTTGGGTTGGTGTCTTCTTTGGTGAATTTCAATTGGTGTACTGTAAGAGGTGGATTGAAGTGATGTTTGATATACTTTTTGATTGGTTAAAGTGTTTTAATCATTTTATTGTATAATCTAACAATTAATTCTACTTATTGTTTAGTGAATTATCCAATAATAAAATTTAGCTGATTAAAAAAAATAATTATAAATTCATTATAAAATGTTCAAAGTTCACTTTTATATCTAATATAAGACTCGACTAACATTTTCTATATACGATTGCATCTTCATTTTGTAGAATTTTGTATGACCATATATCGACAAAATGTGATGGATGTTGATCGAATGTTCTCGTTGTGAAGCAACATTAGAAAAAACAATCTCCTTTTCTTCTTTTCACAGCAACTGAGCAAAGCAACAACAAAAAGGAATGAAATAAATCCTTTACTTGCATGCATGCATGCCATGTCAACATAACCAGCATCTTCTTCCTCATTCATCTCTTCCTATAAATAAATAAATTAATCAACCACATCACAATCACAAGCAAAACCATATTTGATCGCAGCCATGGCAGGTGAATATGGAGTTGATGCAGAGTATGTTAAGGAAATCGAGAGGACTCGTCGCGACCTTCGTTCTCTTATCTCTAGCAAAAACTGTGCTCCTCTCATGCTTCGATTAGCGTATGTTAATTGGTTGCATTTATTTAAATTTTACTAACATATTTTTCTGTTAACTTGTATATATAATTTGTATAATATTGAATTATAGTTGGCATGATGCTGGTACCTACGACAAAAAAACAAGAACAGGGGGTCCAAATGGTTCTATCAGAAATGAATTAGAGCTTAATCACGCTGCTAACAAGGGTTTGAAAACAGCAGTTGAATTATGTGGTGGGTGAGAGAGACATTTGTGACATTAATTTGTTTAATTTAATTTGACTGAAAAATAATCTTGTTTTTTGCTTAATTGTTATTGTTTGAGAAACAGAAGAAGTGAAGGCTAAACACCCCAAAATTTCATATGCGGACCTTTACCAGGTTATTTTAATTACTTTTCTTATTGTAATCAATATATTAGTTTTGTTACAATCATAAAAAATATTATTTTCGAGTATATTATTAACATACGGTCTGAATTCTGACCTAACTCAACTGATAAATATCGATATTATATTGTTAGACTGAACACTTTTATTCAAATTTACAATTGATACTTTGCAGTTTTATGTATGAATTTCTAGTGGCTCATCTAAAAAAAATTAACACGTCGAGTCATCGTATTATAATATCTACAAAAATGTTGTTGTATATTTGTCTAAGAAAATTATTCTGATAACATTTATGAAATTTGTATGTATGCATTTCAGCTAGCTGGTGTTGTAGCGGTAGAGGTCACTGGGGGTCCAACTATTCACTTTATTCCTGGCAGAAAGGTATATTCATATTAATTCATCATGCAATGCAAATCATGTTTTGTTTACTATAATAATTATGATATAACCTCATGATTTAACTAATACTACTAGTAAATATGTGTTTTTAATTTGAATTAGGATTCATTGGAATCTCCAAAAGAAGGTCGCCTTCCAGATGCCAAACAAGGTAAAAAAAAATCATGTGGTTGGATCTTAAGTCTGACACTAAATTGCTTATAATGATTTTACTAATGTAAAATAAAAATCAGGTGCATCACATTTAAGAGATATCTTCTATCGCATGGGTCTCACTGATAAAGACATTGTAGCTCTCTCTGGAGGCCACACTTTGGTAAATCCAACACCCCTTTATATTTGTTCAAGGATATATACAAATTTTTATTTTATTCAATTAACACATTTTGATTGATTAGGGTAAGGCACATAAAGATCGCTCTGACTTTGAAGGTCCATGGACAAGAGACCCTCTTAAATTTGATAACTCCTATTTTGTGTAAGTGTTGAGCGCTTGTTTACCAAATTTCAAGATTATTGATTTATGTTAATTTGTTGATTTAAAATTAATGAAATTACTACCTAAACAAAAAAATTAATGTATGATAACCTGATTAGGGAACTATTGAAATCGGAATCAAAAGGCTTATTAAAGCTTCCCACGGACAAAGCTCTAGTTGAAGATCCTGAGTTTCGTAAGTACGTTGAACTCTATGCTAAGGTATCGCTCTAGTTACCATTTTTTTTCTTCAAATCTCTCTTTATACTAATATAATATATGATTTTGGGGCTACTAATAATATTGATATTTGAATTGTACTAGGATGAGGATGCATTTTTCAGAGATTATGCAACATCACATAAGAAACTTTCTGAACTAGGCTTCAATCAAAATTGCAATTATCGTGCCAAATTGGCCAAGGGAGTTCTTGGATTCGTTATTGCCTCAACCGTTGTGATGCTTGGTTACTTACTTGAGCTCAACAAGAAAATTGATTGAAACATGCATTGCCATAATTTCTTTTCCTTTATTGGTTCCCCATAAAAACATATACTATCATGTGTAAGTTGTGAAGTTCAGAACCATTCATATAATATAATGCTACAAATGTAATTTACATTTTAATGTATGCTCTCTTTTCAAAATTATCATTTGGGTGAAAAAGCATGTTACTCACAACACAACTTTTGGCCAACACATACATGAATCCGGGTTTGCTACGGTTTAAAAAGCACGCGGTCTCACGCAGTTTTTAATCTCATCCGTTAGATTTAGATCGAACGGCTTAGATTAAAAACTGTATTTCTTAAATCAAATCAATCACAATCGTTAGAATCAAATCAGACGGTTTATAATAAAAACAGTGTGTAACTGCGTTCCTGCTTTACAGCATGAAATCCAATTCGACACATACATTGTTTTGGAATTGAATTTTTTTTAAAATAAATACCCATAAATGGTGTTGAATGAGAGTGCTTCTTTTCGCGCCCCCTGAATTTCACATGCATCTTTCGGATTTTCAATTTTACACGTCTCGCAATCCAAGATGCAAGTGTGTAAATAGTAAAAATTGGAAAGAAAAAAAATAGTTCGCATCCTAGGATGCAAACTCATGAGGTGCCAAATAATAGTTTGCATTCTAGAATGCGAACCTTATAAAATTTGATATTTTTGTATTTTTTCTCTTCCTTCGCCCCCCTATTTTTAAGGTTTGCATAATTCGCATCCTAGGATATGAACTATTTTTCCCTTGTTTTGACACCCCCCGAGTTCGCTGCTTAAACAATGAGGGGGTAATATTGGAAATCCAAAAGGTGCGTGTGAAATTCAAGGGATACAAAAGAAGCACTCGTTGAATGATAAAACAATTCAATATCACTTGGCCCAAATTTAATCCAGTCACAAAGTTGAACTGTGTGTACATTAACACTAAAGTAAACGAGGTTGATTTGATGATAAAAAAGGATTGTAAAAAAATTGAACGTGCTTGTTTTGTAGATAAATAGTTTGTATATCAAAGTTATCTCAAGTGGCCCATTAGCTCAGTTGGTTAGAGCGTCGTGCTAATAACGCGAAGGTCGCAGGTTCGAGACCTGCATGGGCCAATTATTTTTAATTTTTGCAAAATTAAATCATCTGAACCAGCGAAAGTGAGTATTAGATTCATAAAAAAATGAGGTTGTGTAATAAAAAAAAAAAAGGTTAAAATGAACTTAATTTACCCTTTTCTTAATATGTTTTTGTGAAGTTGCAAAAAGCTTGATATAGTTTCAACTTTCACACTGTCACCATGTACCTTACCTTCAAATTTGGTTACAAAACAAAACAATGGTCAAAAGCACCACAACATCATCAACAACCATTGGAAGATACCATCATGGAGGTGAAAGAAAGTTTCATGCTTTCATCACTTGGTGATACTGAACCAACTTTCAGAATTGCCCATTTTCTCAAACCAATTGCAAATTCCACTCATGACCCTATTTTTCAGTTTAACCCCTCGTTTTCTTCTTCTGAGTTTGAACCAAAAAGTGGCCTTTGAAAATCGATTTCAATGGGTGGCGCTACCCAAACATGAAATGGGTTAGGTGGGTTGATGAACTTAAGCTCAAATATGAATCAGTGTGGAAAAAAGCTAGAATCTTTGAAGCTATAATGAGTACTAAGAGTCACATAATGAAAAACCAAGACTTGGTTTATGGGGTTGTTGAGAAATGGTGTTGTGAGACAAATACTTTTGTGTTACCCTTTGGTGAGGTAACAATAACTTTGGAGGATGTTATGGTTTTGGGGGGTTATTCTCTTTTTGGTGAACCTGTTTTCACTTTACTTGAAGATCAAGAAATGAAAGACGCCGAAGAAAAATTGAATCTTGCAAGACGACAACTTTATAAGAGTAAACAAGGTAAGGCTAGAACATCAATATGGATGGATAGTGATCGTACCTGTGCTGAAGGAGCAGGATCGTGGGCCAGCAACGTCGCCGTGCGCGGTGGTTGGACAACAGAGGGGGGTTTGTATCTGCAGACACTCCGATGCTTAAGTCAGCAAGAGTACAAAGAGAAGAGGTAGAGAGAATGAATAAAGTGTACCTGACTCCTCAATCCCCAGCGCGGGGCCAACAATTATCCCTATTGGGCCGTTGGGCACGACCCAATAGTGGATAACTGCCAGGTTTCTGCGTGAGAGCAGGAGAAACCGTTGAGGTTCTCACTTGGGGTTTATCCATTACGCGGAAAAAGCGTGAAGGATAGATATGAATGAAGTGACGTGGAATACGTGCTGATATAAAGTCGTGCAGTTCCCGGTTGCTCTACCATTTGATAACCAGAACCGTTGAGGTTCTCACTTGGGGTTTATCCATTACGCGGGAAAAGCGTGAAGGATAGATATGGATGAAGTGACGTGGAATACGTGCTGATATAAAGTCGTGCAGCTGTCGAGCAGGCGTGCCTGACAGGTGACGCGAGGCAGTTGGTGTGGAGCTGTTGTGCCCGCCATGACGGGTAGGAATGCTGTTCTGCGCTGCGCGCTTGGGAGGAGATTATGCTCGGAGAGCCTCCTCGACGCCGTCGAGGGGACCTGCACGGAAGCGTGGGTCCAGTCCAGAACAGATAGTTTTATAGATAAAAGTAGTGAAATTGAACATGAAGCGTTTCTTGCTACTTGGTTAGCAATTTTTTTTTTCCTCATAAAAGCATGGTGGTGAAAAGTTGTTTGTTTCCTATCGCTGTTCGTCTTGCTACAGGGAATCTTATTGCATTAGCACCAACAGTTTTAGCCAGCTTATATAAGGATTTAGGTTTGTTCAAGAAAACAATTGATGATTTGAAAACAATGGTGAAATTTCCATTGGAGTTTGAGGTTAATGTGCAATCACCCTTTTACTTGGTTCAAGTTTGGGTGTGGGAGAGGTTCAAAAATTTGCAACCACAACCCAACTTAATCAACAATGGAGACCATGTATTGTTGAGGTGGCATAAGGTTAAGACTTTGAAAATTGACAATGTGAGGTTGGCGTTAGATTCAACTGTCGATAATTTTCTTTGGCGTCCATGTGTTAGATCAGCTGATAAGCGTGGAGTGTTTTATCCAAATGATGAGTTTTGGATATGTAAGAAAGATTTAGATAATGAGATGTTGTCATTTGTTATATGTTTGAGAGTTTGTGAGCTAGTTGGATTCGAATCTATAGAGCAATATCTCCCGCATAGAGTTGCTATGCAATTTGGAATGGATCAAGATGTTCCAAGTTATGTGCCTCGATTCAATGAGACTAAAGCCATTGCGTGGAAAAACTACTGCAGGCCCATATCTGATAAACAACTGTATTTTCCATCAAGATTTTGTGAGGCAGCTTTTACCACACGTTATGCGAAGTGGTGGAAGCAATCAGTATTAGATCGGGACGATTTTGTTAAGAACATTATGAAGCGGAAGAGAAGTGCAAGTTCAAGAAAACATAGACCTCATGTAGGAAAAGCTAAAAGAAGTAGCAATGATGTTGGTGTTCCACCTGGTTTTCCTCCCAATCTTGTCGACACTCTTAATTTTGGAAAATTTTGTGATGATGGTTCAAACACTAAAACTAGGAAGATTGTTGATTTATATGCTGATGTTCCGCATGAAAATATATTACCGCTGAAAAGGCCAGTTTCAAAAGATAACATTGTACTTTCAATAGGGAGTTTGGAGAAAGATTTTAATGATGCAAATGGGAGCAAAGAAGCACGGATGTCCAGTGACAGAGTCTATTTATCTGAGACTCAAGGTGAATGCTGTAGCTATGCTATCAGAAACAAAGCCTCTTCGTCCAATAAAGTAAAGGCTATGCAGCAGCACGATCTCCAATTTCACTCTGATAAGGCTGCTCAAGCAGAAGCTAAAGAATCGGTTGAAGAAAGAGAAAGAAAAGAACAAAATGAAGTTATGGTTTTGTTCAAAGAGCAATGCTTAAAGAATCAAGAGGAACTGGCACGTCTAGCAAGGCAACAGGAAGAGATCTTACGGTTAATGGTTTTGAGGGAGAAGAGGGATGAAGAGTTGAGGCAACTCGTCATTAGTGTTCTAAGGAATCAACAGCCACCATCACCGTCTTCTTAAACCTCTTTTAAACTCTCTTTATCAAACTCATGACAGTGATGCTCTTTTCATACTCTCCATTTTGTTGATACTAGTTTAGATGAGTTATGACGCGCTTTTCATATTCGTATGTTTTTATTATCTGCTATGCTTGTGTTTTTTATATTTAGTAGTATCGACAGAGAGGAAATCTGATAGGGAAACTTTGTTAATGTGATAATGAATATATAATTTCATCAGTTTCATAATAGTGTATGATAATGTATCTATTTGATATTCTATCTATTTATCTTGCATATAATGAAATGGAAGGGAGAAAAAACTACAAATTCTAAGAAGAGGGAATAAAGACTTCTCAACACGAACACACTTTCATAAACAAAATTCAACTTATATGTTTATATGACAATGATTTATTGCAAAGGACTCTTACTCCTTCTAGATTTCTATATACATTTATTTTTACTAGGAAGCATATGAATATGAGTTTGTAATTATGTTGGATATACATAACATAATGCTTTTCCTTCAGCAAATCGCAATCATATGCACACACGAAGAACACTGCAGCCGTTTACTGATACAAGTGAGCTCAGTAAGGAAAATTGATCTACATTTTAGAATACATATATCAAGCTATATATGATGTTAACATGTGGTAAAACTCTATACATTTCTAGGTTGCATAATCCAATCCTTTTTTTTTGCTCGAGACAAAAGTGAAAAGAAGTCAAGATGTTGGTTTAGTGAGTGAGAGAATGGTGGAGACCATTTTCTTGAAATCAATTGGCTTTGTTAAGTAAGCATCCATGCCAACTTTAAGGCATTTGGCTTCATCACAAGACATTGCATGAGCTGTAAGAGCAACAATTGGAATGTGCTTGCCTGTTCCCTCTTCTGATTTCCTTATTGCTTTTGTTGCCTCATATCCATCCATCTTTGGCATCTAATTTTCCACAAAGATCGATACAGAATCAGTATATTTAAGCTGATATTCACTTATTGTATTAAACAGTTAGCTATTAGCTCATACCTGACAATCCATTAGGATCAAATCGTATGGACGACAAACCAAAATCTCAGTTTGTGATCTTGTATTTCTTTCCTTCTGAAGAGACTCTCTTCTACAATCTTCAGAACTGACCATGTAATTGAGAGCCTCTACTGCTTGTTGTCCATCACCTACAGCAACAACAACAGCTCCCATTTTTTCAAGCATTATAGTAGCAACCCTTTGAATTACGGGTGTATCTTCTGCGAGCAAAATTCTTAACCCCTCAAGAGATTTCTTATCATTAGCTTCTTTTCTTGACCTTATCACCCTATCATGAGCCTCTATTGCAAAGGTTGTGTCTTTAGTGGACAATGATTTAGCTTTGTTGTCTTCAGAGGAACAAGATTCTTCTTTCCTCGTATTATTTTCTTCAAAATGTTCATTTTCATTTGTTATCTTTACAATTGGTTTTTCACTAATATCAGATATGTCAGAATCATCAGAGCTAGTAGCAGCATCAAAATGAGTAGAATCAATCTCAAGAAACTCATGTGAATCACCTTCTTTCATATTTTTCTTTTGTAGCTCAAGATTTCTCTCTTTTATAACAGCTTCCAAAATATGAATCATTTTACCTTTGTAAAGAGGTTTATTAACCATTAATAAATGCCCTTTACGACGAAGCTCCGTCTTTATGGTATTTGATGTGTCATGATTTAAAATCCACACAAACTTTGCTCTTCCAAAATACTTGTGAAGCAAGTTAAGTTGTTCTTTCCATATATCTGTGCTTAAGTCAAGTAAACCAATGTCGACAACAATAACAAAAATTGGATTCCTCATATCTTTGATGCTGAGAAGTTTAGACTTAAATCCTTCAAGATTTGTTGGATAGTGTGCATCAAAGTTGTTATTGTTATGGATTGAACTTCTTGCATGAAAGAGTTCCCTCAAAATTTGAGTTAGTCCATTCCATTCAGATGCTTCCATTGTGCAGACCCCTTTTTTGGTTAACCACTTTGATGTTATTAATCTCCCCATGTTGCCTTGTAGTGCAAGCAATACCTGCATTGACACTTATTATTTCATAATCTGTTTCTTATCCTTAAATATACTTGATATTAGTGAAATGTACATTTTTGGAAATGAATTATATGTTATTTTAAAGAATGATTTGCCAAGAAAAGTGATTTACTCACCACTAAGCCATTGTCTGTCAAATTTACATCACAATGTTGTTCCGAGACATCCATTGGTGCACTGAGAAGCAAGCATAATCTCATCAATGTTCCTTGACCCTCCTTTTTGGTAACCTTGATCTCTCCACCCATCTTATTAACCTGACATCCCATAGTAATAATGAGATCAAAGGAAACTCAAAATTTATTTTAGAAGAAAATCTAAATCGCCATGGCTGCGTCAAATGCATGATTACTTATTTTGAAACTTTACACATTGAGATTTTACTCACCAAGTTCCTAACAATGCAAAGACCAAGACCAGTCCCTCCATGCCTGAAATAAGTAAAGGATTCAGAAATCAGTTAATCAAAAGTTCTTAAAATTAACTTTTGAAATTTAATGATAATGTTATATAATAATATATCAAGATAATTTGTAAGCTAAAAAGCTAACATGTACTCATTACACTCAATAATTTCTGCAGTCACTGTAGTTGATCTAAGTCGTTGGATAAAGATCGAATCACTCAAATCATGACTTCGACGAATTAGAAAATTAAAATATCAATCGTCTGATCTTCATCAACTACTAAGATGATTAACTGCATTAGCAACTAACTTCATCAAATTCATTTCCTATCTATATGAAAAAATTAACTTACAGTCGAGTAGTCGATGGATCAGCTTGTTCAAAGCTTTCAAATACAGAATCCCATTTGCTTGGATCAATACCTATATCACATACATAAGAAGAAAGCCATTGTGATTTGTGATTTCTTCTTGAAATGGTTTTTACTAACAAATTTTAAGATTCATACCACAGCCTGTGTCTTCAACTTCAAACCACAGTATCACTTTGTTATCTCTCATAGATATTCTCTTTGCATGATTTGCATTTATCTTATCTTTGCTCTTATGTATTATCCTTGATTTCTTCTGATCAAGATAAAAATTTGGACTATCGTTGCAAGAATTCGGGTATTCACACCATCCTCGCAGAATAACATGACCAGCTGTTATATACATTTACAAGTGTTTAGTTAGAATCAGATTAGTCTACTATAACAATCACTTTCAAAAATTAAATAAATATTGTGATATTTTTCATACACATTTTGACTTACTTGTAGTAAACTTAATTGAATTGTTGATTAAATTTGCAAATACTTGAACCACCCTAGCAGAATCACCTCTAACAAGTTTTGGCATATCATCTGCATGAAAAATAGGTATCGGTAAAATTAAATGCATATCATAAACTTGTTAAACTCTATGATGAAACCAAATAATATAGAATCATACCAGAAAGGTCTAAAACAGTCTCCACATTGTGATTAATACACTGAACAGAAAACATATCTACAAGCCCTTCAAGTTCGCGTCCTAAGTCGAATTCTGCTTCTTCTAGTACAAGTTTTCCTGATTCCACCTAAATTGTTAAAATATTAGGAAGCTTTTCTAGCAGAAGTGAAGTTAATTTGTTTTGAAAAATTATTTTTTGAATAAAAGGCTTAGCTTATCATATATGTATCACCTTGCTTAGATCCAATATGTTGTTAAGAAGACGAAGTAGAGCCGTTGAACATTTTCTTATTTGAGTAACTGTTGAATATTGTTCATTTGTGAGACAATCATCGGATATAAGAATGTCTAGCAATCCGATTACTGCTGCCATCGGTGTCCTTAGTTCATGACTGTAACACAACCAAGAAAAAGCAAACCACGAAGCTAATTTATGAACGAAACCACGAAGCAAATAGGGAAATGCTATTGTTTTGAATTTTGTTAAACTGAAGATGAAAAACAAACCTCATGTTTGCAAGGAATTGACTTTTATAGTTACTCGATGCTTCTGCCTTCCTTCTTGCTTCAAGTTGACTAATCAATTCTGCTCTAAGATTCATTTCCTTTGACACTCCATTTGTTAATATCAAAATGCAAACACATCCAATGACTAAGATACATAAAGATGCAGATATCAGAATAACCAAAGTTTTGAAGGCTCTCTCATCCACTTGCCCCATTATATACTTTCTTGGTATGATGATTACACCTACCTGCACAAAGTTTAAGTCATAATTTGTACACACAAAAAAAACATAACAAAATCATTGTGACTTAAAACAGAAATTCTTTTCCTGAAATTTATGCTTAATAGTGCTGATTAGCGCTGAACTTGGTAGGGAGGACCACGGTTCGATCCCCCGCAACTGCGATCAGGAGGGGGCTGGAACCACTTGATGCCAGAACTGAGCCCCGAACCAGATTAAACTGGTGGTGAAAGTAAAAAAAAAAAGGTGTACTGTCGGTGCAAACTAGTTTTGCGCTGACAACCAATCACAACTCATAATGTTGCCACATAACCTCATTTTGTAACCGCATTTTAAAAACAACCTTAAAATATTGAATTCTCATTGGATATCAGTGTCAAACTAATTTACACTGACACTGCATAGCCTCTAGTTTTAAATCGTGATTTTTAACACTTTAAAAACTTGTTGTCAAATACGGCCGTGGAGTCTCTTCAAATTATAAAATAAATTTTAAAAGAAAGTCTCTTCATATATTTACCAAAGGAAGTCTCTTCAAGTTTAGGTAAAATGAGTCAATATAATATTGCTGATGACCAAGCTTAGCATTCTCAACATGAACCTCATGAGTTGAATTAGGAAAATGATTCCCATAAGTTCTCTGCAACCACTCGGCTCCAAGTCTTATAATACCATCTTCACAATCCACAGCCATTTTAAGCTTCGGCGGCTTAGTCGAATTACTAAGTAAAGGTGCACTTGTAGAAGTTGCAAGTAAATAGCCTTGTTGAGAAGTCAAATACATATGACCACTATGCATTTCAACAAGTTCTCTCATTAACTGTCCAACACTATAAAAAGCAGTTGTTACACCAACAACAGCCATAATACTTTTATTTTCAGAATCCCAAACAGGTAATGCCGCCGAAAGCAACGGTGAATCTGTAAATTTACTAACTGCTACATGCCAAGTAGCTACACCATCAGGAACTTGTGAAAGTCCTGCTATGTTTATTAAATCTTCTGGTGCTATTTTCATTGCTTTTCCGATTTTTTCTCCTGTGACCGGATCAAGTGGTTCTCTATACCAAATTGCTGAAAAGTTACCATGAATTGTTTTATCATCCCATGCTTGATGAGCTGAAAGTGTATTGACCATGTTAGAAGTAGTTGCAACCATTGAGTAATTTGAAAGATCTGAGTATATGTAAAATGTATTGTTATCTTTAAGATCTCTATGAAATGCTTGAACAAATCCATTCTTGTAATTGATTGTTATTGAGTTTAAAGCTTTTCTGCTAGCAAATAGTGACCATGTTACTGCTCTCATTGCTTCATATAACTGCTACAAATAAAAGCAAGACATATGTAATATTAATAATTTGTTAATAATATGGTAGTGTATGATCTATAAAAAAAATCACATAAATCAAATTATTTTAATAGTTTATCTCAAAATTTTATTAAACATATTTTATTGAAGGTAAAGTTATATGCTTAGCTTGAGATAAACAGCATGATCACTAATATAGTGCTATATGATTCAGCCATTAAATTTTATATTTTTATAGAATGCTATCAAACTATATGATCACTAAGATAGTGTTATATGATTCATCAATTAAATTTGTACTAGTATTTTATAAAATGTTAACAAACTGATGAGATTCTAAAATAATTTCTAAAATTGAAAATTTCGATCGCAATAGTCCTTCTGAGATAATTTCATCGACTAAATCGACCAAATAATTAATACTTATTGCTTCACATACTTTTTTCATGATAAAACAGTAAAAATTGAATGAGTAATAAATTAAGATTCAACCTCAACTTGTTCTGCTTGAGATGCAGGATTACTATAACGTCTGATAACATACTGAGACAATTTGACCTGAGCTGTTGTAATTTCAGAAGTCGAGTTCAAAATATTCCACATCCTCAAAATCGGACGTTGTAGAAGTTCATAACGTAAACCATACGCCAAACTACTCAATGATTTCGCCGTATAAATCTTCGTAAAATGCCATGTTAATATGGTCAATAGTCCTATCAAGATGGCTAACATTACCTGTATAAAAACAAAATATAACTTAGATCATATCAATAAATAATTCAATTTCAGTCTAAATTATCACAGATATAGTTACTAACTTACTCTCTACTGAAGCGATCAGTTTCAGTAGAGAGTAAGTTAGTAACTAACTAATAACAAACAAACTACTAAGATGACGAGAAACCGATGTGTGAAATTTTTTAAGATAATATGAACTATATACTAATTGAAAGTTAATGAAAATTTTAGAGACAAAAACATAAGCATATAGAGTTTTAATTACTAACCATGATTGCTAATCTAACCACAAAAACACTGTAGTAGGATGTAAGACAATGACTACTAGCATATTGAAATTGTTCTTTTTCAACATCTCTGTTGAAAATTCTTCTACCTCTTGGTGTGTTACTTTTCTTCCATGAATTTGCAAACCTGAATAATCTATTAAACATGTATCTCATTGGAGAGTTTGAAACTGATGAAGTTAAAGAAGTTTCAGAATCAGAACTTGTTTTGTATATGGTTTTTGCAATATGGCATATCAATGAGATTTATAAAGTAACTAAATTCAGATCAGAGAGGTTCCAATTTGATTTTGTTTATGCCTGCGTGACAGACAGAGAGAAACCACTATGTTTTCGGTATTCTTATATATATATATAGTGTGTGTGTGTGTGTGTGTGTGTGTTTTTGTTTATTTTAATTAGTGGAATAAAGTTTTGAAAAGATAAGGTATTTAAATGATTTTAAGCATCTATAAATTAGGAGTCTTTTTGACATTTTTTTGTAACACTAATTTTTTATTGGTTAAAACTTAAAAATAGTTTTCACATAAATTGGTAACATTCACGTGATTTGCACTTAATTAGAGAGTGAGTGTTTAAAAGAGTGTTTTTAACATTTCTTTAAATAAATGTAATTCACAGTGTGAGAGATACTCTCCCTCGGAATTATAAGTCAAATTTTGTAAAATATGGAATTCACTAGTGTGAGGAGGTGTATTGAGAAAAACTCAAATCGCCATTAAAAAAATAAAATTAAATGAGTTTATAAAAAGATATTCTTCAATATACATACCGATTTTGTATTAGACACAATATAAAAATATATAATATAAACAACATTCAACAAGGTGTAACACGAGTGATTGATGTCCGGACCTTAACCTATACATAAGTTTTCGGATCCGTCCTTGCCCCCTCTCCCAATAAAGGTCTCAATGAAACGACCAAATATCTCATCATTTATGGGATGCTGTTCATCACGATTACTCCAAATATCCATTTTTTTAATCTTAAAACCTCTCGCTTCATATTCTCATATTAATTTGAGCGTCAAACTGTTTGCAGGTATCTTCGATCAACGTTAATTAACAATTTATTTTTCGACGCTGACGGTCGATTTTGATCACTCCAAAACAATATAATGTCTTTTCTTGGGTGCTTTGTCACCGTCCACTTTGTTTGTGCAAGTGCAGTGTGTAGCAAGAGGCTTTGTATAATATTCAGTGGGGTGATTTATTCGACACCCAAGAGGCTTATCTTCTGCAATTTATAGGATTTAATTTTCTATATCCTTATATTAAAGTTTGAGTTTTATTGAATACATATAGTTAAAAGTGAAAATGGTATATATTACTAAAGCTTTTAAAAAAATAAGGTACGTGAGGTATATAATAATTTGAGCTCACTCACTTATTTATTCTCCATATCATTAAACATTTACAAAAAAGTGTAAAATAATTAAAATTAAAGGTTAAATTAACAAAAAAGAATTTGATATAAACATTAGAATTGAATTATTTTTTAAAGACCAAGACACATACACAAATAAATAAGGAGGGGAAGGGTTGTCGTCCCATGCATGCACCCACACTCATTTGAAATTTGGAAACAACACATAAATTAAACATGAATAATTTTTTCCTAAAAATTGATAATTGAATAAAAATGAATGGAAACGTAGATAATTTCGTTTTTTATGTGATTTAATTTAATTTTATTAATGTAATAAAAGTGATTTTTGGATTCCTCAAAGTAGTCTCATAGAAACTTGTTTCGTAGAAATAATTATGTAATAAGAAAATAGTTGTATTTCTCAAACCACTCTCAATACATAGTAAAATTATCAATTGATACTATTATTTTTTTCATTCATACACTTGCATGCAATTGCTGATAGGCATGTTGATCGAACTCTTCGTCAAACCATCAGCTCTGATATCAGTTAGGTCATAAGCAATCGGAAGATTATCCGCATTAGACTGAAAGCAACCATACAAATGAGTTGGACATCGTATCATAAGCTAAAATTTCAAGACATTAAATTTATGAGTCATTTCAAACTCCACTTTTTTAAACAATGTGAAACTTAACTCCGGCCACAATATTCTTCCAAATTCAATTTCCAACGATGTAAAAAAATAGTTGGCCGGCGGCAATATTCATGCGCCATGATAACAGTTATTCCTTTATTGAAAACTTTGACAAACACCAAATCTTAATTAGATCGAAAAGCATGCATGTAGTACTACTAGTCAAGAAAGTAGGTTAAAGAGAAGAAAGAAAAAACTTTCCACCGATCTTAAATTTGGTTCATAATGGAGAAGGAGAAGAAGATCTACTAATATTTTATAAGCACTGATGATTGCTCCTCCCATTGGAATTGGTGGATATGAGACAAAGGCAAGCCTTGTGCGTCAAGTCTACATTACCGGGGATCTTTGCATCAATAGAAAATTCTAATCCCTAATTGAATACTATACTCCATTCTCAATTTCCAATTTCAATACTACTCTTTCGTTGAACCACTTCATTCAATTCACTTGAATCTTGTTCTTAAATTTTGTTCAGACCTAACAGGCTTAAATCCCCTTTTATGGGGATGTCGGGGACGACCCAACTAGGACATGACCTTGCACATCAACGCCAACACGCATATTTCACACGTACTCCGCATCTTGCGGGCACGTTCCATCTGAGCATATCTGCATCTCCCACATCGCGAAACAACTCAATCAGGATAAAGGCTTCTTACGGCTTTTGGCTCCATTTCAGGAGAAATTTTGGCCGTCATTCTTAATGGACCGTCCTAAGAAGCCTATTAAGGGACCTTTGACCCAGCGCTGGGGGACAACTAAAAACCCTCCTCCTCTAGAGGGTCAGGTATTGAATTCATTCTAACCATATTCTCTTGTATCTCTCGTTCGCTGAACTGACTTAAGCATCAGAGTGTCTGCATGCACAAATCCCCTATGTAGACATGGATGTGTTGCTGGCCATCGTTCTACTTTGATCTCCAAGTACGATCAAATTTCATCAAATATTTTTTGTCCTTAATTTTTTTATTAACAAGTTATTCTTTTTGGGTACATATTAACAAGTTATTTTATGCAAATTGTTAACACTTTAAGATTTTGTTACATCTAATTTCAACTATTTAGATCTTACAACCGTGAAAATAGTTTTTTTTTTTTTTAATTTTTTATTTAATGTTTTGTCTAGTGTTGATAAAAATATCAAGAACAGAATTGAGTGAAACTGATGTCCCTTGAATTAGTCGGTTTTAAGTCGGATATGCGAGTCTTAAAAAAACTCGACTTAATTGCAGTTTTAGTCTCCTATTTTCACCATTTTGCAGAATTAATCCCTCTATTTTAAAATTTGTTAGTTTTAGGCGCTCCATCAAATATTTTATCTAAAACATAGATAAAGTGATACAACATGTTTCAAATTAAGTTTATAAATGTTTTTTTTTATAATTTCATCGATGTTGTATTTTTTATTTAATTATCAGATTATATACCATGTCATTTAAAACATATTACACCACCAAATGTAGTCATATCACTTGGATAAATGGTTTATCATATTTATAGTGTTTTTACCCAATGTGAGACTTTTTACTCACACTTGATATATCTCAACATCTCCCTCAAGCGTAAGTCTCTCCGTGTCCACAATTTATCACTGCTCACTTATTGCTCACCCAAACGGGCTATTGTTGGGTTGAGAGGGGGAGCCTCACGCTGGATTAGATCAACACGTTGGGCATTTAACAATCTTACAAGTGAATCTAACACCACATCTTCACCCAAAACCTTAAGATATTGAATTTATGGGTCCTCTCACTTATAAAGTGTTCAATCTCTACTCTTCCAACCAATGTGAGACTTTTTACTCATACTTAATAGATCTCAACATTGTGGCTATAAATAAGACCTTATATTTTTGTAAAAGCCAAACTCTCCATATTGTCAACATTTCCAAAAATCAAATAAAGTTCTTTAGTTTAGTTCTTGTGTTCTAGCATAATTTCTTTTTTATTTTATTTGAGTTACAACTGCTCATGGCCAAGTGTGACCAGTTCACCTCCCTCTTGGGGTCATGGAGAGTAATATATAGCATGCACCCTTTATCATGGCTTTTGTTGATTGAGATTACCAACATGGCGTATCATAGTTCTACATGAGTGAAGCTTTATGTTAGGGCTTGAATGCGAAGGACCAAACAAATTAGTTAATATATGTCAATACCGTAGACTATGATCAGGCGTAATGTGTCAATTGTGTATCGAGAGGTGTTTGCGGAATTCCAACGTGTTTAGGTGGAGCGTTTTGTTAATCACCTCTAACTGGGGGCCTTTGTATCATGGTTTTTCCATCACTTGTATCTTGTTTATAAATTGCTTTTAATGACATTTTCTGTATGTGATAGTTTAGAATCAAAATCATGCATGAAATCTATGATGATTTTTTATTAGAAATGCATCTATTAGTTTTATTTGCTTGCATATCTCTCAAAAACCCAAATATAATCTTCTCTTATGTTTTACTACTTTTCACGTGCGGCTCCTATGCATGTGCTACATGGGCCATGACATATAGGGCCTCATAAAAACGCGGTCTCATTAAAAATCTATACGGTATTAGTATTAGTAAATAGTGGGATATGAAATGAAAAGCTGTGAGCTTTAAAATAAAAGATTGTGGAGTTCAAGTATTTGAGGTTCTTTTCCTTTTAAAAACAAACATTTATTAATTGCGAAATGTCCTAAAAAATATTGTTCTATTGTGAATAAATTTTTTAAGTGCTTTATAGTTAATCCTTATACTATAGTTTTATCAAATGTAAAGGCGTGTGATAGAGATTGATTTGATTATCAAACTTTTTTTTTATATTAGTGACAATAATGATTATTTTTTTAATGTCATTGATGTTATTTATAATTTAAATTAATGACAATTTTAAAAAAATTGCGTCTTTTTATTAGGGCCTATTTTTCATAATTTCACAGGGTCTCCAAAAAGTCGGGGACGCCCCTGCTACTTTTGTTTCTAACTTCTTCTTCTTTTTTATATATAGTGGTTTACTTTGTTTCTTCTTTGTCCCTGTGGATTAATACTCTTTTTATTACGACGGTAAACTTGTGTACTTGTAAGGCTGTTAATGGGTGTAAAACCAAATTGAAAAAAAACAATGTAGTGTATGAACTATTGCGAACATCAAACTAGAGACGAGGCCAACGGACTCGAATCCTTAGAAATCGATGAGTGAACCTGACCGTCAACATGGAAGCAAATCGACGAACACTAATAACTCACTGCGACGACCAACAACAACCATAACGATCATTTCGAGCCCAACAAATTAAAACTCCAAAGCTCAAACAGTTGCAACCACATAAATGGGTCCAAACAGTACCTTAGATCAATAGCTTAACCTAGATTAAAAACAACTCCAGAGCACCCGATCTCAAAACAAGCTAGAACAAAACTATTGCCGATGACGAAAGCAGAGACAAACCCATACAAATTTGACCCTAACACTCATAACAAATTGATACCAGTTTTGAAGAAAATAAAAAGACTAACCTAGATCTTGAAACCTAAAACCACGCCTTTCAGATAACAAATTAAACACAATTAATGAGAAGATCTGCAATGATTGCAACAACCTAACGACAAACAACACATGTGTAAAACTATTTTGGTTGGGTGCCTCCATGACTTGAGCGCACCACCACCATCAAAACTACATCGCGGAGAGAACAATTTGTGTCAAGTTTTTTGAATATTTAATCATCGATTTCTCTACTAATGTGTTGCTAGTGTGCTAAGTTATTTGTTATCAATTTTTCTAGTAGTCTAAATATTTAATGGAATTTACAATCCCAAAAAGTGAGTTGATTAAGTTCTAAAATACTTGGTACCAATGATATTATGGTGTATCTCAATGAAATAAAGCTTATGTTTATAGAGGAGATTGAAAAATATAATGATTTCCTATGGATGATGAAAGATTTTCAAAAGAACAATTTAGATCAAACCGTTGTTTTAGAAAATCTTTCATGATCCATAAGAAATCATTATATTTTTCCATCTTATCTTTAAACATGTCTTTTTATTTCATTGAAATACAACATGACACCACGAGTACTAAGTTTATTAGAATTTGATATGCTTATTTCTTAAGACTGTAAATACCTTAAAATATTTAGCTTACAAATTATTTAGCACATTAACACCACGACATTCGAGAAATCATTGACAAAATATTCAAAAGGATAAAATAAAATTGACTCGATAATAAAAAATAAATAATTTTTTTAACTCATGGTGAAAAATTGTTGACATGAATCATATGTTAGTCACCATGTAGATGAATGCAAATGTTGATTTAATAATAAATATAATAATATATGATAGTCATTCAAACAACTAAATGAGAAGGCTTCAGATCTAACTTGAGGAAATCAACAAAAAGCAAAAATCTAAGACGAAAGCTCGATCAAGAGATCAACTCTACGAAATGATAAATCATAATCAAACAAAAATAAATTGTTTTGAATCGAGGAGTGTTTTTTCCTCAACCTTTGTGATTTTTCAGAAACTAATGAAGAGAATGCAAAGGTTTGGTGAGTAAAATAAATTTATTCTCAATTTGAGTTTTAGAAATAAATATTAACGAAGAAAAATTGTGAGAAGAATTTTCAGTATCATGGTATATATAATAAGCTAATGATAAAATAAGGTATGACAATTTTGAATATAAGTAAAAAAAATAATTTTTAAGTATATTGAATAAATTATGTATTTGGATCATTTTATCATTTAAATACATACTTTATTTAATGTATTCAAATTGTTGTTTTTTTTTTATATATTAAAATCCAGAGTAATATAATTTTTTTGACCAAAAAAATAACGCGTATAATTCTTTTTACCAAAAAATAATGTGAATAGCTTTTTAAGTACATTGAATAAATTATGTATTTAGATCATTTTATTGTTTAAATACATACTTTATTCAGATTATTGTTTTTTGATTATATTCAAATCTAGAATAGTATAATTTTTTGACCAAAAAATAATGCGTATAATTCTTTTGACCAAAATATTATGTGTATAGCTTTTTTTTGGTAATAAACGCGTATAGTTTTTAATGCTTATAAATCGTATATTATTTTCTATTTGAATAATTTTTTGCATAAATATTTTGAAATTAAATTTAGAACCATTAATCCCAGTTTCACTTTGTATACATGGACAATATAATATATATTTTTTACTCGTGCATCTCTAATCACATTTTACTATATAGATATTTGTAAAAGTTTAAGAACTATATATATATATATATATATGGGCCTGAAGGAAGCATAGTTTGAACTAACAATTAGTCGGGGTCGACCCAAGAGTAAGACAACTAAAACAAGGACTTTAGATCTCTAAAAAATAAAACAATTTATCAAAGAAAAAAAGTCATTTCACAAGTGATAAACTCATTAGTCCCCAATAGGAAAAAGACCATGAAGAAAAACATAAGAGGTCTTTGTGAAAAAATAAATTATAAAAATGAAACAACTTTGTAAGTTGTAACTCTTCAAAATTCAAACAACTATAACCTTTGAATCTTAGCAAAAATTAAATTAAGTTCATGTGGTGTCTTAATTGCTTAGTTCTTTGATAACACTATATTGAGCTCGAAAATTGGCTTTGCTCTCCAAACAACATAGGGAATCAAGACATTTCATTCGTGCCATAGATGTATTGTTTATGATTTTAGATTGATATGTCCACCTGTTACGTAAGCGCATAAATAGAGAAGCCATTACATTCTTTGTTTAGGATTTAGGGTCCTTGTATCAGCTCTTTAACTGTGGCTTAAAATTAATTTCTATTATAAAAATATTTTATTTATTTTAATATAGATTAAAGTGTGTAATACATATATATATATATATATATATATATATATATATATAAATTATACTTCATTTTCAAGAGATGCTTGAATTACAAATTTTCCCCTGAAAATTATATATATATATATATATATATATATATATATATATATATATAATTTTCAGGGGAAAATTTGTAATTCAAGCATCTCTTGAAAATGAAGTATAATTTATTTACTTCTTCAAGAGAGGAATGTATAATAAAAAAAAGGATTATAATGTAATTAAAACTTCTTTTAGAGGAGGGAGAAAACTATAGTTTGTTTTTTATTTTATTATTATTAAGTTGTGTTAAAGAAATCTTACAGTTGATGAATGTGGGTCTATTAGGCGTGCACTGGATTATTGACTTGGCAATAAGCCTCTAGAACTCCACTTTTGTGCTCCAACTCACTAATCCATATTAACCCATTTGTGGTATATGTATCTTCCTTGTTGATCCTTTAGAAGACGAAATAAGCACTAATTAAGCTGAGGATTAAGACATTTTTAATGGTAAATAGTGGGAAAAAGCTTGGTGCCAAAAATTGCCCACAGTATTATGTTTCCATTGCATGCCTAAAAGATGACCTATAAAGAAACAATATTATATGCATATTCCTCATCTTACACAAACACTGTTAAAATTAAAATACAAACAAGTAGCGCACTTAGATAAACATTGTCCTAATAAACTCTTTTGTCCTTGTTTCTTTCCTAAAGTGTACCCTCGTTTTATTAGATTCAAACGTATATTAACCATAAGTTTATGATAATATTTCAAAATCGGGTAATGTATATTTTATGTCCAATAGTGCAAAATGGGCATTAAGAAATGTTATAATGATGGTGTTAAAACATGAAACATTGACATTTTTGTAATTAAGTATGACAACCAACAACCAATTTAGTATAATATTATGTTATACAAAATAGATTTAAAATGGTGCAAAACATGGGATTAAAAAAATCCCTTTTAAGCCGGCTTAAAACATATATGCGGTGACATTTTTAAAATTAAGTTGGAAAACTATACATTTTAAGTCGGTTATTTGCACAACTAACTTAAAACCTATTAAACATGTTTATAAACTCACAACTAATGTTTTTGTACTATATTTATCAATTTTCTCTTGCGAAAGAGATCTTTGTTCTTATCTCCATCATCTTTTTTGTTGCTACTTTTTTTCTTTATTTCTCGTCATCTCTTCGTTCTCTCTCACCTCTCGACTTTACCTTCTTACCATCTTCATTGCTCTATAAATTTTATTCACGTGTTAGCTCTTTCTATTTTTTTGTCGAGCACGTTTATGGGAAAATGTTCATGTATGCCCTTTTATATTCATTTTTCATGTGTAAATATGTAGATATTTATATTTTTGTAGCATTTCAGTGTTCTTGTTTTTTGTGTTAGTGAAATAGTTCAAAGATTTTGATGTTTCACCGGTTAAAGCATCGATGTTTTTAATGTGTTCAACATTACCACAATGTCACTATAAATTATTGTGAATCCAAATATGGCGAGATTCGCAGCTCTAGCAACAAGAGATAAAACATGAACCAGACGAATGATGGCAACACAAACAATAGGAGAAAATGGACTGGAAAAGATCCAGATCCGTAAGCATTTTGCCATTTATACTATCAATAACTTGGATACTGTGTATTTGTTTATAGATTCATTCTTTATATTTTTAGTGATATATATTGAATATGTAGTTGTATTTGATGTATTCTAACAATCAATTTGAATAAATGAATAACATTTTGTTTTTGTAAAAGATATTAAAACCAATGGGCGACGTGTAGAAGAAAAAAAAAAGAAATGTTAAGTATTATTTCTCTTTTGGTCTTTCATATTTTGATACAAATTTTGAAGTTCTATTCTATAACGAGGCAGATACCATTTTTTGGTCAAAAAGAACTTAAATTCCTAAGGACCATGTACGATATAAAGGGACAAAATATTTCAAAAGTTCATCAATAAAAAATTGGACTTTTATAATGGTTCTAGAATCTTATGTATTTTTTTTCTTTAAATGGATATTTTCTATGCGTAATTGCATAAACTAATTCTTCGAACCTTGTATTGTAGGACTCAAATAAGCAGCAAATTCTCTCGAAGCGTTTTAATATTGTTGTACGTCCAAACTAAAAATCGAACTCATGATATTTGTTAAACTAAAAGAGATTCGTATCATCTTATCTGAATGCTCTGAGATATAATACTTAATTAATAAATAAATAAATAACTTGGAGATTTTTAATTTTAATGGTGATGAACGGAAGTTGTTTTTGATGAGAGATAAGAATCTCAAAGTAGCAATCAAATCATTGAGATTTGTTCAATGTGGAGAATCAAGTGAAATCCATGTCATTTTGTCAAATATATGTGTGCTAATTATTATTTGGTTCCAATTTCATTTATTCTGGTGATTTTGTAAAGCATAAGTTTCTGGAGTGGAGGGTACAGTATAGCAATATAGCTGCAAAAATAGTTAAATTAAATCATAACCATACCTTTAGCATGACCAGTTTTGTGTTTTGACACAACATATATATATATATGGCTTAATTAGTCTGCATGTGGTCCTTAAAGATATTTTTGGTTTCATTTTACTCCTTAAAGAAAAAATGTTTTATTTTGGTACTTATTGATATGTCCGTTAGTCAGTATGGTCTTTTCCGACCATATTTTTTATTAATGAAATTGTTGATTAAGTTGTGTTGATGCGGTAGATTTATTTCCAACTTATTTACGTTACGTATTAGAGATAGTTAACGGTTTTTGGAAAAATTGGACGGAAAAGACCATACTAACTATGAACATATCAATAAGAATCAAAGTGAAACGTTTTTTCTTTAAAGGACTAAAATGAAACAAAAAAATATTTAAGGGATCTACAAACTAATTAAGCCTATATATACTACCACCAATAATAAATTCATCTAAATAGTAAACATTTAAACTCTTTAAGCAAATAAACTAAAATTTGACCTCTAACTTGTAAAAAAAACGACAAAAAAGAATTTATATTATATGTTCTACAAATTTTCCAACTAAAATTAATTGTCTTAAAAATTTTGTACCGATAACATTATAACGAAATAAATAATGTTTTTTTTGAAGAAGCACAAAATAAATAATGTTAAAGAATAGAATAGTATAAGCACAAAAGTTGCATTTGATTTGCTACCAAAACTTGGATGACCATCGAAAATTTGAGAATAATTTAAAATAAAACATCACCATCGTAAGATAAGTTGGTGAACCAATAATGCCTTATGATCTACCCATGCTCACCAAAGATGGAAAAAAAAAAAAAATTAATATTCTATACAGGCCACTACTGTGATTTGATGCTCTAGAGAGAATTTACCTTTGGAGGAAGGTGACATTAGATGGAGATGTACGGTTCAATTATATATATATATATATATATATATATATATATATATATATATATATATATTTTGCTAATGCACACCCACTATTTTTCATGAAGGTGTGCATTAACAACATACACCTTAAGGTGTATTTAACTACTTTTTAGTTATTAGTTGCTAATGCACACCTTCTAAAAAATAATTGGGTGTACGATAGCAAAGGCCTATAGGAGTTGATAACTTACACCTACCTATATTTTAGAAGGAGTGGTTTAGTAACATGCACCTCAAGGTGTATTTAACAACTTTTTAGTTATAACTTGCTAAAACACTCATTCTAAAAAATAACTGGGTGTACGTTAGCAAAACCCTATATATATATATATATATATATAAATGTAACGGTCGTGGAATTACAGGCTCAAAGTAAATATAGGTCAATGTCATATAATGGCCCCAACTGTCCAAACAAGCTATTTTGTCCAAATTATCCACCGCACTTTATTTAGGGTATCGCACCTAAATAGTTAGATTGGTTCAAAGTTATCTTCAAAACGCCATCGACTCAGTCTATAAGACTATATCCATGATCTCTGTATTCCATCAGCTACACATGATATTAACTGCTATCTTGCATGTTTGAATCATGGAGTAGAAGTGGAAGCGTGGGAAATCTTTCCCTCCCTCCACTAGCTCATAATGGATGTGGGTTCATGGGAGGTTGAGCTTTCCTTATGACATGTCTCATATGCTAAATAGAAAGATCGTTCATTCTCTAAGGCAGATAAAACTTAATGCAAAACTATACCCCATAATATATTTTTATACCCTCGCCTATTTTACACCCGTTCCAACACATGAACACAAACCAAAATAATGATAGTTTCTTTTGTGAATAAGATAAAATAATAATAACTTTTTTGAAAGGAAATTCAAAATAATATAAATATATTATTTGTGCTTATTTAATATAAAAACTGCAAATGAAAGGAAAAAAGTCTTGCTAACATGTATGGATTTTTAAAAATAATATTTTAATTTAAAAAAATTGAATGTACAAATTTTAGGTGGATTCTAAGGTGAGGGCTCTATCAAGTTCCTCACTGGTGTCCCACTTAAATTGACCGTTGGATTAAACAAACATACATGATCTACATGTTCCTTACCACACTAGATTCACCTCTTCTTCTATCCCTCTCTCCACCTATACGTTTTCATTTCTCCATGATCTTTCTGGAGATAATTACCCATAAATTGATTTTTTGTGCCATCTAAAGCATAATCGTATTGGTATAAATTTGTGATTGAGAAGAATGAAATTGATTTACAGAGCCAAAATATTCATATTTTAACACCTTGCCTTTTCACCATCTTCATCCCAAGGGTAGGAGCAAATCCAATATTATTTTATAAATTATGTTTCAATTTCACATGCCATAATCTAAAAGGCCCAAAATACATTTCACCATCTAAGCACTTGTGAATAAAATCAAAATTGATAATGGAAAAAATACAGTTGCAAAGTTTTATAAATTACACCCATGTCATTATTAGTGTGAGAGAAAACATCCTTTGTCCACTTATTGAATTTGTAACTTAAGAATTTTCCAAGTATACACTTATTGTCATTTTTTCACACTTTTGAGATGTGGAGTTTCTTGACTAATGGCTATCAAAACCCTTTTTTTTCTTCTCAGAAAAAAAAAACAATTTCTTTCTTCCTAAAAAATTATTCACAAAAGAATCAATCTGAAACACCCGTTTAATGATTTTTTTTTTTAAAGCATAATTTTGTTTTGTTTTAAAGAGTGCTTTTATTGAACCAATTGAAGCATTCATGGATGTTGGACTTGACAGATGATGGAGGAGAGAGGTTGGTGCGCTAGGAAAATAAAGAGAAAAGGAAGGTGAATCGAGTGTAGGTAACAATTAATAAAATCTCATGTACTTGTTCAATCCAATGGTCAAGTTAAGTGGTACATCGGTGAGGAACTTGATAGAGCCCTCACTTTAGAATTCACCCAAATTTTAAAGTGGATACTTTTATATTGAGTTTGAATTAGCGTTCTCCAAAAAAAAGTAAAGCAACAATGTATAAATATTAGAAATAGATTCCAATAAAAAAGAGAATATTACATTATTTTTACTCTATTTTTCGAACTATTTTAGACCTCCTTAATCCTTATGAACAAAAGTGGGTTGAAAATTATGGTTTTTTTTTTATAAATAAAAAAATAAAAAAAATAAAAAAATGAAAAACTCTATATCCTTCATGAATTTATCATGCGTTGGAGTGATTACGATACTTGCGTCTCACTTAATTTTCAACTTTCACTTTTCACCATTTTTTTTAACATTCAACTACAACCTATGAAAAAGAATACAAGGTAAGGCAATTGGCACAAATTGTCACCTTTCGGTATATAGATTTAATTTAACGGTCTAACAATTGATATGATGAACGGTCTAATATTATTTTTGAACAAACGGTCTAATATTATTATATTAAATTAAAATAAACTTTCTATTTAGTCCCTAAACTATTTCATCGAGTTAATTAATCTCTTGGTTAACTTAGATAATTTTAAGTTGACTGTTAATAGTCCTTAAATTATAAAAATAGATCAATGAAAAACAACTAATTAGTTCAAAAACAATCATTGTATTTTAAGTGATGAATTGTTGTGATATTTTTTGCACAAAATCAAACAGTATGCCTTTATTAATCGGTTGTGAATCTATGAAGTCCCGATACGCGATACGATACCGATACATTGATAAGAAATTTTTTTAAAAAATCTTTATCTGATACTGCCGCGATACGCTATTTAAAAATTAAATTTTAAATTAAATATATAAATGCACAATATATAAACATGACTAAAATCAATAATATTAATAATGATAATTTTTTTAAAGACAAAAATTTTATTATTATTATTATAGACGTCATTGTACAAGAAGTACAAACAAGCCAATAAGCTATCACAAGAGCAAAACATTTTGAAGCTCAACATACAAAAGGGTTAAAATAAGGATTTAACCGATATTTTTTCAATACGAGTATCGGGATGTATCAAACGCGTATCAGATATTTTTTTATTTAAAAATAAATATTTAATCGATACTTTTCCGATACAAGTATCGGGACGTATCAGACGAGTATCGATATCGAATACGTATCGGACACGATACTTTACCATTTTTAGAGTATCGAGACTTTATAGTTGTGAATCAAACAAGTATTTTACAAGAAAAAGCGAATGTTTATGGACTAATTGATATATTTTTATAGTTTATGGCCAACTTAACGGTTAATCTATCAACTAAATAGTTGAATAGATGAATATTTTAGTTAATTTTAATAGTTTAGGTACTAAATAGTTGGATGGGAGAATAGTTTAAAGATTTTTTAGTTGATTCTAATAGTTTAGAAGTATTGAATGAAAGAATAGTTTAAGAATTTTTAGTTAATTTTAATAATTTAACGGACTAAATTGATAAGAGATTGCTAGTTTAGAAACTAAATTGAGGGTTTATTCTATTAATTTATTTCAGTTCAACTAAGCCAACTTCAAAAGAAGAAAAGAGACACTGAGCAGCATGGGTAGCCAGTGAAGAATGACTTGATGCAAATTGAAAATAACATTTCAAGAAACTTATGTACATCCAATTATGGTGACAGTTTGCCATTATATATTTTTTTTTTAGATGACAGTAAATAAATTTTACAAATTTAATTTTGGTTTATTTTCCTCTGATTTTGCAAAAGCTTCCAATATTTTCCAAGCACAGATTTAAATTTTGGATGTACCTAACTTAAAACTGTAGTAAGTGATATGTGATTATAAACACACTTTGGGAACAACTGATGCCAACAAGAAACAACTACATCGTGCAGGATTTGAGACCAAAACCACAAGTGAAATTTATCAATTCCCATTAATTCATCACTAAACATGACTAGTAGTTAAGTTCTTGCCACAAACAGACAAAAGCATATGGAAAGCAGAACATGATTGGAACTTACAAGAACAATTTAATTAGTTGTTTTTCATGATAAGTTATGTACTAAATTGATATATTTTTATAGTTTATCAACTATTAATGGCCAACTTAACATAAATGTTAATCTATCAACTAAATAGTTGAATAGATGAACAATTTATGAACATTTTAGTTGATTTTAATAGTTGAGGGACTAAATAGTTGGATGGATCATGGGAGAATAGTTTAAGAATTTTTAGTTAATTTTAATAATTTACGGACTAAATTGATAAGAGATAGCTAGTTTAGAAACTAAATTGAGGGTTTATTCTATTAATTTATTTCAGTTCAACTAAGGCAACTTCAAAAGAAGAAAAGAGACACTGAGCAGCATGGGTAGCCAGTGAAGAATGACTTGATACAAATTGAAAATAACATGTCAAGAAACTTATGTACATCCAATTATGGTGACAGTTTGCCATTAATTTTTTTTTAAGATGACAGTAAATAAATTTTACAAATTTAATTTTGGTTTATTTTCCTCTGATTTTGCAAAAGCTTCCAATATTTTCCAAGCACAGATTTAAATTTTGGATGTACCTAACTTAAAACTGTAGTAAGTGATATGTGATTATAAACACACTTTGGGAACAACTGAATGAACTGATGCCAACAAGAAACAACTACATTGTGAGGATTTGAAACCAGAACCACGAGGGAAATTTATCAATTCCCATTAATTCATCACTAAACATGACTAGTGGTTAAGTTCTTGCCACAAACAGACAAAAGCATATGGAAAGCAGAACATGATTGGAACTTACAAGAAATAACACAAGACATTGTTGATCTTTACATGACAAATATGATGTTTTTTAAAGATTATATCCTGTTATAAAAATCAGGAGAAAATCCAAATATTACACATGCACAGAAAAACAAACCATAAATACAACAAATCATATGCTATATTGATATGCCCCTCCCCTTCCTTCCTAAGAAAAAAGTGGGTAATTTAAAGCTGAAAGCATCAAAGCAACAGCTTTTGATGGCAGGACGGTCAAACCTAAACTATATTACAAGAGCTTCTGCCATAAATTACTTGGACTTGGACTTAGATGACTTACTTGACTTAAAATCAGAAGCTGCAGCTTTAGCAGCAGTTTTGGCCAGGGTGGTAGGTTTAAGAACACTCTTAGGATTAATAGCCTTCCTAATCTTAAATGCAACCCATGCAGTACCCAAAGCATGACCAGCAGCATCAAGCCCTTGACTTGTAGCGTGTGCAGCTTGTTCTCCATATCTGTGGTATACAAATTGCTAAATTCACTTCTGAACTTGTAGAGAAGCATAATGAAATATAGCAAACAATGGAAAGCAGATTTCATTTGCCAAAGTTTCTACAGTATCACTATGGCAGCCAGAGAGCATGTACTTAAAATTTTAATGACTAGTTTAGGAAAGATAGATCTTACTATCGTCAGATTCAATCCCTAATCTATAAGTATTTTACGACTTAGAAAATGCATTTACTGATCTTTTACCTGTGGCCGACAAGTTCAGTTGTCACAGTGGATGACGTTGACATGACATTTTTTCCGGCTACTTCAACAGCATCGCACACTTTACCTATTCACAAGAAAATCCAACATAACTAAACAGTATGTAAATTTAAAATTACAAACTTTTCTAGGATAGATTTATCACGTAAATAATTAGCTTTGTAAAATATAAAAGTTGTACCATCTAAATCATAGTCAGTTGATGTTAAAAAGTCCAAATATAAGAATTATTGTGCAAATTAATATTAATGTCTAAAGACAATGCCAACATTCACATGAATTTATCAAGGAGGTTTGGTGAAATGAAACTGATCTTGAATGACTAAATTTGACTCCTAATTACAGCCATATTCAAAGACACATAATCTTGATGAACTTGATCCAACAATTTGCTGTTGGTCTCTCACTGATCAAACTCAAAATAGTTCAGACTCTGAACTTCAGAGTATACATATCTCCACAATCAGGTAGAAAACAAAAGGAATTACTAAGAGTGAGTATGAATCAGGAAGTACATTGGATTTCTATCATCTAGGTGACAATCCAATACATATGTAGAAATCTTGATCCATATACCTAATTTCTAACAATACAACCACACCACTTTTTGCCTATATTTAAATATTCTTGAATGCTATTCTAAATTTCAGAATCGTTGAAATTGAAGTTAAGACATAAACAATAAACTAACAACTTTTCACCAACATTAAAAACCTTCAAATGGTATAATATCTATGGTGATAACTGGAATCGGTGAAACAAGTCTAATTTAAAGAGCCGATCGTATAACAACCAGGCCAAACAAATTGTAAAATTTAGAAAAACAATTTGACTTTTGATAGAAACTGAACCAGAAATTCATGAAAGGAATGGAATTTGATTAGAATGGATAAATCATATGTGCTATATGAGAGTTATACATGTTGGGCTATATGAAACTCATACAAGATATTGTACTCAAATCAGATAACATTTTCAATTCTAAAGTTCAAGCAATAAATGGACGATTCAGATACTCACCTTAAAATATTTAGTTCCAGTAAAAATAATTTGTAAGGGAAAATTTACTATATCCACCACATAACAATATCAGTTCACTAAATATGCCAAATCCTTACGGATGTGCTAAAATGACAAACAAAATACATTGGATTTCAATCATTTAGATAGCATGTAAATTTAAATTATTATACAATAAAATCAATACTACAAGTCTTCACGAGACACCAAAACAGAAGTAAGCATATCAGTAAATTATGAAGCTACAGCAAAAGATAGAAACCTCTGACTAAAAAGATCACAACTTGAACACAGAAGTCCGTCTGAAGCACCACAAAGAGAGCAAAATACTCTACATTTCATAGAAGAAAATTCTTAAAGATAAAAGATCTATTATCCTATTTTTTTTCTCAATTAATCAATAAATATCTTATTTTCTTTTCTTTGTCTGAAGAAGATAGAGGTTCATCTACTTCTTCCTTCCTTCCTAGATTGGAAGATATTTCATATATTTAACTACTGGTTACAACCAGGAACTCAAACAACATTTCAACATGTTAAGAACCCACATAAATAAAATAAATACTAGGAGTAATATCACAGACTTACCGAATCCATCCAATGATGCAAGCACAACTTCCCCTGGTAAAAGGCTGAAAAACTTCTTTCCAGCCTTCGAGTTTACCACTGAACTAGTGAAAAATCCAGACACTTTCACGACTCCTGAGAGCAATCCATTTGCAACTTTTTCTGTCATTTTGGTCACTCTCTTGACCCTATTTAAAAAACATATATATAAATATATCAGACAAAAGGGTTAAAGTGGAAATTGTTTACTTATTAAAATTGATAAAAGTATGTATAAAAAAAAATGATCAAAGTCGTCAAACATAAAAGACAAATAAAACTTAAACCCTAGAGGAAGAACAATCATTCGCCAGATTTTACTTACCTCCCGACCGAACTTTAAATTACCAGGGCCCTTTCCATGAAACCAGAGAGTAAAGACAAAAACATAATCTAATATAACTTTAAAAAGTAGCAGAGTCTAACTTCTTGGTGAAATTTGTCATTTAAAAAGAAAAAACAAGAACTCTGTAAAGTTAAAACTACTTTTATGACTAAGGGTCCGTTTGGCCTAGCTTATTTTTGACTTTATGCAAACAGCTTATGCAATATAAATTAGATTTTGGACTATTTTATAAATTCAAACTAGTAAAAATTGAATTTTTATAAGGTATTTTATCATAAACTATCTTGACAAACTTATAATAAATTAATAATACATAAAAATTGCATAAGCTGTTTGCATAAGCTCAAAAATAAGCTAGGTCAAACAGACCCTAAGCCTTGTTAAATTTCCTATGCCTAGCTTTTTATGACTATTGGATTTTATAGACTTAATTGTTGTTTATTGTGATATTAACATTGTTGAGATTCCACATCAACTAGGGATATGTATAAAGTAGTCCTTGTAAAACTTGGGCAACCTGCATCCCTTGAGCTAACTTTTAGATTTGATTTGAGACTAAATTAAATTCTAAAATGGTATCAAAACCTACTCTAGATCTAAGATAATTGTAAAATATTGACTATAGGATTTTATATTCATATGAATCTCTGGTTTATTTGACAAACATATTATCATCTTAATATCATATGATTGAATCTGTTAAGTTCCTATCCTACAAAAGAGTAAGACTGAGAATATTTACGAGCAAGTGGATCACATCACCCACACACAAACACATATTTTTAAGGGTTTTAAATTGAAAATGATGATGAAATTTTTTTTGTTACTCTATGGATAAATATCAAATCCTACAACACTGGTCCCTTTTGCCATTACTATTTTTAGCACATAAATAAGAAATACAACTCAATCTTTGGTTTTCTTAAAAGTTTTTTTTGGGTCAAATAGCCTAATGACTAGAATTTCACGTGAATAAGTGTAGTGTCCGGAATTTGAACTTCGGCCTATACATATACAATATAATGTCCCTATCATCTGAGCTAAGTTCATAAAGACAATTTATTCCTAAAAAATTAGGAAGCGAAGAACACAAGATCAACTTTTTAAAAAAAATAATTAATATTATATTCAACATCCTAAAATTATAAATTTTTCCTAATTTCTTAAAACAGAACAATATACCTTTTAATCCGCTTCAAGGTTTGAGGACTAATCTCAGAAGCACGCGAACCAGAAGCCAACCTTTTCTTCAAAACCTGATTCCCCCATTGCAACCTATCCATAGTCACATCACCACACCACAAAATCCCCTTAATCACATGTCCAGAACCCGAAGCTATCAACCTCGCAGCACTTCCACTATACTCCTCCACATTTGGAGCCAATGTAGTCCAATACGCCGCACATTGTCCTTCCATTACTTCCTTCTTCTTCTTCGACACCAAATCCTTCGGCGATACCTCCTTTGCCATCGATCCATCTAACGCCTCTCCTTTCTTCGCCTTCTCCGAAACTTTCTGCACAGAAAAGCTACTACAATTCTCAAGAATCGCATCCAGTTCCTTCAACAGCCTCTCTTGACCTTTCGACGCAATCGTTAAACCATAGCTTAACAAATCGGAGTTTAATTCGTTCTTTTTACTCCGATCTTCTTCTTCATCGTCTGAATCGGAATCCTTAGGTGCACGGAATGAGAAAAAGTAGTGAGAGTCATCGACTTTGACAGCGGTTTCGTCTCTTGCAATAGGCCATTGGATCTCGTCGGCGATACGAGCATATACAGCGATGGAATTTTCACCTTGACGGAGACGGACGACGGTGAAGTCACCGGAAGCGAGTTCGACACTGTATTCTCTATCAATAAGGTTGAGAATGGCACCGGGGATCTTGACGAGGATTTCTTCTTCGGTGATTTCCGGCGGTGCAGAAGCTGAAGTAGGACTGTTTCCGGCGATGTCGTCGGGGAAGAGATTTTGAACGAGATCGTTGAAGTCGATTGAAGGGTAAAGATTTGAAGGATTGGATTGATGGAGTTGTGAAGGAGCATCGGGATTGGAATCGATAACTTGAGGATAGAGTGAATTTCTTGGATTAGGGTTTTGAGTAGCCATTGAAACTTGAAAGTGATGAATGAGAAATGAATGAATGGTTATGGTTTGAAACTGTTGCTGAAAATAGAAGGAAACTATGAAAGTGAAGAAAATAAAGGGACGAATGAAGAAACGACGCGTGGCGTGTGGGACAATTTGTTACTTAATAGTGAAGATTCCCGCGTGAATTTCTAAGATATTTAATTTAGTTTAACTGTAAACTGTCACTACAAACTCCACACCGTGTCGAAAACGTGTCTCATAAATAACCAAGAGACTGACTTAAATGGGACCCAGGTTTACTGATGTTTTTCCGAGTGTCACACTATTTTTAATCGCAGTCATTAAAATTAAATCGGACGATTTAAATCAATTGTACAGTTAAATGAGGATATGTTGTTTTAAGGGTGTAGATGTCCACGGCTCCTTTCATAATGAAATCACAATTGAAAGAATCTTCTTTCGACTTTGAGTTGGTAAGCAGCTTTGATGTCGTATGAAAATGGATATGGATGAGATTTCACATTATAAAAATTTCCTTCTAATGTCATACACGATGTAAGATAATTTGTGCTCAAAAAAGAGTGTTGTTCGATGTAAATGTGAGTCCAATTATATATTATTATAGATAGAAATTCAAGTATGTTGCTGTTAAATTTCACACTTTTTAAAATCATAATAGGAGTCTTATTAGATAGAAATGTCACTTTTTTCAAATCAACTAATATCAACCACTTATTTAGATCTGACAACAGATATTAATTACTTCGTCGATGCAGAAAGTGCATGTAATCCTATTACATATATATAGTGCCTTCATAAAGAAAATATAGATGATTGAAGATTTGACAAACTATTGGTCGGTTATTGCATAAAAACCAACGTGTGAACGGAGTTTTAGGGTGAATATTTTATGGTGGTGCAAAATTAATTCTTGAGGGTGTAAATAAGGGACTCAATCTCTCTAAAGTGAGTAATTTACTTTAAAGTGTAAAATGATTAAAGTGTTAGAGATCAAAATCTATAAATACGATGAATTCCGGCCGTCGTGAATACCATGAGTTGCATTTAGGTGATGGAACATCTTATCCACGGGTTCAATTCATAATGATGATTGTTGGGTCTCTTTGAAATTTTGGATTTTTATTTTCCAAATATAAAAATAAAAATATCTTATATTTCTACTTTAGTAAAATTTTAAAGATATGTTTGTCATTTCAACTCAACAAAAGAATTGGTTTGAACTCTCGGTTGATAGGATTCTACTTAAATACATTAATCTTAAAATTTAGGCAGAATATAACTCAACTCTATCAAAACCAATTTATAAGATAAAACATGTCTCCCACTCAAATATATTTTCAAATTATATCTCAAAATGTAAGACTCAACACACTTGAGGGATGCCCGTGTAAATATTAGTTCTATGGATATAATTGGTTGCAAATGTAAATATATCCCTTTTTATTAAAGTTATACATTTAAATATTTTTTATTTATAATAAACTATCCTTTCATTTTATTATTACGCGCAATCATAGATATAAAAGACACACAAAGGTGAAGCTATTCAAGGGTTGGAAAAGGTCGTGACTCACTTTAAGGGTCTGTTTGGTTCTATGGAAAGAAAATGCGAGGAAAGAAAATTATGATCGATGGATGAACTTAGACTAAAGTGAGTTCATATTCATTTATTGATTTTTGTAATATTTCTTCCTTTCACTTTCTTTCTATCATATCAAACGGACCCTGAAGTTTCACTACAAAAAAATTGAAAAACAGCGGCGGTTGGATTGAGTATGCAGCGACAGTTTAACCGCCACTAAATGCTTAGCGGCGGTTATAACTGCCGCCGTATATTCAATCCAACCGTCACTGTTTTCGAGTTTTTTTGCTGTGTTTTCATTTTTCATAGATACATATGTACATATTTTGTTAAAACTTATGTTATATATATTGACCCTTACAAGATTGCCATGTAATTTAGTCGTAATGTGTTTGCCATCGTTATCATTATATTCCCAGTCCGCCATTTTAGCTTTTACTTGCATTTTTTAAAAACTAAATACTATTTATATTTCGAACTCTGGTTTGCAGCAACATGTTTGACTACAAAAAGAGCATTCATGCACCCAAACATGAATTTGTAATTATGTGTAACATTTGAGTGATATTATTTTGATTAATAACTTTAACATGTTAAAAATAATTTGGTTAAATATGTTTTTAGTCCTTACTTTTATGTGAGTTTTGACTTTTAGTCCCTATATTTTTTTTATTATATTTTTAGTCCTTACATTTATTTTATTAGATTTTTAGTCAATTTTTTATGACTAGGATAACAAAATTGGCCACATAGGATAACTTAAATTGACTATGATAACATTTGCATCGAATGACTTGACATCTATGTGTCATCCTATGTGGTTGGTTTCGTTATACAATTCACAAAAAAATGATGGTATGGACTAAAAATGCAAACGGCGAAAATGTGGGGACTAAAAATATAAGGAATAAAAGTCAAAATTCACATAAAAATAGGGATTAAAAACATATTTAACCCAAAAAAATTAAATTCATTTGATATTTTATTAAGAATAGTCAAGATTAATTTTGATAGGTTTCAATATCAAGTTTATTTAAATTTTACATAAATAATCAATACAATACAAACTTTCAATCAAATAGATGTTAAATTTATATTCGTTAACACATTATTGAACAGTATAAACATTACTAAAATATATACTTAATGTAATGTTGATCTTTCTCCATATATATAAATGACTCCTAATAAAAACATAATTCATACTCCGTCACACAATTGAATGAATTTTTTTGCGTATATAATAACAAATATTAACTAATAAAAATATTACATTGATATTTAAAAAAAAAAAACTCATGAGTTTTAAAAAAAAATCATAATAAATTTATCATACCAGAATATAAATCTATTTTACGCAAATATAAAAACAAAAAAAGCCATTACAAATCAAAATGATATAAAAATTTGTTTATGCTTATAAAATAACACATAAAATTAATCTGCAACAAACTTATTCAAATTCATGAGTTTTTTAATAGTACAAATAATAAAAATAGTAAAAGACATTGCCCCTATTGCAATTTGGTTAAGTCACCATCCCATGTATCATGCTTAATATTGTTCAAAATCATCAAACTACTTCATGAAATTACAAGTTTCATCCAACTTACTCACTCTGCTTCAACTTCTTTTTTTCTGGTTGAGACTCTACTTCAACTTCAAACAAATAACTTGGTAAATTAGAAGACGAATACAGGTTTGCCACATGTTGATACTGTTACAATATAAAGATACCATGTTATCAAACTTGTCATAATAAAGCCTTATGAATGTTCTATAAATAAAATATAAAAGCCTTAGAAATTAATGTGATAAAAAAAATAATCACCTCTTGTTCGCTATATTTCTTTCGAATATATTTATATGTCTTTCCTCTTCTAGACATAAACAAATCATGTAAGATGAGAACACATTCTTTCAACTCAAATGAGTTATACTCGGAGGATTGTTGCAGGGTTAATGGCTGCCACATTAAAAAAAATTCATCAATGCATTGAATCATAATATGTTAATTCAACTATTTTACATAATAGGTAAGTTAATATATTTAATTAAGTTGTGTAAAAAAAAATATATTTAATTAAATACTAACATTCCATCTATAGATGAAAAAAAAAACCTATCCAATATATGATACTTATCCAACCTAATATTTTTCAGACCAAACCACCACGAGAAAACACACATTTGACAATGAATCTAGCAAATATGTTAATTCCACAATAGTAATTTTTTACATAAAAAGTAAATTAATAACTATTTAATCGAATTCAATAATATTCCATCTATATATAAAAAAAAAATTTAATAAATGGAAAATTCATTTGGTATCCAATTTATATTGTTGGATATCGATAAATCTATGCAAAATCGATTTAAAATATGAAATTTTAAATATGAATTAAATAAAAAAATATAATATTATAACATTACATTTTACCTAGAGTGTATCGATATACCTAACAATATAATTTGGATGCCGACGTGTTCATCTTAATAAAATACTTAAATGGATATGCCAAACAATGAATCTAGCAAACATGTTAATTCCATGAAAATTGCTCTTTAGGCCCCCCGCCATTACTCTTAGGCCCCCCATTGTGACAAAAATACCCTTACAAAGGATTTTGTAGGCTAGAATATAAAATAACCTAATTTTGTATCCTAGGATACGAAACCATATTTACGTGTAAAAAACACAAATTCGTATCCTAGGATATGAAATTGACATTTTTTTGAAAACAAGCTTAAGGTTTCAGCCCGTAGAATACGAAATACACATTTTTTTTTAAAACACTCCAGTTTCATATTATAGGATACGAAAATGCTTAGTTTCGTATCCTAGGATATGAAAATTATTAATTTCGTATTCTATGATACGAAGTCGACGTATATATCTATATTTTGTCCTGTCGTTTTTTTCATAACCCCTTCAACACTCAACCCTCAAAATACGATGTTACACGACTTTTTAACGTTTAGAAGGCTATAAATCAAGTTTCTTTACTCATTGAAGGTTCTCACACTCATTTGGAGTCATATAACAGGTAAGGTTCCCACACGCATCATGCATTTGTTTATGTATTATATTTATGATGATTTTGATTGTAGTATTTGATATATGAATGTGTTTATATGGTCGAACCTCCGGTTGAATTGAAACAAAAAATTGATGAAGTCGACATTGCTGAAGAGGTTGCACCTGAAATTGCTCCACATAATGTTGCCGAACCTAGTAATGATCAACCTAACATTTCCGTTAACACCGTGAAATATTTTTTTAACGCTGAAAAGTATAAGGTTATGGATGACTTGATTGATTGGTGTAAACGTGAGGCTGCAAAAGTCGGGTTTACTATTGTGATTGAGAAATCTGATAACGGTTTTGATCGAAGAAAAAAGTATTTCGTATTGGGTTGCGAAAGAGGCGGTTTGTACAAAGAATCAAAAAGAAAGTTAAAGAAAGAAGACACGGCAACAAGGAAATGTCAGTGTCCGTTCAGGCTGCGGGGTTACTTTTTGGCATCTCAGGAATGGAATCTAAGTGTTGTGTGTGGTGAGCATAACCATGAAATGGTCAAAAATTTGGAAGGTCATATGCTTGCCGGGCATTTAAAATCAGAGGAAAAGGAGTGTGTCCACGAGTTAACAAGGAATTTGGTGCAGCCAAAGAACATTTTGAACAATTTAAAATAGAGGAATAAAGATAGCAAGACTAATATGAAGCAAATCTACAATGCGCGTGAAAGATACAAACATGATATTAGCGGTGAAATGTCAGAACTTCAACAACTCTTGAAGTGCCTTGAAGAACATAGATACTTTTTTTTAACTCGTTTTCATATTGTAGAATATGAAATTAGGCGTTTTCAGACTCTAGAATATGAAACTAGAATTTTCAGATCGTAGAATATGAAATTAGGCGTTTTCATATTCTAGAATATGAAATTAGGTGTTTTCAGATCGTATAATATGAAATTAAGCGTAAATCATTATTTCATATTCTACGATACGAAAAAAATATGATTTCGTATCCTAGAATACATATTATTCTGGGTCCAAAATTGAGGGCATTTTGAGATTTATGGGGGGTTTGGGAGCAAGTAGGAGGGTCTAAAAAGCAATTTTATAATTCCATTATACAAATATTTTACATAAAAGGTTAAGTTAATAATACTTAATAAAATACTAACATTCCATCTCTAAATAAAATAAAAAATTATTTTAATAAAATACATACCCAACATGGACGTTTATCAGGCCAAAGAATGAATCTAGCAAGCAATGTGATAGACGCAGCCACCAACGAAGGCAAGAACCTCAAACATTCATATTCCAATAAACTTAACTCACCAAGATATTTTGTCAACAACCTAAACTTCCGATAACTTAAAGCCTGCAAAAAACAAAAGAAATAAACAACAATAATAATTAATAAGAACAATTAACAATGATTTTAAAATGTCCATAACATAGATAGATATGAAAAAAATAAAATAAAATAAAGCTTACATCATTTAATTCTTCACGAGTAATTTCATTAAACCTCCTGTATCACATAAACTACACATAATTAATCTCAATTTTCTTTACATAATTTACATATTTGTATGCAAGAATAATTATAATTTTTTTTTGGCATTATTCTACCTTATAAAAGTCCTGGTAGTAGGGTTGTTCAGATCAAAATTCAAGGTCTTGAGTATTTTATTTTCCATCTCTAGAGCCTATAGAGATTGACATGTCACAATCATCAAACAAATTTAAATATTCAACTAAACACAATTTGATAGCAAACAAGTATATGAGAATTTACCTCTTCCTTGGTGTAAAAATTACATGTTATTACGGAGAAATTTTCTACATTGTGTGTGCTAAGATCTTCATACTTCCTTTATAATATAATTAAAGAAATCTATCACAAATCCTCAAGAATATAAAGAGAAAAGTATTTGAAAAATTCAAATTAGGTGATCAAGAAGGCTTACGATGCAATGTACATAGATGTAATACACAACAATTGAAGGTTAATTGCGTTGATAGGGTGAAAAGACAGGTACCTGTCAATGTTTTTTTTTAATGGCAAATAAATGAAGAAAAAAAAATAAGAGAAAGTTTAGAAAAATAAAAAGTACCAAAAGTGCGCTCCACCATAAATCAACAATTTTTAAAGTAAGATAGAAAAACAACCAAATAAAACTACCTATCAATATATGAAACACCAAGATAAAAGACATCAGGACGAAGGTCCCAATGGTCTGCAACTTCTGCTAACCAATCAACATATAGTCCTCTCCTGTATGGAGTAATGTCTTTATGAAGTTTCTTCATGTAATCAATTTTTGGTCTTCTCTCCTTCTAAGAAAGTCAAAAAGAATCTCCATGTTCGTAATTTTTATAAAAAACAAAAAAAGATAGTTATAGAGTAGATAGAACAAATGTATTATACCTCCATTGAGCAAAGATACTTGTACATTTTGTTTTCTCTCAAGTTGAAGTTTGAAGAGTGTTTTTGAATCAAATTATGTGTAGGCCAAAATTAGTTGATTTAAAACTTTAAATAAATCTATCTAATAAACAAAACAAAATAGACTGATGCTAGAAATATATTCTCTAACAAATACTCTCTTCTGTCTTTTTATTTTTATAATGGATACTCCCTTCTATCTTATTTATAAGAAGAAAAAATAAAAATCATCAAAGACTAAAGTATTCATGATTCATCTAATTTTATAAATATGATGAGCTTATTCCCAATGTAACCATAGAATTTAGTGTTCTCGTTAATAGTGAGATTCATTCAATGTATGTATACTTTCAGTTATTTTTATAAGAAAACAGTTAGCTTTTTAAATTCATTGAATAATTGGTGTATTTAGTGTATATTATGGATCAAATACATCAAATATTCAATGAACCTGAAAAGTAAGTTGTGTTTTTTATAAAAAAGACTGAGTATTCAATATGGAATTGGGGTATAAATGTAAAAAAACAATTAATGCATTGGAAAATGTGTCCTTTTCTTATTTTAGGGAAAAAATTAAAAACACTCCAAAAACAATTTTTTTTTAATATTTGACAATTCTATTATGCTATATACATTAATTGTGGAATATTTGGTAATGCGTTTTTTTGTATGATTATGCATATTTTATTGTGTATTATTGGATATTTTAGTTATGAGTTTTTGTATGATTGTACGTGGTGGCAACAAGTTCTATTGGATATTTATTTCTTGAAAAAAAAATATTAGCAAATGCAAGGGCTTTTGCATTTTTTTTTGTTACTGATACAAAAATATATTTTTATTTTTTTAAAAAAGGAAGAAGTAACAAGATACTAGTAGCGTGTCATGCTTTTGATCGAAAAGTATAGAATCTTTGTTAATTTTTAATGTTTGTAGATCTTCGTGGGTACCTCAAGAATCTGTAGGGATGTGAATGAGGAAGAAATATTCCACCATGGCGAAGATCGGGAACGTGGAAAAAAATTAGGGGGCAGGGAGCTAGGAAGTATCCTACGCACATTCTATGTGTCGTTGACATGCAACTTAAAATTGAATCATAATATCAAACATGTCCTTATTCATATAAAAATATTTAGGTTTAAATATGATATTAGTCCTTGCAATTACAGTGTTTTTTGGTTTTAGTCCATGTAAATATTTTTGTTTGGCTTTAGTCTTGTTTGATCTCTGCAATTTCAAAAACTATTATTTTCAATTCTTAACGTCATACGTGACCCAATAAGATAAGACGATGTTAGAAACTAAAAATAATAATTTTAGAAATTGCAATGACTTAATCCAAATAAATAAATAAATAAAACTATAACTAATATTATATTCAAAACTATTTTTCATCTCTCGCTTTAAATATTCACCTTTCTTTCTGACAAACATCCATTGAGGGTATACATTGCTTGATGAAAGGTTATAGATTGAAACACAAAGGTCTTCTTTTTATTTTTGTTAGTCGCACTTAAAATATTATAAATCGAGGTTTTATGCTAAATGAATTTACGTAGGCTTAAAAAAAGTCTGCTCTTAATATTTTTAAACTCATACACTATAAATATAAAGAAGTGGGAAAAAGAATAAAAAATACTGAACTTCAACTTCTCTAATAATGTATCATGATAACTACCAGCTCAGCTAGTAAAGTTAATATAATACATTACAACATACTAGATAAATTAGTAAACTCTAGTGGCGGGCACGAATTATCATCATTATTAATATTAATAGTTCTATTAAAATGGGCTAACACGTGCGGGTCGACCCGTGAAACACGACTAAATGTAGTGTTTGGACTTCAAAATATTAATCTAATTTTTTTTAGAGTTTTTTAGTCCAGCCTGAAAAGGTCTGTTGATAATACGGGCTAGCATGTATTTACGAGAAGTAGCTTGCTACCCGTACAAAGTAAAATAAACTCCCTAAAAATAAAAACTAAACTAAGTACCCTACAATGGCCTAATATAATTGTTTCATTAGTTAACAACCGTAATTGTTTGATTACTATAATCTATGAAATTTTATTTTTATAATTTCAATTTTAAATTTTTCTAAAACCTTCGTTCAAGCCTTTTTAAGAATGTTAATTATCGATGTGAGTATATGGGGGAATGGATTGAACATGTACTTGAATTCCAAGGAACATGATTTAATTTCCACGTGAGCCAGAAACTATACAGAGAGGGGAGTAGAGAAGATCGTGAGGTATAATATCGGACTACCTACTATATAAGAGAAGAGGCCCGGACTCTTCCACATGGTATATTTTTATTTTATGGAAAATCATGCTCCCAAAAAATCTTAAATGACATGAAAAAAGCAGAACATATTTTCATTTAAAAATAGGGTCAACAGTCAAAATAGATTGACATATATTTATTTGAAATATAATAAGAGTTTATAATTATTTTATATTTATAAGGTTTCTATATAATATCAGGGATGAATACGAGAGAAAGAATCTCATAATAGTGTAGAGTAAGAAGCGCATGAATAGTCTTCATATCGCTCTACCACTAACATTCTTAGGCCCCGTTTGGCCTGACTTATTTTTTACTTTTCTATTTTGCTTAAACGAAATAGAGAAGTATAAAATTATTTGACACTATTTCTCCTTAAAAGTATTAGAGAAATAAATTAAAGGAGTAAAAAAAAAAAGTGAAGTCAAACACAATTTGTTCTATCTTTACTATTTTTAAGGAGAAGAAAAAAAGGAGAAAATAAGCCGGGCCAAACGAGGCCTTAAACATATATCATGTAAAAAATCATCTTCAATTCAATGTGGAATTTTAAACCAATTTTTTTTTTTTGAAATGGCAAAATTTATTAACAACCAGGTCTTTGCACAAGATGAACAGAGACCGGTAAAAAAGAACTACATAAAATACGTGCCGTATATATGCGGAACACCCAAAGGAAAAAAACTCCTAGAGAAACACCACCTAATCAAACTTCCAACTCCTAATCCCAAATCAGAAAGGCAACCCGCAGATTCAAAACTACCAGAGCAGTCACCAACTCCGCTTAAAATGTTACCACGACTAGACTCTAACTCCCGAACACGAATCAAAAGCGCTCGGCCCATCAGAATCCATAAACAGCTCCATCAAGCGACCCGCTGACCAGACAAAAGTAGAACGAGAACCCAGGTATACAAGTCACGGCAACGACAGAGGTACCACCATGAGACCGGTAGTGGTGAAATAAACACCAAAGAACCACTCGAGGATAAAACAGTCGGCGCGGAATAGGTAACCAGATACATAGAGACCTGCAAATCCCAGCAGATTTGGAAACCATCAGCGAATCAAAAGGAGTCCTGCAAATCTCAACAGATCTGAAAAGCGGTCAGAGAATCTATGATCAAAGAAAACCAATCACGCTACATCAACTGCAACCTCATCACCCAAATACCACCACCATCTCACCAAAGCACCAACAATCATCACCGAAACGCGACCTCGGCGACGCCAAAACTGAACATCACCACCTCAACTCAACACCACCACCAAAAACAAACAAACTTAAAAATCAGATCTGTAGACAACCAGATCCGTCACCAACACACCAACTCCGGTGAATCCAAACTGGAACACCAACACCATAACAAACACCAAGACTCTCCCCACCATAACACCTAAACCCCAACTCCTCCCTCCTCTGCTGCGACAACTCCTAACCATAACACCGACCCACCTAAACGGAGGAAGAAGACACTTCGGCGAGTACCCAACGCCGGCGAGCAGAAATCGGCCGACCACCATCTTCATTGCACCACCACCCACCCGCTTCGGAAGCCAAAACAACTTCCAGATCCGCAACACAGCAACCACTAACTACAAACGCGAGCACAATTGTCAACAAACGACAACCACCAAAAACTGTCACCAACACCACCTCCGACGGCGTCGAACCGGAGCACCACCACCACTGATTTCCAAAACGCAAAAACAGAGCACGGGTATGAGAGGGGAATGAAAATAGAAGGGAAAACGAAAGAAGAAAAAAGAAAAACCCGCCGGAATCGGAGTAGAAGTTCCGACGCCGGTCAGTGGTGCGGAGGGTATATCTCCTCCTCATCGCACCACCACCACCACCTAGACTACATAGTGGAAAAAGATTTGGATTGAAGGGAGAGAGGCAGATCTGATCTGGGTTTTTAGTGAGAGGTTGGAGAGTGTTTTTAGAGAGAGAAAATTTGCAGCTAAACCAAATTTCTCAAATAGTACTATTTTAAAATAAACATTTCAATAGTATTAAAAAAGAAAATATCATGAATTGCACGGACTGATATACTAATTTACTTTAAAGTGTAAAATGATTAAAGTCTATGAAGCTCCGATACGCGACACGATACTGATACGATACGACACCGATACATAATTTTTTTTGAAAAATCTCTATCCGATACTGCCGCGATACGTTATTTAAAATTAAATTTAAAATTAATTATATAAATACACAATATATAAACATGACTAAAACCAATAATATTAATAATGATAATTTTTTTAAAAACAAAAAATAATAATAATAATAATAATAATAATAATAATAATAATAATAATATTATTATTATTATTATTATTATTATTATTATTATTATTATTATTATTATTATTATTATTATTATTATTATTATTATTATTATCATTATTATTATTATTATAAACGTCAATAGTTCATTCACTTCATTGTACAAAAAGTACAAACAAGCCAATAAGCTTGCACAAGAGAAAAACATACAAGGATCAAAATAAAAATTTAATCGATACTTTTCTGATACGAGTATCGGGACGTATCTAACGCGTATCGGATATTATTTTTTTTATTTAAAAATAAAAATTTAACAAATAGTTTTCCAATACGAATATCTAAACGTATCGAATGAGTATCGGTATTGTGTACATATTAAATACGATACTTCACCGATTTTAAAATATCAAGGCTTCATTGATTAAATAAAGTGTTACAGATCCAAATCCATAGAAACTCTAGAAACAATGAGTTCCAGCCATCGTGAATACCATGAGTAGCATTTAGATGACGGAGCATCTTATCCACGACTTCAATTCATAATGCTAATTGCTAAGTCTCTTTTAAATTTTTTATTTTTATTTTCTAAATATAAAAATAAAAACATATTTCTACTTCAGTAAAATTTTAAGGATATGACCGTCATTTCAACTAAACAAAAGAATTGGTTTGAACTCTCGGTTGATAGGCTTCTACTTAAATACATTAATCTTAAAATTTAGGCAGAATATAACTCAATTCTATAAAACCAATTTACAAGATAAAACATGTCTCCCACTCAAATATATTTTCAAATCATATCTCACAATGTAGGACACAACAAATTTGAGGGATTTTAAATTTTTGAAAATTCAAATTTCTAAACTATCTACTAAACCATTTGATGACAATGTTGATGTCAATCCGAATGACATAGCTCCATTAAAAGTCTCCAGAGATGGAGGAAATAGAAAGGAGAAGATACAATTGAAAAAACCAAATGAAAGAGCACTATGGACCCCTGCATGAAAGTTACTTTTTCTACATTTAAATAACCAAGTCCTTTAAACCCCTCGTTATGATAAGCATTATATCTCGCAAGCAGTATATGGTATAACTATAACAATCAAGAGCATTTTTAAGCTAAAAGTCCAAGACTCAATCTATTGGCATGCACTGGTTCAGAACAGACATGGAGAGACCATGATTGATTACATGAAAATAGGAGCCTGATAGGAATAGCCATCTAAACTAAAATGCCTTATTTCTTCTCCTCGTTTGATGACTTGTCGTCATTCTTCTGCTGCGGCTGGATAAACAATACAATTAGAAAACTGATAGCAGCACAAGAAATGGAACAAAATATTTATTTAAACTACAAAATTGACGGCGCATTAGGCATAAAAAGATGTTATAGCAAATTTACACTAGCACATTCAAATGCATAGTAGGAATTCAGGAACTGTTTATTATTATCTTTCATGTACAATATTAAACCCTAAAAAAATAAAATATAACAAACAGGCATTAATAATAATTTATAGTGGATAAATTACTAAATTTGTTAACAAAATTATTCCTAATTTCCTACTCAACATGATAATCATGATGTGCCTTCTGATTATGTTTCCATATTCATAAAGGCGACTACTGTAGTTAAAAGCCATTAAATAGGCAGGCAACATTAAAAACTTCAAAAAGGATATTCAAGATTAGAAAGATAATGCCACACAAATCAAACTATTGCTGAATAAAATAAATATCCATATCAATATCAATTAGAAGAGGGGAGAGAAGGGAAAGGAGTTTAAAGTTACTGCAATTCAAGTAATCCAATTATTCCTCTGCTGAAATTTTCTGCAAAATTAATTTCAAATTCAATGTAGTATATCCTTTTCCATGGAAAGACTAACCTCAGACTTATTTTGCATGGATGCCAGCAAATCTTTGATGGAAGGGTCATTTAGGTCGACCCCAGGAAGCTGCCAAAGGAATTAATTATCAGTAAAATAGAGCACAACAATCAATGATGTTAAAAGAACAAAACAGATAATTAAAGGATTCATTAGACATACCGATGCGAGAATATCAGATACGGCGGATTGATCTGCTAACACCTCTGACTGGCTTGCTTGAGCCTTTGTACTATCCGCCACGGACAATTGGAGAGCTACAATCAATAAATGACCAGAAACCAACAAAGGTTAAAACAACCATTGTGGCTTTCCCTTCTATAGAAAATATAAGATTAAAATTTACAGAACCCCATGTTCTAGTCATTTGAAGCTTCTCAAAGCATTGAACACTACAATCCTAATAATCAAAGCATGTAGCAGTTAGCTGAAAAAATATGTGAATGTATACTTGGTTATGTGCGGCACTGTATAGCCTGCTTTACTGGATTTGTTTTCTGTCAATGTCAGTTGTAGTTAGTTGTTCGTAGTTATTAACTGTAGGTGACAGTTATTGTTAAGTTCTTTGTGAGCTAACTGTTAGTATTCCTGCACATATAAGTACAGAGGTACAGCCACACTACATCTCATCTAGTAATTTTCAATAACAAAGTTCAAAATCTTCAAATTGCTATTTCTCTAAAATTCTCTTCTCAGATTTTCTCACTTCCTGAAAAAGGAGTTTTTTTTTTCTCTCTCTCTTTTCTAAGTTGTACACATAAGACACCACATGACACTTCAATGTCTAATGCGGCACTTGAACTGTGCTGCTTTGCATTGTCTATGTCAATGTAGTGTCTCATGTCTGTGCCCGTGCTTCCAAGATGAAGAGTACATTAAAAACACAAAATCTCACCTAGTGCCAGCTCAGGATCATCAACAGATGCTTCTGACATATCTGTATCTTTTACATCGTGGCAAACTGCAGGTTCATCCATTGACATTGCAAGCGCCTGCTGCAGTAGGGCATTCTCATCATCCTGATTTCATTTGAAGGTCAGCTACTGTTTGTTTTGTTGTCAAGTTATGAAAATAATCAAATAAAACATGATAACTGATTGAAAAGAGAAGCATGAAGAAACAAATTTGTTTTTGTGAAAAATTTATTTGATGTAGATCATATCAGCCAAGAGTTCAGTCCAGATTGTAACCAAACTCAGATCCTTAACTACAGTATATATTTATAAAGTTTCAATTACACCTTCAGAGAAAGGAGGTGATTTCCCAGGAAACTCAAAGTAACCCTGAACATACAGACAGACGCACTATCTTCCTTGGGTAATTTCAAGTGCCGTATGTATTTGGAATTTACTTACTCTCGAATTTTAAAATTTAAAGAAAATCTGAAAGTAGTCTTACAAACTATTACTTCCTTCGTCCCAAAATGAGTGACATGCTTGATCATTTGATACATTAAGAAAAGTGTATAAATGAAAGAGGGAAAATAATATTGTTACTAAAGTACCTTTTAATAAGTATTGGAGTATTTACAATTACCATAAATGCAAAGTGGAAGATATTGAATTAGAAGTGATGTAAATAGTATAAATTAGAGAGTAGAATTGAAAAAAAGTAAGTAATGTTGTATTGAAAATTGAAAAGCTCAGTTATTTTGCAAAAAGGTCACTCATTTTGAGATGAGTATATGGTTTAGATGATTATGTTTGATATTAAATGTTTTCAGTTCCCGTAGAAATAGAATACTCTCTTGCCAAGTTTAGTCAAATACAACAAAATTTACATTAATGTTTTGGTCCCCAATTTGGTGATTTAAGGGACCAAAAATTGATGAAAATTTTCATTTAAATCACCAATTAGGAAATAAACATCCAATAAAAATAGTAGTAGGTCAAGCAAGGAGCAAAACATGAAAAACACATTGATAAAGTCAACAAAGACACCAACCATGAAATCAGTAGTTTTATTCTCTGCTTCAGAAGTTGATGCACTCGCACGGTCGGTCATTGTCACATCTTGTGAGCTGGCTTCTTGTGAACCAGCTTGCTGCTCACCTCCTTTCTCTTGTTTGGAAGCATCCTCTGCAGCCTTTTTAGCTGCTGCTTCCTGCCTGGCTCTTTCCTCTTCCATCGAAACTCTTAAGGCAAGAGCCAATTCAGGATCCAAGTTTGGATCCACACCAAAATCATATCCAGATGCACCTCCAGCTGCAGCTGCTGCTGCAGCAGCAGCAAAGCCACTTCCACCTTCCCCATCACCAGTAAAAATTGGTGTGCTGTCACAACACAACATCACATGAATATCATGATGGTAAATAAACCATTATTTCATTGAATGTAAGAGAGAAACACAAGATAGGGAAGAAAAAGTACAAATAAAATTGAACCCACGAACCTTATAAGTACATCAGAAAGAGCATTTGGACCAGCTGGAACATGAACAATATGGCTTGTATCATTATTGTTCACAGCTCCAAGGAGTGATTCCAGCTTCTCTGTCTTCTCCTCGTCTTCTTCACCAAAATTAACAATATCAAGTGCTACGCTGTTCTTTTTCAACTTTCTCCCTATCATCTCCAACATTTTCTTTTCATGCTTGACAGGACTATAATACAATGATTGAGGAAGTTAAGATTGAATAACTACAAATGATAGAATTTAAAATTAGCATTCAATATCCTTAAGCATACCTTCCAGCAAAGACAATAATCCTTTGCTGCTGTTTTTTATTCTGACGATGCTTTAGAGCTAATTGTGCCACCTGAATTCCAGCAGCTAGGTTCATCTCACCACCTACTTCTAGTCCTAAATCAGGAATATAAACAAAAAGGATATCATTTTTCATAAACCGAATAGTGCACCATAACACAGTATGGCAATAACAATATGCTGCAAACTTATCAGTTCTGGTTTCTTGTTTCAGTAACAAGTTCTTAAAAGTTCAACCTGACAAATAGGTATGTCCATATTTCAACTGATCTTATAGCTTCAGACAACATCCAAAAAGAAAAAGGACATCAAAAAGTATACAAGTCCTCAGCAATAAGAATTATCGGCAGTTACACACAATCTTCTCAATTCTCATAATAACTTTCAGGGTATAATCAATGTTTTAAGGCCACATTACAAGGAATAAAAATCACATCTATTAATCCCCTTAATTATTCAAAGAAGAAAGCATTAAAAGGTTTTTGGATATTCAACAGCACTAATACTTTTCGTTTTAGTTTAACCTGACATTAAAGGGCACATGTTTACAAAATGGTAGACGAATAATAAAAGTTAAATGTGTAATACAACCATTTCATAAGGCAGTTAGTTTCAATCATCACTCATGAAAAATACTCGTGGCCCAAATAATAATAGTAAATTTAGAACAGAAAAACTTTAAAAAAAAAAAAAAAAAACTGACCATGCATGCAGGCTAAGATCTTGCCTAGATCACTGGTAGGGGTGACCAAAACACGAACACCCTTTCCTGCCATTATAAGAACTCCCACTGTATTTTCCGGATTAGACTGTATAATTGATACAAAAAACAAAATACATTCATCAGCACACTTGAACCCTAAACAATTATTATAACCTAATATTTAAAACCCTATTCAGAAAACTACAAAATCAACAAGTAAAACACTTAATCTAAATTTGCCCTATATATCAATCTAGCTATAACATTAAAGTTTTCTACATCTCTAACTAATTTTCCAAAAAAGTATAATAATTAATAATTAAAAGGCAAAAAATTATGCAATATTGATAATAATAATAATAATAATAATAATAATGTATGATTTAGGTTAACCTGGGTCTTAGCACCACAGATGAGATTAACAGCATCAGCTTGAGCTTGAAATCGAGAAGGAGAGTAATCTCCGTTACGCATCCATTCGGAATTGTCGATACAGATCATTGTTGCCTTTTGAATTAACAAAAAAACGCGATCGGATTAGAAAAAAATTAAAGAAACCCTAATAATTTGAATGTTAGGGTAAATTGAAATTAAGAAGGGGGGAAATTGGGGATTACCTCGAGCACCATGGTTGGAGATTTAGAAGAAGAATGATGAATGAGAGAGAAAGTTTGTGTGTAAGGTGTTTTGTGTATCGAAAATTAAGATGAATGATGAAAGTGATGCTTTCAATTTTTGGGTTTACTTGGTAAGTTGGTTAAATATTAACTGGTTTTAATTCTTTTGGATTGGAAGAGGGGAGATCAATCATTTAAAAAAAATTTAAAAATCTAATTTTTTAAGAAAAGAAATTTAAATTTAATCCCATTAAATTGGGCCGGATCGATTAAATTTTTATTATTATTATTATTATTATTAGTTATAAAAAATTAAATTGAACTACATATGATTTTTTTTTTTTTTGGAAATATAGCCCTCTTGCATGCTTATATGAAAATTTGATAAAATGAACTCTTTTAGAAGAGACTATAACTCAATTTATGAAGATGGTTCAAGACAATGAAAGCTAGTCAAGACTCGTGTTGTAACGTACTAACAAAAATCAGGAAGCATAAATAAAGAATCTTGAAATACAAATTGGTCAATTGTCGAAACAATTGATAATTGAATTTAATAGAGGTTTTGTAGGTAATACAGTGGATAATTCTAGGATTGAAAGTTGTAAAATTATTGAGTTGTGAAATATTGTAGTGCTTACCGTAGAAAATCTTACGAGTGAAAAAACAAAAAGTTTCAAAGTAGCCAAAAAAAATGAGGTTGAGGGAGAAGTTGAAAATGAGAGATAAGTTGAGGGCCAAAATAATTTTGTAAATGTTACTAGCTCCTTCCCCATTAAATTTATTTAACACTTCCCTTTATATAATGTTCACCAACAAATTGTCTTTTACTAAAACATCCTTTACATTAATACTACTATACTCACAATTTCAATTCTTTTGAACTAACTATAAGACTTATTATTTAGTGAAGATTAGTCATATTTGAAGCACTTTAAGGAACTACTATAGTAATTTTGCCTATAAACTATAAGCTTAGTCATATTAACATGTGATTTATAGTCAAGTATTCCAATTCAATTCATCATGATGTTCAAAATACAACCAAAACAATCTTAAGCCATTGGAGGGGTAGAAAATTCATCATATTTTACATCATGATCATGGTCATAACATGGACTCAATGGCACATCATCAAAGCTAGAAAAACGAATATCTTTTATTCCTGAGGAACTACCTTCCTCAGTCTCACTAATTAAGGTAGAGGCATTGGCATTGTCCATTCCATTCTGCCAAGACTCCAATGATGTTGTTGTTGCTGTGTTAAGAAGTTCATATGAGGAACTTTGTTTCTCCTTCACTCTTCTTTGCCATTTAGATAATGATTTCCTTACATTTTCAGATATTACTGATTTCTTGAATCTTGATCCCATCTGCAGCATTAATATAACCATTATTTCGAGAGTTACAAATGTACTAAAGTAAGCAATTTCAACCGTGGATGACTAAACTAGTAAATGTTCGAACATATCTACGAAGAAGCTTTACTTGTGTGATGATAACATATAGAGGAAATGTTATGAAGCTGCACCAAACTTGGGAGACGATCCTATAACGATAAAATAAGCAAAAAAATAGTTATTATTTTTGTGAAATTGTGATTCAGGTATTTGGTTGAAAGCAAATAACATAAACACAAACAAATTTATACCCGAACGTTAAGCGGACCGCAACTAATGTTCGGTTGTTCATGAAGCATGAAGGATTATTAATTTCCCACTGTACTCAAAATAAGGACAATAATTATAGCGTCATTTAGGTAAAGTAACATGAAAGAAAAAAATATCGGGTTCTCACCAGAGACCATAAGAATGTTGACATTTCAAATGCGTTCTGCGAGAGAACAAAAGAGGACGAAGAAATCAAAACAAGTGTATCGTAAAAAGAAGCAAAAAAGTAAAACGGCTATTCGATACGTGGCGTACCAAGAAGGATATCAATTGTATTAATCTCAACAGAAGCCTTGGTTTTCCAAACCAAAAGAGTTCATCTCTTAAGTTAAACTGATGAGGTTTCATATATGGACATTGATCTATCACTTCAACGGCCAATTTTACCACGACTCGATGCAATTTAGTACCGATTATGAGGATGACCTAAAAATGAAAGTGAATACAAGAAAAATCATTAGTGAATTGTAACTACTAATAGAAGGTGGTATGCAAAAAAACATGGTAAATATCTGTCATTAGGACTTACAATCGCTGGTACAAAAGAAAGCCAAAAGTAAAAGTTGCTTCCTGAATGAAAATTATAGTGTTTAGTTTTAGGCTAAGATCACAAATAAAGCTAGCATAATATTTCCGAAACCGAACTTAATTTAAAACTAGTAGTAACTTACCATGAAAGTTTAGAAAAATGCAGCATATGGCATATATCCAGAGAATCACACTGTAAAAAAAAGTAATGAATCAAAACTGAAAGTAATGCTTAATGAAAAAGATAGCAAGATAACGCTGCATTGATTCAATTTAATTAGCACTAGCAGCTTAATTAGTACTGCAGTAACAAATTTACTATGTTAATTAGATTAAGGAAGCTACCAAATTGTCCTGAAGAAAGAAAAGGTACCTAACACCTACAATGTCACGGAATTCCTCGTCCATGCTTCGAAGCATGTAGTTATGGAAATCGTATGTTAGAGGAAGGTCATGATTCTGTATAACACCAGAAAAGAGAAAAAAATGCAAAACTATTACTCATTTTTTATGTAAGCTAGTTATGTTGTGATAAGAAATAATACTCACGGTAATGAAGCCTAAGCGCAATGCTATGTAATCAGCGCGATTGATAGAACTCCAGAATTGGCGACTGAAACATAGCTGCAACGTATTTTCATCAATCATATCAGTATTCTAAAAAGCATAGAAAAATGTTATATAAAGTGTTAAGAAAAAAAGATTTCAATGAGTACCAGCCAAACAAGAATTTTGTGATGACTCCAAGGATGAGATGTATGGTGAAAAATGAATGTACTAAGCCGCTTCAATCTTATGCTTGAAGTTGAAGTACTTTGTGAATTATCTAAACTAAGACAATTTCATCAAATAGAATTATTATTATTATTCAATCACAAAATTATTGACTCATTACAGTTACAAGATTCTCAAAACCTTGTAAGCTTTGCATAGCCATAGTCTTTGCATCATTTTCCCAACTTCTCCAACTATAAATCTGAATTAACTCTAAATTAAGAAAGTTAGTTTTGTAAACACGAAAATTAGAATAGGAAGAAAGTTTGATAGATCATGAGGATTTTAACCTTGATCATGGCTAAGGCAACAGCGACGAAGCTATAGGAAACATGTGTGATCCCAAGAACAAACACAAAGCGATGAAGTTGCTCAAGACTTTCATATGAAGCAAATGATTCATGACCCTATGAAGCAAGTCAAAAGTTTTCACTTAAATGTGCACCTTATGAAGCACTGACACAAACATCAGACAAAACGAAAGTGGGGGAATAGAATCACACATGTAAGTGTCGTATCAGTATCAGATACTACCACATGTCAGACACCAGACACGCCATACAAAGTGGAAAACTACCTTAGGACAATAATTATGCCGACCATTGTTCACTTGCTCCTCGAGAATTGTTCTATTTGAATATTCCGAATTCAACCATACATTATGTTTCACCATTTCAAAACTCTTCTCCATTGCACATGGAAAAAATCTGCTGCTTAATACAGATGACTTAACACAAATCTTTGCCACAAAAATAATCCAATGCCCCATCAACAATGACAGAAGCCCAAATAACATCAATTCTGCTTGAAATAGAGATCAAAATTACCAAATTTTCATCTATAAATTCAACAATTTTTGGTCATGTGACAGCTACATTACAAAGTTGTTACCTTCTTTCATTTTTTCCAAAGCAGAAAGAAGAGATTTTCTCTTAGTTCTTCCCAACCACTGTGACATTAATTTAATATTCAATGTATAAGAAACTTTGTATGAATGTGAGAAATTGAAAGAGAAAAGAAAGTGTACATATATACCTTAACCAATTTTTTCAATGTGCCATGAGACAAGAAACTAAGAGAAACCAAAAGAGTGATGACAGTAGCAACAGCCCAAGTGGGGGTTTCAGGTAAGGATCTTCCTTCTTCATTTTCTTCCACCATGTTTGCTATCATTAATCAAAAACAACAAACAATGTCATGAAAATGATGAGACATAAATATAAAACCCTATTGTGTGTTTGGTCTGTTGAATTTAGAACATAGTTTTGGACATTAATGTGGTTGGTGATGGCAAAAAAAATGTTGAGACCGTGTCATGAGAATTAATTAATGGGCACATGTTGTTGTCACAAAACTAGTTGGTCACATTAACTGATTTTTGCAACTACTTATCTCTTTTGTTTAGGTTGAGTTGTCATTTTCAAGTTGAATCTGTCGCATGACATGGCACTTATTCAACATGGGCTTAAGCAAATTTGGACCAGGAATCTATTTGGTCATAGAAGACATTTTCTAAGCTTGTACAACAATCTCTCTCACGTTAAAATAAATCTCTAGTTCACACAATTACACGTTGATTTGATTTGATTTTTTTTAAGAAACTAAATTACTCCACCTAAATTGGTATTGGTAAGAATCGAATTTGAAACTTTAGAAGGAATGCATTTCTAAATCTCAAGCAAATATTGATTTTATATTTTAACACGGTATTTAATCTCATTTGTTCTTTTTTTTTTATCGTATGGTCAACAAAAGTTATTATACGAAGGCAAACTAGTAATAGTGTGAAATTCATTTCCATAAAAAAAAAAAAAAAAAAGTTTCCTAACAAACTGTAATATATCCTCTAAAATAAATAATGGAAAGCCCATTTATTGCTTCAATGTTGATTGAAGAAGAATTAGACACATTGACCCAATGTCACTATATATAATACATGGTGGTAAAAAAAATCCAAAATAAATAGAGTTCCATTTTTTATTTTTTAAAGTAAAATATGAGAAATCAAGTTAATTAACTAGCGTATGATGTCTTATACACATATGAAGAAGACCAATTAACAAGACTTTCCCTAGATCTTCTCTTAAAGGTGTTACATTACATAATTACAAATGTGGCATCTCAATCTCCATGATGAAAAAATTTAGAAGCAAAAGACGGATAATCATTTCAATAAGAACTTATTTTAGTTCTTCTTTGGCTGCTAATGTATTAATTGGAAACTTGTTTCTAACCCAGTCAACATAACCTCCTCCCATGTCCTTCACATTCTTAAAACCCTATCAATTCAATTAAAACCAATACAAGTTAGTGTTGTTTGTGTAAACGCAAAAAAATACATACTCTTAAGCAACATAAATTATAATTGAAGTTAAACATTGTTACCAAAAAATAAATAAATTGAAGCTAACATATGAAATAACTTACATCAGATAGAAGATCAGAAGTTGCATACAGAGACCTAACCCCACTTTGGCAACCCTAAAATTAATTGAAACAAATATTTCGTTTAAGGGATAATAAATTTTGGCCTTAATTAATAATCATAATAACCAATCATAAATTGTAGTTTTTATTTAGAATTGTCTAGCTACGGAGTATCCCCATATTGACAATGTAAGACTAATCTTCACTCGCCCAAAAACTGAGTAAAGGTTGACCAACAATTATCTCTATCTCCGCATGAAACAAACTTAAGAGCACTAAGGCGACCCCCAAGTCTCAGAACAAATTACTCAATTGGGACAAAGTAGTTGTTATTTTGAAAGGAAAGAATTGGAAAATGTAAATAACCAACAAAAAATTAATAATTACCACAACAAGCTGATCTTCTTTATTGCAAATAGATGAAACCTCCTTTAGAAAATCTGGGTTCTTCACCCTGCCTGATCTCCAAAAAAATAATATCTTCAATTTTTTACCAAAGAATTTGTAACAATCTTATTATAACTATGAAGACATTGAAAATTTTGTTACCTTTAGGTGTATCCATCATGTATGGAATGTTAATGATCTTAGCTGCATCTACATGCCCTTTTGCAAACTCTTCCACCGTCCTACGAATTACCAAAAGGTTTAAGATGTGTAAAAAAGAATTGTAGCGCGTCTTATAAATAGGAACGGAAAGAGTATTTTAAGTTACCTAACGTCAAGATAAATGTGATCGGTTTGGATGAGATTCTTGGCTGCTCGCACATCAATTGTGACAACCTTTGATCCTGATCTACACATGAAAAAAAGTAGAAGAAAAAATGCCATACAATGAGGTAAAAAGTTTGCCCAAACAGCCATTATGGTATGGTATGATTTGAATTGTATAAGCTATAGTTAAGCCTAAATGGAAATGTGATTTTTGGTTAAAGCTTTCAAGTTCAATTGAATGTATGAAAATATTGAAGCATGCTATTTAATTATATGTAAAGCAGCATGTTGGTTTGGTTTCAAATCTAGGGTCTATGTTGCGTGGTTTAAGAGCTTAGAAAATAAATACCACAAAAAAAAAATGGTATGAGAAAAATTAATGGTATTATGAATTATGATTTATGATATGCTGATGCTGTTTGAGAAGGACACGGTTTGTTGATTACAATTTGCCTATTTGCACATAAAGTTGAGCAAGAGTCAAATCCAATGATATACTGTAGCTACCAAAATATATTTAATAAACTTCGATGGACTTTTTTAAAGCTTATCCTTTTGGTTTAATTATTGTTTATTAGCAACTTCATTTTTCATCCATTCATCATCATCCCAAGGTAAGCAAATATTCTTTTGTTACCAAAATGATATTGATCCATAGAAAAATGGACAAAAATTTGGAAGGTTCAGCTAGGGGAAAATATGGAAAACTTTCATGATCATGGTGAAAGAATTTAAGCAGCTTCAAATCACTTTTGAAACCACTTGGTGAAGTATAATCCACAAGATGAATTTGCTCCATATATATTAAATTGGGGAAGGATCCATATATTTTCCACCAAATTAAATTAATAATTGCCTTTAAAATTTAAACAAAATCATATATGGGAATATGGGATCTTTTAAGTTTGACCCTTATTTCAGAATGAATTCGGTTAAAAAAATTGAATCAATCATTTGTGTTATAATATATTTTAGATATATAAAATTACACCAGGTTTTTTATCTTATTTTTTTGTAATACTTTGGTCTTTATTTTTTATTTATAATACTTTGTTGTTTTATCTTATTTATCTGTAACACTTTGATTTTTTATTTTTTATTTATAACACTTTGGTCATTTATCTTTTATAACATTCACATATAAACTCTTTTTCTCATTTATTTTTTTATTAAAACTGCTGGATTTTAATTTTTAAGATAATTTTTCATTAAAATTAAATAAAACTCTGAATTTTAATGAATATATTTATCATCTTCATCAATTCTTTCATATCTTCATCTTTTTTAAATGATCAAAATATTACAAATAAAAAATAAATGATCAAAATGTTACAAAAAAAAGTAAAATAAGAAACTAAAATGATACAAATAAAAGATAAAAAACAAAAATATTAAAAAAAAAAAAAAATCTGCCAGTATAACATTGCCTATATTTTTATTGGAGACCAAGACCACTTATTTATTATATACACACATATAATACGATTAAAATGTGTGTATATCTAATGTACCCAAAAAAAAGTATCTCTATTATATACATAGCGAGATTCTCACGGAGCTTTCTCGTGCATTCTTAAGAAAAATTGCTTATGTGGCATTCAATAATAATTCAATAAAAGTTTTTGCTTATGTGGCATTCAATTAGAGTTTTTTTTTTGTATATTTTTTGTATTTTCTCAAACCCATTATTTCTTTTAAAAAAATAAATTTGTTGGATATATACAATTAAATTAATTAATCGGATATATATAAGTTTATATAAAGTTGCACAACTAAATTTCCTAAGATTCAAATTTACATCCCATTATCTTTTTTTAAAATAAAATTAATTGATATATACAATTAAATTAATTAATCGGATATATATAAGTTTATATAAAGTTGCACAACTAAATTTCCTAAGATTCAAATTTACATCTAAGCTTATCTATTTTATTCCATATATACATGACCAAAACAAATTCCACAAACTGAGATTTCTATAGCTTAATTTTATTTTCTTATATTCTGTTCCATATATGTATTTTCTTAATTATGTTTTCTCTAGCATATATACTAAACTGATTCATTTTGCAGACTCATCACCACGTAAAAATCAAAGAGAAAAATATTCTCCAACCTTTGTCAGGGCAACTCATATTTTATGTTCTTTGCTGTTTATATAAAATTGTGTATCAAGTTGTACCACTTAGAGGGTTGGAATTGGCAGTTAGTTGTGTTGACGTCAAGTCACATACTGTTCATATATAATTGGACAGGTAAGAAAATTCAATTTAAAAATAATTGTTCATATATAATTGTTCATATATAATGCACTTCTTTCATTGACAATTTTATTCAGGTATCTCATGTAGTTCAATAGACCGGTTTTGTCACTACTCTCATCGATAGAATTAATCATATTTGTTTGGTGGAATTTTTTCAGTAATACATTTTCATTGTTTTTCAAGTTATGTCAGACATAAACTAACGAATAACCACGACCTTTAACATCGGTTAAGAGACAAACGATTTGTAGTGATGGTAATTTGGGTTCCCAATAGGTATAGAAAGTTATATAAGATGATTGCGAATACAGGTGAATGTTATTCTTTCGTGACTTATTGCAAAAATATGTTAATTTATTTAAATTTATATTCATTATGTACTCTTATTTGCATTTTCACTAGCCATAAACTATTTGTAATTTAATATATCCTGTCCAAGAAATTAAACTGGTATATTTTTTTGTTGTTATTTATTGATTATATTTTTTTGTACCTGTTTGGGGAGAAGTAAGTCAACAAAAATAAGAATTAGAAAAGTAATTTTTCTTTTTACACAAAATAGAAAAGTAGTTATTTATTCCATTAATTATCCTCACTTCAATGAAGAGATATCTCTATCTCGATTATAAGATTATAAGATTTCCAAGAATCTCTCTCGTGCATTCTCAATAGAAATTGTTTAGATGTCATTTAATTAAAAAGCTTGCTTATGTGACATTCAATTAGATATTCTTTGATTCATTATTAAAGAAAACTTCTCAAAAACATATCTTCTTTAACCCATTATAAAAAAAATAATTAAAAAAACGATGGGAAAAGCGATCTTACTTTACATTGTATTTTTCAAGGCAATTGAATGTAGGAGTTTTGGATTACTATGAAACATGTTGAAACAAGAAGGTGAGAGAAGACCCAATGCCACATTCATCCACATGACGTGTCACATTCATTAAATGATGTTAAATGAAAGAGATCTAAACTTCAATGTATGAATTGAAGCAAAAGTAATAAATGGAAACCAGTATAGTAGCCCACACAACAAATGCATGAGGAACCCAAATAGAGAGAGAAGACCCATTCTCAATAGCACAAGAAATCAAAATAAATGGAATGAAAAATGAAATTTTTGGCTTCTCCTACATAAGATAGTTGAAAAATCATAACTCTAAAGGAAAATCAGAACTCTCAAGTTTCACCATCTTCGTCAAACACAACACGGTCAAAATTGGAACTCTCAAGTCTCACAATCTTTTTGTTTTTATTATTTTTTGTTTTACAAGTTAAAATCAATATAATAATAATTATGAAAATTATAATGGAAATATTTATTTCAAATTACTTCAAAATATTTACATTGTATTATGACAGCTGAAAGAATATATTTAGTTATGGTATATAGGAATTATGTCATACGGAGACAAGCCTATGAAAATTACAAAAGTAATGCTTTAAGATATATAACTTAAAATTTTACCTTTGAACTTAAGTTTTATTTTAACAGGTTAAATATATTTTTCGTCTTTACTTTTTGTCTATAATAAATCTATAATAAACATAGTAAAACTTCTACAGTATATCCTTAAAGCAAGGGCTCTATTATTTTTATTTTTGTGGGATAAAAAAACAAGTAGTTTAATTACTTTTCATGGATAAGATCTAAAGATGTATAATTCAGCAAAACACATGACATGTCACATTCATTAAATGATGTTAAATGAAAGAGATCTAAACTTCAATGTATGAATTGAAGCAATAGTAATAAATTGAAACCTGTATAGTAGCTCACACAACAAGTGCATGAGGAACCCAAATAGAGAAAGAGAAGACCCATTTCTCAATAGCACAAGAAATCAAAATAAATGGAATGAAAAATGAAATCTTTGGCTTCTCCTACATAAAATAGTTGAAAAATCATAACTCTAAAGGAAAATCAGAACTCTCAAGTTTCACCATCTTCGCCAAACACAACACGGTCAAAATCGGAACTCTCAAGTCTCACAATCTTTTTGTTTTTATTACTTTTTGTTTTACAAGTTAAAATCAATATAATAATAATTACGAAAATTATAATGGAAATATTTATTTCAAATTACTTCAAAATATTTACATTGTATTATGACAGTTGAAAGAAATATTTAGTGTATGGTATATACGAATTATGTCATACGGAGACAAGCCAATGAAAATTATAAAAATAATGCATTGTTGTATTCTTTAAGATATATAACTTAAAATTTGACCTTTGAACTTAAGTTTTATTTTAACAGGTTAAATATATCTTTCGTCTTTACTTTTTGTCTAAATTTTTTTTTTTTACAAAAATATTTTTTCTAAAATTTTAAAATTGTTTTATTATCTTAAACTTTTAAATAATATTTTTTTAAAAAATATATATATAAGGTTAAACTTTTACTTTTATTTAATGTCATTTATACAATGCACAATATCTTTACTCCCATAATATATATTTAAGCAACACATAACATATAATATCTCAAATTCACCGTTGAACATTATACTAAATTTTTCAAATAATATTTAAAAACAAACACTTTTTTTTTACATTTTTTTTAATAAATAAAGTTTTTTTTTTTTTTTTTTATATTAACAAACACTAAAATAGTATTAAAAAAGATATATGGGTAAAATTACACGTTTGGTCATTTATCTTATTTTTTTGTAACATTTTGGTCATTTATCTTATCTTTTTGTAACACTTTGGTCCTTTATCTTTTATTTGTAACATTTTGGTCCTTTAAAAAACATGAAAAAATTGATGAAGATGATGAAATTTCTTATCAAAAGTATGCTTTTTATTTAATTTTAATAAAAAAGTATCGTAACAAATAAATTCAGAATTTTTTTAATGAAAAAAATATGAAAAAAAGGATTTATATGTGAATGTTATAAAAGATAAAGGACTAAAGTGTTACAAATAAAAGATAAAGGACCAAAGTGTTACAAATATATAAGATAAAAGATAAATGACCAAAATGTTACAAAAATATAAAATAAAAGACAAAATATGTAATTTTGCCAAAAGAAAAATATCCCGTCCAGGCTAACATACTAGTATATCTTTAAACAGAAGAAATTTTTTGGGTGGTCATGGTCACGGAACCGTAATCCTCAAGGAGATAATCCACGAGTGTCGTTAGCTACTGGAAGCACGTTTTTAACCCATTCTCCATAACCTCCGTCCATGTTCTTCACATTCTTAAAACCCTGATAATTCAATTCAAATCAATAAAATTAGTGCATTTTAATTGTCACAACAAAATAAAAGAGCGTGTTAAAAGTCTCGCATGATAAGATCATCTAGATATAAATTTATAAGTCAAATGAATTGCTGCTGTCACATAATGACGCAGTTCCACGCGGTAAGTAATCATGATCATTGATTTGAGATCGGACAGTTTAAATATACAATTTTGTAAAACAAAATGATCTCAGACATCAATTAGAGATCGGACGGTCCAGAGCAGTTACAACACTCTGCTATAACTGCAGAAAATCTGTTTCCGTTATTTTCTATTCAAATTTTAGAATATAATAACAAAGTTTATTCAATTTAACTATTTCCTAGTCACACTTTAAATGTCAAATATGTTGAGCATTTGGATGTGTTTACTTGAGATAAGACAAACATAATTTTATAAGTGGTGAGAGCCGTCATTTTACAAGTTAATTTTATAAGAATGTATTAAACTCAACTTGAATTCTAACACGGCCCGGTCGATAAACTACATTACATGGATTATTTTGTTCACATTGTTATGGCACACTTAATTAATTAACTATGAGACTAAATCACTAAAAATAAGTATAGATAGGACTAAAAATCAATATGTACTTCATTTAACGAGGGATACAATACAAAAAATTCAATTTGTTAAACAATATAATTGAAGCTAACATGAATTAACTTACATTATCTAGAAGATCGGAAGTTGCATGCAGAGAACTCAGTCCAAATTGACAACCCTGAAATTTAGTTTTTATTGTAAGATAAGAATATGATGTAGCTAATTTAGGTGGACTAATTTAGATTTTAAAAAAAAAAATGAAAATGTAGAATAAACTATAAAAGAGGGATAGTTACCACAATGAGATGGTCTTCTTTGTTACAAACAGCTGAACACTCCTTTAGAAAATATAGGTTCTTCACCTTGCCTGGTCTCAAAAAAAACACAATATCTTAAATTTTTATCATCAAATTTGCAATAATCTAAACACATTGGTAAATAAATACATGTTGTATAATAATCTTATCTTGTTATAATTATGAGAGAATTAAAAATGAGTAAATAAGCATTTTAGTCTTTATCGGATTTTAGCATTTTAGGTGTTTGAAATTATAAGAGCAAGTCAATTTGATTCCTCAAATTTTACAAAATTGCAATTTAGTCCATCTATCAAATTATCAAAATATTTATGTAGTACACATTGATCAAAACTAATAAAAGGTATACATATTGACTTTTTTTACAAAGATATACATATTAACTTAAATAACATTTTCATGGCATCAAGACGAACATATAATATTTAAAATTGTGGGGTAAGATTTGAAAAAGTAAATAAATAAATAAATTAATTGATATTTTTCAATTTAAGGGACTAAATTTTTACTACAAATGATTAAATTTTTTATTTATTCGAAATATGTCAATCATGTATGGAATTAGTGTAAGGACCTGTGCAAATTATGGGATACATTGTATTTAAAAATCTTCAACCAATTTTATACATTACATTAATGAAAATAATCATTTTTAAATAATTTATTTTAATCCTTGAATGTATGAAACATTTTCATTATAATCTCTTGATTTACATCACCACAAGTGTCTCTTTGTCAATTATGAACTAAATTAATTAACGGAAAACACATTTGAGAACTAAATGAATAATAAACATATATTCAACAATGAATATGAGAAATGAATTAAAGAGACATTTGAAGATGTATTTAAAATTTTGATATATTTTTTTTGCTACAATTTTGATATATTTGAGAACTATAATATTAATATTTTAAGAAGTAAAATATTTCATACATTTCACAAATATCAGAGATTAAATTGATCTATCTTTATTTTATCAAAAATAAAATAAAATTGATCTATCTTTACAATTTCAAGAACTAAAATATCTTTTTATTGATAAATGTTATTTGGTTAATAATTTTGTTGTTTGACAATGTATTTTTATATGGTGTGGATATAATTCTGCTTTTAAATTAATATTTTCTTCTCTCTTTAAACTAAATTGATACATATAATTATGCATATTTAAATGATATCTATCTTAATAGTTAATATAATTATGAAAATCTTGTTACCCTTAGGTGTATCCAACATGTATGGAATATTGATTATCTTAGATGTATTCACACGAGGCCCTTTCACAAACTCTTGCACCGTCCTAAAAATCACCAAAAGATTTAGAATATCATTAAAAATTGAAAAATCCAACAACATTAAAAAATAAAAATAAAAAATCGTAGAATATAATTTGAGTACCTAACATCAAGATAAATGTGACCGGTTTGGATGAGATTATTGGCTTCTCGTACATCAATAGTTACAACCTTTGCTCCTAAGGTACACAAGACAAAGTAAAGAAGAACCAAACAATGAGGTAAAAAATTCACCAAAATAGCCATTATGGTATTGTTTTTAACTTGTACTAGTATAGTATAAGCTAATTGCTAAGCCTAAATATGATTTTGGTTAAATCATTCAAGTTCAATTGAATTGAATGTATGAAAAAACACAAACATGCTATTTAAGCTTAGAAAATTATCTCTTTAGGATATCAAAAAAAAGAAAAACTATACTTTATTTAGAATATAAAAAGAATGATCTCTTTAGAACATAAAATGGTATGAGTAAAATAACTATATACTATTTACCGCCAATGGTATTATGCTGTGCTGCTGCCAGTTGTTTGAGAAGAACACAATTTATTGATTATGTTTTTTAAAAAATTATTACGTCTTCGGTCTTTTTAATTTTTAATTTTTTTTTTTGGTTTACTTGAATGGGTCCTTTATATATTATATTTTGTTTGTACTGTTAGTCCTCTCAACAAGTTTCATTAAAAAACACAAGTGCGCGTGTATGCCATTTTTTTACGGTCGGTATTCGGTCTATTGAACTGTTTAATCTAGTTCAAAGATCAGTTCTGACAATAAGTAATTTCAGTCCATTCCGATCATGATTGCATAGTCCAACCATGTTTCTGTTTATCAAACGTAACGTCAATCATCGCAGAACCAACTAACGATTAGTTGTATTATGCCATTTTAATATTGAAATAACTTGCAAAAGTAATTTGTCCATTTTCATCTCTTCACTTCTTTTTCACAGCAATGTCTTATTATTATGGCACAAATATGATTTGAATGGTTTGGATCTTCTCCAATATCTTCTCTTATGTTATCTTTTTTTCTTTTTTTAAATTTAATGGTTAGTAAATAAAAAGAACAAAAAATCACTTAATAAGAGAAAGAAGAAAAGTAAATAAAAGACCTAGGTTACTACCACAAAATAAACATAAAAAAAATAAAAATAAAAAGTTAAAATTAAAGATGATATCCAAATCCTAGTTTAAATTCATAAAATCCAAAAACATTTCATTGATCTCTAGTGTGATGTCTGATGAAAAGACACCTGAATTATTGATCTCTAATTATGGAACAAAAGTGGTTTAGAACTACACAAAAGAGGAATTCTAATATAGGCACAAATATAAATGTATAGTGTTTAGGCACACTCACATGAGTGAAGAGAGAGAAAAGATTAAATAATTTAATTTTAAATCTTTTTCAAAAAAGTAAATAATGTGATGTTTTATGTATGTATGCCTAAACACTATTCATTTATGTTTGTGCCCTTAGAAGACTTTCTCCTGCACAAAATATGACATAAAGCACAACCGTACAATAAGAATATAATTTAAAAGGCTAACAATATAACATAAACAATCCCAATTCAGAAATATATTAATTTAAAGGACCGCAAAACATAATTTTACATAGAATTTCTCTATTGGTTTGGCTGTAAGTAGATTAAACATTTACCAATTAATATGTTGAACAAAAATGTTGTGCAAGACTCAAATCCTATGATAAAGGAACCAAACGATTGAATAAACTTAGCTGAACTTTTAAAGTTTATCCACTTGATTTTAATAATTGTTTTTTCTTAGGCTTTTTATCTTTCATCTAATACACTTGATGTTAACCAAAAGACCCTTTTTTTTTTTTTTTTTTTCATCTAATACAAGTTGCATGATATTATCTACGAGGTACTAATAAGTTTATTGGTGAAAGATTGGTTTTATAAGTGCAAGAAATATATTCAAATTTTATTTAAATCAATTATAAAATGAAAGTTAGTGTTACCATTAATAAGAATTATTTCTTTTTAATTTAATTACTCTTTTTCTAAGAGAAAAAGAAAAAAAGAATTGCATGATATTTGATGAATACTAAAAAAAAAAAAAATTCTAAAATGTAATGTGATAGTCTTCAAAAGTATAAAACGTGTTTTATAGACACAAGTCTAAACTAAATATTTAGTTTAGTCACACATACATGATTTTAAAAAATTAAAAGGTAAAAAGGATTGATTAATAATAAATGATATGATTAAATTGTCATCTTTAAAAATTTTTCTCTTTGATGTGGGTGCTCAACTATTATTGATTTGGGGCTATGTGTATGGAAGAATTGCTCTTTATAGTGTTGGACTATGAGAAGAGCATCAAACATAATAAAATCATTATATTGAATGAATTAATTAAGAACAACCACACATATGATTTGAACAACATATATTCACTCAAAATATTGGATATATAAGTTTTTTCACTTATATTCTTTTATAACTAATAAATAATGTTATTGATGGGCCCAAACCCAATACTATTGTGAAAATACATTATCCACCTTATATGAATGATTACAACTATCTCATAGTCAATATGTGCTCGGAGGCCGGATAAAAAATTACATTAGAAAAAAGATACAACATGCAGTCCAACACTTCTTGTAGAAAATTATGATTTGATTTTGATCAGAGTGTCTTGATTCAATCTTCGGTTTAGGTACATTAATTAAAAAATTTGTTTATGATAATTTATATTTATTAGTTAACTCAACTGTTAATTTTACGGGATTATACAAATTCAATCAACTAATTACTTATCGAACTACACTACTAGAAAAACAGCTTTTAGCGTCGGATGAAAACCGACTCTAAAGGGCCAAAAGTCGACGCTAAGTGTAATTTAGCGTCCGATTAGCATCGGGGTCGGGGAAGAGGCTAAAATGCTCTAAGCTAAACGGTAGCGTCCGATTTTGGGCATCCGACTCTATTTTAGCGTCCGCAAATCCGAGTTTAACTCGGACTCTAAATACATCCGAGGCTATATTAGTCAACATTTGGGAAGTCAACAAATTTATATAGCCTCTGCCTATCCGACTCTAAAGTCAACATCTAAAAAGTCAACAAAATAATTAGCCTCAGCGTCTCCGACGCTAAAGTCAATTTTTCCAAAGTTAATAAAAATTGTAGAGTCGGTTAATACCGACGCTAATTTTCTCTCTTTTTTTTTTTTACTGCATATTTATCCTAGCTCTGCTAGTTAATAATACAAAAGATCAGACACCCAAATATGGCAAAAAAAAGTCATCATAAAATATCATAATCACGTTCAGAGTTACAAAGTTGTTGTGATACTACAAATTAGTCTGAAACTACAAAATAACAAAGTTAAATAATGCCCCAAAAAAATAATTATCATAATCAGACATTATCAAAAAGTCATTCAAAACATAATAAACATGTTCAGCATAATCATTGTTCTAATACTAATTAGTCAAACTATAAAATAAACGTTACGACATCAAGGTTAAGTATTACCATCCAATGATTGGTCATTCAAATCACCATCCAATGATTGATCGTCCAAATCATCATCATAATCAGGATGTGAATTAGGAGGAAGGTTGGAGCTACATGATCCCTTAGCTGAACCATCAGGGTCAAAGTACTTCATACATAATGTTCTTAATGCAAGTAAATCATTCTCTAACTTTTGTGTACGCTCTGCTGATGCTTTAGCCTCTTCAGCCCGAGCTATAGCCTCTTGAATCTCTCTAGTTGCCCTCTCTGCTTCAAAAGATACATTCCTCGAACCATGAGAGTTATTGAACTGTTGAATAAACGACGTAGAACCATGTCGGAGGTTGACAGACAAGTCAGCTGTGCCATAAACCCGACCACGATTACGACCCCCTGCAACGTCCGTCCACAACTTAAGTTTTGTTCCTCCATCTACCTCTTGAACACCATCTCCACCTGTTTCACCAATTTGTGCTTGTGCTGTTGCCAATTTCTTATTATATTTAGCCTATTAAACATGAAAAGCCAGCCAAGCAGTATAAGGAAAAACCAAGCAGTATGCAAAAGAAAATCATAAGTCTATAACAAAACCAACATCAGCAAAGGCAGAACAAAACAGTTCAAGTATATCAAAGTATCAATTCAGCCCTTTAACAAATAAACTTTTATTTGTTTCAATTTTAATTAGGTTGAACAGCCATCACATTAAATCTTATTTATTTAAGTCGATCAATTAGTTAGAGGTGTGGTTATAGTTTATTAAAATAATCTAACATTTAATTAATAAACATAATCTAACACAACAATAGCAGAATTGAAGAGTTGGCTGCCATCATACCACAAATTCATGAGGTATACAATTACAAAGTGACTTGATGATACCAAATACAGATTGCAACACATATTTTTTGGTTCATCTGATAAACATGAAGGAAACTAACACTCTTTGTATGGAAGGAGCTAAGGAGGATCGACTTAAGATGAGATTGAAGCCAGGGACTGCAAGTTGAATAACAACTTTGAGGTCAAGTTTAAGTCGACAAGTGAACATGGCGTGCTACCCATATATTTTAGTCAATTGGCCAGTTTAATTTATTGATAATGTTCTCCTTGTATCCATCAACTATTAATAAATGATAATTGAGTTTGATTTGTTTAAGAAAAAAAAACAGAGTCCAATTTTAATTTTCTAGAAAAATCCTTGTGTATGTTCTTTTTGAATAAATTATTGATAATGTTCTCCTTGTATCCATCAACTATTAATAAATGATAATTGAGTTTGATTTGTTTAAGAAAAAAAAACAGAGTCCAATTTTAATTTTCTAGAAAAATCCTTGTGTGTGTTCTTTTTGAATAAATTATTGATAATGTTCTCCTTGTATCCATCAACTATTAATAAATGATAATTGAGTTTGATTTGTTTAAGAAAAAAAAACAGAGTCCAATTTTAATTTTCTAGAAAAATCCTTGTGTATGTTCTTTTTGAATAAATTATTGATAATGTTCTCCTTGTATCCATCAACTATTAATAAATGATAATTGAGTTTGATTTGTTTAAGAAAAAAAAAACAGAGTCCAATTTTAATTTTCTAGAAAAATCCTTGTGTATGTTCTTTTTGAATAAATTATTGATAATGTTCTCCTTGTATCCATCAACTATTAATAAATGATAATTGAGTTTGATTTGTTTAAGAAAAAAAAACAGAGTCCAATTTTAATTTTCTAGAAAAATCCTTGTGTATGTTCTTTTTGAATAAATTATTGATAATGTTCTCCTTGTATCCATCAACTATTAATAAATGATAATTGAGTTTGATTTGTTTAAGAAAAAAAACAGAGTCCAATTTTAATTTTCTAGAAAAATCCTTGTGTGTGTTCTTTTTGAATAAATTACAAATAGAAATATAGTTGTCCTGATTCAAAAGAAGCATGTGTAAATGAGTTACGAAAAATATCAATCTGATGAGTCAAATATATATTTATCAAATGCAATGACTTATGATTATCTGTACGACCGTACCCTAGTATATATTAATATGACTTCTGAAAAAATGACACTAAATTTATCATTTGTATAGGACACTCGAAGTTTTTGGGACGATCCTGATCCGAGGGAAGCCAAGGTCTTCCCTCGTGACTTTGTTATCCAAGAAAATCCACCATTGTAACCACCGGAAACTTGTTTCTTACCCATTCCACATAACCTCCTCCCATGGCCTTCACATTCTTAAAACCCTAACAATACAATTCAAATCGATTCAAGTTAGTGTCGTTTATTTGTCACATAGAAAAATAAGAAACCTTATTAACGGTCTTATATTTGATGAGATAAGACTTGAACATAAGTATATGATAGTTTCTCAATTTGTTCACTTATATGCTCAAATTTGTCAAAATAAGAAACCTTGTTTCAATTTCTTAAGCAATATAATTGAAACTAACATGACTTAACTTACATCGGCTAGAAGATCAGAAGTGGCATGCTGAGATCTCACCCCGATTTGACAACCCTGAAATTGTAGTTTTTACTTATAAGAGACAATATTGGATTTCCTACGACAAACATTTTTGAGTATTCATGTATTTAAGGATATATTGATAATCGTTTGGTCTTGATCAGATAGTTCATAAAAAGCATACTTTAGTTTTGCTTTTATTTTTTATTTTCATACATGTACTTTAAATACAGAAAAATTCTAGACAAATGTGATTAATTTATAGCATAATCGTTTGGTCTTGATCGAACAACAACCGATGACCTAATGCATAAATACAGAAAAATTCTAGACAAATGTGATTAATTTATAATGGAATTAATTGGAAAAAGTAAATAGCCTAAAAAAAAATTATAGTTACCACAATGAGATGATCTTTTTTCTTATAAGCAGATGAAACCTCCTTTAAAAAGTATGGATTCTTCACCTTGCCTGGTCTCAAAAATACAATATCTTAAATTTAACCATATAATTTCTAATAATCTTAATAAATAAAGACATATTTGTATTAATCTTATTACAATTATGAGTGAATGAAAAATGAATAAGTTATGTGTAAGTCAATTTAATCCTCAAATTTGTAAAATAGCAATTTAATCCCTCCATCAAAATATTCAATTAGTAAACATTCGTGAAAGCTAATAAAAAATATACGCATTAACTTAAATAATATATAATAGAATGCGTAAAAAAAAAACTTAAATCATATATCATTGCATCAAAACATGCAGATAACCTTTAAATTAAATTGTAGTACAAAATTTTAAAAAATAATTTAATTAATAATTTAATTAATTGATATATATGTTTCGATTGAAATCACTAAATGTTATTTCTATCACTGAATTTTCTATTTACTCAAAATAGAAAATACGTCAATCATGTGCTCTCAAAAAAAAAGTCAATCATGTATGGAATATTAATCATCCCCATGCAAAACATTTTAGGGATTAAATTGATATTTTCAATTTAATAATCCATACATTTTATAAATTCCAGAGATTAATTAGATTGATCTTTAGAATTTCAAAGAACTAAAATACATATAGTTTTTTTTTTATCAAGTACAAAAATACATATTTAGTCGAATGAAAAGCTTGTTACCCTTGGATATGATTAAATTGATTGATCTTTATAATTTCAAAGAACTAAAATACATAGTTTTTTTTTATCAAGGACTAAAATACATATTTAGTCGAATAAAAAGCTAGTAACCCATGAGTGTGATTAAATAGATCGATCTTTATAATTTCAATGAACTAAAATACATAGGTTTTTTTATCAAGTACTAAAATACATATTAAGTCGAATGAAAAGCTTGTTACGTACCCTTGGGTGTGATTAAATAGATCGATCTTTATAATTTCAAAGAACTAAAACACATAGTTTTTTTTTTTTATCAAGTACTAAAATGTACATATTAAGTCGAATGAAAAGCTTGTTACCCATGGATGTGATTAAATAGATCGATCTTTATAATTTCAATGAACTAAAATACATAGGTTTTTTCATCAAGTACTAAAATACATATTAAGTCGAATGAAAAGGTTGTTACCTTGGGTGTGATTAAATAGATCGATCTTTAAAATTTCAAAGAACTAAACTACATAGTTTTTTTTATCAAGTACTAAAATACATATTTAATCGAATGAAAAGCTAATTACCCATGGATGTGATTAAATAGATCGATCTTTATAATTTCAAAGAATTAAAATACATAGTTTTTTAAATACTAAAATACATATTTAGTCGAATGAAAAGGTTGTTACCCTTGGGTGTATCCAACATGTATGGAATATTAATGATTTTAGCTGCATCCACATGCCCTTTCACAAACTCTTCCACCGTCCTAAAAATTATCAAAAGATTAGATTAAGATTATTAAATTATTTTATTTTTTGAAAAGAGATTATTAAAATTTTAAAACTAACAAAAGCCAAAGAGACCAAAAAAAAAAAAAAAGAAAACAATCAATGTTCCTTAACTAACTAATTTTGTTTTTAAGGACCCCTTATAAATACACTCAGATAATCTTATTGTAGTTATTTCGAGCAATTACATGTAATATACAACGCTTTATATTTGTGATCAAACGACTCTAAATTATGCGATATAAATTTATCATTTTGTATTTGATCATAATAATCATTTGATTTTTATGAGACAGTCGATAATAATTACTGCGTGTACACATAATTGTGTGAAGTTCGAATTCCGTATAAATGTGCATATAGGTTACCTAACATCAAGATAAATGTAACCGGTTTGGATGAGATTCTTAGCTTGTCGTACATCAATAGTCACAATCTTTGCTCTTGAGATAGACAAGACAAGAAGAAACGCCAAACAAGGAGGTAACAATTTCGTTGAAACAGCCATTAAGATATGGTTGTAACTTTTACAGTATAAGCTAGCTAATAAGCCTGGTAAGTGCAAATGTTGAAAAGGATTTTGGTTAAATTGCTGTTTATATGTAAAGTAACATGTTTGTTTGGTACGGTTTGAAATTTGGTTAATACAAAAACAGAGTAAATAAATGGTATGAGTAAAGTTACAACTAATGTTGATGGTATTATTGTATGCCGCATCTGCTGCCGGTTGTTTGAGAAAGACATAGTTTGTTGATTACTATTTTGGATATATTTTGGTTATACTTTTCAAAAGCAAAATTATACCATTTTTTTTATTTTTTTAATATTTTTATCTTTTACCTTTTATTTGTAACATTTTGGTCATTTATCTTATATATTTGTAATACTTTGGTCTTTTATTTGTAATACTTTGATCATTTATCTTTTATAACGTTCACATATAAACCATTTTTTCATATTTTTTTTTATTAAAAAAAATATTATGAATTTTATTTGTTAAGATACATTTTTATTAAAATTAAATAAAAATCATAATTTTGATGAAAATGTTCACCGTCTTCATCAATTCTTTCATATTTTTATGTTTTCTTAAAGGACCAAAGTGTTACAAATAAAAGATAAAGGACCAAAGTGTTATAAAAAATATAAGATAAATGACCAAAATGTTACAAAAAAATAAAATAAAGGATCAAACGTATAATTTTACCTACTTTTAATCTAGCTCATAAATGGAAGATTATTTTTGTTTATAAATTAATATTTAGGTTATTCTACATTCAATGTGGATTTCTTACTATAGTTTTTCACACCCGACACTATAGATTTGGTGTGTGTGTGTAAATAGTGGGTGGCATGATAAGAGAAACCTATATATCAACAAATTTTGGAGAGACTTTAATATCATTTTAAAATTGGAAATCAAACCTAGCTCAATCATACAAATTAATTTTTAAGAAATATTGCCTCTATTTATAAACTCATATTCAAACATTGCATTTTTAATGTGAGACTTTTTAACAATTGTACACGATGTATCGTTTTTTTTTTCTTCAACTACATGATATGAGTTTAGTAATTAAGAACTTGATTTTATATTCTCAAGAGAAATAATTAACACCCATTTATAATTGAAACAATCATTAATAACATGATTATCAATAATAATATGGGTCTTGGTAACTAGTGCGCCACTATTTAAAAAATGTTTTGATGGCCATCTCATATATACTTTGAGATATAAGAAAATGATGTGATAGATCTTATAATAAGTTGGTTATATGTTAAGAAAAAAGATAAATTTAAAATAAAGTGTTATAAACTCAAAGAGTTGGCAATGACACGTTGCTGTAGGCTTAAAACTTTAGAGTATGTTCTTTGAATAATCCAATGCATTATTTTTAGGGTTAAATATATTTTTAGTCTATATTTTTATGTGAGTTTCGACTTTTAATTCATATATTTTATTTATTGAGTCATGTTAATTAGTGTCCTTGGGGCACTAGTTAACGACACAAAAAAGGAAAATTATGCATTGAAAACAACAATTTTTATATTTTATAGATATTGACTGTAAAAATCTCAGTGCAACTTTACTATATTGAGTATCCTTAACTAGTGTCTCGGAGGTACTAGTTAGCATTTTTTATTATTATATTTTTAATCTCTTTCGTCAATTTTTTATGACTAGGATAATAGAATTGACTACATAAGATAACTTAAATTGACTAAGATAACATTTGCATTGAATGACGTGACATCTATATGTCATCCTATGTGGTTGATTCTGTTATTCAAGTCACAAAAAATTGACGGTAGAGACTAAAAATGTAAACGACAAAAACGCGGTGATTAAAAATATAATAAAAATGTCGTGTGCCATGAGTATACTAAGTTGGAACTGTCGCGGATTGGGTCATCCTAAAGCAATTCCTAGTTTAAAAGACCTTCTCCGTGTTTATAAACCGGAAATTGTTCTTCTTATAGAGACATTGGTTCACTCTAATAAAATAAAGGATCTTTGTCACGTTCTTGGTTATGATTGTTCTTTTGTTGTCGATAGAGATGGTCGAAGTGGTGGTCTTGCTGTCCTTTGGAAATCTACTTTCAACTGCAACATTATTAATTTTTCTTCTAACTTTATTAATCTCCATGTCCATGACACCACGAGAGGGGATTGGCGCCTCACGTCCTTTTGGGGTTACTCTGACAGTGCTAGACGTAGACAGTCATGGAACCTCCTTCGTGATCTTGCTTCCATGTCTACCGACCCTTGGTGCATTATAGGGGACTTCAATGATCTTCTCTATAGTGATGACAATAAAGGAGGTCCCGAGCGCCCGTCTTGGCTTTATAACGGTTTTCGCAACGCTGTAAGTGATTGTTCCTTACTTGATATGCCCCTTGAAGGTTACCAGTACACTTGGTTTAAAAGTCTAGGGAAAAACCGGGCCTTAGAAGAACGTCTTGATCGCGCTATGCATACTCACGCATGGTCCTTAATGTTTCCTGCGGCCAGACTCATCAATTTGGTTGCTGCCACATCTGATCACTCGCCTATTCTCCTAAAGCTTGAGCACGAGCCTCACATTCAGCCAAAGCGCTCTTTTCGCTTTGAAAATTCTTGGCTACTTGAAAATAGTTTGGTGGATATGATTACTTCAAACTGGCCTTATTATCCCGCTAGCAATATTCCTCAAAAGCTTAAATATTGTATTGGTGATATGGAAGCTTGGAGCAAAGAGAACTCTCCTAATTTTCGTGAGACAGCCAACAAGCTTCGGCGTGAGCTTGAACTTATTCGTTCCACTCATGACCATCTTTTTTATGCTTCTATTATTAATGTTCAAAATAAGCTTTCAAATGTTTTATTGCAGGAGGATAGGTATTGGAAGCAAAGAGCCAAGGTTTATTGGCTTACCGATGGAGACAAAAATAGTAAATTCTTCCATGCTTCTGCAAGTGCAAGAAAGAAGAGAAATGCTATTAAAAAGTTGAGAGATACTAATGATGTTTTGGTGGAAGATCAAACCGGCCTCTGTAACATTGCTCAAAGTTATTTCCAAAATTTGTTTGTTCCCAATCATGGTGACCACGCTCCTATTTTTGCTACTATCTCTCAAAGTGTTACAGATATAGATAATCAAATGCTCATTGCTCCATTTACCGAAGAAGAGTTCCGTCAAGCAGCTTTTTCTATGCATCCAGATAAATCTCCGGGACCTGATGGCCTTAACCCAGGTTTCTACCGCAAATTTTGGCCCCTTTTCGGAAGAGAAGTTTTTGAAGCTTGCTGCTCTTGGCTCGAAGATGGGCAATTCCCACCAAATATCAATGATACAAATATTGCGCTGGTGGCGAAAGTTGACCGTCCCGAAAGCATGAAGGATCTCCGTCCTATATCTCTTTGCAATTTCGTCTACAAAATTCTCTCAAAGGTTCTAGCTAACCGTCTCAAGCGTATCCTCCCTACTTGTATTTCAGATTCACAAGCTGCTTTTGTACCTGGAAGAGATATTCTTGATAATGCATTAACAGCCTTTGAAGTTCTCCATTATATGAAGTGTAAAAGTCGTGGGAAAGAAGGACTTATTGCTCTGAAGTTAGATGTCAGTAAAGCTTTTGATCGTGTCAAATGGAGTTATTTACAAGCGGTGATGCAAAAGATGTGTTTTTTAAATACTTGGGTAAAGTGGATCATGCAATGTGTTACAACGGTAAATTATCATGTTCTTGTTAATAATGATCGGGTCGGTCCTATCACTCCTCTTTGTGGCCTCCGCCAAGGTGATCCTCTCTCACCTTACCTGTATATTATTTGCTCTGAAGGTCTTACTTCCTATATCCATCACCATGAGTCAGGTGGCCAGTTACATGGTGCCCGTATATGTAGAGGCAGTCCATCTATTAGTCACCTCTTATTTGTAGACGAAAGCTTCCTTTTCTGTAAAGCTTCCGTTACAGAGGTCACTAATCTTAAGCATGTTCTTGATACCTATGAGGCAGCCAGTGGTTAAGCTATAAATTATCAAAAATCGGCCATTGCTTATAGTTGTAACACCGAGGCAAATTGTCGCTCACTTATCAATAATATTTTGGGAGTTGTGGAATCCATAGAACATGGTAAATATCTTGGTCTCCCTTCCATAATTGGTCGTGACAAAAAATCTATCTTCTCTTTTATTAAGGACCGTATCTGGAAGAAAATTCAGAGTTGGAACTCGCGGTCACTTTCTAGAGCCGGTAAGGAGGTGCTTGTCAAAGCGGTTGCGCAAGCGATTCCATCTTATTGTATGAGTGCTTTTCTTCTACCGACTACTCTTGGTGAGCAGATAGAACGCATGATGAACTCTTTCTATTGGGGCACGAAGAAAAATGGAGGTCGTGGTATTAATTGGTTAAGGTGGGATAAAATGACGGTTAGCAAAGATAACGGAGGACTTAACTTCCGGGACCTTGAAGGCTTCAATTTAGCCATGTTGGGTAAGCAAGGATGGAAGCTCATTACAAACTCTTCCTCTCTTCTCACTAGAGTTCTCAAAGCTAGATATTTCTCTAGAAGCGGTTTTTTTGAGGCCAATATTGGGCACAATCCAAGTTATACATGGAGGAGTATACAGAGCACTATCCCTTTACTTTCACTTGGCTATAGATGGAAGATTGATGACGGAAGTAATATTAATGTTTGGACCGATCCTTGGATTCGTTCTCGGACTAATATGCGCCCTTCAACTGCCCCTCATTGGAACTATGCTGATTTGCGTGTCTCTCATCTCTTTGATTCGGTCAATAATACTTGGAATTGTGCATTGCTCAACACAATCTTCAACACGCAAGATGTTGCGGATATTTGTAAAATTCCCCTCCATAGTAGGGCTCCACGAGACTCAATCATTTGGAAGGCCTCTCCGAACGGTAATTTTTCTGTCAAAACTGCTTACCATCTCTGTTTAAATCTTGTGTTGCATGATAGTTCCCTCCGTGTGAATGGTGCAAAATATGGGATATGCGACTTCCTCCAAAATTAAAACACTTTTGTTGGAGATTGCTCCGGGGTTGTCTTCCCACTAGATTTAATCTTCATAACCGCGGTGTTCAATGTCAAACTGTTTGTGCTCTCTGCAATGGCGCAGTGGAAGATGAATTGCACCTCTTTACGGATTGTGCCTACGCTATCTCGTGTTGGAATGAGGTAAATCTTTGGCAAAGTCTCGAACACCAATTTCATCAAAGTGGTAGCTTTTCCTCTATTAATTTCTCCATTATTTCGAGTATGGAAGAGACTAAACAACCTATCTTTGCTGCCGTACTTTGGAGTATTTGGCGTGCGCGTAATGAATGCATTTGGGAGAATAAACAAGCGAACCCAATGATCTCTTGTAGGCTTGCTTTAGACATGATCCGAGACTTTAATTGGTGCCGCAACATGCTTAATACGGATCCTTCACCTACTCATGTGCTTACTTGGGAGAAACCTTCCACAAATTGGCTGAAGTGTAATGTTGATGGAGCTATTTTCATGACAGAAGGGAAATTCGGAATCGGTATATGCTTTCGTGATAGCATAGGTTCTTTTGTCCAAGCACATACTATGATATTTCCATTTGTAGTTACTGCTGCTGAATGTGAAGCTACTGCAATGAAGCATGCTCTCCAACTCGCTTTGTCCAATGGCTTTGAGAGAGTTATCTTCGAAAGTGACTGTCAACAGGTTGTGAATGCTTTGCGTAATAATTGCTTGTATGCAAATGAGCTTGGTACTTTGCTCTCAGCTTGTAGTTCCGTTCTTATTTCTAATGCTAATTACAACATAGCTTATGTTAGGAGGCAAGCCAATAGAGTTGCTCACAATCTTGCTAGAGCAACTTTATTTCAGTCTAACCTCAGTGTTTATCATTTTTATCCACCTAGTTGTATCTCTTCTATTATATTGAATGAAATGCAATGAGTTCATTTTGCTTTAAAAAAAAATATATAATAAAAAAAATGTAGGGACTAAAAATCGAAACTCACATAAAAATAAAGACTAAAAACATATTTAACGCTTATTTTTATGTTGGATCAATTCATATAAAATTTAATTTTAATTTTAATTAGACTTTTTATTTATGGACGGTAAAATTGATCCTCAAATTATTCATTTTTTGGGTTTGCTATCGATTTTCTAAAAGTAAAGAAAAGATTCTTAAAAAAAATACAATAAAAAAAGTGTTAAGACATCATGTTGATAATTTTCTCCAATAAATTAGTGAAAATAATAAAATAAAGGTATTCCTTCTTTCAGGAGTTCACCCTGTTTTGATATTGGTACCACTTATAAACCAATGTCTGGTTTATTTAGATAAATAATAATGGATTGGATTTGTGCAACATACTAAATCCTCTAATTATCCATTAAATTTACCCACCAACAAAACATTAACTTTGACGTGATTGTTTGACTTTCTTCAAGATTTCATATTACATCCAACTTTCAACTTATCTAGACTCAAATTTCAAAATAATTTATACTCCTTTCGATTCTTAATATAAGAGAAATTTTACTTTTTAAATTCATTTAATTTAATGTATTTAGTCCATATTATAATCTAGATACATTATATTCTTAATCAACTTAAAAAGTAAAATATCTCTTATATTAAAAATTGGAGGGAATATCTATGTACTTTTTATATTTTTCTACTTATTTTTCTCAAAATTACTTTAAGCAAAATGGTTAACCATGATAAAATATGATAAGAAGTCATCAACATGCTTGTATATTACTTGTTTTTGACACTATTTTGCAAAAAGTTTAAAGTGTCATACATAAATATTGTATCTCATAATCTAAAGATATACTTTTCAAAGGGATTTTTTTTTATTAAAAAAAAAGTTAACAATACAATTTATTTTCTATTTGTCTTTCATTTATGTGTAACAGAAAGAAGAAAAAAAAGCTTTAGAAATTAACTAATTTTAATATCCTAAACGTAAAACTAATGCTCAATTTCAACTTCTAAGCTAATACTTGCTTATAGAAGTATTAATTTTGTTGTCATACAAAAAGTCTAAAACAGGTGTTACAACAACTTACAAGTGTTAAATATTTAATTTGAAAATTTGCCTAAAATAAAAAAGGTCCACTTGCGTTTGTTATGCACCACACGGAATTTCAAAACCATGTTCTTTAATTATAATCTAACTTGTTACATTAAATAATTAAATTAAGAAAAAAATATTTAAAAAAATATTTAAATGGCAATAACATATGTCATTGGTGATAGTAACACCACCATATATGTGTCAAATAATTCATGAACAAAGAGAACATAACATATAAATAGCAACAAAGTAAACAACATCTAAAATAAGCGAAATCATATATACAAACTGTTTAATTAACTTCTCTAAACCTTCAAAATTGTTCATAAAATTTCTTGTTCCAATTAATCACTATGTTATTATTCCCTAATAATATTATTGGTGAAAAATGGCTAGGATTTGTGACAGCCATATGGGTTCAAGCAATATGTGGAAACAATTATACATTTGCAAATTATTCTGATGTGTTAAAGTCTCTAATGGCTTTAACTCAAATGCAGCTTAATAATCTCTCTGTTGCTAAAGATGTTGGTAAAGCTTTTGGTATTTTATCAGGTCTTGTTTCTGATCGTTGGCCAACTTCAGTTATTCTTATGATTGGTGCTGTTTTGGGATTCATTGGCTATGGTGTTCAATGGCTTGTTGTTAGCCAAAGAATAGCTCCACTTCCTTATTGGATGGTAAATATACCTTTCTTTTCATCATATATATAGAAAATGCCTCATTTAATTAGTTTTAGAGTTTAATTTTTATGCATAGTTAAAATATTATACTTATCAACCTGCCAATCATAAATGATGCGGTGAGTTATCTTTAATCTTTCATAGAAGGTGAGTCGAATTTGTTACTATGATGCTGAGTTGGACTAATCGTATATATATTAAATCTTTAATTTTAAGTCAAAAGTCAACTGAGTATAGTTATATTTTTGTCTTAACTCTCTGGTTTGTAAAGAAAAAGGACCCTAATAATATGTAGTTCGATATGAAGGTAACTAAAGTCTGGCAAACCAACCATTATTTTGGTCAAGGATCAAACTTTAGTGCTCCTGATCGATTCGACCTTAGTTGAAACTTATGGAGAGAATGTTTTGGAAAGCTTATGGAAACAGCTTATGGCATGTTTGTAAGTTGTTTTCAGCTTATTTCTATAAGTTCTTCAAGATAACTTTTGAAAACAACTTAAAGCTTATATGGAAACAATTTGACTTTATTTTATCTTTTATTATAGAAAATATTATCGTTCATAAGCACAAAAGTAATAAGCGTTTAATTAAGTCGTTTATCCAAACAATACCTCAAATGAATAGATCATTTCTAGAAGGAAAAAAGTATATGTTTGATTAATTTTGCACTATTTTGCAGATGTGTATATTCTTATGTATGGGGGGAAACAGCTCAACATGGATGAACACAGCAGTACTTGTAACTTGCATGAGAAACTTTTCAAAAAACCGCGGTCCAATTTCCGGAATTCTAAAAGGTTATGTAGGACTCAGCACAGCAATCTTCACTGATATATGCACAGCTTTATTTTCATCAGACCCATCAAAATTCCTCTTAATGCTCACAATTGTTCCTGCTGTCATTTGTTTCATTGCTGCTATATTCCTTCATGAAACTCCACCAGCTTCAACTTCAACAGAAGAAAACCAAGAGACAAAATTCTTCAATGTGTTTAACTTGATTGCAGTTACGGTCGCGGTTTATCTCTTGGCATTTGATATAACTGGACCTCATAAACATGTTATTTCATTGATTTTCACAATAGGACTTTTGATCCTATTAGCTATGCCACTTCTTATTCCTCTACATTTAGCTATCTTCAAAACTAGTCCTAGTATTGACAATGAAAAACAGATTCATGAACCATTGTTAGCAGAAAAGATTGAAAAGGAAAAGGAAGAGATATGTAAGAAGGTGGAGGAAGATGAGATTAAGCGAAAACCGGTGTTAGGAGAAGAGCATACTATCATTGAAATGGCGAAAACTGTTGATTTTTGGGTTTTGTTTGTGTCATTTTTATGTGGTGTGGGAACAGGACTATGTGTGATGAATAATATGGGACAAATGGGACTAGCACTTGGTTACCGCGATGTTTCGTTGTTCATTTCATTCATTAGCATTTGGGGTTTCTTTGGACGGATTCTTTCCGGTTCGCTCTCTGAATACTACATCAGGTTTGCTCACTCACTAGTCACTACTATTTCTTCAATCTTTAGCATTTATAATTTATTGACCTTGAATGATAACTTGATATCGCAGAAAATCGGGCATGCCAAGGCTAGTATGGAATGCAGTTTCACAAATTTTGATGTTTTTCGGTTACATAGCATTAGCTATGGCCTTACCAGGATCACTCTACATTGGATCAATGTTAGTAGGAATATGCTACGGAGTTCGTCTTACAATAACACCAGCCGCAGCTTCAGAACTATTTGGTCTCAAATACTATGGTTTATTATACAACATTCTCATTCTCAACCTTCCAATTGGTTCATTCCTATTTTCTGGTCTCATTGCTGGTTATCTTTATGATATTGAAGCCACTAGTGTTCCAGGAGGTGGAAACACTTGCACTGGAGCACATTGTTTCATGCTTGTTTATGTGATTATGGCTTTTGCTTGTGTCTTGGGGTGTGGATTGGATTTGTTGCTTGCAGTTAGAACAAAAAAGTTATATTCCAAGATACATGTAGAGAGAAATCTTGTCAATTCCCAAGTTCAACATTGAGATGATTATGATGTTTTCACTTTTTTTTAGCAGAGGCTTAGGAAATTTTTAAGAGGAATTTTAGGAGATGATTGTTAATGTGTGTTATTCAAAGGTCACTCAAATTTGAAACATGTATGTATTGTTTAATGTGTGTATATATTAATAGATGAGGTTGTTTTAGTGTTTGTTTGGTTCCATAGTACGAAATCCCAAACTTGAGCTTGCAATTGTCAAATTGGTTTAATCATATTTTTTATGATGTTTGAATTTTATAAGGGAAGCAAATTAGGTTTTAGAATTTGGATGTTTGTCTACTAAGAAATCGGAACTATAAGGGCGACATGTCAATGCGGCAAAGTACTTCAGACATTTAGTCAGGAGGTTCTGAAGAATGTTTGAGAGGAAAAATAATTTTTTAGTCCCTCAAAATTTTAGGGGCACCGATATTTGTTTGCTTAGTGTGTGTGTGTATGCGTGCGCACACAGGTGCATGCGCATGTGCGTGTGTGTATGTGTTAACATAAATAAATTAACCAAGTCCTTGTTAACTAATTTAAATTAACCAAAAATGTAGTAAAATCTAATTTACCTTTATATTATACTCCCTCTAGTCTTATCCTTAAACTACACAAGTGCAAAACACATGTAGGGTAATTTTTGACACATGTCACAACCACATTCACCTAGAGCAAATTTTTTTTTAAAGTTAGTTCTAAAGTTTACTTCTTTTAACTTTGATTTCAAATCCAATTTTCCCTCCACTCCTCAATAGCAACACATGAAGGTAATTTTGGACACATGGCACAACCACATTCACCTAGAGCAAAAAAAAATTTAAAGTATGTTCAAAACTTTACTTCTTTTAACTTTCATTTCAAATTCAACTTTCCCTCCTCTCCTCATTCAAAAAATATTGGGTTTCAATTCCTATTTTGCAAAAAAACTTGCTGGCAGAAATAGCAATGTGGTGTCACTTTCGTTTTGTCTATTCCTGCATAGTATTTCTATTGTTTTCTTCACACCTTCCCCAAAACATCCATTTTTGTGACAAAAGTTTGCTTTCTCTGCAAACACATACCATTGGAATTAAATTCAAATTTCAAATTCTCCATTTTTTCTTCCTCATGTGTATCAAATTTCAATTCCAATTCTTCTCTCTTCAACACTCTCTCATCCTCTCAGAGCAAAAAATCACCTATTGATATATAAATGTTTCAAATCTCTATATGATTTGTATTTTGAATGGATAATCTTTTGTTTAGGTTTTCAAATTAGGTTTTCTACTCACCTCTTCTCACCCATATCATTCTCTTCTGTTTCATGTTCAATATACATGATTTTAAGTATGGATGGCAAGTTGAATTTGGGGGTTTCCAACTTTTTCGTTTTCATTCTTGGCCCCCTTTTCCTTTTCCACACTTATCGCCTCTGCGATTTCCGTTCCTTGCTCCCATTTGTTTCCGTTTCTTTTGCCGCCGTTATCAGGATTCTTGCTATGCTTCAGACTGCCACTGATCACCTTCTTTTACGCTTCCAAACAAAGGTATGTATATCTGTCTATATCTTTTCATAATTTCTATTTTTTTTTCACCTAATTTATTGTTCACTTTTTCTCTGTTTTTTTCTTCCACAGTAGGAAATCATGGCATAAAGTTGGTATGAGAGGTGAAATCGACTGCATATATGAATGTAAGGTAAAAGAATGAAGTTTTGGTTTGATGGGTTGCTTTGTGAGAATTTCATATTTGGTATATGTTGATTGACTATATTTTGTGGTTTATATTGATTATTTTGTGGTTTGGCAATATATTTTTTCTTCAAATCAAAACCTAATACTGTTGAATTGAGATTATTTTTTCATTTTACTCAGCCCTTTTAAACATCTATTCTGTTTATGGTTTCATTCTTTCCATAACAGTATTGGGTTTTGATTGGGTCAGTTTGCTAAACTTCGAATTTTCCCCTTATGAGTTCTGAGTTAGATTTGATTTCCCTTTTTTTGTGAATTTTTCACTTCAAATTCTCATGATTTTTTTTTTCTTGAATTTTGTTTTTTTTTTTTACAGATTCACTTCCATTGCAATATTCAGGTAACCATTCCAATTTCCCAGATTCACTTTCATCTCAATCATTTTCTCTGTTTTTTTTATCTCATTTGTATGTATGGTTTGCCTATTGAATTGTATTTATCTCATGTTTTGAATTAGTATTATTGTATTGTTTGTTCTTTGATTCAAATTGTTTCTATTTTATTCATATTTCTTTATAGTTGTTTATTTATTGATGAGTTTTTATAACTTTTTATTTGTGTTTATTGATTTCTATATATACAGGTAGTAAATACATATTTAGAGAAACTAATGAATTGTAGACAATAAAATCTCCTAAAATATCTCCTACATAATTAACTTTATTTGCTCACAACAATTATGCATAGATATCACTATTATTTTGTCTGGTACTTCTCCACTAAAATAGGCAATTATATATATATATATATATATATATATATATATATATATATATATATATATATATATATATATATATATATATATATTATTTGTTTATTTTGGTAAGTAAGTTTTGATTGTTGGATAACCTCAATTCCTAATTTTTCTCAAGTTATCCTTATCCATAGTATAGCCAATTCATGGAAGGGGAGGATTTGCCTCAAACATTACTATGTACGACCAAATGATTTGCCTCTAACATCATTAACACATATATTTGTAGTGTGCTACATTCAAAAATCAATCTCCACCTCTTTTCACACTATTTTATATTTTTACTTAATTTGTTTCTCAATTTCAATTTTTATTTCTGATTTTTGCATTTCTTTTCTCTCTCATTTTTTCGTACTACAGGTTCTCCTCTTGGTTCTTTTGTTGTTGTGAAGAGAAATGGAGTTTAAAGGTATATTTTCATAGCTATTTACTATATTATTGTGATGCCTGTATCACCATATAACTACTATTGTTTGTGCTTTTCTAAACCATCATTTGTATGCAATTAGTGAAAGAATTAGTGAAAACTAATAATTTGTTAGCTTTTACATTACCAACTTTCAAGTATTTAAAATATAAAAATGTTATCTTCTTCATCACATTTTTTTTAATGATCTATTTCTAATGTTTTATAGAAATTATCAGGTATGCAATTACTTATAATGTTAACTTTTACATCATTTGTGTTACATGTGAAGTTGTATAGTGTTATATAGAAATTGATTGATATTTCTTATTTTAAGCATGCTTTTGAATTTGCTTGATTTATAGTGTGTAATATTTGAATGGTTTGTCTGCTTTTACTCCATGCTTGGGGTTAGATTAGATGTGTTGAAGCCACAGTCTCATTTTGAATCAGCTCTTTACAATGACTAGCTATTTATTTATTTATTGATTTATCCTTTTTTTTTAGGTGAAATGAAAACCACATTGACTATGTATCGACCAGACTGTATGATTAAATATCAAACTATAAATAAATCATTAAAAATATCAAAAGCATGAGTATAAAAAACTAGAAAAAAGTAGTTTTGATTTTGTAAGGTAGTTTGCTATTATACATATGAGATTTTAAGCCGGATTCTTTTTTTGTCACTTTGAATTCTTTACTTTAGTGAGAGTTTGGTGAGGTACATAACTTTGATTGTATTTGAAAACTCTCATTTGATTGTGAAAGCAAGCACTCAAAGTGTTAACTACAGTTGTGATAGAAGAATTGATGTCAATCACATAGACATCATCTTTTAAGTTGGCTCAATAGTCAATAATTAAATGATACCTCTAATTCATCAGTTATTAGTGTCACGTATTCTTGCGTTCTGTTCTTATGTTGCTAATTTGTGTTTAGAGGCCAAGGTGGTCTTCATCTGTTGATCAAGAGCTACTACATGCTAGGTCTGAGATCGAAAATGCACCAGTTGTAACTGATGTTGGAAACCTTTATGCTCCCCTTTTTCACAATGTTTCCATGTTTAAGAGGTATCATTTAATTATTGTGTTTTTTATTTTTTTTTAATTGCTCAGAATCAGAAGTAGAAATTAACTCCATTTATGCAATTTACAAATTTAATGATACTAGGTTCAATTTTCTTTGTTGGCACTGCTAAATTATTATATTTCACCTTATTATATACTGTAAAATTATCTAATTATCAGAAGGTAATTCTAAAGTATGTGAGGAATTATTAGGTTGCAATTTTACTCTTCATCTCTCCTATTATGATCCTAATGTTACTCTTTCTCTTTCACGAAACACGTTTTTACAAAAGAAAAAATAACAAAATTTAAATCATTGAAGCAAAGGTAAGGAATTAATATACAAATTTGTTTATTGTTTTTTTTGTTGATTATCATGTTTAATTGCAAGTTTCTACTATTTCTTTTGTTAGGTAAGAAAAAGTTAAAATGTTTTGGGCACAAAGGAAGTTTTGCATCAAATTTTGGTGGAGATTGAATCATGAATGAAGATAAACAAACAGAGGTGAGAAAATTAAACACTATGAGGTAACTTTATTTGAGATTCTATTGTGTAATAAGATTTTGATTCTCTTCTGTTTTTTAGAGATGTGTTTTGTAAATTATTGTTGGTCTCATTATACATATTCTCTCTTAACAATATGATATGGTGTTTTCTTTGGTTAGTTTTAAAAGTTGTTTTTTCTTTTTGTATCTCATATCAAGATCTCAGTAGTTGGTGCAATAGGTTGCATTCAATGTATCTATCAAGATGAAAGTTAAAAAAACCTTTAATTAGAACTTTGATGTTCCGTGCATATCTTACTATTTTATATTAGTTGTCATTTATATATATCAACCAATCCTACCTCATATGTTAGTGGTTCTGATATTTCTCTCTTGACTACATATATGCTCAGTTTTATATCTTAAATCTCTGTACATGATATGTTAGAATTACAAATAATGCTTGACTCTCTAAACTGAAGGGTGAAACTAAGAAACAATTTTATGTCATTTGATTGAATATAGTTATTTCTTGAAGCATTATACACCTATTATTATTTCCTGAATCATGCCACTTATGATAAAATTTAATTTGACTTATTTCTTAAATGATTTATTGCCTAACTTTGTCAGGGAATGTCTCCTAGCTCAGTTTTAAGTTATGGGCTTTTTAATTTATGAACTAACACATTCATTTGGAATTTTTTGTTATTGGTTCATTACTTTATTTGCTTAGATCTAACTAATTCTACAAAGTAACTATTTTATATGGTTTTTGAATAAATTGAAGAATGAATAAAATAAGGATTAGTGTTATTTTGGTATATTTTGTTTGATTGAAGGTTTTTGAAGGAATTACATGCCAATATATAAAAGGTTGAGATATACCATGAACTTGATTTAGTTACTTTTCTAGATATTCTAGATGGATAAGCTTATCAAGGTGTATCAAATTTGCAACCTGTTTATAAAGATTTGATACATTTTCATTATATCTTCAATGAGTAGGGAGTTTCATTTTGAAATAATGGGTCTAGATTTTTGTTGGTGAATGTTTAATACTTCATTATTGATTGTTGAATTGTGTTGGTACTTCATTATTGATTCTTGATATAGAACTGTGATGCCACTTTTTATAATTTCATTTGCTTGAACTCATTATCTGTGATTAATTTCTGCAGAGGTTGGAGTTGGTTTTTTAGCTTATAGCTTGCTGACAGAAGACTGGATCATGATACCATCAAACAATAATGACTATATGCAAGATATAGAGTATGAGCATCTTGCATATTTGTTTGGTTATCATTTATATTTGTCATAGATGCATCTCTCAATAAGAGGCTTTTCTTGGTTGATCGATGTTAGGAACATTGAATCTCAATACAATGTAAGATATTGTGAGTAATACCACATTGAGCACATGTATTATTGTGAGTAAAAAGTTTTTACATTCCTCATTATTGAAAGATGTATCCGGCTACTTTATAGATGTTGAAGGGAAGAAATTTCAAGTTATCTCAATCTATGGAAATAGTTTTGTGTAAAAGGAATTCTAGGTTTTAAAAGCAAAAGTTGTGTATAATTGTTTTCTTTTTACTTCTTTGATTTCTGTGATTATAGTGTGTTCATAGTTTTTATTTGAAAAAATACATGTTATTCATATAGAGTAAATGATCAAAGATCCATCAAGGTTGCTATATTTCTATTTTTACATAAATATAGAAATATATTACAAAATATAAATCTCACAATAATTTGTCTTATTATGTAGTATATATTATTTTGATATTGTTGTATTATGTTACTAATCATTTGTCTAACTATTTTATCAAATGTTAAGTCGTTGCTTATTGAATGATATATAGAAATTGTTCGACGTTCTTTCGCTTTTTTAAAAACACATTAGTTTCTTATGATTATCATACAAAAAACATTTTATGATCATATATGTTTTAAGGTTATTTTAAATATCTTAAGGATTTAATTCGTATGCACTGACAGTGTAAAATAATTTTATACTGTCAATCAATGACAACCATGGATTCTGCCACGTTATCCTACTTTACCCCACTTTCTTCATAAGACATGAAAGATGGGTGGTTTCTTATTGGATGATCGTGTAAAATTATTTTACACCGTTAGTGTATATCAATTAAACTCATATCTTCATATTGTGGTGATGTGTTATATTAATCAAACTTAATTTTGTTTATAATATTTCACTTTGATAGCAATATTGATAATTGAAATCTCATAATATTTTTAGTTTTTTGGTCAAGTGAATCTCATAATATTTTATTAACAATATATTTCACAGTGAATATATTGATATTTTTTTATTTTTTTATTTTTTTATTTAACCAATTATTACAAATTTAGGAAATTTAAATTCAAAACTAATAATTAAAAGATTTGAGTTATGATTATAATAAAAAATTTAGAATTAAAATTGTTATACAAACTCAATATCGAAGAAGGATTTTACGAATTTGTTCGAGATGCGGATGTCGAAGAAGATAACATGCTTCGCCTAACTGTCTCAATTCCTCCTGATTTTATCGATGTCATCATCATTATATCTAATAAAGTCTCTGTTTCTCGCCACATAATTCTTACTTGGGTATAATTTGTTGAAGGTGTGAAAACACAAGAAGGGAGGTTGAATTGTGTTTTGGGTAGTTTTAAAAACTTCTTCTAAGTTTTTCAACTTATCAGATTTCGCAGCGGGCCAAAACTAAACACAAACAACTTCTGGGATGGTGAAGGTAAAACAGAGTATGAATAAATAAAAAGCAGAGAGAAGAGAGAAGAGATAACACAAGAGATTTATACTGGTTCCTCTCACAAACCGAGAGTAGTCCAGTCCCCTTGCACTTCCAAGGGATTTCACTATAATCACACAAGATTACAAATGCTCAAGCTCACAGCAAAAGACTTCCTTTGCTCAAGTAACACCTTACAAGAGACTTCCAAATGCTCAAGCTCACCAGCAAGAGACTTCTAACACAAAACAAAATACAATGTTTTGAACAACTGATAAATAATATCAGAGTTCTAAGAACAAAGAAATACAACTTAAATAACAAGACTATTCTTAGAATCCTTACGAAGAAAACTAAGGTTCAACAACTGACAAGCCAGAAGTTGAAGACTATTGTCTTGAATTTTGATATAATCTCAAGTTGTATCTAAGTTAAAAATGCTCTTTGAATTTTAGCAGAATAACAGCTCTTTTCTTCTTCGTAAGTGTGTTGTCACGTCTTCAAATTCTTCCTCCTTTTATAGATGATGTTGGAGCGTCTTGAATTTGAGCAGACACTGATGAAAACAACTATGTAGTACTGTACCATTATTTTCATTTGAAATGTGCTTATCTAAATCAAGTAAAGATCAAAATCTGAGCCTTGATTTCGAATATTTGCCCAAATCAGGAAAACAAAGATAGTACAATAGTACAAACGTCATTATCATGAGGATAACGGTCTGAAAGATATTCTTCTGCTCCTTCAGTTCTTTTGCCAAATAGATGATAGTCGTTAAGAGAATAGAATGTTCTTGTGGCGTCTTCTGCTGTTTCATCGTCATCAGAGTTTACAGATATTAAATAATCTTCTGATGAGTTCAACTTCTGATGACTTCAACTTCTGTGTTGACTTCAGAACTTGCATTTTCCCAACTTCTGGGGATACTTTAGCATAGCAACCAGAACTTCAATTTAAGGTAATCACAACTGATGTTTGGGGTTTGAGTTAACCACACCGCAAAAAGGAATCTGTTTAATGAGTAGAAATTTAAGGTGATTTGTTAATAATAATTGTTTATTGCCAAATATTTGTTTTTAACATTAATTTTTGTTCTGTTTAATGAGTTTTGCATTTTATTTAGCTGATTGATATTGATTTGCACTTATCTTCATAAAGGAATGTTCAAAGGGCTTCACAAGGTAAGTCTTTTAATTTTCCAAATCTATTGCTTAAGTATTTTGCTGTAATAATTGTTTTTCTATTCTTCTAATTCTATTGATTTCAATGTTTTCTTTAATTGGTATTCCTAATTTCAATCAAGGTTATTTTATTTTATTTTTCACAATCACAATCATGTAATGAGGATTTCATGCTACTAGGGTAATTTTCATGAGTTTGTTTTGAATATGAGTAAGTTTTTCAAAAGATACTTATTTCTTTCATACTTTGCTTTTTCTACTCTCTATTTTCTGAATTTTTTTTTTTTTAATAGATTTTGATTTTATCAAGTTTAGATGTGTTGAAATTTGTATGATAATTGTTTTCTTAGATTTATGAGTAAGCTATTCTTAGATTTTTCTAAAGATAATTGTTTTCTTCTTAAGATTTAAAATTAGCTATTCTTAGATGTGTTGAAAGTTTACTTTTTGAGATAAATGTTTCTTTACGTTGTTTTTAATTTTAACACATAAAATCACCATTAAATACTCTTTTGCAGTGTGCTTTTCACCTCTTTTGGCAACCATGGTTTCTCTCATTCTTTGTTATATTTCAAACCCATTTGATTAAATATAGTTATAGTTATTTGTAGTGTACTACATGCTTCAATGTGGGATTGATATCTTGAAAATGTGTGTTAATTTGATGGTTCAATTTGTGGTCTTTTTATCATGAAATGTGGTTCTTTAAGATGACACTTCTTCATCTTGAAGTATTTGGTATGAATCAGTTGTGGACGAGCTCTTAGGCAGATTCACCTGTTGATTGTAACTGAGATTTATTGCTTTTATTTCTGGAAATATTTCATTTTGTTCACCTGTTATATGGTCTCCAAATAGGCATTACTCCTAAATAAAAACAATAGGCATTTTTTACATTTTTTTCACGAAAATAGGCATTGAAGTACCAATTTGATGTTGTATACACCTTTAGAGAATCAAAATACTCATTTATCCTTTGATTGATGAAGTTAACACTAGAATTAATTAGTTTTTATATTTAAAGTGCTTCACAATTTAGATTGTGATTTGATTTGACAACCTTGCTTTTCATTATGCGTGATGTTTTAAAGGCTAGCTAATTCATATTAGTTTCTCTGGTGCTTTCAGGTTGTTTTGGGCATTTCCAACCTAGCAAATCTGGTGTTCACAAGGGACAGCTGAATAAACCTCTTCATTTACATCACATCCTTTTTTTTATGTGCCATCAAATATTGTTACTCATGGATTTGAGAAAAAAGGTATGTCATTTAACAGTTTTAGCTTTGTTACACAAATCCATTTTAATTTATTTTATTTATTATTTTGAAAGGAGATGCCATGAGTCAACAAAATTGCAGACAAGGTAATTATAGTCAACAAAATTTTATCTTGGAGTAGTGACTTAATGTATTGTTTATTAGTACTTATATTTTTTAGCTAGAATTATGTAATTTAATGTACTAGAGTTTTTAGTAATTATAGTTTATTTTATACTTGGCAGTAAACACCAATATCATGCCTCTTATTACATTTTCTATTTTGGAAGAAAGCAATGTTAATTCTCATTTGGTTTTTAGTGAATTTTCTTTGTTTTACATTTGCTATGAATCTACTTTTGTAATTTTGTAATTGCACACAATTTGCTTTTTACTATACATTGATTTTGTTGTTAGGTTCATTATTGATTGTTTTACGATTTTACTTTAATTACACACTATCTTTACAAGAAGTTCTAAATCAGCCCCAAAAAAATACGGGAGGCTTACCATAACTATGTTACGCAATATAATTGTGATCTATGTACTTTCGATAACTAAGCCTCCTAAAAACACGGGGACTAAACGATAAACATTATAAGTAATATTTTATTTTCCCACTCATATAAATCATACACATTATTAGGATTTTTTTGAACAAGACATTAGTAGGATGATTTTTATATAGGCTACCTCAAAACCAATGTGTTGGTGTATTGGGGCAAGATATTATTAGGAGTATCATAGAATTTAAGAGATAACAAAGGGAGTCTATAACTAAATAAGTATGCATATATATGTGCTATTTTTCTAAGATTAATTTTAAGTTCATTATTTCTTTTTTCGTTTGTGTTCTTTTTATTACATTGAGAAAAATGTTTGTCAAGTAACAAATCCACAATATGATATTGTGTTCTTATTACATTGTGTTCTTTTTAATTCATTTTAATTACAATTTCATGTTTCAGTTTAATTATAGTTATTTTTTATTTTTATTTTCAATTCATATAAATTTAAATGAATTCTTCCCGTGCTGCCCCGTGCGATGCACGGGTATGAATACTAGTATCTAAACAAAAAAGAGCATGGATAAATTGATTTCATTTCCAATTTTACCCTTCCCTTTGAGTTTGTTTATGACATTAGTAGTTGCATGGATTGGTGGAGTGGAGTAAAGTTTTATTGGAAACCGCATAAAAATAGTGTAATTATTATAAGTTTTTGTTTTGTTGCTTATATTCGAAACCGAAAGGAGTATCGTGTTAGGTGTTTTTCCTAACCATCTAATTTACATTTAATTGGACCATAGTGATTGTTGTAGTTTTTCATTTATGCAATACTCTAAAATCATAATACAATTTACAATGTACTTAATCTTAAAATATTAGAATCCACTTTACAAGATTACTCCTGAATCTTATTGATTTGGTCTACTTGCTATATTTCGAGTTACTATCCTCTCAATTGTTCAACTCAGTTGGTAGCTACAATAACATTAATATATAGATATTTGATTCAAACACGAGTTTTTATATATATTTCTCCATACAATATATCATGTGTGAATTCAACCACTAAATTATACAACATTATAAAAAAGAAAAACAACAAACTTCATCCCCATCAAGGGACAAACCTTCAACAATACATCATGCTGTGAGTGATGTGAATGTGAGGAATGTACCTTTCCTTATCTTCACTCATCAAGTTATTTATTATCACTTTCACCTTTTCGTCATATATATATCTTTCTTTTAATCGATTGCTATTTTGAAAAGATTGCACCCTATCTTTACTCATGACATGTCACAAAAAGGGTTTGAAATATACATTTTTCATAATGATTTTATCATCGTTGATATATTGTTCTTCAGCCAACTAATTAAATCTGTGGACGATAGAACGCAATGTTGGCCTTGCCGGCATGACCAGGCCCCAGTCCATATGTCGATTCTATGAAAATATATCTAAATCTTGATTAATTAATTTAGTTCAAGTAATTAATGAATTGTTAATAGAATAAATTGGTCGAAAGAATAAGAGTTTAATTTGTAATAGAAATAATTTTTGATAAATTTTACTCACTTTATGACAAAACTCTTAAAAGTTAATAAAAAAATATCTAAACATCTTCTGCTGTGACAACCTTTATGAGATTTACAATTGAGATTAATAGTACTATTGCTTGTCACGTCATTTTCAACAATCATAAATTGGTAATAAGGCTTTTTTTTTAATAAATAAGGCTTTATTTTAACTAATTACATTTCCACTTTTTCAATATAACCTATAAACTACGGACAAAAAAACGTACGTAGATATTGAGATGTCAATAACAATATATAATAATTTAAGTAAATGACACAATTTGATATAACCATATGTGTCAATGTTTGATACCGACACATATACGACACTGAAACACGCATAATTTGAGAAATTTTCTTACTTCATAGAATATGACTATTTAACTATTTGATATTCCCATTAGCAATTAGACCAATGCCAAAATTAATACAAGATGGTTGTTATTATGTATCAAAGTGTAGTGGTATAATATAACTAATAATTGATTGGTTTAAATGGTAAGATTTTTAATCCCTTAAATAGATGGTTATCAGTTAGTTTGATTTATATCTCTTGCTTAATCATCTTTAATGTTGATAAAAACTTTAGATCTATATCATGATAATCCAAAAAAAGATTGTTTGTGAAGTTTTTTAATTTAAAAAATAATAATTTTCATAGAGGTTCCATATTGGATTTGTACTATAACTGAATCATTACACTGTGAACAAGTGTCTTGATGCTTGATAGATTATTGGTTTAGATTTTAAAACTATAAAAAAAGTGGCCCTCAAAACCCACTAATCTGAATACCCATCAATCAATTCACACTTAAAATCAAGAGAATGTGCTTCATTGCTCCCTCCCCCACCTTGCCCTACAATTCTAAAGGCTCATAAGTCTTGCTAAACAGTGTTTTCGGGGCACTCATTAAGGATTTCATTTAAGAAAATAATTTTTTTTTAAAATTAAATATTTCAATTCTCAATGCATTGACTTCATACATTTTCATAATTTTTTTAATAAAATTTTACTATTTAAAAGCTTAAAAAGTGCCCCAAAAACACTATTTAGCATTTACCTTAAAGAAATCATAACAACAAACTCCAATCAAACTATGCAACAAATTAATGATCGAATTAAATTGCTTATTCTTTAAACACTATACTCTAACAAACAGATTAATCTTTAAACACTATACTAATTAAGTAAATTTTACCAACCGTATATTTCTATTTCTATTCACCCTAAAAATAAGGTAAGAATACAAATTACAACCAAAACATCACTATGAAGGAAACACAAAACAACCAAGAATACTAAAAATGAAACCAACCACCACCAACAACAAAGAAACCATTTTAGTAGAAGCCTTAGAAGCAGTAGCCATATAAGCCATCCACGAATCGTTAGCCAGCTCCGATTGCTCTGAGCCACCCCTCGGACTCGAACCTGTTCCCTTCGTATTATTAGTAGATGAATCCGCCGCAGATTTCAGACTACACAAAAATAAAAAAATTCCAATATAAATTTTAAAGAAATGAAAAATTGAATATAATATAAAATAGATATCGTACATCATTATTATATATTAGATACATCAATTATTCAATAAATTATTTTTGTTTATAATAAAAAACCAATGAAGTAAACTATAGAGTAAAATAATTTAATTAAATTACCTAGATGAAGAAGTAGGACAAAATGTGATTGAATAATCAGCACCAGAACAAGTAAAAGTGCTACTTGCATCGTCATAAGCATAGCTATAAGCTTTAGGACATGCAGCTTTAAACATTTGAGAATACACAGACGGATGACACGTGTCAGGATTACTAAACGCGCCATTACAACAATATTCCGGTTTACCAAACGCGCCACAAGCACTATTACACGCGCCGCCACCTTCAACCTTCAATTCCGACGGACACTTTAGATTAAGATCGGAGCTACAGCCAGTGACTTCACAGGAACCTGTACCGCCGCTGGTAGTCACCATCATCGGAAGATTGTAACCATCGACAAGGCTAACGTCGTAAAAGTCCATTGCACCGGTTCCGAGTGTGAATTCGGCGAGTGTTGCCGGCGGGGAAGCTGTTGCGCCGTTGCAGGAGATTTCTCCGGAGCCACAATCGGCGGTTGAGCATGTTCCATGACCGGTGGAATCGAATTGACAACCGGTTCGTCCCCAGAATCTACCGGACCAACCGGTTGGTGCTTGGAACGTTCTGGAAGTTGCTTTTGTTAATTCGAAACCGGTTGTTCCAAGTTCCGGTTTTCCATAAATTCCTGGCCATACTGTGTAATCACACTTGTTTATAAACATAAATGTTGCTCCTGAAACTGAAACCACTGCATTTAAAATAGAAAAGAAAAAATAAATATATTTTCATTAAAAGAAATGATCTCTTCATCCTTAATTATAAAGAAAAAACTATTTTTTGATTCATTGACTATCAGATAAATTTAGCTATCAATAAATTTAAAAAGTAAAGTTTTATTTATAATTAAATATGAAGGAGTAGAAACTAGAAACATGGCATAACATAAGATAAGAATTAATGAAAGAATTGAAATTTACCTTTGAAAATGAGGAAGATTAAGAAACATAAAAAGGATTGAGGATAACGTTGGTTATGTAAGAATAGACTCATTTTGGGTTGTAAAATTAGAATTGAGTAAGAATCAAGAAAACAATTGAACTAGAATATGTGATGTTGTACTATAGTATATAATATTATAAAATATACTATATAGTATATAGTATTATTATGACCCTCTTTCTGGGGAGAAAAAGAGTGAAGGAGAGGATTAGGAGGGAGCGGTGGAGGGAATATGAATGTTGGAAGGTGCATGATATTTATGAAGAGGGGACAAACAAAAGATAACAAAAGAGAGTAACAGTGAGAGAAAGTGAGAAGCACAGGGATCCGGGTTCTATATATTCACTTTTTCCATGCAATTGTGCAGTCGGTTCATTTATAATCGTCCGATTTAAATTGAACAACTGTGATTTAAAATCTATTTTTATTAACTGTATGTATTTTAATCGTCCAATTAAAATCAAACGATTATAAAACGACTGTACTGTACAGTCAACTATCTAATTCAAATCTTAAAGGGAGTGGGGTGAAAAGAATTTTTGACCATTACTTTTTGTTGAAATTGAAAAGACTGAAATTTTTGTTGGTTAGTTATAATGTGATACTACGGTGTAAAATTGAAACAGAACGAGAGGAAGAAGGGGAAAAGAACAAAAATGGCAATGTCGGTCAAAATATCTGGTGCTACGTAATGATTTGGTGTTGTTGCAATCGGGTTATGTGGCTTAATACTATAGGATCACTTGATTTAAATATCTATCTATCTATCTATCTATATTGTCTTTCATATTTTAGTACTCTGTCATCGGATCTTTAATATAAAAATATTTTAATAAATTGAAATATTGATGTATTTAAATTAGTTATATTGAAATATTGATATATTTAATATAATATAGTATAAGAATATTAATATTTCAATGTATATAAGTAGTGAATTTCTTTTTATATTAAAAATTAAATATACTATTTTACAATAATCATTCTACTGTATAGTAATAATCTATGTATTAAAGAAAATATTAAATATATACTCCGTATTTGGTACTTTCAAACATTTTAAGTTTAGTAGTACTACTTTGCGTCAAAGAAAAAAGTTAAGTAGTATTACCTCCGATAAAATGTTTGTTTTATATATATGTTTATAAAATGTTTGATATATTTGATTTATAAGCATTAAATATTTTAAGAATTTAAATTTTTTTTTTCTTATATTAAAGATAAAAGGGAGAAATTTTTATTGTTTATTAGTCCATAAAAATGAGTTTAAATTACAATGAAATGAAAGTGGTCCTGACAGAAAAGATTAAACTTGCATACCATAGTAAATTTAAGATTTGGATTTTGAAAAGGGGAGGTGTCTACAAGGATGAGGAACACCCAAAGAAGTGAAGAACAATTATTTGTGTAAATGGATGTGCATGAACTTAGGATGATGAATCTTAAAGTAGCAAATTTATTCAATCTTCTTTGTTTACAATAAAGCTTACTTCATCAATATTTGGCTAAATTTTTTTTTTCTTTTTCAGTTTAATCTGATTCGACAATCAGTTTTAATAGTTAAAGTTCATTTTCTACAAGGGATACTTGACCTAAACATCAATAATAGCACTAGTCGACAATCAAATGGTAAAAGAAATTGAATCATATCTAAGGATACAACTTAATGGGCAAGTTTTTCACTCATAAAAACTACAAACTCCTCCCTTCAAAAACTTCATCAGTTTGCACCACTTCAGATAAAAAGATTGAATCATTTCTTGCTCTCCAAATGGACCGCATGTCACACCAAAAGAAACCCCTTGAATCGTTTCCATTTGCGTTGCCAAAACAAAACATTTGATTTGAAGAAACCATTGTTAGATTTGATTTCATCCAATTAAATCTCATGGTTTGGCCATATTATTATCCATAATAACTTTTCTTATATTAAGATTTCAAGAAACCATTAAATCCGATTGGATGAGTTTTCACGGTTTTGCTTTTATTTCATCAAATCACATTCTTACCTGCATACTCGGGGCTCACACAAAGATATCACAAGTTAATATTGTCTCTTTTCCTCTCTTTTCATGATAATAGAAAGAATTTCTTTTCCACACTCCTGAGCTTCTCAAGCACCCTTTTGAGTTTCTAAATTTACCTCGTGTGTAAAATTATAATAACTAGTAAAAAAATAGTTCACTGCCTACATCGCAAACTAAATTAACTTGTATTCAATTTGACTTTTCTGGTTCCGTTCTCCATAACCTATAACAGAAAGATTTGTTGGCCAACTAGTGAAATCTGTACAGTTCGCTAGTTACCCATCGGACCATCTTATAGTTCGCTGCTGACCCAATGAACACTCTGATGCCAAAAATCTAAAGATTAAACATGGACTTTTGAATAACAACAACATAATACATTTAATTAATATAACATAAATAAAAAAATAGTAAATTTAACACAAATTGTCTGTTGCATTGCATATCACACATCATTTGTGTATTATCATGGTTTGCAACTTAAACAACAAACAGAGAGTGGTTCGCTACTTAGACAGCGAACAAGGAGGTGGTTCGCCCTCAATAACATCCAACTCCACCGGCCTATGCGGAATGCAATGATAAAAGGATGCGAACTGGGGAAGGGGGTTAGCTATGTGAGTAACAAACCATGATTTATTTATTTTTTTTAAAACCAAGGGGTTATTACTTTTGGGGGCATCGCAGGTGCAGGCGCTGGGGTTGGATGAGAAAAACTGTCACTCACTACGTATCCAGCGAACTATGTTCGCCACCTAAATAATGAGGAAAGTATTTTGGTCATTTTAGAGAGCACTTGAAAGATATGGGGGCACAAAAAGAAAATCTCATAATAAAGAGAAACAATGCGCCTTTAAAATAAGCTTTTCGTACATACGATTCATTATTTTTGTTTAGCAAATGATCATTTGAAGAGTCCACAAAGGAAAAACATCAAAAAAGTGATTCGTTGGCTTAATTATATGTGTTTTATTTTACAATATGTAGTCTAATTATAAAAACGAAAAATTAAGTATTTAGAAAGTTAATTTTTCCCTCGAAAGTAATACAATCCAATATACTCAAACACACCCTTAATTGTAAAGTCTTGAATATGGGTGTGGAAAATGGGAGAGGGAAGACACCATGGTTTGGTTGGTAGAGTTTGTTCTTGTGCAAGTTTACTCCTGCCACCACTAACTAATAATCATATAATAGTACTAGTAGAATCGACTTGGGTTGGTTTGGTAGAATCCACTTTCGAGTTATTATACATATTTTTCGATAATTTATTGTACAGATACTATTTGAAAATCAGCAAAACTAAGCAATATGACAAACTACTTAGAAATCATCAAGTAGATCACTTGTGATTATATCTCATATTAACAAGCATGTTTTTTGGTTACATATTAACAAGCATGTGTGCATATGATTTTGATTAACGATACAAATTATTAGAATAAAATATTCATTGTATCAATTATATAAAATGACATTACATATTTGTGCAGGATCAGAGTTCGAACTCGGTATGTTCATTTATTCATCTTGTATGTTCATTTATTCATCTTTAATGAGTGAATTTTTAGTTGGAGAATAATTAGGCCCATATCTACTCTAACAATTCATTATTTAAAATATTAGCATTTTTTATATTTAGTTGGAAAATAATTAGACCCATATCTACTCTAACAATTTCTTCCAATATACTCTATCACCCATATATGTATTTGAAGCCAACTTTAAAATCCACACGATGCTCTACTCTCAAATAGCAGCGACTCACGAGACCAAAGCAATCTGCTACTAATTAATCCACAGTTTATTCATAATACCCCGCGCGCGTCTAAAGCTCGTGCTGAGAATGACCGGAAAAAAAAAAATCACAGTGAACCTAGCTGCTGATTCCGCAAACGCCAACAAAGAAAGCATTCTGCTACTAATTAATCCACAGTTATTCACAATACCCAGCGCGCGTCCATGCCTAAAGCTCGGGCTGAGGATGACTAGGGTGACCGAGAAAAAAAAATCATAATGAACCTAGCTGCTGATTCCGCAAACACCAACAAAGAAAGTGACAACTAAACTCCAAATCAAATCTCAAAGTATACGTGGACAAGACAGGTACACTAATGGGATATCGTTAAAAGGACAATAATGCTACATGAATTCTCGTTGATATGTCTCAAAATCATTGCTCCATAATCCAAAACTTTCACTGTCTATTAATTTGGCTAAGGATTTTTGTGCATGAACTTACTATTTGATGATGAAAATTCAATTTACATCCCTTTCAAGGATTGAGAATTTGCAATATGCCTCCATGTTAATTTGCACTCGTATCTTCAAAGTCGAAAACAAAGTTATAGCCGATAATTGGATTAGATTAGATATTTTTATTTTGTTTACATGATTTGGAATAGATATTCTTTTGTTATGTACGTATTATTAAATGGATGGTTAAAGATATGGTCTAAAGCTGCCAACGGTTAGCCCGTACCATATACGAGATTATTTTCTTTTTAATATTATTTATGTGTGTATTTTAATATATTATTTGAGCAATTTGGTTAAAAATGTTAAGATAAAACACTACAAGAAGACTGTGATTTACTATTGGAATAGAAATGAATCATCGATTTAGGAATAGTCGTTAAATTAACATTCGCTTAAGAGATTTCAGTTTGTTAATTGAGATTAAAGGATTAAAGCTCAAATTCCTCACTTGATCATAAATCATCCTAAGATATTAGGGATTCATCAAGGGAGAGGATAGTGTCACCAAGATATTAGGCATAATCACTTTTTTTAATCAAATCATGAAAACAATTCCGTAATTTGTTAACATGCATGAAATTACCGAGATAGTCGTAATTGGATAAACCGGAAAGGTCCAATCACTTTCCAATATTCAGTCAAAACCCTATTTTATTTTCAAAGCTTTATTTTGCAACTTAACGGTATTTAATACACTTGCTAAATTTCTATCAGTTAGTCCAAATGAAGTTAGGGGAGTATTTTCAAATCGATCAAACAAAGACTAAAATGCACTAATCTATTAAATTGAATAAGTGCATGTAGGAAGCTGCTATTTCATACACAAATAAGGTACTATATTATAGGTCTCTTTTTAATTTTTTACGGTTAGGTTATTATATTATAGGTCCTTTGTTATTAATTCTTCCGGTCAAAAATAAGTAACAACTGTTAGTAATTCTTAGTACATTTTTCATTTGCAAGATTTTCCAACATGTGAAGGCAATCTTTGACCATAGTGAGGATACCAAATTTTATGTGTAATATTGGATGGATTGGTTCCATAAAGTGGTCAATAAATAAATTAATCTAGGAAATTAGTGGGTTGATGTATGCAAAATGCCAAAATTGACGTGGTTATTGAGACATATTTGGAAACGATTGCGACGGGAGTAACCTAACACCATTTTAGATAATGTGACCTTGTCATAGCTATACAATTATTTTATTTATGGTCTTAACAAAAAGTTGTATTTTAGAGAAATTTCAGTCTCATAATCTCAAATTTAATAGAGAGAAAGTAGGTGATTAGCTTGATTAAGAATTAATAAGTACTCAAAATGCAGTCAAATTCAGCACCTAATAAAGAAGCAGCATTGTCCGATCAAACATAAACCCGTGTTTTTTTCCCTATATTTGCTTGTGGTACACAATTAAGCACTATTAGTGGTCTAATTTATTTATTTTTAGTTAATTTACTTATTAATATTTTTTTAGTTCAATATTAAACTATGCAGCATACCATGCAATTGTAATCATGCTTGTGGTTTGTATTTGTTATGGACCGAATTTTGCCACTACTATTGAAGCAAATTCAAGTTTGTGGAAGAAATGGTGAAGGTGATTACTTTCTCGGGTGTTAATTATAAGCAAAAAAATATTTTTTAGATATATTCAATAATTAATGTATATACATTAGTTATTAAATATATTTAAAAAGTAATTTTTGCTTAAAATTAAGGTCGAAGGGAGTATGTCACTTCTACATTAAATTATCTAAATTGCTTTCTTGTTTTCTTAAACGCAATATCAAGTCAAAATTGATCTCCAAATCATATTAGACTGGTGATGAAAAAAAAATGCAATATCAAGTCTCCTTCCTCATTCATCAAAATGTTAATGGCATTAAATTATGTCTATTAATTGATTGTTTTGGTTATTTGATCAGTTTACATGCCGTGTAAAGTACCATGTGGATAAGATTTCTTTCTTTTTTTAACTTTCTTTTTACTTTGCTACATGCACCCTTCTTAAAACGCTAAAGACTTGAATCAGCGGCTGATCTAAAAGTTTGATGCCAAAAGTGATTTATATGTTACCTGATTAAAATAATAATTTAATGACTACTAGCAGTATACAAAAATTAGATTAGATTTGCATGCATCCTCCTTAAATTTAAGGAAAATGCTAAATAGTACATCCGGTGCACTAGTTAAGTAAGTTTTTATGAAAAAAATTTCTTGAAAATGGTACATTCAATGTTTTGAAAGTATAAAAAGTTTTTTATCTTTATTACTTTTGTCTTTTATTTTTAGCATGCTTAACAAGTGCATCAGATGCACTGTTTAGCATGACCCTAAATTTAATATCATTTGAAATTGTTTCCATTATTTGACTTTGTTGATCTCATGTATAATGAATAATGTATGATCGATATTTCTAAAATATCAATGGAGTATTTCACATGATAAACATTATTATTTGTCCATTTTTTTCATCTCCCACATTAATTGAGCTCAATATATAAATAGGAATTTGTGATTTGTATTTTTTTGTCGGATAATCTAGACCTAGTGATGCATATAAAATAAAATGTTCCTTACCAATTGAGCTAAGATTTTAAAAAATTATATATATATTTTTAAAAAAAGATGAGCTTCTTTTTTGACAAAAAAGAAATAAATCCCTTTTTATTTTACCCAACCGTGCACATGCATATGAAATCAATAAGGCATATATTTAGGCAGTGACATGATCACTTTAACATATGAAAAAAAAAACTTTTATAATAGTACTATTATTTTACAAAAAGAAATAACCATGAAAAGCAAAAAGGGATCGATGACTCTGAATAGTTGGAATTGGATTCAGAACATTGTCAACATAGGAACAATTGGATAAGGTAGGATTGATCATGCTCAAAAGTTTTGGTAAAGTTGTAAGCTTCTTGTTTATGAACTTTGTTAATCAATTGGGTGACCAAGTTGACATGGGAAATCTACCTTTACTATTAAGTCCATTAGTATTAACATGCCAAAACTTACAAATTAAAGAGGTTTTGAAAAGTTGATGATTTTCCTTAATGATCTTATCTTATCCAATGCATTGCCAAATTTTGATTAAACCACTTTGGGAAAACTGTTATTACACCTAAGCCAAACGTGGAAAGTGTTTGTTTGAAAAGGGTTAATTAGATTGTTTGGAGAAGCATGTGTTATGCTGGAACAAGAACTTTCCACAACGTCACTCCGATGTAACAAGAACTATATTAGGTGATCAACAAAAGATGACTTTTTAATTTAAAATTGACCTTTTAATTTTGCAGAATCATTATATTTAATGGTTAAAACTTTAAAATTAACGATGTCTTGCGTGGATCATTTGTAATTTGGTCTATATGTAATAGTACTGGTTTTTATATCCGTGATGCAAAAAATTTAGATTCATTTATATAACTCAAGTATGACATATAGTACAAAGGTTACTTTCGGCATGATAGATGGCGCACATTTGTAAAAATTAATTCACTCGTAATGTGACAATGTTACTTTTTAATTACAAAACATCTCTCTGTGCGGATGCGCCGGCAAATTTGGGTTGACCTTATGTTTTATTATTCTTGTCCTAACCAGTTTAGGGAACTTTTTATGGCTTATAGCTTGATGATATACTATCCCTAAATTGATATATCCCGGTGTAATTCTTTTCCATTTTCTTCTTGGACTTTAGCTCTCTTATTCATAAAAAATACAAAAAACTTGTACACTAAAGTTATGAGAAGTAACCGAAACCAAACAAATCAAATATTTGAAAAAATAAAAGTATAAAAGTATAAGTAAGATTCTTAATATAGATATTTTTATTTTGTGGGGAAAAAGTCATATTTTGTTATGTAATTTTTAAAAAATGAATATCTTGAAACTTGTAATAACGTTTTTTTGGAACTCAAAAACACAACGTCTTTCTTTTAATATTATTTTAATATTATTTTGGAACTTGTTATAGTAACATTTTCTTGAAATTTGTGATGATTAAAATATAAAAAGTAGAAATAAACCGATGAAAAGTAACTGAAATTAAACAACACAAATATTTGAAAGTAAATAAGCATATATCAATTCAAATACAAAGTTAGTACAAAGATTTTTTATATTATCAATGGTGAATAATGATAACAATCAAATAATTAGAATATTTAGCTTTAATCATATTACTTATTAAATTATATGTAATTAATTATCTAGACAATAATATAGACTAAATATATCAAACTTTTAATGTATCTAAAAAGTGAATCTCTTCTTATAATTAGGATTGGAGGTAAAAACCATACATATATACACTGCAAGAAATCTGTGTATTTTTTTAGGGCAAAATTCCTAAGAAATTGGCCAAATTTCGCAGGAAATGTTACATTTCCGAGGACATTTCTCAGAAACGTGTTCGTGACAAAAAAGGTTACTATTATGACGACATTTCTGAGGAAATTCCTAAAAAATGCGTGTCAGTGTGACTCCAACATTTCTGAGGAAACATTCGTGGGAAATGCATATCAGTGTGTGCAGCAAACAATGTCATTGTGTGCAGACATTTCTGAAGAAATTTCCTTGCAAATGTATATAAATAATATAAAAAAATCAGAATAAAAAATTTATATTAATAAAAAAATATTTTAAAAAAATTTGGCTCGAAAATTTTGCACCAAAAAATTTCAAAATTTTGCTAAAAAATTTGAATTTTTCCTCCAAAAAATTGAAATTTTCGAAAAACATTTATGAGGAACACTTCGTCGGAAATGTTTAAAAAAAATTCAAAAAATACAATTTTCCAGCTACAAAAATTCAAATTTTCTGAAAAATTTTCATTTTTGCCCCAAAAAAATATTAAATTTCAGCTAAAAAATTGAAATTTCAATATTTGAATCAAAATTTAAAATTTTCCCAAAAATTTATATTTGCACACATAACAAAATATATATTAAATTTTAACTAAAAATGATAAATATGAAATTAGAATGAAATATAAAATTTCAAAAAATGATAAATAGGATAAAATATTAAATAGAAAACTAAATATAACATATTTACTTTAGGTTTTAGAATTGAAGGATGAGAAAAATAATTTAGAAAAAACAAAGAAAAGAGAATGATATTTTGAAGAAGATGATATGTTGAAAGAAAGTATTTAAAGATCAAAGATTGAATGTATTAAAAAAGATAAAAAAAAAAAGTTTTTAAAGATTGAATGTTATCAAAGAAAATATGAAGATGATGAAGTAGAAAATATTGAATGTGTTGAAATAAAAAATGAAGAGGATGAAGAGAATGAAAGAAAAAAAGATTGAATATGTTTAAATAAAAAAAAAAAAATGAAGAAGATGAAGAAGAAAGTTGAAGAGAATGAAAGAAAAGAAGATTGAATATGTTGAAATAAAAAATGAAGAAGATGAAGAAGAAAGTATGAAGAGAATGAAAGAAACAAAAATTGAAGAGGATAGAAGAAAGTATGAAGAGAATGAAAAAAGAAAAATGAAAGAATGAAGAAATTTGTAGTAGATAGTGTGTTATATATAGGGAATCTGAAATTTTGAATTCAAAATTTCCCTCCACCATTTCTGAGGAAGGTTCCTGGCAAGCGTGTAAAGTTTGAAAATTGAATTTTCCGCGCGCTCTTAAGGAAAATTTTGCTTTCATTTCCCATGATTTTTCTTTGGAATTGTTCCTAGGAAACATATTCCCTCCTAAATATTTTAAATTTTCATTTTCTTTCTTTAGGAACTGTTTTCCCTCCCAAAAATGAATCTTTTTATAAAAATTCCGAAATTAATCTTTTTATTAAAATTCCAAAATTAATTTATATAAAATAAAAGTTAAAAATAATGACATTTATAAAAATAATACATGTGTTGAAATCAAAGTTACATAATGGATTCAATTTTAAAAATATTAAGTAAAACGCAATTTTTACGATATTCGAATGTATTAATACACAATATTAAAAAATATGATTACATGACAATAATATAAATTATCTAATAATCAATAGATTCGCCTGATTCGCTTGAATCGCCCGAGTCATCATCAATAGGAGCATCGATATCGTCATTTGAAGCATTCCTCGATGAAGAAGCAAGTCTTTCCTCAAAATACGTGCTCATTTGTCTACTTTGTTGGGCCATTGCTTTTTTAATTGCTTTTTTCATCCTTGCCTCCATCTCTTGATCCCACCGGGCTATCTCCTCTCTTTGTGCCTGCAACTCCTGCGTCAATCTTTGAATTTCCGCTTGCACCGCAGGGGTAAACGTTGCATGACGAGAGCTCTCTTCACGTGTGGGAACATGAAGGCGGTTTTGACGATGGACATTTGGGGCCGGCTTTCCAAAACCGTATTTTTTATTCTTTTCTCCTGGTCGGGATACATCCAACCAAATCTCTTGTTTGATGATGCTAGGAATATGGTCGTAGGAGGGATACTGAAATTTATCAATGCGGCTCCAGTATTTCTTCTGTATACATAAATAATAAATAATTAATAAATTCACATAGAATTTAGTGAATAAAAGTATCCAAAACAAAATTTAAAATTATGAAATTACAAATTTCACCTGAGTATCCTCAGACCGCTGATCCACAAAGCCACCCGAACGTAAGGTGTGAGTATCTTTGTGAACCTCGGTGATGTCTACGTCGCCACCCACTATGTTGCCACCCTTCTTTTTCATCTAATTTCACACACAATTTTTTTTTTTATAAATTATGAATAATTAAATATTGAATAATTTGTATTAATAAATATACAAATTAAATATATTTTTACCGGTCCTCGAGCACGGGCGGAGACACTGAGACATCCTTGCGTGTGCATGTTGCCCCCTGTAGCTGATTTCCTATTAATTTTATTTGCCCCATAGCGCTTTAAATAACCCTCGTCATTCGCCCAATAGTCCAATAATCTCGGCCAAATTTCATTTCCAATCCAATTTGGGCGATAGTATTTGTTTTGGAGTTTATGTTTTTCGTAATTTTTTCTTTCTTCATACAACAAACTCGGCAATTGAGTCTTGGTTGTATGATGAAAATTTTCTTCAACTTCATGATGGTGGTGAGGTTCCCACGTGGCCCACTTTTGAAGCTCCTCTAAAAGTTCTTCCCTAATCCCTTCCGTTTTCATCATTATTTCATATGTGGGCCAAAAATCTGAGTAACAATTTCTGAGAGTTCTCCTTATAGCATTCACCGCTTCCTTAGATGGCTCCAACCTAGACATTTAAATTGTTAATTAAACTATGTAATTTAATATAAACAAATTAAATTCAAAGTACGTAACAATTGTTTTTAATACTTACCCATTACACATAGGGTAGATTAAAGGCTTCGTGCCCAAAACTTGAACCTCTGAATCGTATTTTCGCCGTGATCGATGCACGGTCTGATATTGCGCTTGATGTTGTTGCCGGGGGGGTTGTTGCTGAGGGGGTTGCTGTTGGGGGGGTTGCTGCTGATATGGCATAAGTCCCGCCACCTCCAAGAATCTATTATTGTCATGAAATAAATTATTACCCTGATATATTAGATATGCCGGATATGTAGGTGCGCTTGGATATGTAGGATGTGTAGGTGTTGCTGGATATGTATGATGTGTAGGTGCTGCTGGATATGTAGGATGTGTATAGGTGCTGCTAGATATGTAGGTGCTGGATATCTAGGAGAGGAACCAGAAGGTCGTGGATTTGTAGGGGTGGAACTAGCCTCCCAAATACTGATTGACTGAGTTTGACGTCAAACAATGTCATTGGGTCCAGATCATTGAATTGATTTGAGCGATTTTGTGATTTCTTCCTCAACTTCTTAGGTACATCATCCATATGTTTTTTACCCTTGTCGTTCCCAGACATCTCTGCACAATGCATCCGATCAAAGTTTTGACATTCCGCTTGCGCTTCACAGCTCGAAGTGTCTGTATTAACACCAAACCTGGTATTAATATTCAACGGCTCTTTTTCACCATGATGTCTCCACACATAATAATCATCCATTAATCCAACCTTCTTCAAATGAGCTTTGACATCTTCCGGACTCCGAAACTTCCCACACGTACATTTAATACACGGACATCTTATTCCTCCATCCCTTTTAACAATATCTCGTCACATCGCGTAAGTAACAAATTCTTCAACTCCATCGATAAAAGCCGCTTTAAGTGTCCTACCACCCGAATATTTTCTATCATACATCCAACTTCGATGAGATATATATTGATCCATCTACTGTGTATATCGTTACCATTCATTCAAATTAGTTTCTTTTTATTTATATATTCTTTTATAATAATAATAACAACAACAACATATATTTGGCACATAGCGTGAGAAACAAAAATTCAAATTTTATAAGTTTCTTAGGAACGTTACCTAGGAAATTTCTTCGGAAATGGTGTAGGAAATTTTTTAAATTCAAAACTACAAGTTTTTTAAATTACATGATTTTTAAATTACATGATTTTTTTTACTAACTACCTAAAAAATCATTTTTATCTAAACAACAAGTTTTTTACTAACTAATATTTTTTTTTTATCAAAAACTAAAATATAATAACATTTTTATTAATAAATATTTTTTACTAAATAATATGTAAATGATAATACTTTTTTATTAATAAATATTACACAAATAATAATACTTTTTTACCAACAATTTAAAATAAATTAGACAAACTAACCTCAAATAAAATGTGATGATAAAAAGTTCCAAGCAACAACACCAGCGGCAGCAGCAACAATCACACTAAACGATAAAAACAAAATTCAAATTAACTAAAAATAAATGTACAACATTATTTTAATTAATAATTAACTATACACTTCGTTGACATAAATTCAATACGAGTTACGCGTAAAAATTTACATTAGAAAATTTACGCGTAAAAATTTAGTTTCTTTGTTATTTAACATGTAAAAGTTGACATAAATTCAATACGAGTTACGCGTAAAAATTTAGTTACTTTTTTATTTAACGCGTAAAAATTGACATAAATTCAATACGAGTTATGCGTAAAAATTTACATTAGAAAATTTACGCGTAAAAATTTAGTTTCTTTTTTATTTGTCGTTCGAGTTACGCGTAAAAATATAATATGTCATAGACATTGATTCAAATTAATTTCTTTTTATTTATATATTCTTTTATAATAATAATATTAATTAATAAGAACAACAACAATATTTTTTCTAACAACTTAATTATTTAGTAATTTGTACATATTAACATTTTTACTAGATTACACCTATAGAAAAAGTTATTTTTACTAAGTTATATATTTTTTAGTAACTACATAAAAAATAACAAATTTTTCGTACTAGCTAGTTTTTTTTAATCAAAAACTATAATATAATAACTATTTTTTTATTAATAAATATTTTTTTAACTACATTTTAGTGTCAATTAACATTTTTTATTGCTTAAATGACAATTCTTTATGACTAAAAATTTAAAATAAATTAGAGAAACTAACCTCAAATAAAATGTGATGAGAAAAAGTCTCAAGCAACAGCAGCAGCAATCCGATAACAATCACACTAGTGACACTACGCAATATAAACCAAATTTAAATTAACAAAAAATTAAATATACACCATTAATTTAATTAATAACTAATTAACTCTAAATTATATATAAAATTTTTAAAGTAAATTAACATAACTAACCGGTGTTGTAATAACTTGATTATAAAATAGAAGAGATATGTGTATATATAACTTTGAAAGAAAAAAAAAATGAGAGAAAGAATTGATTAGAAGAAGAAGAAGAAGAAGAAGAAGAAGAAGAAGAAATGAGAGAATGAGAAGAAAAAGAGTGAATATATATAGAGGAGCCTGGACAAATAGCCGTTGTGCAACGTTTAAATTCAGAAAACGGTTCCGAGGAAATGTTCTTGGGAAATGCATCTTGTAATGCGTGTTCAAATGGTCACCTGCCTTTGCAGAGGATTCAACGGTCAAAAAAGCATTTCTGACGAATGTATTCATGGGAAATGTATCATCGAAACGCGCGCTTTTTGAATGTGTGAAATGCATATCTTTTCCCAGGTTCTTTAAATTCATCGGAAATGTTCATGGGAAATACTAAAATTTCTTGTAGTGATATACGAATTTACGAAGTATTTTTTTTCTTTTTGACAACAGGATATACAAAGATTATTTGATAAAAAAGAAAAAGAAGTTCATGGTTAATTATTGTTATTAATTGTATAGTTTCTTAAAATAAAAAGAAAAAGGAAAGTGATATTTCAATTCTCAGAATCAATCAACAATAAAATATGCATGGAGTCAAAAGAACACGCATCTAGTTTGTTTCTTTAGGAAGCAGTTGCAAGAAAATAACAGGCACAAAATTCAAAATTGTACTCCTCCTTTATTATTATTTGAATAAAATTGAGTTCATAATTACAATTGGAGAGTAAATTGATCCTATTAAATAAATTTCCTAAAATGCCTCAATTTGTCACTTCAGATAGAGGACAACATATGAATGGTGTGAGATTTGTGAGCTGATGTAACTTTCCTACCTGCCTAATTCTGTTCCTACTTGAACTTCCTAGATAGAGATACTATAAGAATAATTAATTAATTTTGCTAATAATAATAATAAAATAGCTAATAAATTAATTTTTTGTTCCTCAAGTTAAGAAGTTGCAATCTTTGATACTTCATATGATTTTGAAATAACAAGTTGCAAGTAACCACATTCTCCAGGATTCAAGTTGATTAAGCAATTTTGTGACAGAAACTCATAGTCCACCAAATTTATCACCAGCCATGTTACATGACATTGGAGCAACAAATTGATCAGTTACAACCGATCAACCACCAAACCAATCAAAACAAAGGCAACAAAAATCGTCACAACATTGTCGATCGTTCTTAAATGTCGAACACTAGACACACCAGACACATCCGCCACCGGAATCCCAGACTTGATCGAACTGCATTCACATTCAAACACAAAATTTCAAAACGTTACACTCAAAACTTGTACACAAAATAAAAATCTAGCTAGCAAAAACTAAATCATACACGGAATCTATTATCAATGTACATCAATGGTACATCTGGCATGGGACGGTACATATAACAAAAACCTTATCATAATATTTAAATAAAATAAAAAAGTCATTTGAAAAGAACTCAATATCAATATTCCTCTCTTAAAACACGTTTTGACAACTAAGAATTGAAACTCCAACATAAATTAATTAATAAATAATTAGTCGCTATAATTATAATTTTTTTTATCCTTCAAAAATTGCATTCAAACAAAAAATTTATCGAAACTAAAACTAAAAAATGTTAGCATAACCGAAGAGACTAAAATCATATTTTCTTCGATCATTATTATAAAAAAAAAAATCATCTAAACTTTATTTTACACTAAATACATCAATTTTTCGAAGTTATTTTATTAATTAATTGATTATTATTCTCTAAAATTAAATTACCTTGTGGTGGATGTGGGGCAAAAAGTGATGGTATAATCAGCAGAAGCACAAGTGAAAGTGCTAGTTCCATCATCATAAGCATAACTATAAGCGCGTGGACACGCAGTCTTAAAAAACTGCGAGTAGGAACTTGGTTTACATGTAGCTGGTGTACCATAATCGCCACTACAGCAATATTGTGGATCCCCAAAAGCCTCACACGCGCTTTTACACGCGACTCCCTCACCGCCGTTATTACTCATTACTTTCAATTCCATCGGACACGCGGCGTTCAAGTCGACAGAACAACCCGTCGTGGTGCAGTTTCCGCCGCCGGTTTCACCGTGTGGTTCAATCAACATAGGGAGATTGTAACCGTCGACGAGACTAACGTCGAAAAAATCAAGTCCTCCGTCGCCGTTAAGTGTAAACTCAGCTAATGTTGCTGGTGGTATTGCGTTTTTTCCGGCACATTCGACGGTGGAGGAATCACAGTCGCCGGTTATGCAAGAGAATTTTCCGGTGGGATCTTGTGAGCAGAGTGTTCTTCCCCATAGACGGCCGGACCATGAAGGTGGTGCGGCGAGGGAATTTGATTCGCCGGGTTGAAGAGCAAAACCGGTGGTGGAGAACGGTGGTGTTCCGGCACTGGATAAAATTCCCGGCCAAACTGTGTAACTACACTTGTTAACAATTGTGAATGTTGTTGAATAAGAACCTGTAATAATAATAACATTAACATGTTAAAAAAACAACATAAGACATAAACATAGTAATATCCGAAAAATAAAAAACAAAATAAAAATCAAAGTTGCATGGTCTGACATGCTAATAAGAATGGTGGTTAATTATAAGAAAAAATCGACTTCAGTGTAATTTTAAAATAGTTGAATGATAAAAATTTAGACTGAATTACTTGAAAATTTTACTACAGAGAATTAGGTCTCATGATTACCTGTTAGGAATTGGAATAGAGTTAGGGTGATCAAAGTGAGAGCAAATTGAGTTGAAGAAGCCATAATTGGAAAAAATTGGTGGTGAAGAAATTGATGAATTTTGGTTTCCCTTAGTAGAGGGTATTTGAAATTTTAGTGAGATGAATGAACTAGGGAAGTGAATATATAGAGATTTTGGGGGTGGGGTCAAGGGCAATAGGCCCATAAGGAAAAGGGTACGTGTCATGGGCCCACTTAGCAGTGCATGTGCAAACATAAACCGCAAATGTGAAGGTCGGTTGATTGTCTGATTTTTTTATTTGATGATGATTTTGTATACGTTATAGATTGAAGGTCGTTGTTTATTAGGTTTAATTATTTGGTAGATTTTTTTTTAAAAATAAATTATTTGGTAGATCTTTCAACTAATATTAGATTTTTAAATAGATCTTTCAATTCTGTCGTAAAATAAATATTTAATAGATCCTAGAGTTTTTTTTAAATAGAATAAATCCTAGATATTTTTTTATAATAATAAATCCTATAGATATTGGAGTCTATGAATTTATCAAAAATATATTTAGTTTGGATTGTATTTGAGTATATTTTTTTTTAAATGATTGTTTGAACTATATTAAAAATATTAATTAGGTCTTTAAATTTTGAGACTTAGATACGATTTTGTTTATTTATTTTTGATGAAATAAATACAATTTTTTTTTTATATAAATATAAGTTTTTTTTACAAAAAAATATAAATTATTTGGAAGCTTAAGGATTCAATTAGAAAAATAGTTTAGATTTAATTAAAAATTCAAAATTGTTGAGAAATTTAAAGAGTGATTAATCCTTTGTACAAAAATAATAAAGAGTCTCTATCAACAAAAATAAATAAAATAAAGAGTAATTTAATCTTTTTCTTTTTTGACAAAAAAGAGTAATTCAATCTACTTGTAAAAAAAAACTACCGTGTAATTTTTTAACGATATAAAATTTAAGTGAGTTCATGAATCTTTGACATCTTACTAAAATGAGAGAAAATCTCAAGATCAACAACCCTTCTTTTCTTTCTTTTTTTTTTGTTTAAAAAAAGGGGTAAATATATTTATATATTGTTCTCCAACAAAATCTTATTTTAAATTTAATTATATATAAAAAAAAACTTATTTTGAATCTACATCATTTTTTTTAATGAATGAATCTAGTATTTTTTTTAAAAAAAATTATACTAGTGCTGATTGAACTAAAAACAATTCTATATGTTGGATATGACAATAATTAAATATTAAAGATCAATGGAGTATTTTTGGGAGGAATCAACTCTAGTGCTGATAGGACCTGAGGTATATATCGAAGGAAGCTTGAATTAGACATAAGAAATAAAGGACGGCTACTAATTTACATAAAAGGAATATATGAGACATAAATAATGAGGAATAAAGTTGTGCAGTTCAAAGCATTGGCATTTTTAATTTTTAAGTACATTGAGGTCAAGGTGAGGTCTTTTTAAGACTGAAGGGGTCAAATAATATAATGCTGAATTAGATATAAATTCCATGTGATTGTTGTCCCTTGTTGTACTATTGCTTCAGGTTGCCTTCAACTATATGATCACATCACATGTTTATGCCTTGAATTTTGATAAATTATTATGCAAGATACCATTTTCGATGATGGATTCTTTGTTTAAAATTATACAAAATAATTGATTGATAACTTTGTTTCTTGTGATGCGGTATTTATTGGCTACAAAGTCTGTTTGTTTATAATAAAAAAAGATAGATCTTGTTTTTTCAATTAAAAATATACACCCTTTTACTGATATAACTATTTTAGAAAAGTGGATTAAGTTAAAAGTAATACTTAATTTGAAATAAAATACCACTTTAATTTGCTTATATTTCAATTTAGATGGAGTATTGTGGTAGATCCATTCTTTGACGAAAAAGAAATAAAGAATGATAGATTCACTTTATGGGTGCGTTTGATCTGCTAAAAAATAGAGGATTGGACAACTTTTGTTGTACTCCGTTTGATTCAGAAACTGTTTCAGGGACTGGACAAAAGAGACAGCAAGGGACAAGACAAAAACAAGATTTTTTTGTCCCCCACTAAACCACATGACAACTTTTTGTCCACAGTACAACTATAAAAAATACGAAAATATCCATTTTATGTTAGAATATAAAAAATATTATTTCTCTATTTTTCTCCAGTACAATTTTGTCCTGTCCTGTATTCTCCTGTTCTGTGCTGTACTGTCTTGTACTGTCCTGTCCAGTACTTGCTGATTTGCAAATCAAACAGACCCTATTATTTAAGACATTGTTGTGTGGAAAATTTTTGGACATCGAAGATGATTTTGTGGTGGTTTAAATTAATTTCGAGTTTTAAAGTTAATTTTTATTTCAAGAGTTGTTTGGTAGAGGTGAATGTTAAAGCTAGTTTTTATGGAGGGAGATGCAAATTTTCTCCATTGTCAAATGAGAAATATTCCTTTTGTTTATCTTGAAATTCTGATTGGTGCTAATTTGAGATGTGCGGCTACTTGAAGTCCAGTGGTTAAGACGATTGAAAAAAAAAATTGTTCTTGAAAAAATAAATACGCGAGTCTAGTGGTGAGGGACGTAATTTTAAGAGTGCAATCTAAGAGGGGGTGAAATAGGTTTTTAGAATTTTTCAGTTCTTTTAAATATCTTAAAGATCTTTTTATTTTTCTTCAAAGTTTATGTTGCATGTATGAATAAAGAGCGGAAAAATAAAGAGAGTAGGGAAAGAGAAAACAAACACACAAAATTTATATTGGTTCCCCTTCTAACCTAAGAGTACTTTAGTCCATTCACATCTTGAAGAATTTTTTACTATGTTAGATGTACAAGCCTCACACCAAGACTCTCTCCTACAATCTTCTAACATAACAAAGAAGAACACCACTTCCTTGATTTCACAAGCACCAAACCTATGGTGGACTTTGAATCACCATAATTCAAAGAACCTTTCCCCAAATCATCAACCACTGTGATGATTATAAATCAAAAAGTACACTACTTTTTGTTACAAAACAATTCACCACACACTTGGTGATTAAATTACAAGTTTTGAACAAATATGAAAATAATGTTGTTCTTGAATCAATTCTAATAAAGAAAATTGATCTTCTCTTTCTTTTGATCACAATTCAAACATATATATTTAAGTGCTTAGAAAAATATAAAAGATACTCTTTTCAATGATAGAAAAGTTATGCACAGAGTTTCTTTTAAAAACTTATTTGAATTGTATGTAAAAATTATGTATGTGAAAGAGATAGGTTGAAAATAATGTATGTTGCCTTAAATACATCATGAGAAACCATTATGAATTGATGCAAAAGTTTGAGACATTTTCATGAAGGTTTACAATAGTTTAGAATGATAATGGTTCATAAAAAACATAATTCTACATTTTGTCCAGGACGTTTTAAATCGATCGTAACAGACACACGATTTAAAATGTCCTGTTTTTAAATTCAAACGTTGCACTGTTTTCAAACTACATACAACAAAAACTGTTTTAAACCGGTTAACTGAGTTAGTAATTTAAAAAGTCGCAGACAGTTTTTTTCTTTCAAAATTCAACTTATTGTATAGCTTTGCTTTAGAGATTTTTATGCATGACAAAATATATTTTTGAAAAATCATTTAAGTGAAGTGAGATTGAGCACTTAAAGTATATACATGAATGAATTGTCATCAGTACTGATGTCAGGAATTTTTGTAGTATTGTAGGTAGTATATTAGTAATAAAAATGACTCAAGACAAGCTCAAATATGAAGCAAAATCTGAAGAATCGAAGAAAAACGCATAAAGGAGCAAGAATACACGAAAATACCAAGAAAAGAGCAAAAAGTGGATTAAATGAGCGCGTCATCGCACCATGATGACTCCCATCGTGGTACGATGGGAGTAACTTGGAGAGCAAGGTGATAACACGTAGAAATTAGTTGTATGTTTGAAGAAAATCCACACATCGCAGTACGATGGACCCATCATAGTAAGATGGGGACACCGAGGTCCGTTACAAAAACTATGAATAGAGCTCATTTTCCTCATTATTATTCATTCAGAAATTGAGAGCATTCTCCAGTACTCTAGAGCTGTTCAAGAGAAGCAAGGATGACATATGAGCTCTTTACGACAAGAACTTTCCCCCTTCACATGAAAGGTAACTTCCTCAGCAAGATATCTTTCTTTAGGTAGCATAGTTTAATTCTTGTAATTTAATTATGTAATCTATTGTATAGATCATTTAGGTTGTGGTGGAGAAGATGAACTCCGCTCTGAATATTTGGAGTCTGTGGTTGACTCAAAGTTATAATAAATGGCATTTAGTACTATATGTCTTATTTATTTTCTTGCTTTAAATATGTATTCCGTAATCTTGCCGGATAAGCGGAAGTGCTCTCAGAATAAGTATTAGTGTTACTTAATAGTTGTCTGTAACTAGTATTAAATAAGGCTAGAGAAATATAGACGGTAACATGTAGAACTACCTTCGAACTGAGATGGTAGAGGCGGAATCAAGAACTAGTTGGGAATTGAGCAATTAAAAGCTGAATAGTCTGATACTAGGCTCTAGAGGCATTTGATGGTCGATGGACATAATGCATATATGTGGATAACTCATATTGTAGTTAGGGTATATGACAAGCGAGGTAGACTATCGTAGGTATCCTAGTTATAATTGTAGGGAGACTTTATATATTTATATATAGGCTTAAATGATCTTTTGGTCCTTGTATGTTCGTGATTTTTTGATTTTAGTCCATGTATCTTTTTTTGTTGCAAATAAGTCTATGTGTGTAAGCGTTTTTTTTTTGTTTTAGTCTCTAAAGTCAAAATCCGCATGAAAATCTGAAGGAAAATCTGCACGAAAACTGCAAATTTTCCTGCGGATTTTGACTTTAGGGACTAAAATAAAAAATTCGCGAACATACAGAGACTTATTTGCAACAAAAAAAGATACAAGGACTAAAACCAAAAAAATCGTGAACATACAAGGACTGAAATGATATTTAAGCCATATATATATATATATATGAGTCAGGATCCGTTGACACCAAATAGTTTGACACCAAATGTTACACCTCTCAATAACGTTTTAACCGATAAATTTTTTATAAAATCCACCGTTGGATTGAAAGTTTATATCATATAGATCATTTGTGTGAACTGGCAGACAAATCCAAAATCATTTGATATGTTATTGAAATGCATAAAGATTAACGGCATTTAAAAAAACGCTCAAACCGTTAATTTTGATGTATTTCAATAACATATCAAATGATTTTAGATTTGTCTGCCAATTCACACAAATGATCTATATGATATAAACTTTCAATCAACGGTGGATTTTATAAAATTTATATCTGTTAAAACATTATTGAGAGGTGTAACATTTGGTGTCAAACTATTTGGTGTCAACGGATACTGACTATATATATATATATATATATATATATATATATACATATATATATGGGACGACTTTGGTGATAATACTTTGTTATTATGAGAAACTAGAACAATCAATTATACCATGAGATGTTAATCAACGTACAATATTAAGTTATAATTTCCTACTCTTCATACACCAAATCATTAAAATTTAAGATCCATATATTATCCCGTTAAGGAAAGAATCTTATGGTACTCAAAAAAAAAAATAGTAATCTTTGTGAGCTTTTTTGGTAATTATTTTTAGCATGAATCTTGCAAGAGAAATTGGCAGACAACTCAAAGACAAAGAAACTAGAGAAATTGGCATCAGTGTGAAATGTAAGATATGATTCATCAATTTAAATATACCATTGAGTTAGATTAAGGTTCTAGTTACTCCGTTATTATCAACATCAACAAACAAATAGTATACAGCTCCAAATGAAGGAAACAACATCAACAAGGAATAAATTGACAAAATAAATTTTGAGTCTAATAAAATCAGCTTATTCAGGATGAAGGTACACACACAGGAGAAAGAAAGGCATAGCAGCAAGGAAGTAGAGAAAGAACAATAAGGAGGAAGATGCAAAAAAGAAAAAAAAAATGATATTCTTTATATAAAAAAATAATCATAATCTTTTTTTGAAAAAACGGGATATAATTTGTTTGGGGTATAATAAAGAGTAAGAAATGGTTTGGTATATGAAGAGTAGAAAATTATAGGCTTAATTACACTTTTAGTCTCACTATTTTGCCAAATCTGCGATTTTGATCCCACTATTTTAAAATCAAACATTCTAGTCCCCCTATTTTGATTTTTGTTGCACTTTTGGTCCCACATTCCATTTTTAGACTAAGTGGCAACCAAAACGCTTGCGTGGCAATACATGTGGCAAATAAAACGGCCACATCAACAACTATTTTAATTATAATATTAATTTTTTAATGTTCAATATGAAAAAGAAACTAATGTTTTTTATAAAAAATTAAATTTTAAAAAAAATCTGGAAAACCAAAAAATATAATTTTTAAAAAAATCTGAAATATTAATTTATTTTTAGAAAAAAACTGAAAAAACAAAAACTATAAAAAAAATTGAAATGTTAATTTTTTTAAATAAATATCTGAATTTTTTTTATATAATTTTTTTTAAAAAAATTGGTTTTTTCAGTTTTTTTTTAAATGAATTTAATTTTTTTCGATATTCAGATTTTTTTAATATAATATTTCAAATATTATTTTTTTAAAAAAATATTGATTTTTATGAAAATCATAAATATTAGCTTTTTAAAAGACTGAAATTATTATTTACTTTTAAATATCTGAAAATAAAATATCATTTGAAATAAAACTGAAATATTAAATAAATTTTCAGATATTTTTTAAAAAATTAATATTTCAGATTTTTTTTAAAAAATTAAATATTTTTTTTCATATTTTTTAAATATTTTGGTGTTTTTCAGTTTTCTTAAATAAATTAATATTTCATGTATTTTTTAAAAAAATTTTTTTGGTTATTCATGTTTTTTTTAAAAAAATAATATTTCCATATTGGAAATTAAATACTTAAAATTAAAATATTTGGTGATGTGGCATTTTTTTTGCCATATGTATTGCCACTTAAGCGTTTTGGTTGCCACTTGGTTAAAAAATAGGGGTGGGGACCAAAAATGCAACAAAAATCAAAATAGGGGGATTGAAATGTTTGATTTTAAAATAGGGGACCAAAATTGCACTTTTGGTAAAATAGGGGGACCAAAAGTGCAATTAAGCCAAAATTATAACTTAATATCATACACTGATTAACATCTCACATCTATAATTGATTGTTCTCGTTTCTCATAATAACAAAGCGTCTTTGGCAATTAATGGATATTTGGTGTGGCTAGCTAGGCTCGGTTATCCTTGCGGTAGCTTTTTCTTGCCTATTTCCAAATGTGGGAGAGAGGATAAATGGGAGGTGTCTTTGGCAATTAAAGTGGAGACGATCATTTTTTTTGTTTAGGAGGAGGATTTATTGTCTCGTTTTTTGGTGTCCATTGAACCAACTCTTATTTCTAAGGAGGAGCTTTCTTAGGTATTCTGGTTTGATAGTCAAGGTATATTATCTGTTAAGGTGAATTACCCGGTACTTCTAAAGTTAGTGTAGGATGGGCGAGGGTGATGGTTTTTGGTGCGTTTGTTTTTGTTTTGATTTTGGAGGTGATTTTTTGTTATTGTTTTATGTTGTTGGTTTAGTTGTTATCATATGGATGATTTTAAGGGTTTTTAGGGTTTGTCATTGGTGTTGTTGAAATTCTTCCTTTGTGGAGAGATTTGTGTGAGTTGATTTTTTGGATTGTGTTTGTCTTTGTCTCAGTTGTGTTATTAATAAAATTTAGCATTTTTTTTTTAAAAAGAAGAATGTATTACTCCACTAAAGACTTTAACTTGGATTATTTTAGAATTTAACATCTGTAATTATTAGTTTCAAATAATTGAGCTACAAACCCCAATTATTTTTGTTAAAATTGTAATCGCTCACCATGATTTTATCAAAATTAATTGTGAAATTAGACATGCACCAAGTTCGACGCAAGTCACCACTGAATCAACTAACATGTATTTATATATAACGTAATTTTTTTTGTAAGATAATATATATATAGTGTAGTGTGACTTATATATCATATTTGCATATAAGTTATTTTTTCCTTTTTGAAAGATGTTTGCTTTAAAAAAAGAAAATGCATTTTTGTGCCAAATATTATTATGTTTATTTTAAAATATTTTAAATATTAATTTGATATAAATTAAGAATATCTTTTTATATTTTTATATGCCCATAATTTTAAGATATACAAATTAATTTAATAATAATTCATAAATAATATATTACATTAATAAAATTTAAATTATTATCTTAATAAATTTTAAGAAAAATTACACTGGCCTCCTTTAAAGTTTTCTTAAATAACACAAACACCTTCTCTAATTTTTTTACATGACACTGACCTCGTCTGACATTCACACTGTTTAACTCTGTTAAAAAGAACATAAAATCCCTAAAATTTTGTTGATTGAGAAATAAGGGAGGTTAGTGTCCACTTATAAATTAGAGGGGTGTTTGTGTTATTTAAGAAAACCTCAAGGGAGGTTAATGTAATTTTCTCCAAATTTTATTATCAATTATGAACGTCCTTTTATGTCAGTTTATATTTATCAGCTCGTTGAACTATTAATTTTACCAAACATTTCAATTAGCTTATCAACTATAAGCTTCCAGCCACCAGCTATCGACCATAAGCTATAAGCTAGCTTCGACCATAAGCTATAAGCTACCTTACCAATCATTCACAATTTTTGCCAAATAGATTGTAAGAATATTTTGATAAATTCATATGACACGCGAGAAAACGGATAGGATGACAAAATCAATTCTTTCTTTTTATTGTTGTGTGCACTAAAAGCATTGTTTATATATATATATATATATATATATATATATATGGATAATGCTAATGCACACCCACTCACTTTTGTGAAGGTGTGCATTAGCAATCTACACCTTTGAATAAGACAAAAGGAATATTATTTGTAATTTAATAAAAAAATAGAATTTAGGGATAGAAATGTAACTTTGTCACACAGCCATCATGTCATCTCTTGCTCTCAAAGGTTTGTTATTACTCTTTCATGTTCCTTGTTAATTAACTAAACATTATATGGTAAAAAAAAATGAACATTAAGATCTAAACTTTAATCTTTAACGTTCATTAGACTTTGACTTTATTTTACTAAATTAAACTTTTACCTTGAAATACAAAAAAAAAAAAAAAATTCTGGATTTTAAGTGAAGAAATTTTAGTGAAAAAAATTCAATAGAGAACTTGGATAGAACCATTTTTATTTTGGATTTTTGTGGAACAGATCTAATTCTTTATTCAGGTGTGTTTTGCTCCAGAGTCATTAATGGATGGAAGGGTTTTTGGAAGTGAGAAAAATATGTTTAGCTCTGGCGATTTCAAGGCGATTTTTGCACTGTTCACAAACTTACCCACTTTCGAAGTAACCTTCACCTAACCCTAAAACCGCCTATCTCCTCCTTTCTCCTCCATGGCTGATTCTTCTTCTTCTTCTACTCATGTCCTTATTCCTTGGGCTTGTTTGCAAGATCATGCTACTAAACCATCATCCATCCCTCCTCCTGTTACCATACCAAAGAAATCCTTTGCCGAGGCCGTAAACAACGTTTGTGATATCCCGGTCTCGCAGCTGCCTCAACCGGTGGTTAAAGGCGGTAGAGTTGCTATTTTGATACCAGACGAAGAATATCATGCCGGCGCAGAGACATGCAAGCACAATCTCCATGGTCGGATTATATGGCCAAAAGGTACAACACCTTTAAAGGTCGGTGACTTGAAATCCAAGCTATCGCCGCTGTGGAAATCTCTTGGTAAGTGGGGAGTTACCTCTCTTGGTAGAGGATTCTATGAGTTCTCTTTCTCTTCTTTAGAAGATGTTCAAAGTGTTCGTTCGATTGGTTCGTGGAATCTGAACCCAGGTATCCTAAAGCTGTTTGCGTGGGTCAAAGATTTCAACCCTAATCTTCAGCAAAACTCCTCAGCACAGGTATGGATTCGAATCTATGGGCTATCTCAAGAGTATTGGCGTCCAAAGATTTTGTTTGCTATTGCTAGTAGCGTGGGTACACCCATTTGTACAGATCAACTCACTAACAAACCTAGGTTTGAAAGAGAATTTGGTCATTTTGCCCGGGTGTTGGTTGATATGGACTTGAAAAAACAACCCCTGGATAGAGTTTTAGTGGAGAGAACTGGGTTTGCATTTTTCGTGGATATTGAGGTTGAAAACATGCTTGCGTTTTGTCACTTTTGTAGCACTGTTGGGCATGAGCAAAGTTATTGTAAAAGAATGAATACAGACAAGATAAATCCCAAGTCTGATGCTCCTTTGAAAGGTTCACAACAAGCTCAAAAGAAGGAATATAGAGTGGTTAAGGAGGGTACTAAAGCAGCCACCTCTGCCCCGTTAGTTGAAGTTATAGACCTTGTTGAAGCTCCTCCCAAAGCATTGAATTTTGATGACCCCATGCTGGAAAGTATTTTAAAAAACAAGGAAGATACAACGACTCCCGGGGCTGTTCATGTTCAAATTCAAAATAGTCCTATTGTGCAGGAAAATATAGTCAATGCTGAAGTGGTCGTCCCTGCAGAAACAGAAGTTGTGGTAGATTCTCAACCTTTGATTGTTGAAGCAACTATTCCAAACAATGATGAAGACCAGGTTAGCTCTCCTTCTTGTGATACTTCAGTTGTTAGATCTTTTGAGAGCATCACACCTGAAAGAGTAACACAGGATATGAATTTCTTAAAAAATTCATGGGCTACTTTGGCTGAACATGATTCTGATGACTCTATTGAGGAGGAAATTGATTTAACCCAAAATTTTGATGATATACCAACTGATAAACAAGATGAAGGCCCATTTCAAGTTATTACAGCAAAAAGAAAGAAAAAGAAAAAGCATGCAACTACCAAAACCTATGGCACTAGATCTAAGGTTGATCAACCTAGTGGTGCGCCATGAAGTGCATATATTGGAATGTGAGGGGTATTGCCAATTCCCCAACTAGATTGGCTCTTAAAAGGTTACTTAATGTTTATAGACCTGAATTTTGTTTTATAGCTGAGCCATGGATGGACTTAGCTAGCTTTCCTACTAATTGGTTTAATAGGCTTAATCTCAAAGTTTTTGCAGTTAATATTAGAGGTAATCTTTTACCAAACATTTGGTGCGTTTGCTCTGTTAATATGGACCTTGTTGTGTTACATAGAGATGATCAACATATCTCTTTCACCTACAAGGAAGATGGCAAGGATTTTGGAATTTCTGTTGTCTACGCTTCAACAGATTATATCAAAAGGAGAAAATTATGGCACTCACTTACTTTGGTACATAATAGTTACTTTATTCCTTGGGCTTGCATAGGAGACTTTAATGTCATTATTGGTTCTCATGAACAAAGAGGAGCTCACTTACCTGCTAAATTACCTATAGAGGAGTTTCTTAGTTGGTCTAATAGCAGTAGTTTTTTTCATTTACCAACAAAGGGCAGTAGTTTTACATGGCATAATGGTAGAAAAGGTAATAAAAGTACTGAAAAGAGGCTTGATAGAGTGTTGTGCAATCAATCTTGGCTGGATATATGCTCCTCTATTTCTGTTTCAACTTTAAACAAGCATAAATCAGATCATTTTCCACTCCTTTTTGACTATCAGAGACAAGATCTCATGTATATCTCAAGCTTCAGATTTTTAAAAATGTGGTCACACCATAATGGTTGCTCTTCTTTTATTAAAAATGTTTGGAGCAAGCAAATCTTTGGTTCACCTATGCAAATTCTCAACTCTAAGCTTAAGGCTTTAAAAGGTGAGCTAAAGATATGGAATAAATATGTTTTTGGTCTCATTCAAAACCAAGTTGCAAATGCTGACAAAAAGTTAAATGATATTCAACAAAAGATCAATGATGATGGTTACAATGATGATTTATTGAGCCAAGAAAATTTAGCCAAAGTGGAGTTGGAGGCATTGTTGAATATGGAAGAAGCATTTTGGCATGAAAAATCAAGAGTTAAATGGCATAATGAAGGAGACAGAAATACAAGCTTCTTTCACAGAATTTCTAAAATCAAATAAGCATACAAAAAAATCAATGCTCTCAGGATTGATGGTGTTGTCACTACTGAACCTGGCCTGATTGCTAGCCATGTGGTTACTTATTTCCAAAATCTTTTCACCAGTGATAATGAAGTTATAGACAATGGTTTGATTGAGGAGGTCATACCTGCTTTGGTTACAGAAGACATAAACCATATGCTCACCCTAATGCCCTCATTTGCAGAAATAAAAAATGCCGTGTTCTCCATGAATAAAGATGGTGCCCCTGGTCCTGATGGTTTTGGGGCATTCTTCTTTCAAACTTATTGGGATATTGTCAAGGATGATGTTTCTAGTGCAGTGTTGGAATTTTTTAGTACTAATTGGATATTGCCTAACTTCAATTCTAATACAGTGGTGCTCATTCCTAAAGTTCAAGAGGCAGATACAATTAGTCATTTCAGACCAATTGCTATGGCAAATTTCAAATTTAAAATCATCTCGAAGATTCTGGCTGATAGAGTAGCTCTAATTTTACCTAACATCATCTCAAAGGAGCAAAGGGGATTCATCAAAGGAAGGCAAATTAAGGATTGTATATGCCTCACTTCTGAGGTTATCAACATGCTCCACAAGAAAGCATATGGAGGTAATTTAGCCATCAAAATTGACATAGCCAAAGCATTTGATACACTAGACTGGAAGTTCTTACTCAAAGTACTGAAGACATTTGGTTTTTGCACCACTTTTTGTAATTGGATCCATACAATTCTACAATCTGCAAAGTTGTCTGTTTCCATCAATGGTAAGCAAGAAGGTTTTTTCAACTGTGCTAGAGGAGTTAGGCAAGGTGATCCTCTGTCACCTTTGCTTTTTTGTCTGGCTGAGGAAGTGCTTAGTAGAGGCCTATCCAAGCTTGTAGCTGAAGGCAAGTTAAAGCTTATCAATGGAACAAGAAAGGTTTTCATTCCTTCACACATCTTATATGCTGATGATGTTATGCTCTTTTGTAAAGGTACTGCATCAAATATAGAAGTGCTATCTCATTTCTTTGCAAACTATGCACAAATATCTGGTCAACACATCAATCCACAGAAGTCCACTATTTTTGCAGGGTCCATTTCAAGTTCCGGACTTACAAATATTGCTAATTCTCTTGGTTTTTGCATTGGAACTCTACCTTTCATGTACTTAGGAGTTCCTATTTTTAAAGGAAAACCTAAAGCAGTGTATTTTCAACCTCTTGTTGATAAGGTTAAGTTGAAATTGGCCTTTTGGAAAGCATCTCTTCTTTCTTATGCTGGCAGAATTCAAATGGTTAAAAGTGTGATTCAAAGCATGTTGATTTATTCCATAACCACTTATTCTTGGCCTGTTTCTTTAATCAAAGAATTAGAGCAATATATGAGAAATTTTATTTGGAGTGGTGATCTTCTTGTTAGAAAGATAGTTACAGTTTCATGGAACAAAGTTTGTAGTCCTATTGATGAAGGGGGTTTGGGTATTAGATCTCTTTCTAATTTAAACAAAGCTTCAAATCTCAAGTTGTTTTGGGATCTTCTTAACTCTGACAATCAGTGGGCCTCACTGTTGAGAAGTAGGGTGACTAGAAAAAATGGTTTCATTAAGCATCATATTTACTCTTCATTATGGAGTGGTATAAAAAATCAGGATCATGTCATGGATCAAAACACAAGATGGCTCCTTGGTAATGGTAATGTTATCAATTTTTGGTTGCATAATTGGTGTGGCAGATCAATTGTTAACTACCTTCAAATTCCTCAACATTTACACTCTCATCTCATGTCTAAAGTGTCAGACTTCATCTTAAATCATCAATGGTCTATCCCCTTGGATTTGCAGACAGCTTATCCAACACTATTGCCTTTTCTTAATCAATTCAGTATACCTCTTGAAGATAAAGAAGACAGGCTGCTTTGGATTCACAACTCTCATGGTGAACTCACCCTTAAAGATGCTTACTCTTTTTTTACAACTGCTGGCCAGAAGTTAAGTTGGACGAAGAATGTTTGGAACTTAGCTATTCCTCCTTTGAAATCCTTCATGGTTTGGAGACTATTCCATCACAAAATGCCCATAGATGAAATCCTTTCAGCTAGAGGAATTCAAATTCCCTCTGTCTGCAGCTTGTGTAACAAAGAAGTTGAGACTACCAATCATTTGTTTCTTCACTGTGAATTTGCTTTGGCTCTGTGGAATTGGTTAGCTTCTATTATCAATCATAGGATTGATAATTCATCTGTTTCAGCTATGTGGTCGGCTACTAATGGTAGTTGGAACCCTCAGTGCAAGCTGGTAGTTACTGCTGCAATTATTTACATCTTGAATTCCATTTGGACTAGCAGAAACAACTTAAGGTTCAAAGATATCAAGCCCAATCTGAATTCTACTATCTCTTTGATAATTGCCAATGTTTCACTAGTTGGTAAATATACTAGTTTGACTGCAGGACCCTCTATTGCAGATTTTGAAATTCTAAAATTTTTTAAGGTTAACATACACCAGCCAAAGCCCCCTAGTATCATTGAAGTGCTTTGGACTCCTCCACTGATTGACTGGTACAAATGTAACACTGATGGTAGTTCCTTGGGAAATCCTGGGCCAGCTGCATGTGCTGGTGTTTTCAGAAATTACAAAGGTGAGTTTATTGGAGGATTTACACAGAACCTTGGTAATACCAATGCTCTATTTGCTGAAATTATGGGTGCTATTTTAGCCATTGAGTGTGCATCAGATAATAATTGGAATCAACTTTGGTTAGAATGTGACTCTAGGCTTGTTGTTTCAGCCTTCAAATCTCCCAATATCATTCCTTGGCAATTGAAGAATCGTTGGTTGAACTGCATCACAAAGATCAAATCTATGAATTTCTAGGTCTCACTTTGAATGACTATAGTTGGTGGAATATAGCTCCAAGGATCATTTGGAATGATCTTGTTAGCAATAAGCTAGGTCTCCCGTTTTTTAGAGTTTGTTAATTTTGTTTGAGGGTTTGGTTTGGTCCCCCCCTCTTTGTACTCCACTTTTCTTTGATATAATTTTGGGAGTATAAAAAAAAAAAAAGGTGTGTTTTGCTTCCAAATTTTTGTGGATTTTTATAGTAGTTTCTAAATTCTATTTTTTATTAAATTTCAAATATAACGTGGTAAAAAAATGGAAAAGTGAGAGCAAACAACATAAAAATAATATTTCTATTAAACTCTGTTTTTTTTATTAAATTAAAAACAATATTCCTTTTGTCTTATTCAAAGGTGTAGATTGCTAATGCACACCTTCACAAAAGTGAGTGGGTATGCATTAGCATTACCCTATATATATATATATATATATATATATATATATATATATATATATATATATATATATATATCAGCACACTTAAAATAGAGATTAATTAGTATGTACTAAATGTATAAAATATTTTTACACATGCATCCAATCAAATGATGTTATAGTGCCACGTATATAAGTTTGTTCTTAAAATATCTTGACAAATATCTACATGTCGTGATTTAATTGGATGTACGTACAAAAAAATATTTACACTGTTAGTGTATATGAATTAAATTCCTTAAAATATCTTTTATATTGTGTCTGGCTACTTGAGTTTCTTTTTTTTTTCTCTGAAATTTTATTTTTTAAAATACTTTTTCGTTTGCCAAAAAATATAGTATATTTATTTTATAGGTAAATTGATTACTCTGTTAAATTCAATTATTTTATTATTTATTTTTGTTACAATGTTGCTAATGAAGATCGAACTTAAGACCTTGTTGATACTAAGTAAATTTTTCACCACTTGACCAAACTTAGTGACTTGAAATTCAATTATTTTTAATATATACTATACTTTACCAAAAAAGATATTATATGAAGGCAAATATCTTTTTTTTTTTTGAAAAAAAGGCAAATATCTTTAGTTTGCAAAAAATTATACTTTTTTAATATATATTATATGGAGGCAATTTATTTTTCAGTCAATTTATATTATAAAAGAATATTATATACTAAAAGAGTATATTTTCGAAACCTAGTGGTGGTGTGAAATTCAATTATTTTTCAGTCAATTTATTTTATTACATTTCTTTTGTAACAAGTAAAGCACTTATATAACTTATCAAAAAAAAAAAAGCACTCATATAGTGTTTCTATTTCTACTATACACAGAGATAGAGCCGTTCCCCTTTTCACCATCCTTCTCAACCGAAACCCTAATTTGGATCTGATGGAAACTTTACGAGAGCCCTGTCCAATTCGAATCCCCTACGACGCCGGAACCGCCTTCGCAATGGGAGCCATAGGTGGTTCCGCCTTCCACTTCATGAAAGGTCTCTACACTTCACCTAATGGCGCTCGTTTCATCGGCGCAACACAAGCTGTTGGTCTCAAAGCAGGTCGAATCGGTGGAAGTTTCGCTGTTTGGAGTATTTTATTCTCTTCTTTTGATTGTACTATGGTTTATATAAGGAAGAAAGAAGATCCATGGAATTCTATTGCTGCTGCCGCTGCTACTGGTGGTTTTTTATCCCTGCGTCGTGGATTTGCTGCTTCGGCTAAATCCGCGGCGTTTGGCGCTGTCTTGTTAGGTCTTATTGAAGGGACTGGGATTGCACTTAATAAGTTTTCAAGTGATCAACAGCCTATGCCAGTTATGATGGAGGAGGAAATGCCGCCGCAGCCGCCGAAGTCGTCGTTGTTTGGTAGATTGTTTGGTGGAGCAAAGGAAGAAGAGAAGATTGCAAATGGTGGAAGTGAGGTGAAGATTTTGGAGACTTATGATGCTCCTCCCGTGCCTAGTTTTGAGTACAAGTGAGTTAAGGTTTGGTTTGAACCTCAATTAGTGGTGGTTGTTAATGTTGATTGAATAATTATAATGCCTTAAATTAGTTAGTTAGGGTTTAGTTACCTTGTTATTGTTAATGTTGATTGACATCGGTAATATTATGTAGTAATATTAATGATAATAATATTATATAGTGCTAGTCTGCTAGACTTGTTACAATGATTTTTTTATTTTATTGTAAAATGTGGAGATGAAACTCCAGTGATGAATGCAGAAATTAGGCGCAATAGGCGCAGGCGCATCGATAGAGAAAAATGAACGCAGTGAATAGGTCGGTGAGAGAGAAAAAGGTATTATTGATGTAAAAGACATCAATTTTGAATGAAAACATCAAACTATCAAACATGCTATAAAATTTTTGAGCTTAACTGGTTTTTTATTCTCCAGTAATACCACAAAGATTCCTTTATGCACAGTTAAAGCAAAATTCCATTCCATAGACAAATGAAGCTTATACAAGTTTTTCTTTTCTTCCAACAATGGATCGATAAATCTCACCATTAGACCAAGTGATGGAAAAATAACTTGTGAATGACACAACACTATCTTATTTGTGCAACATAAGATAGAATTTGCCTCAAAATATGTGTGAACTGTTTGAAAGAATAAATTGAAAGAAAAAAAAAATCAGAAAATTAAGAATCTAAAGTTTTTAATTAGTCTGTCTTCATGATCTACAATAACAGTATCCCATTCCAATCCATTGCCAATGTTCTTTACTTTTAATTAATGCTGACGGTGGTGGCTTTGCAGTTCCATTCGGCAAGCACTGTGTTGACGCGCTATCAGTTCTGTTTTCTTTTCTCCATCTGCAGTGGATCACTAATGTTTAGCAGAGGGTATGGACAATTCTCTGGTTATGAAGGACTGTCAGCATTTGAGTCTCCAGTGGTTGAATTTTTTTGGCCTCGCTGCTGTCATAAGTGCATAGTTTATGTCTTAGATGGCTTGAGATCCCGAGTCATTCACGCTGATAACTCTCTCAGCCACAGACATCAGATAATGTTAGAAGTGTTTTTTGGTTGTTTCTGTGCTGTGGGTCGTATCTATGGCCATCTGTTATAGGCTTCTTGAATTGCACAGGCCTTGATTATAGTTATGCAGCGGTTTAGGATGGATGTTACTCTTTTGCTTTGTCTTTGTTTATGGATCTGTTAGCCTATGCTTGCTGGTATTGGGGTGTTTTGTATGTGCTGGGTAGGTGTGATCCCTTTGTAGATAACCAAAAATCATTATATATTTTTCGATACAATGGCTAATAAGAAAATAGTTGTATTCGCGCGCGGGAATATCTTAGTTTACTCAAATTGATAAAAAAAAAATAGTTGATAAGCCCTTAAAAATAAAAAAATGACATAAATAGAAATAATTGTTTATACCCAATAAAAATATAAATAGTTTTTTCTTAAAAAATTGATAATGTAGATCTATAAACTATGTTTGGGATAACAAAAAAAAAAAAGTGTCATCTTCAATTATTTTGACAACTTGTGTGACTTTATACCACACAAGACAAAAGCTGTTCATATAGTTAACCAATATTATATTCATATCATGGTTATTCTGTCGCAGTGTTGCATACCTCATTCAATAGGTAATTAATGAATTTCGTAGTTTATGTGCAAGTAGCAAATTTTATGTTTCAATATACATATATGCAAGCATGATCTAACATAGTAAAATAAAAAATTTCTTCACATTATTGCAATGGGACAAACAGATTTGAGGCCAAAACTTGAGTCAATCTCTATTGCAATTCTGAATCCAACTCTCTGCAATCAATCCTTGACATAGTGACAAAATCAATTTCTTTACATCAAAAGGAACTAATGCAGTCCCTCGCGATTGACCAATGGCTCAATGGAGCACGCGATGCGATGCTTCTATAAGGTAATTGCTATGGAGGCGTGGTGTAATGGAATGTTTCTCTTCTCTGCCGTTGAGATGTTTAAATGCTGTTGCATTTCTCCTTTGCCGTTACAATTTCAACTACCTTTTACTCGAATCAGATGGAAAATAATTCAAACATAGATCAAAGAACAAAGAGTAAGTCATAGGACCCGGAAAGTTAGTTATAGTTAGTTAGTAGTTAGCTTTTGCGGCTATAAGTTTCAAACAAACATGGCAAAAAATCTTGTCTAAAATACTCTTATGTAATCAAGTCAGGTATGAATGCTAATTCCTTTTCTTCACATATGATAATACGGTATCAGATTCAGAGCTTCCACGTTGTTTTCTCTTCTTCTCAAAACTCTAACATTGACTCGTCACCGAATCCATTGAAATATTTCCCAAAATCCAACCAGCCCTTACTATCTTACCTTGCAAAAAACCCTGGTGTTCTGCTTGTGTTTCCCTGCCTCAAAGGTTATAATAATCACTCTTAGAGCCAGTCTATGAAGTGTGCCTTGTTCTCCAAGAATAATAAACTTTGTTGATAGCAGCACCACTGCTCTCAACATTATCATTTCTTGGATTAATCGTGCATTGTCACCAGTTATCGCTCAAAGCACCATCTACATTGATAGTGCTCAGGTCTAGGGACGCATTAGAGATTAAAGAATTGCACCAATAAAAAAAAACTTTAAGACCTTGTTAGAGACATGTACAGTTCACACCAACCAGTCTTATCCGTGCATAAGTTGATAGCTCATGCATGGGTTTGACTGGATTTGGGTTGTGTGCGATCACAACCTCGTTACTGCATGTAGTCAGTCACATCTAGATGGTTTGATCAACATAAGACTGTCAAATTTTTAAGTATTGTATTTTAGATTTAATTTTTTTTAAATCTAATTTAAAATTTCAAATCTTGATGTGGCTGACTTCATCTTACTGCACACAGTCCAAATCAAGTTTGAATCTCCTTCCCCAAGTCACCCAAATCCCTTTCTCAATACCTTCAACTAACATTAAAATTGATGAAGTTGGTTTCATCTATATTGCATGATCCTCAAATTATTTCTTGCAACGATTCTACAAATAATATTGTTCACAAGCAAGGTATAATTTTTTGTCATACCAAAATTACAAGGGTTGTAATCTATCTACAGAATGCAGGAGGGTATATAGATATGCTGCTGCACAAAATGGAACTTGTTATCTTTGCAAGTGAAAATGAATTAATAAACTTCGACGTTCCATTGCTCGGCCTTCTTCAACTGTCTCTTGTACTCGATCCAATCGATACCTACAACACATAACAAACACAATGTGATGACTAGAGTTTCTCTGATTCTTGTAATAGTTTCATCAGATAGACAAATGTTAGTATATTAATTGTTATGTTAGTATTTTCTCCTTCACCAAAGTTTAAACTCCAATCATTTAATTCCTTCAAACCCTTCACTCAAACTAATTGAGCTATCCAACCCCCCTTTCAGATTCCTAAAAATTCAAAATGTTTCTTACCGTCTTTAGCAGCGAGTGAGACCATGATGTCATCAATTCCCTTTTCCATTCCTTTCAGTCCACACATGTAAACAAAAGTGTTGTCTTTCTTAAGTAATTCCCACAACTCTTCTGCATATTGAGCCATTCTGGTTTGGATGTACATTTTCTCTCCTTTTTCGTTTACTTGCTCTCTGCTCACAGCAAAGTCAAGCCTGAAGTTTTCAGGTGCTTTCTCCTTCATAAATTCAAATTCCTGTACCATACAATCAATGTAGTATAAGCCTTCCCATTCTAAAGAACTTGTATCCGAATTTCGTAATAGTGAGAAAAGTTTGATTCATCTCACCTCCTTATAAAGCAGTGAGCTGCTAGTGGGGACACCTAGGAAGAGCCATGCCAAACCATTGAACTACAAATATCATATATGCCAAAAGCCAAAAACTCAGTTAATCATCAAATATGGTTAGCGATAAAACATCTTTTACAATACTAAACTTTTAGTTTCTTGTGCAGCAGTCAATTTACTTTGCTTATATTTATTAGCAAAATAAAATTTGCCACTCTTTAAAAGATCTAAACAGTTAAATATCTTTATGTAGTCCCAATAAAATTGAGCGTTTCTGGTAAGATCGACCACCCGGTAGTGATTTCCTGCGCTATAAACTCTTTCCTTACCTTGTAATCTTCATGCTTCTCGAAGAACATTTTCCATAAAAATGAGCGGAATGGGGCAATTCCAGTACCAGTTCCCAACTGCAGAGAAAATTTTAAAGATCAAGGGAGAAAATCAAACCAATAACCATGGCCAGAAAGGGCTCAAATATTAACTATTTTTTCTTTTTAATTTAGGTGGAGATGACTAAGTAATGTACCATGATGACGGTGGCGTTAGGATCTTTTGGCATAAGCATTTCTTTACCAACTGGTCCAGTAATCTTTACTTCATTTCCAGGCTTCAAATCGCCTGAATAAAGAGAACGACAGTGTTGATTGGTTTAAAGGACAGAGATCGTTAGTGCTAACAAATGAAAAGTCTTATGGATGCAGAAAGAAAAGTCTCGATTAATTAGAACATCGATGATTGATATATGTATAAACAAAACAAATTCTCTTTTAGAGTCCTAAATGCAAAAGTAAAAGTATTCATCCTTACACAAGAAATTTGAGCAGACTCCCTTAACAACTTCTCCGGCATCATTTGTGTACACAAGACGTTTCACACATAGAGAAACCTGTATCAAGGAATCATATCAGATCAGGTTAAACTGCTATCCAACAAAAGATGTGTTAACAACTTAGCATATACGCATTTTGAGGATTCTACTCTCAAATTCATTTCAGTGGACTATAGATTACAGAAGTTTGACTTTTGTAGCTTCAGTAAAACTCATGAACGTTCAAACTACGAAGTACTAACACCGAATTCTCGGCAACAAGATTATAAGGAATAATAATATGATTAGTTCTCCGAATTAATAAGACTCACAGTTTTGGAGTCTCCAAAATCACCAATGGCACTGCTAGCAATTGAATACAATCTCAACTTGTGGGGCTTGCCATTCTTGTCAATACCATCTGGAATTACCCCAATTGATTGTCCTTCTCTGTAAGGAACCTCTCCTGTCATAACAGTACAAATATTTGGCTTTTGAGCTATAAAATTAATAAATACTTTGAAATACCAATCCATGTTATCACTTATGAAACGTGGTTTTAACAAAAGGCCTGCAACTGTATTTGATTGCGATTTTCCACAATATCATGTATCTTGTTGCCGAATAGTATTTAAACTGGATTGTAGTATTCAAATTAATTTTTGTACTTTGTAATCCTAATTCAGTGCATAATAGAAAAATACAACAGTAACTCTATTGTCGAAGACGTATGCACAATTTGTCAAACTCTGTGATCATTCGTTGTGTTCTTGTGCATTTATGTATTTATTTGCTTTCATTAGTATCGAATTTGTTATTCTAACAAATGGCGATACAACCGTAATTTAAAACCTTGTTATAAATAGTGAATGTAAAAGTAAATGTATGAGAACACACCCTCAGTGCTGAAAACCATGTGCCAAGTTTCACCAGGTGCATCATCACCAGTGATCTTTGTGTTGAGAAGACACCTCCCAACGTATGGCTCCTTGGGTTTGAACTTGTTCACAACAATACCTTCATCTTGTTTCTTTGATATCTTTAATACCTTAGCAGGTGCTTCAGGTTCTGTAGTAGTAACTTGTGCTCTGATGGTACCTACCCTTCCACTTATAGAAACATTATTCAATGAAACCTGTAAAACAAACAACACCTTAGATCATAATCATATACTCAACACATACACTTCTGATCAAAGACGTGTCCCGTATCAGTGTCTGACACTCTGACACCAACAAATATACTTACAACTAATGACTTCTATTTCTTAAATTATTGCCAGTGTCTACATATCAGTGTCGGTATCAAGTTTGGTATTCATGTATTACTGTCGGCATCGGTGTCCGACACTAATACATGGACACTTCAAATCAAAGATATGTTCGATATCAGTGTTTTACACCGACTTAAATTATTATCGGTGTCTACGTATTCATGTAAAATCATAATTGGATCAATGCATTGTGCATGTATATGTATATAACTATGGAACACATACCTTCTTAAAGACAAGTCTATCTGGGGCAACAACAGATGTCCTGATCGGGAGAGAAGTGGTGTTAGAATATGGGAAAGAGACGGCGGCTGTTACAGCAGCAGCCATGATGTTGTTGTTGTTGGAAGAATCGAGAAATGGAGAAAGAGAGATAAAGTAATGTTAATTAATAATTAAGTGACGATATGTATATGCAGTGATGAGTGAAGTATTTTTTTTTTTTTCTGGTTGGGACAAAGGATATTATGATTGAGTGGATGAAATTTGTAAGCCAAAGAAGTGGTAGATATGATGTGAGGATAAGTCTATCTTTATGTATGATTTTTTAAACTTGTGATGACCATTTTGGCCTAAACATCTTTGATCCCTAGATCATTTATCTGAGGTCAAGAGGACATAAGATTTAAGGTTGTAGAGGGCAGTGAAGGAATCAATATTTTTTAATGGGAATGAATCAAAATTAATAATAATAATAATATATTATTGTCACTTTAAGTCTAACTCACTTAACCAATCGTTAGTTTCTTCAGCGGTGATTGACGCTGAACTTGGTAGTGAACATTATGATTCGATACTCACAACTGCGATCGGAAGGGGGCTGGAACCACTTGATGTCAGAATCGACCTCCAAATCAACTTAAACCGGTGGTAAAAAAAGAAGATTTGATATAGACATTGCATATATTCATGAACAAAAATTTGACGGACACTTTATTATTAAATTACTTAAAAAATAATAATGATAATATGGATTAAGTGCTTCTCAAAGATTTGAATGATCTAATCAAGTGATTATCAGTGCAGTTGTTTTACTTTTTTTTTTTTTTTTTTGAGAAAACAACTATTTATTTAAAAAAATTATTTCATCATTTTAATAGTAATTGTTTTAGATTATTTGAAAAACCATTTTGTAAAATAAATCATCTTTTACTCCAAAACAAAAGGCTAATTCTAATAGCCTCTCCATAATATTTTTTTTAAAAAAACTAATAAACCTAAATGTAGGAGGTTCACATTTAAAAAAATAATTATGTTGTCTCGTAAGTTTGACTCAGTTGATACAACATTGCATTATATATGCAGAAAATCGATGTTTGAAAAAAAAAGACAAATTTTTTTTTCATGATATTAAACAAACATAAAATAACTTTAAATTTTTTTTAAAATATCTATCAAAAACTCTAGAATTTTTCAAAACAAAATATTTTCTCAAAGCTTAAAAAAATGCACCTATTATCTTTTCAAACATAGTAGCAGCGAATAGGGGTGTTCGCAGTGCGGTTTGGTTCGATTTTCAGCATAAAATGGCATGCAGTTCAGTTTGTTTTTAAAAGTCATCCAAACCAAACTAATGCGGTTAAGTTTGGTTTTTGTTACCGCGGTTTATCACCATATTGCAAATTAAACATCGGAAATTTTAATTTATTTTATTGTTTACATGATATAATATGAATATACATAAATATACGTGAAATAATATGTTTTGACAACTTATTGTTTTATGAAATAATATACGTGAAATGATATAATTAAATTAACTTTTGCGGTTTGGTTTTCTAAAATAAAAATCGCAAACCAAACCAAACCATGCCGTTTAGAAGAAAAATGATTCGTGCAGTTTAAATTAAATGCGATTTTTTGCGGTTTTCAGTTTGGATTGGTTTGATTTGTGGTTTTACTTTTCGATTGATTCGGATACGATCACCCCTAGCAGAGAAAATGAGAAAAGGCAAACAATAAAAGGCGAGCAAAAAAAAATGGTAGAAATTCTCATGTTCTACAACAGAATTAATAAAATTAAGATAAGATAAAATAGAATCACCAAAAAATAAATGATTTTTGATAGGATTTAAATTTGGTTCTGTTGGATATTGTCTTGAAAACTCAGAAACAAGAAAATTGAAGCTTTTGCTACTGTTTGGTTGCGCTGGGCGCAGGCTGGCTGCGCTGGGGGCAATTGTTTGGAAGCTGGAGCTGTTCGCTACTAACTTGGCTGCGCGGGGCGCAGGCTGGCTGCGCTGGGCGTAGGATAGCTGCGCTGGGTCAACAAATATTATCGTGTTCTTTATCGCTTTCGCTGTTTGTTCTTGTTCGTGATTATATTGCTATTCTCGCTTATTGGTTGCTTAATTTATTTGCTCCACACACTAAAGGTTATTGGTGTGAGTTAATCGAATTCGCAACAATTGACGCCTACCGTGGGGCAAAGGATCAAACGAATTGAGTACCATGGGTTCTAAGTGGGAGATTGAGAAGTTCACCGGGAGTAACAACCGTGGGTTGTGGAAGGTGATGAAGAGGACAATTTTAATCCGACAACAGTGTGTTGAGGTGTTAAAGGGCGGTGATAATTCATCTGTTAAGGTTGCCGTTAGTGAGGAGGAAGGCTATGAGAGTGCGGGAGCACTCATAGTCACAAACTGGGAACCGTAGATGATTGATCAGCCTGGAGAGGCGGTGGTAAGAATACTCGACATCAGCCTGGAGAGGCGGTGGTAAGAATACTCGACATCGGCCTGAAGAGGCGGTGGAATAATACTCGACATCAGCCTGGAGAGGCGGTGCTAATAATACTCAGGTTACTATTGAAACAACAACGTTATTATGAGGATGTGAAGGCACTAGTGGAAGTTGGGAATCGGTGGAGCTGTGAGTCATGTACTTTGGATGCTCCTATCACATGTGGTTTGAAGAATGAATACCGTGAAAATCCTAGAGCTAGTTGAAGGTGGAGTTGTTCACTTGAAGACGGGAAAGCTTGGAAGATTTAAGGTATGGTGAAGGTCTTTTTACATGATGTGAGGTATATTCCTAACCTTAATGTGGTCATGCATTTTGTTACTAGTGGAAATTCTCATGATGCGGTTCAGTTATGTGAAGCTTCGGGTGGAATTTGTTAGTGACATGGGTTTAGTTGAACTAGTGAAACAAGTTGAACTAGGTGGTAGAACTGAACTGGAAGTGTTGGAGACTAACAATGGCTTGAAGTGTGTTTCAGAGTAGTTGAATAGTTTTGCGTTACAAGGTGGGAGACATAGTGGAAATACCGGTTTGAGTCTTTGGTGGAGGAATCTCGGTTTGAGGTGGAGTTTGTTACTAGTGCAACTAGAGGAAGACAAACAATCAACAGTAACTCTTGGCTATTTAGTGAGAAATAGGAAAGAGAGTGGTAATGTTGCACCAAAGTGGTATGGCTATGGAGACCTTGTGTGATATGTTCCGATTGTGGCTGAAGAGGTGCAAAACATGTTGAAGATCTTCAGGGAGACAATTGGAAGCAACGGTGTTGAGACTTGAAAACTTGTAGGGCTATTGAAGGTAGTTGGGTACAAGGAAAGTCCAATGTTGCAGCTTATGGAACTTAGCTAAAATTTCAAGGTTAAGTTGAGAGGCAAGCAATTCTTCAGGAGGACGGACATAAACAATCCAGGGTTGAAGAGTGTGTGGTGAAGCTTGTAGAATTGTCCTAAAATTCCAAGGGCAATTGGAGGCAAGTGTTTCTTTGAGAGTACGAAGAGGTTCACTTCGGGGTTCAAAGAGGGTGTGGTGTGATCATGGTGGTTGATGGGAAGTTGGCATCACCATCGTTTTGAAGGCAAGGTGGAGATGGTTGGATATTAACTTGAAAACTCAGAAACAAGAAAATTGAAGCTTTTGCTACTGTCTGGCTGCGCTGGGCGCAATTGTTTGGAAGCTGGAGCTATTCGCTACTGACTTGGCTGCGCTGGGCGCAGGATGGCTGCGCTGGGCGTAGGATAGCTGCGCTGGGCGCAGGTCTGCGAGCCTATATAAGGTTGTTTGCGTTTTCTGAGTTGAATAAGGTGTTTTTAGGGTTTCTGGAGCCAACACAAAGACTAGGGTTAATAGAAAAAATAAGTGAGAAGACTCTAGGGTTGGGGAAATATTCTATCACCTTGGGAAACACTTGGAATTGAATCTCTTGGTCATGGGGAGAGATTCGGGACTAGGGTAGAACAAGGAAAACACTAGTTCTTGTAACTCTTGTGGAGAATCTTATTGTAATCAAGGTTTCTATTGATAAGTGGAACAGAGAAGGCTGCCCTCCCCCCAGATTAGGTGTAATGCCCCAACTAAATTATCTAAAATATTTAGTCAGAACATTAATAACTGGAATTTGAGTACAATAAATTAAACGAGCTTGAGAAACCGATAATGGTTGCTTCATCTTGATCAATGATCAATATCACTTGTCCTTTCCTCCATGTTATTGTTGTCCTTGTCCATTTATTTCTTGAAGAGTCTTTGACCAATATATATCCATTTTTGAGCACATGAAGAAAATGGTGGAACACTTCACAAGATAGCGATTGATCAATCTCCGTTGGAGTGTCTACCTCGTGTGCTAGAAAATCACATTTGCTTTCAATCGTGATGAAAAAGAAATTGCAATGAAAATAAAATAGACATAGAAACATTATTTTTTGTGTTTGTAAATAAGAAAGGAAAATGTTAATACGTATTAGGGCTGGACAGATTTGGGTGGGTTCGGGTTTAAAGTTCTCATCTAAGGCTCCGTTTGAATTGATGGAATGGAATAGAATGAAGCGGAATATAATATAATAATGTTCCATTGTTTGTATTTGAAAAATAATAATGGAATGGAGCGGAGCGGAATGAAATAAGATGGAATGAATTTAATATAATATCACGGGTCCGGTTATTATACATAAGTATTCCTTATGCAGCGTGAATAAACCGGCCCAATTAGCCAGTAGCCCAACATATTTTCATCATACACCTCACCGTATTCCTTATGCACCTGCTTCCATCTACCGTATTCCTTGGCATAACATTCAATGAGGAACCATTATCAACCAATACTCTTGCAAGGACAGTGTCATGACACATGGTGGATATGTGCAGTGCCTTGTTGTGGGCTTTCCCCTCCACGGGTAAGTCTTCATCATTGAAGCTTAGGCAGTTACTAGCAGTGATACTGGCAACTATCCCACCAAAATGATCCACTGTAACATCTTAGGTGACATGAGCCTGATTCAACACTTTCAGCAATGCTTCCCTATGCGCCTCAGAATTCAGTAGTAGTGAAAGGATAGATATCTTGGAAGGAGTTTGATTAAGTTGGTCGACTATTTTATACTCACTCCTCTTGATGATTTTTAAGAACTCATCATCTTCCTTTGATGCTGGCTGATTTTCAGATTCTTGCCCCTTGTCTTGACCGGGCACTTCTATTCTCTTTGCAGCTACTACCACTGGCTCATTGGTTTCTCTTCTAAGTTTTTCGGGAGCAAAGATTCGACCACTTCGAATCATTCCACTACTCTCAGAAATATAGGAAACACCGTCTATATCTTTCATGGGTTCACCTTCCTCTTTTGCTTCTGATTTTTGAACAAAGGCAGTTGCATTGTAATCCCATGGTACAGCTTTGTAGCTTTTGTAAGGAAATGGTGCTGGAATACAGATGACAATTGGTTGCTTCTGGTTCATGAGTGGTTGATCGTCTCTTCTTTGATAAAGGATCTCGACAGGTTTCGGGATTCCTTTGTTGCTTTCAAAGTGTGGCTCAATAACCGAGACATCTTCCATCTTTCTTGCTCGATTGATTTGCAATATGCCTTGATTAATCAACTCTTGCACTTGTTTTTTGACCACCTGACAACCTTTGGAGCTTAAGGCACATTCTTCACAATTGTCATGTGCTCCTTTGATCGAACCACATTTGGCTAGCTTGGTATGGACCATCAACAGGGGAGTTTTTACTTCTTCAATGTTCTTGATCACATCAAAGTATGTATTTTCTTCCACAGTAAAGCGGCCGGAAAAATGAGCGGGCGAAAAACGCTCGCTAGACAGTAAAGTCGCCACCAGATTTTATTTATTCCCATAGGAAAAGGAAAATATCGATAAAACCTTTGAGAGAAATGGAAAGACGGTCGTCGCAACCAAATTTCGAGTTCGGGAGTCGGTTATGCAAGGGGAAGGTATTAGCACCCCTCACATCCGTTGTACTCAACGGGAACCGTTAATTAAATTAGCTTAAAAATAAGTGTTAGTTCATGTTTGCTTGTTTTAATATTAAAAGAAAATTTTGTAAAAAGTGAAAAAGAAAAATAAATTATTAACCAAAAATAGGTTTTTTATTAATGCGCTTGACGGTTGTTGGATCCCGCTCCTACGTATTCCCAAGTGCAATGGGAAATTCAAAGCTACGTAGTTAATTTCTTTGTAGAAAATACTTGTGTGTTGATTGATTTTATTTAAAAAAAGATTTTTGTCGCACTTGGGCGAAAAAGTTTGTTTGTTTGAAAAATGCGGACTCGCACTTGGGCGATGATATCCGTTTGAAAAAAGGTTTATACGCGCATGGGCGTGAAAATGATTAAAGTTTGGTGGGTTGAGATTGATTTTAACTGGAGGACGAATATTTAACTGAAAACGAAGTGTCGACCTCGTTTCAAAAATATTCGAGGAAGCATCGAGTGTCTACCCGATTTATCCTTTTTCACTCGCACGAGAAAAAGACTTACTTTATTATTTTTGAAATATTTGAATGTATATTCGAACATAAGATGAATTTAAGACAACAAATTATGTACATTTTTTTGATGTTTTTATAATATATAAAAAGAAAACAAAGAAACAAATTTTTGGTATTTTCAATAATATATAAGTAAAATAAACATTTTTTTTTTGTTGAGATTTTTAGATATTTTAAGAAAAAAAATAAAGAAACATTTTTTTGGAATTTTTGGTATGTTTTTAATAATATTTATAAAAGAAAACAAAAAAACCAAAAAAAAAAGTAAAAATAAGATAAAAAATGTAGCAACTGGGAGTTGAACCCATGCTATTTACAGGACAGGCCAAACTCCCAGCCAACTGTGCCAACGCTCTTTAGTCTTCATTGTTACGCTTCAAACATATATGTACTTATATTTCCGTTTGAACTAAACAAAACGCGCGTAAGCCACTGCACTTCATCGTCTTCTTCCTCAAGAACATAAAAAATTCAAAATCGTGTTCATCATTTTTGCACCAAATTTGACATGTGAATATACTATTTTGCTCAAAATTTCGAGAGGAATTCAAATATGATATTTATATTAACTGTAATAAACTCAATAATTCGAATTTAACCAAAAACTATAAGAACCCTAAACTTTAAGTTTGAAATTAAATTTTATACATGAACAATAAATGCCCAATAACTTAGGGATATTATTACTCACATCGAAACAAACATGAATGGACCAAGAATGAAACAAAATGATGCTCAAATAAGTGAGTTCGAAATCTCAAGAACCTTACCAATTGGAGAAAGTCCAATGCTTCTTCTCAGGGTGTTTCAAGATGTAAATATGATCCCTTTAGCTTCCTTGAGTCCCCAGGAACGTAATGGAATGTTTACTTTGGCTTGAAACCTTCTCAAACGTTCTACCCAATTCAAGTTAAAAGTGGCAAAAATGGAGGTTGGAAGATGGTGATGGAGGTGTTTCAGTTAGTGTTTAATGCATACAGAAGTTTACTCATGATGTATTGATGATGTTTCAATGGAAAAAGTATGAGGAAATTGGAGGAAATGGAAATTTCGAATTTTAGATATTTTGAAAGTATAGTGATGGAGTTTTAGAGCAATTTTGTGGATGATCTGTTCTGAACTCATGAATGCCTTTTATAGAGGTCTCAATGTGGTTTCAGAAATGAATGAAATTGACTTTGGTTGTATCTCAATGTTGGTTGTCTCAAAAGTTGCAAAAGTGGTCTTTTTCTTTAAAAGCTTCATGGTTTCAAGACAACAAAGGTGGAGTGATTTTGGGAGAAGGGAAGCTTTTCAGAGTTTGCATGCATTGCCTCTGGTGTTTAGATGGAGTGAAATCTCAGCAAAATCAATTCACAAGGCTCAATGCAAAGTGGTTGAGAAAAAACAAAGGTGTAAGAGATTTTATGCAAAAGTGCTCTATAAAGAATATTTGATTGGACAATGCTTATGACACTCTTTTAATACACCTTTAAGCCTATAATTCATGTCCATTTACTGAGATTTAGTGGTACAATAGGTCTGCAAAAGAGGATCACAATGTTGGATTTGGTTTGAGCAAGCTCTTGACATGATTTTTGGCCAATAAATCTGCTGCATCATGCCACCTTCTCCTCTTCGAAACTTGCTACTCGTGCCATGAAAATTCTTGATCTTTGTATCAATGGAAAGAAGGCATCACATTCTACAACTTTGATGTTGAACATTGGAGCTGAATCAATTTGTATCATATAGAAAAATGGCCATCAATATTGAAATTTGTCACAGACAACATTCAGAAAAACAATTGGTCTTCTAGTATGCTCACTTCATCTCTTCGAAACTTTGTGCTCAAACAAAAGAAATTCATGATCTTGATACCATTGGAAAGAGGCCATAGCATGCTACAACTTTGATGTTGAAGACATGACCTGAATCAACTTGGATCATATATAAAACTGACCATCAAAATTCAAAATTATCACTGAAAAACACTTAGAAAACATTTCTAAGTTTCCAGATTTTTCAACAACTTGAAACATCAATTTTGGAACTTCTCAACTTCCAATTTCCATGAGCTTTTGGTTAAATATTTCCATGATAATGAATTATGCAGTGTCATCTTTAAGTACATCCTTCTAGTATGAAAAATGATTGCTTGGATTGATCACAAGTTGGCCATAAATTCATGCACTTGGTAAGGTCAAAAACTCTTAGAAAAAATTCTAAGTGTCAGAATTCTTAACAACTTGGAACATCAACTTTGGATATAAATTTAAGCATTTTCATGATCCTTATAACCTATAATCTTTTAACCATCTTGAAATTTGCCATGAGATCATGAAATAAAGTCCTTGTTTGTACACTTTAGTGACTTGGGGAGGAAGTTACAACCATGAGAAGTCACCTCCATGAACATGAATTCTTGGTACTTAGAAAAAATCAAATCACAAGTAAATATGTGATTTCAAACCTCATTTACATGATTGTGAGATTTTTGACCTTGTGAATAAATACAAATAAATGTGAAGCATAAATAAATTAAAATAAAAAATAAAATGTCGGGACAAAATTGGGGTGCTACACACAACATTGATATTTGGGCCATTGTATCCTGGCAGAGGATTGTTCTTCACATCGGGTCCTTTCTCTTTGAAGGAGATACTCTTGTTGTTGACCAACTCTTGCACTATCTGTTTAAGTACTCTACATTCTTCGATGGAGTGACCAGTGGCTCCGGAATGAAATTCACATTTGGCGTTTGGATTGTACCAATGTGGATATGGCAGTTCCAAAGGCTTAACACTTCGAGGCACCACTAAAGAATTCTTTATCAAGAGCGGCCAAAGCTAGCTGTACGGGATAGGGATCGGGTCAATTTGACTTGATCTTTGATTGTAAGGTGGTCGATATTGATTCTGACCTGGGGCTTGACCCAGTGATTAGGACGAACAGGCTGATATTGAGGTCTTTGAGGTGCTGGTTGTTGAGATTGCACAGGTGCTGCTGCAGCAACATAATACTGACCTTGATATGGTACTTGGAGAGCGGAGGGAGGATAAGCATTCATGGGAGGACGATAGAAATTCAGAGGATCATTCATCACGACATTGGTATCTCCTTCCTTCTTTTTGGGAAAAGAGGTTGGAAATTTCTTTGCAGCAGCTTGAGTGCTTTGAGCGTTCGGGATCTTTCCATTCTTTAGACCCAACTCTACCATCTCTCCAATGATGACTAAGTCAGAGAAACCGGAAGAGGCACTTCCTATCACTTTTTCATAGTATGGGGCTTGTAGAGTGCCTATGAAAATTCTTACCATTTCCCTTTCAGACAAAGGTGGTTCAACTTGTGATGCTAACTCCCTCCATCGTTGTGCGTATTCTTTGAACGTTTCCACTTCCTTCTTGGTCAAATCTTGCAACTGCATCCTATCTGGTGTCATGCCCATGTTGTATTTGTATTGCTTGACAAAGGCTTCTGCTAAATCTTTCCAAGTTCGGATTCGACTTTTCTCGAGATGCATATACCAATTCAAAGAAGCTCCACTGAGGCTATCTTGGAAGAAATGAATGAGGAGCTTATCATCTTGAGCAGCTGCACCCATCTTTCTGCAATACATGATCAAGTGATTGCGAGGACAAGTCAACCCGTGAGATGCACGGAAAAAATTCTTATTATAAATAGAAATTATGTATTGAAAATTGTGCATTTCTTTTGTTTAAAAGTTAAAAATTATTTTCTTCAAGATATAATTACTATTTGAAGTATCTTTAATATGCTCATAGGGCACATGTTAGCATGACCCAATTAAGATATATTTGAAAGTTCATATCTCAATTTGAAAATAAAAAAAATTGTTTTAAGTTTGATGAATTTAGTCTATATTATAAATCAAATACATAAACTTTTATTGACATTGTCTTGAATAAGACATTTATTGTTCTATGAACTAAAATCTAAATAAATTTGAGTCCAAACATAAGCACTCCCATGGCAAAATCACATCATCAAGTTTGAACAATTATTTGTCACTTGTTCTAGTTTGTTGTCCAACTCAAAACTAAGGCTCATTAATTCAGTCTTCTTTATCATGTTATAATGGTTAAATCATAAAAATTGGTCTTCTTGGGGTTGATTAAGGCACTAACCCAAAATATACATGAACAAATTTTTATAGTTTCTTTTTTATGCAAAACAACATGCCACAAAAGGTTTGTTTTTCAACAAATAGATTTACCAACATTAACACCTTATTTCATTTTCAACATTTGTTTTTTCCTAAATTGCAAATTTTATAATGTGGTAATTTGAACATATAATCATTGGCATAAAAGAATTGACTACAAAAATATTTCACCTTTAGAACTTTTACTTCTTTTAAAAAAAGTTTTAAAGGTAAAATATTTGTGTATAGATAATTATCGATCTATAGCAATGTCGGTTAAATCCTACTAAAAATTTGAAAGAAGTTAAAATGAAAATATAAAAGAGTAGAAGACTCCAAATTGAATTGAAATATATACGAAAATGAAATAAAAGCAAACCAACATAGATACATATATAAGTGAAGAAGAAAATATTACCTGAACCAAATACAAAACCAAATTTGAAAATCATCAAAACTAATACTCCTATCATAGACTTCCTCCCACTAATCATAAATCATCTTCAACCAATCAAGTAGCAATCTACAAAATAGAAAGAAATAGATGAAGCTTTGGAAGCAGAAGTGAGAGAGATATGAAGAAAAACCAATAGCATGTTTAAATTTCAATTTTTTTTGTTAAAGAAGTGATTGATTAAAAAAAATTATGAGAAGTGATTGATTCATCAAACTACTCCTAATCCTATAATGTAAAAATTTGAACAAAAATGATAAATAGCTTTAATTTGGGGATTGTCAAAAGAATAAAAAAAAGATGTTTTCTCTTCCGACCCCCCGCCTTTCTTTTCTACCCCCAAACTGACGATTTTACCCTTGGGGGTACTTCGGTTTGTACGAACCGATTTATTTTTACAGTATTAAGAACTTTGGTTAATATAAACCGCTCGCTTATTTTGATTCAGTTTATATTAACCGAAGTGTTCATTTATAGGAACAGAACGGCAACAAGTTGCCAGTTACGTGTTTTAGGAAAAAATAACAAACCAAGTATTCCTCTCTTCCTCTCTTGCGCAAATTTGAGGCCAACTTCAACATCCAACTTCAAACCACACTTCATTAAGTAAGTTTCTTACCCTTTTTATCATTCTAGTATTTCTCATCGCCATAACAATTCGAAATTATCATTCTAGTATTTCAAACTATAATTATTGGTTAAATTGTTGATTATGTTGTTTTAATTGTTGATTATTGGTTAATTGTTAGATTGGTTACATAATAGCATGAATGCATGTTGCTAATTAAGTTAAATGTGAATATGAGGTTAATTGAGTTATATTGTACTCTAAGTGTTTGACAAAATGTCTGAATGAAATGAAAATGTTTTTCCATATGAATTATGTTTCCATTGTTGTAATAATCAAGTGTTTGATTGAATTATAAGTTTGAGTTTATCATAGATTAATTGTTTGTATTGATTGTGAATTTTTTTTCTATGTATAGATATGGAAGAAAATATTGGGAGAGGTAGGCATGGAAAGGCAAGCAATGCAAATGCTTCTGCTCGTAGAGAGCTTGCTGCAAATGCTCCCGTCTCGAAAAGAGGTCGTCGTAAGCAAGGACCAATTCCGGCGCAAGGAACACATGATGCTGAGGCGGGTGGTTCGCGTTCACGTGCACGGTCGCGTTTAGGCCAAACATCGGTGGCTCAAGATGATTTTGATGCGGATCAATTTATAAACGAGGATGCCGATTATGCCGAACTTGAATCACCACAAGATCCACCACAACAACCACCGCAACAACCACCGCTCTCTTGTCTGTCAGTCGCAAAGTGAAATGCCGTGTCGATTTCTATCGGCGGAGGCTTAATAGAAGGATTACTTGGTTGAGCTTCAACTTGAACAATGCTCGTTGCAAAAAGGCCAAGCACAACAGGGCGTTTTGGTTTAAATTCTTCAATTTCGTCTCCCATAACTACAAAATAAGTAAACGCAAAAAAATTCAATTAACCACATATAATAGTTACAATCCTAGTAGAATACTAATTAAACACATAGAATACTAATATGCAATTTGGACAACAATTTATAAGTCATTAGCAAGCCAAGTCAAGCCAAAAGCAGTAGCCTGCGCAGGCAAATTCAAAGTCCCAGTAATTCGGTTCGTATAAACCGAAATTCATCTGGGAAAATTTCGGTTTCTCTTAACCGAAGTTGTTCTTGTCAGAACCCCTACGAAACTAGCCCCTATGATACCTAAAACAAACCAAATTAAAACGATGTTTACCTGGGATTTGAGCTTCAATGCGTGTTTAATCCCTTAGATGATGTCCCAATCTTGATTTTAGGCCTTGAATGCGTGTGAAAACCTTCTCCCTTCGATTTGAAATTTTGATTGTGTGTTGATGAAATAATAAGAAGTGACATGAGTGTCACTAATATAAAATAGAGCTTCGGTTTATATAAACCGAAGTATTTTAGCGAGCGGTTTATATAAACCGAAGTCATATTTGTTCGGTTTGTGAAAACCGAAATATCTTGGCAAATTTTTTTCAATTCAAAAGGGGCAAAATTGGATTTTAGGGGGGTATAAAAGAAAGCCTGAGGTCGGAAGAGAAAACATCTAAAAAAAAAAGGCTTTGGGAAGATGTAACACTTGAAACAATAATATTTTTTGAACTGGACTTGAAATATTTTTGGGAAGAGTATACAAATTTGGGAAGTTAATATTATTTTTTTTTACACTTTAAAACTTAGTAATAGTTATTAATACTTGGTACTTTTTAAGTTTAATTTTTTAGTGACTTAATACTTAGTAATACTTAGGCTGTGTTTGGCAAAACATATTTTCTAGTAATTCTATACTCTCTAACTTATTCCTTTTGAAATGACAAATGGAAAGATAATGTGATTGTTGATGAAAAATAAACTATTAGTAATAACAGTGTTTTAAAAACTGGACCGGACCGGACGGTCGGATTGGTCGAACTGGGAACCGGAGTCTATCCGGTCTGGTTCACACGTTGGATCGGATAAGCTATCAAACCGGTGGGAACCGGAAAAACCGGCGGTTTCGTCGAACCGATCGGATAAGCTAGCAATATTAATTAATTATATAATGTTTTTGAACGGTGGCGGTGATATGAGTGGCACCATTGATAGAGGCATCATCAAGCTTTATATTTACTTTCAATGTGAGGGGATGGAGATTTTACCAACAACAAAATCGATCCCAAAAATGAACATGTAATTTCTATTTGGATGATTATTGGCAATGAATATTACTTCTGGCAACAGCCTTTTATGTTGGTAGCGACCGTGTTTGCTATGAGTGACTATCATATTCATGTTCTCCACCCTACATACTTGCATACCTATTGTTAGTTGACGGAACAACATGAAAGTGTAGTATGGACGGAGAAGATGGTGCTCCAGATTTTGTTTCGTTGATTTTACAAAAAAAAAAAAATATTCTAATGACACGTGTGATATAATTATTGGTCGTGTCCAAAGTAGTATTTGATATGGTGTGAAGGGTGTATGATCATATATTGTGGCTTAGATAAATCAACAGCTAATAACACTCACCCACGGTGGGAGACCCAATTCACTCTCCCACCGTAGACTCCGCCGTAAAGGATAGGGGTGTGAGCTGACATTAAATTTGGCTCTTTATATTAGTGTTGTTTGGTGTCAGGCTGCTAGTTGGCTTGTAGAAGCTCTTGTTGTATTCTAGGCATGTCTCATGCCCCTCTTTTTTCTTATTAATACAATCCTTTTTGGCCTTTTCAAAAAATTTAAAAAAAAAAAAAGTTAAATGAGCTGAAAAACAGAAGAAATTTTCATGACAAACATATGTATGTGGACTCTCTACAGTCGAAGTAGTTTCACATTCACAATTATCTTTTCAAAATCCTCAAATTTGTTGTGAAATAAAACACAAACAAAATGAAAAATGAAAGATTAGAAGAACCAAAAATGCAAACAATTTGAGAAATGTCTGAGGCTTCGCCTTCTGATCTCAGCTTTGAAGGTAGGTAACACCAAACGGAGGGAGCAATGGTGACCGATCTTGCTTCAATTGCCAATACGTATAGTTGATATGGCCCCCAATGTTATAAAACTCACACCAATGATCACCACGATCAAAATACAACACATGTTAATGAGTTTGCCACCCATTTGAGTCCCACAAAACTCGAGGGATTAGTCTGTGCAGTTGCACGCAGAGATACCCGATTTACACCAAAAATAAAATTCAATTTTTGACCAATCTCTTATCCCCAATTTGTTTAATCCTAGGAACAATTTTTAAGTCAAGCACATTACAATTTACAACTGAAATTATCTTGTTTAGTCTGTTTTTCTTTTTTCATCACCAGTATCCGGCTCAATGGACCGCTTAATCTGGATCGAGGCCAATTCTGACATCAAGTGGTTTCGCACGATCTTGATACATAATCTAAAGGCTTAAAACCAAAAGCAACTACGGAACAATAAAATACAAACTTCAGCCAAAGCTCCCAGGCCTCTAAACAGCAAGAGCAATTTTCACCAATGCGAATTACCACTCCTCTAAGATGACATGACTCCCCAATCAACACTTCAAAGAGCATAAACGGTCTTTCCATCACGATAGAAAGGGGAACTGCTAATAAGGATAAATTGGGATCCTTATTAGTTTCAATCGATTTTTTGTTGTTTTGTTTAGTTTCAATCGATTTTGTTTCCACTGGAAGTTTTGATTTGTGCATGTTGTTATTGGAAGTTTTGATTTTGTTTCAATCGATGTTGGTAACTTGGTATGCATGTTGTTTTGTTTCAATTCATTTTTTATACTGAATGTTGTGACATTATGAGTTTATGAAATTTTCAAAATTTTCATATTTTTTATGATTTTTTTTTTAACTATATACTATATAGATACCAGTTCAATAACTATATAGAGACCGGTTCATTCCATAATCCGGTTTGTCATGCGGTTCGACTAGTGACTTAGTGGTTCGACCAATGAACCAATGAACCAGTGTCTTCGCCGGTTCGATGACCGGTCCGATTTTTAAAACACTAAGTAATAATGTATAAAACTCAAACCTTAAATCATCCCATTATGTAAACCTAAAATAAAATTTAGTTTTTTTCAAGTTTTTTTTTTTTTTTTTTTTTTTTTTTTGGTGTTAATGTAGGCTATGGAATACTCGTGGCCCATATAAGCTAAAAAGTCCTAAAAAAATTCTGGTTTAAATTATTAAGCTCAAACTTATCGAGATTGGTAGGCCTAATATGAGTTATACCAATTTTGACAGTTCTAATTCATCACTATTATCAAGTTTGAAATCAGTGAAGGAGCTAGATTATGGTGATTGTTCACCCCGTAAATTAATCGAAATCTCCCACGTCTAACGGCAATTATTGCTAACAGCGATGAAAATTTCGTACCAATATCATGGTAACAAAAAAAATGAGTCGAAGAATAGACTATTACAAATGAAAGTTGCTTTTTAGGGCCCCCTATAATACTCCCAGGCCCCTCATCTTGACCATTTTGCCCTTAAAAAAGGAATTTGGTAACTACAATACGAATTGGCTTACCTTTGCATCCTACGCACCAAAATCGAAAAAACTCAATGATTTTTATTATGTGAAGCGGAATCGGTAACTACAATACGAATTGGTTCTGTCGGTTTCAAAATCTAAATTAAATAAGATGAGGCGGATTACAGAGGATTTGTTGTCGAGCGGGGAGTTACAAGAGGGGTCACGTGCCCGGAGAGATGTGCAGGAAATTTGAGAGACCGGAAATTATGCACGGGTCTATTGGAGGAGGGCTGGTCCCAGTGGACATGCTACTCAATAGTTTTAGGACTTTGTTATGTTTAAATAATCTTATATTTTGGTTTGGATTATTTTTTATTTTTTTTAGGTTTGGTTTGGATATTTTGTAATGAATATATTTTGTCCACTTTTGGATAATTGCATTTATTTTGTTTCCGTAATGTTATTATTTATGTTTGCATTATCGCGCTGCTTTGTTTGGATTATTACGCGCAATTTATTTCGATGAAAATGGCCGACAAAAACACAAAACAAAGTCCAAAAGGACTGGTTTTTGTTGCAGGTTTTCCTGCTTCTGGTTCTGTCTCTTTACACGTCCGTTACTTAAGTAGCAGACGTGTAATTAAGGGTGTTTGGCTGTCCGTCACTTAAGGAACGAACGTACCGCGTAGGGTGTCCGTTACTTAAGTAGCGGATGTGTGTGTTGCAGAAACTCAAATATCACAGAATCAGGTAAGCAAGGCAAAAATGAATGCTAACACATAACTTTCGTTTATTAAAACATTAGACACGAAAATGACATCAATTTAAATATTACATCCAAAATATCAACTGCTAATTCAATAAACTAAACTAAATTAGTCTCCGAATTAACGTTAAAAATTAACTCTAACAAACAAAAGGATGAGAAGGTACCACATGTCAACGATGTTCACTTAACGTAGAACAACCAGACATGATATTTTGGCAGCTTCTGCAGATTTTTCCTTCGATTGGACTGGTAGCATTGGATCGACTACCATATTTCAATGAATCACCATTGAATCCTTCAACTATTCATACCATACCCAAATATTAACACACGAAATAAATAAAAACTAACTAACATTACTGAAAAAGAAAAAGAAACAGAAGAAGAGAAATAGAGGTGTGAGAGCTCAGCATCTGAAGCACCCCTTTTATAGCAATTTTGGCCTCCCTAGTGGCCAATTAAAATTGGCCACTTGGCAGACCTTTGACTGATGCAGGAGCTTCTGACCACCGACGATTCCGCTATTTAAGTAGGGGACGGCAGTGGTGAAATTACTAAAAAATTACTCATTCTTGCAACGTCCGTTACTTAACTAGCGGAAGAATAAAAAGGAAAATGTGTAGGGCGCGCGAGTAACCAGTAGAGTGACAAAAGTAAATATCAATTTCATAAATTCAAAAAGCCCAAAACAAAAGTCATAATCCAACAAAAAAAATCCAAATAATCTAAAATTCTCATTTTCATTTTTCGCTGAAAATCTCACTGCATTTTTTTTTCATTTGATTATTCTTTCTCTTTCACAACAATGAGAAACCAATCGCGTCTTCTTCATCTTCTTCTTCGCACTCACCACAATACTTCGCTCTTTCTCTTCAATTTCCCTTCGTTTCACTACTGATCAATCAAGATTCTCTATAAACCCTAATTTCCATTTCTCGTCCAAACCCTTTTTCATTTAATTCATTCTTTCAACAATGAGAAATCAATCGCGTCTTCTTCATCTTCTTCTTCGCACTCACCACAAAATTCCCATTCAATCTCAGGTACTTCGCTCTTTCTCTCCAATTCCTCTTCGTTTCACTACCAATCAATCAAAATTCTCTGTAAACCCTAGTTTCCGTAATTTCTCATCAAAACCCCATTTCCCAAATGTTAATCCTGACCACTCTGTCATCGTTGAAATATTGGTTGATATATTGTCGAAATACAGAAATCTCCATGACCTAAAGAATCAATTGGATTCTGTCCGGTTTCCGATTAACCTTGATGTGTTCAACGCTGTTTCTCGTAGGGTTAGTTGTGATCCTCCATCCCACATAAGATTCCTTCATTGGGTAGAGGAAAAACATCCTGAAATATTGAGTTATAAACGTAATAATAAAGATAATGAGACTCTTGAGAACAAAAGTAGGAATAATGCTGCACGTATTGATTTAATTGCTAGTGCATTTTACGAGATTTCTAACGATATTTCTATCGGAGAACCCAACAAAAAAGACAGGCACTACGTCTCCATGAAAATCGCTCGTATACTCGGGATATCCAGAAATCCACAATACTTCGCTCTTTCTCTTCAATTTCCCTTCGTTTCACTACTGATCAATCAAGATTCTCTATAAACCCTAATTTCCATTTCTCGTCCAAACCCTTTTTCATTTAATTCGTTCTTTCAACAATGAGAAATCAATCGCGTCTTCTTCATCTTCTTCTTCGCACTCACCACAAAATTCCCATTCAATCTCAGGTACTTCGCTCTTTCTCTCCAATTCCCCTTCGTTTCACTACCAATCAATCAAAATTCTCTGTAAACCCTAGTTTCCGTAATTTCTCATCAAAACCCCATTTCCCAAATGTTAATCCTGACCACTCTGTCATCGTTGAAATATTGGTTGATATATTGTCGAAATACAGAAATCTCCATGACCTAAAGAATCAATTGGATTCTGTTCGGTTTCCGATTAACCTTGATGTGTTCAACGCTGTTTCTCGTAGGGTTAGTTGTGATCCTCCATCCCACATAAGATTCCTTCATTGGGTAGAGGAAAAACATCCTGAAATATTGAGTTCTAAACGTAATAATAAAGATAATGAGACTCTTGAGAACAAAAGTAGGAATAATGCTGCACGTATTGATTTAATTGCTAGTGCATTTTACGAGATTTCTAACGATATTTCTATCGGAGAACCCAACAAAAAAGACAGGCACTACGTCTCCATGAAAATCGCTCGTATACTCGGGAAATCCAGAAATCTCACTACATTTTTTTCATTTGATTGTTCTTTCTCTTTCACAACAATGAGAAACCAATCGCGTCTTCTTCATCTTCTTCTTCGCACTCACCACAATACTTCGCTCTTTCTCTTCAATTTCCCTTCGTTTCACTACTGATCAATCAAGATTCTCTATAAACCCTAATTTCCATTTCTCGTCCAAACCCTTTTTCATTTAATTCGTTCTTTCAACAATGAGAAATCAATCGCGTCTTCTTCATCTTCTTCTTCGCACTCACCACAAAATTCCCATTCAATCTCAGGTACTTCGCTCTTTCTCTCCAATTCCCCTTCGTTTCACTACCAATCAATCAAAATTCTCTGTAAACCCTAGTTTCCGTAATTTCTCATCAAAACCCCATTTCCCAAATGTTAATCCTGACCACTCTGTCATCGTTGAAATATTGGTTGATATATTGTCGAAATACAGAAATCTCCATGACCTAAAGAATCAATTGGATTCTGTCCGGTTTCCGATTAACCTTGATGTGTTCAACGCTGTTTCTCGTAGGGTTAGTTGTGATCGTCCATCCCACATAAGATTCCTTCATTGGGTAGAGGAAAAACATCCTGAAATATTGAGTTCTAAACGTAATAATAAAGATAATGAGACTCTTGAGAACAAAAGTAGGAATAATGCTGCACGTATTGATTTAATTGCTAGTGCATTTTACGAGATTTCTAACGATATTTCTATCGGAGAACCCAACAAAAAAGACAGGCACTACGTCTCCATGAAAATCGCTCGTATACTCGGGAAATCCAGAAATCTCACTGCATTTTTTTCATTTGATTGTTCTTTCTCTTTCACAACAATGAGAAACCAATCGCGTCTTCTTCATCTTCTTCTTCGCACTCACCACAATACTTCGCTCTTTCTCTTCAATTTCCCTTCGTTTCACTACTGATCAATCAAGATTCTCTATAAACCCTAATTTCCATTTCTCGTCCAAACCCTTTTTCATTTAATTCGTTCTTTCAACAATGAGAAATCAATCGCGTCTTCTTCATCTTCTTCTTCGCACTCACCAAAAAATTCCCATTCAATCTCAGGTACTTCGCTCTTTCTCTCCAATTCCCCTTCGTTTCACTACCAATCAATCAAAATTCTCTGTAAACCCTAGTTTCCGTAATTTCTCATCAAAACCCCATTTCCCAAATGTTAATCCTGACCACTCTGTCATCGTTGAAATATTGGTTGATATATTGTCGAAATACAGAAATCTCCATGACCTAAAGAATCAATTGGATTCTGTTCGGTTTCCGATTAACCTTGATGTGTTCAACGCTGTTTCTCGTAGGGTTAGTTGTGATCCTCCATCCCACATAAGATTCCTTCATTGGGTAGAGGAAAAACATCCTGAAATATTGAGTTCTAAACGTAATAATAAAGATAATGAGACTCTTGAGAACAAAAGTAGGAATAATGCTGCACGTATTGATTTAATTGCTAGTGCATTTTACGAGATTTCTAACGATATTTCTATCGGAGAACCCAACAAAAAAGACAGGCACTACGTCTCCATGAAAATCGCTCGTATACTCGGGAAATCCAGAAATCTCACTACATTTTTTTCATTTGATTGTTCTTTCTCTTTCACAACAATGAGAAACCAATCGCGTCTTCTTCATCTTCTTCTTCGCACTCACCACAATACTTCGCTCTTTCTCTTCAATTTCCCTTCGTTTCACTACTGATCAATCAAGATTCTCTATAAACCCTAATTTCCATTTCTCGTCCAAACCCTTTTTCATTTAATTCGTTCTTTCAACAATGAGAAATCAATCGCGTCTTCTTCATCTTCTTCTTCGCACTCACCACAAAATTCCCATTCAATCTCAGGTACTTCGCTCTTTCTCTCCAATTCCCCTTCGTTTCACTACCAATCAATCAAAATTCTCTGTAAACCCTAGTTTCCGTAATTTCTCATCAAAACCCCATTTCCCAAATGTTAATCCTGACCACTATGTCATCGTTGAAATATTGGTTGATATATTGTCGAAATACAGAAATCTCCATGACCTAAAGAATCAATTGGATTCTGTCCGGTTTCCGATTAACCTTGATGTGTTCAACGCTGTTTCTCGTAGGGTTAGTTGTGATCCTCCATCCCACATAAGATTCCTTCATTGGGTAGAGGAAAAACATCCTGAAATATTGAGTTCTAAACGTAATAATAAAGATAATGAGACTCTTGAGAACAAAAGTAGGAATAATGCTGCACGTATTGATTTAATTGCTAGTGCATTTTACGAGATTTCTAACGATATTTCTATCGGAGAACCCAACAAAAAAGACAGGCACTACGTCTCCATGAAAATCGCTCGTATACTCGGGAAATCCAGAAATCTCACTGCATTTTTTTCATTTGATTGTTCTTTCTCTTTCACAACAATGAGAAACCAATCGCGTCTTCTTCATCTTCTTCTTCGCACTCACCACAATACTTCGCTCTTTCTCTTCAATTTCCCTTCGTTTCACTACTGATCAATCAAGATTCTCTATAAACCCTAATTTCCATTTCTCGTCCAAACCCTTTTTCATTTAATTCGTTCTTTCAACAATGAGAAATCAATCGCGTCTTCTTCATCTTCTTCTTCGCACTCACCACAAAATTCCCATTCAATCTCAGGTACTTAGCTCTTTCTCTCCAATTCCCCTTCGTTTCACTACCAATCAATCAAAATTCTCTGTAAACCCTAGTTTCCGTAATTTCTCATCAAAACCCCATTTCCCAAATGTTAATCCTGACCACTCTGTCATCGTTGAAATATTGGTTGATATATTGTCGAAATACAGAAATCTCCATGACCTAAAGAATCAATTGGATTCTGTTCGGTTTCCGATTAACCTTGATGTGTTCAACGCTGTTTCTCGTAGGGTTAGTTGTGATCCTCCATCCCACATAAGATTCCTTCATTGGGTAGAGGAAAAACATCCTGAAATATTGAGTTCTAAACGTAATAATAAAGATAATGAGACTCTTGAGAACAAAAGTAGGAATAATGCTGCACGTATTGATTTAATTGCTAGTGCATTTTACGAGATTTCTAACGATATTTCTATCGGAGAACCCAACAAAAAAGACAGGCACTACGTCTCCATGAAAATCGCTCGTATACTCGGGAAATCCAGAAATCTCACTACATTTTTTTCATTTGATTGTTCTTTCTCTTTCACAACAATGAGAAACCAATCGCGTCTTCTTCATCTTCTTCTTCGCACTCACCACAATACTTCGCTCTTTCTCTTCAATTTCCCTTCGTTTCACTACTGATCAATCAAGATTCTCTATAAACCCTAATTTCCATTTCTCGTCCAAACCCTTTTTCATTTAATTCGTTCTTTCAACAATGAGAAATCAATCGCGTCTTCTTCATCTTCTTCTTCGCACTCACCACAAAATTCCCATTCAATCTCAGGTACTTCGCTCTTTCTCTCCAATTCCCCTTCGTTTCACTACCAATCAATCAAAATTCTCTGTAAACCCTAGTTTCCGTAATTTCTCATCAAAACCCCATTTCCCAAATGTTAATCCTGACCACTATGTCATCGTTGAAATATTGGTTGATATATTGTCGAAATACAGAAATCTCCATGACCTAAAGAATCAATTGGATTCTGTCCGGTTTCCGATTAACCTTGATGTGTTCAACGCTGTTTCTCGTAGGGTTAGTTGTGATCCTCCATCCCACATAAGATTCCTTCATTGGGTAGAGGAAAAACATCCTGAAATATTGAGTTCTAAACGTAATAATAAAGATAATGAGACTCTTGAGAACAAAAGTAGGAATAATGCTGCACGTATTGATTTAATTGCTAGTGCATTTTACGAGATTTCTAACGATATTTCTATCGGAGAACCCAACAAAAAAGACAGGCACTACGTCTCCATGAAAATCGCTCGTATACTCGGGAAATCCAGAAATGTCACTGCATTTTTTTCATTTGATTGTTCTTTCTCTTTCACAACAATGAGAAACCAATCGCGTCTTCTTCATCTTCTTCTTCGCACTCACCACAATACTTCGCTCTTTCTCTTCAATTTCCCTTCGTTTCACTACTGATCAATCAAGATTCTCTATAAACCCTAATTTCCATTTCTCGTCCAAACCCTTTTTCATTTAATTCGTTCTTTCAACAATGAGAAATCAATCGCGTCTTCTTCATCTTCTTCTTCGCACTCACCACAAAATTCTCATTCAATCTCAGGTACTTCGCTCTTTCTCTCTAATTCCCCTTCGTTTCACTATCAATCAATCAAAATTCTCTGTTAACCCTAGTTTCCGTAATTTCTCATCAAAACCCCATTTCCCAAATGTTAATCCTGACCACTCTGTCATCGTTGAAATATTGGTTGATATATTGTCGAAATACAGAAATCTCCATGACCTAAAGAATCAATTGGATTCTGTCCGGTTTCCGATTAACCTTGATGTGTTCAACGCTGTTTCTCGTAGGGTTAGTTGTGATCCTCCATCCCACATAAGATTCCTTCATTGGGTAGAGGAAAAACATCCTGAAATATTGAGTTCTAAACGTAATAATAAAGATAATGAGACTCTTGAGAACAAAAGTAGGAATAATGCTGCACGTATTGATTTAATTGCTAGTGCATTTTACGAGATTTCTAACGATATTTCTATCGGAGAACCCAACAAAAAAGACAGGCACTACGTCTCCATGAAAATCGCTCGTATACTCGGGAAATCCAGAAATCTCACTACATTTTTTTCATTTGATTGTTCTTTCTCTTTCACAACAATGAGAAACCAATCGCGTCTTCTTCATCTTCTTCTTCGCACTCACCACAATACTTCGCTCTTTCTCTTCAATTTCCCTTCGTTTCACTACTGATCAATCAAGATTCTCTATAAACCCTAATTTCCATTTCTCGTCCAAACCCTTTTTCATTTAATTCGTTCTTTCAACAATGAGAAATCAATCGCGTCTTCTTCATCTTCTTCTTCGCACTCACCACAAAATTCCCATTCAATCTCAGGTACTTCGCTCTTTCTCTCCAATTCCCCTTCGTTTCACTACCAATCAATCAAAATTCTCTGTAAACCCTAGTTTCCGTAATTTCTCATCAAAACCCCATTTCCCAAATGTTAATCCTGACCACTATGTCATCGTTGAAATATTGGTTGATATATTGTCGAAATACAGAAATCTCCATGACCTAAAGAATCAATTGGATTCTGTCCGGTTTCCGATTAACCTTGATGTGTTCAACGCTGTTTCTCGTAGGGTTAGTTGTGATCCTCCATCCCACATAAGATTCCTTCATTGGGTAGAGGAAAAACATCCTGAAATATTGAGTTCTAAACGTAATAATAAAGATAATGAGACTCTTGAGAACAAAAGTAGGAATAATGCTGCACGTATTGATTTAATTGCTAGTGCATTTTACGAGATTTCTAACGATATTTCTATCGGAGAACCCAACAAAAAAGACAGGCACTACGTCTCCATGAAAATCGCTCGTATACTCGGGAAATCCAGAAATGTCACTGCATTTTTTTCATTTGATTGTTCTTTCTCTTTCACAACAATGAGAAACCAATCGCGTCTTCTTCATCTTCTTCTTCGCACTCACCACAATACTTCGCTCTTTCTCTTCAATTTCCCTTCGTTTCACTACTGATCAATCAAGATTCTCTATAAACCCTAATTTCCATTTCTCGTCCAAACCCTTTTTCATTTAATTCGTTCTTTCAACAATGAGAAATCAATCGCGTCTTCTTCATCTTCTTCTTCGCACTCACCACAAAATTCTCATTCAATCTCAGGTACTTCGCTCTTTCTCTCTAATTCCCCTTCGTTTCACTATCAATCAATCAAAATTCTCTGTTAACCCTAGTTTCCGTAATTTCTCATCAAAACCCCATTTCCCAAATGTTAATCCTGACCACTCTGTCATCGTTGAAATATTGGTTGATATATTGTCGAAATACAGAAATCTCCATGACCTAAAGAATCAATTGGATTCTGTCCGGTTTCCGATTAACCTTGATGTGTTCAACGCTGTTTCTCGTAGGGTTAGTTGTGATCCTCCATCCCACATAAGATTCCTTCATTGGGTAGAGGAAAAACATCCTGAAATATTGAGTTCTAAACGTAATAATAAAGATAATGAGACTCTTGAGAACAAAAGTAGGAATAATGCTGCACGTATTGATTTAATTGCTAGTGCATTTTACGAGATTTCTAACGATATTTCTATCGGAGAACCCAACAAAAAAGACAGGCACTACGTCTCCATGAAAATCGCTCGTATACTCGGGAAATCCAGAAATCTCACTGCATTTTTTTCATTTGATTGTTCTTTCTCTTTCACAACAATGAGAAACCAATCGCGTCTTCTTCATCTTCTTCTTCGCACTCACCACAATACTTCGCTCTTTCTCTTCAATTTCCCTTCGTTTCACTACTGATCAATCAAGATTCTCTATAAACCCTAATTTCCATTTCTCGTCCAAACCCTTTTTCATTTAATTCGTTCTTTCAACAATGAGAAATCAATCGCGTCTTCTTCATCTTCTTCTTCGCACTCACCACAAAATTCCCATTCAATCTCAGGTACTTCGCTCTTTCTCTCCAATTCCCCTTCGTTTCACTACCAATCAATCAAAATTCTCTGTAAACCCTAGTTTCCGTAATTTCTCATCAAAACCCCATTTCCCAAATGTTAATCCTGACCACTCTGTCATCGTTGAAATATTGGTTGATATATTGTCGAAATACAGAAATCTCCATGACCTAAAGAATCAATTGGATTCTGTTCGGTTTCCGATTAACCTTGATGTGTTCAACGCTGTTTCTCGTAGGGTTAGTTGTGATCCTCCATCCCACATAAGATTCCTTCATTGGGTAGAGGAAAAACATCCTGAAATATTGAGTTCTAAACGTAATAATAAAGATAATGAGACTCTTGAGAACAAAAGTAGGAATAATGCTGCACGTATTGATTTAATTGCTAGTGCATTTTACGAGATTTCTAACGATATTTCTATCGGAGAACCCAACAAAAAAGACAGGCACTACGTCTCCATGAAAATCGCTCGTATACTCGGGAAATCCAGAAATCTCACTGCATTTTTTTCATTTGATTGTTCTTTCTCTTTCACAACAATGAGAAACCAATCGCGTCTTCTTCATCTTCTTCTTCGCACTCACCACAATACTTCGCTCTTTCTCTTCAATTTCCCTTCGTTTCACTACTGATCAATCAAGATTCTCTATAAACCCTAATTTCCATTTCTCGTCCAAACCCTTTTTCATTTAATTCGTTCTTTCAACAATGAGAAATCAATCGCGTCTTCTTCATCTTCTTCTTCGCACTCACCACAAAATTCCCATTCAATCTCAGGTACTTCGCTCTTTCTCTCCAATTCCCCTTCGTTTCACTACCAATCAATCAAAATTCTCTGTAAACCCTAGTTTCCGTAATTTCTCATCAAAACCCCATTTCCCAAATGTTAATCCTGACCACTCTGTCATCGTTGAAATATTGGTTGATATATTGTCGAAATACAGAAATCTCCATGACCTAAAGAATCAATTGGATTCTGTTCGGTTTCCGATTAACCTTGATGTGTTCAACGCTGTTTCTCGTAGGGTTAGTTGTGATCCTCCATCCCACATAAGATTCCTTCATTGGGTAGAGGAAAAACATCCTGAAATATTGAGTTCTAAACGTAATAATAAAGATAATGAGACTCTTGAGAACAAAAGTAGGAATAATGCTGCACGTATTGATTTAATTGCTAGTGCATTTTACGAGATTTCTAACGATATTTCTATCGGAGAACCCAACAAAAAAGACAGGCACTACGTCTCCATGAAAATCGCTCGTATACTCGGGAAATCCAGAAATCTCACTGCATTTTTTTCATTTGATTGTTCTTTCTCTTTCACAACAATGAGAAACCAATCGCGTCTTCTTCATCTTCTTCTTCGCACTCACCACAATACTTCGCTCTTTCTCTTCAATTTCCCTTCGTTTCACTACTGATCAATCAAGATTCTCTATAAACCCTAATTTCCATTTCTCGTCCAAACCCTTTTTCATTTAATTCGTTCTTTCAACAATGAGAAATCAATCGCGTCTTCTTCATCTTCTTCTTCGCACTCACCACAAAATTCCCATTCAATCTCAGGTACTTCGCTCTTTCTCTCCAATTCCCCTTCGTTTCACTACCAATCAATCAAAATTCTCTGTAAACCCTAGTTTCCGTAATTTCTCATCAAAACCCCATTTCCCAAATGTTAATCCTGACCACTCTGTCATCGTTGAAATATTGGTTGATATATTGTCGAAATACAGAAATCTCCATGACCTAAAGAATCAATTGGATTCTGTTCGGTTTCCGATTAACCTTGATGTGTTCAACGCTGTTTCTCGTAGGGTTAGTTGTGATCCTCCATCCCACATAAGATTCCTTCATTGGGTAGAGGAAAAACATCCTGAAATATTGAGTTCTAAACGTAATAATAAAGATAATGAGACTCTTGAGAACAAAAGTAGGAATAATGCTGCACGTATTGATTTAATTGCTAGTGCATTTTACGAGATTTCTAACGATATTTTTATCGGAGAACCCAACAAAAAAGACAGGCACTACGTCTCCATGAAAATCGCTCGTATACTCGGGAAATCCAGAAATCTCACTGCATTTTTTTCATTTGATTGTTCTTTCTCTTTCACAACAATGAGAAACCAATCGCGTCTTCTTCATCTTCTTCTTCGCACTCACCACAATACTTCGCTCTTTCTCTTCAATTTCCCTTCGTTTCACTACTGATCAATCAAGATTCTCTATAAACCCTAATTTCCATTTCTCGTCCAAACCCTTTTTCATTTAATTCGTTCTTTCAACAATGAGAAATCAATCGCGTCTTCTTCATCTTCTTCTTCGCACTCACCACAAAATTCCCATTCAATCTCAGGTACTTCGCTCTTTCTCTCCAATTCCCCTTCGTTTCACTACCAATCAATCAAAATTCTCTGTAAACCCTAGTTTCCGTAATTTCTCATCAAAACCCCATTTCCCAAATGTTAATCCTGACCACTCTGTCATCGTTGAAATATTGGTTGATATATTGTCGAAATACAGAAATCTCCATGACCTAAAGAATCAATTGGATTCTGTTCGGTTTCCGATTAACCTTGATGTGTTCAACGCTGTTTCTCGTAGGGTTAGTTGTGATCCTCCATCCCACATAAGATTCCTTCATTGGGTAGAGGAAAAACATCCTGAAATATTGAGTTCTAAACGTAATAATAAAGATAATGAGACTCTTGAGAACAAAAGTAGGAATAATGCTGCACGTATTGATTTAATTGCTAGTGCATTTTACGAGATTTCTAACGATATTTCTATCGGAGAACCTAACAAAAAAGACAGGCACTACGTCTCCATGAAAATCGCTCGTATACTCGGGAAATCCAGAAATCTCACTGCATTTTTTTCATTTGATTGTTCTTTCTCTTTCACAACAATGAGAAACCAATCGCGTCTTCTTCATCTTCTTCTTCGCACTCACCACAATACTTCGCTCTTTCTCTTCAATTTCCCTTCGTTTCACTACTGATCAATCAAGATTCTCTATAAACCCTAATTTCCATTTCTCGTCCAAACCCTTTTTCATTTAATTCGTTCTTTCAACAATGAGAAATCAATCGCGTCTTCTTCATCTTCTTCTTCGCACTCACCACAAAATTCCCATTCAATCTCAGGTACTTCGCTCTTTCTCTCCAATTCCCCTTCGTTTCACTACCAATCAATCAAAATTCTCTGTAAACCCTAGTTTCCGTAATTTCTCATCAAAACCCCATTTCCCAAATGTTAATCCTGACCACTCTGTCATCGTTGAAATATTGGTTGATATATTGTCGAAATACAGAAATCTCCATGACCTAAAGAATCAATTGGATTCTGTTCGGTTTCCGATTAACCTTGATGTGTTCAACGCTGTTTCTCGTAGGGTTAGTTGTGATCCTCCATCCCACATAAGATTCCTTCATTGGGTAGAGGAAAAACATCCTGAAATATTGAGTTCTAAACGTAATAATAAAGATAATGAGACTCTTGAGAACAAAAGTAGGAATAATGCTGCACGTATTGATTTAATTGCTAGTGCATTTTACGAGATTTCTAACGATATTTCTATCGGAGAACCCAACAAAAAAGACAGGCACTACGTCTCCATGAAAATCGCTCGTATACTCGGGAAATCCAGAAATCTCACTGCATTTTTTTCATTTGATTGTTCTTTCTCTTTCACAACAATGAGAAACCAATCGCGTCTTCTTCATCTTCTTCTTCGCACTCACCACAATACTTCGCTCTTTCTCTTCAATTTCCCTTCGTTTCACTACTGATCAATCAAGATTCTCTATAAACCCTAATTTCCATTTCTCGTCCAAACCCTTTTTCATTTAATTCGTTCTTTCAACAATGAGAAATCAATCGCGTCTTCTTCATCTTCTTCTTCGCACTCACCACAAAATTCCCATTCAATCTCAGGTACTTCGCTCTTTCTCTCCAATTCCCCTTCGTTTCACTACCAATCAATCAAAATTCTCTGTAAACCCTAGTTTCCGTAATTTCTCATCAAAACCCCATTTCCCAAATGTTAATCCTGACCACTCTGTCATCGTTGAAATATTGGTTGATATATTGTCGAAATACAGAAATCTCCATGACCTAAAGAATCAATTGGATTCTGTTCGGTTTCCGATTAACCTTGATGTGTTCAACGCTGTTTCTCGTAGGGTTAGTTGTGATCCTCCATCCCACATAAGATTCCTTCATTGGGTAGAGGAAAAACATCCTGAAATATTGAGTTCTAAACGTAATAATAAAGATAATGAGACTCTTGAGAACAAAAGTAGGAATAATGCTGCACGTATTGATTTAATTGCTAGTGCATTTTACGAGATTTCTAACGATATTTTTATCGGAGAACCCAACAAAAAAGACAGGCACTACGTCTCCATGAAAATCGCTCGTATACTCGGGAAATCCAGAAATCTCACTACATTTTTTTCATTTGATTGTTCTTTCTCTTTCACAACAATGAGAAACCAATCGCGTCTTCTTCATCTTCTTCTTCGCACTCACCACAATACTTCGCTCTTTCTCTTCAATTTCCCTTCGTTTCACTACTGATCAATCAAGATTCTCTATAAACCCTAATTTCCATTTCTCGTCCAAACCCTTTTTCATTTAATTCGTTCTTTCAACAATGAGAAATCAATCGCGTCTTCTTCATCTTCTTCTTCGCACTCACCACAAAATTCCCATTCAATCTCAGGTACTTCGCTCTTTCTCTCCAATTCCCCTTCGTTTCACTACCAATCAATCAAAATTCTCTGTAAACCCTAGTTTCCGTAATTTCTCATCAAAACCCCATTTCCCAAATGTTAATCCTGACCACTCTGTCATCGTTGAAATATTGGTTGATATATTGTCGAAATACAGAAATCTCCATGACCTAAAGAATCAATTGGATTCTGTCCGGTTTCCGATTAACCTTGATGTGTTCAACGCTGTTTCTCGTAGGGTTTGTTGTGATCCTCCATCCCACATAAGATTCCTTCATTGGGTAGAGGAAAAACATCCTGAAATATTGAGTTCTAAACGTAATAATAAAGATAATGAGACTCTTGAGAACAAAAGTAGGAATAATGCTGCACGTATTGATTTAATTGCTAGTGCATTTTACGAGATTTCTAACGATATTTCTATCGGAGAACCCAACAAAAAAGACAGGCACTACGTCTCCATGAAAATCGCTCGTATACTCGGGAAATCCAGAAATCTCACTGCATTTTTTTCATTTGATTGCTCTTTCTCTTTCACAACAATGAGAAACCAATCGCGTTTTCTTCATCTTCTTCTTCGCACTCACCACAATACTTCGCTCTTTCTCTTCAATTTCCCTTCGTTTCACTACTGATCAATCAAGATTCTCTATAAACCCTAATTTCCATTTCTCGTCCAAACCCTTTTTCATTTAATTCGTTCTTTCAACAATGAGAAATCAATCGCGTCTTCTTCATCTTCTTCTTCGCACTCACCACAAAATTCCCATTCAATCTCAGGTACTTCGCTCTTTCTCTCTAATTCCCCTTCGTTTCACTATCAATCAATCAAAATTCTCTGTTAACCCTAGTTTCCGTAATTTCTCATCAAAACCCCATTTCCCAAATGTTAATCCTGACCACTCTGTCATCGTTGAAATATTGGTTGATATATTGTCGAAATACAGAAATCTCCATGACCTAAAGAATCAATTGGATTCTGTCCGGTTTCCGATTAACCTTGATGTGTTCAACGCTGTTTCTCGTAGGGTTAGTTGTGATCCTCCATCCCACATAAGATTCCTTCATTGGGTAGAGGAAAAACATCCTGAAATATTGAGTTCTAAACGTAATAATAAAGATAATGAGACTCTTGAGAACAAAAGTAGGAATAATGCTGCACGTATTGATTTAATTGCTAGTGCATTTTACGAGATTTCTAACGATATTTCTATCGGAGAACCCAACAAAAAAGACAGGCACTACGTCTCCATGAAAATCGCTCGTATACTCGGGAAATCCAGAAATCTCACTGCATTTTTTTCATTTGATTGCTCTTTCTCTTTCACAACAATGAGAAACCAATCGCGTTTTCTTCATCTTCTTCTTCGCACTCACCACAATACTTCGCTCTTTCTCTTCAATTTCCCTTCGTTTCACTACTGATCAATCAAGATTCTCTATAAACCCTAATTTCCATTTCTCGTCCAAACCCTTTTTCATTTAATTCGTTCTTTCAACAATGAGAAATCAATCGCGTCTTCTTCATCTTCTTCTTCGCACTCACCACAAAATTCCCATTCAATCTCAGGTACTTCGCTCTTTCTCTCTAATTCCCCTTCGTTTCACTATCAATCAATCAAAATTCTCTGTTAACCCTAGTTTCCGTAATTTCTCATCAAAACCCCATTTCCCAAATGTTAATCCTGACCACTCTGTCATCGTTGAAATATTGGTTGATATATTGTCGAAATACAGAAATCTCCATGACCTAAAGAATCAATTGGATTCTGTCCGGTTTCCGATTAACCTTGATGTGTTCAACGCTGTTTCTCGTAGGGTTAGTTGTGATCCTCCATCCCACATAAGATTCCTTCATTGGGTAGAGGAAAAACATCCTGAAATATTGAGTTCTAAACGTAATAATAAAGATAATGAGACTCTTGAGAACAAAAGTAGGAATAATGCTGCACGTATTGATTTAATTGCTAGTGCATTTTACGAGATTTCTAACGATATTTCTATCGGAGAACCCAACAAAAAAGACAGGCACTACGTCTCCATGAAAATCGCTCGTATACTCGGGAAATCCAGAAATCTCACTGCATTTTTTTCATTTGATTGTTCTTTCTCTTTCACAACAATGAGAAACCAATCGCGTCTTCTTCATCTTCTTCTTCGCACTCACCACAATACTTCGCTCTTTCTCTTCAATTTCCCTTCGTTTCACTACTGATCAATCAAGATTCTCTATAAACCCTAATTTCCATTTCTCGTCCAAACCCTTTTTCATTTAATTCGTTCTTTCAACAATGAGAAATCAATCGCGTCTTCTTCATCTTCTTCTTCGCACTCACCACAAAATTCCCATTCAATCTCAGGTACTTCGCTCTTTCTCTCCAATTCCCCTTCGTTTCACTACCAATCAATCAAAATTCCCTGTAAACCCTAGTTTCCGTAATTTCTCATCAAAACCCCATTTCCCAAATGTTAATCCTGACCACTCTGTCATCGTTGAAATATTGGTTGATATATTGTCGAAATACAGAAATCTCCATGACCTAAAGAATCAATTGGATTCTGTCCGGTTTCCGATTAACCTTGATGTGTTCAACGCTGTTTCTCGTAGGGTTAGTTGTGATCCTCCATCCCACATAAGATTCCTTCATTGGGTAGAGGAAAAACATCCTGAAATATTGAGTTCTAAACGTAATAATAAAGATAATGAGACTCTTGAGAACAAAAGTAGGAATAATGCCGCACGTATTGATTTAATTGCTAGTGCATTTTACGAGATTTCTAACGATATTTCTATCGGAGAACCCAACAAAAAAGACAGGCACTACGTCTCCATGAAAATCGCTCGTATACTCGAGAAATCCAGAAATCTCACTGCATTTTTTTCATTTGATTGTTCTTTCTCTTTCACAACAATGAGAAACCAATCGCGTCTTCTTCATCTTCTTCTTCGCACTCACCACAATACTTCACTCTTTCTCTTCAATTTCCCTTCGTTTCACTACTGATCAATCAAGATTCTCTATAAACCCTAATTTCCATTTCTCGTCCAAACCCTTTTTCATTTAATTCGTTCTTTCAACAATGAGAAATCAATCGCGTCTTCTTCATCTTCTTCTTCGCACTCACCACAAAATTCCCATTCAATCTCAGGTACTTCGCTCTTTCTCTCCAATTCCCCTTCGTTTCACTACCAATCAATCAAAATTCTCTGTAAACCCTAGTTTCCGTAATTTCTCATCAAAACCCCATTTCCCAAATGTTAATCCTGACCACTCTGTCATCGTTGAAATATTGGTTGATATATTGTCGAAATACAGAAATCTCCATGACCTAAAGAATCAATTGGATTCTGTCCGGTTTCCGATTAACCTTGATGTGTTCAACGCTGTTTCTCGTAGGGTTAGTTGTGATCCTCCATCCCACATAAGATTCCTTCATTGGGTAGAGGAAAAACATCCTGAAATATTGAGTTCTAAAGGTAATAATAAAGATAATGAGACTCTTGAGAACAAAAGTAGGAATAATGCTGCACGTATTGATTTAATTGCTAGTGCATTTTACGAGATTTCTAACGATATTTCTATCGGAGAACCCAACAAAAAAGACAGGCACTACGTCTCCATGAAAATCGCTCGTATACTCGGGAAATCCAGAAATCTCACTGCATTTTCTTCATTTGATTGTTCTTTCTCTTTCACAACAATGAGAAACCAATCGCGTCGTCTTCATCTTCTTCTTCGCACTCACCACAATACTTCGCTCTTTCTCTTCAATTTCCCTTCGTTTCACTACTGATCAATCAAGATTCTCTATAAACCCTAATTTCCATTTCTCGTCCAAACCCTTTTTCATTTAATTCGTTCTTTCAACAATGAGAAATCAATCGCGTCTTCTTCATCTTCTTCTTCGCACTCACCACAAAATTCCCATTCAATCTCAGGTACTTCGCTCTTTCTCTCCAATTCCCCTTCGTTTCACTACCAATCAATCAAAATTCCCTGTAAACCCTAGTTTCCGTAATTTCTCATCAAAACCCCATTTCCCAAATGTTAATCCTGACCACTCTGTCATCGTTGAAATATTGGTTGATATATTGTCGAAATACAGAAATCTCCATGACCTAAAGAATCAATTGGATTCTGTCCGGTTTCCGATTAACCTTGATGTGTTCAACGCTGTTTCTCGTAGGGTTAGTTGTGATCCTCCATCCCACATAAGATTCCTTCATTGGGTAGAGGAAAAACATCCTGAAATATTGAGTTCTAAACGTAATAATAAAGATAATGAGACTCTTGAGAACAAAAGTAGGAATAATGCTGCACGTATTGATTTAATTGCTAGTGCATTTTACGAGATTTCTAACGATATTTCTATCGGAGAACCTAACAAAAAAGACAGGCAATACGTCTCCATGAAAATCGCTCGTATACTCGGGAAATCCAGAAATCTCACTGCATTTTTTTCATTTGATTGTTCTTTCTCTTTCACAACAATGAGAAACCAATCGCGTCTTCTTCATCTTCTTCTTCGCACTCACCACAATACTTCGCTCTTTCTCTTCAATTTCCCTTCGTTTCACTACTGATCAATCAAGATTCTCAATAAACCCTAATTTCCATTTCTCGTCCAAACCCTTTTTCATTTAATTCGTTCTTTCAACAATGAGAAATCAATCGCGTCTTCTTCATCTTCTTCTTCGCACTCACCACAAAATTCCCATTCAATCTCAGGTATTTCGCTCTTTCTCTCCAATTTCCCTTCGTTTCACTACCAATCAATCAAAATTCTCTGTAAACCCTAGTTTCCGTAATTTCTCATCAAAACCCCATTTCCCAAATGTTAATCCTGACCACCATGTCATCGTTGAAATATTGGTTGATATATTGTCGAAGTACAGAAATCTTCTTGACCTAAAGAATCAATTGGATTCTGTCCGGTTTCCGATTAACCTTGATGTGTTCAACGCTGTTTCTCGTAGGGTTAGTTGTGATCCTCCATCCCACATAAGATTCCTTCATTGGGTAGAGGAAAAACATCCTGAAATATTGAGTTCTAAACGTAATAATAAAGATAATGAGACTCTTGAGAACAAAAGTAGGAATAATGCTGCACGTATTGATTTAATTGCTAGTGCATTTTACGAGATTTCTAACGATATTTCTATCGGAGAACCCAACAAAAAAGACAGGCACTACGTCTCCATGAAAATCGCTCGTATACTCGGGAAATCCAGAAATCTCACTGCATTTTTTTCATTTGATTGTTCTTTCTCTTTCACAACAATGAGAAACCAATCGCGTCTTCTTCATCTTCTTCTTCGCACTCACCACAATACTTCGCTCTTTCTCTTCAATTTCCCTTCGTTTCACTACTGATCAATCAAGATTCTCTATAAACCCTAATTTCCATTTCTCGTCCAAACCCTTTTTCATTTAATTCGTTCTTTCAACAATGAGAAATCAATCGCGTCTTCTTCATCTTCTTCTTCGCACTCACCACAAAATTCCCATTCAATCTCAGGTACTTCGCTCTTTCTCTCCAATTCCCCTTCGTTTCACTACCAATCAATCAAAATTCTCTGTAAACCCTAGTTTCCGTAATTTCTCATCAAAACCCCATTTCCCAAATGTTAATCCTGACCACTCTGTCATCGTTGAAATATTGGTTGATATATTGTCGAAATACAGAAATCTCCATGACCTAAAGAATCAATTGGATTCTGTTCGGTTTCCGATTAACCTTGATGTGTTCAACGCTGTTTCTCGTAGGGTTAGTTGTGATCCTCCATCCCACATAAGATTCCTTCATTGTGTAGAGGAAAAACATCCTGAAATATTGAGTTCTAAACGTAATAATAAAGATAATGAGACTCTTGAGAACAAAAGTAGGAATAATGCTGCACGTATTGATTTAATTGCTAGTGCATTTTACGAGATTTCTAACGATATTTCTATCGGAGAACCCAACAAAAAAGACAGGCACTACGTCTCCATGAAAATCGCTCGTATACTCGGGAAATCCAGAAATCTCACTGCATTTTTTTCATTTGATTGTTCTTTCTCTTTCACAACAATGAGAAACCAATCGCGTCTTCTTCATCTTCTTCTTCGCACTCACCACAATACTTCGCTCTTTCTCTTCAATTTCCCTTCGTTTCACTACTGATCAATCAAGATTCTCTATAAACCCTAATTTCCATTTCTCGTCCAAACCCTTTTTCATTTAATTCGTTCTTTCAACAATGAGAAATCAATCGCGTCTTCTTCATCTTCTTCTTCGCACTCACCACAAAATTCCCATTCAATCTCAGGTACTTCGCTCTTTCTCTCCAATTCCCCTTCGTTTCACTACCAATCAATCAAAATTCTCTGTAAACCCTAGTTTCCGTAATTTCTCATCAAAACCCCATTTCCCAAATGTTAATCCTGACCACTCTGTCATCGTTGAAATATTGGTTGATATATTGTCGAAATACAGAAATCTCCATGACCTAAAGAATCAATTGGATTCTGTTCGGTTTCCGATTAACCTTGATGTGTTCAACGCTGTTTCTCGTAGGGTTAGTTGTGATCCTCCATCCCACATAAGATTCCTTCATTGGGTAGAGGAAAAACATCCTGAAATATTGAGTTCTAAACGTAATAATAAAGATAATGAGACTCTTGAGAACAAAAGTAGGAATAATGCTGCACGTATTGATTTAATTGCTAGTGCATTTTACGAGATTTCTAACGATATTTTTATCGGAGAACCCAACAAAAAAGACAGGCACTACGTCTCCATGAAAATCGCTCGTATACTCGGGAAATCCAGAAATCTCACTACATTTTTTTCATTTGATTGTTCTTTCTCTTTCACAACAATGAGAAACCAATCGCGTCTTCTTCATCTTCTTCTTCGCACTCACCACAATACTTCGCTCTTTCTCTTCAATTTCCCTTCGTTTCACTACTGATCAATCAAGATTCTCTATAAACCCTAATTTCCATTTCTCGTCCAAACCCTTTTTCATTTAATTCGTTCTTTCAACAATGAGAAATCAATCGCGTCTTCTTCATCTTCTTCTTCGCACTCACCACAAAATTCCCATTCAATCTCAGGTACTTCGCTCTTTCTCTCCAATTCCCCTTCGTTTCACTACCAATCAATCAAAATTCTCTGTAAACCCTAGTTTCCGTAATTTCTCATCAAAACCCCATTTCCCAAATGTTAATCCTGACCACTCTGTCATCGTTGAAATATTGGTTGATATATTGTCGAAATACAGAAATCTCCATGACCTAAAGAATCAATTGGATTCTGTCCGGTTTCCGATTAACCTTGATGTGTTCAACGCTGTTTCTCGTAGGGTTTGTTGTGATCCTCCATCCCACATAAGATTCCTTCATTGGGTAGAGGAAAAACATCCTGAAATATTGAGTTCTAAACGTAATAATAAAGATAATGAGACTCTTGAGAACAAAAGTAGGAATAATGCTGCACGTATTGATTTAATTGCTAGTGCATTTTACGAGATTTCTAACGATATTTCTATCGGAGAACCCAACAAAAAAGACAGGCACTACGTCTCCATGAAAATCGCTCGTATACTCGGGAAATCCAGAAATCTCACTGCATTTTTTTCATTTGATTGCTCTTTCTCTTTCACAACAATGAGAAACCAATCGCGTTTTCTTCATCTTCTTCTTCGCACTCACCACAATACTTCGCTCTTTCTCTTCAATTTCCCTTCGTTTCACTACTGATCAATCAAGATTCTCTATAAACCCTAATTTCCATTTCTCGTCCAAACCCTTTTTCATTTAATTCGTTCTTTCAACAATGAGAAATCAATCGCGTCTTCTTCATCTTCTTCTTCGCACTCACCACAAAATTCCCATTCAATCTCAGGTACTTCGCTCTTTCTCTCTAATTCCCCTTCGTTTCACTATCAATCAATCAAAATTCTCTGTTAACCCTAGTTTCCGTAATTTCTCATCAAAACCCCATTTCCCAAATGTTAATCCTGACCACTCTGTCATCGTTGAAATATTGGTTGATATATTGTCGAAATACAGAAATCTCCATGACCTAAAGAATCAATTGGATTCTGTCCGGTTTCCGATTAACCTTGATGTGTTCAACGCTGTTTCTCGTAGGGTTAGTTGTGATCCTCCATCCCACATAAGATTCCTTCATTGGGTAGAGGAAAAACATCCTGAAATATTGAGTTCTAAACGTAATAATAAAGATAATGAGACTCTTGAGAACAAAAGTAGGAATAATGCTGCACGTATTGATTTAATTGCTAGTGCATTTTACGAGATTTCTAACGATATTTCTATCGGAGAACCCAACAAAAAAGACAGGCACTACGTCTCCATGAAAATCGCTCGTATACTCGGGAAATCCAGAAATCTCACTGCATTTTTTTCATTTGATTGCTCTTTCTCTTTCACAACAATGAGAAACCAATCGCGTTTTCTTCATCTTCTTCTTCGCACTCACCACAATACTTCGCTCTTTCTCTTCAATTTCCCTTCGTTTCACTACTGATCAATCAAGATTCTCTATAAACCCTAATTTCCATTTCTCGTCCAAACCCTTTTTCATTTAATTCGTTCTTTCAACAATGAGAAATCAATCGCGTCTTCTTCATCTTCTTCTTCGCACTCACCACAAAATTCCCATTCAATCTCAGGTACTTCGCTCTTTCTCTCTAATTCCCCTTCGTTTCACTATCAATCAATCAAAATTCTCTGTTAACCCTAGTTTCCGTAATTTCTCATCAAAACCCCATTTCCCAAATGTTAATCCTGACCACTCTGTCATCGTTGAAATATTGGTTGATATATTGTCGAAATACAGAAATCTCCATGACCTAAAGAATCAATTGGATTCTGTCCGGTTTCCGATTAACCTTGATGTGTTCAACGCTGTTTCTCGTAGGGTTAGTTGTGATCCTCCATCCCACATAAGATTCCTTCATTGGGTAGAGGAAAAACATCCTGAAATATTGAGTTCTAAACGTAATAATAAAGATAATGAGACTCTTGAGAACAAAAGTAGGAATAATGCTGCACGTATTGATTTAATTGCTAGTGCATTTTACGAGATTTCTAACGATATTTCTATCGGAGAACCCAACAAAAAAGACAGGCACTACGTCTCCATGAAAATCGCTCGTATACTCGGGAAATCCAGAAATCTCACTGCATTTTTTTCATTTGATTGTTCTTTCTCTTTCACAACAATGAGAAACCAATCGCGTCTTCTTCATCTTCTTCTTCGCACTCACCACAATACTTCGCTCTTTCTCTTCAATTTCCCTTCGTTTCACTACTGATCAATCAAGATTCTCTATAAACCCTAATTTCCATTTCTCGTCCAAACCCTTTTTCATTTAATTCGTTCTTTCAACAATGAGAAATCAATCGCGTCTTCTTCATCTTCTTCTTCGCACTCACCACAAAATTCCCATTCAATCTCAGGTACTTCGCTCTTTCTCTCCAATTCCCCTTCGTTTCACTACCAATCAATCAAAATTCCCTGTAAACCCTAGTTTCCGTAATTTCTCATCAAAACCCCATTTCCCAAATGTTAATCCTGACCACTCTGTCATCGTTGAAATATTGGTTGATATATTGTCGAAATACAGAAATCTCCATGACCTAAAGAATCAATTGGATTCTGTCCGGTTTCCGATTAACCTTGATGTGTTCAACGCTGTTTCTCGTAGGGTTAGTTGTGATCCTCCATCCCACATAAGATTCCTTCATTGGGTAGAGGAAAAACATCCTGAAATATTGAGTTCTAAACGTAATAATAAAGATAATGAGACTCTTGAGAACAAAAGTAGGAATAATGCCGCACGTATTGATTTAATTGCTAGTGCATTTTACGAGATTTCTAACGATATTTCTATCGGAGAACCCAACAAAAAAGACAGGCACTACGTCTCCATGAAAATCGCTCGTATACTCGAGAAATCCAGAAATCTCACTGCATTTTTTTCATTTGATTGTTCTTTCTCTTTCACAACAATGAGAAACCAATCGCGTCTTCTTCATCTTCTTCTTCGCACTCACCACAATACTTCACTCTTTCTCTTCAATTTCCCTTCGTTTCACTACTGATCAATCAAGATTCTCTATAAACCCTAATTTCCATTTCTCGTCCAAACCCTTTTTCATTTAATTCGTTCTTTCAACAATGAGAAATCAATCGCGTCTTCTTCATCTTCTTCTTCGCACTCACCACAAAATTCCCATTCAATCTCAGGTACTTCGCTCTTTCTCTCCAATTCCCCTTCGTTTCACTACCAATCAATCAAAATTCTCTGTAAACCCTAGTTTCCGTAATTTCTCATCAAAACCCCATTTCCCAAATGTTAATCCTGACCACTCTGTCATCGTTGAAATATTGGTTGATATATTGTCGAAATACAGAAATCTCCATGACCTAAAGAATCAATTGGATTCTGTCCGGTTTCCGATTAACCTTGATGTGTTCAACGCTGTTTCTCGTAGGGTTAGTTGTGATCCTCCATCCCACATAAGATTCCTTCATTGGGTAGAGGAAAAACATCCTGAAATATTGAGTTCTAAAGGTAATAATAAAGATAATGAGACTCTTGAGAACAAAAGTAGGAATAATGCTGCACGTATTGATTTAATTGCTAGTGCATTTTACGAGATTTCTAACGATATTTCTATCGGAGAACCCAACAAAAAAGACAGGCACTACGTCTCCATGAAAATCGCTCGTATACTCGGGAAATCCAGAAATCTCACTGCATTTTCTTCATTTGATTGTTCTTTCTCTTTCACAACAATGAGAAACCAATCGCGTCGTCTTCATCTTCTTCTTCGCACTCACCACAATACTTCGCTCTTTCTCTTCAATTTCCCTTCGTTTCACTACTGATCAATCAAGATTCTCTATAAACCCTAATTTCCATTTCTCGTCCAAACCCTTTTTCATTTAATTCGTTCTTTCAACAATGAGAAATCAATCGCGTCTTCTTCATCTTCTTCTTCGCACTCACCACAAAATTCCCATTCAATCTCAGGTACTTCGCTCTTTCTCTCCAATTCCCCTTCGTTTCACTACCAATCAATCAAAATTCCCTGTAAACCCTAGTTTCCGTAATTTCTCATCAAAACCCCATTTCCCAAATGTTAATCCTGACCACTCTGTCATCGTTGAAATATTGGTTGATATATTGTCGAAATACAGAAATCTCCATGACCTAAAGAATCAATTGGATTCTGTCCGGTTTCCGATTAACCTTGATGTGTTCAACGCTGTTTCTCGTAGGGTTAGTTGTGATCCTCCATCCCACATAAGATTCCTTCATTGGGTAGAGGAAAAACATCCTGAAATATTGAGTTCTAAACGTAATAATAAAGATAATGAGACTCTTGAGAACAAAAGTAGGAATAATGCTGCACGTATTGATTTAATTGCTAGTGCATTTTACGAGATTTCTAACGATATTTCTATCGGAGAACCTAACAAAAAAGACAGGCAATACGTCTCCATGAAAATCGCTCGTATACTCGGGAAATCCAGAAATCTCACTGCATTTTTTTCATTTGATTGTTCTTTCTCTTTCACAACAATGAGAAACCAATCGCGTCTTCTTCATCTTCTTCTTCGCACTCACCACAATACTTCGCTCTTTCTCTTCAATTTCCCTTCGTTTCACTACTGATCAATCAAGATTCTCAATAAACCCTAATTTCCATTTCTCGTCCAAACCCTTTTTCATTTAATTCGTTCTTTCAACAATGAGAAATCAATCGCGTCTTCTTCATCTTCTTCTTCGCACTCACCACAAAATTCCCATTCAATCTCAGGTATTTCGCTCTTTCTCTCCAATTTCCCTTCGTTTCACTACCAATCAATCAAAATTCTCTGTAAACCCTAGTTTCCGTAATTTCTCATCAAAACCCCATTTCCCAAAAGTTAATCCTGACCACCATGTCATCGTTGAAATATTGGTTGATATATTGTCGAAGTACAGAAATCTTCTTGACCTAAAGAATCAATTGGATTCTGTCCGGTTTCCGATTAACCTTGATGTGTTCAACGCTGTTTCTCGTAGGGTTAGTTGTGATCCTCCATCCCATATAAGATTCCTTCATTGGGTAGAGGAAAAACATCCTGAAATATTGAGTTCTAAACGTAATAATAAAGATAATGAGACTCTTGAGAACAAAAGTAGGACTAATGCTGCACGTATTGATTTAATTGCTAGTGCATTTTACGAGATTTCTAACGATATTTCTATCGGAGAACCCAACAAAAAAGACAGGCACTACGTCTCCATGAAAATCGCTCGTATACTCGGGAAATCCAGAAATCTCACTGCATTTTTTTCATTTGATTGCTCTTTCTCTTTCACAACAATGAGAAACCAATCGCGTTTTCTTCATCTTCTTCTTCGCACTCACCACAATACTTCGCTCTTTCTCTTCAATTTCCCTTCGTTTCACTACTGATCAATCAAGATTCTCTATAAACCCTAATTTCCATTTCTCGTCCAAACCCTTTTTCATTTAATTCGTTCTTTCAACAATGAGAAATCAATCGCGTCTTCTTCATCTTCTTCTTCGCACTCACCACAAAATTCCCATTCAATCTCAGGTACTTCGCTCTTTCTCTCTAATTCCCCTTCGTTTCACTATCAATCAATCAAAATTCTCTGTTAACCCTAGTTTCCGTAATTTCTCATCAAAACCCCATTTCCCAAATGTTAATCCTGACCACTCTGTCATCGTTGAAATATTGGTTGATATATTGTCGAAATACAGAAATCTCCATGACCTAAAGAATCAATTGGATTCTGTCCGGTTTCCGATTAACCTTGATGTGTTCAACGCTGTTTCTCGTAGGGTTAGTTGTGATCCTCCATCCCACATAAGATTCCTTCATTGGGTAGAGGAAAAACATCCTGAAATATTGAGTTCTAAACGTAATAATAAAGATAATGAGACTCTTGAGAACAAAAGTAGGAATAATGCTGCACGTATTGATTTAATTGCTAGTGCATTTTACGAGATTTCTAACGATATTTCTATCGGAGAACCCAACAAAAAAGACAGGCACTACGTCTCCATGAAAATCGCTCGTATACTCGGGAAATCCAGAAATCTCACTGCATTTTTTTCATTTGATTGTTCTTTCTCTTTCACAACAATGAGAAACCAATCGCGTCTTCTTCATCTTCTTCTTCGCACTCACCACAATACTTCGCTCTTTCTCTTCAATTTCCCTTCGTTTCACTACTGATCAATCAAGATTCTCTATAAACCCTAATTTCCATTTCTCGTCCAAACCCTTTTTCATTTAATTCGTTCTTTCAACAATGAGAAATCAATCGCGTCTTCTTCATCTTCTTCTTCGCACTCACCACAAAATTCCCATTCAATCTCAGGTACTTCGCTCTTTCTCTCCAATTCCCCTTCGTTTCACTACCAATCAATCAAAATTCCCTGTAAACCCTAGTTTCCGTAATTTCTCATCAAAACCCCATTTCCCAAATGTTAATCCTGACCACTCTGTCATCGTTGAAATATTGGTTGATATATTGTCGAAATACAGAAATCTCCATGACCTAAAGAATCAATTGGATTCTGTCCGGTTTCCGATTAACCTTGATGTGTTCAACGCTGTTTCTCGTAGGGTTAGTTGTGATCCTCCATCCCACATAAGATTCCTTCATTGGGTAGAGGAAAAACATCCTGAAATATTGAGTTCTAAACGTAATAATAAAGATAATGAGACTCTTGAGAACAAAAGTAGGAATAATGCCGCACGTATTGATTTAATTGCTAGTGCATTTTACGAGATTTCTAACGATATTTCTATCGGAGAACCCAACAAAAAAGACAGGCACTACGTCTCCATGAAAATCGCTCGTATACTCGAGAAATCCAGAAATCTCACTGCATTTTTTTCATTTGATTGTTCTTTCTCTTTCACAACAATGAGAAACCAATCGCGTCTTCTTCATCTTCTTCTTCGCACTCACCACAATACTTTACTCTTTCTCTTCAATTTCCCTTCGTTTCACTACTGATCAATCAAGATTCTCTATAAACCCTAATTTCCATTTCTCGTCCAAACCCTTTTTCATTTAATTCGTTCTTTCAACAATGAGAAATCAATCGCGTCTTCTTCATCTTCTTCTTCGCACTCACCACAAAATTCCCATTCAATCTCAGGTACTTCGCTCTTTCTCTCCAATTCCCCTTCGTTTCACTACCAATCAATCAAAATTCTCTGTAAACCCTAGTTTCCGTAATTTCTCATCAAAACCCCATTTCCCAAATGTTAATCCTGACCACTCTGTCATCGTTGAAATATTGGTTGATATATTGTCGAAATACAGAAATCTCCATGACCTAAAGAATCAATTGGATTCTGTCCGGTTTCCGATTAACCTTGATGTGTTCAACGCTGTTTCTCGTAGGGTTAGTTGTGATCCTCCATCCCACATAAGATTCCTTCATTGGGTAGAGGAAAAACATCCTGAAATATTGAGTTCTAAAGGTAATAATAAAGATAATGAGACTCTTGAGAACAAAAGTAGGAATAATGCTGCACGTATTGATTTAATTGCTAGTGCATTTTACGAGATTTCTAACGATATTTCTATCGGAGAACCCAACAAAAAAGACAGGCACTACGTCTCCATGAAAATCGCTCGTATACTCGGGAAATCCAGAAATCTCACTGCATTTTCTTCATTTGATTGTTCTTTCTCTTTCACAACAATGAGAAACCAATCGCGTCGTCTTCATCTTCTTCTTCGCACTCACCACAATACTTCGCTCTTTCTCTTCAATTTCCCTTCGTTTCACTACTGATCAATCAAGATTCTCAATAAACCCTAATTTCCATTTCTCGTCCAAACCCTTTTTCATTTAATTCGTTCTTTCAACAATGAGAAATCAATCGCGTCTTCTTCATCTTCTTCTTCGCACTCACCACAAAATTCCCATTCAATCTCAGGTACTTCGCTCTTTCTCTCCAATTCCCCTTCGTTTCACTACCAATCAATCAAAATTCTCTGTTAACCCTAGTTTCCGTAATTTCTCATCAAAACCCCATTTCCCAAATGTTAATCCTGACCACTCTGTCATCGTTGAAATATTGGTTGATATATTGTCGAAATACAGAAATCTCCATGACCTAAAGAATCAATTGGATTCTGTCCGGTTTCCGATTAACCTTGATGTGTTCAACGCTGTTTCTCGTAGGGTTAGTTGTGATCCTCCATCCCACATAAGATTCCTTCATTGGGTAGAGGAAAAACATCCTGAAATATTGAGTTCTAAACGTAATAATAAAGATAATGAGACTCTTGAGAACAAAAGTAGGAATAATGCTGCACGTATTGATTTAATTGCTAGTGCATTTTACGAGATTTCTAACGATATTTCTATCGGAGAACCTAACAAAAAAGACAGGCAATACGTCTCCATGAAAATCGCTCGTATACTCGGGAAATCCAGAAATCTCACTGCATTTTTTTCATTTGATTGTTCTTTCTCTTTCACAACAATGAGAAACCAATCGCGTCTTCTTCATCTTCTTCTTCGCACTCACCACAATACTTCGCTCTTTCTCTTCAATTTCCCTTCGTTTCACTACTGATCAATCAAGATTCTCAATAAACCCTAATTTCCATTTCTCGTCCAAACCCTTTTTCATTTAATTCGTTCTTTCAACAATGAGAAATCAATCGCGTCTTCTTCATCTTCTTCTTCGCACTCACCACAAAATTCCCATTCAATCTCAGGTATTTCGCTCTTTCTCTCCAATTTCCCTTCGTTTCACTACCAATCAATCAAAATTCTCTGTAAACCCTAGTTTCCGTAATTTCTCATCAAAACCCCATTTCCCAAATGTTAATCCTGACCACCATGTCATCGTTGAAATATTGGTTGATATATTGTCGAAGTACAGAAATCTTCTTGACCTAAAGAATCAATTGGATTCTGTCCGGTTTCCGATTAACCTTGATGTGTTCAACGCTGTTTCTCGTAGGGTTAGTTGTGATCCTCCATCCCACATAAGATTCCTTCATTGGGTAGAGGAAAAACATCCTGAAATATTGAGTTCTAAACGTAATAATAAAGATAATGAGACTCTTGAGAACAAAAGTAGGACTAATGCTGCACGTATTGATTTAATTGCTAGTGCATTTTACGAGATTTCTAACGATATTTCTATCGGAGAACCCAACAAAAAAGACAGGCACTACGTCTCCATGAAAATCGCTCGTATACTCGGGAAATCCAGAAATCTCACTGCATTTTTTTCATTTGATTGCTCTTTCTCTTTCACAACAATGAGAAACCAATCGCGTTTTCTTCATCTTCTTCTTCGCACTCACCACAATACTTCGCTCTTTCTCTTCAATTTCCCTTCGTTTCACTACTGATCAATCAAGATTCTCTATAAACCCTAATTTCCATTTCTCGTCCAAACCCTTTTTCATTTAATTCGTTCTTTCAACAATGAGAAATCAATCGCGTCTTCTTCATCTTCTTCTTCGCACTCACCACAAAATTCCCATTCAATCTCAGGTACTTCGCTCTTTCTCTCTAATTCCCCTTCGTTTCACTATCAATCAATCAAAATTCTCTGTTAACCCTAGTTTCCGTAATTTCTCATCAAAACCCCATTTCCCAAATGTTAATCCTGACCACTCTGTCATCGTTGAAATATTGGTTGATATATTGTCGAAATACAGAAATCTCCATGACCTAAAGAATCAATTGGATTCTGTCCGGTTTCCGATTAACCTTGATGTGTTCAACGCTGTTTCTCGTAGGGTTAGTTGTGATCCTCCATCCCACATAAGATTCCTTCATTGGGTAGAGGAAAAACATCCTGAAATATTGAGTTCTAAACGTAATAATAAAGATAATGAGACTCTTGAGAACAAAAGTAGGAATAATGCTGCACGTATTGATTTAATTGCTAGTGCATTTTACGAGATTTCTAACGATATTTCTATCGGAGAACCCAACAAAAAAGACAGGCACTACGTCTCCATGAAAATCGCTCGTATACTCGGGAAATCCAGAAATCTCACTGCATTTTTTTCATTTGATTGTTCTTTCTCTTTCACAACAATGAGAAACCAATCGCGTCTTCTTCATCTTCTTCTTCGCACTCACCACAATACTTCGCTCTTTCTCTTCAATTTCCCTTCGTTTCACTACTGATCAATCAAGATTCTCTATAAACCCTAATTTCCATTTCTCGTCCAAACCCTTTTTCATTTAATTCGTTCTTTCAACAATGAGAAATCAATCGCGTCTTCTTCATCTTCTTCTTCGCACTCACCACAAAATTCCCATTCAATCTCAGGTACTTCGCTCTTTCTCTCCAATTCCCCTTCGTTTCACTACCAATCAATCAAAATTCCCTGTAAACCCTAGTTTCCGTAATTTCTCATCAAAACCCCATTTCCCAAATGTTAATCCTGACCACTCTGTCATCGTTGAAATATTGGTTGATATATTGTCGAAATACAGAAATCTCCATGACCTAAAGAATCAATTGGATTCTGTCCGGTTTCCGATTAACCTTGATGTGTTCAACGCTGTTTCTCGTAGGGTTAGTTGTGATCCTCCATCCCACATAAGATTCCTTCATTGGGTAGAGGAAAAACATCCTGAAATATTGAGTTCTAAACGTAATAATAAAGATAATGAGACTCTTGAGAACAAAAGTAGGAATAATGCCGCACGTATTGATTTAATTGCTAGTGCATTTTACGAGATTTCTAACGATATTTCTATCGGAGAACCCAACAAAAAAGACAGGCACTACGTCTCCATGAAAATCGCTCGTATACTCGAGAAATCCAGAAATCTCACTGCATTTTTTTCATTTGATTGTTCTTTCTCTTTCACAACAATGAGAAACCAATCGCGTCTTCTTCATCTTCTTCTTCGCACTCACCACAATACTTCACTCTTTCTCTTCAATTTCCCTTCGTTTCACTACTGATCAATCAAGATTCTCTATAAACCCTAATTTCCATTTCTCGTCCAAACCCTTTTTCATTTAATTCGTTCTTTCAACAATGAGAAATCAATCGCGTCTTCTTCATCTTCTTCTTCGCACTCACCACAAAATTCCCATTCAATCTCAGGTACTTCGCTCTTTCTCTCCAATTCCCCTTCGTTTCACTACCAATCAATCAAAATTCTCTGTAAACCCTAGTTTCCGTAATTTCTCATCAAAACCCCATTTCCCAAATGTTAATCCTGACCACTCTGTCATCGTTGAAATATTGGTTGATATATTGTCGAAATACAGAAATCTCCATGACCTAAAGAATCAATTGGATTCTGTCCGGTTTCCGATTAACCTTGATGTGTTCAACGCTGTTTCTCGTAGGGTTAGTTGTGATCCTCCATCCCACATAAGATTCCTTCATTGGGTAGAGGAAAAACATCCTGAAATATTGAGTTCTAAAGGTAATAATAAAGATAATGAGACTCTTGAGAACAAAAGTAGGAATAATGCTGCACGTATTGATTTAATTGCTAGTGCATTTTACGAGATTTCTAACGATATTTCTATCGGAGAACCCAACAAATAAGACAGGCACTACGTCTCCATGAAAATCGCTCGTATACTCGGGAAATCCAGAAATCTCACTGCATTTTCTTCATTTGATTGTTCTTTCTCTTTCACAACAATGAGAAACCAATCGCGTCGTCTTCATCTTCTTCTTCGCACTCACCACAATACTTCGCTCTTTCTCTTCAATTTCCCTTCGTTTCACTACTGATCAATCAAGATTCTCTATAAACCCTAATTTCCATTTCTCGTCCAAACCCTTTTTCATTTAATTCGTTCTTTCAACAATGAGAAATCAATCGCGTCTTCTTCATCTTCTTCTTCGCACTCACCACAAAATTCCCATTCAATCTCAGGTACTTCGCTCTTTCTCTCTAATTCCCCTTCGTTTCACTATCAATCAATCAAAATTCTCTGTTAACCCTAGTTTCCGTAATTTCTCATCAAAACCCCATTTCCCAAATGTTAATCCTGACCACTCTGTCATCGTTGAAATATTGGTTGATATATTGTCGAAATACAGAAATCTCCACGACCTAAAGAATCAATTGGATTCTGTCCGGTTTCCGATTAACCTTGATGTGTTCAACGCTGTTTCTCGTAGGGTTAGTTGTGATCCTCCATCCCACATAAGATTCCTTCATTGGGTAGAGGAAAAACATCCTGAAATATTGAGTTCTAAACGTAATAATAAAGATAATGAGACTCTTGAGAACAAAAGTAGGAATAATGCTGCACGTATTGATTTAATTGCTAGTGCATTTTACGAGATTTCTAACGATATTTCTATCGGAGAACCCAACAAAAAAGACAGGCACTACGTCTCCATGAAAATCGCTCGTATACTCGGGAAATCCAGAAATCTCACTGCATTTTTTTCATTTGATTGTTCTTTCTCTTTCACAACAATGAGAAACCAATCGCGTCTTCTTCATCTTCTTCTTCGCACTCACCACAATACTTCGCTCTTTCTCTTCAATTTCCCTTCGTTTCACTACTGATCAATCAAGATTCTCTATAAACCCTAATTTCCATTTCTCGTCCAAACCCTTTTTCATTTAATTCGTTCTTTCAACAATGAGAAATCAATCGCGTCTTCTTCATCTTCTTCTTCGCACTCACCACAAAATTCCCATTCAATCTCAGGTACTTCGCTCTTTCTCTCCAATTCCCCTTCGTTTCACTACCAATCAATCAAAATTCCCTGTAAACCCTAGTTTCCGTAATTTCTCATCAAAACCCCATTTCCCAAATGTTAATCCTGACCACTCTGTCATCGTTGAAATATTGGTTGATATATTGTCGAAATACAGAAATCTCCATGACCTAAAGAATCAATTGGATTCTGTCCGGTTTCCGATTAACCTTGATGTGTTCAACGCTGTTTCTCGTAGGGTTAGTTGTGATCCTCCATCCCACATAAGATTCCTTCATTGGGTAGAGGAAAAACATCCTGAAATATTGAGTTCTAAACGTAATAATAAAGATAATGAGACTCTTGAGAACAAAAGTAGGAATAATGCCGCACGTATTGATTTAATTGCTAGTGCATTTTACGAGATTTCTAACGATATTTCTATCGGAGAACCCAACAAAAAAGACAGGCACTACGTCTCCATGAAAATCGCTCGTATACTCGAGAAATCCAGAAATCTCACTGCATTTTTTTCATTTGATTGTTCTTTCTCTTTCACAACAATGAGAAACCAATCGCGTCTTCTTCATCTTCTTCTTCGCACTCACCACAATACTTCACTCTTTCTCTTCAATTTCCCTTCGTTTCACTACTGATCAATCAAGATTCTCTATAAACCCTAATTTCCATTTCTCGTCCAAACCCTTTTTCATTTAATTCGTTCTTTCAACAATGAGAAATCAATCGCGTCTTCTTCATCTTCTTCTTCGCACTCACCACAAAATTCCCATTCAATCTCAGGTACTTCGCTCTTTCTCTCCAATTCCCCTTCGTTTCACTACCAATCAATCAAAATTCTCTGTAAACCCTAGTTTCCGTAATTTCTCATCAAAACCCCATTTCCCAAATGTTAATCCTGACCACTCTGTCATCGTTGAAATATTGGTTGATATATTGTCGAAATACAGAAATCTCCATGACCTAAAGAATCAATTGGATTCTGTCCGGTTTCCGATTAACCTTGATGTGTTCAACGCTGTTTCTCGTAGGGTTAGTTGTGATCCTCCATCCCACATAAGATTCCTTCATTGGGTAGAGGAAAAACATCCTGAAATATTGAGTTCTAAAGGTAATAATAAAGATAATGAGACTCTTGAGAACAAAAGTAGGAATAATGCTGCACGTATTGATTTAATTGCTAGTGCATTTTACGAGATTTCTAACGATATTTCTATCGGAGAACCCAACAAAAAAGACAGGCACTACGTCTCCATGAAAATCGCTCGTATACTCGGGAAATCCAGAAATCTCACTGCATTTTCTTCATTTGATTGTTCTTTCTCTTTCACAACAATGAGAAACCAATCGCGTCGTCTTCATCTTCTTCTTCGCACTCACCACAATACTTCGCTCTTTCTCTTCAATTTCCCTTCGTTTCACTACTGATCAATCAAGATTCTCTATAAACCCTAATTTCCATTTCTCGTCCAAACCCTTTTTCATTTAATTCGTTCTTTCAACAATGAGAAATCAATCGCGTCTTCTTCATCTTCTTCTTCGCACTCACCACAAAATTCCCATTCAATCTCAGGTACTTCGCTCTTTCTCTCCAATTCCCCTTCGTTTCACTACCAATCAATCAAAATTCCCTGTAAACCCTAGTTTCCGTAATTTCTCATCAAAACCCCATTTCCCAAATGTTAATCCTGACCACTCTGTCATCGTTGAAATATTGGTTGATATATTGTCGAAATACAGAAATCTCCATGACCTAAAGAATCAATTGGATTCTGTCCGGTTTCCGATTAACCTTGATGTGTTCAACGCTGTTTCTCGTAGGGTTAGTTGTGATCCTCCATCCCACATAAGATTCCTTCATTGGGTAGAGGAAAAACATCCTGAAATATTGAGTTCTAAACGTAATAATAAAGATAATGAGACTCTTGAGAACAAAAGTAGGAATAATGCTGCACGTATTGATTTAATTGCTAGTGCATTTTACGAGATTTCTAACGATATTTCTATCGGAGAACCTAACAAAAAAGACAGGCAATACGTCTCCATGAAAATCGCTCGTATACTCGGGAAATCCAGAAATCTCACTGCATTTTTTTCATTTGATTGTTCTTTCTCTTTCACAACAATGAGAAACCAATCGCGTCTTCTTCATCTTCTTCTTCGCACTCACCACAATACTTCGCTCTTTCTCTTCAATTTCCCTTCGTTTCACTACTGATCAATCAAGATTCTCAATAAACCCTAATTTCCATTTCTCGTCCAAACCCTTTTTCATTTAATTCGTTCTTTCAACAATGAGAAATCAATCGCGTCTTCTTCATCTTCTTCTTCGCACTCACCACAAAATTCCCATTCAATCTCAGGTATTTCGCTCTTTCTCTCCAATTTCCCTTCGTTTCACTACCAATCAATCAAAATTCTCTGTAAACCCTAGTTTCCGTAATTTCTCATCAAAACCCCATTTCCCAAATGTTAATCCTGACCACAATGTCATCGTTGAAATATTGGTTGATATATTGTCGAAGTACAGAAATCTTCTTGACCTAAAGAATCAATTGGATTCTGTCCGGTTTCCGATTAACCTTGATGTGTTCAACGCTGTTTCTCGTAGGGTTAGTTGTGATCCTCCATCCCACATAAGATTCCTTCATTGGGTAGAGGAAAAACATCCTGAAATATTGAGTTCTAAACGTAATAATAAAGATAATGAGACTCTTGAGAACAAAAGTAGGAATAATGCTGCACGTATTGATTTAATTGCTAGTGCATTTTACGAGATTTCTAACGATATTTCTATCGGAGAACCCAACAAAAAAGACAGGCACTACGTCTCCATGAAAATCGCTCGTATACTCGGGAAATCCAGAAATCTCACTGCATTTTTTTCATTTGATTGTTCTTTCTCTTTCACAACAATGAGAAACCAATCGCGTCTTCTTCATCTTCTTTTTCGCACTCACCACAATACTTCGCTCTTTCTCTTCAATTTCCCTTCGTTTCACTACTGATCAATCAAGATTCTCTATAAACCCTAATTTCCATTTCTCGTCCAAACCCTTTTTCATTTAATTCGTTCTTTCAACAATGAGAAATCAATCGCGTCTTCTTCATCTTCTTCTTCGCACTCACCGCAAAATTCCCATTCAATCTCAGGTACTTCGCTCTTTCTCTCCAATTCCCCTTCGTTTCACTACCAATCAATCAAAATTCTCTGTAAACCCTAGTTTCCGTAATTTCTCATCAAAACCCCATTTCCCAAATGTTAATCCTGACCACTCTGTCATCGTTGAAATATTGGTTGATATATTGTCGAAATACAGAAATCTCCACGACCTAAAGAATCAATTGGATTCTGTCCGGTTTCCGATTAACCTTGATGTGTTCAACGCTGTTTCTCGTAGGGTTAGTTGTGATCCTCCATCCCACATAAGATTCCTTCATTGGGTAGAGGAAAAACATCCTGAAATATTGAGTTCTAAACGTAATAATAAAGATAATGAGACTCTTGAGAACAAAAGTAGGAATAATGCTGCACGTATTGATTTAATTGCTAGTGCATTTTACGAGATTTCTAACGATATTTCTATCGGAGAACCCAACAAAAAAGACAGGCACTACGTCTCCATGAAAATCGCTCGTATACTCGGGAAATCCAGAAATCTCACTGCATTTTTTTCATTTGATTGTTCTTTCTCTTTCACAACAATGAGAAACCAATCGCGTCTTCTTCATCTTCTTCTTCGCACTCACCACAATACTTCGCTCTTTCTCTTCAATTTCCCTTCGTTTCACTACTGATCAATCAAGATTCTCTATAAACCCTAATTTCCATTTCTCGTCCAAACCCTTTTTCATTTAATTCGTTCTTTCAACAATGAGAAATCAATCGCGTCTTCTTCATCTTCTTCTTCGCACTCACCACAAAATTCCCATTCAATCTCAGGTACTTCGCTCTTTCTCTCCAATTCCCCTTCGTTTCACTACCAATCAATCAAAATTCCCTGTAAACCCTAGTTTCCGTAATTTCTCATCAAAACCCCATTTCCCAAATGTTAATCCTGACCACTCTGTCATCGTTGAAATATTGGTTGATATATTGTCGAAATACAGAAATCTCCATGACCTAAAGAATCAATTGGATTCTGTCCGGTTTCCGATTAACCTTGATGTGTTCAACGCTGTTTCTCGTAGGGTTAGTTGTGATCCTCCATCCCACATAAGATTCCTTCATTGGGTAGAGGAAAAACATCCTGAAATATTGAGTTCTAAACGTAATAATAAAGATAATGAGACTCTTGAGAACAAAAGTAGGAATAATGCCGCACGTATTGATTTAATTGCTAGTGCATTTTACGAGATTTCTAACGATATTTCTATCGGAGAACCCAACAAAAAAGACAGGCACTACGTCTCCATGAAAATCGCTCGTATACTCGAGAAATCCAGAAATCTCACTGCATTTTTTTCATTTGATTGTTCTTTCTCTTTCACAACAATGAGAAACCAATCGCGTCTTCTTCATCTTCTTCTTCGCACTCACCACAATACTTCACTCTTTCTCTTCAATTTCCCTTCGTTTCACTACTGATCAATCAAGATTCTCTATAAACCCTAATTTCCATTTCTCGTCCAAACCCTTTTTCATTTAATTCGTTCTTTCAACAATGAGAAATCAATCGCGTCTTCTTCATCTTCTTCTTCGCACTCACCACAAAATTCCCATTCAATCTCAGGTACTTCGCTCTTTCTCTCCAATTCCCCTTCGTTTCACTACCAATCAATCAAAATTCTCTGTAAACCCTAGTTTCCGTAATTTCTCATCAAAACCCCATTTCCCAAATGTTAATCCTGACCACTCTGTCATCGTTGAAATATTGGTTGATATATTGTCGAAATACAGAAATCTCCATGACCTAAAGAATCAATTGGATTCTGTCCGGTTTCCGATTAACCTTGATGTGTTCAACGCTGTTTCTCGTAGGGTTAGTTGTGATCCTCCATCCCACATAAGATTCCTTCATTGGGTAGAGGAAAAACATCCTGAAATATTGAGTTCTAAAGGTAATAATAAAGATAATGAGACTCTTGAGAACAAAAGTAGGAATAATGCTGCACGTATTGATTTAATTGCTAGTGCATTTTACGAGATTTCTAACGATATTTCTATCGGAGAACCCAACAAAAAAGACAGGCACTACGTCTCCATGAAAATCGCTCGTATACTCGGGAAATCCAGAAATCTCACTGCATTTTCTTCATTTGATTGTTCTTTCTCTTTCACAACAATGAGAAACCAATCGCGTCGTCTTCATCTTCTTCTTCGCACTCACCACAATACTTCGCTCTTTCTCTTCAATTTCCCTTCGTTTCACTACTGATCAATCAAGATTCTCTATAAACCCTAATTTCCATTTCTCGTCCAAACCCTTTTTCATTTAATTCGTTCTTTCAACAATGAGAAATCAATCGCGTCTTCTTCATCTTCTTCTTCGCACTCACCACAAAATTCCCATTCAATCTCAGGTACTTCGCTCTTTCTCTCCAATTCCCCTTCGTTTCACTACCAATCAATCAAAATTCCCTGTAAACCCTAGTTTCCGTAATTTCTCATCAAAACCCCATTTCCCAAATGTTAATCCTGACCACTCTGTCATCGTTGAAATATTGGTTGATATATTGTCGAAATACAGAAATCTCCATGACCTAAAGAATCAATTGGATTCTGTCCGGTTTCCGATTAACCTTGATGTGTTCAACGCTGTTTCTCGTAGGGTTAGTTGTGATCCTCCATCCCACATAAGATTCCTTCATTGGGTAGAGGAAAAACATCCTGAAATATTGAGTTCTAAACGTAATAATAAAGATAATGAGACTCTTGAGAACAAAAGTAGGAATAATGCTGCACGTATTGATTTAATTGCTAGTGCATTTTACGAGATTTCTAACGATATTTCTATCGGAGAACCTAACAAAAAAGACAGGCAATACGTCTCCATGAAAATCGCTCGTATACTCGGGAAATCCAGAAATCTCACTGCATTTTTTTCATTTGATTGTTCTTTCTCTTTCACAACAATGAGAAACCAATCGCGTCTTCTTCATCTTCTTCTTCGCACTCACCACAATACTTCGCTCTTTCTCTTCAATTTCCCTTCGTTTCACTACTGATCAATCAAGATTCTCAATAAACCCTAATTTCCATTTCTCGTCCAAACCCTTTTTCATTTAATTCGTTCTTTCAACAATGAGAAATCAATCGCGTCTTCTTCATCTTCTTCTTCGCACTCACCACAAAATTCCCATTCAATCTCAGGTATTTCGCTCTTTCTCTCCAATTTCCCTTCGTTTCACTACCAATCAATCAAAATTCTCTGTAAACCCTAGTTTCCGTAATTTCTCATCAAAACCCCATTTCCCAAATGTTAATCCTGACCACAATGTCATCGTTGAAATATTGGTTGATATATTGTCGAAGTACAGAAATCTTCTTGACCTAAAGAATCAATTGGATTCTGTCCGGTTTCCGATTAACCTTGATGTGTTCAACGCTGTTTCTCGTAGGGTTAGTTGTGATCCTCCATCCCACATAAGATTCCTTCATTGGGTAGAGGAAAAACATCCTGAAATATTGAGTTCTAAACGTAATAATAAAGATAATGAGACTCTTGAGAACAAAAGTAGGAATAATGCTGCACGTATTGATTTAATTGCTAGTGCATTTTACGAGATTTCTAACGATATTTCTATCGGAGAACCCAACAAAAAAGACAGGCACTACGTCTCCATGAAAATCGCTCGTATACTCGGGAAATCCAGAAATCTCACTGCATTTTTTTCATTTGATTGTTCTTTCTCTTTCACAACAATGAGAAACCAATCGCGTCTTCTTCATCTTCTTTTTCGCACTCACCACAATACTTCGCTCTTTCTCTTCAATTTCCCTTCGTTTCACTACTGATCAATCAAGATTCTCTATAAACCCTAATTTCCATTTCTCGTCCAAACCCTTTTTCATTTAATTCGTTCTTTCAACAATGAGAAATCAATCGCGTCTTCTTCATCTTCTTCTTCGCACTCACCGCAAAATTCCCATTCAATCTCAGGTACTTCGCTCTTTCTCTCCAATTCCCCTTCGTTTCACTACCAATCAATCAAAATTCTCTGTAAACCCTAGTTTCCGTAATTTCTCATCAAAACCCCATTTCCCAAATGTTAATCCTGACCACTCTGTCATCGTTGAAATATTGGTTGATATATTGTCGAAGTACAGAAATCTCCATGACCTAAAGAATCAATTGGATTCTGTCCGGTTTCCGATTAACCTTGATGTGTTCAACGTTGTTTCTCGTAGGGTTAGTTGTGATCCTCCATCCCACATAAGATTCCTTCATTGGGTAGAGGAAAAACATCCTGAAATATTGAGTTCTAAACGTAATAATAAAGATAATGAGACTCTTGAGAACAAAAGTAGGAATAATGCTGCACGTATTGATTTAATTGCTAGTGCATTTTACGAGATTTCTAACGATATTTCTATCGGAGAACCCAACAAAAAAGACAGGCACTACGTCTCCATGAAAATCGCTCGTATACTCGGGAAATCCAGAAATCTCACTGCATTTTTTTCATTTGATTGTTCTTTCTCTTTCACAACAATGAGAAACCAATCGCGTCTTCTTCATCTTCTTCTTCGCACTCACCACAATACTTCGCTCTTTCTCTTCAATTTCCCTTCGTTTCACTACTGATCAATCAAGATTCTCTATAAACCCTAATTTCCATTTCTCGTCCAAACCCTTTTTCATTTAATTCGTTCTTTCAACAATGAGAAATCAATCGCGTCTTCTTCATCTTCTTCTTCGCACTCACCACAAAATTCCCATTCAATCTCAGGTACTTCGCTCTTTCTCTCCAATTCCCCTTCGTTTCACTACCAATCAATCAAAATTCCCTGTAAACCCTAGTTTCCGTAATTTCTCATCAAAACCCCATTTCCCAAATGTTAATCCTGACCACTCTGTCATCGTTGAAATATTGGTTGATATATTGTCGAAATACAGAAATCTCCATGACCTAAAGAATCAATTGGATTCTGTCCGGTTTCCGATTAACCTTGATGTGTTCAACGCTGTTTCTCGTAGGGTTAGTTGTGATCCTCCATCCCACATAAGATTCCTTCATTGGGTAGAGGAAAAACATCCTGAAATATTGAGTTCTAAACGTAATAATAAAGATAATGAGACTCTTGAGAACAAAAGTAGGAATAATGCCGCACGTATTGATTTAATTGCTAGTGCATTTTACGAGATTTCTAACGATATTTCTATCGGAGAACCCAACAAAAAAGACAGGCACTACGTCTCCATGAAAATCGCTCGTATACTCGAGAAATCCAGAAATCTCACTGCATTTTTTTCATTTGATTGTTCTTTCTCTTTCACAACAATGAGAAACCAATCGCGTCTTCTTCATCTTCTTCTTCGCACTCACCACAATACTTCACTCTTTCTCTTCAATTTCCCTTCGTTTCACTACTGATCAATCAAGATTCTCTATAAACCCTAATTTCCATTTCTCGTCCAAACCCTTTTTCATTTAATTCGTTCTTTCAACAATGAGAAATCAATCGCGTCTTCTTCATCTTCTTCTTCGCACTCACCACAAAATTCCCATTCAATCTCAGGTACTTCGCTCTTTCTCTCCAATTCCCCTTCGTTTCACTACCAATCAATCAAAATTCTCTGTAAACCCTAGTTTCCGTAATTTCTCATCAAAACCCCATTTCCCAAATGTTAATCCTGACCACTCTGTCATCGTTGAAATATTGGTTGATATATTGTCGAAATACAGAAATCTCCATGACCTAAAGAATCAATTGGATTCTGTCCGGTTTCCGATTAACCTTGATGTGTTCAACGCTGTTTCTCGTAGGGTTAGTTGTGATCCTCCATCCCACATAAGATTCCTTCATTGGGTAGAGGAAAAACATCCTGAAATATTGAGTTCTAAAGGTAATAATAAAGATAATGAGACTCTTGAGAACAAAAGTAGGAATAATGCTGCACGTATTGATTTAATTGCTAGTGCATTTTACGAGATTTCTAACGATATTTCTATCGGAGAACCCAACAAAAAAGACAGGCACTACGTCTCCATGAAAATCGCTCGTATACTCGGGAAATCCAGAAATCTCACTGCATTTTCTTCATTTGATTGTTCTTTCTCTTTCACAACAATGAGAAACCAATCGCGTCGTCTTCATCTTCTTCTTCGCACTCACCACAATACTTCGCTCTTTCTCTTCAATTTCCCTTCGTTTCACTACTGATCAATCAAGATTCTCTATAAACCCTAATTTCCATTTCTCGTCCAAACCCTTTTTCATTTAATTCGTTCTTTCAACAATGAGAAATCAATCGCGTCTTCTTCATCTTCTTCTTCGCACTCACCACAAAATTCCCATTCAATCTCAGGTACTTCGCTCTTTCTCTCCAATTCCCCTTCGTTTCACTACCAATCAATCAAAATTCCCTGTAAACCCTAGTTTCCGTAATTTCTCATCAAAACCCCATTTCCCAAATGTTAATCCTGACCACTCTGTCATCGTTGAAATATTGGTTGATATATTGTCGAAATACAGAAATCTCCATGACCTAAAGAATCAATTGGATTCTGTCCGGTTTCCGATTAACCTTGATGTGTTCAACGCTGTTTCTCGTAGGGTTAGTTGTGATCCTCCATCCCACATAAGATTCCTTCATTGGGTAGAGGAAAAACATCCTGAAATATTGAGTTCTAAACGTAATAATAAAGATAATGAGACTCTTGAGAACAAAAGTAGGAATAATGCCGCACGTATTGATTTAATTGCTAGTGCATTTTACGAGATTTCTAACGATATTTCTATCGGAGAACCCAACAAAAAAGACAGGCACTACGTCTCCATGAAAATCGCTCGTATACTCGAGAAATCCAGAAATCTCACTGCATTTTTTTCATTTGATTGTTCTTTCTCTTTCACAACAATGAGAAACCAATCGCGTCTTCTTCATCTTCTTCTTCGCACTCACCACAATACTTCACTCTTTCTCTTCAATTTCCCTTCGTTTCACTACTGATCAATCAAGATTCTCTATAAACCCTAATTTCCATTTCTCGTCCAAACCCTTTTTCATTTAATTCGTTCTTTCAACAATGAGAAATCAATCGCGTCTTCTTCATCTTCTTCTTCGCACTCACCACAAAATTCCCATTCAATCTCAGGTACTTCGCTCTTTCTCTCCAATTCCCCTTCGTTTCACTACCAATCAATCAAAATTCTCTGTAAACCCTAGTTTCCGTAATTTCTCATCAAAACCCCATTTCCCAAATGTTAATCCTGACCACTCTGTCATCGTTGAAATATTGGTTGATATATTGTCGAAATACAGAAATCTCCATGACCTAAAGAATCAATTGGATTCTGTCCGGTTTCCGATTAACCTTGATGTGTTCAACGCTGTTTCTCGTAGGGTTAGTTGTGATCCTCCATCCCACATAAGATTCCTTCATTGGGTAGAGGAAAAACATCCTGAAATATTGAGTTCTAAAGGTAATAATAAAGATAATGAGACTCTTGAGAACAAAAGTAGGAATAATGCTGCACGTATTGATTTAATTGCTAGTGCATTTTACGAGATTTCTAACGATATTTCTATCGGAGAACCCAACAAAAAAGACAGGCACTACGTCTCCATGAAAATCGCTCGTATACTCGGGAAATCCAGAAATCTCACTGCATTTTCTTCATTTGATTGTTCTTTCTCTTTCACAACAATGAGAAACCAATCGCGTCGTCTTCATCTTCTTCTTCGCACTCACCACAATACTTCGCTCTTTCTCTTCAATTTCCCTTCGTTTCACTACTGATCAATCAAGATTCTCTATAAACCCTAATTTCCATTTCTCGTCCAAACCCTTTTTCATTTAATTCGTTCTTTCAACAATGAGAAATCAATCGCGTCTTCTTCATCTTCTTCTTCGCACTCACCACAAAATTCCCATTCAATCTCAGGTACTTCGCTCTTTCTCTCCAATTCCCCTTCGTTTCACTACCAATCAATCAAAATTCCCTGTAAACCCTAGTTTCCGTAATTTCTCATCAAAACCCCATTTCCCAAATGTTAATCCTGACCACTCTGTCATCGTTGAAATATTGGTTGATATATTGTCGAAATACAGAAATCTCCATGACCTAAAGAATCAATTGGATTCTGTCCGGTTTCCGATTAACCTTGATGTGTTCAACGCTGTTTCTCGTAGGGTTAGTTGTGATCCTCCATCCCACATAAGATTCCTTCATTGGGTAGAGGAAAAACATCCTGAAATATTGAGTTCTAAACGTAATAATAAAGATAATGAGACTCTTGAGAACAAAAGTAGGAATAATGCTGCACGTATTGATTTAATTGCTAGTGCATTTTACGAGATTTCTAACGATATTTCTATCGGAGAACCTAACAAAAAAGACAGGCAATACGTCTCCATGAAAATCGCTCGTATACTCGGGAAATCCAGAAATCTCACTGCATTTTTTTCATTTGATTGTTCTTTCTCTTTCACAACAATGAGAAACCAATCGCGTCTTCTTCATCTTCTTCTTCGCACTCACCACAATACTTCGCTCTTTCTCTTCAATTTCCCTTCGTTTCACTACTGATCAATCAAGATTCTCAATAAACCCTAATTTCCATTTCTCGTCCAAACCCTTTTTCATTTAATTCGTTCTTTCAACAATGAGAAATCAATCGCGTCTTCTTCATCTTCTTCTTCGCACTCACCACAAAATTCCCATTCAATCTCAGGTATTTCGCTCTTTCTCTCCAATTTCCCTTCGTTTCACTACCAATCAATCAAAATTCTCTGTAAACCCTAGTTTCCGTAATTTCTCATCAAAACCCCATTTCCCAAATGTTAATCCTGACCACCATGTCATCGTTGAAATATTGGTTGATATATTGTCGAAGTACAGAAATCTTCTTGACCTAAAGAATCAATTGGATTCTGTCCGGTTTCCGATTAACCTTGATGTGTTCAACGCTGTTTCTCGTAGGGTTAGTTGTGATCCTCCATCCCACATAAGATTCCTTCATTGGGTAGATGAAAAACATCCTGAAATATTGAGTTCTAAACGTAATAATAAAGATAATGAGACTCTTGAGAACAAAAGTAGGAATAATGCTGCACGTATTGATTTAATTGCTAGTGCATTTTACGAGATTTCTAACGAGATTTCTATCGGAGAACCCAACAAAAAAGACAGGCACTACGTCTCCATGAAAATCGCTCGTATACTCGGGAAATCCAGAAATCTCACTGCATTTTTTTCATTTGATTGTTCTTTCTCTTTCACAACAATGAGAAACCAATCGCGTCTTCTTCATCTTCTTTTTCGCACTCACCACAATACTTCGCTCTTTCTCTTCAATTTCCCTTCGTTTCACTACTGATCAATCAAGATTCTCTATAAACCCTAATTTCCATTTCTCGTCCAAACCCTTTTTCATTTAATTCGTTCTTTCAACAATGAGAAATCAATCGCGTCTTCTTCATCTTCTTCTTCGCACTCACCGCAAAATTCCCATTCAATCTCAGGTACTTCGCTCTTTCTCTCCAATTCCCCTTCGTTTCACTACCAATCAATCAAAATTCTCTGTAAACCCTAGTTTCCGTAATTTCTCATCAAAACCCCATTTCCCAAATGTTAATCCTGACCACTCTGTCATCGTTGAAATATTGGTTGATATATTGTCGAAGTACAGAAATCTCCATGACCTAAAGAATCAATTGGATTCTGTCCGGTTTCCGATTAACCTTGATGTGTTCAACGTTGTTTCTCGTAGGGTTAGTTGTGATCCTCCATCCCACATAAGATTCCTTCATTGGGTAGAGGAAAAACATCCTGAAATATTGAGTTCTAAACGTAATAATAAAGATAATGAGACTCTTGAGAACAAAAGTAGGAATAATGCTGCACGTATTGATTTAATTGCTAGTGCATTTTACGAGATTTCTAACGATATTTCTATCGGAGAACCCAACAAAAAAGACAGGCACTACGTCTCCATGAAAATCGCTCGTATACTCGGGAAATCCAGAAATCTCACTGCATTTTTTTCATTTGATTGTTCTTTCTCTTTCACAACAATGAGAAACCAATCGCGTCTTCTTCATCTTCTTCTTCGCACTCACCACAATACTTCGCTCTTTCTCTTCAATTTCCCTTCGTTTCACTACTGATCAATCAAGATTCTCTATAAACCCTAATTTCCATTTCTCGTCCAAACCCTTTTTCATTTAATTCGTTCTTTCAACAATGAGAAATCAATCGCGTCTTCTTCATCTTCTTCTTCGCACTCACCACAAAATTCCCATTCAATCTCAGGTACTTCGCTCTTTCTCTCCAATTCCCCTTCGTTTCACTACCAATCAATCAAAATTCCCTGTAAACCCTAGTTTCCGTAATTTCTCATCAAAACCCCATTTCCCAAATGTTAATCCTGACCACTCTGTCATCGTTGAAATATTGGTTGATATATTGTCGAAATACAGAAATCTCCATGACCTAAAGAATCAATTGGATTCTGTCCGGTTTCCGATTAACCTTGATGTGTTCAACGCTGTTTCTCGTAGGGTTAGTTGTGATCCTCCATCCCACATAAGATTCCTTCATTGGGTAGAGGAAAAACATCCTGAAATATTGAGTTCTAAACGTAATAATAAAGATAATGAGACTCTTGAGAACAAAAGTAGGAATAATGCTGCACGTATTGATTTAATTGCTAGTGCATTTTACGAGATTTCTAACGATATTTCTATCGGAGAACCTAACAAAAAAGACAGGCAATACGTCTCCATGAAAATCGCTCGTATACTCGGGAAATCCAGAAATCTCACTGCATTTTTTTCATTTGATTGTTCTTTCTCTTTCACAACAATGAGAAACCAATCGCGTCTTCTTCATCTTCTTCTTCGCACTCACCACAATACTTCGCTCTTTCTCTTCAATTTCCCTTCGTTTCACTACTGATCAATCAAGATTCTCAATAAACCCTAATTTCCATTTCTCGTCCAAACCCTTTTTCATTTAATTCGTTCTTTCAACAATGAGAAATCAATCGCGTCTTCTTCATCTTCTTCTTCGCACTCACCACAAAATTCCCATTCAATCTCAGGTATTTCGCTCTTTCTCTCCAATTTCCCTTCGTTTCACTACCAATCAATCAAAATTCTCTGTAAACCCTAGTTTCCGTAATTTCTCATCAAAACCCCATTTCCCAAATGTTAATCCTGACCACCATGTCATCGTTGAAATATTGGTTGATATATTGTCGAAGTACAGAAATCTTCTTGACCTAAAGAATCAATTGGATTCTGTCCGGTTTCCGATTAACCTTGATGTGTTCAACGCTGTTTCTCGTAGGGTTAGTTGTGATCCTCCATCCCACATAAGATTCCTTCATTGGGTAGAGGAAAAACATCCTGAAATATTGAGTTCTAAACGTAATAATAAAGATAATGAGACTCTTGAGAACAAAAGTAGGAATAATGCTGCACGTATTGATTTAATTGCTAGTGCATTTTACGAGATTTCTAACGATATTTCTATCGGAGAACCCAACAAAAAAGACAGGCACTACGTCTCCATGAAAATCGCTCGTATACTCGGGAAATCCAGAAATCTCACTGCATTTTTTTCATTTGATTGTTCTTTCTCTTTCACAACAATGAGAAACCAATCGCGTCTTCTTCATCTTCTTTTTCGCACTCACCACAATACTTCGCTCTTTCTCTTCAATTTCCCTTCGTTTCACTACTGATCAATCAAGATTCTCTATAAACCCTAATTTCCATTTCTCGTCCAAACCCTTTTTCATTTAATTCGTTCTTTCAACAATGAGAAATCAATCGCGTCTTCTTCATCTTCTTCTTCGCACTCACCGCAAAATTCCCATTCAATCTCAGGTACTTCGCTCTTTCTCTCCAATTCCCCTTCGTTTCACTACCAATCAATCAAAATTCTCTGTAAACCCTAGTTTCCGTAATTTCTCATCAAAACCCCATTTCCCAAATGTTAATCCTGACCACTCTGTCATCGTTGAAATATTGGTTGATATATTGTCGAAGTACAGAAATCTCCATGACCTAAAGAATCAATTGGATTCTGTCCGGTTTCCGATTAACCTTGATGTGTTCAACGCTGTTTCTCGTAGGGTTAGTTGTGATCCTCCATCCCACATAAGATTCCTTCATTGGGTAGAGGAAAAACATCCTGAAATATTGAGTTCTAAACGTAATAATAAAGATAATGAGACTCTTGAGAACAAAAGTAGGAATAATGCTGCACGTATTGATTTAATTGCTAGTGCATTTTACGAGATTTCTAACGATATTTCTATCGGAGAACCTAACAAAAAAGACAGGCAATACGTCTCCATGAAAATCGCTCGTATACTCGGGAAATCCAGAAATCTCACTGCATTTTTTTCATTTGATTGTTCTTTCTCTTTCACAACAATGAGAAACCAATCGCGTCTTCTTCATCTTCTTCTTCGCACTCACCACAATACTTCGCTCTTTCTCTTCAATTTCCCTTCGTTTCACTACTGATCAATCAAGATTCTCAATAAACCCTAATTTCCATTTCTCGTCCAAACCCTTTTTCATTTAATTCGTTCTTTCAACAATGAGAAATCAATCGCGTCTTCTTCATCTTCTTCTTCGCACTCACCACAAAATTCCCATTCAATCTCAGGTATTTCGCTCTTTCTCTCCAATTTCCCTTCGTTTCACTACCAATCAATCAAAATTCTCTGTAAACCCTAGTTTCCGTAATTTCTCATCAAAACCCCATTTCCCAAATGTTAATCCTGACCACCATGTCATCGTTGAAATATTGGTTGATATATTGTCGAAGTACAGAAATCTTCTTGACCTAAAGAATCAATTGGATTATGTCCGGTTTCCGATTAACCTTGATGTGTTCAACGCTGTTTCTCGTAGGGTTAGTTGTGATCCTCCATCCCACATAAGATTCCTTCATTGGGTAGAGGAAAAATATCCTGAAATATTGAGTTCTAAACGTAATAATAAAGATAATGAGACTCTTGAGAACAAAAGTAGGAATAATGCTGCACGTATTGATTTAATTGCTAGTGCATTTTACGAGATTTCTAACGATATTTCTATCGGAGAACCCAACAAAAAAGACAGGCACTACGTCTCCATGAAAATCGCTCGTATACTCGGGAAATCCAGAAATCTCACTGCATTTTTTTCATTTGATTGTTCTTTCTCTTTCACAACAATGAGAAACCAATCGCGTCTTCTTCATCTTCTTTTTCGCACTCACCACAATACTTCGCTCTTTCTCTTCAATTTCCCTTCGTTTCACTACTGATCAATCAAGATTCTCTATAAACCCTAATTTCCATTTCTCGTCCAAACCCTTTTTCATTTAATTCGTTCTTTCAACAATGAGAAATCAATCGCGTCTTCTTCATCTTCTTCTTCGCACTCACCGCAAAATTCCCATTCAATCTCAGGTACTTCGCTCTTTCTCTCCAATTCCCCTTCGTTTCACTACCAATCAATCAAAATTCTCTGTAAACCCTAGTTTCCGTAATTTCTCATCAAAACCCCATTTCCCAAATGTTAATCCTGACCACTCTGTCATCGTTGAAATATTGGTTGATATATTGTCGAAGTACAGAAATCTCCATGACCTAAAGAATCAATTGGATTCTGTCCGGTTTCCGATTAACCTTGATGTGTTCAACGTTGTTTCTCGTAGGGTTAGTTGTGATCCTCCATCCCACATAAGATTCCTTCATTGGGTAGAGGAAAAACATCCTGAAATATTGAGTTCTAAACGTAATAATAAAGATAATGAGACTCTTGAGAACAAAAGTAGGAATAATGCTGCACGTATTGATTTAATTGCTAGTGCATTTTACGAGATTTCTAACGATATTTCTATCGGAGAACCCAACAAAAAAGACAGGCACTACGTCTCCATGAAAATCGCTCGTATACTCGGGAAATCCAGAAATCTCACTGCATTTTCTTCATTTGATTGTTCTTTCTCTTTCACAACAATGAGAAACCAATCGCGTCGTCTTCATCTTCTTCTTCGCACTCACCACAATACTTCGCTCTTTCTCTTCAATTTCCCTTCGTTTCACTACTGATCAATCAAGATTCTCTATAAACCCTAATTTCCATTTCTCGTCCAAACCCTTTTTCATTTAATTCGTTCTTTCAACAATGAGAAATCAATCGCGTCTTCTTCATCTTCTTCTTCGCACTCACCACAAAATTCCCATTCAATCTCAGGTACTTCGCTCTTTCTCTCCAATTCCCCTTCGTTTCACTACCAATCAATCAAAATTCCCTGTAAACCCTAGTTTCCGTAATTTCTCATCAAAACCCCATTTCCCAAATGTTAATCCTGACCACTCTGTCATCGTTGAAATATTGGTTGATATATTGTCGAAATACAGAAATCTCCATGACCTAAAGAATCAATTGGATTCTGTCCGGTTTCCGATTAACCTTGATGTGTTCAACGCTGTTTCTCGTAGGGTTAGTTGTGATCCTCCATCCCACATAAGATTCCTTCATTGGGTAGAGGAAAAACATCCTGAAATATTGAGTTCTAAACGTAATAATAAAGATAATGAGACTCTTGAGAACAAAAGTAGGAATAATGCTGCACGTATTGATTTAATTGCTAGTGCATTTTACGAGATTTCTAACGATATTTCTATCGGAGAACCTAACAAAAAAGACAGGCAATACGTCTCCATGAAAATCGCTCGTATACTCGGGAAATCCAGAAATCTCACTGCATTTTTTTCATTTGATTGTTCTTTCTCTTTCACAACAATGAGAAACCAATCGCGTCTTCTTCATCTTCTTCTTCGCACTCACCACAATACTTCGCTCTTTCTCTTCAATTTCCCTTCGTTTCACTACTGATCAATCAAGATTCTCAATAAACCCTAATTTCCATTTCTCGTCCAAACCCTTTTTCATTTAATTCGTTCTTTCAACAATGAGAAATCAATCGCGTCTTCTTCATCTTCTTCTTCGCACTCACCACAAAATTCCCATTCAATCTCAGGTATTTCGCTCTTTCTCTCCAATTTCCCTTCGTTTCACTACCAATCAATCAAAATTCTCTGTAAACCCTAGTTTCCGTAATTTCTCATCAAAACCCCATTTCCCAAATGTTAATCCTGACCACCATGTCATCGTTGAAATATTGGTTGATATATTGTCGAAGTACAGAAATCTTCTTGACCTAAAGAATCAATTGGATTCTGTCCGGTTTCCGATTAACCTTGATGTGTTCAACGCTGTTTCTCGTAGGGTTAGTTGTGATCCTCCATCCCACATAAGATTCCTTCATTGGGTAGAGGAAAAACATCCTGAAATATTGAGTTCTAAACGTAATAATAAAGATAATGAGACTCTTGAGAACAAAAGTAGGAATAATGCTGCACGTATTGATTTAATTGCTAGTGCATTTTACGAGATTTCTAACGATATTTCTATCGGAGAACCCAACAAAAAAGACAGGCACTACGTCTCCATGAAAATCGCTCGTATACTCGGGAAATCCAGAAATCTCACTGCATTTTTTTCATTTGATTGTTCTTTCTCTTTCACAACAATGAGAAACCAATCGCGTCTTCTTCATCTTCTTTTTCGCACTCACCACAATACTTCGCTCTTTCTCTTCAATTTCCCTTCGTTTCACTACTGATCAATCAAGATTCTCTATAAACCCTAATTTCCATTTCTCGTCCAAACCCTTTTTCATTTAATTCGTTCTTTCAACAATGAGAAATCAATCGCGTCTTCTTCATCTTCTTCTTCGCACTCACCGCAAAATTCCCATTCAATCTCAGGTACTTCGCTCTTTCTCTCCAATTCCCCTTCGTTTCACTACCAATCAATCAAAATTCTCTGTAAACCCTAGTTTCCGTAATTTCTCATCAAAACCCCATTTCCCAAATGTTAATCCTGACCACTCTGTCATCGTTGAAATATTGGTTGATATATTGTCGAAGTACAGAAATCTCCATGACCTAAAGAATCAATTGGATTCTGTCCGGTTTCCGATTAACCTTGATGTGTTCAACGTTGTTTCTCGTAGGGTTAGTTGTGATCCTCCATCCCACATAAGATTCCTTCATTGGGTAGAGGAAAAACATCCTGAAATATTGAGTTCTAAACGTAATAATAAAGATAATGAGACTCTTGAGAACAAAAGTAGGAATAATGCTGCACGTATTGATTTAATTGCTAGTGCATTTTACGAGATTTCTAACGATATTTCTATCGGAGAACCCAACAAAAAAGACAGGCACTACGTCTCCATGAAAATCGCTCGTATACTCGGGAAATCCAGAAATCTCACTGCATTTTTTTCATTTGATTGTTCTTTCTCTTTCACAACAATGAGAAACCAATCGCGTCTTCTTCATCTTCTTCTTCGCACTCACCACAATACTTCGCTCTTTCTCTTCAATTTCCCTTCGTTTCACTACTGATCAATCAAGATTCTCTATAAACCCTAATTTCCATTTCTCGTCCAAACCCTTTTTCATTTAATTCGTTCTTTCAACAATGAGAAATCAATCGCGTCTTCTTCATCTTCTTCTTCGCACTCACCACAAAATTCCCATTCAATCTCAGGTACTTCGCTCTTTCTCTCCAATTCCCCTTCGTTTCACTACCAATCAATCAAAATTCTCTGTAAACCCTAGTTTCCGTAATTTCTCATCAAAACCCCATTTCCCAAATGTTAATCCTGACCAATCTGTCATCGTTGAAATATTGGTTGATATATTGTCGAAATACAGAAATCTCCATGACCTAAAGAATCAATTGGATTCTGTCCGGTTTCCGATTAACCATGATGTGTTCAACGCTGTTTCTCGTAGGGTTAGTTGTGATCCTCCATCCCACATAAGATTCCTTCATTGGGTAGAGGAAAAACATCCTGAAATATTGAGTTCTAAACGTAATAATAAAGATAATGAGACTCTTGAGAACAAAAGTAGGAATAATGCTGCACGTATTGATTTAATTGCTAGTGCATTTTACGAGATTTCTAACGATATTTCTATCGGAGAACCCAACAAAAAAGACAGGCACTACGTCTCCATGAAAATCGCTCGTATACTCGGGAAATCCAGAAATCTCACTGCATTTTTTTCATTTGATTGTTCTTTCTCTTTCACAACAATGAGAAACCAATCGCGTCTTCTTCATCTTCTTCTTCGCACTCACCACAATACTTCGCTCTTTCTCTTCAATTTCCCTTCGTTTCACTACTGATCAATCAAGATTCTCTATAAACCCTAATTTCCATTTCTCGTCCAAAACCTTTTTCATTTAATTCGTTCTTTCAACAATGAGAAATCAATCGCGTCTTCTTCATCTTCTTCTTCGCACTCACCACAAAATTCCCAAACAATCTCAGGTATTTCGCTCTTTCTCCCCAATTCCCCTTCGTTTCACTACCAATCAATCAAAATTCTCTGTAAACCCTAGTTTCCGTAATTTCTCATCAAAACCCCATTTCCCAAATGTTAATCCTGACCACCATGTCATCGTTGAAATATTGGTTGATATATTGTCGAAGTACAGAAATCTTCTTGACCTAAAGAATCAATTGGATTCTGTCCGGTTTCCGATTAACCTTGATGTGTTCAACGCTGTTTCTCGTAGGGTTAGTTGTGATCCTCCATCCCACATAAGATTCCTTCATTGGGTAGAGGAAAAACATCCTGAAATATTGAGTTCTAAACGTAATAATAAAGATAATGAGACTCTTGAGAACAAAAGTAGGAATAATGCTGCACGTATTGATTTAATTGCTAGTGCATTTTACGAGATTTCTAACGATATTTCTATCGGAGAACCCAACAAAAAAGACAGGCACTACGTCTCCATGAAAATCGCTCGTATACTCGGGAAATCCAGAAATCTCACTGCATTTTTTTCATTTGATTGTTCTTTCTCTTTCACAACAATGAGAAACCAATCGCGTCTTCTTCATCTTCTTCTTCGCACTCACCACAATACTTCGCTCTTTCTCTTCAATTTCCCTTCGTTTCACTACTGATCAATCAAGATTCTCTATAAACCCTAATTTCCATTTCTCGTCCAAACCCTTTTTCATTTAATTCGTTCTTTCAACAATGAGAAATCAATCGCGTCTTCTTCATCTTCTTCTTCGCACTCACCACAAAATTCCCATTCAATCTCAGGTACTTCGCTCTTTCTCTCCAATTCCCCTTCGTTTCACTACCAATCAATCAAAATTCTCTGTAAACCCTAGTTTCCGTAATTTCTCATCAAAACCCCATTTCCCAAATGTTAATCCTGACCACTCTGTCATCGTTGAAATATTGGTTGATATATTGTCGAAATACAGAAATCTCCATGACCTAAAGAATCAATTGGATTCTGTCCGGTTTCCGATTAACCTTGATGTGTTCAACGCTGTTTCTCGTAGGGTTAGTTGTGATCCTCCATCCCACATAAGATTCCTTCATTGGGTAGAGGAAAAACATCCTGAAATATTGAGTTCTAAACGTAATAATAAAGATAATGAGACTCTTGAGAACAAAAGTAGGAATAATGCTGCACGTATTGATTTAATTGCTAGTGCATTTTACGAGATTTCTAACGATATTTCTATCGGAGAACCCAACAAAAAAGACAGGCACTACGTCTCCATGAAAATCGCTCGTATACTCGGGAAATCCAGAAATCTCACTACATTTTTTTCATTTGATTGTTCTTTCTCTTTCACAACAATGAGAAACCAATCGCGTCTTCTTCATCTTCTTCTTCGCACTCACCACAATACTTCGCTCTTTCTCTTCAATTTCCCTTCGTTTCACTACTGATCAATCAAGATTCTCTATAAACCCTAATTTCCATTTCTCGTCCAAACCCTTTTTCATATAATTCGTTCTTTCAACAATGAGAAATCAATCGCGTCTTCTTCATCTTCTTCTTCGCACTCACCACAAAATTCCCATTCAATCTCAGGTACTTCGCTCTTTCTCTCCAATTCCCCTTCGTTTCACTACCAATCAATCAAAATTCTCTGTAAACCCTAGTTTCCGTAATTTCTCATCAAAACCCCATTTCCCAAATGTTAATCCTGACCACTCTGTCATCGTTGAAATATTGGTTGATATATTGTCGAAATACAGAAATCTCCATGACCTAAAGAATCAATTGGATTCTGTCCGGTTTCCGATTAACCTTGATGTGTTCAACGCTGTTTCTCGTAGGGTTAGTTGTGATCCTCCATCCCACATAAGATTCCTTCATTGGGTAGAGGAAAAACATCCTGAAATATTGAGTTCTAAACGTAATAATAAAGATAATGAGAGTCTTGAGAACAAAAGTAGGAATAATGCTGCACGTATTGATTTAATTGCTAGTGCATTTTACGAGATTTCTAACGATATTTCTATCGGAGAACCCAACAAAAAAGACAGGCACTACGTCTCCATGAAAATCGCTCGTATACTCGGGAAATCCAGAAATCTCACTGCATTTTTTTCATTTGATTGTTCTTTCTCTTTCACAACAATGAGAAACCAATCGCGTCTTCTTCATCTTCTTCTTCGCACTCACCACAATACTTCGCTCTTTCTCTTCAATTTCCCTTCGTTTCACTACTGATCAATCAAGATTCTCTATAAACCCTAATTTCCATTTCTCGTCCAAACCCTTTTTCATTTAATTCGTTCTTTCAACAATGAGAAATCAATCGCGTCTTCTTCATCTTCTTCTTCGCACTCACCACAAAATTCCCATTCAATCACAGGTATTTCGCTCTTTCTCTCCAATTCCCCTTCGTTTCACTACCAATCAATCAAAATTCTCTGTAAACCCTAGTTTCCGTAATTTCTCATCAAAACCCCATTTCCCAAATGTTAATCCTGACCACCATGTCATCGTTGAAATATTGGTTGATATATTGTCGAAGTACAGAAATCTTCTTGACCTAAAGAATTAATTGGATTCTGTCCGGTTTCTGATTAACCTTGATGTGTTCAATGCTGTTTCTCGTAGGGTTAGTTGTGATCCTCCATCCCACATAAGATTCCTTCATTGGGTAGAGGAAAAACATCCTGAAATATTGAGTTCTAAACGTAATAATAAAGATAATGAGACTCTTGAGAACAAAAGTAGGAATAATGCTGCACGTATTGATTTAATTGCTAGTGCATTTTACGAGATTTCTAACGATATTTCTATCGGAGAACCCAACAAAAAAGACAGACACTACGTCTCCATGAAAATCGCTCGTATACTCGGGAAATCCAGAAATCTCACTGCATTTTTTTCATTTGATTGTTCTTTCTCTTTCACAACAATGAGAAACCAATCGCGTATTCTTCATCTTCTTCTTCGCACTCACCACAATACTTCACTCTTTCTCTTCAATTTCCCTTCGTTTCACTACTGATCAATCAAGATTCTCTATAAACCCTAATTTCCATTTCTCGTCCAAACCCTTTTTCATTTAATTCGTTCTTTCAACAATGAGAAATCAATCGCGTCTTCTTCATCTTCTTCTTCGCACTCACCACAAAATTCCCATTCAATCTCAGGTATTTCGCTCTTTCTCTCCAATTCCCCTTCGTTTCACTACCAATCAATCAAAATTCTCTGTAAACCCTAGTTTCCGTAATTTCTCATCAAAACCCCATTTCCCAAATGTTAATCCTGACCACTCTGTCATCGTTGAAATATAGGTTGATATATTGTCGAAATACAGAAATCTCCATGACCTAAAGAATCAATTGGATTCTGTCCGGTTTCCGATTAACCTTGTTGTGTTCAACGTTGTTTCTCGTAGGGTTAGTTGTGATCCTCCATCCCACATAAGATTCTTTCATTGGGTAGAGGAAAAACATCCTGAAATATTGAGTTCTAAACGTAATAATAAAGATAATGAGACTCTTGAGAACAAAAGTAGGAATAATGCTGCACGTATTGATTTAATTGCTAGTGCATTTTACGAGATTTCTAATGATATTTCTATCGGAGAACCCAACAAAAAAGACAGGCACTACGTCTCCATGAAAATCGCTCGTATACTCGGGAAATCCAGAAATCTCACTGCATTTTTTTCATTTGATTGTTCTTTCTCTTTCACAACAATGAGAAACCAATCGCGTCTTCTTCATCTTCTTCTTCGCACTCACCACAATACTTCGCTCTTTCTCTTCAATTTCCCTTCGTTTCACTACTGATCAATCAAGATTCTCTATAAACCCTAATTTCCATTTCTCGTCCAAACCCTTTTTCATTTAATTCGTTCTTTCAACAATGAGAAATCAATCGCGTCTTCTTCATCTTCTTCTTCGCACTCACCATAAAATTCCCATTCAATCTCAGGTATTTCGCTCTTTCTCTCCAATTCCCCTTCGTTTCACTACCAATCAATCAAAATTCTCTTTAAACCCTAGTTTCCGTAATTTCTCATCAAAACCCCATTTCCCAAATGTTAATCTTGACCACTCTGTCATCGTTGAAATATTGGTTGATATATTGTCGAAATACAGAAATCTCCATGACCTAAAGAATCAATTGGATTCTGTCCGGTTTCCGATTAACCTTGATGTGTTCAACGCTGTTTCTCGTAGGGCTAGTTGTGATCCTCCATCCCACATAAGATTCCTTCATTGGGTAGAGGAAAAACATCCTGAAATATTGAGTTCTAAACGTAATAATAAAGATAATGAGACTCTTGAGAACAAAAGTAGGAATAATGTTGCACGTATTGATTTAATTGCTAGTGCATTTTACGAGATTTCTAACGATATTTCTATCGGAGAACCCAACAAAAAAGACAAGCACTACGTCTCCATGAAAATCGCTCGTATACTCGGGAAATCCATAAATCTCACTGCATTTTTTTCATTTGATTGTTCTTTCTCTTTCACAACAATGAGAAACCAATCGCGTCTTCTTCATCTTCTTCTTCGCACTCACCACAAAATTCTCATTCAATCTCAGGTACTTCGCTCTTTCTCTCCAATTCCCCTTCGTTTCACTACCAATTAATCAAAATTCTCTGTAAACCCTAGTTTCCGTAATTTCTCATCAAAACCCCATTTCCCAAATGTTAATCCTGACCACTCTGTCATCGTTGAAATATTGGTTGATATATTGTCGAAATACAGAAATCTCCATGACCTAAAGAATCAATTGGATTCTGTTCGGTTTCCGATTAACCTTGATGTATTCAACGCTGTTTCTCGTAGGGTTAGTTGTGATCCTCCATCCCACATAAGATTCCTTCATTGGGTAGGGGAAAAACATCCTGAAATATTGAGCTCTAAACGTAATAATAAAGATAATGAGACTCTTGAGAACAAAAGTAGGAATAATGTTGCACGTATTGATTTAATTGCTAGTGCATTTTACGAGATTTCTAACGATATTTCTATCGGAGAACCCAACAAAAAAGACAGGCACTACGTCTCCATGAAAATCGCTCGTATACTCGGGAAATCCAGAAATCTCACTGCATTTTTTTCATTTGATTGTTCTTTCTCTTTCACAACAATGAGAAACCAATCGCGTCTTCTTCATCTTCTTCTTCGCACTCACCACAATACTTCGCTCTTTCTCTTCAATTTCCCTTCGTTTCACTACTGATCAATCAAGATTCTCTATAAACCCTAATTTCCATTTCTCGTCCAAACCCTTTTTCATTTAATTCGTTCTTTCAACAATGAGAAATCAATCGCGTCTTCTTCATCTTCTTCTTCGCACTCACCATAAAATTCCCATTCAATCTCAGGTATTTCGCTCTTTCTCTCCAATTCCCCTTCGTTTCACTACCAATCAATCAAAATTCTCTTTAAACCCTAGTTTCCGTAATTTCTCATCAAAACCCCATTTCCCAAATGTTAATCTTGACCACTCTGTCATCGTTGAAATATTGGTTGATATATTGTCGAAATACAGAAATCTCCATGACCTAAAGAATCAATTGGATTCCGTCCGGTTTCCGATTAACCTTGATGTGTTGAACGCTGTTTCTCGTAGGGTTAGTTGTGATCCTCCATCCCACATAAGATTCCTTCATTGGGTAGAGGAAAAACATCCTGAAATATTGAGTTCTAAACGTAATAATAAAGATAATGAGACTCTTGAGAACAAAAGTAGGAATAATGCTGCACGTATTGATTTAATTGCTAGTGCATTTTACGAGATTTCTAACGATATTTCTATCGGAGAACCCAACAAAAAAGACAGGCACTACGTCTCCATGAAAATCGCTCGTATACTCGGGAAATCCAGAAATCTCACTGCATTTTTTTCATTTGATTGTTCTTTCTCTTTCACAACAATGAGAAACCAATCGCGTCTTCTTCATCTTCTTCTTCGCACTCACCACAATACTTCGCTCTTTCTCTTCAATTTCCCTTCGTTTCACTATTGATCAATCAAGATTCTCTATAAACCCTAATTTCCATTTCTCGTCCAAACCCTTTTTCATTTAATTCGTTCTTTCAACAATGAGAAATCAATCGCGTCTTCTTCATCTTCTTCTTCGCACTCACCACAAAATTCCCATTCAATCTCAGGTACTTCGCTCTTTCTCTCCAATTCCCCTTCGTTTCACTACCAATCAATCAAAATTCTCTGTAAACCCTAGTTTCCGTAATTTCTCATCAAAACCCCATTTCCCAAATGTTAATCCTGACCACTCTGTCATCGTTGAAATATTGGTTGATATATTGTCGAAATACAGAAATCTCCATGACCTAAAGAATCAATTGGATTCTGTCCGGTTTCCGATTAACCTTGATGTGTTCAACGCTGTTTCTCGTAGGGTTAGTTGTGATCCTCCATCCCACATAAGATTCCTTCATTGGGTAGAGGAAAAACATCCTGAAATATTGAGTTCTAAACGTAATAATAAAGATAATGAGACTCTTGAGAACAAAAGTAGGAATAATGCTGCACGTATTGATTTAATTGCTAGTGCATTTTACGAGATTTCTAACGATATTTCTATCGGGGAACCCAACAAAAAAGACAGGCACTACGTCTCCATGAAAATCGCTCGTATACTCGGGAAATCCAGAAATCTCACTGCATTTTTTTCATTTGATTGTTCTTTCTCTTTCACAACAATGAGAAACCAATCGCGTCTTCTTCATCTTCTTCTTCGCACTCACCACAATACTTCGCTCTTTCTCTTCAATTTCCCTTCGTTTCACTACTGATCAATCAAGATTCTCTATAAACCCTAATTTCCATTTCTCGTCCAAACCCTTTTTCATTTAATTCGTTCTTTCAACAATGAGAAATCAATCGCGTCTTCTTCATCTTCTTCTTCGCACTCACCACAAAATTCCCATTCAATCTCAGGTACTTCGCTCTTTCTCTCCAATTCCCCTTCGTTTCACTACCAATCAATCAAAATTCTCTGTAAACCCTAGTTTCCGTAATTTCTCATCAAAACCCCATTTCCCAAATGTTAATCCTGACCACTCTGTCATCGTTGAAATATTGGTTGATATATTGTCGAAATACAGAAATCTCCATGACCTAAAGAATCAATTGGATTCTGTCCGGTTTCCGATTAACCTTGATGTGTTCAACGCTGTTTCTCGTAGGGTTAGTTGTGATCCTCCATCCCACATAAGATTCCTTCATTGGGTAGAGGAAAAACATCCTGAAATATTGAGTTCTAAACGTAATAATAAAGATAATGAGACTCTTGAGAACAAAAGTAGGAATAATGCTGCACGTATTGATTTAATTGCTAGTGCATTTTACGAGATTTCTAACGATATTTCTATCGGAGAACCCAACAAAAAAGACAGGCACTACGTCTCCATGAAAATCGCTCGTATACTCGGGAAATCCAGAAATCTCACTGCATTTTTTTCATTTGATTGTTCTTTCTCTTTCACAACAATGAGAAACCAATCGCGTCTTCTTCATCTTCTTCTTCGCACTCACCACAATACTTCGCTCTTTCTCTTCAATTTCCTTCGTTTCACTACTGATCAATCAAGATTCTCTATAAACCCTAATTTCCATTTCTCGTCCAAACCCTTTTTCATTTAATTCGTTCTTTCAACAATGAGAAATCAATCGCGTCTTCTTCATCTTCTTCTTCGCACTCACCACAAAATTCCCATTCACTCTCAGGTACTTCGCTCTTTCTCTCCAATTCCCCTTCGTTTCACTACCAATCAATCAAAATTCTCTGTAAACCCTAGTTTCCGTAATTTCTCATCAAAACCCCATTTCCCAAATGTTAATCCTGACCACTCTGTCATCGTTGAAATATTGGTTGATATATTGTCGAAATACAGAAATCTCCATGACCTAAAGAATCAATTAGATTCTGTCCGGTTTCCGATTAACCTTGATGTGTTCAACGCTGTTTCTCGTAGGGTTAGTTGTGATCCTCCATCCCACATAAGATTCCTTCATTGGGTAGAGGAAAAACATCCTGAAATATTGAGTTCTAAACGTAATAATAAAGATAATGAGACTCTTGAGAACAAAAGTAGGAATAATGCTGCACGTATTGATTTAATTGCTAGTGCATTTTACGAGATTTCTAACGATATTTCTATCGGAGAACCCAACAAAAAAGACAGGCACTACGTCTCCATGAAAATCGCTCGTATACTCGGGAAATCCAGAAATCTCACTGCATTTTTTTCATTTGATTGTTCTTTCTCTTTCACAACAATGAGAAACCAATCGCGTCTTCTTCATCTTCTTCTTCGCACTCACCACAATACTTCGCTCTTTCTCTTCAATTTCCCTTCGTTTCACTACTGATCAATCAAGATTCTCTATAAACCCTAATTTCCATTTCTCGTCCAAACCCTTTTTCATTTAATTCGTTCTTTCAACAATGAGAAATCAATCGCGTCTTCTTCATCTTCTTCTTCGCACTCACCACAAAATTCCCATTCAATCTCAGGTACTTCGCTCTTTCTCTCCAATTCCCCTTCGTTTCACTACCAATCAATCAAAATTCTCTGTAAACCCTAGTTTCCGTAATTTCTCATCAAAACCCCATTTCCCAAATGTTAATCCTGACCACTCTGTCATCGTTGAAATATTGGTTGATATATTGTCGAAATACAGAAATCTCCATGACCTAAAGAATCAATTGGATTCTGTCCGGTTTCCGATTAACCTTGATGTGTTCAACGCTGTTTCTCGTAGGGTTAGTTGTGATCCTCCATCCCACATAAGATTCCTTCATTGGGTAGAGGAAAAACATCCTGAAATATTGAGTTCTAAACGTAATAATAAAGATAATGAGACTCTTGAGAACAAAAGTAGGAATAATGCTGCACGTATTGATTTAATTGCTAGTGCATTTTACGAGATTTCTAACGATATTTCTATCGGAGAACCCAACAAAAAAGACAGGCACTACGTCTCCATGAAAATCGCTCGTATACTCGGGAAATCCAGAAATCTCACTGCATTTTTTTCATTTGATTGTTCTTTCTCTTTCACAACAATGAGAAACCAATCGCGTCTTCTTCATCTTCTTCTTCGCACTCACCACAATACTTCGCTCTTTCTCTTCAATTTCCTTCGTTTCACTACTGATCAATCAAGATTCTCTATAAACCCTAATTTCCATTTCTCGTCCAAACCCTTTTTCATTTAATTCGTTCTTTCAACAATGAGAAATCAATCGCGTCTTCTTCATCTTCTTCTTCGCACTCACCACAAAATTCCCATTCACTCTCAGGTACTTCGCTCTTTCTCTCCAATTCCCCTTCGTTTCACTACCAATCAATCAAAATTCTCTGTAAACCCTAGTTTCCGTAATTTCTCATCAAAACCCCATTTCCCAAATGTTAATCCTGACCAATCTGTCATCGTTGAAATATTGGTTGATATATTGTCGAAATACAGAAATCTCCATGACCTAAAGAATCAATTGGATTCTGTCCGGTTTCCGATTAACCTTGATGTGTTCAACGCTGTTTCTCGTAGGGCTAGTTGTGATCCTCCATCCCACATAAGATTCCTTCATTGGGTAGAGGAAAAACATCCTGAAATATTGAGTTCTAAACGTAATAATAAAGATAATGAGACTCTTGAGAACAAAAGTAGGAATAATGTTGCACGTATTGATTTAATGGCTAGTGCATTTTACGAGATTTCTAACGATATTTCTATCGGAGAACCCAACAAAAAAGACAGGCACTACGTCTCCATGAAAATCGCTCGTATGCTCGGGAAATCCATAAATCTCACTGCATTTTTTTCATTTGATTGTTCTTTCTCTTTCACAACAATGAGAAACCAATCGCGTCTTCTTCATCTTCTTCTTCGCACTCACCACAAAATTCTCATTCAATCTCAGGTACTTCGCTCTTTCTCTCTAATTCCCCTTCGTTTCACTACCAATTAATCAAAATTCTCTGTAAACCCTAGTTTCCGTAATTTCTCATCAAAACCCCATTTCCCAAATGTTAATCCTGACCACTCTGTCATCGTTGAAATATTGGTTGATATATTGTCGAAATACAGAAATCTCCATGACCTAAAGAATCAATTGGATTCTGTTCGGTTTCCGATTAACCTTGATGTATTCAACGCTGTTTCTCGTAGGGTTAGTTATGATCCTCCATCCCACATAAGATTCCTTCATTGGGTAGGGGAAAAACATCCTGAAATATTGAGCTCTAAACGTAATAATAAAGATAATGAGACTCTTGAGAACAAAAGTAGGAATAATGTTGCACGTATTGATTTAATTGCTAGTGCATTTTACGAGATTTCTAACGATATTTCTATCGGAGAACCCAACAAAAAAGACAGGCACTACGTCTCCATGAAAATCGCTCGTATACTCGGGAAATCCAGAAATCTCACTGCATTTTTTTCATTTGATTGTTCTTTCTCTTTCACAACAATGAGAAACCAATCGCGTCTTCTTCATCTTCTTCTTCGCACTCACCACAATACTTCGCTCTTTCTCTTCAATTTCCCTTCGTTTCACTACTGATCAATCAAGATTCTCTATAAACCCTAATTTCCATTTCTCGTCCAAACCCTTTTTCATTTAATTCGTTCTTTCAACAATGAGAAATCAATCGCGTCTTCTTCATCTTCTTCTTCGCACTCACCACAAAATTACCATTCAATCTCAGGTACTTCGCTCTTTCTCTCCAATTCCCCTTCGTTTCACTACCAATCAATCAAAATTCTCTGTAAACCCTAGTTTCCGTAATTTCTCATCAAAACCCCATTTCCCAAATGTTAATCCTGACCAATCTGTCATCGTTGAAATATTGATTGATATATTGTCGAAATACAGAAATCTCCATGACCTAAAGAATCAATTGGATTCTGTCCGGTTTCCGATTAACCTTGATGTGTTCAACGCTGTTTCTCGTAGGGCTAGTTGTGATCCTCCATCCCACATAAGATTCCTTCATTGGGTAGAGGAAAAACATCCTGAAATATTGAGTTCTAAACGTAATAATAAAGATAATGAGACTCTTGAGAACAAAAGTAGGAATAATGTTGCACGTATTGATTTAATTGCTAGTGCATTTTACGAGATTTCTAACGATATTTCTATCGGAGAACCCAACAAAAAAGACAGGCACTACGTCTCCATGAAAATCGCTCGTATACTCGGGAAATCCAGAAATCTCACTGCATTTTTTTCATTTGATTGTTCTTTCTCTTTCACAACAATGAGAAACCAATCGCGTCTTCTTCATCTTCTTCTTCGCACTCACCACAATACTTCGCTCTTTCTCTTCAATTTCCCTTCGTTTCACTACTGATCAATCAAGATTCTCTATAAACCCTAATTTCCATTTCTCGTCCAAACCCTTTTTCATTTAATTCGTTCTTTCAACAATGAGAAATCAATCGCGTCTTCTTCATCTTCTTCTTCGCACTCACCACAAAATTCCCATTCACTCTCAGGTACTTCGCTCTTTCTCTCCAATTCCCCTTCGTTTCACTACCAATCAATCAAAATTCTCTGTAAACCCTAGTTTCCGTAATTTCTCATCAAAACCCCATTTCCCAAATGTTAATCCTGACCACTCTGTCATCGTTGAAATATTGGTTGATATATTGTCGAAATACATAAATCTCCATGACCTAAAGAATCAATTAGATTCTGTCCGGTTTCCGATTAACCTTGATGTGTTCAACGCTGTTTCTCGTAGGGTTAGTTGTGATCCTCCATCCCACATAAGATTCCTTCATTGGGTAGAGGAAAAACATCCTGAAATATTGAGTTCTAAACGTAATAATAAAGATAATGAGACTCTTGAGAACAAAAGTAGGAATAATGCTGCACGTATTGATTTAATTGCTAGTGCATTTTACGAGATTTCTAACGATATTTCTATCGGAGAACCCAACAAAAAAGACAGGCACTACGTCTCCATGAAAATCGCTCGTATACTCGGGAAATCCAGAAATCTCACTGCATTTTTTTCATTTGATTGTTCTTTCTCTTTCACAACAATGAGAAACCAATCGCGTCTTCTTCATCTTCTTCTTCGCACTCACCACAATACTTCGCTCTTTCTCTTCAATTTCCCTTCGTTTCACTACTGATCAATCAAGATTCTCTATAAACCCTAATTTCCATTTCTCGTCCAAACCCTTTTTCATTTAATTCGTTCTTTCAACAATGAGAAATCAATCGCGTCTTCTTCATCTTCTTCTTCGCACTCACCACAAAATTCCCATTCAATCTCAGGTACTTCGCTCTTTCTCTCCAATTCCCCTTCGTTTCACTACCAATCAATCAAAATTCTCTGTAAACCCTAGTTTCCGTAATTTCTCATCAAAACCCCATTTCCCAAATGTTAATCCTGACCAATCTGTCATCGTTGAAATATTGGTTGATATATTGTCGAAATACAGAAATCTCCATGACCTAAAGAATCAATTGGATTCTGTCCGGTTTCCGATTAACCTTGATGTGTTCAACGCTGTTTCTCGTAGGGCTAGTTGTGATCCTCCATCCCACATAAGATTCCTTCATTGGGTAGAGGAAAAACATCCTGAAATATTGAGTTCTAAACGTAATAATAAAGATAATGAGACTCTTGAGAACAAAAGTAGGAATAATGTTGCACGTATTGATTTAATGGCTAGTGCATTTTACGAGATTTCTAACGATATTTCTATCGGAGAACCCAACAAAAAAGACAGGCACTACGTCTCCATGAAAATCGCTCGTATGCTCGGGAAATCCATAAATCTCACTGCATTTTTTTCATTTGATTGTTCTTTCTCTTTCACAACAATGAGAAACCAATCGCGTCTTCTTCATCTTCTTCTTCGCACTCACCACAAAATTCTCATTCAATCTCAGGTACTTCGCTCTTTCTCTCTAATTCCCCTTCGTTTCACTACCAATTAATCAAAATTCTCTGTAAACCCTAGTTTCCGTAATTTCTCATCAAAACCCCATTTCCCAAATGTTAATCCTGACCACTCTGTCATCGTTGAAATATTGGTTGATATATTGTCGAAATACAGAAATCTCCATGACCTAAAGAATCAATTGGATTCTGTTCGGTTTCCGATTAACCTTGATGTATTCAACGCTGTTTCTCGTAGGGTTAGTTATGATCCTCCATCCCACATAAGATTCCTTCATTGGGTAGGGGAAAAACATCCTGAAATATTGAGCTCTAAACGTAATAATAAAGATAATGAGACTCTTGAGAACAAAAGTAGGAATAATGTTGCACGTATTGATTTAATTGCTAGTGCATTTTACGAGATTTCTAACGATATTTCTATCGGAGAACCCAACAAAAAAGACAGGCACTACGTCTCCATGAAAATCGCTCGTATACTCGGGAAATCCAGAAATCTCACTGCATTTTTTTCATTTGATTGTTCTTTCTCTTTCACAACAATGAGAAACCAATCGCGTCTTCTTCATCTTCTTCTTCGCACTCACCACAATACTTCGCTCTTTCTCTTCAATTTCCCTTCGTTTCACTACTGATCAATCAAGATTCTCTATAAACCCTAATTTCCATTTCTCGTCCAAACCCTTTTTCATTTAATTCGTTCTTTCAACAATGAGAAATCAATCGCGTCTTCTTCATCTTCTTCTTCGCACTCACCACAAAATTCCCATTCAATCTCAGGTACTTCGCTCTTTCTCTCCAATTCCCCTTCGTTTCACTACCAATCAATCAAAATTCTCTGTAAACCCTAGTTTCCGTAATTTCTCATCAAAACCCCATTTCCCAAATGTTAATCCTGACCAATCTGTCATCGTTGAAATATTGATTGATATATTGTCGAAATACAGAAATCTCCATGACCTAAAGAATCAATTGGATTCTGTCCGGTTTCCGATTAACCTTGATGTGTTCAACGCTGTTTCTCGTAGGGCTAGTTGTGATCCTCCATCCCACATAAGATTCCTTCATTGGGTAGAGGAAAAACATCCTGAAATATTGAGTTCTAAACGTAATAATAAAGATAATGAGACTCTTGAGAACAAAAGTAGGAATAATGTTGCACGTATTGATTTAATTGCTAGTGCATTTTACGAGATTTCTAACGATATTTCTATCGGAGAACCCAACAAAAAAGACAGGCACTACGTCTCCATGAAAATCGCTCGTATACTCGGGAAATCCAGAAATCTCACTGCATTTTTTTCATTTGATTGTTCTTTCTCTTTCACAACAATGAGAAACCAATCGCGTCTTCTTCATCTTCTTCTTCGCACTCACCACAATACTTCGCTCTTTCTCTTCAATTTCCCTTCGTTTCACTACTGATCAATCAAGATTCTCTATAAACCCTAATTTCCATTTCTCGTCCAAACCCTTTTTCATTTAATTCGTTCTTTCAACAATGAGAAATCAATCGCGTCTTCTTCATCTTCTTCTTCGCACTCACCACAAAATTCCCATTCAATCTCAGGTACTTCGCTCTTTCTCTCCAATTCCCCTTCGTTTCACTACCAATCAATCAAAATTCTCTGTAAACCCTAGTTTCCGTAATTTCTCATCAAAACCCCATTTCCCAAATGTTAATCCTGACCAATCTGTCATCGTTGAAATATTGATTGATATATTGTCGAAATACAGAAATCTCCATGACCTAAAGAATCAATTGGATTCTGTCAGGTTTCCGATTAACCTTGATGTGTTCAACGCTGTTTCTCGTAGGGCTAGTTGTGATCCTCCATCCCACATAAGATTCCTTCATTGGGTAGAGGAAAAACATCCTGAAATATTGAGTTCTAAACGTAATAATAAAGATAATGAGACTCTTGAGAACAAAAGTAGGAATAATGTTGCACGTATTGATTTAATGGCTAGTGCATTTTACGAGATTTCTAACGATATTTCTATCGGAGAACCCAACAAAAAAGACAGGCACTACGTCTCCATGAAAATCGCTCGTATACTCGGGAAATCCATAAATCTCACTGCATTTTTTTCATTTGATTGTTCTTTCTCTTTCACAACAATGAGAAACCAATCGCGTCTTCTTCATCTTCTTCTTCGCACTCACCACAAAATTCTCATTCAATCTCAGGTACTTCGCTCTTTCTCTCTAATTCCCCTTCGTTTCACTACCAATTAATCAAAATTCTCTGTAAACCCTAGTTTCCGTAATTTCTCATCAAAACCCCATTTCCCAAATGTTAATCCTGACCACTCTGTCATCGTTGAAATATTGGTTGATATATTGTCGAAATACAGAAATCTCCATGACCTAAAGAATCAATTGGATTCTGTTCGGTTTCCGATTAACCTTGATGTATTCAACGCTGTTTCTCGTAGGGTTAGTTATGATCCTCCATCCCACATAAGATTCCTTCATTGGGTAGGGGAAAAACATCCTGAAATATTGAGCTCTAAACGTAATAATAAAGATAATGAGACTCTTGAGAACAAAAGTAGGAATAATGTTGCACGTATTGATTTAATTGCTAGTGCATTTTACGAGATTTCTAACGATATTTCTATCGGAGAACCCAACAAAAAAGACAGGCACTACGTCTCCATGAAAATCGCTCGTATACTCGGGAAATCCAGAAATCTCACTGCATTTTTTTCATTTGATTGTTCTTTCTCTTTCACAACAATGAGAAACCAATCGCGTCTTCTTCATCTTCTTCTTCGCACTCACCACAATACTTCGCTCTTTCTCTTCAATTTCCCTTCGTTTCACTACTGATCAATCAAGATTCTCTATAAACCCTAATTTCCATTTCTCGTCCAAACCCTTTTTCATTTAATTCGTTCTTTCAACAATGAGAAATCAATCGCGTCTTCTTCATCTTCTTCTTCGCACTCACCACAAAATTCCCATTCAATCTCAGGTACTTCGCTCTTTCTCTCCAATTCCCCTTCGTTTCACTACCAATCAATCAAAATTCTCTGTAAACCCTAGTTTCCGTAATTTCTCATCAAAACCCCATTTCCCAAATGTTAATCCTGACCAATCTGTCATCGTTGAAATATTGATTGATATATTGTCGAAATACAGAAATCTCCATGACCTAAAGAATCAATTGGATTCTGTCCGGTTTCCGATTAACCTTGATGTGTTCAACGCTGTTTCTCGTAGGGCTAGTTGTGATCCTCCATCCCACATAAGATTCCTTCATTGGGTAGAGGAAAAACATCCTGAAATATTGAGTTCTAAACGTAATAATAAAGATAATGAGACTCTTGAGAACAAAAGTAGGAATAATGTTGCACGTATTGATTTAATTGCTAGTGCATTTTACGAGATTTCTAACGATATTTCTATCGGAGAACCCAACAAAAAAGACAGGCACTACGTCTCCATGAAAATCGCTCGTATACTCGGGAAATCCAGAAATCTCACTGCATTTTTTTCATTTGATTGTTCTTTCTCTTTCACAACAATGAGAAACCAATCGCGTCTTCTTCATCTTCTTCTTCGCACTCACCACAATACTTCGCTCTTTCTCTTCAATTTCCCTTCGTTTCACTACTGATCAATCAAGATTCTCTATAAACCCTAATTTCCATTTCTCGTCCAAACCCTTTTTCATTTAATTCGTTCTTTCAACAATGAGAAATCAATCGCGTCTTCTTCATCTTCTTCTTCGCACTCACCACAAAATTCCCATTCAATCTCAGGTACTTCGCTCTTTCTCTCCAATTCCCCTTCGTTTCACTACCAATCAATCAAAATTCTCTGTAAACCCTAGTTTCCGTAATTTCTCATCAAAACCCCATTTCCCAAATGTTAATCCTGACCAATCTGTCATCGTTGAAATATTGATTGATATATTGTCGAAATACAGAAATCTCCATGACCTAAAGAATCAATTGGATTCTGTCAGGTTTCCGATTAACCTTGATGTGTTCAACGCTGTTTCTCGTAGGGCTAGTTGTGATCCTCCATCCCACATAAGATTCCTTCATTGGGTAGAGGAAAAACATCCTGAAATATTGAGTTCTAAACGTAATAATAAAGATAATGAGACTCTTGAGAACAAAAGTAGGAATAATGTTGCACGTATTGATTTAATGGCTAGTGCATTTTACGAGATTTCTAACGATATTTCTATCGGAGAACCCAACAAAAAAGACAGGCACTACGTCTCCATGAAAATCGCTCGTATACTCGGGAAATCCATAAATCTCACTGCATTTTTTTCATTTGATTGTTCTTTCTCTTTCACAACAATGAGAAACCAATCGCGTCTTCTTCATCTTCTTCTTCGCACTCACCACAAAATTCTCATTCAATCTCAGGTACTTCGCTCTTTCTCTCCAATTCCCCTTCGTTTCACTACCAATTAATCAAAATTCTCTGTAAACCCTAGTTTCCGTAATTTCTCATCAAAACCCCATTTCCCAAATGTTAATCCTGACCACTCTGTCATCGTTGAAATATTGGTTGATATATTGTCGAAATACAGAAATCTCCATGACCTAAAGAATCAATTGGATTCTGTTCGGTTTCCGATTAACCTTGATGTATTCAATGCTGTTTCTCGTAGGGTTAGTTATGATCCTCCATCCCACATAAGATTCCTTCATTGGGTAGGGGAAAAACATCCTGAAATATTGAGCTCTAAACGTAATAATAAAGATAATGAGACTCTTGAGAACAAAAGTAGGAATAATGTTGCACGTATTGATTTAATTGCTAGTGCATTTTACGAGATTTCTAACGATATTTCTATCGGAGAACCCAACAAAAAAGACAGGCACTACGTCTCCATGAAAATCGCTCGTATACTCGGGAAATCCAGAAATCTCACTGCATTTTTTTCATTTGATTGTTCTTTCTCTTTCACAACAATGAGAAACCAATCGCGTCTTCTTCATCTTCTTCTTCGCACTCACCACAATACTTCGCTCTTTCTCTTCAATTTCCCTTCGTTTCACTACTGATCAATCAAGATTCTCTATAAACCCTAATTTCCATTTCTCGTCCAAACCCTTTTTCATTTAATTCGTTCTTTCAACAATGAAAAATCAATCGCGTCTTCTTCATCTTCTTCTTCGCACTCACCACAAAATTCCCATTCAATCTCAGGTACTTCGCTCTTTCTCTCCAATTCCCCTTCGTTTCACTACCAATCAATCAAAATTCTCTGTAAACCCTAGTTTCCGTAATTTCTCATCAAAACCCCATTTCCCAAATGTTAATCCTGACCACTCTGTCATCGTTGAAATATTGGTTGATATATTGTCGAAATACAGAAATCTCCATGACCTAAAGAATCAATTGGATTCTGTTCGGTTTCCGATTAACCTTGATGTGTTCAACGCTGTTTCTCGTAGGGTTAGTTGTGATCCTCCATCCCACATAAGATTCCTTCATTGGGTAGAGGAAAAACATCCTGAAATATTGAGTTCTAAACGTAATAATAAAGATAATGAGACTCTTGAGAACAAAAGTAGGAATAATGCTGCACGTATTGATTTAATTGCTAGTGCATTTTACGAGATTTCTAACGATATTTCTATCGGAGAACCCAACAAAAAAGACAGGCACTACGTCTCCATGAAAATCGCTCGTATACTCGGGAAATCCAGAAATCTCACTGCATTTTTTTCATTTGATTGTTCTTTCTCTTTCACAACAATGAGAAACCAATCGCGTCTTCTTCATCTTCTTCTTCGCACTCACCACAATACTTCGCTCTTTCTCTTCAATTTCCCTTCGTTTCACTACTGATCAATCAAGATTCTCTATAAACCCTAATTTCCATTTCTCGTCCAAACCCTTTTTCATTTAATTCGTTCTTTCAACAATGAGAAATCAATCGCGTCTTCTTCATCTTCTTCTTCGCACTCACCATAAAATTCCCATTCAATCTCAGGTATTTCGCTCTTTCTCTCCAATTCCCCTTCGTTTCACTACCAATCAATCAAAATTCTCTTTAAACCCTAGTTTCCGTAATTTCTCATCAAAACCCCATTTCCCAAATGTTAATCTTGACCACTCTGTCATCGTTGAAATATTGGTTGATATATTGTCGAAATACAGAAATCTCCATGACCTAAAGAATCAATTGGATTCCGTCCGGTTTCCGATTAACCTTGATGTGTTCAACGCTGTTTCTCGTAGGGTTAGTTGTGATCCTCCATCCCACATAAGATTCCTTCATTGGGTAGAGGAAAAACATCCTGAAATATTGAGTTCTAAACGTAATAATAAAGATAATGAGACTCTTGAGAACAAAAGTAGGAATAATGCTGCACGTATTGATTTAATTGCTAGTGCATTTTACGAGATTTCTAACGATATTTCTATCGGAGAACCCAACAAAAAAGACAGGCACTACGTCTCCATGAAAATCGCTCGTATACTCGGGAAATCCAGAAATCTCACTGCATTTTTTTCATTTGATTGTTCTTTCTCTTTCACAACAATGAGAAACCAATCGCGTCTTCTTCATCTTCTTCTTCGCACTCACCACAATACTTCGCTCTTTCTCTTCAATTTCCCTTCGTTTCACTACTGATCAATCAAGATTCTCTATAAACCCTAATTTCCATTTCTCGTCCAAACCCTTTTTCATTTAATTCGTTCTTTCAACAATGAGAAATCAATCGCGTCTTCTTCATCTTCTTCTTCGCACTCACCATAAAATTCCCATTCAATCTCAGGTATTTCGCTCTTTCTCTCCAATTCCCCTTCGTTTCACTACCAATCAATCAAAATTCTCTTTAAACCCTAGTTTCCGTAATTTCTCATCAAAACCCCATTTCCCAAATGTTAATCTTGACCACTCTGTCATCGTTGAAATATTGGTTGATATATTGTCGAAATACAGAAATCTCCATGACCTAAAGAATCAATTGGATTCCGTCCGGTTTCCGATTAACCTTGATGTGTTCAACGCTGTTTCTCGTAGGGTTAGTTGTGATCCTCCATCCCACATAAGATTCCTTCATTGGGTAGAGGAAAAACATCCTGAAATATTGAGTTCTAAACGTAATAATAAAGATAATGAGACTCTTGAGAACAAAAGTAGGAATAATGCTGCACGTATTGATTTAATTGCTAGTGCATTTTACGAGATTTCTAACGATATTTCTATCGGAGAACCCAACAAAAAAGACAGGCACTACGTCTCCATGAAAATCGCTCGTATACTCGGGAAATCCAGAAATCTCACTGCATTTTTTTCATTTGATTGTTCTTTCTCTTTCACAACAATGAGAAACCAATCGCGTCTTCTTCATCTTCTTCTTCGCACTCACCACAATACTTCGCTCTTTCTCTTCAATTTCCCTTCGTTTCACTATTGATCAATCAAGATTCTCTATAAACCCTAATTTCCATTTCTCGTCCAAACCCTTTTTCATTTAATTCGTTCTTTCAACAATGAGAAATCAATCGCGTCTTCTTCATCTTCTTCTTCGCACTCACCACAAAATTCCCATTCAATCTCAGGTACTTCGCTCTTTCTCTCCAATTCCCCTTCGTTTCACTACCAATCAATCAAAATTCTCTGTAAACCCTAGTTTCCGTAATTTCTCATCAAAACCCCATTTCCCAAATGTTAATCCTGACCACTCTGTCATCGTTGAAATATTGGTTGATATATTGTCGAAATACAGAAATCTCCATGACCTAAAGAATCAATTGGATTCTGTCCGGTTTCCGATTAACCTTGATGTGTTCAACGCTGTTTCTCGTAGGGTTAGTTGTGATCCTCCATCCCACATAAGATTCCTTCATTGGGTAGAGGAAAAACATCCTGAAATATTGAGTTCTAAACGTAATAATAAAGATAATGAGACTCTTGAGAACAAAAGTAGGAATAATGCTGCACGTATTGATTTAATTGCTAGTGCATTTTACGAGATTTCTAACGATATTTCTATCGGGGAACCCAACAAAAAAGACAGGCACTACGTCTCCATGAAAATCGCTCGTATACTCGGGAAATCCAGAAATCTCACTGCATTTTTTTCATTTGATTGTTCTTTCTCTTTCACAACAATGAGAAACCAATCGCGTCTTCTTCATCTTCTTCTTCGCACTCACCACAATACTTCGCTCTTTCTCTTCAATTTCCCTTCGTTTCACTACTGATCAATCAAGATTCTCTATAAACCCTAATTTCCATTTCTCGTCCAAACCCTTTTTCATTTAATTCGTTCTTTCAACAATGAGAAATCAATCGCGTCTTCTTCATCTTCTTCTTCGCACTCACCACAAAATTCCCATTCAATCTCAGGTACTTCGCTCTTTCTCTCCAATTCCCCTTCGTTTCACTACCAATCAATCAAAATTCTCTGTAAACCCTAGTTTCCGTAATTTCTCATCAAAACCCCATTTCCCAAATGTTAATCCTGACCACTCTATCATCGTTGAAATATTGGTTGATATATTGTCGAAATACAGAAATCTCCATGACCTAAAGAATCAATTGGATTCTGTCCGGTTTCCGATTAACCTTGATGTGTTCAACGCTGTTTCTCGTAGGGTTAGTTGTGATCCTCCATCCCACATAAGATTCCTTCATTGGGTAGAGGAAAAACATCCTGAAATATTGAGTTCTAAACGTAATAATAAAGATAATGAGACTCTTGAGAACAAAAGTAGGAATAATGCTGCACGTATTGATTTAATTGCTAGTGCATTTTACGAGATTTCTAACGATATTTCTATCGGAGAACCCAACAAAAAAGATAGGCACTACGTCTCCATGAAAATCGCTCGTATACTCGGGAAATCCAGAAATCTCACTGCATTTTTTTCATTTGATTGTTCTTTCTCTTTCACAACAATGAGAAACCAATCGCGTCTTCTTCATCTTCTTCTTCGCACTCACCACAATACTTCGCTCTTTCTCTTCAATTTCCTTCGTTTCACTACTGATCAATCAAGATTCTCTATAAACCCTAATTTCCATTTCTCGTCCAAACCCTTTTTCATTTAATTCGTTCTTTCAACAATGAGAAATCAATCGCGTCTTCTTCATCTTCTTCTTCGCACTCACCACAAAATTCCCATTCACTCTCAGGTACTTCGCTCTTTCTCTCCAATTCCCCTTCGTTTCACTACCAATCAATCAAAATTCTCTGTAAACCCTAGTTTCCGTAATTTCTCATCAAAACCCCATTTCCCAAATGTTAATCCTGACCACTCTGTCATCGTTGAAATATTGGTTGATATATTGTCGAAATACAGAAATCTCCATGACCTAAAGAATCAATTAGATTCTGTCCGGTTTCCGATTAACCTTGATGTGTTCAACGCTGTTTCTCGTAGGGTTAGTTGTGATCCTCCATCCCACATAAGATTCCTTCATTGGGTAGAGGAAAAACATCCTGAAATATTGAGTTCTAAACGTAATAATAAAGATAATGAGACTCTTGAGAACAAAAGTAGGAATAATGCTGCACGTATTGATTTAATTGCTAGTGCATTTTACGAGATTTCTAACGATATTTCTATCGGAGAACCCAACAAAAAAGACAGGCACTACGTCTCCATGAAAATCGCTCGTATACTCGGGAAATCCAGAAATCTCACTGCATTTTTTTCATTTGATTGTTCTTTCTCTTTCACAACAATGAGAAACCAATCGCGTCTTCTTCATCTTCTTCTTCGCACTCACCACAATACTTCGCTCTTTCTCTTCAATTTCCTTCGTTTCACTACTGATCAATCAAGATTCTCTATAAACCCTAATTTCCATTTCTCGTCCAAACCCTTTTTCATTTAATTCGTTCTTTCAACAATGAGAAATCAATCGCGTCTTCTTCATCTTCTTCTTCGCACTCACCACAAAATTCCCATTCACTCTCAGGTACTTCGCTCTTTCTCTCCAATTCCCCTTCGTTTCACTACCAATCAATCAAAATTCTCTGTAAACCCTAGTTTCCGTAATTTCTCATCAAAACCCCATTTCCCAAATGTTAATCCTGACCACTCTGTCATCGTTGAAATATTGGTTGATATATTGTCGAAATACAGAAATCTCCATGACCTAAAGAATCAATTAGATTCTGTCCGGTTTCCGATTAACCTTGATGTGTTCAACGCTGTTTCTCGTAGGGTTAGTTGTGATCCTCCATCCCACATAAAATTCCTTCATTGGGTAGAGGAAAAACATCCTGAAATATTGAGTTCTAAACGTAATAATAAAGATAATGAGACTCTTGAGAACAAAAGTAGGAATAATGCTGCACGTATTGATTTAATTGCTAGTGCATTTTACGAGATTTCTAACGATATTCTATCGGAGAACCCAACAAAAAAGACAGGCACTACGTCTCCATGAAAATCGCTCGTATACTCGGGAAATCCAGAAATCTCACTGCATTTTTTTCATTTGATTGTTCTTTCTCTTTCACAACAATGAGAAACCAATCGCGTCTTCTTCATCTTCTTCTTCGCACTCACCACAATACTTCGCTCTTTCTCTTCAATTTCCCTTCGTTTCACTACTGATCAATCAAGATTCTCTATAAACCCTAATTTCCATTTCTCGTCCAAACCCTTTTTCATTTAATTCGTTCTTTCAACAATGAGAAATCAATCGCGTCTTCTTCATCTTCTTCTTCGCACTCACCACAAAATTCCCATTCAATCTCAGGTACTTCGCTCTTTCTCTCCAATTCCCCTTCGTTTCACTACCAATCAATCAAAATTCTCTGTAAACCCTAGTTTCCGTAATTTCTCATCAAAACCCCATTTCCCAAATGTTAATCCTGACCAATCTGTCATCGTTGAAATATTGGTTGATATATTGTCGAAATACAGAAATCTCCATGACCTAAAGAATCAATTGGATTCTGTCCGGTTTCCGATTAACCTTGATGTGTTCAACGCTGTTTCTCGTAGGGCTAGTTGTGATCCTCCATCCCACATAAGATTCCTTCATTGGGTAGAGGAAAAACATCCTGAAATATTGAGTTCTAAACGTAATAATAAAGATAATGAGACTCTTGAGAACAAAAGTAGGAATAATGTTGCACGTATTGATTTAATTGCTAGTGCATTTTACGAGATTTCTAACGATATTTCTATCGGAGAACCCAACAAAAAAGACAGGCACTACGTCTCCATGAAAATCGCTCGTATACTCGGGAAATCCATAAATCTCACTGCATTTTTTTCATTTGATTGTTCTTTCTCTTTCACAACAATGAGAAACCAATCGCGTCTTCTTCATCTTCTTCTTCGCACTCACCACAAAATTCTCATTCAATCTCAGGTACTTCGCTCTTTCTCTCCAATTCCCCTTCGTTTCACTACCAATTAATCAAAATTCTCTGTAAACCCTAGTTTCCGTAATTTCTCATCAAAACCCCATTTCCCAAATGTTAATCCTGACCACTCTGTCATCGTTGAAATATTGGTTGATATATTGTCGAAATACAGAAATCTCCATGACCTAAAGAATCAATTGGATTCTGTTCGGTTTCCGATTAACCTTGATGTATTCAACGCTGTTTCTCGTAGGGTTAGTTGTGATCCTCCATCCCACATAAGATTCCTTCATTGGGTAGGGGAAAAACATCCTGAAATATTGAGCTCTAAACGTAATAATAAAGATAATGAGACTCTTGAGAACAAAAGTAGGAATAATGTTGCACGTATTGATTTAATTGCTAGTGCATTTTACGAGATTTCTAACGATATTTCTATCGGAGAACCCAACAAAAAAGACAGGCACTACGTCTCCATGAAAATCGCTCGTATACTCGGGAAATCCAGAAATCTCACTGCATTTTTTTCATTTGATTGTTCTTTCTCTTTCACAACAATGAGAAACCAATCGCGTCTTCTTCATCTTCTTCTTCGCACTCACCACAATACTTCGCTCTTTCTCTTCAATTTCCTTCGTTTCACTACTGATCAATCAAGATTCTCTATAAACCCTAATTTCCATTTCTCGTCCAAACCCTTTTTCATTTAATTCGTTCTTTCAACAATGAGAAATCAATCGCGTCTTCTTCATCTTCTTCTTCGCACTCACCACAAAATTCCCATTCACTCTCAGGTACTTCGCTCTTTCTCTCCAATTCCCCTTCGTTTCACTACCAATCAATCAAAATTCTCTGTAAACCCTAGTTTCCGTAATTTCTCATCAAAACCCCATTTCCCAAATGTTAATCCTGACCACTCTGTCATCGTTGAAATATTGGTTGATATATTGTCGAAATACAGAAATCTCCATGACCTAAAGAATCAATTAGATTCTGTCCGGTTTCCGATTAACCTTGATGTGTTCAACGCTGTTTCTCGTAGGGTTAGTTGTGATCCTCCATCCCACATAAGATTCCTTCATTGGGTAGAGGAAAAACATCCTGAAATATTGAGTTCTAAACGTAATAATAAAGATAATGAGACTCTTGAGAACAAAAGTAGGAATAATGCTGCACGTATTGATTTAATTGCTAGTGCATTTTACGAGATTTCTAACGATATTCTATCGGAGAACCCAACAAAAAAGACAGGCACTACGTCTCCATGAAAATCGCTCGTATACTCGGGAAATCCAGAAATCTCACTGCATTTTTTTCATTTGATTGTTCTTTCTCTTTCACAACAATGAGAAACCAATCGCGTCTTCTTCATCTTCTTCTTCGCACTCACCACAATACTTCGCTCTTTCTCTTCAATTTCCTTCGTTTCACTACTGATCAATCAAGATTCTCTATAAACCCTAATTTCCATTTCTCGTCCAAACCCTTTTTCATTTAATTCGTTCTTTCAACAATGAGAAATCAATCGCGTCTTCTTCATCTTCTTCTTCGCACTCACCACAAAATTCCCATTCACTCTCAGGTACTTCGCTCTTTCTCTCCAATTCCCCTTCGTTTCACTACCAATCAATCAAAATTCTCTGTAAACCCTAGTTTCCGTAATTTCTCATCAAAACCCCATTTCCCAAATGTTAATCCTGACCACTCTGTCATCGTTGAAATATTGGTTGATATATTGTCGAAATACAGAAATCTCCATGACCTAAAGAATCAATTAGATTCTGTCCGGTTTCCGATTAACCTTGATGTGTTCAACGCTGTTTCTCGTAGGGTTAGTTGTGATCCTCCATCCCACATAAGATTCCTTCATTGGGTAGAGGAAAAACATCCTGAAATATTGAGTTCTAAACGTAATAATAAAGATAATGAGACTCTTGAGAACAAAAGTAGGAATAATGCTGCACGTATTGATTTAATTGCTAGTGCATTTTACGAGATTTCTAACGATATTCTATCGGAGAACCCAACAAAAAAGACAGGCACTACGTCTCCATGAAAATCGCTCGTATACTCGGGAAATCCAGAAATCTCACTGCATTTTTTTCATTTGATTGTTCTTTCTCTTTCACAACAATGAGAAACCAATCGCGTCTTCTTCATCTTCTTCTTCGCACTCACCACAATACTTCGCTCTTTCTCTTCAATTTCCCTTCGTTTCACTACTGATCAATCAAGATTCTCTATAAACCCTAATTTCCATTTCTCGTCCAAACCCTTTTTCATTTAATTCGTTCTTTCAACAATGAGAAATCAATCGCGTCTTCTTCATCTTCTTCTTCGCACTCACCACAAAATTCCCATTCAATCTCAGGTACTTCGCTCTTTCTCTCCAATTCCCCTTCGTTTCACTACCAATCAATCAAAATTCTCTGTAAACCCTAGTTTCCGTAATTTCTCATCAAAACCCCATTTCCCAAATGTTAATCCTGACCAATCTGTCATCGTTGAAATATTGGTTGATATATTGTCGAAATACAGAAATCTCCATGACCTAAAGAATCAATTGGATTCTGTCCGGTTTCCGATTAACCTTGATGTGTTCAACGCTGTTTCTCGTAGGGCTAGTTGTGATCCTCCATCCCACATAAGATTCCTTCATTGGGTAGAGGAAAAACATCCTGAAATATTGAGTTCTAAACGTAATAATAAAGATAATGAGACTCTTGAGAACAAAATAGGAATAATGTTGCACGTATTGATTTAATTGCTAGTGCATTTTACGAGATTTCTAACGATATTTCTATCGGAGAACCCAACAAAAAAGACAGGCACTACGTCTCCATGAAAATCGCTCGTATACTCGGGAAATCCATAAATCTCACTGCATTTTTTTCATTTGATTGTTCTTTCTCTTTCACAACAATGAGAAACCAATCGCGTCTTCTTCATCTTCTTCTTCGCACTCACCACAAAATTCTCATTCAATCTCAGGTACTTCGCTCTTTCTCTCCAATTCCCCTTCGTTTCACTACCAATTAATCAAAATTCTCTGTAAACCCTAGTTTCCGTAATTTCTCATCAAAACCCCATTTCCCAAATGTTAATCCTGACCACTCTGTCATCGTTGAAATATTGGTTGATATATTGTCGAAATACAGAAATCTCCATGACCTAAAGAATCAATTGGATTCTGTTCGGTTTCCGATTAACCTTGATGTATTCAACGCTGTTTCTCGTAGGGTTAGTTGTGATCCTCCATCCCACATAAGATTCCTTCATTGGGTAGAGGAAAAACATCCTGAAATATTGAGTTCTAAACGTAATAATAAAGATAATGAGACTCTTGAGAACAAAAGTAGGAATAATGCTGCACGTATTGATTTAATTGCTAGTGCATTTTACGAGATTTCTAACGATATTCTATCGGAGAACCCAACAAAAAAGACAAGCACTACGTCTCCATGAAAATCGCTCGTATACTCGGGAAATCCAGAAATCTCACTGCATTTTTTTCATTTGATTGTTCTTTCTCTTTCACAACAATGAGAAACCAATCGCGTCTTCTTCATCTTCTTCTTCGCACTCACCACAATACTTCGCTCTTTCTCTTCAATTTCCCTTCGTTTCACTACTGATCAATCAAGATTCTCTATAAACCCTAATTTCCATTTCTCGTCCAAACCCTTTTTCATTTAATTCGTTCTTTCAACAATGAGAAATCAATCGCGTCTTCTTCATCTTCTTCTTCGCACTCACCACAAAATTCCCATTCAATCTCAGGTACTTCGCTCTTTCTCTCCAATTCCCCTTCGTTTCACTACCAATCAATCAAAATTCTCTGTAAACCCTAGTTTCCGTAATTTCTCATCAAAACCCCATTTCCCAAATGTTAATCCTGACCAATCTGTCATCGTTGAAATATTGGTTGATATATTGTCGAAATACAGAAATCTCCATGACCTAAAGAATCAATTGGATTCTGTCCGGTTTCCGATTAACCTTGATGTGTTCAACGCTGTTTCTCGTAGGGCTAGTTGTGATCCTCCATCCCACATAAGATTCCTTCATTGGGTAGAGGAAAAACATCCTGAAATATTGAGTTCTAAACGTAATAATAAAGATAATGAGACTCTTGAGAACAAAATAGGAATAATGTTGCACGTATTGATTTAATTGCTAGTGCATTTTACGAGATTTCTAACGATATTTCTATCGGAGAACCCAACAAAAAAGACAGGCACTACGTCTCCATGAAAATCGCTCGTATACTCGGGAAATCCATAAATCTCACTGCATTTTTTTCATTTGATTGTTCTTTCTCTTTCACAACAATGAGAAACCAATCGCGTCTTCTTCATCTTCTTCTTCGCACTCACCACAAAATTCTCATTCAATCTCAGGTACTTCGCTCTTTCTCTCCAATTCCCCTTCGTTTCACTACCAATTAATCAAAATTCTCTGTAAACCCTAGTTTCCGTAATTTCTCATCAAAACCCCATTTCCCAAATGTTAATCCTGACCACTCTGTCATCGTTGAAATATTGGTTGATATATTGTCGAAATACAGAAATCTCCATGACCTAAAGAATCAATTGGATTCTGTTCGGTTTCCGATTAACCTTGATGTATTCAACGCTGTTTCTCGTAGGGTTAGTTGTGATCCTCCATCCCACATAAGATTCCTTCATTGGGTAGGGGAAAAACATCCTGAAATATTGAGCTCTAAACGTAATAATAAAGATAATGAGACTCTTGAGAACAAAAGTAGGAATAATGTTGCACGTATTGATTTAATTGCTAGTGCATTTTACGAGATTTCTAACGATATTTCTATCGGAGAACCCAACAAAAAAGACAGGCACTACGTCTCCATGAAAATCGCTCGTATACTCGGGAAATCCAGAAATCTCACTGCATTTTTTTCATTTGATTGTTCTTTCTCTTTCACAACAATGAGAAACCAATCGCGTCTTCTTCATCTTCTTCTTCGCACTCACCACAATACTTCGCTCTTTCTCTTCAATTTCCCTTCGTTTCACTACTGATCAATCAAGATTCTCTATAAACCCTAATTTCTATTTCTCGTCCAAACCCTTTTTCATTTAATTCGTTCTTTCAACAATGAGAAATCAATCGCGTCTTCTTCATCTTCTTCGCACTCACCACAAAATTCCCATTCAATCTCAGGTACTTCGCTCTTTCTCTCCAATTCCCCTTCGTTTCACTACCAATTAATCAAAATTCTCTGTAAACCCTATTTTCCGTAATTTCTCATCAAAACCCCATTTCCCAAATGTTAATCCTGACCACTCTGTCATTGTTGAAATATTGGTTGATATATTGTCGAAATACAGAAATCTCAATGACCTAAAGAATCAATTGGATTCTGTTCGGTTTCCGATTAACCTTGATGTGTTCAACGCTGTTTCTCGTAGGGTTAGTTGTGATCCTCCATCCCACATAAGATTCCTTCATTAGGTAGAGGAAAAACATCCTGAAATATTGAGTTCTAAACGTAATAATAAAGATAATGAGACTCTTGAGAACAAAAGTAGGAATAATGATGCACGTATTGATTTAATTGCTAGTGCATTTTACGAGATTTCTAACGATATTTCTATCGGAGAACCCAACAAGAAAGACTGGCACTACGTCTCCATGAAAATCGCTCGTATACTGGGGAAATCCAGAAATCTCACTGCATTTTTTTCATTTGATTGTTCTTTCTCTTTCACAACAATGAGAAACCAATCGCGTCTTCTTCATCTTCTTCTTCGCACTCACCACAATACTTCGCTCTTTCTCTTCAATTTCCCTTCGTTTCACTACTGATCAATCAAGATTCTCTATAAACCCTAATTTCCATTTCTCGTCCAAACCCTTTTTCATTTAATTCGTTCTTTCAACAATGAGAAATCAATCGCGTCTTCTTCATCTTCTTCTTCGCACTCACCACAAAATTCCCATTCAATCTCAGGTACTTCGCTCTTTCTCTCCAATTCCCCTTCGTTTCACTACCAATCAATCAAAATTCTCTGTAAACCCTAGTTTCCGTAATTTCTCATCAAAACCCCATTTCCCAAATGTTAATCCTGACCAATCTGTCATCGTTGAAATATTGGTTGATATATTGTCGAAATACAGAAATCTCCATGACCTAAAGAATCAATTGGATTCTGTCCGGTTTCCGATTAACCTTGATGTGTTCAACGCTGTTTCTCGTAGGGCTAGTTGTGATCCTCCATCCCACATAAGATTCCTTCATTGGGTAGAGGAAAAACATCCTGAAATATTGAGTTCTAAACGTAATAATAAAGATAATGAGACTCTTGAGAACAAAAGTAGGAATAATGTTGCACGTATTGATTTAATTGCTAGTGCATTTTACGAGATTTCTAACGATATTTCTATCGGAGAACCCAACAAAAAAGACAGGCACTACGTCTCCATGAAAATCGCTCGTATACTCGGGAAATTCAGAAATCTCACTGCATTTTTTTCATTTGATTGTTCTTTCTCTTTCACAACAATGAGAAACCAATCGCGTCTTCTTCATCTTCTTCTTCGCACTCACCACAATACTTCGCTCTTTCTCTTCAATTTCCCTTCGTTTCACTACTGATCAATCAAGATTCTCTATAAACCCTAATTTCCATTTCTCGTCCAAACCCTTTTTCATTTAATTCGTTCTTTCAACAATGAGAAATCAATCACGTCTTCTTCATCTTCTTCTTCGCACTCACCACAAAATTCCCATTCACTCTCAGGTACTTCGCTCTTTCTCTCCAATTCCCCTTCGTTTCACTACCAATCAATCAAAATTCTCTGTAAACCCTAGTTTCCGTAATTTCTCATCAAAACCCCATTTCCCAAATGTTAATCCTGACCACTCTGTCATCGTTGAAATATTGGTTGATATATTGTCGAAATACAGAAATCTCCATGACCTAAAGAATCAATTAGATTCTGTCCGGTTTCCGATTAACCTTGATGTGTTCAACGCTGTTTCTCGTAGGGTTAGTTGTGATCCTCCATCCCACATAAGATTCCTTCATTGGGTAGAGGAAAAACATCCTGAAATATTGAGTTCTAAACGTAATAATAAAGATAATGAGACTCTTGAGAACAAAAGTAGGAATAATGCTGCACGTATTGATTTAATTGCTAGTGCATTTTACGAGATTTCTAACGATATTCTATCGGAGAACCCAACAAAAAAGACAGGCACTACGTCTCCATGAAAATCGCTCGTATACTCGGGAAATCCAGAAATCTCACTGCATTTTTTTCATTTGATTGTTCTTTCTCTTTCACAACAATGAGAAACCAATCGCGTCTTCTTCATCTTCTTCTTCGCACTCACCACAATACTTCGCTCTTTCTCTTCAATTTCCCTTCGTTTCACTACTGATCAATCAAGATTCTCTATAAACCCTAATTTCCATTTCTCGTCCAAACCCTTTTTCATTTAATTCGTTCTTTCAACAATGAGAAATCAATCGCGTCTTCTTCATCTTCTTCTTCGCACTCACCACAAAATTCCCATTCAATCTCAGGTACTTCGCTCTTTCTCTCCAATTCCCCTTCGTTTCACTACCAATCAATCAAAATTCTCTGTAAACCCTAGTTTCCGTAATTTCTCATCAAAACCCCATTTCCCAAATGTTAATCCTGACCAATCTGTCATCGTTGAAATATTGGTTGATATATTGTCGAAATACAGAAATCTCCATGACCTAAAGAATCAATTGGATTCTGTCCGGTTTCCGATTAACCTTGATGTGTTCAACGCTGTTTCTCGTAGGGCTAGTTGTGATCCTCCATCCCACATAAGATTCCTTCATTGGGTAGAGGAAAAACATCCTGAAATATTGAGTTCTAAACGTAATAATAAAGATAATGAGACTCTTGAGAACAAAAGTAGGAATAATGTTGCACGTATTGATTTAATTGCTAGTGCATTTTACGAGATTTCTAACGATATTTCTATCGGAGAACCCAACAAAAAAGACAGGCACTACGTCTCCATGAAAATCGCTCGTATACTCGGGAAATCCATAAATCTCACTGCATTTTTTTCATTTGATTGTTCTTTCTCTTTCACAACAATGAGAAACCAATCGCGTCTTCTTCATCTTCTTCTTCGCACTCACCACAAAATTCTCATTCAATCTCAGGTACTTCGCTCTTTCTCTCCAATTCCCCTTCGTTTCACTACCAATTAATCAAAATTCTCTGTAAACCCTAGTTTCCGTAATTTCTCATCAAAACCCCATTTCCCAAATGTTAATCCTGACCACTCTGTCATCGTTGAAATATTGGTTGATATATTGTCGAAATACAGAAATCTCCATGACCTAAAGAATCAATTGGATTCTGTTCGGTTTCCGATTAACCTTGATGTATTCAACGCTGTTTCTCGTAGGGTTAGTTGTGATCCTCCATCCCACATAAGATTCCTTCATTGGGTAGGGGAAAAACATCCTGAAATATTGAGCTCTAAACGTAATAATAAAGATAATGAGACTCTTGAGAACAAAAGTAGGAATAATGTTGCACGTATTGATTTAATTGCAAGTGCATTTTACGAGATTTCTAACGATATTTCTATCGGAGAACCCAACAAAAAAGACAGGCACTACGTCTCCATGAAAATCGCTCGTATACTCGGGAAATCCAGAAATCTCACTGCATTTTTTTCATTTGATTGTTCTTTCTCTTTCACAACAATGAGAAACCAATCGCGTCTTCTTCATCTTCTTCTTCGCACTCACCACAATACTTCGCTCTTTCTCTTCAATTTCCCTTCGTTTCACTACTGATCAATCAAGATTCTCTATAAACCCTAATTTCCATTTCTCGTCCAAACCCTTTTTCATTTAATTCGTTCTTTCAACAATGAAAAATCAATCGCGTCTTCTTCATCTTCTTCTTCGCACTCACCACAAAATTCCCATTCAATCTCAGGTACTTCGCTCTTTCTCTCCAATTCCCCTTCGTTTCACTACCAATCAATCAAAATTCTCTGTAAACCCTAGTTTCCGTAATTTCTCATCAAAACCCCATTTCCCAAATGTTAATCCTGACCACTCTGTCATCGTTGAAATATTGGTTGATATATTGTCGAAATACAGAAATCTCCATGACCTAAAGAATCAATTGGATTCTGTCCGGTTTCCGATTAACCTTGATGTGTTCAACGCTGTTTCTCGTAGGGTTAGTTGTGATCCTCCATCCCACATAAGATTCCTTCATTGGGTAGAGGAAAAACATCCTGAAATATTGAGTTCTAAACGTAATAATAAAGATAATGAGACTCTTGAGAACAAAAGTAGGAATAATGCTGCACGTATTGATTTAATTGCTAGTGCATTTTACGAGATTTCTAACGATATTTCTATCGGAGAACCCAACAAAAAAGACAGGCACTACGTCTCCATGAAAATCGCTCGTATACTCGGGAAATTCAGAAATCTCACTGCATTTTTTTCATTTGATTGTTCTTTCTCTTTCACAACAATGAGAAACCAATCGCGTCTTCTTCATCTTCTTCTTCGCACTCACCACAATACTTCGCTCTTTCTCTTCAATTTCCCTTCGTTTCACTACTGATCAATCAAGATTCTCTATAAACCCTAATTTCTATTTCTCGTCCAAACCCTTTTTCATTTAATTCGTTCTTTCAACAATGAGAAATCAATCGCGTCTTCTTCATCTTCTTCGCACTCACCACAAAATTCCCATTCAATCTCAGGTACTTCGCTCTTTCTCTCCAATTCCCCTTCGTTTCACTACCAATTAATCAAAATTCTCTGTAAACCCTATTTTCCGTAATTTCTCATCAAAACCCCATTTCCCAAATGTTAATCCTGACCACTCTGTCATTGTTGAAATATTGGTTGATATATTGTCGAAATACAGAAATCTCAATGACCTAAAGAATCAATTGGATTCTGTTCGGTTTCCGATTAACCTTGATGTGTTCAACGCTGTTTCTCGTAGGGTTAGTTGTGATCCTCCATCCCACATAAGATTCCTTCATTAGGTAGAGGAAAAACATCCTGAAATATTGAGTTCTAAACGTAATAATAAAGATAATGAGACTCTTGAGAACAAAAGTAGGAATAATGATGCACGTATTGATTTAATTGCTAGTGCATTTTACGAGATTTCTAACGATATTTCTATCGGAGAACCCAACAAGAAAGACTGGCACTACGTCTCCATGAAAATCGCTCGTATACTGGGGAAATCCAGAAATCTCACTGCATTTTTTTCATTTGATTGTTCTTTCTCTTTCACAACAATGAGAAACCAATCGCGTCTTCTTCATCTTCTTCTTCGCACTCACCACAATACTTCGCTCTTTCTCTTCAATTTCCCTTCGTTTCACTACTGATCAATCAAGATTCTCTATAAACCCTAATTTCCATTTCTCGTCCAAACCCTTTTTCATTTAATTCGTTCTTTCAACAATGAGAAATCAATCGCGTCTTCTTCATCTTCTTCTTCGCACTCACCACAAAATTCCCATTCAATCTCAGGTACTTCGCTCTTTCTCTCCAATTCCCCTTCGTTTCACTACCAATCAATCAAAATTCTCTGTAAACCCTAGTTTCCGTAATTTCTCATCAAAACCCCATTTCCCAAATGTTAATCCTGACCAATCTGTCATCGTTGAAATATTGGTTGATATATTGTCGAAATACAGAAATCTCCATGACCTAAAGAATCAATTGGATTCTGTCCGGTTTCCGATTAACCTTGATGTGTTCAACGCTGTTTCTCGTAGGGCTAGTTGTGATCCTCCATCCCACATAAGATTCCTTCATTGGGTAGAGGAAAAACATCCTGAAATATTGAGTTCTAAACGTAATAATAAAGATAATGAGACTCTTGAGAACAAAAGTAGGAATAATGTTGCACGTATTGATTTAATTGCTAGTGCATTTTACGAGATTTCTAACGATATTTCTATCGGAGAACCCAACAAAAAAGACAGGCACTACGTCTCCATGAAAATCGCTCGTATACTCGGGAAATCCATAAATCTCACTGCATTTTTTTCATTTGATTGTTCTTTCTCTTTCACAACAATGAGAAACCAATCGCGTCTTCTTCATCTTCTTCTTCGCACTCACCACAAAATTCTCATTCAATCTCAGGTACTTCGCTCTTTCTCTCCAATTCCCCTTCGTTTCACTACCAATTAATCAAAATTCTCTGTAAACCCTAGTTTCCGTAATTTCTCATCAAAACCCCATTTCCCAAATGTTAATCCTGACCACTCTGTCATCGTTGAAATATTGGTTGATATATTGTCGAAATACAGAAATCTCCATGACCTAAAGAATCAATTGGATTCTGTTCGGTTTCCGATTAACCTTGATGTATTCAACGCTGTTTCTCGTAGGGTTAGTTGTGATCCTCCATCCCACATAAGATTCCTTCATTGGGTAGGGGAAAAACATCCTGAAATATTGAGCTCTAAACGTAATAATAAAGATAATGAGACTCTTGAGAACAAAAGTAGGAATAATGTTGCACGTATTGATTTAATTGCTAGTGCATTTTACGAGATTTCTAACGATATTTCTATCGGAGAACCCAACAAAAAAGACAGGCACTACGTCTCCATGAAAATCGCTCGTATACTCGGGAAATCCAGAAATCTCACTGCATTTTTTTCATTTGATTGTTCTTTCTCTTTCACAACAATGAGAAACCAATCGCGTCTTCTTCATCTTCTTCTTCGCACTCACCACAATACTTCGCTCTTTCTCTTCAATTTCCCTTCGTTTCACTACTGATCAATCAAGATTCTCTATAAACCCTAATTTCCATTTCTCGTCCAAACCCTTTTTCATTTAATTCGTTCTTTCAACAATGAGAAATCAATCGCGTCTTCTTCATCTTCTTCTTCGCACTCACCACAAAATTCCCATTCAATCTCAGGTACTTCGCTCTTTCTCTCCAATTCCCCTTCGTTTCACTACCAATCAATCAAAATTCTCTGTAAACCCTAGTTTCCGTAATTTCTCATCAAAACCCCATTTCCCAAATGTTAATCCTGACCACTCTGTCATCGTTGAAATATTGGTTGATATATTGTCGAAATACAGAAATCTCCATGACCTAAAGAATCAATTGGATTCTGTCCGGTTTCCGATTAACCTTGATGTGTTCAACGCTGTTTCTCGTAGGGTTAGTTGTGATCCTCCATCCCACATAAGATTCCTTCATTGGGTAGAGGAAAAACATCCTGAAATATTGAGTTCTAAACGTAATAATAAAGATAATGAGACTCTTGAGAACAAAAGTAGGAATAATGCTGCACGTATTGATTTAATTGCCAGTGCATTTTACGAGATTTCTAACGATATTTCTATCGGAGAACCCAACAAAAAAGACAGGCACTACGTCTCCATGAAAATCGCTCGTATACTCGGGAAATTCAGAAATCTCACTGCATTTTTTTCATTTGATTGTTCTTTCTCTTTCACAACAATGAGAAACCAATCGCGTCTTCTTCATCTTCTTCTTCGCACTCACCACAATACTTCGCTCTTTCTCTTCAATTTCCCTTCGTTTCACTACTGATCAATCAAGATTCTCTATAAACCCTAATTTCTATTTCTCGTCCAAACCCTTTTTCATTTAATTCGTTCTTTCAACAATGAGAAATCAATCGCGTCTTCTTCATCTTCTTCGCACTCACCACAAAATTCCCATTCAATCTCAGGTACTTCGCTCTTTCTCTCCAATTCCCCTTCGTTTCACTACCAATTAATCAAAATTCTCTGTACACCCTATTTTCCGTAATTTCTCATCAAAACCCCATTTCCCAAATGTTAATCCTGACCACTCTGTCATTGTTGAAATATTGGTTGATATATTGTCGAAATACAGAAATCTCAATGACCTAAAGAATCAATTGGATTCTGTTCGGTTTCCGATTAACCTTGATGTGTTCAACGCTGTTTCTCGTAGGGTTAGTTGTGATCCTCCATCCCACATAAGATTCCTTCATTAGGTAGAGGAAAAACATCCTGAAATATTGAGTTCTAAACGTAATAATAAAGATAATGAGACTCTTGAGAACAAAAGTAGGAATAATGATGCACGTATTGATTTAATTGCTAGTGCATTTTACGAGATTTCTAACGATATTTCTATCAGAGAACCCAACAAGAAAGACTGGCACTACGTCTCCATGAAAATCGCTCGTATACTCGGGAAATCCAGAAATCTCACTGCATTTTTTTCATTTGATTGTTCTTTCTCTTTCACAACAATGAGAAACCAATCGCGTCTTCTTCATCTTCTTCTTCGCACTCACCACAATACTTCGCTCTTTCTCTTCAATTTCCCTTCGTTTCACTACTGATCAATCAAGATTCTCTATAAACCCTAATTTCCATTTCTCGTCCAAACCCTTTTTCATTTAATTCGTTCTTTCAACAATGAGAAATCAATCGCGTCTTCTTCATCTTCTTCTTCGCACTCACCACAAAATTCCCATTCAATCTCAGGTACTTCGCTCTTTCTCTCCAATTCCCCTTCGTTTCACTACCAATCAATCAAAATTCTCTGTAAACCCTAGTTTCCGTAATTTCTCATCAAAACCCCATTTCCCAAATGTTAATCCTGACCACTCTGTCATCGTTGAAATATTGGTTGATATATTGTCGAAATACAGAAATCTCCATGACCTAAAGAATCAATTGGATTCTGTTCGGTTTCCGATTAACCTTGATGTGTTCAACGCTGTTTCTCGTAGGGTTAGTTGTGATCCTCCATCCCACATAAGATTCCTTCATTGGGTAGAGGAAAAACATCCTGAAATATTGAGTTCTAAACGTAATAATAAAGATAATGAGACTCTTGAGAACAAAAGTAGGAATAATGTTGCACGTATTGATTTAATTGCTAGTGCATTTTACGAGATTTCTAACGATATTTCTATCGGAGAACCCAACAAAAAAGACAGGCACTACGTCTCCATGAAAATCGCTCGTATACTCGGGAAATCCATAAATCTCACTGCATTTTTTTCATTTGATTGTTCTTTCTCTTTCACAACAATGAGAAACCAATCGCGTCTTCTTCATCTTCTTCTTCGCACTCACCACAAAATTCTCATTCAATCTCAGGTACTTCGCTCTTTCTCTCCAATTCCCCTTCGTTTCACTACCAATTAATCAAAATTCTCTGTAAACCCTAGTTTCCGTAATTTCTCATCAAAACCCCATTTCCCAAATGTTAATCCTGACCACTCTGTCATCGTTGAAATATTGGTTGATATATTGTCGAAATACAGAAATCTCCATGACCTAAAGAATCAATTGGATTCTGTTCGGTTTCCGATTAACCTTGATGTATTCAACGCTGTTTCTCGTAGGGTTAGTTGTGATCCTCCATCCCACATAAGATTCCTTCATTGGGTAGGGGAAAAACATCCTGAAATATTGAGCTCTAAACGTAATAATAAAGATAATGAGACTCTTGAGAACAAAAGTAGGAATAATGTTGCACGTATTGATTTAATTGCTAGTGCATTTTACGAGATTTCTAACGATATTTCTATCGGAGAACCCAACAAAAAAGACAGGCACTACGTCTCCATGAAAATCGCTCGTATACTCGGGAAATCCAGAAATCTCACTGCATTTTTTTCATTTGATTGTTCTTTCTCTTTCACAACAATGAGAAACCAATCGCGTCTTCTTCATCTTCTTCTTCGCACTCACCACAATACTTCGCTCTTTCTCTTCAATTTCCCTTCGTTTCACTACTGATCAATCAAGATTCTCTATAAACCATAATTTCCATTTCTCGTCCAAACCCTTTTTCATTTAATTCGTTCTTTCAACAATGAGAAATCAATCGCGTCTTCTTCATCTTCTTCTTCGCACTCACCACAAAATTCCCATTCAATCTCAGGTACTTCGCTCTTTCTCTCCAATTCCCCTTCGTTTCACTACCAATCAATCAAAATTCTCTGTAAACCCTAGTTTCCGTAATTTCTCATCAAAACCCCATTTCCCAAATGTTAATCCTGACCACTCTGTCATCGTTGAAATATTGGTTGATATATTGTCGAAATACAGAAATCTCCATGACCTAAAGAATCAATTGGATTCTGTCCGGTTTCCGATTAACCTTGATGTGTTCAACGCTGTTTCTCGTAGGGTTAGTTGTGATCCTCCATCCCACATAAGATTCCTTCATTGGGTAGAGGAAAAACATCCTGAAATATTGAGTTCTAAACGTAATAATAAAGATAATGAGACTCTTGAGAACAAAAGTAGGAATAATGCTGCACGTATTGATTTAATTGCTAGTGCATTTTACGAGATTTCTAATGATATTTCTATCGGAGAACCCAACAAAAAAGACAGGCACTACGTCTCCATGAAAATCGCTCGTATACTCGGGAAATTCAGAAATCTCACTGCATTTTTTTCATTTGATTGTTCTTTCTCTTTCACAACAATGAGAAACCAATCGCGTCTTCTTCATCTTCTTCTTCGCACTCACCACAATACTTCGCTCTTTCTCTTCAATTTCCCTTCGTTTCACTACTGATCAATCAAGATTCTCTATAAACCCTAATTTCTATTTCTCGTCCAAACCCTTTTTCATTTAATTCGTTCTTTCAACAATGAGAAATCAATCGCATCTTCTTCATCTTCTTCGCACTCACCACAAAATTCCCATTCAATCTCAGGTACTTCGCTCTTTCTCTCCAATTCCCCTTCGTTTCACTACCAATTAATCAAAATTCTCTGTACACCCTATTTTCCGTAATTTCTCATCAAAACCCCATTTCCCAAATGTTAATCCTGACCACTCTGTCATTGTTGAAATATTGGTTGATATATTGTCGAAATACAGAAATCTCAATGACCTAAAGAATCAATTGGATTCTGTTCGGTTTCCGATTAACCTTGATGTGTTCAACGCTGTTTCTCGTAGGGTTAGTTGTGATCCTCCATCCCACATAAGATTCCTTCATTAGGTAGAGGAAAAACATCCTGAAATATTGAGTTCTAAACGTAATAATAAAGATAATGAGACTCTTGAGAACAAAAGTAGGAATAATGATGCACGTATTGATTTAATTGCTAGTGCATTTTACGAGATTTCTAACGATATTTCTATCGGAGAACCCAACAAGAAAGACTAGCACTACGTCTCCATGAAAATCGCTCGTATACTCGGGAAATCCAGAAATCTCACTGCATTTTTTTCATTTGATTGTTCTTTCTCTTTCACAACAATGAGAAACCAATCGCGTCTTCTTCATCTTCTTCTTCGCACTCACCACAATACTTCGCTCTTTCTCTTCAATTTCCCTTCGTTTCACTACTGATCAATCAAGATTCTCTATAAACCCTAATTTCCATTTCTCGTCCAAACCCTTTTTCATTTAATTCGTTCTTTCAACAATGAGAAATCAATCGCGTCTTCTTCATCTTCTTCTTCGCACTCACCACAAAATTCCCATTCAATCTCAGGTACTTCGCTCTTTCTCTCCAATTCCCCTTCGTTTCACTACCAATCAATCAAAATTCTCTGTAAACCCTAGTTTCCGTAATTTCTCATCAAAACCCCATTTCCCAAATGTTAATCCTGACCACTCTGTCATCGTTGAAATATTGGTTGATATATTGTCGAAATACAGAAATCTCCATGACCTAAAGAATCAATTGGATTCTGTTCGGTTTCCGATTAACCTTGATGTGTTCAACGCTGTTTCTCGTAGGGTTAGTTGTGATCCTCCATCGCACATAAGATTCCTTCATTGGGTAGAGGAAAAACATCCTGAAATATTGAGTTCTAAACGTAATAATAAAGATAATGAGACTCTTGAGAACAAAAGTAGGAATAATGCTGCACGTATTGATTTAATTGCTAGTGCATTTTACGAGATTTCTAACGATATTTCTATCGGAGAACCCAACAAAAAAGACAGGCACTACGTCTCCATGAAAATCGCTCGTATACTCGGGAAATCCAGAAATCTCACTGCATTTTTTTCATTTGATTGTTCTTTCTCTTTCACAACAATGAGAAACCAATCGCGTCTTCTTCATCTTCTTCTTCGCACTAACCACAATACTTCGCTCTTTCTCTTCAATTTCCCTTCGTTTCACTACTGATCAATCAAGATTCTCTATAAACCCTAATTTCTATTTCTCGTCCAAACCCTTTTTCATTTAATTCGTTCTTTCAACAATGAGAAATCAATCGCGTCTTCTTCATCTTCTTCTTCGCACTCACCACAAAATTCCCATTCAATCTCAGGTACTTCGCTCTTTCTCTCCAATTCCACTTCGTTTCATTACCAATTAATCAAAATTCTCTGTAAACCCTAGTTTCCGTAATTTCTCATCAAAACCCCATTTCCCAAATGTTAATCCTGACCACTCTGTCATTGTTGAAATATTGGTTGATATATTGTCGAAATACAGAAATCTCAATGATATAAAGAATCAATTGGATTCTGTTCGGTTTCCGATTAACCTTGATGTGTTCAACGCTGTTTCTCGTAGGGTTAGTTGTGATCCTCCATCCCACATAAGATTCCTTCATTAGGTAGAGGAAAAACATCCTGAAATATTGAGTTCTAAACGTAATAATAAAGATAATGAGACTCTTGAGAACAAAAGTAGGAATAATGATGCACGTATTGATTTAATTGCTAGTGCATTTTACGAGATTTCTAACGATATTTCTATCGGAGAACCCAACAAGAAAGACAGGCACTACGTTTCCATGAAAATCGCTCGTATACTCGGGAAATCCAGAAATCTCACTGCATTTTTTTCATTTGATTGTTCTTTCTCTTTCACAACAATGAGAAACCAATCGCGTCTTCTTCATCTTCTTCTTCGCACTCACCACAATACTTCGCTCTTTCTCTTCAATTTCCCTTCGTTTCACTACTGATCAATCAAGATTCTCTATAAACCCTAATTTCCATTTCTCGTCCAAACCCTTTTTCATTTAATTCGTTCTTTCAACAATGAGAAATCAATCGCGTCTTCTTCATCTTCTTCTTCGCACTCACCACAAAATTCCCATTCAATCTCAGGTACTTCGCTCTTTCTCTCCAATTCCCCTTCGTTTCACTACCAATCAATCAAAATTCTCTGTAAACCCTAGTTTCCGTAATTTCTCATCAAAACCCCATTTCCCAAATGTTAATCCTGACCACTCTGTCATCGTTGAAATATTGGTTGATATATTGTCGAAATACAGAAATCTCCATGACCTAAAGAATCAATTGGATTCTGTTCGGTTTCCGATTAACCTTGATGTGTTCAACGCTCTTTCTTGTAGGGTTAGTTGTGATCCTCCATCGCACATAAGATTCCTTCATTGGGTAGAGGAAAAACATCCTGAAATATTGAGTTCTAAACGTAATAATAAAGATAATGAGACTCTTGAGAACAAAAGTAGGAATAATGCTGCACGTATTGATTTAATTGCTAGTGCATTTTACGAGATTTCTAACGATATTTCTATCGGAGAACCCAACAAAAAAGACAGGCACTACGTCTCCATGAAAATCGCTCGTATACTCGGGAAATCCAGAAATCTCACTGCATTTTTTTCATTTGATTGTTCTTTCTCTTTCACAACAATGAGAAACCAATCGCGTCTTCTTCATCTTCTTCTTCGCACTCACCACAATACTTCGCTCTTTCTCTTCAATTTCCCTTCGTTTCACTACTGATCAATCAAGATTCTCTATAAACCCTAATTTCTATTTCTCGTCCAAACCCTTTTTCATTTAATTCGTTCTTTCAACAATGAGAAATCAATCGCGTCTTCTTCATCTTCTTCTTCGCACTCACCACAAAATTCCCATTCAATCTCAGGTACTTCGCTCTTTCTCTCCAATTCCACTTCGTTTCAGTACCAATTAATCAAAATTCTCTGTAAACCCTAGTTTCCGTAATTTCTCATCAAAACCCCATTTCCCAAATGTTAATCCTGACCACTCTGTCATTGTTGAAATATTGGTTGATATATTGTCGAAATACAGAAATCTCAATGACCTAAAGAATCAATTGGATTCTGTTCGGTTTCCGATTAACCTTGATGTGTTCAACGCTGTTTCTCGTAGGGTTAGTTGTGATCCTCCATCCCACATAAGATTCCTTCATTGGGTAGAGGAAAAACATCCTGAAATATTGAGTTCTAAACGTAATAATAAAGATAATGAGACTCTTGAGAACAAAAGTAGGAATAATGCTGCACGTATTGATTTAATTGCTAGTGCATTTTACGAGATTTCTAACGATATTTCTATCGGGGAACCCAACAAAAAAGACAGGCACTACGTCTCCATGAAAATCGCTCGTATACTCGGGAAATCCAGAAATCTCACTGCATTTTTTTCATTTGATTGTTCTTTCTCTTTCACAACAATGAGAAACCAATCGCGTCTTCTTCATCTTCTTCTTCGCACTCACCACAATACTTCGCTCTTTCTCTTCAATTTCCTTCGTTTCATTACTGATCAATCAAGATTCTCTATAAACCCTAATTTCCATTTCTCGTCCAAACCCTTTTTCATTTAATTCGTTCTTTCAACAATGAGAAATCAATCGCGTCTTCTTCATCTTCTTCTTCGCACTCACCACAAAATTCCCATTCACTCTCAGGTACTTGGCTCTTTCTCTCCAATTCCCCTTCGTTTCACTACCAATCAATCAAAATTCTCTGTAAACCCTAGTTTCCGTAATTTCTCATCAAAACCCCATTTCCCAAATGTTAATCCTGACCACTCTGTCATCGTTGAAATATTGGTTGATATATTGTCGAAATACAGAAATCTCCATGACCTAAAGAATCAATTAGATTCTGTCCGGTTTCCGATTAACCTTGATGTGTTCAACGCTGTTTCTCGTAGGGTTAGTTGTGATCCTCCATCCCACATAAGATTCCTTCATTGGGTAGAGGAAAAACATCCTGAAATATTGAGTTCTAAACGTAATAATAAAGATAATGAGACTCTTGAGAACAAAAGTAGGAATAATGCTGCACGTATTGATTTAATTGCTAGTGCATTTTACGAGATTTCTAACGATATTCTATCGGAGAACCCAACAAAAAAGACAGGCACTACGTCTCCATGAAAATCGCTCGTATACTCGGGAAATCCAGAAATCTCACTGCATTTTTTTCATTTGATTGTTCTTTCTCTTTCACAACAATGAGAAACCAATCGCGTCTTCTTCATCTTCTTCTTCGCACTCACCACAATACTTCGCTCTTTCTCTTCAATTTCCCTTCGTTTCACTACTGATCAATCAAGATTCTCTATAAACCCTAATTTCCATTTCTCGTCCAAACCCTTTTTCATTTAATTCGTTCTTTCAACAATGAGAAATCAATCGCGTCTTCTTCATCTTCTTCTTCGCACTCACCACAAAATTCCCATTCAATCTCAGGTACTTCGCTCTTTCTCTCCAATTCCCCTTCGTTTCATTACCAATTAATCAAAATTCTCTGTAAACCCTAGTTTCCGTAATTTCTCAACAAAACCCCATTTCCCAAATGTTAATCCTGACCAATCTGTCATCGTTGAAATATTGGTTGATATATTGTCGAAATACAGAAATCTCCATGACCTAAAGAATCAATTGGATTCTGTCCGGTTTCCGATTAACCTTGATGTGTTCAACGCTGTTTCTCGTAGGGCTAGTTGTGATCCTCCATCCCACATAAGATTCCTTCATTGGGTAGAGGAAAAACATCCTGAAATATTGAGTTCTAAACGTAATAATAAAGATAATGAGACTCTTGAGAACAAAAGTAGGAATAATGCTGCACGTATTGATTTAATTGCTAGTGCATTTTACGAGATTTCTAACGATATTTCTATCGGGGAACCCAACAAAAAAGACAGGCACTACGTCTCCATGAAAATCGCTCGTATACTCGGGAAATCCAGAAATCTCACTGCATTTTTTTCATTTGATTGTTCTTTCTCTTTCACAACAATGAGAAACCAATCGCGTCTTCTTCATCTTCTTCTTCGCACTCACCACAATACTTCGCTCTTTCTCTTCAATTTCCCTTCGTTTCACTACTGATCAATCAAGATTCTCTATAAACCCCATTTCCCAAATGTTAATCCTGACCACTCTGTCATCGTTGAAATATTGGTTGATATATTGTCGAAATACAGAAATCTCCATGACCTAAAGAATCAATTGGATTCTGTCCGGTTTCCGATTAACCTTGATGTGTTCAACGCTGTTTCTCGTAGGGTTAGTTGTGATCCTCCATCCCACATAAGATTCCTTCATTGGGTAGAGGAAAAACATCCTGAAATATTGAGTTCTAAACGTAATAATAAAGATAATGAGACTCTTGAGAACAAAAGTAGGAATAATGCTGCACGTATTGATTTAATTGCTAGTGCATTTTACGAGATTTCTAACGATATTTCTATCGGAGAACCCAACAAAAAAGACAGGCACTACGTCTCCATGAAAATCGCTCGTATACTCGGGAAATCCAGAAATCTCACTGCATTTTTTTCATTTGATTGTTCTTTCTCTTTCACAACAATGAGAAACCAATCGCGTCTTCTTCATCTTCTTCTTCGCACTCACCACAATACTTCGCTCTTTCTCTTCAATTTCCTTCGTTTCACTACTGATCAATCAAGATTCTCTATAAACCCTAATTTCCATTTCTCGTCCAAACCCTTTTTCATTTAATTCGTTCTTTCAACAATGAGAAATCAATCGCGTCTTCTTCATCTTCTTCTTCGCACTCACCACAAAATTCCCATTCACTCTCAGGTACTTGGCTCTTTCTCTCCAATTCCCCTTCGTTTCACTACCAATCAATCAAAATTCTCTGTAAACCCTAGTTTCCGTAATTTCTCATCAAAACCCCATTTCCCAAATGTTAATCCTGACCACTCTGTCATCGTTGAAATATTGGTTGATATATTGTCGAAATACAGAAATCTCCATGACCTAAAGAATCAATTAGATTCTGTCCGGTTTCCGATTAACCTTGATGTGTTCAACGCTGTTTCTCGTAGGGTTAGTTGTGATCCTCCATCCCACATAAGATTCCTTCATTGGGTAGAGGAAAAACATCCTGAAATATTGAGTTCTAAACGTAATAATAAAGATAATGAGACTCTTGAGAACAAAAGTAGGAATAATGCTGCACGTATTGATTTAATTGCTAGTGCATTTTACGAGATTTCTAACGATATTTCTATCGGAGAACCCAACAAAAAAGACAGGCACTACGTCTCCATGAAAATCGCTCGTATACTCGGGAAATCCAGAAATCTCACTGCATTTTTTTCATTTGATTGTTCTTTCTCTTTCACAACAATGAGAAACCAATCGCGTCTTCTTCATCTTCTTCTTCGCACTCACCACAATACTTCGCTCTTTCTCTTCAATTTCCCTTCGTTTCACTACTGATCAATCAAGATTCTCTATAAACCCTAATTTCCATTTCTCGTCCAAACCCTTTTTCATTTAATTCGTTCTTTCAACAATGAGAAATCAATCGCGTCTTCTTCATCTTCTTCTTCGCACTCACCACAAAATTCCCATTCAATCTCAGGTACTTCGCTCTTTCTCTCCAATTCCCCTTCGTTTCACTACCAATCAATCAAAATTCTCTGTAAACCCTAGTTTCCGTAATTTCTCATCAAAACCCCATTTCCCAAATGTTAATCCTGACCAATCTGTCATCGTTGAAATATTGGTTGATATATTGTCGAAATACAGAAATCTCCATGACCTAAAGAATCAATTGGATTCTGTCCGGTTTCCGATTAACCTTGATGTGTTCAACGCTGTTTCTCGTAGGGCTAGTTGTGATCCTCCATCCCACATAAGATTCCTTCATTGGGTAGAGGAAAAACATCCTGAAATATTGAGTTCTAAACGTAATAATAAAGATAATGAGACTCTTGAGAACAAAAGTAGGAATAATGTTGCACGTATTGATTTAATTGCTAGTGCATTTTACGAGATTTCTAACGATATTTCTATCGGAGAACCCAACAAAAAAGACAGGCACTACGTCTCCATGAAAATCGCTCGTATACTCGGGAAATCCATAAATCTCACTGCATTTTTTTCATTTGATTGTTCTTTCTCTTTCACAACAATGAGAAACCAATCGCGTCTTCTTCATCTTCTTCTTCGCACTCACCACAAAATTCTCATTCAATCTCAGGTACTTCGCTCTTTCTCTCCAATTCCCCTTCGTTTCACTACCAATTAATCAAAATTCTCTGTAAACCCTAGTTTCCGTAATTTCTCATCAAAACCCCATTTCCCAAATGTTAATCCTGACCACTCTGTCATCGTTGAAATATTGGTTGATATATTGTCGAAATACAGAAATCTCCATGACCTAAAGAATCAATTGGATTCTGTTCGGTTTCCGATTAACCTTGATGTATTCAACGCTGTTTCTCGTAGGGTTAGTTGTGATCCTCCATCCCACATAAGATTCCTTCATTGGGTAGAGGAAAAACATCCTGAAATATTGAGTTCTAAACGTAATAATAAAGATAATGAGACTCTTGAGAACAAAAGTAGGAATAATGTTGCACGTATTGATTTAATTGCTAGTGCATTTTACGAGATTTCTAACGATATTTCTATCGGAGAACCCAACAAAAAAGACAGGCACTACGTCTCCATGAAAATCGCTCGTATACTCGTAAAATCCAGAAATCTCACTGCATTTTTTTCATTTGATTGTTCTTTCTCTTTCACAACAATGAGAAACCAATCGCGTCTTCTTCATCTTCTTCTTCGCACTCACCACAATACTTCGCTCTTTCTCTTCAATTTCCCTTCATTTCACTACTGATCAATCAAGATTCTCTATAAACCCTAATTTCCATTTCTCGTCCAAACCCTTTTTCATTTAATTCGTTCTTTCAACAATGAGAAATCAATCGCGTCTTCTTCATCTTCTTCTTCGCACTCACCACAAAATTCCCATTCACTCTCAGGTACTTGGCTCTTTCTCTCCAATTCCCCTTCGTTTCACTACCAATCAATCAAAATTCTCTGTAAACCCTAGTTTCCGTAATTTCTCATCAAAACCCCATTTCCCAAATGTTAATCCTGACCACTCTGTCATCGTTGAAATATTGGTTGATATATTGTCGAAATACAGAAATCTCCATGACCTAAAGAATCAATTAGATTCTGTCCGGTTTCCGATTAACCTTGATGTGTTCAACGCTGTTTCTCGTAGGGTTAGTTGTGATCCTCCATCCCACATAAGATTCCTTCATTGGGTAGAGGAAAAACATCCTGAAATATTGAGTTCTAAACGTAATAATAAAGATAATGAGACTCTTGAGAACAAAAGTAGGAATAATGCTGCACGTATTGATTTAATTGCTAGTGCATTTTACGAGATTTCTAACGATATTCTATCGGAGAACCCAACAAAAAAGACAGGCACTACGTCTCCATGAAAATCGCTCGTATACTCGGGAAATCCAGAAATCTCACTGCATTTTTTTCATTTGATTGTTCTTTCTCTTTCACAACAATGAGAAACCAATCGCGTCTTCTTCATCTTCTTCTTCGCACTCACCACAATACTTCGCTCTTTCTCTTCAATTTCCCTTCGTTTCACTACTGATCAATCAAGATTCTCTATAAACCCTAATTTCAATTTCTCGTCCAAACCCTTTTTCATTTAATTCGTTCTTTCAACAATGAGAAATCAATCGCGTCTTCTTCATCTTCTTCTTCGCACTCACCACAAAATTCCCATTCAATCTCAGGTACTTCGCTCTTTCTCTCCAATTCCCCTTCGTTTCACTACCAATCAATCAAAATTCTCTGTAAACCCTAGTTTCCGTAATTTCTCATCAAAACCCCATTTCCCAAATGTTAATCCTGACCAATCTGTCATCGTTGAAATATTGGTTGATATATTGTCGAAATACAGAAATCTCCATGACCTAAAGAATCAATTGGATTCTGTCCGGTTTCCGATTAACCTTGATGTGTTCAACGCTGTTTCTCGTAGGGTTAGTTGTGATCCTCCATCCCACATAAGATTCCTTCATTGGGTAGAGGAAAAACATCCTGAAATATTGAGTTCTAAACGTAATAATAAAGATAATGAGACTCTTGAGAACAAAAGTAGGAATAATGCTGCACGTATTGATTTAATTGCTAGTGCATTTTACGAGATTTCTAACGATATTCTATCGGAGAACCCAACAAAAAAGACAGGCACTACGTCTCCATGAAAATCGCTCGTATACTCGGGAAATCCAGAAATCTCACTGCATTTTTTTCATTTGATTGTTCTTTCTCTTTCACAACAATGAGAAACCAATCGCGTCTTCTTCATCTTCTTCTTCGCACTCACCACAATACTTCGCTCTTTCTCTTCAATTTCCCTTCGTTTCACTACTGATCAATCAAGATTCTCTATAAACCCTAATTTCCATTTCTCGTCCAAACCCTTTTTCATTTAATTCGTTCTTTCAACAATGAGAAATCAATCGCGTCTTCTTCATCTTCTTCTTCGCACTCACCACAAAATTCCCATTCAATCTCAGGTACTTCGCTCTTTCTCTCCAATTCCCCTTCGTTTCACTACCAATCAATCAAAATTCTCTGTAAACCCTAGTTTCCGTAATTTCTCATCAAAACCCCATTTCCCAAATGTTAATCCTGACCAATCTGTCATCGTTGAAATATTGGTTGATATATTGTCGAAATACAGAAATCTCCATGACCTAAAGAATCAATTGGATTCTGTCCGGTTTCCGATTAACCTTGATGTGTTCAACGCTGTTTCTCGTAGGGCTAGTTGTGATCCTCCATCCCACATAAGATTCCTTCATTGGGTAGAGGAAAAACATCCTGAAATATTGAGTTCTAAACGTAATAATAAAGATAATGAGACTCTTGAGAACAAAAGTAGGAATAATGTTGCACGTATTGATTTAATTGCTAGTGCATTTTACGAGATTTCTAACGATATTTCTATCGGAGAACCCAACAAAAAAGACAGGCACTACGTCTCCATGAAAATCGCTCGTATACTCGGGAAATCCATAAATCTCACTGCATTTTTTTCATTTGATTGTTCTTTCTCTTTCACAACAATGAAAAACCAATCGCGTCTTCTTCATCTTCTTCTTCGCACTCACCACAAAATTCTCATTCAATCTCAGGTACTTCGCTCTTTCTCTCCAATTCCCCTTCGTTTCACTACCAATTAATCAAAATTCTCTGTAAACCCTAGTTTCCGTAATTTCTCATCAAAACCCCATTTCCCAAATGTTAATCCTGACCACTCTGTCATCGTTGAAATATTGGTTGATATATTGTCGAAATACAGAAATCTCCATGACCTAAAGAATCAATTGGATTCTGTTCGGTTTCCGATTAACCTTGATGTATTCAACGCTGTTTCTCGTAGGGTTAGTTGTGATCCTCCATCCCACATAAGATTCCTTCATTGGGTAGAGGAAAAACATCCTGAAATATTGAGTTCTAAACGTAATAATAAAGATAATGAGACTCTTGAGAACAAAAGTAGGAATAATGTTGCACGTATTGATTTAATTGCTAGTGCATTTTACGAGATTTCTAACGATATTTCTATCGGAGAACCCAACAAAAAAGACAGGCACTACGTCTCCATGAAAATCGCTCGTATACTCGTAAAATCCAGAAATCTCACTGCATTTTTTTCATTTGATTGTTCTTTCTCTTTCACAACAATGAGAAACCAATCGCGTCTTCTTCATCTTCTTCTTCGCACTCACCACAATACTTCGCTCTTTCTCTTCAATTTCCCTTCATTTCACTACTGATCAATCAAGATTCTCTATAAACCCTAATTTCCATTTCTCGTCCAAACCCTTTTTCATTTAATTCGTTCTTTCAACAATGAGAAATCAATCGCGTCTTCTTCATCTTCTTCTTCGCACTCACCACAAAATTCCCATTCACTCTCAGGTACTTGGCTCTTTCTCTCCAATTCCCCTTCGTTTCACTACCAATCAATCAAAATTCTCTGTAAACCCTAGTTTCCGTAATTTCTCATCAAAACCCCATTTCCCAAATGTTAATCCTGACCACTCTGTCATCGTTGAAATATTGGTTGATATATTGTCGAAATACAGAAATCTCCATGACCTAAAGAATCAATTAGATTCTGTCCGGTTTCCGATTAACCTTGATGTGTTCAACGCTGTTTCTCGTAGGGTTAGTTGTGATCCTCCATCCCACATAAGATTCCTTCATTGGGTAGAGGAAAAACATCCTGAAATATTGAGTTCTAAACGTAATAATAAAGATAATGAGACTCTTGAGAACAAAAGTAGGAATAATGCTGCACGTATTGATTTAATTGCTAGTGCATTTTACGAGATTTCTAACGATATTCTATCGGAGAACCCAACAAAAAAGACAGGCACTACGTCTCCATGAAAATCGCTCGTATACTCGGGAAATCCAGAAATCTCACTGCATTTTTTTCATTTGATTGTTCTTTCTCTTTCACAACAATGAGAAACCAATCGCGTCTTCTTCATCTTCTTCTTCGCACTCACCACAATACTTCGCTCTTTCTCTTCAATTTCCCTTCGTTTCACTACTGATCAATCAAGATTCTCTATAAACCCTAATTTCCATTTCTCGTCCAAACCCTTTTTCATTTAATTCGTTCTTTCAACAATGAGAAATCAATCGCGTCTTCTTCATCTTCTTCTTCGCACTCACCACAAAATTCCCATTCAATCTCAGGTACTTCGCTCTTTCTCTCCAATTCCCCTTCGTTTCACTACCAATCAATCAAAATTCTCTGTAAACCCTAGTTTCCGTAATTTCTCATCAAAACCCCATTTCCCAAATGTTAATCCTGACCAATCTGTCATCGTTGAAATATTGGTTGATATATTGTCGAAATACAGAAATCTCCATGACCTAAAGAATCAATTGGATTCTGTCCGGTTTCCGATTAACCTTGATGTGTTCAACGCTGTTTCTCGTAGGGTTAGTTGTGATCCTCCATCCCACATAAGATTCCTTCATTGGGTAGAGGAAAAACATCCTGAAATATTGAGTTCTAAACGTAATAATAAAGATAATGAGACTCTTGAGAACAAAAGTAGGAATAATGCTGCACGTATTGATTTAATTGCTAGTGCATTTTACGAGATTTCTAACGATATTCTATCGGAGAACCCAACAAAAAAGACAGGCACTACGTCTCCATGAAAATCGCTCGTATACTCGGGAAATCCAGAAATCTCACTGCATTTTTTTCATTTGATTGTTCTTTCTCTTTCACAACAATGAGAAACCAATCGCGTCTTCTTCATCTTCTTCTTCGCACTCACCACAATACTTCGCTCTTTCTCTTCAATTTCCCTTCGTTTCACTACTGATCAATCAAGATTCTCTATAAACCCTAATTTCCATTTCTCGTCCAAACCCTTTTTCATTTAATTCGTTCTTTCAACAATGAGAAATCAATCGCGTCTTCTTCATCTTCTTCTTCGCACTCACCACAAAATTCCCATTCAATCTCAGGTACTTCGCTCTTTCTCTCCAATTCCCCTTCGTTTCACTACCAATCAATCAAAATTCTCTGTAAACCCTAGTTTCCGTAATTTCTCATCAAAACCCCATTTCCCAAATGTTAATCCTGACCAATCTGTCATCGTTGAAATATTGGTTGATATATTGTCGAAATACAGAAATCTCCATGACCTAAAGAATCAATTGGATTCTGTCCGGTTTCCGATTAACCTTGATGTGTTCAACGCTGTTTCTCGTAGGGCTAGTTGTGATCCTCCATCCCACATAAGATTCCTTCATTGGGTAGAGGAAAAACATCCTGAAATATTGAGTTCTAAACGTAATAATAAAGATAATGAGACTCTTGAGAACAAAAGTAGGAATAATGTTGCACGTATTGATTTAATTGCTAGTGCATTTTACGAGATTTCTAACGATATTTCTATCGGAGAACCCAACAAAAAAGACAGGCACTACGTCTCCATGAAAATCGCTCGTATACTCGGGAAATCCATAAATCTCACTGCATTTTTTTCATTTGATTGTTCTTTCTCTTTCACAACAATGAGAAACCAATCGCGTCTTCTTCATCTTCTTCTTCGCACTCACCACAAAATTCTCATTCAATCTCAGGTACTTCGCTCTTTCTCTCCAATTCCCCTTCGTTTCACTACCAATTAATCAAAATTCTCTGTAAACCCTAGTTTCCGTAATTTCTCATCAAAACCCCATTTCCCAAATGTTAATCCTGACCACTCTGTCATCGTTGAAATATTGGTTGATATATTGTCGAAATACAGAAATCTCCATGACCTAAAGAATCAATTGGATTCTGTTCGGTTTCCGATTAACCTTGATGTATTCAACGCTGTTTCTCGTAGGGTTAGTTGTGATCCTCCATCCCACATAAGATTCCTTCATTGGGTAGAGGAAAAACATCCTGAAATATTGAGTTCTAAACGTAATAATAAAGATAATGAGACTCTTGAGAACAAAAGTAGGAATAATGTTGCACGTATTGATTTAATTGCTAGTGCATTTTACGAGATTTCTAACGATATTTCTATCGGAGAACCCAACAAAAAAGACAGGCACTACGTCTCCATGAAAATCGCTCGTATACTCGTAAAATCCAGAAATCTCACTGCATTTTTTTCATTTGATTGTTCTTTCTCTTTCACAACAATGAGAAACCAATCGCGTCTTCTTCATCTTCTTCTTCGCACTCACCACAATACTTCGCTCTTTCTCTTCAATTTCCCTTCATTTCACTACTGATCAATCAAGATTCTCTATAAACCCTAATTTCCATTTCTCGTCCAAACCCTTTTTCATTTAATTCGTTCTTTCAACAATGAGAAATCAATCGCGTCTTCTTCATCTTCTTCTTCGCACTCACCACAAAATTCCCATTCACTCTCAGGTACTTGGCTCTTTCTCTCCAATTCCCCTTCGTTTCACTACCAATCAATCAAAATTCTCTGTAAACCCTAGTTTCCGTAATTTCTCATCAAAACCCCATTTCCCAAATGTTAATCCTGACCACTCTGTCATCGTTGAAATATTGGTTGATATATTGTCGAAATACAGAAATCTCCATGACCTAAAGAATCAATTAGATTCTGTCCGGTTTCCGATTAACCTTGATGTGTTCAACGCTGTTTCTCGTAGGGTTAGTTGTGATCCTCCATCCCACATAAGATTCCTTCATTGGGTAGAGGAAAAACATCCTGAAATATTGAGTTCTAAACGTAATAATAAAGATAATGAGACTCTTGAGAACAAAAGTAGGAATAATGCTGCACGTATTGATTTAATTGCTAGTGCATTTTACGAGATTTCTAACGATATTCTATCGGAGAACCCAACAAAAAAGACAGGCACTACGTCTCCATGAAAATCGCTCGTATACTCGGGAAATCCAGAAATCTCACTGCATTTTTTTCATTTGATTGTTCTTTCTCTTTCACAACAATGAGAAACCAATCGCGTCTTCTTCATCTTCTTCTTCGCACTCACCACAATACTTCGCTCTTTCTCTTCAATTTCCCTTCGTTTCACTACTGATCAATCAAGATTCTCTATAAACCCTAATTTCCATTTCTCGTCCAAACCCTTTTTCATTTAATTCGTTCTTTCAACAATGAGAAATCAATCGCGTCTTCTTCATCTTCTTCTTCGCACTCACCACAAAATTCCCATTCAATCTCAGGTACTTCGCTCTTTCTCTCCAATTCCCCTTCGTTTCACTACCAATCAATCAAAATTCTCTGTAAACCCTAGTTTCCGTAATTTCTCATCAAAACCCCATTTCCCAAATGTTAATCCTGACCAATCTGTCATCGTTGAAATATTGGTTGATATATTGTCGAAATACAGAAATCTCCATGACCTAAAGAATCAATTGGATTCTGTCCGGTTTCCGATTAACCTTGATGTGTTCAACGCTGTTTCTCGTAGGGTTAGTTGTGATCCTCCATCCCACATAAGATTCCTTCATTGGGTAGAGGAAAAACATCCTGAAATATTGAGTTCTAAACGTAATAATAAAGATAATGAGACTCTTGAGAACAAAAGTAGGAATAATGCTGCACGTATTGATTTAATTGCTAGTGCATTTTACGAGATTTCTAACGATATTCTATCGGAGAACCCAACAAAAAAGACAGGCACTACGTCTCCATGAAAATCGCTCGTATACTCGGGAAATCCAGAAATCTCACTGCATTTTTTTCATTTGATTGTTCTTTCTCTTTCACAACAATGAGAAACCAATCGCGTCTTCTTCATCTTCTTCTTCGCACTCACCACAATACTTCGCTCTTTCTCTTCAATTTCCCTTCGTTTCACTACTGATCAATCAAGATTCTCTATAAACCCTAATTTCCATTTCTCGTCCAAACCCTTTTTCATTTAATTCGTTCTTTCAACAATGAGAAATCAATCGCGTCTTCTTCATCTTCTTCTTCGCACTCACCACAAAATTCCCATTCAATCTCAGGTACTTCGCTCTTTCTCTCCAATTCCCCTTCGTTTCACTACCAATCAATCAAAATTCTCTGTAAACCCTAGTTTCCGTAATTTCTCATCAAAACCCCATTTCCCAAATGTTAATCCTGACCAATCTGTCATCGTTGAAATATTGGTTGATATATTGTCGAAATACAGAAATCTCCATGACCTAAAGAATCAATTGGATTCTGTCCGGTTTCCGATTAACCTTGATGTGTTCAACGCTGTTTCTCGTAGGGTTAGTTGTGATCCTCCATCCCACATAAGATTCCTTCATTGGGTAGAGGAAAAACATCCTGAAATATTGAGTTCTAAACGTAATAATAAAGATAATGAGACTCTTGAGAACAAAAGTAGGAATAATGTTGCACGTATTGATTTAATTGCTAGTGCATTTTACGAGATTTCTAACGATATTTCTATCGGAGAACCCAACAAAAAAGACAGGCACTACGTCTCCATGAAAATCGCTCGTATACTCGGGAAATCCATAAATCTCACTGCATTTTTTTCATTTGATTGTTCTTTCTCTTTCACAACAATGAGAAACCAATCGCGTCTTCTTCATCTTCTTCTTCGCACTCACCACAAAATTCTCATTCAATCTCAGGTACTTCGCTCTTTCTCTCCAATTCCCCTTCGTTTCACTACCAATTAATCAAAATTCTCTGTAAACCCTAGTTTCCGTAATTTCTCATCAAAACCCCATTTCCCAAATGTTAATCCTGACCACTCTGTCATCGTTGAAATATTGGTTGATATATTGTCGAAATACAGAAATCTCCATGACCTAAAGAATCAATTGGATTCTGGTCGGTTTCCGATTAACCTTGATGTATTCAACGCTGTTTCTCGTAGGGTTAGTTGTGATCCTCCATCCCACATAAGATTCCTTCATTGGGTAGAGGAAAAACATCCTGAAATATTGAGTTCTAAACGTAATAATAAAGATAATGAGACTCTTGAGAACAAAAGTAGGAATAATGTTGCACGTATTGATTTAATTGCTAGTGCATTTTACGAGATTTCTAACGATATTTCTATCGGAGAACCCAACAAAAAAGACAGGCACTACGTCTCCATGAAAATCGCTCGTATACTCGTAAAATCCAGAAATCTCACTGCATTTTTTTCATTTGATTGTTCTTTCTCTTTCACAACAATGAGAAACCAATCGCGTCTTCTTCATCTTCTTCTTCGCACTCACCACAATACTTCGCTCTTTCTCTTCAATTTCCCTTCATTTCACTACTGATCAATCAAGATTCTCTATAAACCCTAATTTCCATTTCTCGTCCAAACCCTTTTTCATTTAATTCGTTCTTTCAACAATGAGAAATCAATCGCGTCTTCTTCATCTTCTTCTTCGCACTCACCACAAAATTCCCATTCACTCTCAGGTACTTGGCTCTTTCTCTCCAATTCCCCTTCGTTTCACTACCAATCAATCAAAATTCTCTGTAAACCCTAGTTTCCGTAATTTCTCATCAAAACCCCATTTCCCAAATGTTAATCCTGACCACTCTGTCATCGTTGAAATATTGGTTGATATATTGTCGAAATACAGAAATCTCCATGACCTAAAGAATCAATTAGATTCTGTCCGGTTTCCGATTAACCTTGATGTGTTCAACGCTGTTTCTCGTAGGGTTAGTTGTGATCCTCCATCCCACATAAGATTCCTTCATTGGGTAGAGGAAAAACATCCTGAAATATTGAGTTCTAAACGTAATAATAAAGATAATGAGACTCTTGAGAACAAAAGTAGGAATAATGCTGCACGTATTGATTTAATTGCTAGTGCATTTTACGAGATTTCTAACGATATTCTATCGGAGAACCCAACAAAAAAGACAGGCACTACGTCTCCATGAAAATCGCTCGTATACTCGGGAAATCCAGAAATCTCACTGCATTTTTTTCATTTGATTGTTCTTTCTCTTTCACAACAATGAGAAACCAATCGCGTCTTCTTCATCTTCTTCTTCGCACTCACCACAATACTTCGCTCTTTCTCTTCAATTTCCCTTCGTTTCACTACTGATCAATCAAGATTCTCTATAAACCCTAATTTCCATTTCTCGTCCAAACCCTTTTTCATTTAATTCGTTCTTTCAACAATGAGAAATCAATCGCGTCTTCTTCATCTTCTTCTTCGCACTCACCACAAAATTCCCATTCAATCTCAGGTACTTCGCTCTTTCTCTCCAATTCCCCTTCGTTTCACTACCAATCAATCAAAATTCTCTGTAAACCCTAGTTTCCGTAATTTCTCATCAAAACCCCATTTCCCAAATGTTAATCCTGACCAATCTGTCATCGTTGAAATATTGGTTGATATATTGTCGAAATACAGAAATCTCCATGACCTAAAGAATCAATTGGATTCTGTCCGGTTTCCGATTAACCTTGATGTGTTCAACGCTGTTTCTCGTAGGGCTAGTTGTGATCCTCCATCCCACATAAGATTCCTTCATTGGGTAGAGGAAAAACATCCTGAAATATTGAGTTCTAAACGTAATAATAAAGATAATGAGACTCTTGAGAACAAAAGTAGGAATAATGTTGCACGTATTGATTTAATTGCTAGTGCATTTTACGAGATTTCTAACGATATTTCTATCGGAGAACCCAACAAAAAAGACAGGCACTACGTCTCCATGAAAATCGCTCGTATACTCGGGAAATCCATAAATCTCACTGCATTTTTTTCATTTGATTGTTCTTTCTCTTTCACAACAATGAGAAACCAATCGCGTCTTCTTCATCTTCTTCTTCGCACTCACCACAAAATTCTCATTCAATCTCAGGTACTTCGCTCTTTCTCTCCAATTCCCCTTCGTTTCACTACCAATTAATCAAAATTCTCTGTAAACCCTAGTTTCCGTAATTTCTCATCAAAACCCCATTTCCCAAATGTTAATCCTGACCACTCTGTCATCGTTGAAATATTGGTTGATATATTGTCGAAATACAGAAATCTCCATGACCTAAAGAATCAATTGGATTCTGTTCGGTTTCCGATTAACCTTGATGTATTCAACGCTGTTTCTCGTAGGGTTAGTTGTGATCCTCCATCCCACATAAGATTCCTTCATTGGGTAGAGGAAAAACATCCTGAAATATTGAGTTCTAAACGTAATAATAAAGATAATGAGACTCTTGAGAACAAAAGTAGGAATAATGTTGCACGTATTGATTTAATTGCTAGTGCATTTTACGAGATTTCTAACGATATTTCTATCGGAGAACCCAACAAAAAAGACAGGCACTACGTCTCCATGAAAATCGCTCGTATACTCGTAAAATCCAGAAATCTCACTGCATTTTTTTCATTTGATTGTTCTTTCTCTTTCACAACAATGAGAAACCAATCGCGTCTTCTTCATCTTCTTCTTCGCACTCACCACAATACTTCGCTCTTTCTCTTCAATTTCCCTTCATTTCACTACTGATCAATCAAGATTCTCTATAAACCCTAATTTCCATTTCTCGTCCAAACCCTTTTTCATTTAATTCGTTCTTTCAACAATGAGAAATCAATCGCGTCTTCTTCATCTTCTTCTTCGCACTCAACACAAAATTCCCAATCAATCTCAGGTACTTCGCTCTTTCTCTCCAATTCCCCTTCGTTTCACTACCAATCAATCAAAATTCTCTGTAAACCCTAGTTTCCGTAATTTCTCATCAAAACCCCATTTCCCAAATGTTAATCCTGACCACTCTGTCATCGTTGAAATATTGGTTGATATATTGTCGAAATACAGAAATCTCCATGACCTAAAGAATCAATTGGATTCTGTCCGGTTTCCGATTAACCTTGATGTGTTCAACGCTGTTTCTCGTAGGGTTAGTTGTGATCCTCCATCCCATATAAGATTCCTTCATTGGGTAGAGGAAAAACATCCTGAAATATTGAGTTCTAAACGTAATAATAAAGATAATGAGACTCTTGAGAACAAAAGTAGGAATAATGCTGCACGTATTGATTTAATTGCTAGTGCATTTTACGAGATTTCTAACGATATTTCTATCGGAGAACCCAACAAAAAAGACAGGCACTACGTCTCCATGAAAATCGCTCGTATACTCGGGAAATTCAGAAATCTCACTGCATTTTTTTCATTTGATTGTTCTTTCTCTTTCACAACAATGAGAAACCAATCGCGTCTTCTTCATCTTCTTCTTCGCACTCACCACAATACTTCGCTCTTTCTCTTCAATTTCCCTTCGTTTCACTACTGATCAATCAAGATTCTCTATAAACCCTAATTTCTATTTCTCGTCCAAACCCTTTTTCATTTAATTCGTTCTTTCAACAATGAGAAATCAATCGCGTCTTCTTCATCTTCTTCGCACTCACCACAAAATTCCCATTCAATCTCAGGTACTTCGCTCTTTCTCTCCAATTCCCCTTCGTTTCACTACCAATTAATCAAAATTCTCTGTAAACCCTATTTTCCGTAATTTCTCATCAAAACCCCATTTCCCAAATGTTAATCCTGACCACTCTGTCATTGTTGAAATATTGGTTGATATATTGTCGAAATACAGAAATCTCAATGACCTAAAGAATCAATTGGATTCTGTTCGGTTTCCGATTAACCTTGATGTGTTCAACGCTGTTTCTCGTAGGGTTAGTTGTGATCCTCCATCCCACATAAGATTCCTTCATTAGGTAGAGGAAAAACATCCTGAAATATTGAGTTCTAAACGTAATAATAAAGATAATGAGACTCTTGAGAACAAAAGTAGGAATAATGATGCACGTATTGATTTAATTGCTAGTGCATTTTACGAGATTTCTAACGATATTTCTATCGGAGAACCCAACAAGAAAGACAGGCACTACGTCTCCATGAAAATCGCTCGTATACTCGGGAAATCCAGAAATCTCACTGCATTTTTTTCATTTGATTGTTCTTTCTCTTTCACAACAATGAGAAACCAATCGCGTCTTCTTCATCTTCTTCTTCGCACTCACCACAATACTTCGCTCTTTCTCTTCAATTTCCCTTCGTTTCACTACTGATCAATCAAGATTCTCTATAAACCCTAATTTCCATTTCTCGTCCAAACCCTTTTTCATTTAATTCGTTCTTTCAACAATGAGAAATCAATCGCGTCTTCTTCATCTTCTTCTTCGCACTCACCACAAAATTCCCATTCAATCTCAGGTACTTCGCTCTTTCTCTCCAATTCCCCTTCGTTTCACTACCAATCAATCAAAATTCTCTGTAAACCCTAGTTTCCGTAATTTCTCATCAAAACCCCATTTCCCAAATGTTAATCCTGACCACTCTGTCATCGTTGAAATATTGGTTGATATATTGTCGAAATACAGAAATCTCCATGACCTAAAGAATCAATTGGATTCTGTTCGGTTTCCGATTAACCTTGATGTGTTCAACGCTGTTTCTCGTAGGGTTAGTTGTGATCCTCCATCGCACATAAGATTCCTTCATTGGGTAGAGGAAAAACATCCTGAAATATTGAGTTCTAAACGTAATAATAAAGATAATGAGACTCTTGAGAACAAAAGTAGGAATAATGTTGCACGTATTGATTTAATTGCTAGTGCATTTTACGAGATTTCTAACGATATTTCTATCGGAGAACCCAACAAAAAAGACAGGCACTACGTCTCCATGAAAATCGCTCGTATACTCGGGAAATCCAGAAATCTCACTGCATTTTTTTCATTTGATTGTTCTTTCTCTTTCACAACAATGAGAAACCAATCGCGTCTTCTTCATCTTCTTCTTCGCACTCACCACAATACTTCGCTCTATCTCTTCAATTTCCCTTCGTTTCACTACTGATCAATCAAGATTCTCTATAAACCCTAATTTCTATTTCTCGTCCAAACCCTTTTTCATTTAATTCGTTCTTTCAACAATGAGAAATCAATCGCGTCTTCTTCATCTTCTTCTTCGCACTCACCACAAAATTCCCATTCAATCTCAGGTACTTCGCTCTTTCTCTCCAATTCCACTTCGTTTCATTACCAATTAATCAAAATTCTCTGTAAACCCTAGTTTCCGTAATTTCTCATCAAAACCCCATTTCCCAAATGTTAATCCTGACCACTCTGTCATTGTTGAAATATTGGTTGATATATTGTCGAAATACAGAAATCTCCATGACCTAAAGAATTAATTGGATTCTGTTCGGTTTCCGATTAACCTTGATGTATTCAACGCTGTTTCTCGTAGGGTTAGTTGTGATCCTCCATCCCACATAAGATTCCTTCATTGGGTAGAGGAAAAACATCCTGAAATATTGAGTTCTAAACGTAATAATAAAGATAATGAGACTCTTGAGAACAAAAGTAGGAATAATGTTGCACGTATTGATTTAATTGCTAGTGCATTTTACGAGATTTCTAACGATATTTCTATCGGAGAACCCAACAAAAAAGACAGGCACTACGTCTCCATGAAAATCGCTCGTATACTCGTAAAATCCAGAAATCTCACTGCATTTTTTTCATTTGATTGTTCTTTCTCTTTCACAACAATGAGAAACCAATCGCGTCTTCTTCATCTTCTTCTTCGCACTCACCACAATACTTCGCTCTTTCTCTTCAATTTCCCTTCGTTTCACTACTGATCAATCAAGATTCTCTATAAACCCTAATTTCCATTTCTCGTCCAAACCCTTTTTCATTTAATTCGTTCTTTCAACAATGAGAAATCAATCGCGTCTTCTTCATCTTCTTCTTCGCACTCACCACAAAATTCCCATTCAATCTCAGGTACTTCGCTCTTTCTCTCCAATTCCCCTTCGTTTCACTACCAATCAATCAAAATTCTCTGTAAACCCTAGTTTCCGTAATTTCTCATCAAAACCCCATTTCCCAAATGTTAATCCTGACCACTCTGTCATCGTTGAAATATTGGTTGATATATTGTCGAAATACAGAAATCTCCATGACCTAAAGAATCAATTGGATTCTGTCCGGTTTCCGATTAACCTTGATGTGTTCAACGGTGTTTCTCGTAGGGTTAGTTGTGATCCTCCATCCCACATAAGATTCCTTCATTGGGTAGAGGAAAAACATCCTGAAATATTGAGTTCTAAACGTAATAATAAAGATAATGAGACTCTTGAGAACAAAAGTAGGAATAATGCTGCACGTATTGATTTAATTGCTAGTGCATTTTACGAGATTTCTAACGATATTTCTATCGGAGAACCTAACAAAAAAGACAGGCAATACGTCTCCATGAAAATCGCTCGTATACTCGGGAAATCCAGAAATCTCACTGCATTTTTTTCATTTGATTGTTCTTTCTCTTTCACAACAATGAGAAACCAATCGCGTCTTCTTCATCTTCTTCTTCGCACTCACCACAATACTTCGCTCTTTCTCTTCAATTTCCCTTCGTTTCACTACTGATCAATCAAGATTCTCAATAAACCCTAATTTCCATTTCTCGTCCAAACCCTTTTTCATTTAATTCGTTCTTTCAACAATGAGAAATCAATCGCGTCTTCTTCATCTTCTTCTTCGCACTCACCACAAAATTCCCATTCAATCTCAGGTATTTCGCTCTTTCTCTCCAATTCCCCTTCGTTTCACTACCAATCAATCAAAATTCTCTGTAAACCCTAGTTTCCGTAATTTCTCATCAAAACCCCATTTCCCAAATGTTAATCCTGACCACTCTGTCATTGTTGAAATATTGGTTGATATATTGTCGAAATACAGAAATCTCAATGACCTAAAGAATCAATTGGATTCTGTTCGGTTTCCGATTAACCTTGATGTGTTCAACGCTGTTTCTCGTAGGGTTAGTTGTGATCCTCCATCCCACATAAGATTCCTTCATTAGGTAGAGGAAAAACATCCTGAAATATTGAGTTCTAAACATAATAATAAAGATAATGAGACTCTTGAGAACAAAAGTAGGAATAATGATGCACGTATTGATTTAATTGCTAGTGCATTTTACGAGATTTCTAACGATATTTCTATCGGAGAACCCAACAAGAAAGACAGGCACTACGTCTCCATGAAAATCGCTCGTATACTCGGGAAATCCAGAAATCTCACTGCATTTTTTTCATTTGATTGTTCTTTCTCTTTCACAACAATGAGAAACCAATCGCGTCTTCTTCATCTTCTTCTTCGCACTCACCACAATACTTCGCTCTATCTCTTCAATTTCCCTTCGTTTCACTACTGATCAATCAAGATTCTCTATAAACCCTAATTTCCATTTCTCGTCCAAACCCTTTTTCATTTAATTCGTTCTTTCAACAATGAGAAATCAATCGCGTCTTCTTCATCTTCTTCTTCGCACTCACCACAAAATTCCCATTCAATCTCAGGTACTTCGCTCTTTCTCTCCAATTCCCCTTCGTTTCACTACCAATCAATCAAAATTCTCTGTAAACCCTAGTTTCCGTAATTTCTCATCAAAACCCCATTTCCCAAATGTTAATCCTGACCAATCTGTCATCGTTGAAATATTGGTTGATATATTGTCGAAATACAGAAATCTCCATGACCTAAAGAATCAATTGGATTCTGTCCGGTTTCCGATTAACCTTGATGTGTTCAACGCTGTTTCTCGTAGGGCTAGTTGTGATCCTCCATCCCACATAAGATTCCTTCATTGGGTAGAGGAAAAACATCCTGAAATATTGAGTTCTAAACGTAATAATAAAGATAATGAGACTCTTGAGAACAAAAGAAGGAATAATGTTGCACGTATTGATTTAATTGCTAGTGCATTTTACGAGATTTCTAACGATATTTCTATCGGAGAACCCAACAAAAAAGACAGGCACTACGTCTCCATGAAAATCGCTCGTATACTCGGGAAATCCATAAATCTCACTGCATTTTTTTCATTTGATTGTTCTTTCTCTTTCACAACAATGAGAAACCAATCGCGTCTTCTTCATCTTCTTCTTCGCACTCACCACAAAATTCTCATTCAATCTCAGGTACTTCGCTCTTTCTCTCCAATTCCCCTTCGTTTCACTACCAATTAATCAAAATTCTCTGTAAACCCTAGTTTCCGTAATTTCTCATCAAAACCCCATTTCCCAAATGTTAATCCTGACCACTCTGTCATCGTTGAAATATTGGTTGATATATTGTCGAAATACAGAAATCTCCATGACCTAAAGAATCAATTGGATTCTGTTCGGTTTCCGATTAACCTTGATGTATTCAACGCTGTTTCTCGTAGGGTTAGTTGTGATCCTCCATCCCACATAAGATTCCTTCATTGGGTAGAGGAAAAACATCCTGAAATATTGAGTTCTAAACGTAATAATAAAGATAATGAGACTCTTGAGAACAAAAGTAGGAATAATGTTGCACGTATTGATTTAATTGCTAGTGCATTTTACGAGATTTCTAACGATATTTCTATCGGAGAACCCAACAAAAAAGACAGGCACTACGTCTCCATGAAAATCGCTCGTATACTCGTAAAATCCAGAAATCTCACTGCATTTTTTTCATTTGATTGTTCTTTCTCTTTCACAACAATGAGAAACCAATCGCGTCTTCTTCATCTTCTTCTTCGCACTCACCACAATACTTCGCTCTTTCTCTTCAATTTCCCTTCATTTCACTACTGATCAATCAAGATTCTCTATAAACCCTAATTTCCATTTCTCGTCCAAACCCTTTTTCATTTAATTCGTTCTTTCAACAATGAGAAATCAATCGCGTCTTCTTCATCTTCTTCTTCGCACTCAACACAAAATTCCCAATCAATCTCAGGTACTTCGCTCTTTCTCTCCAATTCCCCTTCGTTTCACTACCAATCAATCAAAATTCTCTGTAAACCCTAGTTTCCGTAATTTCTCATCAAAACCCCATTTCCCAAATGTTAATCCTGACCACTCTGTCATCGTTGAAATATTGGTTGATATATTGTCGAAATACAGAAATCTCCATGACCTAAAGAATCAATTGGATTCTGTCCGGTTTCCGATTAACCTTGATGTGTTCAACGCTGTTTCTCGTAGGGTTAGTTGTGATCCTCCATCCCATATAAGATTCCTTCATTGGGTAGAGGAAAAACATCCTGAAATATTGAGTTCTAAACGTAATAATAAAGATAATGAGACTCTTGAGAACAAAAGTAGGAATAATGCTGCACGTATTGATTTAATTGCTAGTGCATTTTACGAGATTTCTAACGATATTTCTATCGGAGAACCCAACAAAAAAGACAGGCACTACGTCTCCATGAAAATCGCTCGTATACTCGGGAAATTCAGAAATCTCACTGCATTTTTTTCATTTGATTGTTCTTTCTCTTTCACAACAATGAGAAACCAATCGCGTCTTCTTCATCTTCTTCTTCGCACTCACCACAATACTTCGCTCTTTCTCTTCAATTTCCCTTCGTTTCACTACTGATCAATCAAGATTCTCTATAAACCCTAATTTCTATTTCTCGTCCAAACCCTTTTTCATTTAATTCGTTCTTTCAACAATGAGAAATCAATCGCGTCTTCTTCATCTTCTTCGCACTCACCACAAAATTCCCATTCAATCTCAGGTACTTCGCTCTTTCTCTCCAATTCCCCTTCGTTTCACTACCAATTAATCAAAATTCTCTGTAAACCCTATTTTCCGTAATTTCTCATCAAAACCCCATTTCCCAAATGTTAATCCTGACCACTCTGTCATTGTTGAAATATTGGTTGATATATTGTCGAAATACAGAAATCTCAATGACCTAAAGAATCAATTGGATTCTGTTCGGTTTCCGATTAACCTTGATGTGTTCAACGCTGTTTCTCGTAGGGTTAGTTGTGATCCTCCATCCCACATAAGATTCCTTCATTAGGTAGAGGAAAAACATCCTGAAATATTGAGTTCTAAACGTAATAATAAAGATAATGAGACTCTTGAGAACAAAAGTAGGAATAATGATGCACGTATTGATTTAATTGCTAGTGCATTTTACGAGATTTCTAACGATATTTCTATCGGAGAACCCAACAAGAAAGACAGGCACTACGTCTCCATGAAAATCGCTCGTATACTCGGGAAATCCAGAAATCTCACTGCATTTTTTTCATTTGATTGTTCTTTCTCTTTCACAACAATGAGAAACCAATCGCGTCTTCTTCATCTTCTTCTTCGCACTCACCACAATACTTCGCTCTTTCTCTTCAATTTCCCTTCGTTTCACTACTGATCAATCAAGATTCTCTATAAACCCTAATTTCCATTTCTCGTCCAAACCCTTTTTCATTTAATTCGTTCTTTCAACAATGAGAAATCAATCGCGTCTTCTTCATCTTCTTCTTCGCACTCACCACAAAATTCCCATTCAATCTCAGGTACTTCGCTCTTTCTCTCCAATTCCCCTTCGTTTCACTACCAATCAATCAAAATTCTCTGTAAACCCTAGTTTCCGTAATTTCTCATCAAAACCCCATTTCCCAAATGTTAATCCTGACCACTCTGTCATCGTTGAAATATTGGTTGATATATTGTCGAAATACAGAAATCTCCATGACCTAAAGAATCAATTGGATTCTGTTCGGTTTCCGATTAACCTTGATGTGTTCAACGCTGTTTCTCGTAGGGTTAGTTGTGATCCTCCATCGCACATAAGATTCCTTCATTGGGTAGAGGAAAAACATCCTGAAATATTGAGTTCTAAACGTAATAATAAAGATAATGAGACTCTTGAGAACAAAAGTAGGAATAATGTTGCACGTATTGATTTAATTGCTAGTGCATTTTACGAGATTTCTAACGATATTTCTATCGGAGAACCCAACAAAAAAGACAGGCACTACGTCTCCATGAAAATCGCTCGTATACTCGGGAAATCCAGAAATCTCACTGCATTTTTTTCATTTGATTGTTCTTTCTCTTTCACAACAATGAGAAACCAATCGCGTCTTCTTCATCTTCTTCTTCGCACTCACCACAATACTTCGCTCTATCTCTTCAATTTCCCTTCGTTTCACTACTGATCAATCAAGATTCTCTATAAACCCTAATTTCTATTTCTCGTCCAAACCCTTTTTCATTTAATTCGTTCTTTCAACAATGAGAAATCAATCGCGTCTTCTTCATCTTCTTCTTCGCACTCACCACAAAATTCCCATTCAATCTCAGGTACTTCGCTCTTTCTCTCCAATTCCACTTCGTTTCATTACCAATTAATCAAAATTCTCTGTAAACCCTAGTTTCCGTAATTTCTCATCAAAACCCCATTTCCCAAATGTTAATCCTGACCACTCTGTCATTGTTGAAATATTGGTTGATATATTGTCGAAATACAGAAATCTCCATGACCTAAAGAATTAATTGGATTCTGTTCGGTTTCCGATTAACCTTGATGTATTCAACGCTGTTTCTCGTAGGGTTAGTTGTGATCCTCCATCCCACATAAGATTCCTTCATTGGGTAGAGGAAAAACATCCTGAAATATTGAGTTCTAAACGTAATAATAAAGATAATGAGACTCTTGAGAACAAAAGTAGGAATAATGTTGCACGTATTGATTTAATTGCTAGTGCATTTTACGAGATTTCTAACGATATTTCTATCGGAGAACCCAACAAAAAAGACAGGCACTACGTCTCCATGAAAATCGCTCGTATACTCGTAAAATCCAGAAATCTCACTGCATTTTTTTCATTTGATTGTTCTTTCTCTTTCACAACAATGAGAAACCAATCGCGTCTTCTTCATCTTCTTCTTCGCACTCACCACAATACTTCGCTCTTTCTCTTCAATTTCCCTTCGTTTCACTACTGATCAATCAAGATTCTCTATAAACCCTAATTTCCATTTCTCGTCCAAACCCTTTTTCATTTAATTCGTTCTTTCAACAATGAGAAATCAATCGCGTCTTCTTCATCTTCTTCTTCGCACTCACCACAAAATTCCCATTCAATCTCAGGTACTTCGCTCTTTCTCTCCAATTCCCCTTCGTTTCACTACCAATCAATCAAAATTCTCTGTAAACCCTAGTTTCCGTAATTTCTCATCAAAACCCCATTTCCCAAATGTTAATCCTGACCACTCTGTCATCGTTGAAATATTGGTTGATATATTGTCGAAATACAGAAATCTCCATGACCTAAAGAATCAATTGGATTCTGTCCGGTTTCCGATTAACCTTGATGTGTTCAACGGTGTTTCTCGTAGGGTTAGTTGTGATCCTCCATCCCACATAAGATTCCTTCATTGGGTAGAGGAAAAACATCCTGAAATATTGAGTTCTAAACGTAATAATAAAGATAATGAGACTCTTGAGAACAAAAGTAGGAATAATGCTGCACGTATTGATTTAATTGCTAGTGCATTTTACGAGATTTCTAACGATATTTCTATCGGAGAACCTAACAAAAAAGACAGGCAATACGTCTCCATGAAAATCGCTCGTATACTCGGGAAATCCAGAAATCTCACTGCATTTTTTTCATTTGATTGTTCTTTCTCTTTCACAACAATGAGAAACCAATCGCGTCTTCTTCATCTTCTTCTTCGCACTCACCACAATACTTCGCTCTTTCTCTTCAATTTCCCTTCGTTTCACTACTGATCAATCAAGATTCTCAATAAACCCTAATTTCCATTTCTCGTCCAAACCCTTTTTCATTTAATTCGTTCTTTCAACAATGAGAAATCAATCGCGTCTTCTTCATCTTCTTCTTCGCACTCACCACAAAATTCCCATTCAATCTCAGGTATTTCGCTCTTTCTCTCCAATTCCCCTTCGTTTCACTACCAATCAATCAAAATTCTCTGTAAACCCTAGTTTCCGTAATTTCTCATCAAAACCCCATTTCCCAAATGTTAATCCTGACCACTCTGTCATTGTTGAAATATTGGTTGATATATTGTCGAAATACAGAAATCTCAATGACCTAAAGAATCAATTGGATTCTGTTCGGTTTCCGATTAACCTTGATGTGTTCAACGCTGTTTCTCGTAGGGTTAGTTGTGATCCTCCATCCCACATAAGATTCCTTCATTAGGTAGAGGAAAAACATCCTGAAATATTGAGTTCTAAACATAATAATAAAGATAATGAGACTCTTGAGAACAAAAGTAGGAATAATGATGCACGTATTGATTTAATTGCTAGTGCATTTTACGAGATTTCTAACGATATTTCTATCGGAGAACCCAACAAGAAAGACAGGCACTACGTCTCCATGAAAATCGCTCGTATACTCGGGAAATCCAGAAATCTCACTGCATTTTTTTCATTTGATTGTTCTTTCTCTTTCACAACAATGAGAAACCAATCGCGTCTTCTTCATCTTCTTCTTCGCACTCACCACAATACTTCGCTCTATCTCTTCAATTTCCCTTCGTTTCACTACTGATCAATCAAGATTCTCTATAAACCCTAATTTCTATTTCTCGTCCAAACCCTTTTTCATTTAATTCGTTCTTTCAACAATGAGAAATCAATCGCGTCTTCTTCATCTTCTTCTTCGCACTCACCACAAAATTCCCATTCAATCTCAGGTACTTCGCTCTTTCTCTCCAATTCCACTTCGTTTCATTACCAATTAATCAAAATTCTCTGTAAACCCTAGTTTCCGTAATTTCTCATCAAAACCCCATTTCCCAAATGTTAATCCTGACCACTCTGTCATTGTTGAAATATTGGTTGATATATTGTCGAAATACAGAAATCTCCATGACCTAAAGAATTAATTGGATTCTGTTCGGTTTCCGATTAACCTTGATGTATTCAACGCTGTTTCTCGTAGGGTTAGTTGTGATCCTCCATCCCACATAAGATTCCTTCATTGGGTAGAGGAAAAACATCCTGAAATATTGAGTTCTAAACGTAATAATAAAGATAATGAGACTCTTGAGAACAAAAGTAGGAATAATGTTGCACGTATTGATTTAATTGCTAGTGCATTTTACGAGATTTCTAACGATATTTCTATCGGAGAACCCAACAAAAAAGACAGGCACTACGTCTCCATGAAAATCGCTCGTATACTCGTAAAATCCAGAAATCTCACTGCATTTTTTTCATTTGATTGTTCTTTCTCTTTCACAACAATGAGAAACCAATCGCGTCTTCTTCATCTTCTTCTTCGCACTCACCACAATACTTCGCTCTTTCTCTTCAATTTCCCTTCGTTTCACTACTGATCAATCAAGATTCTCTATAAACCCTAATTTCCATTTCTCGTCCAAACCCTTTTTCATTTAATTCGTTCTTTCAACAATGAGAAATCAATCGCGTCTTCTTCATCTTCTTCTTCGCACTCACCACAAAATTCCCATTCAATCTCAGGTACTTCGCTCTTTCTCTCCAATTCCCCTTCGTTTCACTACCAATCAATCAAAATTCTCTGTAAACCCTAGTTTCCGTAATTTCTCATCAAAACCCCATTTCCCAAATGTTAATCCTGACCACTCTGTCATCGTTGAAATATTGGTTGATATATTGTCGAAATACAGAAATCTCCATGACCTAAAGAATCAATTGGATTCTGTCCGGTTTCCGATTAACCTTGATGTGTTCAACGGTGTTTCTCGTAGGGTTAGTTGTGATCCTCCATCCCACATAAGATTCCTTCATTGGGTAGAGGAAAAACATCCTGAAATATTGAGTTCTAAACGTAATAATAAAGATAATGAGACTCTTGAGAACAAAAGTAGGAATAATGCTGCACGTATTGATTTAATTGCTAGTGCATTTTACGAGATTTCTAACGATATTTCTATCGGAGAACCTAACAAAAAAGACAGGCAATACGTCTCCATGAAAATCGCTCGTATACTCGGGAAATCCAGAAATCTCACTGCATTTTTTTCATTTGATTGTTCTTTCTCTTTCACAACAATGAGAAACCAATCGCGTCTTCTTCATCTTCTTCTTCGCACTCACCACAATACTTCGCTCTTTCTCTTCAATTTCCCTTCGTTTCACTACTGATCAATCAAGATTCTCAATAAACCCTAATTTCCATTTCTCGTCCAAACCCTTTTTCATTTAATTCGTTCTTTCAACAATGAGAAATCAATCGCGTCTTCTTCATCTTCTTCTTCGCACTCACCACAAAATTCCCATTCAATCTCAGGTATTTCGCTCTTTCTCTCCAATTCCCCTTCGTTTCACTACCAATCAATCAAAATTCTCTGTAAACCCTAGTTTCCGTAATTTCTCATCAAAACCCCATTTCCCAAATGTTAATCCTGACCACTCTGTCATTGTTGAAATATTGGTTGATATATTGTCGAAATACAGAAATCTCAATGACCTAAAGAATCAATTGGATTCTGTTCGGTTTCCGATTAACCTTGATGTGTTCAACGCTGTTTCTCGTAGGGTTAGTTGTGATCCTCCATCCCACATAAGATTCCTTCATTAGGTAGAGGAAAAACATCCTGAAATATTGAGTTCTAAACATAATAATAAAGATAATGAGACTCTTGAGAACAAAAGTAGGAATAATGATGCACGTATTGATTTAATTGCTAGTGCATTTTACGAGATTTCTAACGATATTTCTATCGGAGAACCCAACAAGAAAGACAGGCACTACGTCTCCATGAAAATCGCTCGTATACTCGGGAAATCCAGAAATCTCACTGCATTTTTTTCATTTGATTGTTCTTTCTCTTTCACAACAATGAGAAACCAATCGCGTCTTCTTCATCTTCTTCTTCGCACTCACCACAATACTTCGCTCTTTCTCTTCAATTTCCCTTCGTTTCACTACTGATCAATCAAGATTCTCTATAAACCCTAATTTCCATTTCTCGTCCAAACCCTTTTTCATTTAATTCGTTCTTTCAACAATGAGAAATCAATCGCGTCTTCTTCATCTTCTTCTTCGCACTCACCACAAAATTCCCATTCAATCTCAGGTACTTCGCTCTTTCTCTCCAATTCCCCTTCGTTTCACTACCAATCAATCAAAATTCTCTGTAAACCCTAGTTTCCGTAATTTCTCATCAAAACCCCATTTCCCAAATGTTAATCCTGACCACTCTGTCATCGTTGAAATATTGGTTGATATATTGTCGAAATACAGAAATCTCCATGACCTAAAGAATCAATTGGATTCTGTTCGGTTTCCGATTAACCTTGATGTGTTCAACGCTGTTTCTCGTAGGGTTAGTTGTGATCCTCCATCGCACATAAGATTCCTTCATTGGGTAGAGGAAAAACATCCTGAAATATTGAGTTCTAAACGTAATAATAAAGATAATGAGACTCTTGAGAACAAAAGTAGGAATAATGTTGCACGTATTGATTTAATTGCTAGTGCATTTTACGAGATTTCTAACGATATTTCTATCGGAGAACCCAACAAAAAAGACAGGCACTACGTCTCCATGAAAATCGCTCGTATACTCGGGAAATCCAGAAATCTCACTGCATTTTTTTCATTTGATTGTTCTTTCTCTTTCACAACAATGAGAAACCAATCGCGTCTTCTTCATCTTCTTCTTCGCACTCACCACAATACTTCGATCTTTCTCTTCAATTTCCCTTCGTTTCACTACTGATCAATCAAGATTCTCTATAAACCCTTTTTCATTTAATTCGTTCTTTCAACAATGAGAAATCAATCGCGTCTTCTTCATCTTCTTCTTCGCACTCACCACAAAATTCCCATTCACTCTCAGGTACTTGGCTCTTTCTCTCCAATTCCCCTTCGTTTCACTACCAATCAATCAAAATTCTCTGTAAACCCTAGTTTCCGTAATTTCTCATCAAAACCCCATTTCCCAAATGTTAATCCTGACCACTCTGTCATCGTTGAAATATTGGTTGATATATTGTCGAAATACAGAAATCTCCATGACCTAAAGAATCAATTAGATTCTGTCCGGTTTCCGATTAACCTTGATGTGTTCAACGTTGTTTCTCGTAGGGTTAGTTGTGATCCTCCATCCCACATAAGATTCCTTCATTGGGTAGAGGAAAAACATCCTGAAATATTGAGTTCTAAACGTAATAATAAAGATAATGAGACTCTTGAGAACAAAAGTAGGAATAATGTTGCACGTATTGATTTAATTGCTAGTGCATTTTACGAGATTTCTAACGATATTTCTATCGGAGAACCCAACAAAAAAGACAGGCACTACGTCTCCATGAAAATCGCTCGTATACTCGTAAAATCCAGAAATCTCACTGCATTTTTTTCATTTGATTGTTCTTTCTCTTTCACAACAATGAGAAACCAATCGCGTCTTCTTCATCTTCTTCTTCGCACTCACCACAATACTTCGCTCTTTCTCTTCAATTTCCCTTCATTTCACTACTGATCAATCAAGATTCTCTATAAACCCTAATTTCCATTTCTCGTCCAAACCCTTTTTCATTTAATTCGTTCTTTCAACAATGAGAAATCAATCGCGTCTTCTTCATCTTCTTCTTCGCACTCAACACAAAATTCCCAATCAATCTCAGGTACTTGGCTCTTTCTCTCCAATTCCCCTTCGTTTCACTACCAATTAATCAAAATTCTCTGTAAACCCTAGTTTCCGTAATTTCTCATCAAAACCCCATTTCCCAAATGTTAATCCTGACCACTCTGTCATCGTTGAAATATTGGTTGATATATTGTCGAAATACAGAAATCTCCATGACCTAAAGAATCAATTAGATTCTGTCCGGTTTCCGATTAACCTTGATGTATTCAACGCTGTTTCTCGTAGGGTTAGTTGTGATCCTCCATCCCACATAAGATTCCTTCATTGGGTAGAGGAAAAACATCCTGAAATATTGAGTTCTAAACGTAATAATAAAGATAATGAGACTCTTGAGAACAAAAGTAGGAATAATGTTGCACGTATTGATTTAATTGCTAGTGCATTTTACGAGATTTCTAACGATATTTCTATCGGAGAACCCAACAAAAAAGACAGGCACTACGTCTCCATGAAAATCGCTCGTATACTCGTAAAATCCAGAAATCTCACTGCATTTTTTTCATTTGATTGTTCTTTCTCTTTCACAACAATGAGAAACCAATCGCGTCTTCTTCATCTTCTTCTTCGCACTCACCACAATACTTCGCTCTTTCTCTTCAATTTCCCTTCATTTCACTACTGATCAATCAAGATTCTCTATAAACCCTAATTTCCATTTCTCGTCCAAACCCTTTTTCATTTAATTCGTTCTTTCAACAATGAGAAATCAATCGCGTCTTCTTCATCTTCTTCTTCGCACTCAACACAAAATTCCCAATCAATCTCAGGTACTTCGCTCTTTCTCTCCAATTCCCCTTCGTTTCACTACCAATCAATCAAAATTCTCTGTAAACCCTAGTTTCCGTAATTTCTCATCAAAACCCCATTTCCCAAATGTTAATCCTGACCACTCTGTCATCGTTGATATATTGGTTGATATATTGTCGAAATACAGAAATCTCCATGACCTAAAGAATCAATTGGATTCTGTCCGGTTTCCGATTAACCTTGATGTGTTCAACGCTGTTTCTCGTAGGGTTAGTTGTGATCCTCCATCCCACATAAGATTCCTTCATTCGGTAGAGGAAAAACATCCTGAAATATTGAGTTCTAAACGTAATAATAAAGATAATGAGACTCTTGAGAACAAAAGTAGGAATAATGCTGCACGTATTGATTTAATTGCTAGTGCATTTTACGATATTTCTATCGGAGAACCCAACAAAAAAGACAGGCACTACGTCTCCATGAAAATCGCTCGTATACTCGGGAAATTCAGAAATCTCACTGCATTTTTTTCATTTGATTGTTCTTTCTCTTTCACAACAATGAGAAACCAATCGCGTCTTCTTCATCTTCTTCTTCGCACTCACCACAATACTTCGCTCTTTCTCTTCAATTTCCCTTCGTTTCACTACTGATCAATCAAGATTCTCTATAAACCCTAATTTCTATTTCTCGTCCAAACCCTTTTTCATTTAATTCGTTCTTTCAACAATGAGAAATCAATCGCGTCTTCTTCATCTTCTTCTTCGCACTCACCACAAAATTCCCATTCAATCTCAGGTACTTCGCTCTTTCTCTCCAATTCCACTTCGTTTCATTACCAATTAATCAAAATTCTCTGTAAACCCTAGTTTCCGTAATTTCTCATCAAAACCCCATTTCCCAAATGTTAATCCTGACCACTCTGTCATTGTTGAAATATTGGTTGATATATTGTCGAAATACAGAAATCTCCATGACCTAAAGAATCAATTGGATTCTGTCCGGTTTCCGATTAACCTTGATGTGTTCAACGCTGTTTCTCGTAGGGTTAGTTGTGATCCTCCATCCCACATAAGATTCCTTCATTGGGTAGAGGAAAAACATCCTGAAATATTGAGTTCTAAACGTAATAATAAAGATAATGAGACTCTTGAGAACAAAAGTAGGAATAATGTTGCACGTATTGATTTAATTGCTAGTGCATTTTACGAGATTTCTAACGATATTTCTATCGGAGAACCCAACAAAAAAGACAGGCACTACGTCTCCATGAAAATCGCTCGTATACTCGGGAAATCCAGAAATCTCACAGCATTTTTTTCATTTGATTGTTCTTTCTCTTTCACACCAATGAGAAACCAATCGCGTCTTCTTCATCTTCTTCTTCGCACTCACCACAATACTTCGCTCTTTCTCTTCAATTTCCCTTCGTTTCACTACTGATCAATCAAGATTCTCTATAAATCCTAATTTCCATTTCTCGTCCAAACCCTTTTTCATTTAATTCGTTCTTTCAACAATGAGAAATCAATTACGTCTTCTTCATCTTCTTCTTCGCACTCACCACAAAATTCCCATTCAATCTCAGGTACTTCGCTCTTTCTCTCCAATTCCCCTTCGTTTCACTACCAATCAATCAAAATTCTCTGTAAACCATAGTTTCCGTAATTTCTCATCAAAACCCCATTTCCCAAATGTTAATCCTGACCACTCTGTCATCGTTGAAATATTGGTTGATATATTGTCGAAATACAGAAATCTCAATGACCTAAAGAATCAATTGGATTCTGTTCGGTTTCCGATTAACCTTGATGTGTTCAACGCTGTTTCTCGTAGGGTTAGTTGTGATCCTCCATCCCACATAAGATTCCTTCATTCGGTAGAGGAAAAACATCCTGAAATATTGAGTTCTAAACGTAATAATAAAGATAATGAGACTCTTGAGAACAAAAGTAGGAATAATGCTGCACGTATTGATTTAATTGCTAGTGCATTTTACGATATTTCTATCGGAGAACCCAACAAAAAAGACAGGCACTACGTCTCCATGAAAATCGCTCGTATACTCGGGAAATTCAGAAATCTCACTGCATTTTTTTCATTTGATTGTTCTTTCTCTTTCACAACAATGAGAAACCAATCGCGTCTTCTTCATCTTCTTCTTCGCACTCACCACAATACTTCGCTCTTTCTCTTCAATTTCCCTTCGTTTCACTACTGATCAATCAAGATTCTCTATAAACCCTAATTTCTATTTCTCGTCCAAACCCTTTTTCATTTAATTCGTTCTTTCAACAATGAGAAATCAATCGCGTCTTCTTCATCTTCTTCTTCGCACTCACCACAAAATTCCCATTCAATCTCAGGTACTTCGCTCTTTCTCTCCAATTCCACTTCGTTTCATTACCAATTAATCAAAATTCTCTGTAAACCCTAGTTTCCGTAATTTCTCATCAAAACCCCATTTCCCAAATGTTAATCCTGACCACTCTGTCATTGTTGAAATATTGGTTGATATATTGTCGAAATACAGAAATCTCCATGACCTAAAGAATCAATTGGATTCTGTCCGGTTTCCGATTAACCTTGATGTGTTCAACGCTGTTTCTCGTAGGGTTAGTTGTGATCCTCCATCCCACATAAGATTCCTTCATTGGGTAGAGGAAAAACATCCTGAAATATTGAGTTCTAAACGTAATAATAAAGATAATGAGACTCTTGAGAACAAAAGTAGGAATAATGTTGCACGTATTGATTTAATTGCTAGTGCATTTTACGAGATTTCTAACGATATTTCTATCGGAGAACCCAACAAAAAAGACAGGCACTACGTCTCCATGAAAATCGCTCGTATACTCGGGAAATCCAGAAATCTCACAGCATTTTTTTCATTTGATTGTTCTTTCTCTTTCACACCAATGAGAAACCAATCGCGTCTTCTTCATCTTCTTCTTCGCACTCACCACAATACTTCGCTCTTTCTCTTCAATTTCCCTTCGTTTCACTACTGATCAATCAAGATTCTCTATAAATCCTAATTTCCATTTCTCGTCCAAACCCTTTTTCATTTAATTCGTTCTTTCAACAATGAGAAATCAATCGCGTCTTCTTCATCTTCTTCTTCGCACTCACCACAAAATTCCCATTCAATCTCAGGTACTTCGCTCTTTCTCTCCAATTCCCCTTCGTTTCACTACCAATCAATCAAAATTCTCTGTAAACCATAGTTTCCGTAATTTCTCATCAAAACCCCATTTCCCAAATGTTAATCCTGACCACTCTGTCATCGTTGAAATATTGGTTGATATATTGTCGAAATACAGAAATCTCAATGACCTAAAGAATCAATTGGATTCTGTTCGGTTTCCGATTAACCTTGATGTGTTCAACGCTGTTTCTCGTAGGGTTAGTTGTGATCCTCCATCCCACATAAGATTCCTTCATTGGGTAGAGGAAAAACATCCTGAAATATTGAGTTCTAAACGTAATAATAAAGATAATGAGACTCTTGAGAACAAAAGTAGGAATAATGATGCACGTATTGATTTAATTGCTAGTGCATTTTACGAGATTTCTAACGATATTTCTATCGGAGAACCCAACAAAAAAGACAGGCACTAAGTCTCCATGAAAATCGCTCGTATACTCGGGAAATCCAGAAATCTCACTGCATTTTTTTCATTTGATTGTTCTTTCTCTTTCACAACAATGAGAAACCAATCGCGTCTTCTTCATCTTCTTCTTCGCACTCACCACAATACTTCGCTCTTTCTCTTCAATTTCCCTTCGTTTCACTACTGATCAATCAAGATTCTCTATAAACCCTAATTTCCATTTCTCGTCCAAACCCTTTTTCATTTAATTCGTTCTTTCAACAATGAGAAATCAATCGCGTCTTCTTCATCTTCTTCTTCGCACTCACCACAAAATTCCCATTCAATCTCAGGTACTTCGCTCTTTCTCTCCAATTCCCCTTCGTTTCACTACCAATCAATCAAAATTCTCTGTAAACCCTAGTTTCCGTAATTTCTCATCAAAACCCCATTTCCCAAATGTTAATCCTGACCACTCTGTCATCGTTGAAATATTGGTTGATATATTGTCGAAATACAGAAATCTCCATGACCTAAAGAATCAATTGGATTCTGTTCGGTTTCCGATTAACCTTGATGTGTTCAACGCTGTTTCTCGTAGGGTTAGTTGTGATCCTCCATCCCACATAAGATTCCTTCATTGGGTAGAGGAAAAACATCCTGAAATATTGAGTTCTAAACGTAATAATAAAGATAATGAGACTCTTGAGAACAAAAGTAGGAATAATGATGCACGTATTGATTTAATTGCTAGTGCATTTTACGAGATTTCTAACGATATTTCTATCGGAGAACCCAACAAAAAAGACAGGCACTACGTCTCCATGAAAATCGCTCATATACTCGGGAAATTCAGAAATCTCACTGCATTTTTTTCATTTGATTGTTCTTTCTCTTTCACAACAATGAGAAACCAATCGCGTCTTCTTCATCTTCTTCTTCGCACTCACCACAATACTTCACTCTTTCTCTTCAATTTCCCTTCGTTTCACTACTGATCAATCAAGATTCTCTATAAACCCTAATTTCTATTTCTCGTCCAAACCCTTTTTCATTTAATTCGTTCTTTCAACAATGAGAAATCAATCGCGTCTTCTTCATCTTCTTCTTCGCACTCACCACAAAATTCTCATTCAATCTCAGGTACTTCGCTCTTTCTCTCCAATTCCCCTTCGTTTCACTACCAATCAATCAAAATTCTCTGTAAACCCTAGTTTCCGTAATTTCTCATCAAAACCCCATTTCCCAATTGTTAATCCTGACCACTCTGTCATCGTTGAAATATTGGTTGATATATTGTCGAAATACAGAAATCTCCATGACCTAAAGAATCAATTGGATTTTGTCCGGTTTCCGATTAACCTTGATGTGTTCAACGCTGTTTCTCGTAGGGTTAGTTGTGATCCTCCATCCCACATAAGATTCCTTCATTGGGTAGAGGAAAAACATCCTGAAATATTGAGTTCTAAACGTAATAATAAAGATAATGAGACTCTTGAGAACAAAAGTAGGAATAATGCTGCACGTATTGATTTAATTGCTAGTGCATTTTACGAGATTTCTAACGATATTTCTATCGGAGAACCCAACAAAAAAGACAGGCACTAAGTCTCCATGAAAATCGCTCGTATACTCGGGAAATCCAGAAATCTCACTGCATTTTTTTCATTTGATTGTTCTTTCTCTTTCACAACAATGAGAAACCAATCGCGTCTTCTTCATCTTCTTCTTCGCACTCACCACAATACTTCGCTCTTTCTCTTCAATTTCCCTTCGTTTCACTACTGATCAATCAAGATTCTCTATAAACCCTAATTTCCATTTCTCGTCCAAACCCTTTTTCATTTAATTCGTTCTTTCAACAATGAGAAATCAATCGCGTCTTCTTCATCTTCTTCTTCGCACTCACCACAAAATTCCCATTCAATCTCAGGTACTTCGCTCTTTCTCTCCAATTCCCCTTCGTTTCACTACCAATCAATCAAAATTCTCTGTAAACCCTAGTTTCCGTAATTTCTCATCAAAACCCCATTTCCCAAATGTTAATCCTGACCACTCTGTCATCGTTGAAATATTGGTTGATATATTGTCGAAATACAGAAATCTCCATGACCTAAAGAATCAATTGGATTCTGTTCGGTTTCCGATTAACCTTGATGTGTTCAACGCTGTTTCTCGTAGGGTTAGTTGTGATCCTCCATCCCACATAAGATTCCTTCATTGGGTAGAGGAAAAACATCCTGAAATATTGAGTTCTAAACGTAATAATAAAGATAATGAGACTCTTGAGAACAAAAGTAGGAATAATGATGCACGTATTGATTTAATTGCTAGTGCATTTTACGAGATTTCTAACGATATTTCTATCGGAGAACCCAACAAAAAAGACAGGCACTACGTCTCCATGAAAATCGCTCGTATACTCGGGAAATTCAGAAATCTCACTGCATTTTTTTCATTTGATTGTTCTTTCTCTTTCACAACAATGAGAAACCAATCGCGTCTTCTTCATCTTCTTCTTCGCACTCACCACAATACTTCACACTTTCTCTTCAATTTCCCTTCGTTTCACTACTGATCAATCAAGATTCTCTATAAACCCTAATTTCTATTTCTCGTCCAAACCCTTTTTCATTTAATTCGTTCTTTCAACAATGAGAAATCAATCGCGTCTTCTTCATCTTCTTCTTCGCACTCACCACAAAATTCTCATTCAATCTCAGGTACTTCGCTCTTTCTCTCCAATTCCCCTTCGTTTCACTACCAATCAATCAAAATTCTCTGTAAACCCTAGTTTCCGTAATTTCTCATCAAAACCCCATTTCCCAATTGTTAATCCTGACCACTCTGTCATCGTTGAAATATTGGTTGATATATTGTCGAAATACAGAAATCTCCATGACCTAAAGAATCAATTGGATTTTGTCCGGTTTCCGATTAACCTTGATGTGTTCAACGCTGTTTCTCGTAGGGTTAGTTGTGATCCTCCATCCCACATAAGATTCCTTCATTGGGTAGAGGAAAAACATCCTGAAATATTGAGTTCTAAACGTAATAATAAAGATAATGAGACTCTTGAGAACAAAAGTAGGAATAATGCTGCACGTATTGATTTAATTGCTAGTGCATTTTACGAGATTTCTAACGATATTTCTATCGGAGAACCCAACAAAAAAGACAGGCACTAAGTCTCCATGAAAATCGCTCGTATACTCGGGAAATCCAGAAATCTCACTGCATTTTTTTCATTTGATTGTTCTTTCTCTTTCACAACAATGAGAAACCAATCGCGTCTTCTTCATCTTCTTCTTCGCACTCACCACAATACTTCGCTCTTTCTCTTCAATTTCCCTTCGTTTCACTACTGATCAATCAAGATTCTCTATAAACCCTAATTTCCATTTCTCGTCCAAACCCTTTTTCATTTAATTCGTTCTTTCAACAATGAGAAATCAATCGCGTCTTCTTCATCTTCTTCTTCGCACTCACCACAAAATTCCCATTCAATCTCAGGTACTTCGCTCTTTCTCTCCAATTCCCCTTCGTTTCACTACCAATCAATCAAAATTCTCTGTAAACCCTAGTTTCCGTAATTTCTCATCAAAACCCCATTTCCCAAATGTTAATCCTGACCACTCTGTCATCGTTGAAATATTGGTTGATATATTGTCGAAATACGGAAATCTCCATGACCTAAAGAATCAATTGGATTCTGTTCGGTTTCCGATTAACCTTGATGTGTTCAACGCTGTTTCTCGTAGGGTTAGTTGTGATCCTCCATCCCACATAAGATTCCTTCATTGGGTAGAGGAAAAACATCCTGAAATATTGAGTTCTAAACGTAATAATAAAGATAATGAGACTCTTGAGAACAAAAGTAGGAATAATGATGCACGTATTGATTTAATTGCTAGTGCATTTTACGAGATTTCTAACGATATTTCTATCGGAGAACCCAACAAAAAAGACAGGCACTACGTCTCCATGAAAATCGCTCGTATACTCGGGAAATTCAGAAATCTCACTGCATTTTTTTCATTTGATTGTTCTTTCTCTTTCACAACAATGAGAAACCAATCGCGTCTTCTTCATCTTCTTCTTCGCACTCACCACAATACTTCACACTTTCTCTTCAATTTCCCTTCGTTTCACTACTGATCAATCAAGATTCTCTATAAACCCTAATTTCTATTTCTCGTCCAAACCCTTTTTCATTTAATTCGTTCTTTCAACAATGAGAAATCAATCGCGTCTTCTTCATCTTCTTCTTCGCACTCACCACAAAATTCTCATTCAATCTCAGGTACTTCGCTCTTTCTCTCCAATTCCCCTTCGTTTCACTACCAATCAATCAAAATTCTCTGTAAACCCTAGTTTCCGTAATTTCTCATCAAAACCCCATTTCCCAATTGTTAATCCTGACCACTCTGTCATCGTTGAAATATTGGTTGATATATTGTCGAAATACAGAAATCTCCATGACCTAAAGAATCAATTGGATTTTGTCCGGTTTCCGATTAACCTTGATGTGTTCAACGCTGTTTCTCGTAGGGTTAGTTGTGATCCTCCATCCCACATAAGATTCCTTCATTGGGTAGAGGAAAAACATCCTGAAATATTGAGTTCTAAACGTAATAATAAAGATAATGAGACTCTTGAGAACAAAAGTAGGAATAATGCTGCACGTATTGATTTAATTGCTAGTGCATTTTACGAGATTTCTAACGATATTTCTATCGGAGAACCTAACAAAAAAGACAGGCACTACGTCTCCATGAAAATCGCTCGTATACTCGGGAAATTCAGAAATCTCACTGCATTTTTTTCATTTGATTGTTCTTTCTCTTTCACAACAATGAGAAACCAATCGCGTCTTCTTCATCTTCTTCTTCGCACTCACCACAATACTTCGCTCTTTCTCTTCAATTTCCCTTCGTTTCACTACTGATCAATCAAGATTCTCTATAAACCCTAATTTCTATTTCTCGTCCAAACCCTTTTTCATTTAATTCGTTCTTTCAACAATGAGAAATCAATCGCGTCTTCTTCATCTTCTTCGCACTCACCACAAAATTCCCATTCAATCTCAGGTACTTCGCTCTTTCTCTCCAATTCCCCTTCGTTTCACTACCAATTAATCAAAATTCTCTGTAAACCCTAGTTTCCGTAATTTCTCATCAAAACCCCATTTCCCAAATGTTAATCCTGACCACTCTGTCATTGTTGAAATATTGGTTGATATATTGTCGAAATACAGAAATCTCAATGACCTAAAGAATCAATTGGATTCTGTTCGGTTTCCGATTAACCTTGATGTGTTCAACGCTGTTTCTCGTAGGGTTAGTTGTGATCCTCCATCGCACATAAGATTCCTTCATTGGGTAGAGGAAAAACATCCTGAAATATTGAGTTCTAAACGTAATAATAAAGATAATGAGACTCTTGAGAACAAAAGTAGGAATAATGCTGCACGTATTGATTTAATTGCTAGTGCATTTTACGAGATTTCTAACGATATTTCTATCGGAGAACCCAACAAAAAAGACAGGCACTACGTCTCCATGAAAATCGCTCGTATACTCGGGAAATCCAGAAATCTCACTGCATTTTTTTCATTTGATTGTTCTTTCTCTTTCACAACAATGAGAAACCAATCGCGTCTTCTTCATCTTCTTCTTCGCACTCACCACAATACTTCGCTCTTTCTCTTCAATTTCCCTTCGTTTCACTACTGATCAATCAAGATTCTCTATAAACCCTAATTTCTATTTCTCGTCCAAACCCTTTTTCATTTAATTCGTTCTTTCAACAATGAGAAATCAATCGCGTCTTCTTCATCTTCTTCTTCGCACTCACCACAACATTCCCATTCAATCTCAGGTACTTCGCTCTTTCTCTCCAATTCCACTTCGTTTCATTACCAATTAATCAAAATTCTCTGTAAACCCTAGTTTCCGTAATTTCTCATCAAAACCCCATTTCCCAAATGTTAATCCTGACCACTCTGTCATTGTTGAAATATTGGTTGATATATTGTCGAAATACAGAAATCTCAATGACCTAAAGAATCAATTGGATTCTGTTCGGTTTCCGATTAACCTTGATGTGTTCAACGCTGTTTCTCGTAGGGTTAGTTGTGATCCTCCATCCCACATAAGATTCCTTCATTGGGTAGAGGAAAAACATCCTGAAATATTGAGTTCTAAACGTAATAATAAAGATAATGAGACTCTTGAGAACAAAAGTAGGAATAATGTTGCACGTATTGATTTAATTGCTAGTGCATTTTACGAGATTTCTAACGATATTTCTATCGGAGAACCCAACAAAAAAGATAGGCACTACGTCTCCATGAAAATCGCTCGTATACTCGGGAAATCCAGAAATCTCACAGCATTTTTTTCATTTGATTGTTCTTTCTCTTTCACAACAATGAGAAACCAATCGCGTCTTCTTCATCTTCTTCTTCGCACTCACCACAATACTTCGCTCTTTCTCTTCAATTTCCCTTCGTTTCACTACTGATCAATCAAGATTCTCTATAAATCCTAATTTCCATTTCTCGTCCAAACCCTTTTTCATTTAATTCGTTCTTTCAACAATGAGAAATCAATCGCGTCTTCTTCATCTTCTTCTTCGCACTCACCACAAAATTCCCATTCAATCTCAGGTACTTCGCTCTTTCTCTCCAATTCCCCTTCGTTTCACTACCAATCAATCAAAATTCTCTGTAAACCATAGTTTCCGTAATTTCTCATCAAAACCCCATTTCCCAAATGTTAATCCTAACCACTCTGTCATCGTTGAAATATTGGTTGATATATTGTCGAAATACAGAAATCTCAATGACCTAAAGAATCAATTGGATTCTGTTCGGTTTCCGATTAACCTTGATGTGTTCAACGCTGTTTCTCGTAGGGTTAGTTGTGATCCTCCATCCCACATAAGATTCCTTCATTGGGTAGAGGAAAAACATCCTGAAATATTGAGTTCTAAACGTAATAATAAAGATAATGAGACTCTTGAGAACAAAAGTAGGAATAATGATGCACGTATTGATTTAATTGCTAGTGCATTTTACGAGATTTCTAACGATATTTCTATCGGAGAACCCAACAAAAAAGACAGGCACTAAGTCTCCATGAAAATCGCTCGTATACTCGGGAAATCCAGAAATCTCACTGCATTTTTTTCATTTGATTGTTCTTTCTCTTTCACAACAATGAGAAACCAATCGCGTCTTCTTCATCTTCTTCTTCGCACTCACCACAATACTTCGCTCTTTCTCTTCAATTTCCCTTCGTTTCACTACTGATCAATCAAGATTCTCTATAAACCCTAATTTCTATTTCTCGTCCAAACCCTTTTTCATTTAATTCGTTCTTTCAACAGTGAGAAATCAATCGCGTCTTCTTCATCTTCTTCTTCGCACTCACCACAACATTCCCATTCAATCTCAGGTACTTCGCTCTTTCTCTCCAATTCCACTTCGTTTCATTACCAATTAATCAAAATTCTCTGTAAACCCTAGTTTCCGTAATTTCTCATCAAAACCCCATTTCCCAAATGTTAATCCTGACCACTCTGTCATTGTTGAAATATTGGTTGATATATTGTCGAAATACAGAAATCTCAATGACCTAAAGAATCAATTGGATTCTGTTCGGTTTCCGATTAACCTTGATGTGTTCAACGCTGTTTCTCGTAGGGTTAGTTGTGATCCTCCATCCCACATAAGATTCCTTCATTGGGTAGAGGAAAAACATCCTGAAATATTGAGTTCTAAACGTAATAATAAAGATAATGAGACTCTTGAGAACAAAAGTAGGAATAATGTTGCACGTATTGATTTAATTGCTAGTGCATTTTACGAGATTTCTAACGATATTTCTATCGGAGAACCCAACAAAAAAGATAGGCACTACGTCTCCATGAAAATCGCTCGTATACTCGGGAAATCCAGAAATCTCACAGCATTTTTTTCATTTGATTGTTCTTTCTCTTTCACAACAATGAGAAACCAATCGCGTCTTCTTCATCTTCTTCTTCGCACTCACCACAATACTTCGCTCTTTCTCTTCAATTTCCCTTCGTTTCACTACTGATCAATCAAGATTCTCTATAAATCCTAATTTCCATTTCTCGTCCAAACCCTTTTTCATTTAATTCGTTCTTTCAACAATGAGAAATCAATCGCGTCTTCTTCATCTTCTTCTTCGCACTCACCACAAAATTCCCATTCAATCTCAGGTACTTCGCTCTTTCTCTCCAATTCCCCTTCGTTTCACTACCAATCAATCAAAATTCTCTGTAAACCATAGTTTCCGTAATTTCTCATCAAAACCCCATTTCCCAAATGTTAATCCTAACCACTCTGTCATCGTTGAAATATTGGTTGATATATTGTCGAAATACAGAAATCTCAATGACCTAAAGAATCAATTGGATTCTGTTCGGTTTCCGATTAACCTTGATGTTTTCAACGCTGTTTCTCGTAGGGTTAGTTGTGATCCTCCATCCCACATAAGATTCCTTCATTGGGTAGAGGAAAAACATCCTGAAATATTGAGTTCTAAACGTAATAATAAAGATAATGAGACTCTTGAGAACAAAAGTAGGAATAATGATGCACGTATTGATTTAATTGCTAGTGCATTTTACGAGATTTCTAACGATATTTCTATCGGAGAACCCAACAAAAAAGACAGGCACTAAGTCTCCATGAAAATCGCTCGTATACTCGGGAAATCCAGAAATCTCACTGCATTTTTTTCATTTGATTGTTCTTTCTCTTTCACAACAATGAGAAACCAATCGCGTCTTCTTCATCTTCTTCTTCGCACTCACCACAATACTTCGCTCTTTCTCTTCAATTTCCCTTCGTTTCACTACTGATCAATCAAGATTCTCTATAAACCCTAATTTCTATTTCTCGTCCAAACCCTTTTTCATTTAATTCGTTCTTTCAACAATGAGAAATCAATCGCGTCTTCTTCATCTTCTTCGCACTCACCACAAAATTCCCATTCAATCTCAGGTACTTCGCTCTTTCTCTCCAATTCCCCTTCGTTTCACTACCAATTAATCAAAATTCTCTGTAAACCCTAGTTTCCGTAATTTCTCATCAAAACCCCATTTCCCAAATGTTAATCCTGACCACTCTGTCATTGTTGAAATATTGGTTGATATATTGTCGAAATACAGAAATCTCAATGACCTAAAGAATCAATTGGATTCTGTTCGGTTTCCGATTAACCTTGATGTGTTCAACGCTGTTTCTCGTAGGGTTAGTTGTGATCCTCCATCGCACATAAGATTCCTTCATTGGGTAGAGGAAAAACATCCTGAAATATTGAGTTCTAAACGTAATAATAAAGATAATGAGACTCTTGAGAACAAAAGTAGGAATAATGCTGCACGTATTGATTTAATTGCTAGTGCATTTTACGAGATTTCTAACGATATTTCTATCGGAGAACCCAACAAAAAAGACAGGCACTAAGTCTCCATGAAAATCGCTCGTATACTCGGGAAATCCAGAAATCTCACTGCATTTTTTTCATTTGATTGTTCTTTCTCTTTCACAACAATGAGAAACCAATCGCGTCTTCTTCATCTTCTTCTTCGCACTCACCACAATACTTCGCTCTTTCTCTTCAATTTCCCTTCGTTTCACTACTGATCAATCAAGATTCTCTATAAACCCTAATTTCTATTTCTCGTCCAAACCCTTTTTCATTTAATTCGTTCTTTCAACAATGAGAAATCAATCGCGTCTTCTTCATCTTCTTCTTCGCACTCACCACAACATTCCCATTCAATCTCAGGTACTTCGCTCTTTCTCTCCAATTCCACTTCGTTTCATTACCAATTAATCAAAATTCTCTGTAAACCCTAGTTTCCGTAATTTCTCATCAAAACCCCATTTCCCAAATGTTAATCCTGACCACTCTGTCATTGTTGAAATATTGGTTGATATATTGTCGAAATACAGAAATCTCAATGACCTAAAGAATCAATTGGATTCTGTTCGGTTTCCGATTAACCTTGATGTGTTCAACGCTGTTTCTCGTAGGGTTAGTTGTGATCCTCCATCCCACATAAGATTCCTTCATTGGGTAGAGGAAAAACATCCTGAAATATTGAGTTCTAAACGTAATAATAAAGATAATGAGACTCTTGAGAACAAAAGTAGGAATAATGTTGCACGTATTGATTTAATTGCTAGTGCATTTTACGAGATTTCTAACGATATTTCTATCGGAGAACCCAACAAAAAAGATAGGCACTACGTCTCCATGAAAATCGCTCGTATACTCGGGAAATCCAGAAATCTCACAGCATTTTTTTCATTTGATTGTTCTTTCTCTTTCACAACAATGAGAAACCAATCGCGTCTTCTTCATCTTCTTCTTCGCACTCACCACAATACTTCGCTCTTTCTCTTCAATTTCCCTTCGTTTCACTACTGATCAATCAAGATTCTCTATAAATCCTAATTTCCATTTCTCGTCCAAACCCTTTTTCATTTAATTCGTTCTTTCAACAATGAGAAATCAATCGCGTCTTCTTCATCTTCTTCTTCGCACTCACCACAAAATTCCCATTCAATCTCAGGTACTTCGCTCTTTCTCTCCAATTCCCCTTCGTTTCACTACCAATCAATCAAAATTCTCTGTAAACCATAGTTTCCGTAATTTCTCATCAAAACCCCATTTCCCAAATGTTAATCCTAACCACTCTGTCATCGTTGAAATATTGGTTGATATATTGTCGAAATACAGAAATCTCAATGACCTAAAGAATCAATTGGATTCTGTTCGGTTTCCGATTAACCTTGATGTGTTCAACGCTGTTTCTCGTAGGGTTAGTTGTGATCCTCCATCCCACATAAGATTCCTTCATTGGGTAGAGGAAAAACATCCTGAAATATTGAGTTCTAAACGTAATAATAAAGATAATGAGACTCTTGAGAACAAAAGTAGGAATAATGATGCACGTATTGATTTAATTGCTAGTGCATTTTACGAGATTTCTAACGATATTTCTATCGGAGAACCCAACAAAAAAGACAGGCACTAAGTCTCCATGAAAATCGCTCGTATACTCGGGAAATCCAGAAATCTCACTGCATTTTTTTCATTTGATTGTTCTTTCTCTTTCACAACAATGAGAAACCAATCGCGTCTTCTTCATCTTCTTCTTCGCACTCACCACAATACTTCGCTCTTTCTCTTCAATTTCCCTTCGTTTCACTACTGATCAATCAAGATTCTCTATAAACCCTAATTTCTATTTCTCGTCCAAACCCTTTTTCATTTAATTCGTTCTTTCAACAGTGAGAAATCAATCGCGTCTTCTTCATCTTCTTCTTCGCACTCACCACAACATTCCCATTCAATCTCAGGTACTTCGCTCTTTCTCTCCAATTCCACTTCGTTTCATTACCAATTAATCAAAATTCTCTGTAAACCCTAGTTTCCGTAATTTCTCATCAAAACCCCATTTCCCAAATGTTAATCCTGACCACTCTGTCATTGTTGAAATATTGGTTGATATATTGTCGAAATACAGAAATCTCAATGACCTAAAGAATCAATTGGATTCTGTTCGGTTTCCGATTAACCTTGATGTGTTCAACGCTGTTTCTCGTAGGGTTAGTTGTGATCCTCCATCCCACATAAGATTCCTTCATTGGGTAGAGGAAAAACATCCTGAAATATTGAGTTCTAAACGTAATAATAAAGATAATGAGACTCTTGAGAACAAAAGTAGGAATAATGTTGCACGTATTGATTTAATTGCTAGTGCATTTTACGAGATTTCTAACGATATTTCTATCGGAGAACCCAACAAAAAAGATAGGCACTACGTCTCCATGAAAATCGCTCGTATACTCGGGAAATCCAGAAATCTCACAGCATTTTTTTCATTTGATTGTTCTTTCTCTTTCACAACAATGAGAAACCAATCGCGTCTTCTTCATCTTCTTCTTCGCACTCACCACAATACTTCGCTCTTTCTCTTCAATTTCCCTTCGTTTCACTACTGATCAATCAAGATTCTCTATAAATCCTAATTTCCATTTCTCGTCCAAACCCTTTTTCATTTAATTCGTTCTTTCAACAATGAGAAATCAATCGCGTCTTCTTCATCTTCTTCTTCGCACTCACCACAAAATTCCCATTCAATCTCAGGTACTTCGCTCTTTCTCTCCAATTCCCCTTCGTTTCACTACCAATCAATCAAAATTCTCTGTAAACCATAGTTTCCGTAATTTCTCATCAAAACCCCATTTCCCAAATGTTAATCCTAACCACTCTGTCATCGTTGAAATATTGGTTGATATATTGTCGAAATACAGAAATCTCAATGACCTAAAGAATCAATTGGATTCTGTTCGGTTTCCGATTAACCTTGATGTTTTCAACGCTGTTTCTCGTAGGGTTAGTTGTGATCCTCCATCCCACATAAGATTCCTTCATTGGGTAGAGGAAAAACATCCTGAAATATTGAGTTCTAAACGTAATAATAAAGATAATGAGACTCTTGAGAACAAAAGTAGGAATAATGATGCACGTATTGATTTAATTGCTAGTGCATTTTACGAGATTTCTAACGATATTTCTATCGGAGAACCCAACAAAAAAGACAGGCACTAAGTCTCCATGAAAATCGCTCGTATACTCGGGAAATCCAGAAATCTCACTGCATTTTTTTCATTTGATTGTTCTTTCTCTTTCACAACAATGAGAAACCAATCGCGTCTTCTTCATCTTCTTCTTCGCACTCACCACAATACTTCGCTCTTTCTCTTCAATTTCCCTTCGTTTCACTACTGATCAATCAAGATTCTCTATAAACCCTAATTTCCATTTCTCGTCCAAACCCTTTTTCATTTAATTCGTTCTTTCAACAATGAGAAATCAATCGCGTCTTCTTCATCTTCTTCTTCGCACTCACCACAAAATTCCCATTCAATCTCAGGTACTTCGCTCTTTCTCTCCAATTCCCCTTCGTTTCACTACCAATCAATCAAAATTCTCTGTAAACCCTAGTTTCCGTAATTTCTCATCAAAACCCCATTTCCCAAATGTTAATCCTGACCACTCTGTCATCGTTGAAATATTGGTTGATATATTGTCGAAATACAGAAATCTCCATGACCTAAAGAATCAATTGGATTCTGTTCGGTTTCCGATTAACCTTGATGTGTTCAACGCTGTTTCTCGTAGGGTTAGTTGTGATCCTCCATCCCACATAAGATTCCTTCATTGGGTAGAGGAAAAACATCCTGAAATATTGAGTTCTAAACGTAATAATAAAGATAATGAGACTCTTGAGAACAAAAGTAGGAATAATGATGCACGTATTGATTTAATTGCTAGTGCATTTTACGAGATTTCTAACGATATTTCTATCGGAGAACCCAACAAAAAAGACAGGCACTACGTCTCCATGAAAATCGCTCGTATACTCGGGAAATTCAGAAATCTCACTGCATTTTTTTCATTTGATTGTTATTTCTCTTTCACAACAATGAGAAACCAATCGCGTCTTCTTCATCTTCTTCTTCGCACTCACCACAATACTTCACTCTTTCTCTTCAATTTCCCTTCGTTTCACTACTGATCAATCAAGATTCTCTATAAACCCTAATTTCTATTTCTCGTCCAAACCCTTTTTCATTTAATTCGTTCTTTCAACAATGAGAAATCAATCGCGTCTTCTTCATCTTCTTCTTCGCACTCACCACAAAATTCCCATTCAATCTCAGGTACTTCGCTCTTTCTCTCCAATTCCCCTTCGTTTCACTACCAATCAATCAAAATTCTCTGTAAACCATAGTTTCCGTAATTTCTCATCAAAACCCCATTTCCCAAATGTTAATCCTAACCACTCTGTCATCGTTGAAATATTGGTTGATATATTGTCGAAATACAGAAATCTCAATGACCTAAAGAATCAATTGGATTCTGTTCGGTTTCCGATTAACCTTGATGTGTTCAACGCTGTTTCTCGTAGGGTTAGTTGTGATCCTCCATCCCACATAAGATTCCTTCATTGGGTAGAGGAAAAACATCCTGAAATATTGAGTTCTAAACGTAATAATAAAGATAATGAGACTCTTGAGAACAAAAGTAGGAATAATGATGCACGTATTGATTTAATTGCTAGTGCATTTTACGAGATTTCTAACGATATTTCTATCGGAGAACCCAACAAAAAAGACAGGCACTAAGTCTCCATGAAAATCGCTCGTATACTCGGGAAATCCAGAAATCTCACTGCATTTTTTTCATTTGATTGTTCTTTCTCTTTCACAACAATGAGAAACCAATCGCGTCTTCTTCATCTTCTTCTTCGCACTCACCACAATACTTCGCTCTTTCTCTTCAATTTCCCTTCGTTTCACTACTGATCAATCAAGATTCTCTATAAACCCTAATTTCTATTTCTCGTCCAAACCCTTTTTCATTTAATTCGTTCTTTCAACAGTGAGAAATCAATCGCGTCTTCTTCATCTTCTTCTTCGCACTCACCACAACATTCCCATTCAATCTCAGGTACTTCGCTCTTTCTCTCCAATTCCACTTCGTTTCATTACCAATTAATCAAAATTCTCTGTAAACCCTAGTTTCCGTAATTTCTCATCAAAACCCCATTTCCCAAATGTTAATCCTGACCACTCTGTCATTGTTGAAATATTGGTTGATATATTGTCGAAATACAGAAATCTCAATGACCTAAAGAATCAATTGGATTCTGTTCGGTTTCCGATTAACCTTGATGTGTTCAACGCTGTTTCTCGTAGGGTTAGTTGTGATCCTCCATCCCACATAAGATTCCTTCATTGGGTAGAGGAAAAACATCCTGAAATATTGAGTTCTAAACGTAATAATAAAGATAATGAGACTCTTGAGAACAAAAGTAGGAATAATGTTGCACGTATTGATTTAATTGCTAGTGCATTTTACGAGATTTCTAACGATATTTCTATCGGAGAACCCAACAAAAAAGATAGGCACTACGTCTCCATGAAAATCGCTCGTATACTCGGGAAATCCAGAAATCTCACAGCATTTTTTTCATTTGATTGTTCTTTCTCTTTCACAACAATGAGAAACCAATCGCGTCTTCTTCATCTTCTTCTTCGCACTCACCACAATACTTCGCTCTTTCTCTTCAATTTCCCTTCGTTTCACTACTGATCAATCAAGATTCTCTATAAATCCTAATTTCCATTTCTCGTCCAAACCCTTTTTCATTTAATTCGTTCTTTCAACAATGAGAAATCAATCGCGTCTTCTTCATCTTCTTCTTCGCACTCACCACAAAATTCCCATTCAATCTCAGGTACTTCGCTCTTTCTCTCCAATTCCCCTTCGTTTCACTACCAATCAATCAAAATTCTCTGTAAACCATAGTTTCCGTAATTTCTCATCAAAACCCCATTTCCCAAATGTTAATCCTAACCACTCTGTCATCGTTGAAATATTGGTTGATATATTGTCGAAATACAGAAATCTCAATGACCTAAAGAATCAATTGGATTCTGTTCGGTTTCCGATTAACCTTGATGTTTTCAACGCTGTTTCTCGTAGGGTTAGTTGTGATCCTCCATCCCACATAAGATTCCTTCATTGGGTAGAGGAAAAACATCCTGAAATATTGAGTTCTAAACGTAATAATAAAGATAATGAGACTCTTGAGAACAAAAGTAGGAATAATGATGCACGTATTGATTTAATTGCTAGTGCATTTTACGAGATTTCTAACGATATTTCTATCGGAGAACCCAACAAAAAAGACAGGCACTAAGTCTCCATGAAAATCGCTCGTATACTCGGGAAATCCAGAAATCTCACTGCATTTTTTTCATTTGATTGTTCTTTCTCTTTCACAACAATGAGAAACCAATCGCGTCTTCTTCATCTTCTTCTTCGCACTCACCACAATACTTCGCTCTTTCTCTTCAATTTCCCTTCGTTTCACTACTGATCAATCAAGATTCTCTATAAACCCTAATTTCCATTTCTCGTCCAAACCCTTTTTCATTTAATTCGTTCTTTCAACAATGAGAAATCAATCGCGTCTTCTTCATCTTCTTCTTCGCACTCACCACAAAATTCCCATTCAATCTCAGGTACTTCGCTCTTTCTCTCCAATTCCCCTTCGTTTCACTACCAATCAATCAAAATTCTCTGTAAACCCTAGTTTCCGTAATTTCTCATCAAAACCCCATTTCCCAAATGTTAATCCTGACCACTCTGTCATCGTTGAAATATTGGTTGATATATTGTCGAAATACAGAAATCTCCATGACCTAAAGAATCAATTGGATTCTGTTCGGTTTCCGATTAACCTTGATGTGTTCAACGCTGTTTCTCGTAGGGTTAGTTGTGATCCTCCATCCCACATAAGATTCCTTCATTGGGTAGAGGAAAAACATCCTGAAATATTGAGTTCTAAACGTAATAATAAAGATAATGAGACTCTTGAGAACAAAAGTAGGAATAATGATGCACGTATTGATTTAATTGCTAGTGCATTTTACGAGATTTCTAACGATATTTCTATCGGAGAACCCAACAAAAAAGACAGGCACTACGTCTCCATGAAAATCGCTCGTATACTCGGGAAATTCAGAAATCTCACTGCATTTTTTTCATTTGATTGTTATTTCTCTTTCACAACAATGAGAAACCAATCGCGTCTTCTTCATCTTCTTCTTCGCACTCACCACAATACTTCACTCTTTCTCTTCAATTTCCCTTCGTTTCACTACTGATCAATCAAGATTCTCTATAAACCCTAATTTCTATTTCTCGTCCAAACCCTTTTTCATTTAATTCGTTCTTTCAACAATGAGAAATCAATCGCGTCTTCTTCATCTTCTTCTTCGCACTCACCACAAAATTCTCATTCAATCTCAGGTACTTCGCTCTTTCTCTCCAATTCCCCTTCGTTTCACTACCAATCAATCAAAATTCTCTGTAAACCCTAGTTTCCGTAATTTCTCATCAAAACCCCATTTCCCAATTGTTAATCCTGACCACTCTGTCATCGTTGAAATATTGGTTGATATATTGTCGAAATACAGAAATCTCCATGACCTAAAGAATCAATTGGATTTTGTCCGGTTTCCGATTAACCTTGATGTGTTCAACGCTGTTTCTCGTAGGGTTAGTTGTGATCCTCCATCCCACATAAGATTCCTTCATTGGGTAGAGGAAAAACATCCTGAAATGTTGAGTTCTAAACGTAATAATAAAGATAATGAGACTCTTGAGAACAAAAGTAGGAATAATGCTGCACGTATTGATTTAATTGCTAGTGCATTTTACGAGATTTCTAACGATATTTCTATCGGAGAACCCAACAAAAAAGACAGGCACTACGTCTCCATGAAAATCGCTCGTATACTCGGGAAATTCAGAAATCTCACTGCATTTTTTTCATTTGATTGTTCTTTCTCTTTCACAACAATGAGAAACCAATCGCGTCTTCTTCATCTTCTTCTTCGCACTCACCACAATACTTCGCTCTTTCTCTTCAATTTCCCTTCGTTTCACTACTGATCAATCAAGATTCTCTATAAACCCTAATTTCTATTTCTCGTCCAAACCCTTTTTCATTTAATTCGTTCTTTCAACAATGAGAAATCAATCGCGTCTTCTTCATCTTCTTCGCACTCACCACAAAATTCCCATTCAATCTCAGGTACTTCGCTCTTTCTCTCCAATTCCCCTTCGTTTCACTACCAATTAATCAAAATTCTCTGTAAACCCTAGTTTCCGTAATTTCTCATCAAAACCCCATTTCCCAAATGTTAATCCTGACCACTCTGTCATTGTTGAAATATTGGTTGATATATTGTCGAAATACAGAAATCTCAATGACCTAAAGAATCAATTGGATTCTGTTCGGTTTCCGATTAACCTTGATGTGTTCAACGCTGTTTCTCGTAGGGTTAGTTGTGATCCTCCATCCCACATATGATTCCTTCAATAGGTAGAGGAAAAACATCCTGAAATATTGAGTTCTAAACGTAATAATAAAGATAATGAGACTCTTGAGAACAAAAGTAGGAATAATGATGCACGTATTGATTTAATTGCTAGTGCATTTTACGAGATTTCTAACGATATTTCTATCGGAGAACCCAACAAGAAAGACAGGCACTACGTCTCCATGAAAATCGCTCGTATACTCGGGAAATCCAGAAATCTCACTGCATTTTTTTCATTTGATTGTTCTTTCTCTTTCACAACAATGAGAAACCAATCGCGTCTTCTTCATCTTCTTCTTCGCACTCACCACAATACTTCGCTCTTTCTCTTCAATTTCCCTTCGTTTCACTACTGATCAATCAAGATTCTCTATAAACCCTAATTTCCATTTCTCGTCCAAACCCTTTTTCATTTAATTCGTTCTTTCAACAATGAGAAATCAATCGCGTCTTCTTCATCTTCTTCTTCGCACTCACCACAAAATTCCCATTCAATCTCAGGTACTTCGCTCTTTCTCTCCAATTCCCCTTCGTTTCACTACCAATTAATCAAAATTCTCTGTAAACCCTAGTTTCCGTAATTTCTCATCAAAACCCCATTTCCCAAATGTTAATCCTGACCACTCTGTCATTGTTGAAATATTGGTTGATATATTGTCGAAATACAGAAATCTCAATGACCTAAAGAATCAATTGGATTCTGTTCGGTTTCCGATTAACCTTGATGTGTTCAACGCTGTTTCTCGTAGGGTTAGTTGTGATCCTCCATCCCACATATGATTCCTTCAATAGGTAGAGGAAAAACATCCTGAAATATTGAGTTCTAAACGTAATAATAAAGATAATGAGACTCTTGAGAACAAAAGTAGGAATAATGATGCACGTATTGATTTAATTGCTAGTGCATTTTACGAGATTTCTAACGATATTTCTATCGGAGAACCCAACAAGAAAGACAGGCACTACGTCTCCATGAAAATCGCTCGTATACTCGGGAAATCCAGAAATCTCACTGCATTTTTTTCATTTGATTGTTCTTTCTCTTTCACAACAATGAGAAACCAATCGCGTCTTCTTCATCTTCTTCTTCGCACTCACCACAATACTTCGCTCTTTCTCTTCAATTTCCCTTCGTTTCACTACTGATCAATCAAGATTCTCTATAAACCCTAATTTCCATTTCTCGTCCAAACCCTTTTTCATTTAATTCGTTCTTTCAACAATGAGAAATCAATCGCGTCTTCTTCATCTTCTTCTTCGCACTCACCACAAAATTCCCATTCAATCTCAGGTACTTCGCTCTTTCTCTCCAATTCCCCTTCGTTTCACTACCAATTAATCAAAATTCTCTGTAAACCCTAGTTTCCGTAATTTCTCATCAAAACCCCATTTCCCAAATGTTAATCCTGACCACTCTGTCATTGTTGAAATATTGGTTGATATATTGTCGAAATACAGAAATCTCCATGACCTAAAGAATCAATTGGATTCTGTTCGGTTTCCGATTAACCTTGATGTGTTCAACGCTGTTTCTCGTAGGGTTAGTTGTGATCCTCCATCCCACATAAGATTCCTTCATTGGGTAGAGGAAAAACATCCTGAAATATTGAGTTCTAAACGTAATAATAAAGATAATGAGACTCTTGAGAACAAAAGTAAGAATAATGATGCACGTATTGATTTAATTGCTAGTGCATTTTACGAGATTTCTAACGATATTTCTATCGGAGAACCCAACAAAAAAGACAGGCACTACGTCTCCATGAAAATCGCTCGTATACTCGGGAAATTCAGAAATCTCACTGCATTTTTTTCATTTGATTGTTCTTTCTCTTTCACAACAATGAGAAACCAATCGCGTCTTCTTCATCTTCTTCTTCGCACTCACCACAATACTTCACTCTTTCTCTTCAATTTCCCTTCGTTTCACTACTGATCAATCAAGATTCTCTATAAACCCTAATTTCTATTTCTCGTCCAAACCCTTTTTCATTTAATTCGTTCTTTCAACAATGAGAAATCAATCGCGTCTTCTTCATCTTCTTCTTCGCACTCACCACAAAATTCTCATTCAATCTCAGGTACTTCGCTCTTTCTCTCCAATTCCCCTTCGTTTCACTACCAATCAATCAAAATTCTCTGTAAACCCTAGTTTCCGTAATTTCTCATCAAAACCCCATTTCCCAATTGTTAATCCTGACCACTCTGTCATCGTTGAAATATTGGTTGATATATTGTCGAAATACAGAAATCTCCATGACCTAAAGAATCAATTGGATTTTGTCCGGTTTCCGATTAACCTTGATGTGTTCAACGCTGTTTCTCGTAGGGTTAGTTGTGATCCTCCATCCCACATAAGATTCCTTCATTGGGTAGAGGAAAAACATCCTGAAATATTGAGTTCTAAACGTAATAATAAAGATAATGAGACTTTTGAGAACAAAAGTAGGAATAATGCTGCACGTATTGATTTAATTGCTAGTGCATTTTACGAGATTTCTAACGATATTTCTATCGGAGAACCCAACAAAAAAGACAGGCACTACGTCTCCATGAAAATCGCTCGTATACTCGGGAAATCCAGAAATCTCACTGCATTTTTTTCATTTGATTGTTCTTTCTTTTTCACAACAATGAGAAACCAATCGTGTCTTCTTCATCTTCTTCTTCGCACTGACCACAATACTTCGCTCTTTCTCTTCAATTTCCCTTCGTTTCACTATTGATCAATCAAGATTCTCTATAAACCCTATGTTCCATTTTTCGTCCAAACCCTTTTTCATTTAATTCGTTCTTTCAACAATGAGAAATCAATCGCGTCTTCTTCATCTTCTTCTTCGCACTCACCACAAAATTCTCATTCAATCTCAGGTACTTCGCTCTTTCTCTCCAATTCCCCTTCGTTTCACTACCAATTAATCAAAATTCTCTGTAAACCCTAGTTTCCGTAATTTCTCATCAAAACCCCATTTCCCAAATGTTAATCCTGACCACTCTGTCATTGTTGAAATATTGGTTGATATATTGTCGAAATACAGAAATCTCCATGACCTAAAGAATCAATTGGATTCTGTTCGGTTTCCGATTAACCTTGATGTGTTCAACGCTGTTTCTCGTAGGGTTAGTTGTGATCCTCCATCCCACATAAGATTCCTTCATTGGGTAGAGGAAAAACATCCTGAAATATTGAGTTCTAAACGTAATAATAAAGATAATGAGACTCTTGAGAACAAAAGTAGGAATAATGCTGCACGTATTGATTTAATTGCTAGTGCATTTTACGAGATTTCTAACGATATTTCTATCGGAGAACCCAACAAAAAAGACAGGCACTACGTCTCCATGAAAATCGCTCGTATACTCGGGAAATCCAGAAATCTCACTGCATTTTTTTCATTTGATTGTTCTTTCTCTTTCACAACAATGAGAAACCAATCGCGTCTTCTTCATCTTCTTCTTCGCACTCACCACAATACTTCGCTCTTTCTCTTCAATTTCCCTTCGTTTCACTACTGATCAATCAAGATTCTCTATAAACCCTAATTTCCATTTCTCGTCCAAACCCTTTTTCATTTAATTCGTTCTTTCAACAATGAGAAATCAATCGCGTCTTCTTCATCTTCTTCTTCGCACTCACCACAAAATTCCCATTCAATCTCAGGTACTTCGCTCTTTCTCTCCAATTCCCCTTCGTTTCACTACCAATCAATCAAAATTCTCTGTAAACCCTAGTTTCCGTAATTTCTCATCAAAACCCCATTTCCCAAATGTTAATCCTGACCACTCTGTCATCGTTGAAATATTGGTTGATATATTGTCGAAATACAGAAATCTCCATGACCTAAAGAATCAATTGGATTCTGTCCGGTTTCCGATTAACCTTGATGTGTTCAACGCTGTTTCTCGTAGGGTTAGTTGTGATCCTCCATCCCACATAAGATTCCTTCATTGGGTAGAGGAAAAACATCCTGAAATATTGAGTTCTAAACGTAATAATAAAGATAATGAGACTCTTGAGAACAAAAGTAGGAATAATGCTGCACGTATTGATTTAATTGCTAGTGCATTTTACGAGATTTCTAACGATATTTCTATCGGAGAACCCAACAAAAAAGAGAGGCACTACGTCTCCATGAAAATCGCTCGTATACTCGGGAAATTCAGAAATCTCACTGCATTTTTTTCATTTGATTGTTCTTTCTCTTTCACAACAATGAGAAACCAATCGCGTCTTCTTCTTCGCACTCACCACAATACTTCGCTCTTTCTCTTCAATTTCCCTTCGTTTCACTACTGATCAATCAAGATTCTCTATAAACCCTAATTTCTATTTCTCGTCCAAACCCTTTTTCATTTAATTCGTTCTTTCAACAATGAGAAATCAATCGCGTCTTCTTCATCTTCTTCGCACTCACCACAAAATTCCCATTCAATCTCAGGTACTTCGCTCTTTCTCTCCAATTCCCCTTCGTTTCACTACCAATTAATCAAAATTCTCTGTAAACCCTAGTTTCCGTAATTTCTCATCAAAACCCCATTTCCCAAATGTTAATCCTGACCACTCTGTCATTGTTGAAATATTGGTTGATATATTGTCGAAATACAGAAATCTCAATGACCTAAAGAATCAATTGGATTCTGTTCGGTTTCCGATTAACCTTGATGTGTTCAACGCTGTTTCTCGTAGGGTTAGTTGTGATCCTCCATCCCACATAAGATTCCTTCAATAGGTAGAGGAAAAACATCCTGAAATATTGAGTTCTAAACGTAATAATAAAGATAATGAGACTCTTGAGAACAAAAGTAGGAATAATGATGCACGTATTGATTTAATTGCTAGTGCATTTTACGAGATTTCTAACGATATTTCTATCGGAGAACCCAACAAAAAAGACAGGCACTACGTCTCCATGAAAATCGCTCGTATACTCGGGAAATCCAGAAATCTCACTGCATTTTTTTCATTTGATTGTTCTTTCTCTTTCACAACAATGAGAAACCAATCGCGTCTTCTTCATCTTCTTCTTCGCACTCACCACAATACTTCGCTCTTTCTCTTCAATTTCCCTTCGTTTCACTACTGATCAATCAAGATTCTCTATAAACCCTAATTTCTATTTCTCGTCCAAACCCTTTTTCATTTAATTCGTTCTTGCAACAATGAGAAATCAATCGCGTCTTCTTCATCTTCTTCTTCGCACTCACCACAAAATTCTCATTCAATCTCAGGTACTTCGCTCTTTCTCTCCAATTCCCCTTCGTTTCACTACCAATTAATCAAAATTCTCTGTAAACCCTAGTTTCCGTAATTTCTCATCAAAACCCCATTTCCCAAATGTTAATCCTGACCACTCTGTCATTGTTGAAATATTGGTTGATATATTGTCGAAATACAGAAATCTCAATGACCTAAAGAATCAATTGGATTCTGTTCTGTTTCCGATTAACCTTGATGTGTTCAACGCTGTTTCTCGTAGGGTTAGTTGTGATCCTCCATCCCACATAAGATTCCTTCATTGGGTAGAGGAAAAACATCCTGAAATATTGAGTTCTAAACGTAATAATAAAAATAATGAGACTCTTGAGAACAAAAGTAGGAATAATGTTGCACGTATTGATTTAATTGCTAGTGCATTTTACGAGATTTCTAACGATATTTCTATCGGAGAACCCAACAAAAAAGACAGGCACTACGTCTCCATGAAAATCGCTCGTATACTCGGGAAATCCAGAAATCTCACAGCATTTTTTTCATTTGATTGTTCTTTCTCTTTCACAACAATGAGAAACCAATCGCGTCTTCTTCATCTTCTTCTTCGCACTCACCACAATACTTCGCTCTTTCTCTTCAATTTCCCTTCGTTTCACTACTGATCAATCAAGATTCTCTATAAACCCTAATTTCCATTTCTCGTCCAAACCCTTTTTCATTTAATTCGTTCTTTCAACAATGAGAAATCAATCGCGTCTTCTTCATCTTCTTCTTCGCACTCACCACAAAATTCCCATTCAATCTCAGGTACTTCGCTCTTTCTCTCCAATTCCCCTTCGTTTCACTACCAATCAATCAAAATTCTCTGTAAACCATAGTTTCCGTAATTTCTCATCAAAACCCCATTTCCCAAATGTTAATCCTGACCACTCTGTCATCGTTGAAATATTGGTTGATATATTGTCGAAATACAGAAATCTCAATGACCTAAAGAATCAATTGGATTCTGTTCGGTTTCCGATTAACCTTGATGTGTTCAACGCTGTTTCTCGTAGGGTTAGTTGTGATCCTCCATCCCACATAAGATTCCTTCATTGGGTAGAGGAAAAACATCCTGAAATATTGAGTTCTAAACGTAATAATAAAGATAATGAGACTCTTGAGAACAAAAGTAGGAATAATGATGCACGTATTGATTTAATTGCTAGTGCATTTTACGAGATTTCTAACGATATTTCTATCGGAGAACCCAACAAAAAAGACAGGCACTACGTCTCCATGAAAATCGCTCGTATACTCGGGAAATCCAGAAATCTCACTGCATTTTTTTCATTTGATAGTTCTTTCTCTTTCACAACAATGAGAAACCAATCGCGTCTTCTTCATCTTCTTCTTCGCACTCACCACAATACTTCGCTCTTTCTCTTCAATTTCCCTTCGTTTCACTACTGATCAATCAAGATTCTCTATAAACCCTAATTTCCATTTCTCGTCCAAACCCTTTTTCATTTAATTCGTTCTTTCAGCAATGAGAAATCAATCGCGTCTTCTTCATCTTCTTCTTCGCACTCACCACAAAATTCCCATTCAATCTCAGGTACTTCGCTCTTTCTCTCCAATTCCCCTTCGTTTCACTACCAATCAATCAAAATTCTCTGTAAACCCTAGTTTCCGTAATTTCTCATCAAAACCCCATTTCCCAAATGTTAATCCTGACCACTCTGTCATTGTTGAAATATTGGTTGATATATTGTCGAAATACAGAAATCTCAATGACCTAAAGAATCAATTGGATTCTGTTCGGTTTCCGATTAACCTTGATGTGTTCAACGCTGTTTCTCGTAGGGTTAGTTGTGATCCTCCATCCCACATAAGATTCCTTCATTGGGTAGAGGAAAAACATCCTGAAATATTGAGTTCTAAACGTAATAATAAAGATAATGAGACTCTTGAGAACAAAAGTAGGAATAATGTTGCACGTATTGATTTAATTGCTAGTGCATTTTACGAGATTTCTAACGATATTTCTATCGGAGAACCCAACAAAAAAGACAGGCACTACGTCTCCATGAAAATCGCTCGTATACTCGGGAAATCCAGAAATCTCACAGCATTTTTTTCATTTGATTGTTCTTTCTCTTTCACAACAATGAGAAACCAATCGCGTCTTCTTCATCTTCTTCTTCGCACTCACCACAATACTTCGCTCTTTCTCTTCAATTTCCCTTCGTTTCACTACTGATCAATCAAGATTCTCTATAAATCCTAATTTCCATTTCTCGTCCAAACCCTTTTTCATTTAATTCGTTCTTTCAACAATGAGAAATCAATCGCGTCTTCTTCATCTTCTTCTTCGCACTCACCACAAAATTCCCATTCAATCTCAGGTACTTCGCTCTTTCTCTCCAATTCCCCTTCGTTTCACTACCAATCAATCAAAATTCTCTGTAAACCATAGTTTCCGTAATTTCTCATCAAAACCCCATTTCCCAAATGTTAATCCTGACCATTCTGTCATCGTTGAAATATTGGTTGATATATTGTCGAAATACAGAAATCTCAATGACCTAAAGAATCAATTGGATTCTGTTCGGTTTCCGATTAACCTTGATGTGTTCAACGCTGTTTCTCGTAGGGTTAGTTGTGATCCTCCATCCCACATAAGATTCCTTCATTGGGTAGAGGAAAAACATCCTGAAATATTGAGTTCTAAACGTAATAATAAAGATAATGAGACTCTTGAGAACAAAAGTAGGAATAATGATGCACGTATTGATTTAATTGCTAGTGCATTTTACGAGATTTCTAACGATATTTCTATCGGAGAACCCAACAAAAAAGACAGGCACTAAGTCTCCATGAAAATCGCTCGTATACTCGGGAAATCCAGAAATCTCACTGCATTTTTTTCATTTGATTGTTCTTTCTCTTTCACAACAATGAGAAACCAATCGCGTCTTCTTCATCTTCTTCTTCGCACTCACCACAATACTTCGCTCTTTCTCTTCAATTTCCCTTCGTTTCACTACTGATCAATCAAGATTCTCTATAAACCCTAATTTCCATTTCTCGTCCAAACCCTTTTTCATTTAATTCGTTCTTTCAACAATGAGAAATCAATCGCGTCTTCTTCATCTTCTTCTTCGCACTCGCCACGAAATTCCCATTCAATCTCAGGTACTTCGCTCTTTCTCTCCAATTCCCCTTCGTTTCACTACCAATCAATCAAAATTCTCTGTAAACCCTAGTTTCCGTAATTTCTCATCAAAACCCCATTTCCCAAATGTTAATCCTGACCACTCTGTCATCGTTGAAATATTGGTTGATATATTGTCGAAATACAGAAATCTCCATGACCTAAAGAATCAATTGGATTCTGTTCGGTTTCCGATTAACCTTGATGTGTTCAACGCTGTTTCTCGTAGGGTTAGTTGTGATCCTCCATCCCACATAAGATTCCTTCATTGGGTAGAGGAAAAACATCCTGAAATATTGAGTTCTAAACGTAATAATAAAGATAATGAGACTCTTGAGAACAAAAGTAAGAATAATGATGCACGTATTGATTTAATTGCTAGTGCATTTTACGAGATTTCTAACGATATTTCTATCGGAGAACCCAACAAAAAAGACAGGCACTACGTCTCCATGAAAATCGCTCGTATACTCGGGAAATTCAGAAATCTCACTGCATTTTTTTCATTTGATTGTTCTTTCTCTTTCACAACAATGAGAAACCAATCGCGTCTTCTTCATCTTCTTCTTCGCACTCACCACAATACTTCACTCTTTCTCTTCGATTTCCCTTCGTTTCACGACTGATCAATCAAGATTCTCTATAAACCCTAATTTCTATTTCTCGTCCAAACCCCTTTTCATTTAATTCGTTCTTTCAACAATGAGAAATCAATCGCGTCTTCTTCGTCTTCTTCTTCGCACTCACCACAAAATTCTCATTCAATCTCAGGTACTTCGCTCTTTCTCTCCAATTCCTCTTCGTTTCACTACCAATCAATCAAAATTCTCTGTAAACCCTAGTTTCCGTAATTTCTCATCAAAACCCCATTTCCCAATTGTTAATCCTGACCATTCTGTCATCGTTGAAATATTGGTTGATATATTGTCGAAATACAGAAATCTCAATGACTTAAAGAATCAATTGGATTCTGTTCGGTTTCCGATTAACCTTGATGTGTTCAACGCTGTTTCTCGTAGGGTTAGTTGTGATCCTCCATCCCACATAAGATTCCTTCATTGGGTAGAGGAAAAACATCCTGAAATATTGAGTTCTAAACGTAATAATAAAGATAATGAGACTCTTGAGAACAAAAGTAGGAATAATGATGCACGTATTGATTTAATTGCTAGTGCATTTTACGAGATTTCTAACGATATTTCTATCGGAGAACCCAACAAAAAAGACAGGCACTAAGTCTCCATGAAAATCGCTCGTATACTCGGGAAATCCAGAAATCTCACTGCATTTTTTTCATTTGATTGTTCTTTCTCTTTCACAACAATGAGAAACCAATCGCGTCTTCTTCATCTTCTTCTTCGCACTCACCACAATACTTCGCTCTTTCTCTTCAATTTCCCTTCGTTTCACTACTGATCAATCAAGATTCTCTATAAACCCTAATTTCCATTTCTCGTCCAAACCCTTTTTCATTTAATTCGTTCTTTCAACAATGAGAAATCAATCGCGTCTTCTTCATCTTCTTCTTCGCACTCGCCACGAAATTCCCATTCAATCTCAGGTACTTCGCTCTTTCTCTCCAATTCCCCTTCGTTTCACTACCAATCAATCAAAATTCTCTGTAAACCCTAGTTTCCGTAATTTCTCATCAAAACCCCATTTCCCAAATGTTAATCCTGACCACTCTGTCATCGTTGAAATATTGGTTGATATATTGTCGAAATACAGAAATCTCCATGACCTAAAGAATCAATTGGATTCTGTTCGGTTTCCGATTAACCTTGATGTGTTCAACGCTGTTTCTCGTAGGGTTAGTTGTGATCCTCCATCCCACATAAGATTCCTTCATTGGGTAGAGGAAAAACATCCTGAAATATTGAGTTCTAAACGTAATAATAAAGATAATGAGACTCTTGAGAACAAAAGTAAGAATAATGATGCACGTATTGATTTAATTGCTAGTGCATTTTACGAGATTTCTAACGATATTTCTATCGGAGAACCCAACAAAAAAGACAGGCACTACGTCTCCATGAAAATCGCTCGTATACTCGGGAAATTCAGAAATCTCACTGCATTTTTTTCATTTGATTGTTCTTTCTCTTTCACAACAATGAGAAACCAATCGCGTCTTCTTCATCTTCTTCTTCGCACTCACCACAATACTTCACTCTTTCTCTTCGATTTCCCTTCGTTTCACGACTGATCAATCAAGATTCTCTATAAACCCTAATTTCTATTTCTCGTCCAAACCCCTTTTCATTTAATTCGTTCTTTCAACAATGAGAAATCAATCGCGTCTTCTTCGTCTTCTTCTTCGCACTCACCACAAAATTCTCATTCAATCTCAGGTACTTCGCTCTTTCTCTCCAATTCCCCTTCGTTTCACTACCAATCAATCAAAATTCTCTGTAAACCCTAGTTTCCGTAATTTCTCATCAAAACCCCATTTCCCAATTGTTAATCCTGACCACTCTGTCATCGTTGAAATATTGGTTGATATATTGTCGAAATACAGAAATCTCCATGACCTAAAGAATCAATTGGATTTTGTCCGGTTTCCGATTAACCTTGATGTGTTCAACGCTGTTTCTCGTAGGGTTAGTTGTGATCCTCCATCCCACATAAGATTCCTTCATTGGGTAGAGGAAAAACATCCTGAAATATTGAGTTCTAAACGTAATAATAAAGATAATGAGACTCTTGAGAACAAAAGTAGGAATAATGCTGCACGTATTGATTTAATTGCTAGTGCATTTTACGAGATTTCTAACGATATTTCTATCGGAGAACCCAACAAAAAAGACAGGCACTACGTCTCCATGAAAATCGCTCGTATACTCGGGAAATCCAGAAATCTCACTGCATTTTTTTCATTTGATTGTTCTTTCTCTTTCACAACAATGAGAAACCAATCGTGTCTTCTTCATCTTCTTCTTCGCACTGACCACAATACTTCGCTCTTTCTCTTCAATTTCCCTTCGTTTCACTATTGATCAATCAAGATTCTCTATAAACCATATGTTCCATTTTTCGTCCAAACCCTTTTTCATTTAATTCGTTCTTTCAACAATGAGAAATCAATCGCGTATTCTTCATCTTCTTCTTCGCACTCACCACAAAATTCTCATTCAATCTCAGGTACTTCGCTCTTTCTCTCCAATTCCCCTTCGTTTCACTACCAATTAATCAAAATTCTCTGTAAACCCTAGTTTCCGTAATTTCTCATCAAAACCCCATTTCCCAAATGTTAATCCTGACCACTCTGTCATTGTTGAAATATTGGTTGATATATTGTCGAAATACAGAAATCTCAATGACCTAAAGAATCAATTGGATTCTGTTCGGTTTCCGATTAACCTTGATGTGTTCAACGCTGTTTCTCGTAGGGTTAGTTGTGATCCTCCATCCCACATAAGATTCCTTCATTGGGTAGAGGAAAAACATCCTGAAATATTGAGTTCTAAACGTAATAATAAAGATAATGAGACTCTTGAGAACAAAAGTAGGAATAATGCTGCACGTATTGATTTAATTGCTAGTATATTTTACGAGATTTCTAACGATATTTCTATCGGAGAACCCAACAAAAAAGACAGGCACTACGTCTCCATGAAAATCGCTCGTATACTCGGGAAATCCAGAAATCTCACTGCATTTTTTTCATTTGATTGTTCTTTCTCTTTCACAACAATGAGAAACCAATCGCGTCTTCTTCATCTTCTTCTTCGCACTCACCACAATACTTCGCTCTTTCTCTTCAATTTCCCTTCGTTTCACTACTGATCAATCAAGATTCTCTATAAACCCTAATTTCCATTTCTCGTCCAAACCCTTTTTCATTTAATTCGTTCTTTCAACAATGAGAAATCAATCGCGTCTTCTTCATCTTCTTCTTCGCACTCACCACAAAATTCCCATTCAATCTCAGGTACTTCGCTCTTTCTCTCCAATTCCCCTTCGTTTCACTACCAATCAATCAAAATTCTCTGTAAACCCTAGTTTCCGTAATTTCTCATCAAAACCCCATTTCCCAAATGTTAATCCTGACCACTCTGTCATCGTTGAAATATTGGTTGATATATTGTCGAAATACAGAAATCTCGATGACCTAAAGAATCAATTGGATTCTGTCCGATTTCCGATTAACCCTGATGTGTTCAACGCTGTTTCTCGTAGGGTTAGTTGTGATCCTCCATCCCACATAAGATTCCTTCATTGGGTAGAGGAAAAACATCCTGAAATATTGAGTTCTAAACGTAATAATAAAGATAATGAGACTCTTGAGAACAAAAGTAGGAATAATGCTGCACGTATTGATTTAATTGCTAGTATATTTTACGAGATTTCTAACGATATTTCTATCGGAGAACCCAACAAAAAAGACAGGCACTACGTCTCCATGAAAATCGCTCGTATACTCGGGAAATCCAGAAATCTCACTGCATTTTTTTCATTTGATTGTTCTTTCTCTTTCACAACAATGAGAAACCAATCGCGTCTTCTTCATCTTCTTCTTCGCACTCACCACAATACTTCGCTCTTTCTCTTCAATTTCCCTTCGTTTCACTACTGATCAATCAAGATTCTCTATAAACCCTAATTTCCATTTCTCGTCCAAACCCTTTTTCATTTAATTCGTTCTTTCAACAATGAGAAATCAATCGCGTCTTCTTCATCTTCTTCTTCGCACTCACCACAAAATTCCCATTCAATCTCAGGTACTTCGCTCTTTCTCTCCAATTCCCCTTCGTTTCACTACCAATCAATCAAAATTCTCTGTAAACCCTAGTTTCCGTAATTTCTCATCAAAACCCCATTTCCCAAATGTTAATCCTGACCACTCTGTCATCGTTGAAATATTGGTTGATATATTGTCGAAATACAGAAATCTCCATGACCTAAAGAATCAATTGGATTCTGTCCGATTTCCGATTAACCTTGATGTGTTCAACGCTGTTTCTCGTAGGGTTAGTTGTGATCCTCCATCCCACATAAGATTCCTTCATTGGGTAGAGGAAAAACATCCTGAAATATTGAGTTCTAAACGTAATAATAAAGATAATGAGACTCTTGAGAACAAAAGTAGGAATAATGCTGCACGTATTGATTTAATTGCTAGTATATTTTACGAGATTTCTAACGATATTTCTATCGGAGAACCCAACAAAAAAGACAGGCACTACGTCTCCATGAAAATCGCTCGTATACTCGGGAAATCCAGAAATCTCACTGCATTTTTTTCATTTGATTGTTCTTTCTCTTTCACAACAATGAGAAACCAATCGCGTCTTCTTCATCTTCTTCTTCGCACTCACCACAATACTTCGCTCTTTCTCTTCAATTTCCCTTCGTTTCACTACTGATCAATCAAGATTCTCTATAAACCCTAATTTCCATTTCTCGTCCAAACCCTTTTTCATTTAATTCGTTCTTTCAACAATGAGAAATCAATCGCGTCTTCTTCATCTTCTTCTTCGCACTCACCACAAAATTCCCATTCAATCTCAGGTACTTCGCTCTTTCTCTCCAATTCCCCTTCGTTTCACTACCAATCAATCAAAATTCTCTGTAAACCCTAGTTTCCGTAATTTCTCATCAAAACCCCATTTCCCAAATGTTAATCCTGACCACTCTGTCATCGTTGAAATATTGGTTGATATATTGTCGAAATACAGAAATCTCAATGACCTAAAGAATCAATTGGATTCTGTTCGGTTTCCGATTAACCTTGATGTGTTCAACGCTGTTTCTCGTAGGGTTAGTTGTGATCCTCCATCCCACATAAGATTCCTTCATTGGGTAGAGGAAAAACATCCTGAAATATTGAGTTCTAAACGTAATAATAAAGATAATGAGACTCTTGAGAACAAAAGTAGGAATAATGATGCACGTATTGATTTAATTGCTAGTGCATTTTACGAGATTTCTAACGATATTTCTATCGGAGAACCCAACAAAAAAGACAGGCACTACGTCTCCATGAAAATCGCTCGTATACTCGGGAAATCCAGAAATCTCACTGCATTTTTTTCATTTGATTGTTCTTTCTCTTTCACAACAATGAGAAACCAATCGCGTCTTCTTCATCTTCTTCTTCGCACTCACCACAATACTTCGCTCTTTCTCTTCAATTTCCCTTCGTTTCACTACTGATCAATCAAGATTCTCTATAAACCCTAATTTCCATTTCTCGTCCAAACCCTTTTTCATTTAATTCGTTCTTTCAGCAATGAGAAATCAATCGCGTCTTCTTCATCTTCTTCTTCGCACTCACCACAAAATTCCCATTCAATCTCAGGTACTTCGCTCTTTCTCTCCAATTCCCCTTCGTTTCACTATCAATCAATCAAAATTCTCTGTAAACCCTAGTTTCCGTAATTTCTCATCAAAACCCCATTTCCCAATTGTTAATCCTGACCACTCTGTCATCGTTGAAATATTGGTTGATATATTGTCGAAATACAGAAATCTCCATGACCTAAAGAATCAATTGGATTCTGTTCGGTTTCCGATTAACCTTGATGTGTTCAACGCTGTTTCTCGTAGGGTTAGTTGTGATCCTCCATCCCACATAAGATTCCTTCATTGGGTAGAGGAAAAACATCCTGAAATATTGAGTTCTAAACGTAATAATAAAGATAATGAGACTCTTGAGAACAAAAGTAGGAATAATGATGCACGTATTGATTTAATTGCTAGTGCATTTTACGAGATTTCTAACGATATTTCTATCGGAGAACCCAACAAAAAAGACAGGCACTAAGTCTCCATGAAAATCGCTCGTATACTCGGGAAATCCAGAAATCTCACTGCATTTTTTTCATTTGATTGTTCTTTCTCTTTCACAACAATGAGAAACCAATCGCGTCTTCTTCATCTTCTTCTTCGCACTCACCACAATACTTCGCTCTTTCTCTTCAATTTCCCTTCGTTTCACTACTGATCAATCAAGATTCTCTATAAACCCTAATTTCTATTTCTCGTCCAAACCCTTTTTCATTTAATTCGTTCTTTCAACAGTGAGAAATCAATCGCGTCTTCTTCATCTTCTTCTTCGCACTCACCACAACATTCCCATTCAATCTCAGGTACTTCGCTCTTTCTCTCCAATTCCACTTCGTTTCATTACCAATTAATCAAAATTCTCTGTAAACCCTAGTTTCCGTAATTTCTCATCAAAACCCCATTTCCCAAATGTTAATCCTGACCACTCTGTCATTGTTGAAATATTGGTTGATATATTGTCGAAATACAGAAATCTCAATGACCTAAAGAATCAATTGGATTCTGTTCGGTTTCCGATTAACCTTGATGTGTTCAACGCTGTTTCTCGTAGGGTTAGTTGTGATCCTCCATCCCACATAAGATTCCTTCATTGGGTAGAGGAAAAACATCCTGAAATATTGAGTTCTAAACGTAATAATAAAGATAATGAGACTCTTGAGAACAAAAGTAGGAATAATGTTGCACGTATTGATTTAATTGCTAGTGCATTTTACGAGATTTCTAACGATATTTCTATCGGAGAACCCAACAAAAAAGATAGGCACTACGTCTCCATGAAAATCGCTCGTATACTCGGGAAATCCAGAAATCTCACAGCATTTTTTTCATTTGATTGTTCTTTCTCTTTCACAACAATGAGAAACCAATCGCGTCTTCTTCATCTTCTTCTTCGCACTCACCACAATACTTCACTCTTTCTCTTCAATTTCCCTTCGTTTCACTACTGATCAATCAAGATTCTCTATAAACCCTAATTTCTATTTCTCGTCCAAACCCTTTTTCATTTAATTCGTTCTTTCAACAATGAGAAATCAATCGCGTCTTCTTCATCTTCTTCTTCGCACTCACCACAAAATTCTCATTCAATCTCAGGTACTTCGCTCTTTCTCTCCAATTCCCCTTCGTATCACTACCAATCAATCAAAATTCTCTGTAAACCCTAGTTTCCGTAATTTCTCATCAAAACCCCATTTCCCAATTGTTAATCCTGACCACTCTGTCATCGTTGAAATATTGGTTGATATATTGTCGAAATACAGAAATCTCCATGACCTAAAGAATCAATTGGATTTTGTCCGGTTTCCGATTAACCTTGATGTGTTCAACGCTGTTTCTCGTAGGGTTAGTTGTGATCCTCCATCCCACATAAGATTCCTTCATTGGGTAGAGGAAAAACATCCTGAAATATTGAGTTCTAAACGTAATAATAAAGATAATGAGACTCTTGAGAACAAAAGTAGGAATAATGCTGCACGTATTGATTTAATTGCTAGTGCATTTTACGAGATTTCTAACGATATTTCTATCGGAGAACCCAACAAAAAAGACAGGCACTACGTCTCCATGAAAATCGCTCGTATACTCGGGAAATCCAGAAATCTCACTGCATTTTTTTCATTTGATTGTTCTTTCTCTTTCACAACAATGAGAAACCAATCGCGTCTTCTTCATCTTCTTCTTCGCACTCACCACAATACTTCGCTCTTTCTCTTCAATTTCCCTTCGTTTCACTACTGATCAATCAAGATTCTCTATAAACCCTAATTTCCATTTCTCGTCCAAACCCTTTTTCATTTAATTCGTTCTTTCAACAATGAGAAATCAATCGCGTCTTCTTCATCTTCTTCTTCACACTCGCCACAAAATTCCCATTCAATCTCAGGTACTTCGCTCTTTCTCTCCAATTCCCCTTCGTTTCACTACCAATTAATCAAAATTCTCTGTAAACCCTAGTTTCCGTAATTTCTCATCAAAACCCCATTTCCCAAATGTTAATCCTGACCTTCACATGAACATACTTGACTATGCCAAGTCCTTTGAGGCTCTTGGAGAGAAGATCAGTGAATAAAAGCTTGTAAGAAAAATGCTTAGGTCTCTGCCTAAGAAATTTGATATGAAGGTGACTGCTATTAAGGAGATGCACAACATATCCACTTTAAGGCTTGATGAGTTAGTAGGTTCACTACAAACATTCGAGCTTGGGGCAAATGAAAAGACTGAAAAGAAGAACAAAAGTCTAGCATTTGTTTCTAAGGACTCTGATGATCCCAGTGAACAAGACATGGATGAAAGTGTGTCTGAAGCCCTTGCTCTAGTAGGGAAGCAATTCAAAAGGATGATGAGAAGAAGAGATGGAAGACCCAGGACAGATGTGCCACACATCTCAGACGACACTGGGAAGCATACCAACTCTCAGAGGCGCAAAGATGAAGAAAATTCAAATCAGACTAGAAGTGTGCAATGCTATGAGTGCAATGGGTTTGGTCACTACAAAACTGAATGCCCAAACTTCTTGAAAAAGCAGAAGAAGAGTATGGTGGCTACTTGGTCAGAAGATGAAAACTCGGACAATGAGGGTGATGGAAAGAAGGATACAGCATTCACTGTAAGGTGTATGGTTGACACTAGCTTTGAAGGGGTACTCACCTTAGATGAACTAGCTGACGCTTACCATGAGCTTTGTCAAGATTATGATGACAGGGTTAAGGTACTACAACAGCAAAGACACCTTATCAATCAGCTGAAGGCAGAAAGAAGTGAACATCTTGCTGATATTCATCATCTCACTGATGAGGTAATCATACTAAACTCACAGTTTGAAAATATGAATAAACAAGTAAGAATGTTGAATGCTTGGGATATCATGGCTGAGGAAAGTGTAGAAGTTGATCAACCTGACAAATGTTCTAAAGCAATAGGATATGATTATACAAAGCTCAACAAAAAGCATTCACCATATGGTGATAGATACAATCCTATAAAAAGAACTGTGAAACACAGGAAGGTCAGACACATGGTGCAACATCCCAGACCACTACCATCGTCCAGTCAGAGTAAGGGGCCAAAAGAATGGGCATGTCATCATTGCGGAGAAAAAGGGCACATAAGGCCTTTTTGTTACAAACTGTATGGGACCCCACAAGTGTCATAATCACAGGAACCTATGAAGAAGACTACAAAGACCAGAAAGGTGTGGAAACAGAAGATTGAAAGAATTGGACTGATTGCTCATACCTTATTAAGAGCATCATCCAAGGAAGAATGGTACTTTGACAGTGGTTGCTCAAGACACATGACAGGTATCAAAGACTATCTGGTTGATCTGAAATCTCATCCCACAGGTCATGTAGTATTTGGAGATGGAGCAAAAGGACAAATCATGGGTGTAGGAAAAATGGTAAATGACAGGCTGCCTGAGCTTGGAGATGTACTGTTTGTAAAGGGACTGACTGCTAATCTCATCAGCATAAGTCAGTTGTGTGACCAAGGTCTGAAGGTCAACTTCTCACAACCAGAGTGTGTAGTCACTAATGCTAAAGGTGTCATTCTGATGAAGGGAATACGATCTAAAGACAATTGCTATCTATGGGTACCCAACCAGAAGACAGATGTTGCAACATGTATGGTTGCCAAGGAAGATGAAGCAAAGCTGTGGCACCAAAGGTTAGGTCACCTGAATCTCAGAAGTATGAAGAAAGTTGTCTCTGTTGATGCTATAAGAGGGCTACCAAAGCTTGACATTGTGGAAGGAACAGTATGTGGAGAATGTCAGATAGGCAAACAAACAAAAGTCTCACACAAGATGTCACCACATCTGACTACCCATAGGATTCTGGAACTACTTCACATGGACTTGATGGGTCCAATGCAGGTAGAAAGCCTCGGAGGAAAGCGATATGCTTTCGTTGTAGTTGATGACTTTTCAAGGTACACTTGGATAAACTTTATCAGAGAAAAGGCACACACTTACTCTGTTTTTGAAGACCTATGCATTCAACTGCAAAAGGAGAAGGATCTTCTTATAAAAAGAATCCGAAGTGATCATGGTAAGGAATTTGAAAATTCAAAATTCTTGGATTTCTGTGCTAACCAGGGTATCAAACATGAGTTCTCTTCACCTATCACCCCTCAACAAAATGGGGTAGTAGAAAGGAAGAATCGTACCATCCAAGAATGTGCTAGAGTAATGTTACATGCAAAGAAGCTTGCATATCGATTCTGGGCTGAGGCCATGGACACTGCTTGTTACATACACAACCGTGTTACCCTAAGAGCAGGCACTACAACTACTCTATATGAATTATGGAAAGGGAGAAAGCCAACAGTGAAGCACTTCCACATCTTTGGAAGTAAATGCTACATCTTAGCGGATAGGGAGCAAAGAAGAAAGTGGGATCCAAAGAGTGATGAAGGAATATTCCTAGGTTACTCAACCAACAGTCAGGCTTACAGGGTTTACAACAACAGGACTCAAGGAGTAATGGAATCCTCAAATGTAGTTGTTAATGACTCAGGATTGGTTAGTGATCCAACTGTGATACCAGATGTTGACACATCTGTCCCTTACGAAGAGACAGAGGCTGAAGAAGATACTCATGAAGTCAACACTCAGAATGAATTGGCTGAACCCACAGCTCCAGCCAGTCCAGTTCATGATGCTCCAGCTCCACCCAGTACCCCTGCAACCAAAGGTCCTTCCATCAGAGTGCAAAAGAATCATCCTATTGATCAAATAATCGGTGATCCTAATTCAGGTATCACTACAAGAAGGTCTCTGGATATGATAGCTAATGCTTGTTTTGTGTCAAAGATTGAGCCCAAAAATGTGAAGGAAGCCTTAATTGATGAATACTGGATTTAAGCCATGCAAGATGAGTTGAATCAATTCAAAAGGAATGAAGTGTGGGACTTGGTGCCTAGACCAAGAGGAGTGAATATTATTGGTACTAAATGGGTGTACAAGAACAAGACTGATGAGCAAGGCACTGTCATCAAAAACAAGGCAAGGCTCGTAGCTCAAGGATACACTCAGATTGAAGGGGTAGATTTTGATGAGACTTTTGCTCCAGTGGCTAGATTGGAGTCGGTTAGACTACTTCTTGGAGTGGCTTGTATACTAAAATTTAAGCTATTCCAGATGGATGTGAAGAGTGTCTTCCTAAATAGGTACTTAAATGAAGAGGTCTATGTAGAGCAACCCAAGGGATTCGTGGATCCTAGTTATCCTGATCATGTGTACAAGTTGAAGAAAGCCTTATATGGGCTCAAACAAGCTCCCAGAGCTTGGTATGAAAGGCTCACTATTTTTCTAATGGACCAAGGATACAGAAAGGGTGGTAATGACAAGACCCTGTTTGTCAGGGAAGAGAAAGGAAGGCTGTTGATTGCCCAAATCTATGTAGATGACATAGTGTTTGGAGGGATGTCTGACCAGATGGTGCAACATTTCGTTCACCAGATGCAGTCAGAATTTGAAATGAGCTTAGTTGGTGAACTCACATTCTTTCTTGGCTTACAGGTGAAACAAATGAGTGATATAATTTTTATTTCACAGAGCAAGTATGCAAAGAATATTGTCAAGAAGTTTGGAATGGATAGTTCTCCCCACAAAAGGACACCGGCTGCTACTCATCTCAAACTAACCAAAGATGAGAAAGGTGTTGATGTGGACCAAAGCCTCTACAGGAGCATGATTGGAAGCTTGTTGTATCTCACAGCCAGTAGGCCAGATATAGCATTTGCTGTAGGAGTATGTGCTAGATACCAGGCTGCACCAAAAGTGAGTCATCTCACACAAGTCAAGAGAATTCTCAAGTATGTGAATGGTACCAGTGACTATGGCTTGTTGTACTCTCATGGTGAAAGCTGTAGACTACTTGGCTACTGTGATGCTGATTGGGCAGGTAGTGCTGATGATAGGAAGAGCACCTCAGGTGCATGTTTCTTCTTGGGTAACAATTTGATCTCATGGTTCAGCAAGAAGCAGAATAGTGTGGCCCTGTCCACAGCTGAAGCAGAGTATATTGCTACTGGAAGTAGTTGTTCTCAACTATTATGGATGAAGCAAATGCTGAAGGAGTACAATGTTGAGCAAGATGTGCTAACATTATACTATGACAACTTAAGTGCAATCAATATCTCAAAGAACCCTATTCAACACAGCAAGACAAAGCATATTGATATCAGGCACCACTTCATCAGAGACCTTGTAGAAGACAAGGTAGTCACTCTTTAGCATGTGAGCACTGAAAAGCATATTGCAGATATCTTCACCAAAGCCCTTGATGCAAATCGCTTTGAGGAATTGAGGAGTAAGTTAGGCATCTGCCTATTTGAAGAGCTGTAGGTGTACAGCGTGTGTAATGTGCAACACCTCATGATCTTACGAGTTGCACAATATTGTTGTCCTACTCCAGTTTAATTGTCAAATTTATTGGCTAAAAAGGGGGAGTAGTATTTGGTTCTGGCAGGTACAGGTGTGTCACATGTGCCAACATGTGGATACACAAGTTTTGGGTACTGGTGTAGTCTTTACACAAGTACTATATTCAGGGGGAGTAACAACAAAGTAATGCAGGCGTTAAGGGGGAGTAATCACTATACTCTTCTGTACAGGTTCTCTGCAGTACACCCCATTTCTGGGAAACTTAGTTTCTCAGGTATGCATCACTCCAGGGGGAGTATTATTATCGCTGGATTTCTATCTGGCGTCTTGATGTGTGCTCATACATATGAGCTTGTATTTATCTTGAAGGCTGAAATAGTCTTTAAGTCTGGAGACCAGGTGTGGTGACAGATGTTGTCACATCTGATGGTGCCTTGTGCTCTCTGCACATTGGCAATGCTTGTGCTCGTGCTCTCTGCACTTGCATGTTTTACTGGGAATTTTAGGTTCTCAGGATATCAGGGATTTGTTTTTCCTGAGCCACGTCTATGTGGTATTTCACTATGTAAGGAACTTAGTGTTCCATATTTGAGTCCACTATAGGAGTCTAACTCCTCTAAGTGTTGACCTTGAGGCTAGCAGCATCTAACCGCTGCCTCTGATCACTTGTAAGTTACCTAGGGTAACATATTGCAAAATGTGTAGTTCCTTCTGCATCATATCTTTTGAAGGAATTTGCTGAAGACCTCTCCAGAACGTGCAAAGGTTGTTTTAGCCAAAATTTGCCAAAGGGGGAGATTGTTGGGTTTTTAGATGTTGGCTTCATTTTGCAAAAACAAGATGCTAGTCTACAGGTTCAGACAGATGTGCTAACATCTGTCTCACAACACTGCCAGCTGTGGCCAGCTGGGTTTGAAACCCTAGAACGCGTCCAAGAGCGCGCCGCTTTTACTTGAACCCTAATATTCTTTGTTTCAGGTTTACTTTCGCGCCAAGGCAAGGGAAACTCGCGTATTTGCTGAAGCAATATTTTAGAAGATTTATTTTGAAAATATGTGATGAATATATTTTAAAATCAAATCTTTTTAGTTCAAGGTTATTTTTGAAGGAGATCAAGGCACGCGTTTTCAAATATTCTGAAGACAAATAAATCCTTGTAGCCCATCAACTCAGGGCTATAAATACATGAAGACCAAGACTTAGTTCTCTCAAGAGAGTCAAGCCATAATTTGGTTTTTAGGGTTTTAGAGTGTCAAATCGAGTCTCTTTGTGAGCCTTTCGTGCATTCCGTATATGCATGCTTAGGACTGTGTTTATTGAGTTGTAATGCTACTATCTCTGAAGCTTTGAAGCAAAGAGTTAGTGAGTCTAGCACTTAAAGCCTTTAGGCAAAAGTGTTTAGGTTTTAGGGAGTGTGTCTCCAACCAACCAACCGTGAATTGTTCTTTATACCCCGGTAGGTGTCTAGTGGTGTGGTGTAGCATCACTGTTAAGGAATTGACCTGGGCTGGTCATATCTAGGTTAGGCCTAGGTAGAGTCTTCACAGATAGTGATTGAGTGAGGAGGGTTAACAGGTGTTTAGACTCCGAATCAATACTATTGATAGTGGATTCGTCCTGGATTGGTATCCCCCAGATTAGGAGCAGTTGCGTCCGAACTGGGTTAACAAGTTCCACGTGCAATTTATTTTCCTGCCTTTATTTATTGCATAATTATCTGTTCAGGTTACTTTGTGGAGACAAACGTGGTAACATCTGTCTCTCAGTCCAGTTTAGTTGCGACAGGTGCTAGCACATCTGCTATCACATCTGTCTGCTGATAGTGCCGGAATTTCAATAAAGATAATGAGACTCTTGAGAACAAAAGTAGGAATAATGCTACACGTATTGATTTAATTGCTAGTGCATTTTACGAGATTTCTAACGATATTTCTATCGGAGAACCCAACAAAAAAGACAGGCACTACGTCTCCATGAAAATCGCTCGTATACTCGGGAAATCCAGATTATTTGTGCATCCCACCTAAAATTGGAAAGTGCTATTTTGATAATTGTTGCTGCATTTAGCAGGTAAATTGAAAATTTATTTATTTTTTCTTTAGAAGGTTATAATTTTATTTATGTCATAATATTGTTACACTTATTTCTCACATCACATATTGTATTTTATTTATGTCATATTGTATTTCTCACATATAATTTTATTTATATGTGATAGAATCCCAATTGAGAATGGTGGGCCAAAATAGTGACACATGAAAATATAGCAAAGAGAGGGAATTTGGTGACCTGGCAGGGGTGTAGTTGTAGCCAAGCTGGTGGATTCGGCTGCTCCGTGAGGAGTCACGCTGCTCCCGATGGAGAGCCTCCCATCGGCGGCACTGAATAGTGCTCGCAGGAAGGAGAGATGGGAAGAGGCATTCAGATATTTTCTGTTAGAAACCATTTGGTTTGGCTTAGAGAGAGAATCATCTCTTCTCTAAGAGGAGCTTAGCTCTAGGCAGTAGGAGTATATTCTACTGTAATTTTCCTTTTTCATAAATAATACATTATTCTGTTTTTTGTACTATTTTATCCATTGATTTCTGGGTTCCTAACAATATGTCATAACTGTTTGATTATTATGATAGGGTAAGAAGATCAACACAGGACAAATCACTAGTCACATACAACTTATGTATTGTATATTGTCCAACACAAATTAAATACTATTAAATTTATTACAGCGTCGTTTATAAAAATATTTTATTATATGAATGTATCTTTTTTATTTTCTTTAACTAAAATAGGAATGTGTTTGGGTGTCAGATTAGCGGTAAAATTTTCACATTATACGATTAAGGTAGTTAATTAGCAATGCTAGATATATACTATAAATAAGTAGCTTGTGATGTTTTTTCATCAATAAATTAAGGTAAGTATTTCTACATTTTCTCTCTTATTTGATACATTCAACTTTGTAATTTAATAACATAAGTTTAAATGTATTTTTTGTCTCCTATATTTTTTTTAAAAAAAAAGCTTTTATTTGGTTTACACCATTTTAAAAACTGAGTTTTTGGTCTCCAATGTAACTTGTTTTCTTAAAAAAATATTTTTCGTTCTTATCTCATTTTTGGGTTATTTTATATGATGTGACTTATTCATTTATAATATGATAACACTTATTAGACCAATAATATGATAACACTTATTAGACCACTTTAAATATTTGGGTTAGCAAAAACATGTTCAATAAATGTTATCACGTTATAAATTGATATGTCATATCATAAAAAAGAGAAAAAAATGAGACGAATAAAAAATAGAGATAAAAAGTGCATTTAAACCAATAAAATAAAAGTGTTGTATTGGTTAGGAATTTATATGAAAAAAATTTATTTGGTTGGGGAGAACATATCTTGCGTGTCGCACAAATTTTTCAACAAAGAATAACATTCACCAGTAAACAACGGTAAAAACTTTTATCTGCAACATGAGATATGAAAAATAGTCATATTTCTTTAAAATTGATATGAAAATTATCCAACTTTATTTAAAATACGGATCCATATCATTTATATATGAACCATGTGAAGAAAATAAGTAACGCACAATACAACACATTTTTGAGAGGAGGTGGACCCGTAGATTGTAGAAAAGGCTTTAATACCATCTTATAGTTTGAGTTGAGTCTAATTCAACTTTACAAACCTGACTTATAATGTAGGGATTGCCTTCACTTATAACAACTATTAATATTTTTTTTTGAAAACTCGATATCCGGCCCTCGGACTGAATAATCCGAGGGGACCAATTCCACCGTTCACTTGCGGGGGCCTCATTTAAAGCCAGAGTTTTTTTTTGCTATGTATAGACTAGCCCACAAAAATTGACACTAGAGAGAATTGAATCTGAGACCTTGAGAGGAGTATTCTCCAAGGACCCAAGTCAACACCACAACTATTAATATTAATGATCAAATTTGTTCATTGACAAAAGTGAAGTGGTCAACCATGTCATTTATTTTGGGAAAAAATAAATCATGAAATTGTTAAAACAACTAATAATATTTTCACTTTAAATCCAAGTAGAGAAATGGGTGACTCGAACAAAATGGTGAATTGTGTTTCAATTATAGCTGAGAGAAGCACCCATTTAATATTAGACACTGCTCGAATAGGATTATCGAAGGGAACACAAAAAAAGTCCATTCAACTAGAGTTGAATGTAGTTGAAGGGGTTAGACATTTATAACATGGTGAACCAAAGTTTGAATCTCAATTAAGAGATGTATCTATATTTAATGTTTGACACTAATCATACACTAATAACATAAAAATCTTCATAGCTTACATACTATGAATAATGGTGACATACACTCTTTTAACACATCACATAAAAAATATATCTTTAACACATTTTTGTGTTTGATTTTCACGGTAAGAGCACTCACATCCATGCTACTCATGTGAGTGGTATAAATGGGTCCCACATAATATATTATATTATTTTATACTTTTCAACTATTTAAACCACTCAATCATATTTTTTAAATATCCATACTACACATCCAAAACTCTAACCTGACCCCACAAAATTCATAATATATACTTTTTTCAATTTTTTTAATACCAAAAGTATTTGAAAGAAAGGAAAGAGAATGCAAAGCAACGGTGTCCAATAATGGAAGTGTGGTTTAGTTATACCACCACATTTCATTCCAATTATCCATGCTACTATGACACAAGTGGCATATGTGGCAAATACCACCCCTATATTTATGCTCTTAGGCACTAATAATTCGAGGTTCGACTGCGAGGTTAAAATAAATTTGACTAAAAATTATTTCTTTCAAAAATTAAATTCGGACCTTTCAAACAATTTGTTATAAGGAGAGTCGTAAAACATTTGAGAACACACTTGATTTTTAAAACATTTTTTAATAAACTCCATTAGGTAGATTAAAATTTACAATAAGTTCTGCCAAATTTATATAGAGTTCGAGATAATCTTATTTAAGCACAAGTGCTTGAGCACAAAATTTAGGCACACACTCACAAATTAAAAAAATTAAAAGAAAAATAAAATAATCACATCAATTAATTTTACTTTATTCCTTTTCTATTTAATTTTTTTAATTTAATGTGAGTGTGCCTAAGAAATATTTATTTGGGCTTGTGCCCATATAAGTATTTCTCATAGAATTCACATAATCTGGTGAAACTTGTGTGAATTTTAAACTATCAAAATTAACAGTATATTATTTTTAAAATAGTTTGATTTTAAAACTGTTCTTGCAAATTAACAAATTAGGGGCAAATGATCAAATAAAAACAAAAATTCGCATCTCTCACTAAACTATAGGGGACAACTTTCTGTCTAAATACAAATTGTCTAAAATATCAAAATAATATTTCACCAAATATCCGACAAGAACAAGTTAAACTAATTAAGAATTTACTATATATTATTTAGTTAACCATTAGCCGCAAATGCACACCGACTTTGTATCTTGTGATGGAGAAAAGAATCCACAAAATTACCATCAACGGAGATTAATCATGGCTAAATAACGGTAAAAATTTCATACGAAAAAAAATCACAGAATATTATGACAATTTGGTTCCAATTGAGTCTTGAATTGGTACTGCCTACAATTTGGTTATTGAGTGGTTTGGTCACAATTTTGTGCCAATTCATGTGCTAAAACTAAAATAGTTGAACCATGATCAAGAAATCTTGGGTCTGTTTGGCAAGACCAATAAGCTAGTTTATAGCTTATGTCTTATAGCTTATAAGCTAAAAGATATGTTTGGTAACAGTCTTTTCATCATGAGCTTATAGCTTATTTTATTAGCTTATAGCTTATTTTTCAGACGCTATTTCAATTAGCTTATGAGCTTATAGTTTATAGCTTATCATTTTTTTCTTCCATTTTTACCCTTATTATTTTATCTAAAATTCGGTTTTACCCTTTTATAATATAGTATGATTTGAAATAAAAATGGTACGTTTTACACTAATACAAATCATCCCATTTTCTAATAAAGCATGATTGTTGATTACTACTCTTATTATAACAATTTTAAAAATGAATAATTGAGTTTCTTAATTTACGTTTCTCACTTTCGAAAATTGTTTTTTTCGTTGCTGAGTGTTTCAATCATAATATACCCTTATTTATCATTGTTTTGTTACAACTCAGTGTTTTAATTATAATATACCCTTATTATTATTATTTTGTACAAAAATAAATAAATAAATAAATAAATAAATAAATAAACCATCAATATTTTACTATTAGTTTTTAGAAAAACCATGACTTTAGAAAATAAAATTCCAACGAATTAAAAATTAGTTTAATAATATAAAAATAAAAAATATATTATATTAGTAAATCTAATTTTTAAATTCTAAATATATTAAATATATCTTTACAAAAAGTATGTTAAATATTAATTTGGTATAGATTTAACTATAAATTAACAATACCCTTTTGTGTCATTTTACATTTATGAGCTAGTTGAACCGCTAATTTTGCCAAATACTTTACTTAGCTTATCAGTTCTAAGTCATCAGCCATCAGCTAGCTTATCAGTCATAATTTGATGTTCAGTTCGTTTTTTAAAACATTGATCTTTTTCGTGATTCACCCTAAAGAACACTTTTAACTTTCCAAAGTATTAGCATTGCATTACAAATGCATAAACATAGGCACTTTTATGCACCCAAGTATCTAAGGTTAGCTATCAATTAGGTAGTTCAAGGTTGAACAATTGAGTTAATACTCTTTGTTTTTGGGTTTAGGTAATAGGTAAATGAGAAGTAAATTTCAAATTGCAAAGTGGTTCAAATTGCCTCCAACTAGAAATGTTCCAAATCCAATCTAAAATTGCTAGTTTGTAGATTACTCGAGTTCAGCCACATTATTGGAAAAATGGTGATGCAACACAACTGTAAATTTAACAAACACTACAGTATAGCCAAAATCACGATATACAACTGTAAATTTAACAAACACTACAGTATAGCTTCATCAAATCAGGAGTTGCTGTAAACAGCATAATGAGCATTGTAAACATATCTAAAAAATAGTTAAGAGGTTTGTCAAAAAAAAAAAAAAAAAAAGTTAAGAGTAAGAAGAAAGAAACTCCCACATATGCATAATTCTAATACAATCTATAAAAAATCTACTTTTTCCAAAAAGATCTATAAAAGCTAATACTAAGTTATTAAATATCAAACTTATTTTCTATTTATATAACAATAGAAGCGCTTATATACTTTAGCTCGAGTCCTTTTCTTTCTTCTTCTTTTGTACATGAGTTTGATAACTTAGTTTTGTCAAAAGTGAAGAGGGAAAAACTTTGTTTCTTTACAGATCATTTGGCTACAACTTAAAGGGTCCTTTGTACGAAAATTTCTCTTCCGACCCCCCGCCATTCTTTTATACCTCCCTAAAATCTCATTTTGCCCTTCAAAATTTGAAAAATTTCAAATTTTGAACACAAAAAATCGGTTTTTACGAACCGAACTAAACAAACTTTGAAGGTTGAAAAACACACAAGAAGGGGGGGGGTTGAATTGTGTGAGACTTTTTCTAAGTTAAAACAAATTGCAGCGGATAAGGTATAACACACACAATATATGAGGATAGGGTTAGAGAGAGATGCTCAGAATTTTTATACTGGTTCCTCCCACTAACAGGAGTAGTCCAGTCCTCTTGTCCTTCACAAGAGATTTCACTATAATCACTCAGATTACAAATGCTCAAGCACTAAGCAAGAGACTTCAAACTGCTCAAGCACAAAGCAAGAGACTTCTAACTGCTCAAGCACAAAGCAAGAGACTTCCAATGCTCAAGCACAAAGCAAGAGACTTCCAATGCTCAAGCACAAAGCAAGAGACTTCCAATGCTCAAGCACAAAGCAAGAGACTTCCAACTGCTTTTAATGTTAATAAAGATAAGAGATTAACACTTGATATACAATCAGAGGTGTTTACAAAATACAACGCAGTTACAAGACTAACTTAGAAAATTATCACAAAGTTTCTAAGTGTTTGATAGCTTCAGAATTTGACAGAGTTTCAGCACGTTCAGAAGCTTAAGTCTTGATTACCATTTCTTCACAAATCTTCTTCCTTTTATAGATGATAAAATGAACGTTGAAGATTATAGCCGTTTGAAGAATTGAGACGCTCCTTTGTATAGATCAGTGAGCTTATTAGCTGTTCTGATTTGCAGTAGCTTAGGAGCTTAACGTTTACTACAAAATGAGAGATTCCTTTTGGCTTTTGATATTTGAACCTTGGTGAAAGCCAAATAAGGAAATAATCGTTTCTGAAGCCTGACTTGAAAAGGACCTTTCCATGGTCAAACCTTTTCATTCTTGGTTTCTGCGTTTGGACTTAGTCAGGCACAGTCTTCAATAAAATTGTACTCTCAAATGTAGCTTGACACTTATATCTGACGAGCCTTCAGATTTTGATAGGCTCAGAATTACTTGTTTCAGATCTGGTGAGCTCAGATGTTCTTCAGATTTTGATAGGCTCAGAATTACTTGTTTCAGATCTGGTGAGCTCAGATGTTCTTCAGATTTTGATAGGCTCAGAATTACTTGTTTCAGATCTGGTGTGCTCAGATGTTCTTCAGATTTTGATAGGCTCAGAATTACTTGTTTCAGATCTGGTGAGCTCAGAAGTAATTCCTTCAGAAATTCTAAGGTTCAGATAATAACTTCAGAGTTTCACAGGCTCAGAAATACTTGCTTCAGATCTGGTGAGCTCAGAAGTAATTCCTTCAGAAATTCTAGGGTTCTTTAGTACGCAAATTTTAACTTTTAATCCTGCACACTGAATTAAATTATTAGTACTCCAATTTAACCTTAAATACATTGTTATCATCAAAATCAATTAAGGAGATACAAAATCATAATTTTGTTCCAACAAACTTCAGTTTCTAGAAACCACTCGCTAAAAGACTTCGGTTTTTAGAAACCGAATCGATCCTTTATATGACAGACAGTCATGTCACTTCTTATTCTTCATCAAAATCCAATAAAAAATTCAAGGCTTGAAATCAAGATTGGAACATCATCTAAGGGATTCAACACGCATTGAAGCTCAAAACCCAGGTAAACATAGTTTTTAATTCGCTTATTTTAGGTAGTATAGGTGCTATTTTCGTAGGTTTTCTGACACCAATTCGTTCGGTTAAGAGAAACCGAAACTTGCCCTGACAGAATTCGGTTTCTACGAACCGAAGTTTCCTGGGACTTAGAATTTTCTGCACTGGCTACTGACTTTGGCTGATTTTGCTTGGATAAGCTTAATAATGGCTTGTAAATTGTTGTAGAAATTGCATATTAGTATTCTAGGTTTGTAATTAGGTATTCTATTAGGATTCTAAGTATTATGTGTGGCTAATTTAATTTTTTTCGTTTTATATTTTTGTAGTTATGGGGGACGAATGTGAACCGCAGCGAGAACTTGTGCTAGCCCTTCGTGCAATGGGCCTTGTTGAAGTTGAAGCTCAGCCTATTAAGCCTCCACCAAACAATTTCTCTTGTAGTTATCGAAATGCCCATTTTTTAAAATTTTGTCGCCTAGGATAAAAAATTGTGGATCTTTTCACCTAGGATACGAAATTATATTAAAACATAGTAGGTTACACAATTTTGCTCGTAGTTACTGAAACACCTATTTTTTAAAATTTTGTAAACTAGGATACGAAATTATGGATTTTGTCACCTAGGATACAAAATTGTGGATTTTGTCACCTAGAAACCAAAAGTTCCTCGACCAAAATTGAAGGTAATTTGTGATTTTTGGGGTATGGGAGTATTATGGGGAGCCTAGATAACAGTTTTCCAAATTGTGTTGCTCAATTTGAACTGAATTTGAGCCCAATACTTCACGGGCATGAATAAAGCCCATTATGAATGATACACGTTACATATGTTGATTTATCTCCTGAGAATTTCTTTACGTACCCCCTGTTACAGTTGCGCGCCCTCTGACATTTCTAATTTACCCTTCACTATTTAGGATGTGAGTGTGTAAATAGCAAAAATTGGAGAATAATAAAGAGTTTACATTCTATGATGCAAACTACAAACTGAGTTCGCATCCTAAAATGTGAACCTTATAAAAAATAAATTTTTTTGTCTTCTTCATCCTTCTCTCATCTCCGATGAAATAATTTTGAATGAAACACAGTTTGCATGTTAAAGTATGAATTTTTCATTCACTCCTCAAAAAATATTTTGAATGAAACAGTATATGAGCGAATGATTAAAAAAAGTTTAAATTTATAGAATTATATGATGTGTGTGTTAGACTTGACCAACATTCCAAATCAAGAAAATAAAATAAATAAGGCATAAAATCATCATCGTAAAATCATTTTCAGTTTATCTCCTTAGTTATTGCACTCAAACAATTTATTACTTTATTTTTGGCAAATGCTAACATGTGCCCTAAGGGCACATGATAAGGTGCATTTAATTAGTCAATATTCTACTTTAATTAATTGATATTTCACTCACTTCTCACTCCATCTTAATTAGTTAATATTCTATATTAATTAACCAATTAAAACATAATCATTTCTCTTTATATACATCATTTTTTCTCTCAATACAATTATCTCCATAATCACCTGATTTTTTTGTTAAAACACAAGAAAAAATTGTTATAGTTTTATGTTGTGATGATAACAATTGTTATAGTATTATTTTGATTTTTGAATTGCTAATATTTTTTTTGATAATTTTGAATTGCTAATTATATGTTTTGAAATTTGGTGAACACTCCAGTACACATATTATGTGGCGGTGTACCGGTACATTACTGATATGGATTATTATGATTGGTTTACATAAAGGGAAATTCTTTGATAATTGTTGACATGGTTACCAAATGGCAAGTAATAAATGCAGATTTTGTTTCTTTTATTGATTTTCTATTTTAAACGCTACTTTTTAATATTTGCAAATGTATCCTTGGCAAAGATATAACCTATCAATAATGTTTCACAATAAATCAAAGCATCAATCAAATCTTTTAATCTAATTATTTTTTTTTAACAAGATTCAAATAATTTTTTTGGTAGAAAAATTTTGTAATTCATAAATTATTAAAATGTGAATCCTTAATTTTTTTTACCGTTTGATTAAAATATTCATCCTTATAGCACCAAAAATAAAATATTGTTCGCCCTTATGTATCCTTCAAATATTTTAATTCTTTTTTTTTTTTTTGTGCTCTTCAAATATTTAAATTTTTAAGTTAATAAAATGTGTATCCTTATGTAGCCTTCAAATTTATTTTTTAAATATTATTAGTTTAAAAATTTATTTACCATTTAACCATAAATTTATTTTTTTGTACATTTTTTAAAAGAAAACAGAGCAGCTTTTACTATGAGTGCCATCTTTGACGTAAAGGAACCTTCTCCTTCCTCTATTTTGTGGCGATTTGAATAGAAGAAAATACACCGTATTTTGTTGTGTGAATTTGCAAGATGATACATGACTATATATAGAAGGGTTATATTTTTGAAGAACATCAAAATCAAAAGATTTTTATCAATTTTAATTTAGAGAGGTAGTATTTTTGAAGAAAATCAAAATAAAAAGATCTTGTTCATTTCTGTTTACAAGAGAAGTATTTTTGAAGAAAATCGAAGTTGAAGATCTTATTGATTTTTGTTTAGAAAAGTAGTATTTTTGAAGAAAATTAAATTGAAAAATCGTATTTTCCAACTCACTGTGCGCGAAGGCTGAATTAGGTTAGGGAAGATTCAGTTTATGCTCAATTTTTTTATTAACAATATAAAACAAAAGATTAATATAAAATAATAACAAACAATTTCAATTAACAAAAGGATCACTAGTCTTGTTGGTATGTTGTATGCTTTGCTAAAGGTCATGAGTTCAATTCTCTAATGTGTAAATTTTTATATTTTACCTTTTTTTTAATAAATTTTTAATATTTACAAAATGATTTTTTAAAGGCAAGTTTGAATTAACTTATTTTTGAATTTATAAAAAATAATTTATGCAAGTAAATAATGAATAAATATCATGGGTTAATTTTTATATTTTACCTTTTTTCCAAAAAATTTCTAATCTTTACACAATGATCTTTTAAGGGCATGTTTGGATTAACTTATTTTTGAACTTATAAAAAATAACTTATGCAAGTAAATAATGATTAAATATTAACTAATTGAACTAACAGTTACTGAATAATCCTTCACGAACCAAATTCTATTTTTTTAGCTTATATTTATCTCAAACAATTAACTTATTTTTGATAATCTAATGGTAACTGAACTTTTTAATTAAGAATCTTAATTCCTATGAAAGGACAATTAAGTCTCAACTAATTCTACCGATCGTGATTTCTCAAAACAATAGTTTTCCCGATTGTGACAAGGGAAACCAAATTTTCTCACAAACAATTCAATACCACTTAATTGGAATGACGCACATACTCCAAAAACCTAGTTTTCAGAAACGAATTACTAAGTCTCTACCAATTCTCCCGATAAGAACCAAGGAAATAAATTGACCAAATTAAATAGAAAACACTTTACAGTTTAAATGTCGACAATCTAATAGTTCAACATCAACTAATTAGATTAATTACGACTATGAGAATCAACTAAGTTTCTCAATTGTGACTATGAGAATCAATTCATCTCGGTTATTCTACTCTACTTGACCTAATTGGAATAATAAACACTTAAGAAGCTGAATTTCAATAGTCTAATGATTCATTGTAGTTATTATGAAATTATTGTTAACTCACAAACCAACTAAATTGAAATGGATTAAGAAGATCAAATATCCCCAGTCTAACTGTTCAACTTGACCAAATTGAAATGAGAAACACTTAAGAATTCAAATTTCGACAATCAAACAGTTAAACCTGAACTCGCTATATTAAATATGAAACCAGTTCATAAGAAAACCTAGTTAAATCTCAAGTAATAATGTCAATTGTGACTAAAGAAATCAAAATTTCTAGATCAAACCCTAATAATGCTCTATACATATTTGCAAAATAATCATAAATACACATCAACTTAATAACATGACTAAAATTGCTGCATACAAATTTAGTATGAATGACAAAATTTAAGAAGATGAGAAATTAAATTTAGTACTTTTGCATAGATAAAACACTTATTCAACTTTATAAAATATTACGAATCACTAAAAATTAATAATATTATGATAAAATATATACACATATTAAATTTTAAAAAAAAATGTACAAAAAAATAAATTTATGGTTAAATGGTAAATAAATTTTAAACTAATAATATTTAAAAAATAAATTTGAAGGATACATAAGGATACACATTTTATTAACTTAAAAATTAAAATATTTGAAGAGTAAAAAAAAAAGAAGAAGAAAAGAATTAAAATATTTGAAAGATACATAAGGGCGAACAATATTTTATTTTTGATGCTATAAGGTTGAATATTTAAATCAAACGGTAAAAAAATTAAGGATTCACATTTTAATAATTTATGAATTACAATATTTTTCTACCAAAAATACTATTTGAATCTTGTTAAAAGAAAAAAAACTAGTTTAAAAGATTTGATTGATGCTTTGATTTATTGTGGAACATTATTTATGGTTATATTTATGCCAAGGATACATTTGCAAATATTAAAAAGTAGCGTTTAAAATAGAAAATCAATAAAAGAAACAAAATCTGCATTTATTACTTGCCATTTGTTAACCATGTCAACAATGTACCGATACACCGCCACATAATATATGTACCAAAGAATTTCCCTTGAAATTTTATATAACTTCAAATTATTTTAGTTTAAAATTAAATAAAAACATATAGTGCAAATCTTTTAATTAATGCAGTTATATCTTTTAATTAATGACAACCATATCTTTTAATTATTTGGTACCATATCAATTAATTAGTTAAATTAAATAATGTTACTTTCAAAGTTAATTAAATGATAAATTACCAAATTAAACACACCTTATCATGTGCCTTTAGGGCACATGTTAGCGGAACCCTTTATTTTTTGGTCAAATAGCCTAGTGACTAGAAATTCCACTTTTAAGGTGGATAAATGTGATGACTCGGGTTCGAACCCCGACCCCTGCATATATAATGCATTGTCCTACCAACTGAGCTAAACTCACGGGACTCAAACAATTTATTTTATTTCATCATGTAATTATTTTCATTCATCGTATTTATTTCCTCCTTAGTTTTTATTTTCCTATTTCTCTTTGTGTTTCAGTTCGCACCCTATTTTGCGAGATAAAAATTTATTTGATTCAAGGCCAAGTCTGTTCACATCCTAAAATGCACATTTTTTTTTTTCATGATATTTTTATTCATGGAGGGTGCAAATGTTGAGCTTGAGTCAAATAAAATTATAACTCACAAAATAGGGTGCGAACAGTGCCGCATTCTAAAGAATGCGAGAGGTTATTTTGGTACTTTCTAGCGGCGCATGAGAATTTCTGAGGGTGCAAAAAGTCAATCTATTGTCTCTATAATAATGGGATTTTAGTTATTCATTTAAGAGTGTGTTTTTAATTTCCATATTTTTCTCTCTTTCTTATTTGTTTCTCTCAAACCAAACACACGATAAATGAATGACATAGTGTCACGTTACAATTGTTAATATCTACTACAATAATAGTAGGATTTCATCTTTCTACATATTGATTCTCCCATTGTATAATTATTCTTATTCTTTTTTTTCTTTATCAACTTGGATGCGATGCAAAAAAATGAATCGGAAATTTGATGTTTAGTTTCTTCAAACTCTGTAATGCAATGACAAATATGGCTTTTGCTGCAATTAATATTGTGCTAATAATATAAGCGCCAAGTCCAAACCAATGTGGTAAGAAAACGAACATGACTATGAACTGCAAGACATGAAAATTGTAGTCCAACTGCTTTAAATCTTGCGTTTGATCTGCTAAAAAATAGAGGACTGGACTGGACAACTTTTGTTGTACTCCGTTTGATTCAGAAACTGTTTCAGAGACTGGACAAAAAAGACAGTAAGGGACAGGACAAAAACAAGATTTTTTGTCCCCCACGAAACCATAGGACAACTTTTTGTCCACAGTACAACTATAAAAATACGAAAATATCCATTTTATGTTCGAATATAAAAAATATTATCTCTCTATTTTTCTCCAATACAATTTTGTCACGTCCTGTATTCTCCTGTTCTGTGCTGTACTGTCTTGTACTGTCCTGTCCAGTACTTGCTGATTTACAAATCAAATGTTCCATTCAATATTGGTCTCTCCCAAGTAATCAAATCATGCAATAAATATATCTGGCCCAGGAGAGAATGAAATACTAACTAAATATACATTTCATATGATACTTGGACTCATACAGTATCTTATTGAGCAGCTGTTTGCAACTTGTTGTCAACAATGCAGGTAGATATACAACCCCCCATCTATTCCCAATTATTAATTATCCTTTCCAAACAAATCATAGTCAAGTCAAGGCTGCTTTTGTTACCCTAGAATATTGCTCTTAGGAATACTTAGGCCTTATTTGTAGCTGTAGCTTATAACACAAGCGCTTATTACAATATGCGCTTATGTATATAAGCTAGCATAACATAATTTTGTAGTAGTAGATGAAATTAAATTGTTTCTGTATATTTTATAAATTAGTTTCATAAGTTATTTTGACGAATTTTTAAAAATAAATTGAAAAAAGCTTATCAAAAATGTCATAAGCCGTTTTTATAAGTTTTGTCAAATAATATTTCACAAAACTCATTTATATTAATAGGTAAGTTCAAATAAGCTAATCCAAATAGATGTCTTAGTTGCATATTTTAAATTTTTATTATGGTTATAAAAAAATGTTATTGTCACATGATGGAATTCTAAGAAATAGAAGGTAAACTTGACGTGGGCTTATATTTGAACATGTCTAACTCCACTAGTTGATTGTTTTGGACCACATCCATAGCTAAACCTTAGGTCAACTATACTTTTCATATATTCCCTTGCTTTCTATTCGTCCAACAAAACCTAAGAAGGCCAATTCTAGGATGGGTAAGTGGTATAGGTCCCCCATGATGGGAGATCAATTTCCACCATTAGATCACAAAGGTATACAATGGACCATAATAAAGTTTATATACCATACTTTATTCTCTTTCATTTCTTCTTGTTTTTGCAACAACACCACCCAATTTTTTTAAAATAAATATATTTTAAAAATAATTTCTAGTAATTATATATAGATATTCCTACAAATATTTAATGTAAATATTACTGTAGTTTAAAGTTTATTATCATTAGACTGTAAGTCTCTCGATACACATTAATTTAAATATTAGTGTAAATATTAGTTCATAGTCTATTATTGATGATTTTAAATCTTTCGTTATACGTATAATACCATTTTAAGTTATATAGTTTAATTTTATAATAATCAACTTTGATTTTGTTTATAAAAAAATAATGGATAACTAATTGAATTTGTAATATTGAGTAAAATTAGTAATTGAAATAGCGTATAAATATAAAATTTGATATTTAGTTTTTTCAAGTAAGATAATATGGGTGAAATTTTTTTGGGTTAAAATTTGTTTTTAGTCCCTAAAAATTGGTGACCTTTGAAATTTAGTCCCTATTTAATTTTTGTTATATTTTTACTCCCTATAAAATTTTTTTCTCATATAGTTTTAGTCCCTACTAAAACTAAATTTGTTTAATTATCATTAAATTCTTAAATTTTTGAATGATTTTTTTGCAGGTATGTTTAAAATATCATATAAAGCTTATTTACAAAAATTTAAATTTTTTTAACATGAGATGAATTAAATATAATTTTTTTAAATTGCACAAATTCAAGATAAAAATAACGAAAACCGCGATCAAAAAATCAAATTTTGAGCTCATTGTTTTTGGAATAACTTTATATAATGTTCTAAACATACCTGTGAAAAAATTATTCAAAAATATACATTGAATTTGTAACAGGGACCAAAGCTGAGTGCATGATAATTTTTCAGGGGCTAAAAATATAATAAAAAATTTTCAGGGACTAAACTTAGAAGGTGACCACTTTGTCGGGACTAAAAACATATTTAACATTTTTTTTATAAGCAAAGAAAACAGCTCAGTTGAAAAGGTAAAGACATCACAACTAGGTTGACACCCTTTTACTATCCCAACAAACAAGCTAAAACTCTATCAAATTATTAAAAAGAAAAGGAAGAAAAAACAAACAAATTGGGTTTCATATTTATATGCTAGTTCAGGTACTAATTTTTCCCAATATTACTAATTCAATTAGTTATCCACTATTTTTTGGCAAATAAAATCAAAGTTAATGATTATAAGATTAAATTATATAACTTAAAATAATATTTTACATATAACGAAAGATTTAAAATCATAAATAATATACTATGAACTAGTATTTGCACTAATAGTTAAACTAATATGTGTACAGAGAGACTTACAGTCATCAATAATAAACTCTAAATTAATATTCACATTAACATTTGCACCAATATATATATATACTGAATGACTAGAAATTATTGATAAAAAAATTTGGATTGGTGTCGCAATGCTCATCCATGTGTACAGATCAGCCCGTGTTGTTGCAGAAACATGAAATTTTTATTTTTTTCCGCCCTACCGACTTCTCGCGCGCCCTACGTGTTTCCATTTTTAGTCTTTCGCTACTTAAGTAGCGAACATTATAAAATTGAGGGGTATTTTTATAAATTTGTTGGGCGCACAAGAAAATGAGTAAGGTGGCAAAAGAAAATCTCTGAATATTTAAATATGAAATCCAAAAGTATATGCTAGTTCAATTGGTCCACAATATATATATATATATATATATATATATATATATATATATATATATATATATATATAACCCAAAATTATACTAACTAATAATTTATTTGATTTAGTCAAAAAAAAAAATAATTTGATAAGCTAATACAATTTTATCCATATTATCTTACTTGAAAAATTAAATATCAAATTTTATATTTATATGCTAGTTCAATTGTTAATTTTACTCAATATTACAAATTGAATTAGTTATCAATTATTTTTTGACAAACAAAGTAAAAGTTGAGTATTATAAAATTAAACTGTATAACTTAAAATAATATTTCACGTATAACAAAAGATTTAAAATCATCAATAATAGACTATGAACTAATATTTAAACTAATGTGTACCGAGAGACTTACCGTCTTCAACAATAAACTTTAAACTACAGTAATATTTACATTAAATATTTGTAGGGATATCTATATATAATTACTAGAAATTATTTTTAAAATATATTTATTTTAAAAAAAATTGGGTTGTGTTGTTGCAAAAACAAGAAGAAATGAAAGAGAATAAAGTATGGTATATAAACTTTATTATGGTCCATTCTACACCTTTGTGATCTAATGGTGGAAATTGATCTCCTATCATGGGAGACCTATACTACTTACCCACCCTAGAATTGGCCTCATTCAAAAGTATTCTTTACATGATTCTCTATTTGGTCCAACGCATATGAGTTGGTAAATAATTGTATACAGCAAAGTCTGCAGCACCTTGCTATATTTAAATTTAAGGGTAAACCTTAAAATTAAAAAAAATGCCTCATAATAAGATAAAAAATGAAATGGTCATTCCTTCTATGAAAATGAATCTGGACAACTTAAGAAGTAAAATTGATTGTATACGGATCTGGATCCTCTAAAGTGAGTATTATCGACCATTGATTAACAAATCAAAGATCGATATTACAGGCAGTCAGCTACATCATAATAAATCAAGAGTTTGTTGAAATAACAACTTTTATTTTTCTCATTATACGGTTTACTCACTTTAGAGGAGCCAAATTGATTGTATACACGCTCAAAAGAATGATCGGAAAATCTTTACATTTAATGACGATGACAATGTACTATGCTTCCTATTGATGCAGTTTATGATGGAATCCTCTTGAACCTCTAGACTGATAAAGCTCCAACCTACTCTTGGCTTCTTGCAACAATGTCTCAAGGGTTTCATCATGTTGCATGAAAGATTGTTTGGATGCCCATTCAAGCACTCCAAGCACCTCAGCTAGAGCAAGTTCTTCGCTATCCGGCACGTGCAATGCAATGTAAGAGAGCAGAACCAATGCTTGAATCTGAACCATTTGTTCTCCAAAATACACTAGCTGAATCAAGTGTTTTGCCCCACCTGCACTTATAATTGCTTTGGAGTGATCAACATGAAGGTAGTTTTCACTGCCGGCAAATTTCTTGAGTGCGATCGACGCCTCCCTAGAAACCTCTGCCTCTCTTTCGTCAAGAAGTTTCACCAATGGACCAATCATCCTTGTCTCGGTAGCCTTGAATGTCCTTGCCAAATTCCCAATCACCCTGACACAAGGAATGAGGAGATCCGAATCCGCATTCTCGATTATCTTAAGCACTTGATCAACAACTGCTTTGCAGGCAGGAGAATTAGGCTTAAATGCAGATTTTCTCAATTCCGCATCTTTCTCAGCCACCGCAGTTATCTCCATCAATGCCATCGCAGAATTATACTGCACAGCCTCCGGTCCTTTCTCAAGTAAAACTGCAAAACACAACAAAGCCCTTGATTCCGTAATGCTACGACAAATCGCCACATTATCCTTAGCCAAATGCCATAACGCTCTTGCCGCCATTTCCTTCATACTTGCCTTAATCTCAGGATCTTCACTTTCCCTTCCCTTCATATTAATCCCCGAATGCGAATAATTTCTCTGATGATTCCCATGATTTCCTTGCTTACCACCACCATTACCAAGTCCATTGCCATTTGGCGGCCGCGGCGTATAGGAATTCGCCAACTCATTTCCTTCATCACTCTGCTTGGAAGCAGCATGAATTGCCATAGTACTTGTAATCACTCTATGCAAATTCCTCGGCCTTTCACCCAACGGATGATGCGATACCCGACCATGCTTATTGTTACCACCACCAGCAGCAACACCACCACCAACAACACCAACATCTTCATTTTCATTTCCCTTCTTAGGATTAAGATTAGAATTAGAATTACTATTATTATTACTCGCCATAACAACAGCATGAATCGAAGTCGGTTTCATACTAACAATAGCATATTTACTATGTTCTTCAACAGTTTCAAAAGCAAGATGACCAACAAGTAACCTTATAATATTATGCTGAGCAAAAAGATCTTGACATTTAGGATAATTAGCAGCAAGTTCAGAAACAGCCCAAGCAACAACACTTTGAACTTTCATAGGACCTTCTTTAAGAATCTTTCCAAAAACAGAACAAACACCAACATGAATCATATGTTCAACACATTCATAATCACGACCAAGTAAACCAATAGCTCTAGCAGCATTTTCTTGTCCATCAACTTTCCCTTCTTTAATCAGCTTCAAAAGTGGTCCAACACCACCTTCTTCGATTATCAACTTCCCATAACGATCACTCCCACGTGCTAATGAAACAAGCGACGCCGCAGCGTCGCTTCGATCTTCCATCGAACCGGTATAAAGTATAGCGATCTGTTCCCAAATGAAACAGAGAATTGGTTCATTAGCAGCTATAGGTGGAAGTCCAAGATATTCACCGCCGCCGTCTGCCGGAGCAGAGACACGGAGGAGCCAGGAAACATCTCCGATTGAATTCTCTAAATGAGAAGATGTTTTACGAAAAGCGGCGGCGGGGATTATGGTGAAGACACGTTTCATGATACCATTAGCGCGACATTTGAGGACTAAGGAAAGTGCTTTGTCGAGAACTTGTTCGGTTTCTTCGATGATTCGTTTTGTTGGACGTTCGTATAGATCGGAACTTGCTCTTGCTGCTTGTCGGAGAAGTGCTGCGAGTTTTTCTGTTTTGGATTTAAGTTCGTTACATTCTTGTTTGAATGAACTTGCTTCATCTGCTGCTTTTGTTATTTGGTCTGCTAATTGAATTGGTTTTGTTAATATTTGTTTCACTATGTCACCCATGAGAAAATAATCGATTATCTCAAAAAAGCTTAATTCAACTTAATCTGTGATTGGATCAAATGGGTTTTGTTTGTGTTGTTATTGATGGAGAGAATAAAAAAAAATGGATATGTGGTGTTAATTATGGATGATGGTGTTAATTAGAGATTGGTATGGCAACTTAGAGGTAGGTGAGGAAGGGAATTTTACGAAGTCAAACGCGCTTAGAAGTTCACTGGGATTTTAAAGAATTGATTATTTGTGGAAGACAAAGCAAGTAGGAGAGTATTTGAGACTTGGACAACTGTTTGTTTAAAATTCACGTTTTTTCCAGAATATATACTGGATGATGATGAGTCACTGACTAGACAAAAAAAAAAAAAAAAAAAAAATTGGATGCAAGTGACTAACAAAAATTGAGTATCTCTTTTTCTATTTATTTTTTATATAAAAAAAAATAGTTTGTGTCTAAGGGCCCATTTGGCCTAGCTTATTTTTGAACTTATGCAAACAGCTTATGTAATTTTTATGTATTATTATAAGTTTTTCAAGATAGTTTATGATAAAATAGCTTCTAAAAATTCAATTTTCACTAGTTTAAACTTATAAAATAGCATAAAACCTAATTTATATTACATAAGCTGTTTGCATAAGCTCTAAAATAAGCTATGTCAAACGAGACCTAAGGCCGCTTGATGGCCAAGATAGTGAACATGATATGATAACTATATCATACTATATGTTTTAATTTTTTGTTTGATGCACCAATGAGATATGGTAAACTATTCATTTTTTTAATCATATTCTATCACTCTTTTGTAATTTATATTCTGGATATTTGCTGGGTTAAAATTATCTTGTCAATAGAAGAATAAATGAATCCTTCTTTTCTCTCTCTCCCTCTCTTATCTCTCTCTCTCACCCTCTCTCTACCCCTCTCTCTCTCTCTCTCTCTCTCTCTCTCTCTCTCTCTCTCTCTCTCTCTCTCTCTCTCTCTCTCTCTCTCTCTCTCTCTCTCTCTCTCTCTCTCTCTCTCTCTCTCTCTCTCTCTCTCTCTATCGTGTTCATATTTCAATTTTTATATTTGTGGAACGTTGGTTAAGAAAATTAAGTATGCACCAAATATTATCCTATTTATTATAATGTATGTACCAAATATATCACATAATAAGTGTCTATCATGTCACTATCTTATTCTGTTCTTATCTAATTCCTTATCATATCTTATTTCTATCATATCATGACCATCAAACGGACCCTAAAATTATACTTTTTAAGATGAAATATTAAGAGTATTGGAGTTAGAATTTGATTTATGCATTTTAGATGTAATATTATATCAATTGAGTTATTCACGTAAACAATAGTAATATTACTATGAGTTTTTTTTTTTTTATAATTAAAAAATAAAGTAATATTTTAAGTTTCATACATTAGTAATTTGTGATTCTTATAATGTCATACTTTTATAGAAATTATTTAAAGAGTCAGGTTAAACAATGCATTCGGTGCACTTGTTAAACATATCAAAAATATAAATAAAACATAAAGTTAATGTTGATAAAAATAATTTTTTACACTTTCAATGTATTGAATACACGAATTTCAAAAAAAATCTTATTTATATCTTTTTTTGCTTTTAACCACTAGTTTAATCTGGTTCGGGGGTCAGTTCTAGCATCAAATGGTTTTAATCCCCTCCCGATCGTAATTGCGGGAAATCAAACTTTAGTCCGCCATACTAACTTCAGTGCCGACCACTACTGAACCAACTAACGATTGATTTTTATATCTTAACTAATATACCGAATACATTATTTAGCATTTTTCTTATTTAATTGCTCCACTAAATAAAGGATACTAAACAAGGTACCTTAAATATATAGTCAAAAAACTAATGTTAAGGTGCTCTGATTTGCAAATTGAAAAATATTATCTTGAATTGCAAATTGAGAGCATTGGTATTAAAGTACCAATGACATGCATAATTGTTTCATAACTTCCCGTTTCAATGCCCCGATGTAAGGTCAAAAGGTCAAATTTGGTGTCATCTAACAACAAGCCAGAAAACGTGGTGGCAAATCAACATTACATAATGTTTTTTGTTTGTTTTATTAAGAAAAACATTACACCCTCACATGTTATTATTATGATTTTTCTTTTACTTTTTAGTTTACTAAGTAATTGATATAATTGTTACCAAAAAAAGTAATTGATATCATTTGATTTATAACGGATAAATCAATTATTCAATAGATTCAAACAATAATTTTTAGCTTATCATAAAAACTAAAGGGTGTGTATATTATATATAGTGTTACGGAAATGATGTTTGTAAAATAAAAAATTGTTGTCAAGTCACAAGTGTAATTTGTGTGTATATTCTAAATGTACTTAATTATACAGAAGATAAAAAAATAGAAAGAAAAAAAAAAGATAAATATATACGATGTTATATGTATTGTCAATATTTTGATGTTCATTTTTTGGGTTTACACTCTTTGATTTCTAAAGAAATGAGGTCCTAGTAGTCAAGAGTTCGGAACGGATTTTGACATCAAATGGTTTTAGTTCTCTTCCAAATACAGTTGCGAGGTTTCTTTATAGTTGGGTTGAGGACCATTATATATATAGTAGTTATTTGCTATTTTAATTTGCAACAAGTATATATAATAATCAAGAAAACAATTACAAACAAACATGTAGAATGGTACATATTGAAAATGCTTACATCGTGCTTAATGTTTCATCTTAATTTAATTTGAGTAGCTCTTCTGATTGTCACTCATTGATACAACTTTTCGAGGAAGCATCCTCTTGTGGACTATCTACGTAAAAACTACAAAAGCAATAGTGGTTGTCTATGTCATGACAATAATATTAATATTGTGCATGACAATAACAGTGCTGAATTTGAACACTTTCATCATGTCACGTACTTTACAAAGCATTATGGTTCAACATCAACAAAAGAAATAGGTATATAGTACAAAGTACATTGAGGCTACTCATTTTCGATGAAAGCTTTAAGAGCACTCATATATCATTGTCATCGTACAACAAAAATCGTCATGGGTAGGGTAAATTAAATTAGTGAATGTTTCATTCCATTTTAAGAGGGCCAAAATTCATTCTATAAACACTTTTTGCAATGTACTTATTTTTGCAAAGTGAAAATAACAAAGAAAAGGGAAAACGAAAAACAGAAACAAAATAACAAAAGTATGAGGACAAAATCAAAATTTATAATACCATACACCTTGTCAAAGATATCTATAGTATCTCCAGATTAGTCGAAGTTATAATTGATTGCTAATGTTTAACATGGTAATAATTGAATCCTAATTTTTATTATTTTAATTTCAAAGAGAGCTTAAGTCCGAAGAAAAAAGAGAACTACAAAAGGATCAAATAGAAATCCTCGTAACATTATCTACTAAGAAATGATTAAATTGAGCTAGACAAACCTCAAAGAACAACATGTTCGTATCAAAAGAAATTTCATAATTAGCCAATGCATCAGCACATTAATTTGCTTTTCAAAAAAAGTGACACACATCTCACTCTAAAGTCGTCAGTTTTTTTTCCATCGATAATCTTTCCATCGGACATCCGTTTCTACCGCTATTAATTAAGACATTCACCACCTAAAGAAAATCCACCTCCATCTCTACATTGTTGCAAGTTTTTTTTTTTTTTTTTTCGGTTTTCACCACCAGTTGAATCTGGTTCGGGGGTCAGTTCTGGCATCAAGTGGTTCCAGCCCCCTCCCGATCGCAGTTGTGGGGGATCGAACCGTGGTTCTCCCTACCAAGTTCAGCGCCAATCACCACTGAACCAACTAACGATTGGTTACATTGTTGCAAGTTAGACATGTGAAAGAAGATTTCTTCTTAACTCAAATGCGCCACATTTAATTAACCAAAGTAGCATAACAAAAATCACACATAACACTACCAATTTCTTGTTTATTTAATTTAGATGATTGTTTAAATTAATGTTTTTTAAACTTATTCAAAATTATTAAATTTAACATAAACTTTTTTTTTGCTATAATTTTTAAAGAAACACTTTAATTTCTAAAACTAATCAATACAAACATTAGATCTTAATTAGATGCATAGAGGTTAAAAAAATAGGTAAATGCTAACTAGTGCCCCTGGGGTACTAGTTAAGATAGCAAAAGTAGAAAATTGTTGTTGGAAAATGTGCATTTAACTTTTTCAAAGTCAAAAATTTGATAATTATAATGCAAAATTGCTTCTTTTAGTATCCTTAACTAGTGCCCTGAGACAAAAAAATATTGGAACTAGATACATGTATTTATGAAGTTAATTTAATCGATTTTTTTTTTTAGACAAATAAGATCATAGACTACAGTGTTTAATCAATCAGGTAAATACATGGTCAATTAAGAAATATGTAGATCAATCAATTCACAAGTAGCATAAACTACACTATCTTTTTTATATATATAAAAACTAAACCAAGCCAGAACCAAATAGAACGTAGAATGAGGTTTTATTCAAGGGTTTTGGTAACTAGTGCATCCGGTGTATTAATTAAGGAATTTAAAAATAGTAAATTTTATATTGAAAAAACATAACTTATATTTTAAAAAATTTGATTACACAATTTCCAAGATAATTCAATCTTCTTTGCAACAAAAGTCAAACCATGTTTTGCTAGTGGGCTCCTTCTAGCATGGGAAAGTGATATAGGTCTCCGACCATGGAAGATTTGTTTTCACCCTTAGATCATTAAGGTCCACAATAAACCATAATGAGGTTTTTACATTGTATCTCTTCTTGAGTTTGACATTTTTTTTAAAAAATAAATTATAAAATTCTTATTCTAAAATATTTAAAAGTTGAAACTTAAATTCATTTTTTTAATGGTTAAATAAGTTTTTGCTTTTATAGATATCTCGAATTTTATTTTTTTGTCCCTATAAATTTTTTCAATTTTTGATGTTTTAAATATTTTCTATCACAACTTTTGATCCTTAGTTTTATTCAAACTTTTATGTAAACTTTCACATTTTTGAATGATTTTTGTTTTCATCTTTATAATATTATAAGAACATCTCTCATAAAAATTTAAATTTTGTGAACATAAGATGGATTATTTATGAATTTTATGTGCGAAAAAATTAAAAAATTCATATTTAATTTATCTCTTGTTAAACAAAAAATTTAACTTTTGCGAGAAAGATTCATATAATGTACTAAACATGACCGTGAAAAAAAAAACTTCATATTTCAAATGATATGCATAAGTTGAATGAAAAGTAGGAACCAAAATTCATGATAGGAAATACTTTAAGGACCAAAAGTTGTGATATAGAAAATATTAAAGGATCAAAAGTTATTGAAAAAAAATTTATAGGGACAAAAACTTATTTAACACTTAATGAAATGGATCTGTGTTTCAATTTTTAAATATTTTCCCGGTTCTTTTTGTAAGAAACTTTTGACTTTTTAGATTCCTTAAATAGTTAATGTATTTTGTTTATATTATAGACCAAATATTTTAATTATTCAATGAACTTAAAAAGTGGATTGTTTTTTATAAAAAGGATTGAAGGGAGTATTTGAGAATAAGAATTTTGTAATTTATTTTTTCAAACAAAAAAAAATTATTTTTTCAAATAAAAAAAAATCAAAATTAAATTGTCAAACTTAAAAAAAAAAAAAAAAACAATGTAGAAATTTTATTAAGGTTTATGGTCAACCTTAGTGATCCAAGGGTGAATATAAGTCTCCCATGGTGAGAGACCTATACCACTTTCCCACTCTAGAATTCCCCTTGCTAGTGTACACTGTGTGTTTATGATTTTAGATGTCAAATTAAAGAGAATGGATCTTCTCAAGTGCACTTTAGATATTTTTTTTCTTTTCAAACCATTGATTTGGAAGAAGAGAGAAAAAAAAGTAAAAAAGTGAATTTAATAGTAATGATTTAACAATTGAAACAATTGAGAAAAAAAAATTAAGAGAATTCATTCTTCAAACCAAACAAGGCTTGGCAATTAATCAGTTTTATATATGGTGATTAATTTTTAAAATGGATTATATGCATAAATAAATTTCATGGATTCACATAGTCAACATTAATTTGATTATGAGTGGACGGCTCAAACTTTTTTAACATGTCTTAAAACAAATTTAAATTTCAAATTGATTTACTAATCCTAATATAAGACACTTTCAATCTAGATTCAAGTATTCTTTTGATAATTACACATGAATAAAATGTTGACGCATAACAAGCTCTAAATAATTTTTGTATAGCAAAACTCAATTTTTGAAAAATTATATTTATAGATTTAGACAACATAACATTATTATGCATGACCCTTTAAACTATTTTTAGAAGGTCTACAATCTCTGGTGCTAGAAAGCCAAAAGTGTCAAACGCAAACAGTAAAAAAATGTGTTGATTGTCAGAGCATACTTTCTCATATTGACCATTTTTTTTGAAACAACTTTGAGGATTGTCCATCCCACGGTAAAATTCTCAACCCTCAGTCCCCACAAATAGTGAAACTCCAACAAATCTACACAAGCATGTTTTCCTCCTACTTATCCATACATCAGAACATCCGCATGTTGAAGTGTTGATATCCCTTTTTATCGGTCAGTAAAAAAATTTACTGATACTTCTTTCTTTATAGAAATTCATGCACGCTTAAAAATATAAAAAAACACCGAGGATTTTTTTCTCTTTAAAGGAACGGCTATATAAATATATACACCTAACACCTTGTTTGGAAAGGCCCAATTTGGCTATAATTAAGGCATACTTTCTAGGGAGTATTATTTTTTCTAAAGAAAAAAAAAAAAGGCATAGTACTTTTCAATGTTGTATTCACTATTCAGGACCAATACTTTTATTTTTGAAGCAAAATTCAGGACCAATACTTATACATCGATCGTAGTCATGTAATTGGCAATTTGTCTCCTCCATTTGTTAATTTCTTCGGATGGATCCGTTTGTTTAACTAATCATCAATTATTATTTTCTATTAGCATTTATAGTTATAACTTATAATTGTCCTTTAGTAAAAAAAAACTTATAATTGTCCTATATTGCCAAAAATAACCGGTTAGAAAATGTTTTTGTGTAATGCAAGCAAAGGTACTCTTTTTTTTTTTGAGACAACAAGCAAAGGTGGTCTTAGAAAATGTTTAAGTGGTCACTAGATTTGTACACACGTATATAAAAACACATGTATAATTAATACACATTATTTAAATTGTATAAAAGAAAATATATGGTATTCAATTATTTTCTATTTAGTTTCAATCTTTTCTTATTTTTGTAAATGTGTTCAAATCTTGTAATCACACGAGAGCTTTTTAACAATTGTGTGTAATGTCAAAATTGTCGGAGAGTTCGGGAGAGTGTCGAGAGAAATAATAGACTAATGCATTATAATTACAATAGAGGAAGACGCCACACTCCAATTAAAATTTTAAAACATTATGTATGTGATCACCTCTCTTAACGTTACTTAAAATTCAAAAGGAACTATCTAGATATATGGTACTATCTATGTGTTCTCCGTAAAGTTAAGAGAAATACTTTGGTCATATCCTATATATAAATTATTTTTCTCATTACGGATTTAAATTATTTGGACACACAAATATATAAAATTGTACATGATTTAATAATTTTTTAAATATACGTCATTGATTTTTTATTTTTTTTTCCTTTTCTACCTTTTCCTTTTTATATGTGTGGACTTAAACTTAAATTGTGTCTAAACCTTGTGAACATGTAAGACATTTTCGTTAGTTAATTATATATATAAGACCCCCAACTTACTTACATTATGTTGAAGTATATTTTCATTTTCACTTTTGATTTGGCACCATATATATGTTAACGTAGTTATCAAAATTTGTTGTTTCGTGTGAGAGGTTGTGTTCAGAACATGTGGGGCAAATTCATTTTCCCTTATATATCCTTTTTTTTCACCTTTAATTTTTCCACATAATATTGTAGTAAAAAAATATGCATGTAATATGACAAGTTAGAAACGATAATTTGTACCGTTAGTTTTTCACCAAACTGAACAACTAGGAAGCTGTAACAATCAATCACATAAGAAGAAAATGTCGCATTCATGGAAATTTTGTTTAAAGACAAAATGTTATTTTCCCATTTCCTTTTACTTAGAAAGAGTTGATACGTGGTACATATGTTGCTTATTATAGTTTGGTTGCATAAAAAAATGAAAAGAAACAAATAGACGAGAACAATATGATTTTTTTTTTTTTTTTTTGTATTGTCTATTAATTAGCTAAAATAAGAGAAAATGAAAAGAATGAAAATATATTTTTGGTTCTACATTGTTTGATCAAATTGGCTCCTCTCCAAAAATATGAGAGATGATGATGAAGAAGAGAGATATAGTATGAAAGAATAACGAAGAAAGTCATAAAGAGATGGTACATATGTTTTAAAATTAAGACTTCTTAAAAATAAAAAAAATTAAGACTTTAATCAACCGATTCAATTGACTGAACCAATTGGTTTAATTTGTAGGTTTGATTTGATTTTAGTTTTAACATAGTCTTATTGAATGTGAGATAGGACGGATTTGTATTCTATACATTCAAAAATCTTACATTTATCTACACTCATTTTCATTTAGTGTAAAAATGTTATGAGAGAAAATGAAGAGAGATAATATGGTATGTAGTAATGACAAAATTGTCCTTAAAAATAAACTAAATGTAGGTGAATGTATAATTTTTTAATGTAAAAAATTCAAATCCGTGATAGGACTTTTTTGCATTTACTAGTATTCGAATCCGTGCCAAGCACGGAAATAACGCATGTTTCGAATTATTTAAGTATTAATTTTATATTTTGGTTTAAAAGTAGTTTTAATTCTCTTATTTTATAAAATGTGCAATTTTGGTCCATCAATTTTTTTACCCAATTTTTGCCACATATTATAAACAATTTAGATATTTAATCATTCTCTTTATTTAACCTTTAATTTTGATATCTTGACATATTTTTTAAAGAGTTTAAATGACATGCATTATCAGTGTAAACTAATAACTTTTGCACCGACAACAATTAAGAATGCTTTTACTTTCTCATTTCATATCAAGAAAGTGAGGTTAAGTGAAGTTACATGGCGGAAAACATAGTTGTAATTTGTTGACAGTGTAAAATTATTTTACGCTGTCTGTGCATATACTTTTTTTCTCTTTTTTAAATGAGACGACACATAATATGTGTTTATGGCCACTTCATACTTACAATTTAATTTATTATTTTTAAAATAAAAAACATGATTTTGTCAAAAAAAAAAAAAAAACTAAAAACATTATTATTACCAACAAAAATTAGATCTTTTAAGAAACGTATCTTATCTTAAGGTCTCGTCAGAATTATTATCATTAAGGTTAAATATATTTTTGATCCTTTTAAATACTCAATTTTTCAGGTTTATTCCTTATAAAATCTTTCTTTAAATTTTGGTCTTTTAAATAACTATATCAATTTCTAATTTTAGTCAGTGTTTTTTTTTAATATCAAAGATCACGTTTCATTTTCGAAATGAATTTTTTAATAACATCTCATTAGTTTAATAATTAACCATTTTAAAACCTAATCTTCATAAATTTATCTATAACTTTAAATTAAAAAATTAATCGTTTAAACTGAATATTAAATAATCAAGTTATTGAGTTTAAAATATAAGTTTGTATTTTTAAAAGAACTAAAAGTATAGAGAACAATTTAAAAGGACCAACAAAAATTAGATCTTTTAAGAAACGTATCTTATCTTAAGGTCTCGTCAGAATTATTATCATTAAAGTTAAATATATTTTTGGTCCTTTTAAATACTCAATTTTTCAGGTTTATTCCTTATAAAATCTTTCTTTAAATTTTGGTCTTTTAAATAACTTTATCAATTTCTAATTTTAGTCAGTGTTTTTTTTTAATATCAAAGACCACGTTTCATTTTCGAAATGAATTTTTTAATAACATCTCATTAGTTTAATAATTAACCATTTTAAAACTTAATCTTCATAAATTTATCTATAACTTTAAATTAAAAAATTAATCGTTTAAATTGAATATTAAATAATCAAGTTATTGAGTTTAAAATATAAGTTTGTATTTTTAAAAGAGCTAAAAGTATAGAGAACAATTTAAAAGGACTAAAAATGAATATTTTAGTTTTTTTACTGCAAAATAAACATTTTATGGGCTAGTTTTTACCTATAAAAATGTAAATATATTTTTTTGATGAATAAAATATAAATATTTTAAAATAAGATGTTCAGTTTTTTGTTTTTGATAGAAATATGATGTATAGTTATATAATATGTTACATGGATATATGATATGAAAGTCCGTATTAGTTTTTAATATTAAATGTACATCCCCGTGTATAATTAAGATATATATTAAATATTTATTTCTTTATTTGTAAAATGTTCATTCCCGTGTATTATTTATGTTAAAAATTCATTTCTCTAGCTACTTATAAAATGTTCATCCCCGTGTATAAGATTTTATTTTTTGAAAATGGTATAAGATTTTATGTTAATATTTACCTCTACTAAAATATTAATTCATAATAATTAAAATATTACATTCGTCAAAAAGTATTTAAGTATTTTGATAGAGTCAAGTTATTTATAACATACTCCCCCGGTGCTTTTTATAAGAAACAATCAATATTATAAGTTCATTGAAAACTAATATATATTTTGATAACTTTTTAGTTTTTCAAGATCAGTTGCAATTATACCTTGTCTCGACACCATCTACGGCCGACCCTAATATTTGGTTTTGAGCTTTCATCTTCTTCTACCGATAAGGGGGTGATTTTAGGTCATTTTTTGCCTAAAATCACCCATCTACTCCTTTTTTTTTTCTTTTTTTTTTTAACCTAAATAAGTGATTATCACATATATTAGATCTTTCTTTTGTGTTTTTTTTGTGTGATTTCTTCGTCTCAGTGCGACGTTGTTTGATATCTCGTCTTGTTTGCGGTGTTTGTTTGTTGTCTCGTCTTGTTGCGGTGTTTGTTTGTTCTCCCGTCTTGTTGCGGTGTTCGTTTGATTGAATCGGCAAATCAACTTCGGTCAACTACTGATTCACACATTGATTAAGTTCGTCAAAGATGCAGATCCGGAGGCATATGTATTCCGGTTACTTTGATTTTATCACATTATTTGTAGGCATGAGTATGCCGTTTTATGCTATTAACTTGAATGTTGCGAGCTTGTTCGCAGATTCATCATTTTCGTTTTTAGCGGTACTGAATTTGTACTTGAATCTGATGTACTCTACCGATTCGAATGAATGAATATCTTTTATTTTAGTAAAAAAAAACTAATATATTTGGTTTATATTATAAACCAAATACATTAATTATTGAATGAACTTAAAAAATCAAAGTTTCTTATAAAAAATATCGGAGGGAGTAACAAATTCAATTTTGAATTTTGAGGTGAATTAATTTCTCAAATGTTATTTTTTTAGCCTTCGTTCCAAAGTTCGAGCGTAGATAAGTAAAGTCTAGCCAAGGTTTGTTTCTATCAGAAATTCACTTGATTCTAATGTCTTGGTTATATTTTCAAATGTTTTTTTTTATATAATACTTAAATAATAACGATATATTTTTAAATAAATTAAAATTATGTTAATATATCATTTATATCAAACATTCATTATTACATGTAAAATTTTCATCATCGGGGTCGCATTGTATAACTTAGTTGGTAGAAAAGACATTATAAGGGGGACAGACTTTGTCGAACTAAAATTCACTATTTATTCACATTTAAAAGTTTGTCAATCTAGCTATTAATATAACTTTTTATAGCGATGTCAATCTTCTCTCAAAGAACATGTTAATGATCGAACTTATTTGTTTTATTTTTTAATATAATTTATTTGTTTTATTTTTCAAGTATTTTATGTAATTTTATTTCTTTTGTAATACCACGATGAAGTTTAAAATAATTTTTATTTTATATATATTTCTTAACTTGTATTTAGGAGGAAAAAATTAAATGAAATTTCTTTTAAATTTTTGCAAAAGAAACTGTTAAATAATTTTATTTTATTTATTTAGTTGTTTATTATTTGTTACTAAAGAATTGAGAAAATATTATAAAAATATAAATTTCTTTATTCTTTCATATTTTTTGTTACGATACAACAATCTAATTAACAAAACTCATGCCATGTAATTTTGGACCTCACATCTTAATATTTTCTCTTCCTATTTTTTTTAAAAAAAAGCAATCTCGTATAAAATGTGTATATTATTCTCTCTTCCACTTTTTAATATGATTATAAAATCATTTATAATTTTACAATTATAAAAATATAATTTTACTAAGAAAAATAATAACATACATATGAAAGTTAACAATGAAAAAGTAAATCATAATAAAACAATAACATAATCATTCAACCTAAGCAACACCATTGCTTAAAGTGTGAAATATGATTTACAATATGCATTACACTTATTCCCGAAAATAATACAATACATCTTCTAAATTAATTTACATTCATATGTGTGAGGAAGAATTACAATCACTTAAAACTCATATTATAATAAAATGTCTTTGGTCCAATTTCTTCGGAGTTGATAAATCATTTATATTCTTCTTTTGAGATCCACATCTGCAAAAATTGAAAAGAATGATGAATATAGAATAAGATGAATATAGATAAAATGAAAATAATACGAAGAAATACAAACAAAATAACTAAAGAGAAAAAGTTGAAAAATATGTAATTTGAAGTGTTCAACCAAAAACCATTTATATAGGAAAAAAACATGGGTATATAAGTATCTTTATTCATAATATCCAATTAAACCAATTAGTAGAACGGGATGGTTATGAATTCAAGGTTGAAGTCGTTTATGAGCGCTTGCCGTTGTTTTGCCCTCACTGCTCCGCTATAGGGCATGATCTTTCTTCTTGTCGAAAGTTACACCCCGCCAAAGATTCGGCTCCTAACAAAACCACCGCTGCTGTTAAGAAACATTCTACAAAATATATTGTTAAGGGCTCCAATTTGGTGAATCAGCCTGTTCCTTTTCCCAAGAAATCTTTGACCCCGAATCCGGTCCCGACTGCACCCTTATTGACGAATATTATTGCGGCACTTGATGACAATCCGCTTCGGGGTTTTACGCTACTGCCTTCAGCCAAGCAACCGGCGACTGAGACCGCGAAGCCTGCTGAATGCGCGCCTGGACACGTTTTGAGCCTGGCCGAGCAGCATGTCGCGCGAACGCCTGTACGCGTCCTGCCTGGGCCTGATTTGAAAGCGATCGATTCTGGTGTTGTTGCTTCGTCCAATTTGCGTGATGGTGAGTTAGAAACTGCCCAGCCCCGTGGTGTTCTTGAAACTACGGTAAATTATGCCACCACTGAGGCTGCTCCTAAGGATGATGATATCGAAGGTGTGACTTGCTTTGTATCGACATGTGTTGGTGATGCGGCTGGACAAGGTTCCTCCCCGATCTTAATGCTGGTTGACAGTGCAGTGCATACGGATATTGTTACGGTTGAGGAAGTCGAGGGAGACTCGGATTCGATGGGTGACGATGACATTGTGGATGTGGTAGAGCAGGCTGCTGCGGTTACAACTCTTGGTGGGCAGCAGGAAGCTATAGTACAACGTATTGAAGAGCCTACAAACATTGTTACAGTGCCTGTGCCAACGTTACAGCAGGTTGTTATCGATGATGCGGAGAAAATCAAACAGGCTTGGCTCGCTAGAGCCTATGAGGTTGTTTCGGATGATCCTCCATTCACTCCATATGTTTCTAAGGCTCGAAAGAAGCAGCTAAAGCTTGCACATAGCACCGGTCATTATAACACCCGATCTAAGGGTTCTATCCCACCCTTTTCTCAATGAAGCTCTTATTTTGGAATATTTGAGGTATTGGCAATGTCCTCTCATATTGCCTTGCATAGTTTATGTCAGATTCGTAAACCAGATATTATTTTTATTGCGGAGCCTATGGTAATGTGCACACAAATTCCGGGTCGTTTTTGGAGAAGTTTGAATGTTTTCGCTTATTTGGAGTTCTTTCATGATCGAACCGGCTGCACCTTTTATCGGGTTTCCTGAATGGAGTTTTGAGTACTATGTTTTCCTTTTGTAGTATGTTCCGCTCTTATTTTCTCTAATGGGTTTGGTGCTGCCCCCCCATTTTGTACATACTTTTTCTCTTTTTTTAATAAAGTATTATGAGTACTTGGCATAGGATTAGACCCTACGACGGGTGCCAACCTAGTTGGGATTCGTTCTAGGCTCTTTGATGTCATTATACTCTTAGTTTACCAAAAAAAAAAAATTTAATAAAAATATATATTGATTCCTTTTTTTTTTTGTGAATGTCATGTTACGACTTTTTTCTTTTACACTATCATTTTTGTAGAAAATCAATAGTTAACACAAACTTTTGAAAGAAGCAAACAATCTCATTAAAATTAAATGCTTATAATTTAATACTAAAATAAAATCTTAGGAGTTTATTATTTTATAAATAATCTTGAAATTATTACGACAATAAAAAAATTAGAATTTATTAAAAAAGTAAGAATTTTATAATTAAAAATAATTGTTCATAAATTCTAAATTTTGAATATAACAAAAAATATTACCTTTAATGAATAAAATAATATAGATTTATATTAGAATTATTGTTTAATAATATTGATAGTCATTAATGTCAATCATTAATGTTAATGGTAAAAGTGTCCTTAAAAATTTTCAAAAGGGATTCCTATATATAAAATAGGGTCTTGTCAAACGGTGTCCCCGGAACACTTTAAGAATTTCATTTAAAGAAATAATTTATTCAAAGGGTTGAACAGTTCAATTCCCAATGCGTTGACTTCACATATTTTCATATTATTTTTTTAATAAAATATTACCATTTAAAAGATTAAAGAATGTCACATGAACACTATTTAGCATTTGTCTATAAAATAATATAGATATAGACATCAAATTATTTATTTTATTAATTATAACTTTTTATTTAATATTATGTGGAAGTATTTCACTTGTCATTGAAATATTAAATTTTAATATTTTTCCTTTACATAAATGAATTACATGTCGAATGCATGCAAATATTGGCGATGGAGAAGTTATAAATCCTGAAAAAAAATGTTCGTCGATTTGCTGGTGTTATTGCTTGTGATAGCTCCGAAGTTACTTATTGGGTACACGAAATCAGTGATTGTGAAAATGTTTTGGTAAGTTTTGTTATATTATAATAGCAAATGAGTTTGTGAGAAGATTTTGGAAAAAAAGAAAACATATTTATAGTTAGGTTTAGAAATATAAAAATTAAGAGCAATAAAAATTATATGTAACGTTCAAATAATAATAAAAAATATTTATTATAATAATTAAAAATTATACGTAACAGAAATATATTTATGATAATTAAAATATATATAAAAACGGTTAATTATGAAAATTAAAAATTATACGTAACGGAAATATATTTATGATAATTAAAAAATATATAGAAACGGTTAATGTAAAAATTATATTTTGTATTAATATAAATGTTTTTAATTTTCATTATTATTAAAAATTGTAACGTCTTCAATTATTAAGTAAAATTGAATATATTAAATGATAATATAAATTTTTTGCATTTTCATATTTAATTAAAAATGTAACGTTAAAAATTATTAAATAAAATTAAAATTAATGTCTTAGTATATTTTCATTAAAAGTGACACGTGTCACTTTTTCGTCAACAATTTTTACTTTGTTTATAATATAGATTAGTTACTACTTTTGTAATACCTTTTACTTTTATTGTTTATTTACTAAGAGTCTGTTTGATCCGTAAATTATAAGTATTGAACAGAATAATATAGGATATTACAAGACAGAACAACACAAGATAAAGTTTAAAGTGTTGAATAAATGTTGTCTTTGTACGATGTTTGGTGGACAAAAGGTAATTTTGATATTTTAGACAACTTGTGCAGATGATAAAAATTTGTATCGTAGTTCAGCGAAAGACAATAATTTAGGTATTTGTCAAGTCCATTGGTCCCTATTTTGTCCAGACCCAAAAACAGTTTTGAAATCAAATATAATACAACTAAAATTGTCATGTTCAGTCCCTTATTTTTTAACAAATCAAATACACCCTAAGTAATACCTTTTACTTTAATTCTTTATTTATTTGTTATTTGGCCCAATTGTGTTAAATCGAATGTATCACATGTTCTATTTTGAGTTACAAACATTGATATATATTATTCAAATTTCTTCTTTACCTCCTACCTCCCATGTTACTTTTAGGGAGAACTTTGTCGTGCATTATAGACTATAGTCTCCGTTAAATTTAGAAATTAGTCTTTGCAATTGTGTATATAATATCTAATTTACAACAAAAAATAATATCGGTGCATTTCCTAATCATTAAAAACATAACCTTTTTTCATTTAAAATATCCTTTATTATGATGTAATAAAAATTTCATTCTTTTCATTTTTTTAGAATTCCGTTATTATGGTTTTATTGATTGGAATTATTGATTACTAAATCATCTATGGTGTTATATTGGAGTAGTAGTAACAGATTATTAAAAGAGTTGGATTTTGTATATAAAAAGAAAAAGAAATTTGCTATTGAGGCCCCCCACGTTGCTCAAAATACCCCTGAGGACATGATCAAAATTTTCGTTGTCTAGGCAACGAAATCTAAATATATTGTTGCCTACAGGACGAAGGCGCGTTCTTGGTCTAATTTACTTGTAATTCGTTGTCTAGGCAACGAAATAAATGTAATTGTCACTTAAGTAACGAAACACCTAGTTTCGTTGTCTATCTCACGAACGCGCTTGGTTTCGTTGGATAGGCAACGAAAACGCTGCATATCTGAAACGATGCAACGAATCCCAAATCACTACAGTAAAACGTTTGAAACGATTTGGGAGAACGGAGCAACGATTCTTGGGCGTTTTTGAGGGCGACTAAAGCATCCAACCATTCAAGTACAACCGATTTCGATTAAAGGAGGCTGTGAGGATCATTGTTTGAGCAAGCAAGCATCCACTCATTCAATTGTCACTTAGGCAACGAAAATCCAAGTAAGAATCCCAAAATTTAGTTTTTTTAATCAATTAAAGTTGTTTAACTTGTTTGATTAACAGTCAATTGCATGCTACAAAATTAATTTAGAATTTAGGGATTTTGATTTGGGATTTAGGGTTTATGTGTTAGATTGGGGATTTAGGGTTTGTGATAAATTTAAATTCATTGTTGATTATATTAAGTTAATGTTTTGTTGATAAATTTAAATTCATTGTTGATTAAGTTAGATGTTGCTTAGAATTTGGATTGATCATAATTGATGATGTTGAGCTTTGCTTGATGTTGATATGATTAGAATTAGGGAATGCACGGAGGACACCGTGCTGTACTATAGGGAATGCACGGTCAGAAGCTTTCTGCTGTACTTGCTTGGTGGGACACTGTTAACCAACAAAAGTACGCGGTATGTGGATGTGATTTTTCTCACATACTTGCAAGACCTGGATGTGCTGCACACATGGAATTGGGGTGCCTCGGGACTCGCTTATCTGTTCAACTATTTGAATAAGCAAACCAAGCAGAAGAGTGGAAACAACGGCGGTTACAATTGCCTTTTGCAGGTAAATATTTAAATTAATATTTTAGTTCTTGTTTTCATTTAATTTACTATTTTTGCGTAATAAATTAATATGGTTGTCATCGTTTAATTTATTTATTTTCCGTTATAATTCATTATCGCTGATAATATGTTTTTTATTGAATTTGTTTTTTTTTGCGCAGGCTTGGGTTCATGATCATTTCCCTAGATTTGGGACATATACTTTGAACAGAAAATTTGAGCCACATTTTCCCTTGGCTGCAAAATTTCAACCGTTGAAAGGGGGTGTGCAACCGGATGAAACAAGGTTGGCGATGGATCGGATGGAGCACGACGACATCATGTGGCAACCATATGCGGCTCGTCGCCATGTCAAGCCGTTTGAAGATGCAAGTTGGTATTTGGCTGGATTATGTGTGGACAGTCAATGATTTCCCCGCATTTGCCTAAACGTGTCCTCCGGCAATATGGACATGTTCAGTCAATACCGAGAGCTCCGTACACAACTGCAAAGGCGAAAATGAACAGATTCACAATTGATCACGCCTTTCAGAATATGTTGACTGAGAATTATGTGACGGATGAAATGCGGGGTCCAAGATCCACACATGGTTTTGAAGCCGACCCTGGATATATTGCATGGTTCTTCAAAGTCTCGCATCCAAAGATTAATGCTCCATGTCAGGGCAGTCTTCCACGGCCGGCAAATCTTGAAGTGTTGATTGAGGAGGACAGGTCTGTTAAAAATGAACATGGACAGGTCTGTTAAAAATGAACATGGACACTGAAATTCCTGACACGCTAGATACAATGCTAGATACAATGCTCTAGCTTCTTAACCCTGAAACGTAATGCTGTATACAATGCTATAGCATCCTACTGCATAAATCTCAAGATAAATAAAAGCAAATATCTGAAAGCAAGTAAAGAACACGGGATATTTGTTAACCCGGTTCGGCGCTCAAAGCAAGCCTTAGTCTGGGGGATACCAATCCAGGAAGGAATATCACTATAATAGTCCTAGTTGTAAGTCTTCAGCAAACACACGTTAACCCAGTTCGGCGCTCAAAGCAAGCCTTAGTCTGGGGGATACCAATCCAGGAAGGAATATCACTATAATAGTCCTAGTTGTAAGTCTTCAGCAAACACACGTTTACAACTTAAAACCTAGGCAACTACCAATGACTCTTCAACCTAGGAACTCCTAAGTCTAAGATTCCATCTCACTCCCTTACAACCTTACAAACAGCAAGGATTTCAAAAACACAAAGACAAAGTATTTTGGAGACATACTCCTAAAAACTACACACTCGTACCTAAAGGCTTAGAGTGCAAAAACACACACACAATCCTAACTCCGTACTTCAAAGCTTAGGAGAGGATCACACAAGGTACAACTCAATGAAACACGTCCTAAGCTTGCATCAATGAGACACAAGAAAGGCTTACAATAAAACACAACACACGCAAAAACCTAGAGAACTAGACACAACAATATGACGGCGTGAACTCCTACTAAATTAGGTTTTACACAACCTTTAAAAATACTCCAGCAAACGTCCTTGATCCAGAATTAAACATGGGCTTGATTTGTTTGACTCAACCCATTGACCACATTAATTAAAATAGATTCTTTCCAAAAATACACTTCAAAGAGATTCTTCATAAAAATATTCTTGACAAGGATCTGAAGCATTAAATGATGATCCTCATAATAAGCCTGATTAAAAACGTGATTAAATGTGTCAGATATGATTCATGAGAGAGAAACACGATTTCCTTAAATAGAACACGTGCGCGCACATTACCAGAAGCCAGATACGATGTTGTAACATCTTATACCACATCCTGCTTCAAAGTTTATCTCACCAAAAATGCAGCCAATACAGAAGACTCAACAAACTCCCTCTTTGGCAAATTTTTGGCTAAAACAAATAATGACCATACAGAGACTTAAACAGATACTTCAACTACATTTCTTTTTCTCAACACAAGCACACAAGTATAGAGATTTGTAGAGACTATTCTTCAAAACAGATTCCATACTACTTCTCCATGGAGACCAGTAAACAAGAATATAAATGTATCTTTTAAGATGATCAGAGAGGCATGCAACAGCGGAACACATAAAACAACTTAGCCTTAGATGGTCAGGATAATAAACATTGACAGGATGCTGTAGGTAATGCTACAACATTTCACAACACATCTCCCCCTGCACATATGCATGGGATGCTGGAGCATCATATCCAACATCTCCCACTGCATAACACAAATCAGCTCCCCCTGAACACTTGCATATCTCAGCACATGCATACACCACCAAAGCACACATACCAGAACAGACACATTTCACAGTCACAACACGTATGAAGAGCACATACCAGAAACAAGAGCAGGTAACCAACCCAACAAATTAATCATAACATTTACTCCCCCTTTTGGCTACAAATTTGACAAAGATGCATATAAGAACAAGGAACCATAGCACTGTAGCAGCAGAGTAGACCACATAGTACTTACTAATATTACAGACCATATGCACTGAAGAGTGCTCAACTATCCAGGGCAAGGCCCAGAATCAGAATAGTAACAACAAATCGGATGTCAGCCAAGGCAAGGCCACAGATGCTGAGACATCTGGCACAACATTCGACTCATGTAGAGTTTCCTTGAGCGAACCAATAAAAGTATCAACAACCTTGGTAGGTGACATATTGGCACATTCAACAGCAACATTCAAACTAGGTTGTCCTAGAGTTTCATTAGATTTAGGCTTTACTAGTGGCCTGGTTTCAGTACCAAAAGGGACATAAATCGAGGTATAAGGAGACTCACTTACAGGCATAAATGTTCCTTTCTTCACAGTAGAAGTTTTATTCTTCTTTGCGGTAATCACTGGAACAGTAGTAATGGGAGTTCCCTTGGAGATTAAGGTAGAGGTGCCATCTTTGGGTTTCCATTCCTTCTTCACATTTATCACTTCAGGTGCAGGCTTTGCTTGCTGATACTGATTGGGATACCCATGCAACTTGAAACAGAAAAGCCTTATATGTCCCTTCTTACCACAATGGTGACACACCCATCTACGATACACTTTCTGAATCTTGGGCCTTTGATGACCACAAGGATTAGATTCAAGAGCAAACTTGGGAACTGGGTATGTTTTAGAATGCTGAGCAGGATGCTTCAACATCGTCTGTCCAGTGCAAGGGTCAAAAACATCTTCAGCAGATTTGAATTTTGTCTCAAGATTCTGTTGATATTGATTTAGATTTGAGTAGTTATAACCAACTGACTTGGCCTTCCCACTTGGTAGATTCTCCAGGATCTCCTCAAGTATGTTTGTCCCTGAGTTTAGCTGACTTACACGTTTCTTCAAGTCATCCATTTGAGCATTAACTAGAGCAACTTCTTCTTGGGCTTCTGAGGTCTTCTCAACTTGAGCTTTCACTTCAGCCTGAAGAAGATTGATGGTCTTTTTCTGCTTCTCAAGAATTTTACACATTTCCTCAAACCTAGTGAGTAGTTCTTTGTAGGTGGCAGCTAGCTCATCAAAAGTTATATCTTCATCACAAGAATCTTCATCAGATTCATATCTACTAGTGAATGCTGCAATATGCTCAACAGTTTCATCATCAGGTTCACCTTTTCTCTGAACATTACTGTTTTTAGTGATGTTGAATGACATGTTCTCAACATTTGGTCTTGGTTTCCTATCCATCTTTTGCAGCACCTTATTAAATTGCTTCCCAAGATCTATAATAGCATTAGAAATTCCTTTAGTCGTCTCCATGTCACATTGAATCTCATTATCATCATCAGTGTTGGAGATAGCCGTTATGCTTTTGTTCTTCATTTCAGATCTTTCATTTATAGATAATTCAAAGGTTTGAAGTGATCCAATAAGCTCATCCACTTTTATGCTTGAGATATCTTGGGCTTCTTCAATGGCTGTAACTTTCATGTCGAATTTCCTAGGTAGAGACCTGAGAATTTTTCTAACAAGCTTTTCTTCAGGGATCTTTTCACCAAGTGAATCAAATGAGTTGGCAAAATCAATCACGTTCATATGAAAATCATGTACACTTTCCTCTTCCTTCATTCTGAGGTTCTCAAACTTAGTGGTTAGAAGTTGGAGCCTTGACATCTTTACCTTGGGTGTCCCTTCATGAGTGGTCTTGAGAATTTCCCAAGCATCTTTTGCCACAGTGCATTGCTTGATCAGCCTGAATATGTATTTGTCCACTCCACTAAATAAAGCATTCAAGGCTTTGTTGTTGCAAGAGCCAACTCATCTTCTTTCTTAGACCATATTTCTTCTGGCTTTAAATTGGTTGTGCCCCTCATCATAGGATGTTCCCAACCTTTGATAACTGCTTTCCAAGTTTGGCTATCCATAGATTTTAGAAAAGCCATCATACGCGACTTCCAATAATCATAGTTGGTGCCATCCAAAAGCGGTGGTCTGCCAACAGATCCTCCTTCCGTGTCCATAGTACCAGAAAGTAACTTCCCTGGAGCTCACCCAAATATGTTAGGGTGCCTGCTCTGATGCCAATTGAAATTTCTGGCACGCTAGATACAATGCTAGATACAATGCTCTAGCTTCTTAACCCTGAAACGTAATGCTGTATACAATGCTATAGCATCCTACTGCGTAAATCTCAAGATAAATAAAAGCAAATATCTGAAAGCAAGTAAAGAACACGGGATATTTGTTAACCCAGTTCGGCGCTCAAAGCAAGCCCTAGTCTGGGGGATACCAATCCAGGAAGGAATATCACTATAATAGTCCTAGTTGTAAGTCTTCAGCAAACACACGTTTACAACTTAAAACCTAGGCAACTACCAATGACTCTTCAACCTAGGAACTCCTAAGTCTGAGATCCCATCTCACTCCCTTACAACCTTACAAACAGCAAGGATTTCAAAAACACAAAGACAAAGTATTTTGGAGACATACTCCTAAAAACTACACACTCGTACCTAAAGGCTTAGAGTGCAAAAACACACACACAATCCTAACTCCGTACTTCAAAGCTTAGGAGAGGATCACACAAGGTACAACTCAATGAAACACGTCCTAAGCTTGCATCAATGAGACACAAGAAAGGCTTACAATAAAACACAACACACGCAAAAACCAAGAGAACTAGACACAACAATATGACGGCGTGAACTCCTACTAAATTAGGTTTTGCACAACCTTTAAAAATACTCCAGCAAACGTCCTTGATCCAGAATTAAACATGGGCTTGATTTGTTTGACTCAACCCATTGACCACATTAATTAAAATAGATTCTTTCCAAAGATACACTTCAAAGAGATTCTTCATAAAAATATTCTTGACAAGGATTTGAAGCATTAAATGATGATCCTCATAATAAGCCTGATTAAAAACGTGATTAAATGTGTCAGATATGATTCATGAGAGAGAAACACGATTTCCTTAAATAGAACACGCGCGCGCACATTACCAGAAGCCAGATACGATGTTGTAACATCTTATACCACATCCTGCTTCAAAGTTTATCTCACCAAAAATGCAGCCAATACAGAAGACTCAACAGACGGGTTTGCGTGGTTTCGAAAACCATGTGGATACACAATAATAAGCCATTGCAACTGGTTCTGTTAACAATGGTTTCGTTGTCTAGGCAACGAAATTTGGGACGTATTTCCCAGACTTTCGTTGTCTAGGCAACGAAAACTGGATGCACTTTTCCAGATTTTTCGTTGTCTAGACAACGAAAATTGGAAGCCCTTTTCCAGATTTTCGTTGTCATTACAACGAAATATGGTCACAAAGTTTCCAACTTTTCCAGATTTTCCAGATTTTCATTGTCACAGAGTTTTCCAGATTTTGATACTGTTAATTTTTTTATTTTAGTGGATAGTTGATCTTTTTATTTTAATTTAACAACTTCAAAATGAAAATTAAAAATAACATTAACAATGCAAAATACAATTAACAAAAACAATTTCATTTATTTTTTGTTACAACCATTACAAATGAATACATCAGGCACAAATAATACATTTATCCCTCATAATCCCGGGGGAAAAAGAAATCTGCCCCTAGCAACAGGAAAATATGGGCAAAAAAATACAAATGCGCGAAAGCACAAGGAAACCAACCTGGTAAAAACCAGGAAAAACATGAATGCCGGGGCAAGAGAAACTCGCTCCGGGGAAAGAGTAAAGCCGGCCTAGCGGAATATCCCTTCGGGTCATGTCAGGCATAAATAATACATTATTTCGCCCACTAAATTTTGCGCAATATCCCTTCGGTTCATCTGCCGAGGACTAGTCCCACACTATAGGACAGTCTCATTTGTGCAGTAGTAACCACGAGCCAAGCAAGACTCATTTGGACTAACCATAATGTTCCTAGTAAGGACACAAAATCCCTCGTGGACTAACATAATGTTCCCAACCATTGTGCCTTAACAACACCGGTGGGAGCATTATGGTTAGTCCACAACGGACTATGCGCCTGATAGAAACCAACTAAAACTAATAAAACTACGAAACTATAAAAGACAAAAAATTAAAACTTATGAGCAAAAGAGGAAAAGAAGTGAATGGTAAAAAAATATGGCACATTAGGTGCCTATTTATAGAATTTTTGCTCAATTCTGATTGGCCGGTGCACTATCACAACCACACACATGGCCAATCACAGTTGGCCACGTGTCAACCAATTTTGACTGCATGGGGAGCTGTTTTTGACTGCCGACACAATTTCGTTGTCTAGACAACGAAAATCAGTATATTTGCCATTTCGTTGCCTATACAACGAAAGTCAGCGTGTTCGTGAGTTAGGCAACGAAAGACAGCGTGTTCGTGAGGTAGGCAACGAAACCAACTTAATCTGGGCCAAATCCTGAAGGCACGCAGGCATTGCTCACTTTCGTTAGTTTGTCACCAATAGTCATTTTTTTTCGTTGTCTATGCAACGAAAATTATGTCCAGGGGTATTTTGCTCAGTTTGGGGGGCCTGGGAGCAAACGTGGGGGACCTCAATAGCAATTTTCAAAAAAAAATGAGTTGGATATACAATGCTAGCCCACATTATAAAAGTTGATATATAATGCTAGCCCACATTATAAAAGTTGAATTTTTCCCTCCCCCCCCCCCCCCACCCCCCCCCCCCCCCCCCCCCCCCCCCACCCACATCCCCCCATCGAAATTATGATTTTGCCCATGAATAAGAATTTCGAAACGTGTTTTTCGAAGTTTTCCAAGTTTAAATGCAGCAAAATTTCAAGAAATGTGTTTCGAAATTCATATTCAAGGCAAAAAAGGAATTTCTAAGGGGAGAAAGAGTCCAAGGGAAAGAGAAACCTACCGTTTATTGGACTTTTTATCAAGACCATTGAAAGAACTCCTACTCGCCCATTTGAAACGAATTCCAAAGAAGAAGAAAAGTGTTGGTCATTTTCATCCAAAAAAGTTAATCATTTTAGACCAAAAAGGTCTACATTTGCAGTTAAAATTTTGTTTTCATTTTCACAAAATGTAACGAAAGCTCTATTTTAAGAAATAAATATAAATAAGTTTTTTTTTTTTGAAATAATCATATATAAAAAAAAAGTTATATATTGTTGGACTCGCTGTCTAATTTTTGTGTCCATCTCTCTAAACAAATGCCTCCAAAATTTTAAAACATAAAATTAAGGGAATCGATCCGGATAGTGGTGAAGGGTACTAGCATGACTTTGAAATATTAAATTTTTTAAATTTTATTAATAAGTTAGTGTAGATTTAACTATACCAAATGAGTCCATTTGAGAAAAATAAGTAGAAATACAAAAGACAAAATTATTAGTTGATAGATAAATTTTTTCTTCTTAATTTGACATTTTTATTATATATAGTAGCTATTCAAAGAGTTTTGACATCAACAAAAATTGCCAAGACAAAATTTATAAAAATATTATTTATTTTATTTCTATATTTAATCCCCTTGTAAAATTTTGCCTACCTTTACCGCGAACCTCTGCAATTACACACAATAGAGAGATTCTTTTGTGTGAATTCTCACTACTACAAATTTGACTTATTACTAAGGTTTTTACATCAGTGAAAGAGATGCCATATGTGAAAAGTAACATGGAGTGCTTTTTACATTTGGTTTCAATTTTACCCGATGTGAAACATACATAGGCATAACGTTTTACATCTAGTTTGAGCTTACTTGAAGTGAAAAGTCAAAGCGGTGACAATACTATAACTATCTTGAAAATTGTCTAAAACAATTTCGCATGTGGCTATTATATCCACAGATGTAAAATATCTTGCAAGTGAAACTCTCTCTCTCTCTCTCTCTCTCTCTCTCTCTCTCTCTCTCTCTCTCTCTCTCTCTCTCTCAAACATTACTTACCAGTATGTCTTCACAAGATTGTGAGGCAGAAGTTTTGGTTTTTAGCTTCTTCGATTTAGAGGCTTCCACGGTTGAACCGCTACTTATTTTTCGTCTCTGCAAAGAAAGATCACATTTGATTGAAAATGCTAATCTACAGAGGTATAAGAATCAATAAATAATATATACCAGTGGCAAAAGCAAATTTAGTAGCGCCAGTGCTTTTGCCCTTATGTTTGCTTTTCTTGCTGGTAGCTCCAATGGTTTGTGACAAAGTCACAAGTACAACTGAAAAAAATGAAAAGTTAGTAAATCTTGTCATAAAATAGAGGCTTGTAAAAGAAAACATAGTTTCCTTAGTTACATGGCCTCGAAGGATTTACAACTTGAATATACAACATCCTTTGAAACAAGGAAAATTTTTCCACATTATATCTAGGCGAAACCACCCTTTAAGGGAGAGGCTTGCTCTCGTTTTGAAGGGCCCCTAAGGACGTAAAATAAATCATTTGGGTAGCTTTATACAATACGCTATGCCAAACTTACAAGTTCGCAAAGGCGGAAATTTGACGATCCCAATTCCAAGGGCAACGTCATATTTGTTGGGATTATTGTCTAAGGCCCCTATTTTAGGGATCTTTTTGACAAGTTTTCTTTTTAAAGTTTTAGCAGCCTCGTGGATGGTTCGACATAAATTATGGAATAAATATTCTGTTTCAAAGAAGTCCTAAAAGGCTTTAATCTCTAAAATATGCGTACCATAGTTTGAGTAAATCCAAATTATCGGGCCACCAAATTTGGTTGGTATCCAACCAATCCAGAGTTTGTAGACAAAATAGTTAAAAGGATTTAAAGATCAAATTTGATAGTGATGTTGGAAGTATGATCCATCAACTAATAGTCTAGTATCTATGACTGATAAATGATGTCGTGACATCTGTGAGCAAAATTATACCTTGTGGTGTATGTGTACAACGTTAAATGTGAAACGGCGGATAAATTATTCATATGTCTAGGTTGTCTTAATTCCTTCCTGTTCAAAAAACCGTAAAAACTAAAAATGCAATAAACACTACAATCATTCACATGAATATTAAATACTAGACTTTCATAAAATATCACATAATCGAGTCAGTTTTGGGACCGGATAAACCCATTTGCCTTTAGTCCAATCCGCATCATAAAAGTCACATAAAATCATTAATTGAAGTTGTATCCTCTATGTCATCCTACTTGGCATATTCCGTTATCCTGACCATCAAAACTTAATAGAAACTAAATAAGTATACAAACACTGACAACATGAGAAATTAAAAATATAATAAAAAAAGTGTTGAATAAAAAGAATAATTATTTAAATCATTCTTTTTTTTTTACAAATTAAATCATTCCTTCCTAAAACTTCAATCACTCCGCAATTTTCCCTAAAATCATTCCCAAATTATTAATTGATTGATTAATTAATTATTTAAATTTAAATTAATTAGTACAAAACCAATGAATGAATGAATCATTATCTACAACGTGGCCGTTGTCATCATCTTTCACATTAATTTCCCATTCCCACTCATCTCCGCCATCATTGCTTCACCGTCGCTCAGTCCATCAAATTCATCACCGTCTGATTCGTCTCAGATTCGGATCTCAATTCAATTACTCTCCGTCACAAAATATAAAAAGGGTCATGCTAAAAAGTGTATCTGATGCATTTGTTAAATATGCTAAAAAAGAAAATAAATTACAAAAATAGTAGTGATATAATAGCTTTTTATACTTTCCAAATATTAAATACACAATTTCCAAAAGAAAATTTTCATAATAATTTACTTAACTAGTACACCGATTACGTCATTTAGTATTTTTCATATAAAAAATATAGGTAAAAACTCACTTTTTAAATTTATCATATAATTAATGTGTCTCAACAATATATTTCTTATATTTTCAAATGGAGAAAGTACTCCTTATTTTACAAAGCCAATGTGGAATCAGACACCGACAATTATTTAGCAACAAATATATATATATATATATATATATATATATATATATATATATATATATATATATATATATATATATATATCTCTTCCTCTCCTAAATCTCGTGTTTCTGTTCTATCGCTATCATCTTCACTATCAAGCAAGCTACGAGGTACTAAATCACATCACTCTCATTCTCTTCATTTCCAATGTAGATCAACACAATACAATATTACTATCTTGTTTAAATAATCCTTCATTGCTTCTGTGCTTTTTTCATTCCCTTGCAGATTCACTTTCTCAAAATATGGATCCCTCATTACTCTATAACCACCTCAAGGTTTGTTATTTCTTTCTGATCATGACTTTTTTCATTGTTAAATTTTGTGGGTCATTGTCAAAATGCAATTTTGATGGGTTCTTTTGGTTGAATTGAATCTATTAGGCTGCAGACCCCTTTTTCCTGCTAGCTGGTCCCAATGTGATTGAATCAGAGGAGCACGTTATGAGGATGGCTAACCATATCAAGATTATTTCATCTAAGTATGTTATCTCTTAACCCACTTGGGTTGGTCTGGTGGTATTGACTTGGGACCTGGGAGTGTGCTCCTCTTAAGGTCTCGAGTTCGATTCTCTCTGGTGCCAATTTGGATTGACTAATTTAGCTTCTTAAAAAAAAGTATGTTATCTCTTTGAATTCTTATGTCTTTTTTGTTTCTTCATAAATGAGGAAATGAAGGTGATGATCAAATGGTAATCCTTTAGATCATTTGATGCACGGGTACTCCATTTGAGGAAGAGTACCGGTACCGGTTACGTACCCGTATCAGTACCGGGTACATATCCGTACCTTAATTTATAACCATACACGTTCATTAGTTTTTTAAAAATTGTCGTACCCCGTACCAGTATCCGTATCGGGTACCGGTACCGTACCCGCACCTAGGCAACACTAGTAATGTAGGTAGGTTACCTAGGTGGAGTTGTCAAATATCTATTTGTTGTTTGTTGATTGCACAATGAAATTTTGGAAATACGTTAAAATTTAATCAACGTTAAGGGTCTTTGGATTGATTTATTCGAGCTTATCGACTGACATAAGCACTTGAGAGACTGCTTGCGAGAGTTTATGGAACTAACTTAAGAACATGTCCATAAGCTCTTTAGAATAGCTTTTGAAAATAGTTTATAACTTATTTTTAAATTAATTTGACTTTATTTTATCTTTTGCTATAGAAATAACTTGTACATAAGCGTTTATAATATGATAGGCGCTTAATTAGGGTGTTTATCCAAAACTCGTCTTAGGTGGTAGGTACTTGGGAAAAAATGGTGTTCTTGTGTATGTTTGAAGGCAACTGCTTTGTAATCTTTTGCATGAAATTGAACATTTCTTACTCTCTATATTTGAAGTAAAAGACTTAGTTTTGATCCATTGTTTGTTGGTGTAAAAGTTTTCAACACTATCATTATTCAAAAGCATATGATAACTACATGAGTTGAGATCTCATAATCTTAAACATGAAATTTACAAGGTTGCGTGGTAATGTGAATTAACTAGTAAAGTAAAATGGTTAGTAGATTTGACATTTGGCTGTATCTTTATTGACAGTTAACATGATCTTGAGTATATATGAATCTTTCAGATTTGGAATTCCATTGATTTTCAAATCAAGCTTTGACAAAGCTAACCGGACATCATCAAAATCATTTCGTGGCCCCGGGATGGTTGAGGGATTGAAGGTTTGCATTTCTAATACTTAACTGTCATAACACAAGTTTGTGGTTTGCATCTTGAGGATTCTAGTTGTTATAATTATCTGATAACATGTGACTAACTAGTGTTTTTCTAGAAAGTTCTCTTGATTTCTGTTATACACGTGAATAGAAACCAAAAAGGGAGATAGCATCTGTACACCTTATGGCTGGACCTTGAGTCCTTGAGAAGTCTCATATGGTTCCCTTGTAAGAATTTGCATGGTTATACAATAGAAGTGCTTAGAGGGGTCAAATATCACCTCTTGCAGTCCTGGTTATTTCTCTATGAAAAGGGGAAAAATGCTATTATAACACTAAGAAAATTTCAAGCCATCTTTTATCTTTTAGTATATCAAGAATTATGACATTTAATAGTGGTTAACACAAGTGTCTATATGGAAACACACATCTAGTATGTTTGTTTGACATGTAAATTGCTTCATAACCATGTTTAACTATGTCTGTCCCTGAGGCGTCAGCTCAATGGCAAATGCTTGACTTTGTAACCTCGAGGGACATCGAAGATAGTTGTAAAATGGTCGTGCCACCTAACTAATAATAATTTTTTCTTCTCCAAATTTTTAAAAATGTTTAACTATGTCTAAATTACAGAATTTTGCACTGGATTTAGCTCTTTTGTCTTTGTTAAATGATTTTCTTTCCCTAATTGTGCTCTTTTTCTCTCAGATACTTGAGAAGGTTAAAATAGCTTACGACATCCCTATAGTGACAGATGTGCACGAGGCCATCCAGGTAAAATCATTTTAATTTTCCAAAATATAAACTTATTCATTTCACATTTATTTTTTGTCTATTTTGTTGTGTCTTATAGAACTCATATTCAGTAGTATTCTTTGCATACCATCCAGACTAGTTTGGTTTTAATTATATGTTGTTTGAAGAGATATCATTACATATTTGTCGGTTCGGACAAGGTTTTCTTTAAGTCATGCTCAGACAAATTGAATTGCTACACGAATAAAATTAAAATAACAAAATAATAGATATCTAGATTAGATTAAATTCTTATATTTTTTTTTTCTTGCATGCATGTGAGATGATGGTTTATAACAAAAGGATTCATTCTCTATATAGGAAAATAACTACAAAGGCATTTTGCTTACATATTCTATTGGTTTAAGATTATTTCAAGTGTTGGCTGGGATATCATATTGTCGCTTATATTTTCAGTAACAATTGGCTTATACCTAATTGAATATGAAAACCAGAGTGGTTAGAACCTATCTTTATTGATAATTTCATAATATATGAATTGATCATATTAAATGATTGAATTGGTTTTTCCAACATATACTTGCATGGGGAGTGTAGCAAAAACATTTCACATTCTGACTCCTGATCTTCCTTTGACGCATATATCTTTTATCTGGCCAGTGTGAACCAGTTGGCAAAGTTGCAGATATCATTCAGATTCCAGCATTCTTATGTCGCCAAGTAAATATTTATCACATTGAAATTTCAATATCCATCATAGTTGGGTTGGATTGCTTTCAAATTTAATAATTGTGCCACATCATTTGGTTTATTTTGCTTCTAATGGCAGACAGATCTTCTAGTTGCAGCAGCCAAAACTGGGAAGATTATCAATATCAAGAAGGGCCAGTTCTGTGCTCCTTCGGTTAGTATTTCCAATTTCATTGCTTACAAATTTATGAATTATTAACAAATTAACAATGACTTAAGCTTCTGAATAATGCTCCCTTGTTTAACATTATCTATATGATGATTCTTAATTTTCAAAAATACAGGTGATGGCAAATTCAGCTGAAAAGGTTCGGTTAGCTGGAAATCCTAATGTGATGGTTTGTGAGAGAGGAACAATGTTTGGCTACAGTGAGTTGATAACATCTTTATTTAGGTCTTCTGTATGTTTCCAATTTCTGAAGCTCTTTGAAGTATTGCATGACGTGTTTTAACTATAAAAATGCCTTACCAAGTGCTAATTATTTATGTCCCACCTACTTTTTATGTATCTGAGGTCGAACTTTGCCTTAAAATGGCAATCAGTGAAATCAATTTCCCTTTGTTTTTCTGATTAATTAAATTATTTTCCCTTTTTACACAGATGATTTGATTGTTGATCCACGTAACCTGGAATGGATGAGAGAAGCCAATTGTCCTATTGTAAGTAAATATTTCTTTTATTGTTTTTCTTATGAATAAAATGATAAATTTGAGAAGAGCACCTAGCTGTTAACACCTTTCAATATGGTAGAAGTTGCTTCAATTGCTTTCATACGAGGCATCTTCTCTGAAAATATCACATATCTCCCTAATCCCATAGCCTCCGAAATTATTTTTTTCGAGTTGGATATATTACCCACATGTTCATGTTTCTTATAATATCCTGGGAAGGCTATAACAAAAACATTTTACTTTGAGTTTGATATAAAAAATAAATAAAATAATAATTCTATGGTGGTTCAAACCTATTTCATTTTCGTTGATCATTTGGTCAAAAATTCATCTATAATATCAAAACATATTCTAAACATCCCCATAATGAAGTTTCATTTGCCACTATTTCTCTTTATATGCTGTTTATTTTCTGGAAAACTCAAAATTATGGCATTTTGTTTCAGGTAGCTGATATAACCCACTCACTACAACAACCTGCTGGAAAGAAGGTGTGTTTAATATTGTTAATTCCCATGTTTATTTGGTATTAACATGGTTTGGCAACCTTTTATTGTTTATTATCTTAGCCTGTGATGCTTCTGAAAATCACAAAAGAGTCGAATAAACTTCTATTGTTAAAGTGTTCGTGTGGACAATAACTGTTAAAAATGTGAATTGTTATTTGTTAGTGTCTTATTACAAATGTTGTTAGTGTTTTGCATTTTAAAACGCATCACATCAATCTTTATCTACCACTGACAATTCTTTTTCTTCCGTTTTCTTTCAAATCTTTTCCCCTTTATTTTTTATATTTGTGTTGGCCATGTCATAGTGAGTAAACACAACATGCACCAAAATGTAGTTTAATTTCACCGGGAGTCTTACAGATCAGAGTTTTCTTTTTAGTTTTATGATGTTAAAAGTGCATGTGTGGCTTCTATATGCTTAAGCTGATTCATGAATTTCATTTAGAATCTTCAAATATCGCATCTTCTTTTTTTTTTTTTTTTCTTCTATGATATGCTTCATTATAATGATAAATTAGTTATATCATTTTGTATTTTGTTTTATCTGTACCTTGGAGTCTCACATGATTTTTAAGTATATTTACCTTTTTCTGAAGTTAAACATGATTTCATTAACCAACAACCAAGACACAGACACTAAAAGTATATTTACATTGAATCCAAATATCAAATCTGACTTCTTTGATTCCAGTTTTTAAATAACTTTCTCAAAATGGTACTCTTGGTTGGATTAACATTAGACTTTCATCTATAGTTGGATGGAGGAGGCGTTGCAAGCGGAGGTCTTCGAGAACTAATACCTTGCATTGCAAGGACATCAGTTGCGGTTGGAGTAGATGGGATCTTCATGGAGGTACAAACAATAGTTAGGCCTATTATAGTTTGCTCGTTTTGTTATAAACAAAAGTGTTTCAGGGTAAAATTCTATAATAAATTTACCATGCTCGTGAGTCCAAAATTTGTTATTGAAAGAGTTTCTTTATCTATTTAGTTTTTTCTATCAATTAGCTTCTAAAAGATATCTCGGGTTTTCAGGTGCATGACGATCCACTGAATGCACCAGTAGATGGTCCAACACAGTGGGTGAGTTGTTGCTTATAGTTGTTCTGATTTATAAACACGATTTCTTTGATACTTGTTTATATATTTTTGGTATTAAAATGCACTATATATTTATCATCCATTAGAGTGTTTAATGACGTGTACACAAAAAATCCCATTATTTGACAGCCTTTGCGCCATTTGGAGGAGTTACTTGAAGAGCTTATTGCTATATCTGTAAGTTGTTGTTCGATATTTATGATTCTAGGTTGCATAATGTCAACTAAAGATACTAATGAACATCATTTTATGATAAATTTTCGATCCATACTGTTGTTCTGTGGTGTGATCGGGAGGTTGGTCTATGAATGCTCAATGAAATTGGAATGTCAAAAAAGATAGGTTCTTTCTACCTCCTAGGTCAATGTTGTGTCTGTTTTAATTATTAAGTCGATAGTTTAAAAAAAACACAAAGTATATGTGAGTTGAGAGTTGCAGAATCCATACCAGAAGATAGTCCCCATGTATAAAGTCTGAGACCAAATGCGTTCCAATGTATAGAGTACGGTGCACGCATAGACAAAGACAATTTGAATGTTCTGTTCTGCTTTGAGTTTTGAATTTGTATATTTGATTTAACTCCAGCTTGATTAATTGTAGAGGGTAAGCAAAGGGAAGAAACCGTTTAAGATTGATCTCACACCGTTTCGTGAATAAGAAGAATGGTAAGTAATGCTTTGTTTTTCTCTTTATGTGTTTTAGTTTCTCTAGCTAGTTAACAATCCTTATTCTATTCTTTTTTTTATGCATCCATTGATAAAGACTTCAAATGAAAAATTAAGCATTCAAGTATAAAATGCTTTATTTAATTTTGAATTTTTTTTTTCTTTTGTGTCTGCAGGTGATGATTGAGCTATTCTGAATATCATTCCCTCAGCATTGTTCTTTTAAGATTGTTCAAGATTGAATGCAAAACTGTCTTCATTTCACGGCAAAAGTTTAAGCTCCTGCTCATAAGAAAGACTGTTTATATATCCTAAAAACTTTGTTTATGATTCATACTTGTTTCTTAATGTAGTGGCACCACCAACTAATGTTTGACACTGATAATGTGTAGGCCTAACCTTGAGAGTTACTAAAGTTGTGGCAAATGAGTATAAAATATAGGTAGATTATTGATTATGTCTCTTGTTAGTTAAATTATGTTTGTACCTCCCGCAACTGCAATCGGGAGGTGGCTGAAACCACTTGATTCCAGAACTGACTCCCGAACCATATTCAACTGGTGGTGAAAACCAAAAAAAAAAATTATGTTTGTACTTTAATTAATTAATGTATGAACTAAGATCAAAACCTTCATTGATTTTGATTATGAAAAGCTTCTTTGTAAGCCAACTTTTTAAAATATATGTAGATTATTGATTATGTCTCTTGTTACTTAAATAAAAAAGGCCACAAAATTGAATGAATAGCATGAGAGCAAACATCATTCAACAATCATGTTTGTTTAGTATACCATTAGAGTTAGATCTCTTTCCTTGTATGATTAATTAATTTTCATAGTTGTTCGGAAAAGTACAAAGTTTATCTGTTCGAAACTGTGCATAGTTTATTAAAAAAAAAGGTATTTCAATTCATCCATACATTTGCACATTATCATAAAATGAATTGATGTCGCTTTCAATTATTTATACTATAATTGTGTCATCTAATTAATATTATGTGCATCACTTACATGCTATTATATTCTACTTTGCTTGTATATTATCTGTGAATACATCAATATTACTTGATAAATTTGGTTAAAAAAAATTTCATTTATAGTTTCTTTTTTTTAAGATAGTTCCCGACTATTTTAGAAGTCCTATTTAAATATTAAAAATGGACCCTAATAAAAATATAAAACAATTAAAAAACCATTCTCTATTTAAATTATATATAAGAAACATATAAAAAATTATTATTAAGAGACCTTCTAATTTAAAATTAAAATTTATGTAAAGATTAAAATGTACTATAACTATATTATGAACATAAATAACTAATCTATTGATACTCATATAATTTTTTATGAACATTAACAATATATAACTCTTATTTTAGAGCCTAAAAATTAATCTATTATACTAATATATATATATATATATATATATATATATATATATATATATATATATATATATATATATATATATATATATATGTGATATTTTATAAGTATAAATAATATATAATTAATATCATAAGACCTCAAAATTATAAATCGAGACCTAAAAAATTTGAAGATCCGAAACCGACACACACCTTGCACATGTATGCAGGTCGAGCCTGCTTTTTTGTTACTATCATACAAGTATGAAATTCTCAATGGCGTTAGCAATAAATAATATTTGTCTAGGAATATATAGAAAACATTAGGTGAGTTTTCTTCTTTCCATTGAATACTTTTTATATGCAAGAGTTAAAAATCAAACTTATAATTTCCTAATTAAAAAACCAAAACCCTTACCACTTAAATTAATTTATCATAATGTTAGTGTTTACAATTTTTTTAATACATTTTAAATGAACTAAAAGTGACGCTAATAGTGAGACATATATGATTGAGTACATATACCATGAACTATTATTAATTTGTAGATTAAGTATATATTTTGTCCTTTAAATATATTAAATATTATTTTTAATTACTATTAAAAAATTCTTCAAACTTTAGTCCTCTAAATTTTTAGTTTTCAATTTTAGTTTATACATTTTTTTTAAAAGCTTTTGTATCACGTTCTAAATGACTTTTATTTAAAAATATTATTATTAAAATCTTAAAATATAATTAGTTTAATAATTTAACTATTTAATATTCAATTTTTATTAATTTATCTATAACTTTAAATTAAAGATTAAATTATTAAACTAAAAATAAAATAGTTAAATCATCAAACTAGTGATATTTAAGATCTTAATAATGGTATGATTTAAAAAAAAAAAAAATTATCTTGAACATATGATACGTGAACTTTTTAAAACAGATATACTAAAATTAAAAATTTAGAGGATCAAAGATGAAAAAATTTCAAGAACCATAAGTAAAATTTAATATATGTAATTAGACTATAAACATATTTAATACTTATTTTATCTTTCTTCTTTTATTATAGTAAACGATGGAATAACATATAAAACTAATAAATTAATTATATTTCAAAATTTATGTATCAAAACATAAGCAACGTATAATTTATCAGTATATATACTATCATAAAAAAGCTATCATATAATATACTCTAATTTATAAGTGTGTATACGAATTTTTCATTGATTCGCAATTGAGGATATTACGTGTTCTCCAAGTGTCTTTTTTGTCTATTAGACTTCAAATATCTAGAAGCTTATGTTCTCTCTCATCTCTAATTGTATCTACTTGAATATTTATCATTAGATTCTTGAATATTTATCAATTAGGTCTTTCTTATTTGTCCTTGAGGCCCACACACATCATATTGATGAGTATGCACTATGCATGATATTTCTTCTAGAAGAACAAAAAATACAAATAATAGAATTTGTATTTTTCCAAGGCTGCTGAAAAGTCACCTCCACTAGAATTAATACAATGTGCTCTTCTTATTCAAAATAATATAATATAAAAAATACAATGTGCTCTTCATTTCTTTTTGTTGTGTTATGTGTGGTTTGCATTTTTTTTCTTTCTTCCAATTACAATCTAAAATCTACTAGAAGTTGAAGAATGATATATAGTTATATGAAAAATGTGGCCACATAAAAAATAGATTCTTAATCAGTGTTTCCTGACCACCCACATAGCTTCTATATTTTCCTGCATGTCAAATAATTTGAATTCAAAAATCTAGAATCTGAAAATTATTTTAAGTAGTCAAATTAAAGATAATTTGTTTTTCTGGCCTTGTTATACTGTCTTGTTGTCCATGTTAAGTGAAATTGTGTGATTCTCTCTTAAATTGTCAAATTTATTTATAACTTTGCTTTAAAAATATAAATTTAGGGTGATGAGAAGATACTTCAATATAAGATAGAAAAAAATTTATTTAAAATGTCTTTTAGAAAAATTGATATTTGTCAGACAATAGAGGTTCGAATTTTAAACATTTAAAAACAAGATTTTTTTTTATTGTTGAAAAAGAATAGCACAAGAAGTATTTTACCGACGCGGGTAAAAAAAATACATGTTATACTCACCCCATATAAAAGGAACCATAATCAAATACATGCCATTTTAATCGGTCAATCAAAAAGTCCTGCCCAAAATTAATTTTATTAACCGGATTGTACTTTAGCAGATTTGATTATTTTATCAATGTTAATGTCATATCAAACATAATTTATGAATCGAGTTAAATTTCACTCCATAGATTTAACTAGTTCTAAACACGTAAACTTAAAAAATGTATGTACAGAGGACGATACATACCTTAATTAGATCACAAAAAAATTTCACTTATTATATCATGAACTAATTTGTTTGTGAAATTTTTTGCAGATACATTTTCCACTACGAAAAAGCCATTGCCATCTCTCGTCACCCCTCGCCTCGTCAACCATGATCTAGATCCACTACTGAATCACTTTTTCATCTTTCTTTTAAAAAAAAAAAAAAAAATTAACTTTTAATCTTTGTTTTATTTTCATTCAAGCTTGATCGTTACTTATTTATATTATATGGCTAACCATTCACAATAACAATCCAATCTAAACACGTAAGATACATTTTTTAGGACGTCCTTTTCATATACGTTAGAAGTTGGAACCGGTGTAGCAAAAAAAAAAAAAAGTTGGAACCGGAAATATTGGAAAAGAAGAAAAATATATTGAAATTTATTATACTAAATAAAATTATAATTATGAAGAAATAAAAAATTAACAATACTGAATACACCAAGTCACCAACACACATTTAGGAATGCAGTGAACTTTGCATATTGCAATATTTCTACTAATTGAATTATACATATTGGGACAATGGAATTTAACATTATTAAACACTAAATTTGAAGAAAATAATTTTAAATAGAAAATTTTCAAAAAAAGGAAACATTCAATTAGTTTGACAACCAAGCACCAACATATCTTCTAGTAATCTTATAAGCTTCTAGAACTTCGCTATGGTGACCCCATACACACGCCAAATGGTGTATTAAAATTTCCAACTTTCTCTTGGCACATAAGCACTACTCCATAATTAAGAATTTAAGATGCTACGCTATCCGTTGCTTTTTTATTTACTACTAGTACTATTGTTTTACATTTATTCATTGTATTTATTTTTATAATAAAAATTGAAGGCAAATCATAATATACCGATACAATATTAATTCAGTTGATAGAAATATCGTATTATTTATTTAGGATTAGAGTTCGATGTTCTATGAACTTCGTTCCTCTTTTGTATCATAGAGTTTGATGCTCAATTTATTCATTTTAAATGTAAATTTTTTTTGTGACTATACTACTTAAAATACTTTAAAACTTAAAAGAAAATAATATTGGGAGAAAATAACTAGGGATACAAAATTAGAAACACAGAATCATAAAAAATGGAAGTGAGTGACATGTTCTTGTCTGAATATAACTTTATTTGCACTTTACTTTAAGCTAAAAGTTAACCTCACAAACTAATCAACATCACATATCTCAATTAATCACCCTAATTAACTAGTAAACTTTTCTAATTTCACTAATATTACTGCTGTTTTAGCTGTTAAAAATACCATTTTCTTCAATAGAAACCTCACATGTAATTTTAGATCTCTCTTATTTTGTTAAATTTTTCATGTAATCACGGATTAAGAATAAACAAAGCATACTTAAAGAACAAATTGGTCAGTAATTTTCAACTGTATTATAGAGAAAAAACTCCGCAGAATACAATTTTCGAATATCAATATATACAAACTCCGAAAACTAACTAATTACTAGTATAGCTTCAGCGAAAAAAACTAATTACTACTTAGTTACTATCCTTAATTAGTAATTAGTTATAAATTACAGTTTGATCAGTCATGGCGCTTCAATAAACTGCACCTTCCTCATCTGTTATATAATTACTTAACTCGAACGAGTCCGAGTCAGAGTCCGAGTGAACTCACTACCAACACTGATCTGTTTCCCATTTCCGGCTCGAGTAGCCGGAAGACATCATCGTGGACATAGGGCGTTGTCGTCGGAAAAGACTCCGATCATAATTAGCACGTTTTTCAGGATCTGAGAGAGTAGAATAAGCAGAATGAATCTTCATAAAATCATCAGCGGAAGAGTTTTTCCGGTGAATCGCCGCCACATCAGGATGACAGACTCTCGCAAGTCGTCGGTAAGCAGATTTAATCTCTTGAACAGATGCACCTGCTGATATACCTAAGATCTCGTAAAGCGATGCAGGAGAAGAATAGATTGAGTTTGAGTTCATGTTCATGTTCAAATAAGAAGCTCTCTGTTGTTGTTGTTGTTGTTGAGGTTCAGCGGTGGCAGTAGCGCTAGCGGAGATTACAAAAGGTTTAGATCTGACGTGGCACGGCGGTGATTTTACGGTGTTGCCGGAGAAGTTAGCGGCGTAGAGAGATACAGAAGGAAGAGATACGGAAGAGATCATGTTTGTTTGTTTTTCGGTTGAGATTTGAGAAAGTCGTTATGAGAATTGGGAATGAATTATGAGAATGAAATTGGGGGTTAGGGTTGGTTTTATATGAGGGAAAGGGGAACGTGTGGGACCCAGTGGAAAAAAAAGCCGTGGTTATGTTGCGTTTGGTTTTTTTGGGACTTACGGAAAAAACTTATCCAATGGGCGATTCTATTATAAGGTGTGCTGACTCGGAATGTACTTGGCTTTATCTTTAGCTTATCTCATTTTTTGTAATGTCATTGAATGCTTCATTTACAACTGTTGGTTAGTGAATGTTAGTTCGATTTCAGATTCCTGTTAACTAGTGTGTTAGTCTGATTTTAGATCGGATCTGAATTATTTTTAATGAGTTTTTTTTTTTTTCTCTTTTTAGCCATTATTTCAACTGTTAGATTCATGAATTATGGTCGATTTCTCTCTTTTTATTATTTATATTTTTTTATGGATTTCCAACTATTAGATTTGGGGCGGGATAAATAGCAAGAGGCATGGATCGAAGATTTTCTTTCAAATTCATTGTTATAAAGGTTGCACGTAACTTTACACAATAATATTTGTATTTGTTGATTTGAGATATATGGTTTATGGATGTGTTTGTTTAGTATGATTTTTATATTTATTCTTTTTATGATTTTTGTAGAAATTTTGAAGAAAATTCAAAATTACTTTATGTTTTTTAATAAACATAAAAATTAATTTTCTTTTACGGATTTTACTTTGCACCTGGTTTGTGATTTTAAAAAAAAATAGTTTTTGAAAACAACTTTTTATTTTGAAGGAAAAATGATTTTTTTTTTTACTAAAATGTTTTTTTAAAAATTCTAAAATAAACACAAATAAAATAAAAATAAAAAATGATTTTTTTTCCTTAAAAATTTGACCGGGACATATATTTCAACTCAATCTAATATAATAACGATGTTAATCATTTATTTTAATTGGACGTCTGATAAATATTATTACATCATATGATTATGGTGAAATCTAATTCTATGTTACTTCTAGGTTAGAATAGACCAAATCGACCGCCATGTCGTGTTAAGGTATGCCTAAATAGGACAATTTTAGTTTAAATAGTTAATTTCATTTCAAATTTAATTTAAAAAGTTGAAGTATGAATTGGATTTCAATAATCTTGTTTTAAGTTTGATTTTTAAAATTCTGATAAGACTTGTTAATTTGTTCGAAAGTTTATCATGTTAAAATTTAAAATAAAAAACATTTGACTTAAAAAAAGGCTAAAAGGGCAATAAAAATCAATTTAGTTCAATTTAGACAAATATATTAAACGGTTCTTGTGAGTTTAACTTATATGGCCAATTCTAATATGGACCACTTATTCAAGTGGTCCATGGTGGACCAACGCTATAACGAATACGAATTTTACAAAATCGACCGTTGGATTGAAAGTTTATATCATATAGATCATCCACAGAAAAAATTAGAAAAATTGAAAATCATTTGATATGTTTTTGGGACTCATTAAGATTTACAGTATTTAATAAACCGTTAATCTTTATGGATCTCAATAACATATCAAATGATTTTCAATTTTTCTAATTTTTTTTATGGATGATCTATATGATATAAACTTTCAATCCAACGGTCGATTTTGTAAAATTCGTATTCGTTATAGTAGTATTGACCACTTGTCCACGGTGGACCACTTGATTAGGTGGTCCACCATAGCATTGGCCTAACTTATATATGTACAATATTATCTATGCAGAAGTCATAATTTGAACCGAATACTTTTACTTTTTTGTTCTTAAAGTGAAATTTAATCAATATCACATGCGTATAACAGAGGAAAATTCTAACATGGACCACTTCTTCAAGTGGTCCATGGTGGACCATTAATAAAAAATCATATAACGAATACGAATTTTACAAAATCCACCGTTGGATTTAAAGTTTATATCATATAGATTATCTATAGAAAATTTTAGAAAAATTGAAAATCATTTGATATGTTATTGAGACCCATCAAGATTAACGGTTTATTAAATACTGTAAATCTTGATAAATTCCAATAAAATATCAAATGATTTTCAATTTTTCTAAATTTTTTTATGAATGCTCTATATGATATAAACTTTCAATCTAACAATAAATTTTGTAAAATTCGTATTCGGTAGATCACTTGTCCACGGTGGACCACTTGTGAAGGTGGTCCACCATAACATTAACCGTATAACAGATAATTATGGTTAGAAAATTAACTTTTTGTTTTCACTTTACTAATCAAGATTTTTTTGGGGATTCATTGACTTTATTCTCCACCATACATTTGCTTCATGCGTATAAATCTTGGTCTAATTTTCATGATTTTATCGATTAGAATTTGAAACATTGTAATATTATTACACAACAACGGGAAATTAACTTCTATTTATGTTGCAATTTAGTATGAGGGATTTAATTTAATCAACAAGATATCCTAAAACATGGGTTTCAAAATTCAAATTCCTCCTAATTGACATAGAAACGTTAAGATACCAACAGTATGATAAAATAAAGCATAGTATATTCAGCTGTTCACCGACATGGTGTGAGAAAATGTTTCACTTTACTCACTCCGACCTTATTTATAAGTAAAAATTACATTTTAGGTTCATTGAATAAGTAATGTATCTAGTCTATATTCATTACTTTCCAATGAATCTAAAAAACAATTTTTACTTATAAATAAGGCCGGAGGGAGTATCTATTTATTTTATAAGAAAAAGTCAAATTTAGTTATTTTTTTAATTTTAGGCACAGATCGATATGTTAACTTAAGAGACAACTAGATATGATTGCACATGGAACAGAGTTTCGGTTTACCTAAACGAGACACTTGGCTTCTATTAGAGTTAACCATCGTTGTTAATTAAGTAACCGTAGTATTAATACATTAATTAATCATAATTAGGGCAAAATATTGCGGAACATGCATGTGATCAATACTTAATTTGTACTCCCTCCGGCCTTTTATATAAGTAAAAGTTGTTTTTTAGGTTCATTGGAAAAGTAATGTATCTAGTCTTAAATATAGACCAAATACATTACTTCTTCAATGAACCTAAAAAACAACTTTTGCTTATAAATAAGGCCGGAGGGAGTATTTAGCAAAAACACAAACATAACTCAAATGCGGTCCATTTGTAATATTTGGAATATGTTATTTATCAAAAATTTGATAACAAAATATACATTGAAATGCCTTCAACTTGCATTGAGTACATGCCAAATGTGATTTACTGCATTTATGAAGTTGTTTGTTTTGTACAGGCAAACCACTTATGTTATCTAAAATTGATTCTAAGCCTAAGCTTTCACAACAACTTGTAGCTTTCACAGCAACTTGTGATTGAATTTAAATTTATTGGTCTCCACAACTAATGTCTTTTTTGGTATAAAACACAGTTACATGTCTTTTCTCAATTACTCCGGTCCTATATATAAGAAACATTTCACTTTTTAGATTCATTGTAAAATTGATGTATTTAGACTATATTATTGTCTAGATACATCAATTTTACAATGAATCTAAAAAGTCAACTTTTTCTTATATATAAGACCGGAGGGTGTATACCATAATTGTTTTCATATTTTTTATTTTATTTTTGGTTCTAATTGTCTTCATAAATAGTCCATTAAAACTAAAGTTTTATATTTTGGTAGTACAAAAATTCTACTTTGTGTTTGTCCATTTTTTGTAATAAAAACCAAGAGTTGAGAATGAGATTTTCATTTATGTACATGTCAAATCATATGTATTAACAATTGTATTAAATTTTCTTAAAAATATCAATTATTTGAAATCTCTATATAGAATGAGCTACAGTATTTAGACCATCTCCAATGATGGGTATTTATTTTTCAAAAATCGGTACCTAGTACATATCCTCATTAGAGCAAAACTCAAATGAGTATCTAATATGTACTAGTGCAACGATAAGAAGTGGTACCTATACTATATTTGTGAGACCCTTTTATAATTTTGTAGAGTTATTGGTGAAATGCGTTATTAATAGGGCCCATTTAATTTTTTTTAAGAAGTGTTGGGTTGTAGAGATTGAGTACTTATTATATATTATTATTAAAAAAATTATAAATTTATGACGTGTACACATGTGACCTATTTAAATACTAAAAAATGGAAAGCTCCATTATGGATTCTCTTATAGAATCTCCATGACAGAAATAAAACCAAACAGGCAAACCTTATTCCATGATATTTACATAAGATTCTTCCTTTATTTATACTTTTTTTAGGCAAAAAGAGAAAGCCAAGTTAAGTAGAAGAGACATCCCAACTAGGTTGGCACCCCTCCACTAACTTAACCAACAAGCTAGCTCCATAGTATTATTAAAATTAAAAAAAGGCAAAGATAAGATTACAACGAACTTGGGGGGACTAGACCAAAACCTAAGTAGGAGCGGAGAGAAAATAACTGCCTCATTAAAAACCTTAATTACCTGTAAAACCCAGAGGGAAAAACCAGGTAAAGGAAAAAAGAGTGCAGTGCTCCAAAATAAAAAACAAGAAATTGGAAAATAACAATGGAAAGGACCAAACCAAAACTCCATTAAGAACAACTATATCTAAAATTTGGTAAACCATGTTTATTTCTAATTAAAAAATCCTTAGCAAACAAAGGAGTAACCAACCAAATTGACAAGTTCCTTTATTTATACTCTATGAAGCCCCGATACTTTAAAAATGACGAAGTATCGTGTTCAATACGTGTCCGATACCGATACTCGTTCGATACTCTCCGATACTCATATCGGAGAGTATCAGACAATTAAAATTATTTTTTTAAAAAAATAATTACCGATACGTGTCGAATACTTCTCCGATACACGTATCAGAGAAGTATCGGGAAAATCATGTTTTATTTTTATGATAGAAATGGAGATGTGACTGATACAATTTGTGTTTCCTCTTAAATAGTGAATGTTAGAGTATGATGTTTTTTATGGATTGACAACCATGTGTTTTTTGGATGGTACCAATAATGTTTTGTTTTTTGGATAGTAATAATTATCCTTTTTGGGTAGTATTTAATTAACTTGAGATATGTAATTGTCACTTGTTTGCTCAGTTTGAATAATTTGAATGTTAATTTATTATCTTTTTTGATTTTTGTTATGTTTATATATTGTGTATTTGTATATTTAATTTTAAATTTATTTTTAAACAACGTATCGCGACCGTATCGTATCGGAAATTTTAAAAAAAATTCCGTATCGCCGTATCGGTATCGTGTCACATATCTGGGCTTCATAGTTTATACTTAAGCAAATTTCCAAAGCATTTAGTTGAACATCATTTATATCATTTCTATTTAGTATTTCGTTTTGAGAGAAATATCGAAACATTTCTCTTATTCTTTCTTTTTCTATTGATTTTTTTGTGATTATGTATATATACTCATAAGTATATGTGTTTATATAGATCTTTTCATATAAATTTCTCCAACATTTTCCACTATCAAGTTTGTCGGTGAGTTTCAAGGTGTTAAGTAATACCAAGCTGTAATGTTCCAATTTGTTTCACTTCATTCTTCAAATGTTTTGTTTTTTTGTAAAACTAATTAGGTCATATTTTTTTCTTTTATTGAATATAAATTACAATTTTTCCAAATTTTTTATCAAGAAGTTTTTTCAAATCTAAATCTTTTATTGTTCATTCTTCAAATGTTTTGTTTTTTTTTGTAAAACTAACTAGGTCATATTTTTTTTCTTTTATTGAATATATAAATTACAATTTTTCCAAATTTTTTATCAAGAAGTTTTTTCAAATCTAAATCTTTTATTGTTCACTTTCCAATACTTAAGAGTGTTCTCATAATCTAAAATTCAAATGAGAAATAAAATGACTTATAAGAAATTAATAAAAATTAAGTTTAATTGCAGTTTTAGTCACTCTATTTTCAATATTTTGCAGTTTTGATCCTCCTATTTTAAAATTCGACAGTTTTTGTCCTCCTATCATAATTTTTAACTATAAATTGACGATATGATATGATTTAAACAACGTAGTATATGATTCGATAATGAAAAAATACAAACTTCGATGAAATAGTAAGAAAAATCTTTTATAAAGTTCATTTAAAACATATTGTATCATCATATTTTAGACAAAATATATGTTATGGGAACAAAAACTGTCGAATTTTAAAATAAAAGACCAAAACTGCAAAATATTAAAAAATAAATAGATCAAAACTGCAATTAAATCTAAAAATTATTATTTCTATATCCTCAGGGCCACCACTACCGTTTCAATAGCTTCGAGATATTCTAAATATGTTATTTAAATTGTAGTGAAAAAAAGGGACCCGCCAATTATTTTAATTTGTAGCGAGTGGTGCATTATTTTTTAATTAGGGGTCATGTTAACTTGTGCCCTAAGGGCACATGATAGGCTACCTAAAAATAGAAATGTAGCATTTAATGATACAAAAAATTTAATGCTTAGATAAATAAATGGTATACATATTTTAATAAATATTTTTTATATTTATTTTCTTATCATGTGCCTTAAGGGCACAAGTTAACATTCTCTTTTAATTATTATGAATACTTTTCTTAACTGTTTCCTTCTAGAAAGAAAACAGAAATAAAATATCTGATAATATCACCGATGCCACGATATATGTCGATTGGGATACAAGTCACAAGTTGCTCCAAATGCATAGGCCCAGTTGCATTGCATTGCCCTTATCGATATACTTGAAATTGACAAGGATGCAAATTTTTATATGTTATTATTTAATTCTAATTTTGTGGATTCATTCAATTAAATTATGTCTTATTATGTTATCTGTATCAGGCGCAAACAAAACAATTGCTTCGTTTATACGTATAAAGTATGGAGTAAGAACTGCCGGTGTATTTACGTTTTCAATATACGATAGAAAAACATGACATTTGGAGGAAATGAAAGTGACCGATTAATTAGTCTATATATGCAACTTTTTAAAAAGGGTTGCGATTTCTTAAAAAATTTTGCGATTTAGTCAGTACAGATGTTACGATCTTAATTGTGGTCGTTATGGTGTAAATTAATCGCAATTTGTTCTTTAATGTAAAAAACGGTGATAACGGTAACGATATTAACATTTGCCAAAACTGTTTTGTCGCGTCCATTTTCGCGGTCGCAGACCTTTATTTAAAACCCTAATTGTAGTATATCTAGCTTGTATATTGAAGCGACGGTAGAAAATAAAAATATTATCTCATATACTCTTCCTAATACATGGTAAAACAGAGTAACTATAACAACGATTACTAATGAAAGTAGTTGATTTTCCGGTAAAAAAAAAGATGAAAGTAGTTGATCTCTCCTTTTACACTCCTCCTAGTCCTGTGCCAAAACAGTGTAACTTTATCAACGGTTACTTAATGAAAGTAGTTGACCACTCCTTTTATAAATATAATTATATTAACAAGTTCATATCCCAAAGATTTTAGTGTTTTAATTTTTTTTAGTATTTATTTTGAGACAGAGTGATGCAGACGGCAAAAGTTATTATGCTTAAACATTATACTTATGCAGGGTGCTGTATAAGTGAATATTAGCCACCAGATCCCTCAGACACGTGTAATGATCACAGCCATCACAGAAATTAACGGAAAATTTCACACGCGGGTAACGGATTTCTCGACACAGTTGACGGAAAGTTCACACGCAGCTAACCGATCTCTTCTCCGACGACATCCGGCGCCGAAATCATCATCACCGTCTTCGGAATCATCATCTCCGTCACTGATTCCATCATTCATCGCCATCGCCGCCACGTTGCTGGAATCACGGTAAGGTTTGTGTTGCACAGAAATTGATTTCAAATTTGATTTTGATTATTATGTTTTGTTTCTCTGTTTGATTTAATTTGTGGATGCTTGTGGTTATTTTTTGATTTTCATGAGGAGGTATAGGAATCATTAGCTTGTTGATTTTTTGCTGATTTGAGGAGGTATAGGAATTGTTGCTGTTGAAGATAGTAAAACTAACACTAACACACAACAACTTGTAATTAGTACTGATTGTGATGTAACTGATGTTAATAGCATTGGTGTTATGGAAGATGATGATAAAATTTTGCAGGGACTGTGTGTAAAATTTCCAGAGCTGGAGCAAAACATGAGATTACATATTAGTTTCTATGATAATAATTTTAGGAATGTTTAATTGAAATTCATATGCAATAATTTTAGGAATGCTTAATTGAAATTCATAATTTTATGAATTTGAAAAACTATAATTTAAATTATGGTTTGAGGTATAGGAATCATTAGCTTGTTGTCACTGTGTTACATATGATTCTTAATAACTGGATTATTAAACTATTAGTAGTGGTTGTTGGCCTTGCTAGATATTGTTGTTGTGAGTTTGCACATTTGGCTGCACGTGTACTCGTCTTTATGAAACCCAAAAGGGTCTGGTCCTGGTTGACGACCTCATCAGTGTCGTGTTTTGTATTGTTATCTGGTTCGAAGACTTTTTTTTAATTTTTAAATGCAATCGAGATGGAAACTTTTTTTATTTTTTCTGAGGTCATTGCCTCGATTAACAGATATGTGTCATCACGAATTCGGCGCTTCGATATGTGTTAGATCAAGAGTTCGGTAAAAGGGGGAAATCCATGGTTACTAATTAAAGCCAAAATATTTAAGGCATTAGTGAATCCTCATAGAGCCAATAAATTGGTTACAAGCAGCTTGTAGGTAGAATGTCGAGGTTTTAGCTTTTTTTCATTCACCCATTGTTGAAGAATGTTGCATGTTTCTTTTGTTCTATTAATATTTGAATCAACAAACACTATGTATGGAATGAATCATCCTCTCCGGTATTGTGCCCAGTTTTTCCGGATTAGAAATCACGCTGAGACTGATGACAGTAAATTTTAAACCATGACTGTGTCATAGTTGTAGTGTTTGCCATGTTATTGACTGGTAGTACTCATCACCACTCTTCTGGATTTTGGTGTATAATTGACAATTTTTTTATGACAGACTCTTGATCACATAAGTGGTGGGCAATCGGGTCTTTGATTCTCAACACTGCACGAGCGAGTAACTAAAAGAAAAACTCCCCAGCTACAGGAATAAGAAGACAAGGTTAAACTTTGGGAGCAAAATCAAGGTAAATATTGAATGAACTAGTTACAAGAATGTAATATTGTTTAAGCTGTGTTGGTAGGAATTGATCATTGGATTAACCTAATCCAATGCTCATTTTACTTTCTCAATGCAAAACCAAATTCTACATGCTTAATGTTTAATGTCGATGAAATTTAAGTGGATTCATTGTGTAACCTCCAATGAATTGTAATGTTGATTAATTTTTGGGCTGTAGGTCTTCATAGTAGTGGATTAATTGTAATGTTTCATTAGCAGCATGATCATCATTATTGTCATATGCTTTAAATTATATGCAACCATAATGATTGTTAAATGGTTTCCAGATGTTATACCTTGAAACCATGAATATAGTGAAATGGTTTCAAGAACAACAATTGTCTATGTAAATGATTTTTAAGTACACTACTTTATGCATGTTACTTTGGTTGTTGTTCCAGTGGTTAACTTAATTTTACATGATCTTTGTTTATAGGGATTGTTGCTATTTTTAATGGATTCGACGTCAACTTCATCTGAAATTGTCCCATTGTCTGTTGTTGATAGTTCAAACACACAGGCTGATAGTTCAAGAACACTTCCTGATACATTTCAATGTTACTCTCCTACTAAAAAAGAAACTTGGGAGTCTTTTGCTTTTAAATCTGTTGAAGATGTTGAAAAATTTTATGGTGATTATGCATTTAAAAGTGGGTTTTCAATTCGGACTTTGTTGAGATCAAAAAAGAATTCACAAAATAAGCCATCTGATAGATTTCACTATCTACGTTATGGTTGTAACAAACAAGGTTACAAGAAAGGAAGTTTGTTGGATCCGAAGAACAAGCCAAAATCAGAGAGTCCTGTTGTTGTTGAATTTGAGAAAGTAAAAGAAAAAGCAGAGGAAAGGGTTGGTTGTACAGCTGCGATTTTTTTAAAGTTGGATGAAATTCTGAATGTCTATAAGATATATAAATGGGATGTGGCCCATTGTCATCAGTTACATAAACCAGAGCATGGACGTTACTTGAGATCATTTACGGAAGTTAATGAAGTGCAAGGACAGCTCGCTGTAATAAATTCTAAAGCTGGAATGTCAATGAGAACTTCTTATGAAGTCATGGGTCAGGGTGTTGGAGGCACAGATAACTTGCCTTTTCGATTTTTGGATTTAAAAAATTATTTGATGACAATCCGTTCGAAAGAGATGGTGGTTGGTGAGGCAACTGTGATTCAAGAATTTTTTAGAAATGAAGCTTTGTCGAAACCATCCTTTTATTATGATATTCAAGTTGATGCAGCAGAAGATATAGCTAGTATTTTTTGGGCAGATGGGATTATGCAGCTTGATTATGCTTTATTTGGTGATGTTATAAGTTTTGATACAACTTACCGAACCAACAATCAGTATCGCCCTTTAGGTTAGTTTTTTGAACTTCTACCAGGTTAAAAATTATTGTTTTTATTCCATTATGTTATATATTGTGTTGCCATGAATAGTATAGGTAAGTTGAATATGTTGAAACCATTTACCAATAATAATGGTTCCTTTGTATATCATACTGAAACCATTTATCATTACTAATGGTTTCACTTGATAACATGTTGAAACCAAAATAGCCCTTTTATGGTTTCAGTGGTTTTTATAATATAACTGAAACCATAATTTTGATATCTGCATTTATGTCTTTTATACTTGAACCCATACTTGTCTGGTATAATATACCTGAAACCATAAGTGTGGCTGAATGGTTTCACTGTATTTGTTTCTGAAACCAAAGTAGCCTTCTTATGGTTTCCATGAAACAATGCTTACAAACTAGCAGGAACAATTGTTGTGTGTCCTTTTTGTTGCTCCATTTTATATTTCAATGATAGTGTGTCATTTGTTTGATGGTTTCAGTACTCAACATAATCAATTATAAGTAGCAGTTACTAGAAATTAGGGATTCAATTTATCCTTATGTAATTATGATTGATCCTTGCAGTACATGTTCCTGCTGATAGTGTGGCAAAATGGTTGTTTTATTTGGTTTTTAAGATGTTGTTTTGAGTAATGTTTTAATCTTAGCTGTTTGTGAATTCAAAACCAATGAGAAACCATAAGTGTGGCTTAATGGTTTCACTGGATATGTATCTGAAACCAAAATAGCCCTCTGATGGTTTCCTTAGCTTTTAATTATCTGGGGATTATATGTTTATTATAATATACAATGTAGGGCATTGGTAAACCATTGAGCCATAGTTATTGTTTTATTTGATAACATGTTGAAACCATTTAACCACATCAATGGTTTTGAAATACTTTAACTTTTATATATGCATTTTTTTTCCTGATTTGGTTCATTTACATTTCAGCTGCATTCATGGGCTTTGACAATCATCGGACAAGTGTTTTATTTGGTGCTGCCCTTTTGTATGATGAGACTTCAGCAACTTTTGATTGGTTGTTTACGACTTTTTTGAAGTGTATGTCTAATAAGAAACCACAATCCATATATACGGACCAGGCGCCTGCGTTGTTGAAGTCAATTCCTAATGTTTTTAAGGGTGTTTTTCCTGGACTTTGCTCATGGCATATGTCAGAGAATGCAAAGAAAAATCTTGGGTCTCGTGCAAATTCTGCGTTTTTCAATGAGTTCAATTATTTGATTTCAAATGTTGAGACTGAATCGGATTTTGACTACAACTGGGATCAAATGATGAAAAACTTCTTTGATGGAAGGCCAACTTCTGACTTTAGTTGGCTTGTTCAAACACACAGGAATCGTATGCACTGGTCTTCAGTTTGGGTCAAGTCACATTTCACAGCTGGTTTGAAAACGACCCAATTAAGTGAGTCCTTTAATGCTTTTCTTCGTGGTTTTCTGCAACCTGACCATTCACTAGTTCAATTCTTTAGCCATTTTAATATCATGGTTCAGAGATTGAGGGATAAGCATGCTGAGTTGGACTTCAAGGCTGCAAACACTATATCAAAAAACAATTATCCCAACAGTCAACTGATGTGGTCTGTTGTAAACAAGTACACCCCAGCTTGTTTTGCATTCATTCATAGGCAGTATGATCTTTCCTTCAAATACTTCTATGAAGAGGTCACAACTCAATGTTCTGCCTTCAACAAGGTTTTCAAAGTTTTTACAATTGAACAGCTTGATGAACCTGAGGAAGTAGGTGGTGCTAATTATGATGATGATGCTAATGATGGGCGTTCAGATCGCGATTTTTTGGATGAAGAAATTTCTGAAAACCTTTCCCCAAATTTTAAGCAGCATGATCGACTTGATGAAAGGGTTGTGACAATTGATATTAGGAGCAAACATATTAGCTGCACATGTCGTATGTTTGAGAACAGGGGTTTTTTATGTCGACATGTTTTCAAAATATTGGAGTTTTTAGGTGGTTCTGTGCAATATCATAGTTTGAAGACGATACCTGCAGAATATGTGTTAAAGCGTTGGACTAGAGATGTGCGTCATTCGATTGATAAGCTGAAATCTACCATCAATGTTGGCACTGAAGGCACGACTCAAGCACAACGATATCAACAAATTTGTGCTGTTACAATCCAGCTTTGTACACGTGTTTGTGCAGATCCTGAAGTTTCTCAAGTTTTTCTTAATGGTGTACTTGAAGCTGGGAAAAAGGCAGAGGAGTTGCTTATGTCTAAAGGTTTTCAATATTTTCTTTTGAACTATGTTTTTTATCTTGGCTGTCTGTGTGTTATAACTGAAACCATAAGTGTGGCTGAATGGTTTCACTGTCTTTGTTAGTGAAACCAAAGTAGCCCTCTTATGGTTACCAGTGCTAGTGTGTCATTTGTTTGAGGGTTTCAGTATTCAATTTATCTGTACAATGATTGATGAAATGTTTGATAATTGTATAGGTATTCATACAGAACCATCTTCTGTGACACCATCTAAGTCTTCCAATACAGCTACTGTCGGTGAACCATCTGATTGGGTAAAGTCTACTGCTCCAAAGTTCAAAGTAAGACCAAATCCAATTAGATCAAAGAAGCGAATGAAAAGTGATTGTGAAATTGCTAGAGAACGCCAGAAAATGAAATTAGAGCGGAAGAGACAACAAAGAGAGGATGAGGCTTTAAAGGGAAAAGAGGCTAATGATTGATATATTTACATTTTTTTTTTTTTTTTCATGTTATCAGTTTGTACTAGACTTTGTTACAAAACCATTAGACTTGTAGGAATCGTACTTCGTCATTTCATGTTTTTTGTTGGTATGTATTGATGATTATAAGATATCGATCATTAGACATATATTTGATTTGTATTAGATAGAATGGTTATCATCATTTATGTCTGTTATACTTGAACCCATACTTGTTTGGTATAATATAAATGAAACCATAAGTGTGGCTGAATGGTTTCACTGTATTTATTTCTGAAACCAAAGTAGCCCTCTTATGGTTTCAATGAAACAATGACCATTTATATACGTATTTTGATATATCATATAAGTAATTTCTTTAAAAATCAAATATACAGTAATAATTTCTTTAAAAAAATATCTATATTTAAATATTATTGAAAAAGAATTTTTTATCAAAACCATTATTATTGTTGAATGGTTTGGGAAGACATAATAAACTCATATTATCAAACATGTCGAATAATTAAATGTAATCAAATAAAATCATAGATTATTGTTATTATACAAATAATCAAGACTATTGATATTATATAGATTATTTTGATATCATCATTTATGTCTTTTATACTTGAACCCATACTTGTTTGGTATAATATAAATGAAACCATAAGTGTGGCTGAATGGTTTCACTGCATCTATTTCTGAAACCAAAGTAGTCCTCTTATTGTTTCAATGAAACAATGAACATTTATATACGTATTTTGATATATCATATAAGTAATTTCTTTTAAAAAATCAAATATACAGTAATAATTTCTTTAAAAAAATCTCTATATTTAAATTTATCAATTTGATAGCTGTTGAAGCTTGTTTTTTATACAGTGAAAGCATTGGGCAGAATGATTTACAAACTACATTCTCATGTGTGTATATTCTATGGTACGACTAAAGTAGAGATTGGTTAAGAATTAAATTTTACCAGAGTAACTCAATAAAAAAAAAAAAAAAACTAAATTTCATTATCTACAAAGAGCAATTCATTAAAACTAATCATTAAATTGAACATAACTTGTCCCAAAAAAAAAAATATTAAAACAATCCATAAATTCATCAACAGAGTGTTTTTGTCAATTAAATTGTCCTAATGACCAGAAGCGAACAAACTATGAAAATAACCCTATGAAAAGATGTTGAAACCATTTTGCAATACCAATGGTTTCAAGATAAAACACCTTGAAACCATTTAATAGTACTAATGGTTTCTAACAGAACAACTTGGCATCTTTTGAAGCAGCTGTTCATAGTATGAAGTTGCTAGCTTTTTCACTTCATCTTTGATGGAATTGCTTGGGTGGCTTAAGATTGCTGAATATATATCGATCCGAAGATCCATAATTTTTGCAACCCTTTCATGTTTTTTGAGTCTAGACCAACCTTTGAAAGATTGCATTTCACCTCCCCATTCAGCTAGAAACTTCATGCAGAATACACCACAATTGTCTGAATCAATCTGTGTAGGAACCTTTGGTGTATCCCAAGTGAATGTGATGAATTCGAAAGGCATTTTCATTTTCCTTTGCTTATATAATTCAGCCACAAATGCTTCTACCTCATTCACCCAGACATCAAATAGCTTCTTGTATGAGGTGGCTTCACCATCCTTGGTTTCCAATTTCTCTCCTACACCCGTCAAGCTGTTCAGGAATTGGAATTTGTGGTGTTTGAGATTGACAACGAAGCAGACATAATGGCTTCCTGGGTTGCCAACTATTGCTGGTGTCATGATCTGTTCCATCATGTCAAACATAGTATTAAAATGAAATCATATCTAAAATCACATTATTTAACTAAATTTATAATACTAAAATCATCATCATACCCATGTATCTGAAAGGTTTTGAAGAGAGACTTACGTATTCTAGCTTTGCAGGGTCAATGGCCTTCCATTCCATGTATTTGAATTGGTTGAGTCTCTCGAGGAATCTCCAGCATGCAATATTTCTACTTACAGGAGGCATTCTTTCCTGGTCAAACTGGTTATATAAAATGAGTAAAATAAATAAGATTATGTAAAAAGATTGTAAATTCTTAATATTAATGGATTGTGATACATACATAATTAACTAATGGTGTCACCAGTTTTGTCATGCTACCCTGTTGATCCCAATTCAGACAATTAACCCGGCTGTTTATGACCAGGCATGACACCCATTCATCCTTTTGAAGGGTCCATAAAGCATCTCTTTGTAGAGAATAAGAATGAGCCTTGTTGTTGGAGCAGTACATAATTTCATACCTATATAATAATTAAGCATTTAGTATTGGTATTAATATTTAATCTGAGAACACTAAAGTAAGCTACACTTATGGTTTCTCATTAGAACCTATACAATAAGTAAGGCCAAATAATTAAAACCTAGTGAAACCATAAGAGGGCTATTTTGGTTTCAGATACATATCCAGTGAAACCATTAAGCCACACTTATGGTTTCTCATTGGTTTTGAATTCACAAACAGCTAAGATTAAAACATTATTCAAACATATGCTTAAAAACCAAACAAAACAACCATTTTGCCACACTATAAACAGGAACGTGTACTGCAAGGATCAATCATAATTATTGTTTCACTTATAATTGATTATCTTGAGTGCTGAAACCATCAAACAAATGCCACACTATAACTGAAACCATAAGGGGGCTACTTTGGTTTCAGAAATAAATACAATGAAACCATTCAGCCACACTTATGGTTTCATTTATATTATAAAACCTAGTGAAATCATAAGAGGGCTATTTTGGTTTCAGATACACATTCAGTGAAACCATTAAGCCACACTTATGGTTTCTCATTGGTTTTGAATTCACAAACAACTTAAAAACCAAATAAAACAACCATTTTGCCAAAAAAACCAACATTACTATAATTGATACTCATCACACTTACACTAAGCTAAATAAGAAACAGTTTTTCACTTACTCATCAAGATCCAGGCTCCAAGCATATGTTGACAATTTTTTCTGCAACTCAGTTGTACTAGACTCGTGGACAGCGTCATCATATGGACTTTCAAGGTATTTTGATTTCTTCACCACCCGTCGACGCTCAGGGTACGTCCTACCAGAATAAAGCATATTATGCCTCTTTCTTTTCTTTGGTGTGACATTGTCGATGTCAATTATTTCATCTGGCCTCATTGTCTTTAATGGAGTTGCACTGTGAAATAATATTACATAATAGTGTTATTTTTTGCAGAATTTAAATAATATTACAATTATCACACTGTTTGATTCTTACTCTATGACAGTGTCTGAGTCACATCCTGTAGACTTCTCCCCATGCAACACATTTGGTACCAACACTAGCGCACGACATTGATTGGGTACTTCAAAATACTGTGGGTACTTTAAGATTGTTTCATGTGTGGCTGAATCTGTGTCCTGTGACACTGAAACTTGTTTTACTGGAGCATCTTTATTCAACCTGAAATAATCAAAACAAGATTTTAGTTTTCAAACATCTCATATGAAAACCATTTGACAAACGCTTTTAAAGTTATGATTTCTTAGTCTGCATCAAAAAACTCAGGAAACTTCAACATAGTTTCCAGTGTCGCTGAATCAGCCCCCTGTGACACCGAAACATTTTTGTTAGAAGCTTCAGCCCCATCAAAAAACTCTGGAAACTTCAAGATAGTTTCCTGAGTTAATGTGAGGCCTGCATTCGGTGTCAACTTCACTGAATGATCAGTGATGTTGCATGCTGCCGTCACTACATCATCAATGATTTTGGGAGCGATCTCATCGTCTTCATCATCGTCTTCATATTTGTCATGTTCATTGGGTGTTAGTTTCATTGAATTATCAATGATGTTGCATGCTGCCGGCACTGCATCATCAATGATATTGGGAGTGATCTGATCTTCTTCATCGTCGTCCTCATCCTTGTCATGTTCAACATTATCATTGTCATCTTTGTCATTAGTATGATCAATGCTTTTGGCATCATTGTCATCCTCTTCATCATTATCATTACTTAACCTGCATTATTGAATTTTCACAAAGTCACAACACAACTCCCAATCATAAAGCCTAAATTGGGAAACATGACACATTCAATTCAAAAGCATAGATGACTACTTTGGTTTCAGATACAAAAGTAGTGAAACCATTAAGTCACACTTATGGTTTCAGTTATAATATTTTTATGTTGAATACAATAAGAATATGTATTGGAAACCATAAGATGGCTATTTTGGTTTCAGAAACAAATACAGTGAAACCATTAAGTCACACTTATGGTTTCAGTTATATTATTTATGTTGTATACAATATGAATAAATATTTTGAGCAAAGGTCCTGAAACCATTAAATGGTTTATAATTGTTAAAATTAAATGCAGTACCTCTCTCCCACTTGAGTTCTTTTTCCGACATCATCATCATCATTCAACCTGGAAATCATTAGTGTGATTTGTTTTAGCACTTGACATAATAAGCTAAACTAATGCAGCAAAATTGAATTTTCATAAAAAGTTAAATTAAATGCAGTACCTTCCAGTTTCAGGTACAATACCAATATTGGAACTTTTATTCCTCTCAGTTTCAGCTTCTGCTTCAATTGGATTATCTTTTCCAGAAGTTTCGGCATTTGCCTCAGTTATTCTTCTTTCCAATGTTTCTGCGGTTTTTGTATAGATATTTATACAAGACCTACAGTGAGTAAGATACATCTCTGCCTGCAAGGACAATCACAAGTGAAACCATTAAGAAACATTTATGGTATGATTTCTAATATTTCATGTTCAATTAGCATTTGAAAAGAAAAGACAGTACATGAGAATCAATAACAATCACCTTAGACAGTGGACATGTGTCTGCATCAAAGCACAATACAATCGGACTTCCTGCGGTTCTGTTCAGACTTGGTAACCCAGCTGTGAGTCCATTATCAAGTCTTGTTACCCCGGCTGTCAGTCCATTCTCAAGTCCCATAATATCATGGATCTTTTGAAGTTCTTGGTTTGCCATCTTGACATCCCAATCACGGAGTGATGGCCGATTGTATTTCCCTGTCAAAAATGGGCTTCTTTTCCGCATTTTCTCCATGTAATTAATCTGCAACAATTAGTTAATATTGTGTCACATCACAACTCCCAAGCATAGATCATAATTGTACTTTTTACAAGTAGGACTGGAGTGAACATTACTACGTGACTCACATTCAAATCAAAAACCAGAGATGGCTACTTTGGTTTCAGATGTATAACTATTGAAACCATTAAGCCACAGTTGTGATTTCAGTTATAATATTTGTATGTTGAATAGAATATGAATATTTAATGGAAACCATTATAGGCCTATTTTGGTTTCAGATGCAAATACAATGAAACCATTAAGACACACTCATGGTTTCAGTTATAAGATATAAGATATAAAAGATAATAACAGCAATTAGCAATTAAACATAGGTTATTGCAAGTAGTTATCAGATATATTATGCACTGCTGTGTATGTAAAATCACTGAGGGGAGATCATTACCATTAAGAAGTGGAAGTCTGCTAGTGGATTCAAAATGTCTGGAGATTGCAGGCCTTTTTTCATATAGTCCAGAACATGTGAGCACCAGTTATATGAAGATACTCCAGCTGGATCTTCCAAAATATCTGCATACTGGAGAGACACATTGCCTCTATTAGTTGGGCACAAAATGTTGTGAATGATGTAACAAATTGCACCCTTCACCCATGTTCTAGGTTTCTCTGTTGTCTTCAGTGAGTTTTCCAATTCCGCAACTTTCACAATTGGAGAATAATCTCCAATCAATCCTAATTCCTTCCTCAGCCTTTTAATTGCTCCATCAGAGCAAAGGTCAGTGTTTATTTTCTTTCCAGCCGTTGGAAGTTCATAGACTCTATGCACATCAACCTCTTTCAACATCAGAACCTCTGTATCACTCAGCCTTATCCACATATGCTCATGTTCAAATCTCTTGACAACCCAATCCACAAAAAAGGTGTGGATCCTTTTCCAGTTGCATATATGCATTATCCCTCCAAAGCCACACTCGTGTAGTTGGTCAATTATTTCCTGTTTCCTTTTTTTGGCATTTACTGAATGCATAAGTTCATAGACCTTAGGTACACTCATCTTATGCCTCAGTCTTGCATCCGCATCAGGATCTTTTTTCACAATAACTTGTTTCACATTTTCATCACCCGAGCTTGCTGCATCAAAATCTTGTGCTTCCATCTGTGCTCTCTTTTTACAACCACGAGATGTAGAAGCAATGCTTTCACCACCTTTTGTCTGTTCATTCTTTTTTTGATTATTCTTTTTGCCACTTCCCCGCTCCTTTTTTTGATCACTACCAGATAACGAATCATTGTTATTCCTTTTATCCTCATCTGACGGTGTTAATCCAATACTAAATGATGGCATTTGTTGTAGTTCCTTTGATTCTTTCACCTGGATCAAAGGAAACTATTAAGTATGGTTTCATATGGCAGAAAATAAGTTAAATACTCTAAGTTTTTCATATCATGGCAGAACATAAGTTAAATACTCTAAGTATAAATTAAATTCATTGAAACCATAAGAGGGCTACTTTGTTTTTAGAAACAAATACAGTGAAACCATTCAACCACACTTATGGTTTCAAGGCCAAGTTACAGTAAAATATTTTTATCTAAATTACATATGCAGAGAATACTATATCACTAGATTCATCCAATCACATATGCACTTAAAAATAGTAACATTAATACAAACTAACTTAAAAAATATACGCAAACATAACGACCTGTGCGGATGCAAATTTATTAGTTACATAAATATAGTAGCCACTTATATTTGAAAAACACAATTTACTTAAGACAATTAAAATGTATATTTTTTTAAGTTTGCAACAAAAAGTCAAAATCTAAAAAATTTCTTAATACATTGAAACCATAAGAGGGCTAATTTGGTTTCAGAAACAAATACATTGAAACCATTCAGCCACACTTATGGTTTCCATGAAAACAAACAGCAATGCTCAAACCAAATTAACATGTAAAACAATCAGCAAAGCAATCACAATAGAAAATCATACATCAAACTCTCACATTCAAATATTATAAAACAGGTATAAATGAAATATGTATTAAGAAAACAAGTGATTGAGGCCATGTATTGCAGCAACAAACTCTCACATTTTTGTATTTGAGTCATAATCAACTAATTGGGAAATTGTCTCATTCTCTAGGGAAGTTTACTAGTTTGTATAGGAGTTTTTTCCCTTTTCTGTTTGTGACTTGACCTAGTTTGCAAGCATTTTTCATGGAAACCATAAGAGGGCTATTTTGATTTCAATGATAGACTAGATCAAAAAAATAATTACCAGCATCAAATGGTTGTGCTGTAAAATGTTCTAAAACCATTTCCAAGTAATATATACAATTTTTAAACTAAATCATTTCAGCATATGATTTCCCCCAAATCAGAAGTTAGGTTTACACACATGCAATTACTTTACAAATTAAACAAAACAATTTCCAACTAATAGATAAACTTTCAAAAACCATTAATGAAGTTCAAACCTGTTTTGTTTTCTTCTTTTTAGTATGTGCAAGTGTATCGTTGATGATGATGCTTTCTTAGCGTAGTGATGGTGAACACTGATTATGTTGCTTTCGTTCCATGGTGATGATGAACAGTGATGATGATGATGACGATGATGCTTGCGGCGTCACTGATTATGTGGTTTTTCGGTGACGGTGATGATGTTGTTGATTCCGGCGAAGGCGATGACGAGAGTTGTTGTTGGTTTTGGACAGGAAAGCGACGTCTATGAAGAAATGGAAGTAACCGTTAGTTGGATGATAACCTTTAGTTGAGTTGATGAGGAAAGAAGGTGTATCAGCAAATGGGTGAGGTGGGCGAAGGAATTGTGTTGGGCTGGGCTTCGCTTATGCACGCTGCATAAGAATTCCTTATGCACAGTAACCGGACCCGATGCAGACTAAAAATTGCTCCACATAAATTTGTCTACTTAAAGTATCTTTAATTGTAGAATTTTTTTGACGCAAATTGTAGAATATTAAGGTAGTCACTTTGTGAATTTAAGTAGACTCAATTTTATGATGCTTATTTTTGTCTCTAAAAAAAATATTTAAGTGTGATTTCATCTTATACGTTAGTCATTACTCTGAAGAGTGATTTCATCAAATAGTTCTTGCTATTATCAATCATCCTCAAGTGTCACAAATACACATGTTAATTTCGAACAATGTCACTCCTCAAATAGTGTCGCGTCAACATTACATTTAATTTTATTTCGCCTTGGAGAGGTTGCAAGCGCCACTTGCCCAAACTGCCATGTTGCTTTGAAGCAGCCCGATTCTGCACGATTTGCCACTGCACCAGCGTCTCCTTTGCTAGTTGGACTAAGATACAAGGTTATTTTTCTTCGACATCTCAAATCTTGTCATCCCCCTCTTCTATAAACATCAAAGCAACATAACAATTTCTTGCACTGATCGTTTATCAAATCTTTTCATGACAACACAAATAAAATCAACAAAACCACGTCGGTCACCTTTCAAATTTGTCTAAATTTATCAACATCCGAAAAAAATGTCGTTTACTTTTATGGTCCGTTTTGCGAAACGACCAACTATGTCTAACATTTTATGACAAATATTAATAAATTAAATAATTATCTTAAAATTTGCTCCTTTAATTTAACAGTTTAAAATTTATTTTAGCAATATGATTTTTTTTTTTTTTACTTTTTAAGCAAGACCCATAAATAAAAACTAACTAAACTATATGAATTATTGATGGGCAAATTAAGGGCAAACTAAACGAAATAAATATGTAAGATGAGGTATCGGCCATTAGATTAAAGATTGTTTCTAGAACCTTTCTTTTTATAAAAGTTTCTAGAACCTTTCTTTCTCATTCCATCAATCATTCAATATATTATATGAAGAAAAGTAGAAAACGATAAAGTTCATGTACCTAATTAGTTTAGTGACTAGTGGGGTTACTTTAATTACAGTGACTAGCTAGTAGTGGGTGATGCAACAAACAGATATGAAGTTATGATCATAATAATTTAGTAAGTTACTATAGCACATAAATACATGCTTAAGTTTGGACAACTATACAAACTTCACAAGAATCACGGTACATACTTTTCTCTTCCCATTTTATTGGCAATTTAGACTTTTCTGCTATCCCAAAGGTCACCATAATAGTACAAGTGGAGTAGTTCTTCTTGAAATTTGTTTCTATTTTTTACATAAAATAAAACAAAAAGAAATTTAAAATATAAGAGATACATGTAAGAATAAAACATGTCACCATATTATACTTTATTCGTTCCAAAATATAAGCAACGCCGTTATGAAAATCTCTAAGATTTGCAATTCTCGATGAAACAAACTCTCAAAAAAGCTTATAGCCATGACAAAAGAGACATGGCTCTTTATTTATAAGATCACAGTATTATTCATCATGAACTATATGACCTACACTTTGTTTTACACAAATTAAAATTAATGTCCAAAATTCATTATTTTTTTTTATTTTTGGAAAATTTATTGCACTAAACATCCTTATATGGATCATATTCACAACATCTATCCATTTTTATTAAACTAAAACTCACAATTTATTGTAATCCACAAAATATTAAAATAAATTTTAACCACACATCTCAATAAGAAAAAACTATACACTGAAGTTTTGTTTTTATTTCGTTTTATTGATTTTTAAAGACGTATATAATAATTTTATATAAGACTTGAAAAACTATACACTAATATTGAAAAAAAGTATACAAAATCCAATTATATCTTGCCACGTAGGAATTGTTATAAATTTTCATATGAGCCAAGTCGGCTAAAATTTATGGCTCTGCCAAATTTGGCAAACACTGTATGTTTAGGATTGTGACATCAAATAGTATATAATTGGAGGTGATATTGCAAGCACAAATCAACATCATTGAATAAAATTAAATAACATTTTTACTTTTCTAGTTGCTCCATACATGTTTATGTTTATCCCTCCAATTATGCATTTGAAAGTCGTTATTTTGCCTCAGTCCTTGTCCATATAAGTCTTGATCAACGACAAAAGTTATTGTCAAAATTTCCACTATACATACTCATGAATAATTCTTATCTTCTAGAGGTGCATATCACCGTCATGTAGTGGTGGAATGTTTTGCGTCTTTGAACTAAATTGTGTTAAGAGAAATTTTATTTTTACCCTTCAAAGTTCAATCCATTACTCAACCAATGAAATTATGGAAGAAGATATGGACGTTTGACATTGTAGGAATTAATGTTTTAATATATATTTGCGGTGCAACTTTACATGTATGAGTGTGTGTATAATTATATATTTATAAGAAAAAAGAGAGTATGTTTATACATGCATTTGACCCTTAAAGTAAGGATTGTGCTGTAATGCAGAAAGTAAACTACACAATTATGTAACGTACGTAGTGTGAGAGTGAGAATACGGTAATACTTTATTTTAATTGTTTTATTTTATTTATACGAATCATGGAAAAAAATTACTATGTGAAGAAAATAAAACAGACTAACTTACTTAACATGACTTTCAAGTCGAATAAATTTTATATCGATCATCTCCTTTCAAAGATACTTAAATTACTTAACATTACTCTTATGACCATTTTCACATAGTATATTTAGATATGATTGATAAGGAAAAAACTTCTCCTCCCCCCACTCTCTTTGCGTCCCGGGGGAGGAGGAGAGAATTTTCTTGATACCCCCTTGATTACAAGCCCTTTTAGTTTTGAGGTTAATATACCAAGCCTATGATGTTTTATAAGAGAAGATATCATATCAGGTCCTTTCAAAATAAAAGCCCAATAAACTTTTTTCGATGAGAAAATTGCTCTTCTAACTTCTCGTATTACTCTCATGCCTTCCAAATGTTTGAAATTATCTTTCGGTATTATTCGGAAGTTACAATCCGAACACACAGGGTTTCAGAAGGTAAGTTCCGAAATTTACCAACATTGAAAATTATTTTTATTAAATTTATGGGTTTCGGAAGTTACATACCAAACATGGAGGGTTCATAATGTAACTTCCGAAATGGTACTCATAACCTATTTGAAAGATAATTTCCGAAGCAAACTGCTACCTGAATTCGTGAAATTTTCCTGGTAGTTGATATGCTATGCATTTTTATGTACAAAGAAAGCAAAAAGAAGTTATATGCTATTGTATAATGGGCCTATTCTCCACATATTGTGCCTTGAACATCTAGAAATAATTAGCGGCGCAATTTGTTCTCCGTTTGTCTTTCACTCATTTGTAATTATTTTGGATATATATATATATATATATATATATATATATATATATATATAAATATTGTATCTTGAACATTTGAAAAATTTCCCTTTAGGCCCATCAATATGCTTTAAGACCGCCCAAATTTTCAAAGCATGTTGAGGGGCCTAACTATGGAGAATTAGCCTAACTAGTCTAACTTTGAGTTTAAATGTAAAAAAATGTAATTGAACTTATGGTCATGGCTTATACGAGTGCATTATGGAAGATAAAATCTGAAACTTATCGATTTTGGAAGATATCTTCCAAAGCAATTTTTTTGGGCCAATATGCTTAATTCAAAAAAAGAGAACTTTTTTTTGCCACCCCAACAATTTTCTCGCACGTCCTACAAAGTTACTAAAATATCTTCAGTTTGCTATTTATATAGCGGATTATGTCCGCAATTTAAGCAGTTGACATTATAAAAATGAGAAATTTAAGAAAAAAAAAACCATTATTTACACGTCAACTATTTAAATAGTGAAATAGTAAAATAAGAAACCAGTAGGACACATCAAAACGTGATATGAATGCAAAATAAACTCTCCAAATAAATAATATGGGCCAATGATGATAGGAAGAAGAATTATGTCTACGGTTAATTGTTCTTCGGGGAAACGGTCATTTTAGTCCCTCAATGTGCAACTCACTGTCATTTTAGTCCCTGACTGAAGAAAAAATACAAATTGGCCCATATTGTTAAGCATAAATAAGATGATGGTTGTGTTGGAGGAGAAGAGATAGATGGAAAGAATGGTTGGTGGAGGAAGAGACATAGAAGAAAAAATTTGGGGGAAAATAGAAGAAGATGAAGAAATGGAAAAAATCAAATTGTCATATTGGTCCCTGACCATGTCATCAGACCATTTGTCCAACTAAGCTTACTCAGCGTGCCACATGTATTCAAAAACATGCCATGTCAGCTTTTTTGTAAAGTTGACGGTCAATTTTAACGTTATGTACCAAAATGACTAACGGATTGTAGAATCGGGGATTATTTTGTATTTTTTCTTCAGTCAGGGACTAAAATGACAGCGAGTTGCACATTGAGGGACTAAAATGACTATTTCCCCTTGTTCTTCTCTCCCTCCATTGCTTACACACACAAAAATGAGAAGTGGCATGCAAGTGCAGTTATCACTTATCACACCAAGAGGCGGGATGACGTTCAAACTCCGTCACTCAAGTTGATTAGCTTCGGCTAATGTTTTCATCACTTTGTCTTTCTTTATTTGATCCAACACTTTTTTAGACTTCTTACTAGAGGTGTCAAAATGGATGGATTTGGATTGGATTGCTAATGGATGGATAAAAAAAAATCCATTAATCCATTAACCATCCATTAAAACTCATTTAAAATATCCAATCCAATCCAAGGTTGTCAGAATCGAGAGTTTACTTTGAATCGAAAGAGGATGGTAAGATCGAAAAATCGTAAATCGCAACCAAAATCGATGGATTCTACTCAAATCGTTTTGTTGAATCGAAAGGGGAAATCAAGTTCGCATAATCGAAAATCGCAACCAAAATCGATGGATTCAACTCATACATATATATATATACTCAAAAGTTTAAAATCATAAATCAAACATAAAACAACCAAATCTTAAATATAAAAGTACTCAAAAGTTTAACATCAAATGAATATAAAAAAAAAAATAGGGTTTTGCCGTTTTTTACTTAAAAGAAGGGTTTAAACCGGGTCACAAAACAAAAACGGGTCATATCAACCATTCCAAAATTACCCAAAATAAAAAAGTCCAGAATCGGTAGAATCCAATTGGAATCGCGGATTGTGCTGCGATTGTGTGCGATTTTACATGGATTGTGCTCTAAATTAGAATCCTATCACGATTCAAATCCTTTGGGGTAAGCAAAATCGCAAAATCCATGGATTTTAGGATTCTGATCGGGATTCTGACAACAATGATCCAATCCATCCATTATGGTATTTTAAATGGATGGATATCCATCCAATCCATCTATTAAATTACTTTTATTTTTTAATAACATATATATTAATTAAATAGATTATTTTTATTAATAACATAAAACCTAAAAAATCGGTCGAAAACCCAAAAAACACTGAAAATAAAAAAAAATCGGCCGAAAACCCAAAAATCGGACAAAAAACTTTAAAAAAACCGAAAATTCATAAATCGGTCGAAAATACAAAAAATTGGTTGAAAACCCAAAAAAATCGGCTGAAAAACAAAAAATCAGCCGAAAAACCAAAAATCGGCAAAAAACCCAAAAAATCGGCCGAAAACACAAAATCGTCCGAAAAATCTAAAATCGGCCGAAAAACTGAAAATGGATTGATTGGGTTTTCGGGTGTTTTTTGGATTTTCGGCTGATTTTTTGGATTTTCAGTCGATTTTAGGATTTTTTGGGTTTTCGGCTGATTTTCGATTTTTCAGCAGATTTTTTGTGTTTTCAACCGATTTTATGATCCAATCCATTGGATTTTCAAATTAAGGTGGATTGATTGGATCCAATCCATTTACTAATTTTTTTACTAATGGATGGATTGGATGGATCCATTAGTGAGTGAATTTGATGGATAATGGATAAATGAATAATTTTGACACCCCTACTTCTTACTTAAGAAATTTGTCCATTAATAAAATTTATCCGATTAAAAAAAAAATATACTTCTTCCGATTTCATATATAAGGAAAAAAAAAAAAAAAAGTCTTAAATATAAGCAAAAGCTACTACAATCATTATATATATTTTGAATATTCCAACTTTATCCTTAATTTTACTTTTCCAATATTTTTCATATTACTACAAACCTATAATCATTATTACGGTTTCCAAAACTTGACGTTTTTTAAGGATAAAAATGTAAATATCATTTTTTTTTATACTTTATTCATTCTTCTTAAAGGGTATGCCTTGTTTTTTTTTTCTTCTTATAATCAAGACCAAAGGGAGTACAAAATTATGATATGTTAATTATGTTGTTATCATATCATATACGTTTTTCTTCTATCAGTTTAGGTTGATATAGCATGAAAAATGGTTTCAAATTTGTCAATCAAATTAACTGACTACAAAGGAAAAGGTTACATTATTTCCCATGATATAAATGCTAAGTGGAAGCACAAAATTTCAAATAGGAATTGAAAGGTTGATTAGTCAAAAAAATATATATAGCAAAGGTTGCTTTCTCTAAAAAAATTGTAACCAGAAACACATGTTACACATAATGGCATAGCATAACTAACTCTAATTTAAGGTAACTAACTATAGTTTAAGGTGCTGATGAGAATGAGATCACATGTTAAGTAATAAGATTACTGTAGAAAAATGTCTTGATGCATTCTTGCAAACATGTGCAAGTAAAACCATGTTACCACAATTACAAATACAAACTAAAATTTTGACAACAAAAAATGAGTTGAGTTGAAGATATAACAAAAGATGCTAAGATCTCCCTTAAAGTGCTGGGAAAAGCTCATTGAGTCTGCAAGGTAAAGAATAGAATTCATCATTTCTAACATCTGAACTATACAAGCTAAACTTCTCCCACCATTTTAAACCAATGTCATTTTTAGTTGCTTCATCTTCGCGAGAAAGCGTGAGATCCAAAATTAATGCAACCAACGCTGCAACCGTTATATGTGACATGCAGATCACACTTATAAAATCATATAACTGCATTCAAATTAATTAACAGTTGTTAATAATCACTTAAATGAAATTTCAATCGTTAGTATTTTTTGGTTGGTTCAGATGTATATCTTACCCATCTAGGACTTCCTTGTTCGTGTTTTACATGAAAATATTGTGAGAAATATTGTGGTACGGAGATTCCTAAGAAGAACGAGAAGCCTAACACGAATTTGGTTCTGAAACTGTTGAGGTTACAAAATTGGAGAAAACCAAGACCAGCAGAAGCTACAAATATTTCCAAGTTAACAAATATTGTTAAGTTCTAATATATGTGTAAACAAAAAATTAACCACAAAAAGCACAAAGACTAGTATCGTTAGCTTGAATGAACGAACTTACACACATAGCCGAATAATACACAATATAATGCTGCTATGATCGGGAAAGGAACAGATGCAAAAAGTGCTCCAAATTTTCCTGTTTCAAGGAGAAATAACAAGTATTCAACATAAGATATAGGATCGGTTATTTATTATCAGTGTCCACGTGTCAGTATCGAGTCTGGTGTATGTATTGATGCTTGATTGGTTCTAAATTCCCTCAGACAAACTAGACTAGTAAACTACTAATGCTAAGATGCTGAAAATATGAATTAGTACAAAGCATATTTGTCAAGACAGTACCAAATACAGAGAAGAAAATCATAAAGCCAGCTGATATTTGGATTACTCTTCTGCTTCCTACTTTTGTTAATGCGAGTAAACCAGCATTTTCTCTGACACAAGAGTAAAGCATAAGCAGAAACATCAGAGAAAAGAAATTAAGTAATTCCATTTAACTGATCAAGTTAACAAATCTCCACAATAATGAATTAGGCTAAACTTACACTGATGCTGTAGTTCCAGTTACACAACCAAACATGCCACTAAGAAAAGCACCTACTCCCTAAAATCAAAACAACAATGACACTAATAAATTTATATAAAAAAGTCAAGAGAGTTTTAATAACTAATTATACTTTTAATTCAAGATATTGAATTTACCACCCAACCAGCTCCGCGGCCGATAATAGAAGGTGGCACTGGCGTGGCGCTTCCGTATCTTGCAGCAGCATAGGATGTACCAGTATACTGCAAGCAAACAAATTTAAAACAAGTAATTAACTAGCGCCGTTGCGTTTATTGTACACATGCATAATATACTAACTGAGAAAGCTTGAGATTCTAATTAATTATGCTAGAACTTAAGTGCTTACCTCAAAAAGAGAAACTAAAGAAGCAGCCATCATAGCTAAAGCTTCTGCAATATCGAATGTAGGACTCCCCCATTGGAAAGGTAAAGGAAAATACACCCTGCATATAAATGGAAATACTTTTAATCTAAAAATCTAATGAATTTCCTTAACCATGTTTACCTTCGAAGAATAACCTAAATTGAGTAGAGAAATAACTATTTTTTATTAGCATTTAAGTAATTGATGATCAATAGCTTAGGAAACCAGCCTGCAATTAATCTTACCACTTAGCGGAACTAAGGAGTCCAGCACGATCGGTGCGACAACTTGTCTGTGTACTTTCTGACTTGTGGTTATATGCAGTTGAAGAAGTTAGAAGCTGTGCAAATAACCATGCAATTGTAACAGTAAATAGTACTGCGAATCGATCATGTATAGGCTTCACGGTTTTAATATACCGATGAAGATACTGCAGAAAAGTAGCATATAAGATCATCAAACATGCATTTGTCCAATACAAAGGAAAGAAATTTGTAAACAGATATAGTTTCTTGGTATCGTATTTTACAATTTACATATTCAAACTTTTGCGACATACTAGTTATTAGTACTTGCCTGTGAGATGAAAACCATGATAATTAATGCAGGAAGTCCAATTTCAACACATTTCGCAAACTGCAAAATTGATTGATAAATTATAAATAATAGAGATTAAAAGAATTACAAAATCTAACGTTGATTCAATCTTATAGTAGAATTCTTCGATCCTCAATTTGTTACCGTTGGGAAACCAAAGTGATAGAGACCGAGTCCGGTGAATGTTACATATGGAACTACAGAAAGTGGACTAAGGAACCTGTGAATGAAACAACAAACATATAAGATAACAAATCGAAGTGTTATATAAAAACCCGATCCGAAATTTATTAGTATTAAAAAAAATTGCAGATGCTACTAACCTTACGGCATTCCTCCAAAAACCGAAAAATCCAATAGCCATTTGAAAACTTGAACTTATGATTAAAGCACCTTGAATACCTCTCATTGTCATAGTAAACCTCTAGAAAAATCAAACAAACCCTAAAGAATGAAACACTCTCCAATTATAACATGTAAAAATAAGATAAGCATTAAAAAGTCTCATAATTTACCTCAATAGGATCTGTATATGAATTATATCTTCTAGCCTGAACAATTGAAATTATAGGTATTATGTAACTGTATGAACCAACAACTACAATCGGTAATCGAGTTCCGAACAAAGATTGAAGAAATGTGCTTAGTCCAGAAACAAACAGTAAGGTCTGTATCACTTTAGTCTTCTCAGCCTACATTGAATCAAAACATTTTGTTCATTAGTACTATTATAGAAATTGCATAAATTTAAAAGCAAAAAATTATGATTAGAAAAAATTCTCACATCTCCTCCACCCATTTGAGGAACAATTATAGTTGGAATCAGAACAGTAATTCCAAGAGTCAGAATGTAATGCTGGAATCCTAATACCATTGCTTGACCTGCATTATGGACCAGATACATCAACTTTTGTCGACTCAGTTGTCTGTTATAAAAAGAACCGGAGAACAGTATGTATAGTGTACTAACGCCATGGAGGTGGACTGTTAATGCAATACTGAATTCCAGGTAATTGTTCTTTCACAGGCTGTGCTGCAGGTTTCACCTCCTCTACTTTTGAACCTCCGCCTGCATTTTTGCCACCACCGCTGCTGCCGCCTCCGCCACCTGCATTTTTTCCATTGCCGCCATCAGCACCGCCTTCATTAGCAGGTTTGTTTTCATCACCGCCACCATTTTGAGCCATGTTTTGTAGGAAGAGACTTAACAAACGTTGGTAAAAATTATTGGGCTTGAAGTTTTATATTTTAAAAAACATTATATTGATTTGAATTATTTAAAATAATTAATTAATTAATGATTTGGTTTTATGAGTTACAAGAAACTGTAATCATGCATATTATATAGCATAATCATATATTAAAACGGTCAAGTAATTAAGTATTATTCATGATCATATTGATTTCTGGAAGTTTCAAAGTTCAAACTTCTGACTTCAAGGACAGTGCATTAGTTCTGAGCTTTGGATGGATAATAGGGATTATATTTGTTGATGTTATTTGCAGCTTAAAAAAAAATAATAAATAAAATATTATTTACTGTCAAAAAAAAATAAAAATTATTTGTTCATGTTATTATTTCACTTGTTGACAATGTACTAGTATTATTTAAAAAAAAAAATAAAGAACATTTGGAATGAAAAGGGAATTTAATTACCTTTAGTTATCCACAAAAATTGTTTTTACTATGATTCAATTAGAGTTACCGAGATCTATTCTGTTTTGAAATTTTCTAAAATTATTATAGAAAACAGTTTTGATTACATGGGAGAAGAAAACATCTAGTGAAAATATATTTTGGTCCCAAGATACATAAGTTGGATTCTTACCGAATTTGTTCCATACACAAGAGAAAAATTATAAAAGAACAGTCCCATTATTAAAAAAACATTGTTATTTAGTAAGAATTATTTTAGAGAAGAAATGTTAGTTAATCACACGGATATACACTACTAGTGTTTTTTTTTCTCCAAAAGATATACACTACTAGTTAAAACACATTGGACACACAAGAGATATGTATAACACATATAATTGTGTCAAAAAAAAAAATCACATATAATTACCTTAACATTATGCCACATATAATCACAAATAATATATATCTTAACATTTATTTTTTGTTTTTTTAATATTTGATAAATAATACACAATACGCAATTTATTTACTCTCATTTTCATGTGTTAAATATGACTCTTGAAATAATACTTATCAATCACCAAGAATATCAATAACCAATTATATGCATGAAACCGCCAACCAATTATAAATTTTAAATTTTAATACTAATAAATCATATACAATCCTCCATTTTCATGTATTGAATATGACTCTTTGGGTCATGTATACCAACCACCAAAAACACGTAAAACCAATCATTACACGCATATATAACACCTTTAATATATTAGAATTTGTTCTTCTTAATTTTTCATATAATACAACATCCATAATCATAATCATTTCTTTGATCTCTGGCTTCTTTTCATTTTTCTTTTGTATTTTCACTTTTCTTTTCTTGCATCTTTTTTGCATACATTCGTGAAAGTAAAAGACAATTATGTAGTACATTGCTATTTCAAAAATATGTATCTTCTAACTATTTATAATACTATTTATATTTATATTTATATTTATTATATGTATTACTAACAAAAAATATATTTTTTCTGTAAAAAAAAAAAGAAAAACAAAAAATATTTGGTGTCTCGGAATAGTCGTTCATATCTAGAACCGTGTTCAGAGCCGCCATTATATATATATATAGGGGATGTATCAAGTGAGAAAGGGTAATTTTATATGAGAGTGAGAGAAAGACATCTCAACCATTTGATTAAATTGAAGGGCCTAGATTAAAATATTTTATGTGATCCTCTTTGTTTCCAAATACACCAGATTTTCGGCATATTAACCGTCTTCATCCCTTGCGTTTTGTTTTTCTCAATACTGACAATCCTCTTCCCTCTCAATCGCATAAAGCCCAGACACCTCTATCAAAGTGTTTTCCTTTTAGATTTTCTTTCGTTGCTGTCGTACGAAATTGTTTAAGATTGCAATCAACTAATAGTGTTTTTCTCCAATAAAAAAAGAGAACAAATCAACACAGGAATTGCCGACATCGTTTTTGTAGATCTTGCTGTTATATGCTTCAAATTCAAATCTAATAGTGGTAAATTGCTAATCATGAGTGTCAACATACAAATCAATTGTTGTCGGCAAGATTTATCATGATAATTAAATAGCCCAAACCTTTAAATTTATATTTTAAAAGTTATAAATTAAATCAATTAATCGTAAAACAATTGTTTAGAGTTTGCAGGAGTTTGCTTATTTGACCGTTCATGGAGGCGGTGAGCGTTGTGCGTGATGAAGGTAAACGAGTCGGGTTGTGTGAATTGATTTAAAAAAGGAGTATGGGATTCACTTTTAATCTAGGCCCTTCAATTTAATTAAATGGTTAAGATGTCTTCCTCTCACTCTCATATAAAATTACCCTTTCTCACTTGATACATCCCCTATATATATATATATATATATATATATATATATATATATATATATATATATATATATATATATATATATATATATAAGTCTATTATATCTTCATGTATCAATTAAGTTATTTGTCTCGTACCTACGATGAATTTTATACGCATTGAAGAATATGATTGATTGTTGAAAGAAATGATACAATAATAATAGTGCACCTTATTATTGAATGTGATTTTTCAATCTAAGTCATTGATTTCTATCTAACGATTATTATTTTTTGTTCTTATTTCTCATAATAGCAAAATGTTATCATCGAAGTCGTCCTATATATATAACTCCGAAATGTCGGATGTCTAAACTACCGTATATTAAAAAGAGAATGGTTGTTTAATTGAAAAAAGTTGTTTTATTTTTACAAAAATAGGAATCGTGTATTTTTTATAGATAAAAAAAAAAGAAATTTTGATGTACTCGCACAAAAATTAATAAAGAAGTTAATAGTGGATATAAATAAATGAAAATCTACCTTCCTTTTTTTTTTTTAAAAGAATGAGTTCACTTTAATAGTCTAAAACATTATTCTTCTTCCACTAGTCGGGGGTTGAAAGCTCTTGATATTTAAACACACAAAAATGTATGTATGGTACTATAATAATTTTAATTTGCTAAGGTTAAAGTTGAAGGGAGTATATATGATGGGAAGGGGAATTAGAGAAATTAGTGTCTATGAAACTTTGCAATCCCACCCTAATGGATCAAAGAGGTGTTAGAGGGTTATGAGAAGGTGTTGCTTTGGTATGAGGTATTAAATTTAAAGATATTGTCAGAATTTTCTATTTTGTTTTATTAACGATATAGTTAGAGGTTGTAGTATATAAAGAATTAAAGAGTGGGGAGCTAAATTACTTATTTCTTTGATTCTGATGTAAACTATTTTTTCCTCGGGTTGCTCTAGTCAATAAAAAAATTTGTACCAAGTTATAAGTCTTTTACAATACAAATGAAGTTTTATATTTAAAAAAAAAAAATTGTATTAATTTGAATTATTTAAAATGATTACTTAACTAATGATTTGGTTTCATCAGTTACAACTTATGAAGTCTCGATACTTAAATGACGAAGTATCGTGTCTGATACGTGTTCAATATTGATACTCGTTCGATACTTCCGATACTCGTATATCGAAAAAGTATTGGACAATTAAAATTATTTTAAAAAAAAAAATAATAATTATCGATACGTGTCGGATACTTTTCCGATACGCGTATCAGAGAAGTATCGGAAGGGAAAATAATGGCTTTTTATGATAGAAAATAGAAATGGATGATATGAGACTGATACAATCTATGTTTCCTCTTAAATAATGAATGTTAGAGTATGATTTCTTTATGAATTGACAACCATGTATTTTTTGGATAGTACCGATGTTGTTTTTTCTTGTATAGTACTAGTTATGTCCTTTTTAGGTACTACTTACTTATATGTAATTGTCACTTGTTTGCTCAATTTGAATAATTTGAATGTTAATTTGTTATCTTTATCGATTTTTGTTATATTTATATATTGTGTATTTGTATATTTAATTTTTAATCAACATATCGTGACCGCATCGTATCTGAAATTTTAAAAAATTGAACAAGTCAATATCGTATCAATATCATGTCACGTATCCGGACTTCATAAGTAACATAAGAAGTGTAATCATGCATATAGCACAATCATAAATTAAAACGGTCAAGTAATTAAGTATCATTCATCATGATATTGATTTCTGGGAGTTTCAAACATTTGACTTCAAGGGACATTTGACAAAAAAAATAAAATAAAAATTGACTTTAAGGGACATTGCATTAGTTCTCAGCTTTGGATAAATGTGATTATATTCTTATTGTTATTTGTAGTTAAAAAAAAAATAATAATTGTTCATGTTAATTGAGTTTGACAATGTACTAGTATATTATTTAAAAAGGAAAATGAAGAACTTGCGGAATTAAAAAGGAATATATTCACCTTAATTATATCCACAATTTCTTTTACTATAAATGAAGGTAATTTGATTAGAGTAATTTTTGTTTTTAACCACAGATTAGAGTAATTGATATCTGTTCTTTACAAAGAAAAATTATTACTATATAAAACAATTTTAGATTAGATGTGAGAAAAAACATCTATCTAATAAAGAGCGAAGATTTATTCTGATCTTTCATGATTTTTTAATTTAATGGTCAAATTCAGTCATCGATAAAAATAAAATCTAAATTAATCATGCTTAAGGAGAACCTAAGGAACACAAAAGATGAATTCTCTCAATAGAATTTGTTCCATACACAAGAGGAAGAGAGCAAACCATTCTATCACTTAGACAAATTTATTGTTGATATTTTAGTTTTAATTTTGTTATATTACTCACTCTTTAAAGTAGAACATAAATTTTATAAATAAATTTTACTTTTTATTGTTAATAAAACTAATGTATCATTATATAATTTTCATATTCTAATAAGCACAATCAATCTCGACCCAAAAAAATAAATAAATAAGCACAATCAATTATTTTGGCACGTTGATTACAATAATACGCTTCACAATTTATTTATTTTGGTCCATATACATTTCGGAATTTAAATTGGTTATTCCAACCATTTCAAAAAACAATGTTGAAACTTATCAAAAAAACAATGTTGAAAATATTGCTTATTTTTCTTGTTAAAGAAAAAAAAAATCCTCCACCATATATCAAAAAAGAAAAATCACCCTCAAATTCAAATATTATAACAATTATAAAAGACAATCTTTAACATTTTTAAATTAAAAAGTAAAAATAAATACCATAATTTTATGATTGTAAAGGCATATTCACAATTTGTTAATGTAGCTACTCAGGTTTAAAAGTTAATATAGCTAAGTCGAAGGTGTTTTTCTCTTCTTCCACCTCGCAAGGCAAAATGAACACCATTGTGACCAACACAAGTATCAACCACACTCATTAGTTGGAGAAATATCTAGGGTTCCCCATGATGCATGGCCGCCTCCATAGAAAGGACTTTGAGTTTTTAGAAGAGAAAATTAGTCAAAGGCTAGCTAGTTGGCAACATAACCTGCTTAATAAGGCTGGTCGCATGACTCTGGTTAAATCAGTGTTGAACTCTATCCCGAACTATTATATGAAGGTGGCTTGGTTGCCTCAGTCTACCTGTGACTATATAGATAAAATGGCGCGCAATTTCTTATGGAAATACACTTCTAACAAGGGCATTTATCTTGTTGGTTGGGACAAGATTACTAAGCCTAAGAAGCTTGGTGGAGTCAGAATTAGAAAGGCTAGATAGGCTAATACTTCTCTCCTGGGCAAGTTGATTTGGAGTATGCACCATAATTGCGACACGCTTTGGGTCCAGGTTTTGAGACATAAATATATGAATGAAGACATGTTTCTTACTATTACCAAAAAGCCCAGCTCTGTCACTTGGAATGCTATTATGAAAGCTCTCCAGGCCCTCAAGAATGGATTTCAATATCGTATGGGTGATGGAAACTCCTTTTTTTGGTATACGAATTGGTCAGACATTTGCACTTTGGCGAACCATGTTCTGTATGTCGACATCCACGACCTGCAAATGAGAGTGAGGGATGTCTACACTGATGGTAAATGGAACTTTGACTTGCTCTACACGACAATTACAGCGAATGTCATGGACCGCCTGAAATTGCTCTATGTTTGCCTGAATTCACAAGTGGCTGGTCGTTATACTTGGAAAGGGAACTTAAATGGGCTCTACACTGCTCATGATGGCTATTATTGGCTTAACCGTAGTGATTTTGTTGACAATGTCACAAATGAAATCTCTTGGAATTGGGTTTGGCATATTCCGGCACCGGAGAATATAAAGTTCTTTAATTGGATATCACTCCAAAACGCTCTTCCAACTAAACATATGGTTTCTCATCGAGGTTTACTTCAGGTAAATTTATGTCCAAGATGCAACATTGACGATGAGACAGTGCTGCATTGTTTAACAAAATTGTGAGTTCGTAAAGTGTCTATGGAAAACTATTGGTTTTGTGGATCAAACCTTCTTCCAAGGTGATAATTTGTATGACTGGCTGCAAAATGGCATAGATTGGTCCCACCAGTTTTCTGTTTCTGGCTGCAGTGTGGTGAATTTGAAGCGCGAGGAATCACCTATGTATGGAAAGCGAGGTTGATCCCTACTTTACTCTCAGGACGAACACTGAGAACCTTGCTCAGCTGCTTAAAACGTGTTTTATTAAGCACAAGATTAGTCCAACCACTACCATGGTTAGTTGGAATTCCCAGGGTGATATTGGTATGATCATGAATGTTGGTGGGAGTAGCATTAGTAATCTAGGTGTCTCGGGCTTTGGAGGTTTGATTCGAAACTCTGATGGGGTATGGGTCCACGATTTTGCTGGAAATATAGGATTTTCGAATATCCTTCACGCGGAATTATTGGCAGTATACCATGGATTAATTTTGGCATATGAATTGGACATTAAGGATCTCTGGTGCTACTCTGATTCCAAAATCGTGATCAAGTTGTTATCTAAAGAGGTTAATGAATGGCATCACTATGGAGCGACTATCTATAGCATTAAAGAGCTCCTCACTAGAGACCGGACGATTAGACTGATGCATACTCTTCGGGAGGGAAACGCTTGTGCGGACTACTTAGCCAAGATTGGAGCCAACAACCATGAAGCTTATTCTCCTCTAGCAGTTCCTCCAGATGAAATGAGTCTTCTTCTGCTAGCTGATACTAGTGGGACTTTATTTTCTAGATAATTTTCTTTTGTTATATTTTTCTTTTCATCTTGTACCAAAAAAAAATATTCACAATTTGTTGGATTTGAATTGGCAAAGTGTTAATTTAGTTTGGTTTTTCAAGAATCTAAATACATCTTCAAGTTTGTTAAAAAAAATACATCTTTAAGTTGAATATTTATATGGAGATATTTTGACTAATACATTGATGCTATTACCTATTTTATTTATAGTATAGTCGTTTTTAAGGCGAAGAGAAATGACAAACCACTATTTTGATCTTTGAAAGTGTAACTTTTTGTCGTATTGATTTTTAAGTATATCAAAATTGTAAATACATTCCTAAGTATCTTATTTAATAATAATTTGTTGGACTAAATTGACCAACAAAAAATACATTTAAGGACTAATTTGACTATATAAAAACATACTCAAGAATCAAAATGACTAATAAAAGAAATATTTTAATATTAATGCGACAGCGAATTAAATACACATTCGAGGATCAAAATATATTGAGCTGAAATTCAAGAACCTGGTATTTTTCACTTCTCCTAGATTATTTGACCCAAAATAACAAAAAGAAAGCATAACAATATAACATTAAACACTGGGAAAAGTACAAGAAATATGCACAGTGAGAAAAGTAGAAAGAAAACAAAGTCACAAGCTAAAATAAATACAATGAATGCAAACCAAACCAAAGTACCTCTTCCTAACTACTGCATAATTATGCAGACAAGCTACCAATTTCAAACCATTGCTCCTTGCAAAATAAAATGCCTGTTTATACTACTTGCAATTTTATATAAGGTGATATGTTAAAATTTTGAATTCGAATCTCGGTCAATTTAATCGAAGATTGAAAGTTGAAACCAAGATTCTTGTTCAATTTCACATGATAAGAATTTGTATTTATTGAGGTATTCTGTAGAGTGGATAGTTTACATTTTTCAATTACTTTTGTCTTTAAATTAACTACTACTTATAAATGGTATTGTCACTAAGTAATTTCTTATTTTGTAATGATATCAATACTTTTTAAATGTCAGGAGAGTAAATAAACTGAGCTACTTGTGAACTATTTGAGCTAAAGTAGTTAAATAATCGGCCAAGTTTGTTTAATTAAGTAAACAAACTCATCCAAGTTCAACTACAATTTTTCAGTGACAGGTGCAAAGATAGCGTGGCGACCGAGAAGGAAGATGTTCGTGTGCATAATGCGAGTGTATGATTCAATCTATCAACACTTGATTGAATCATGCATCAAACAAAGCACATTTTTTTTATTAAATCATGCATCCAACCCAAAGTTCAACATCCTCTCTACTTCAAGGGTTGCCGTATCAACAGAATGACCAATAGTTGACTTTCGCTACGGTTTTACAACTGCACTCTTAGTCAATACTGTAGCATCAACACAATGCCAACTTTATGGGAAACCATAATTCATCCCTTTAATACTAACTAGTAAATATAAACAACATACATAAGTAATGTCTAATTATGTAAGAAGCAAAATATGTTATAGTAGTAATACATGCCCAATCACCCTAAAAAATAACTATACCCCTCCAATTGAATCCACATCATAAACAGTAGAAGAATGATGCATTATAATAATTTAAATAGTATTACACTACCCTGATGACAAAGGTATTAGGGAAATAAACCGGAGCAAAAAATGTGGTTGTGAAAAATTCGCCTAAAACAATAACAGAATTCATGAAAACACAAGGGCAAATGAGAGTGTACATTTTTTCGGGGAAAAACCTGCCACTGAAAAACAGTACTGCATATTTTTCTAAATCTTGAAACACGGTTTCCGGTGGCAGGTTTTCCCCTTGGAGAAAATGTGCATACCCTCATCTGCCGCTGAGATTTTCATGCTCTTGTTATTGTTTTTGGCGATCAAAAGACTTTCCACATTATTATTTATTCATATAATCTGAACTCTTACTTTCCACCTTAAGCCTACCCTGAACCTAACTTGAGGTACACTAAACAAGCAACGCCATTCGTCTTGTATCAACAAAAGGATATATATTGACATGAGATCGTCCTCCTTTTCACCTCTGTTACGGCTGTGGTTTAAGAGTGGTAGCCACCACATAGACTGTTTAGCTAGAAGACAGAAAAATCAGACAAAAACAAAACACCTAAATAAGAAAAAACATAAGAGATGATTCATCCAAGGTTGTCTACATCTACTGACAATGTCACGAATCTCCAGTATTACAAATACGATGTTACAAAGCCTACAATCCAACAACAAAAGTTGCCTGTCAACACATTTGGAGAATCAGTGAATCACCTTTAACTTGTCATTTTCTAGCCAGTTAGAGCTATTTCCATCAATCAAATTTTGAGCAAGCCCAAAATATGCGTCAAGTTTCTCTTTGAGACTGGTTTAGTGAATATGTCAAGAAGCGGCACCTCACATGTATATGCCTGCTCCTATCAAGATAAACTTGATCCTATTGCAAACAAATGACACTCGAATTGTCACTGAATACTACAGCTGTACAGCATGTTCGTGCGGAAAACCTAAATCCCCATTTTGGCCTAGGTCCTAGCTTACCGTCATTCACATGATAAAGCAAAATGAAAATGTACTAAACCAACTCCCCTATTTCTGCTAATATTTTACTCTATCTTAAGTTTTTAATTGGTCCTATTTATAGGCATAACACTGCACATTTGCACACTGTATACTGCCCGCACTCGAATCTTAAAAAAATTGACTAATTTCTTTCAAGTCTAAACAATGCAAACACATTACACACCACTCTCGAAGTAATTAAGACACCAATTGCAGTTTACTTTGAGTTATCCAACAGTTACCATCAGACCATAGCAGACAACAATTCGATTCTCTTAACTTAATTCTAACTAAATATCATTATTATAAAAATGGTGAATTTATAGTCGAATATCGATGTAAAATACACATAGGAGATCAAGAACAAAACTGAAAAAGGCTGAGCAATAATCATAGTCTTTTTCTAAACCAAGCCAGCCAAACAAGACAACAAACCAGTCTCGTAAAACCATAGATAATGACTAATGAACAACTAAATTGAAGTTTACAAAAAAGACATTATTTGCATCCTAAAACCATATCTGTATTTTTTCAAAAATCACAACTAGCCAAATGACAACTACTGTATGCAAATTCCTTCTTATTAGTTGTACTCTTCACCAAATGCCTTACCACTGGAGGAGGAAGGTACTAGTCAAGTCATCAATCAAGATCTTCATTTTCTTCACACAATTTTAAAATTTGCACGCCTATATAAAATAACACCAATATTACGAAACAAAGCCTAAGTAACATACCGAAAATAGTAGTAAGCAGGGGTCAGAATGCCAATCAATATGAAAACAGACGTACTCTTAGGAAGAATGCTCTTCACCAGATTCTTCACCAAGACCATCAGATGAGGAGGAGGTGGAGGAGGAGGGGGACCAGGACGAGGACGAGGAAGATGTAGTTATGATGTCATTCAGTTGAGACAACGAAAGAGCTTCATTTTCTTCAAACAATTTATACTTTGCACCCCTATATAAATTAAAACAATATTAGGGAACAATGATTAAGCCACTGTTTGGTATCACGGTAGATGTGTCAGAATTACAGTGTTCCACCATGGTTTTGCATAAGCTATCAAGTGTAGCTTTTGAAAAATCATGGCGGATCACTGTGATTCTAGCATACTCACCATGATACCAAACATACACTAAGTAATATTAGCTAAAACTGTGAATTGCAAAGGATGGAATACTCTCGATAATCTATTTACTACTGAACAACTAAAGAAGATCAATAAAAGCTGACATTACAACAACTGGCCTTTTTCTCCTTCTCCATCAAAACGGAAGTATAAAAAAAATTCTAAGATGTAATTGGTAACGAAAGATTGTGTCTCCTAATAGGATTCCAAAATAGGAAGTGTTAAAATATAAGTGGTAACATAGGAAATTCAATTTTCAATAAAAATAAAATATTAGAAGCTAAATTCTTACATTGAGAAGATATTCAGCACCTCAATATTGTCTCCTTTCACAGCATCTTTTAATGAGATTAGACTTGGAGTGTGTGGAATTATTTGAAATGATTCTGAACCAGTCCCATGAATTCGAAAAACTTTGAACCCATACTTCTCAGGTTTGTAGTAGATAAGACAGTTGCGGGAATGATATACCAACATAGAAGCAGCATCTTCAATGTGTTTTAGCGGCCAACATAAACCATAATGCAGATGCGGTCTGCCCAAAAAACTGTTCGAAGTATCAATGCTGTAAACCTTAGTCCATGATTCTCCAATGCCATACTCTTTCATAACCCACATTGTAACATCATGAAAATAAGATGCATCGCAAATGTAAAGCAATCCCCTGGATTCTCCGATTCTGATATGCTCACTATGAGAAATTATATGATGATTTCTAAACACATGTGGAGGAGAAGGAAATGATTGCATCCTCTCACTTTCTAAACAAAAACACAATATAGACCTATCCTGACTCTCATTGTCAAATCTGATCCAATGAATCACGCCATTCAAACAAGTGGGATACTCAAGCGTTGAATTAGAAACCTGATCAGGATCCACTTCAACATTTCTCCATGATGGTGTTCCAAGTGTGTTTATATCAAAAATCATACGCTCCAACACCTGGGGATAGACACGACTAACAAATATCTTCCAAATTTGTATCACCTTATATTCATTAGTTTTAGGTTGGAAACCAAAACCAAAACCAACTGGATGTAGATTATCATGATATGGATTAGTAGTGTTATTAGCTTTAGGAAGTCTCACAAACTCGCCAGTAACTGGATTGCAAATCACTAAAGGCTTTCCAAGAAATGGATTACACAAACAAAGCAAGCCATTGCAAGAATTCACAACACCAAACTTATCATCACATGCCTTGAAATCAATATTATGCATTTGACTGTTCTTGTTGTTATTCTCCGAAACTAATCTCACAGCACGAAGAGGAAGCTTGAATATAGGAGCAAGTTTGACACGATTGTCAATTCCAATGCCAAACTTTTCGGGCTCGCACTCAAGAAGGTATAGGGTTCTTGACACTAGTCTCCAGTCTTTTGTCCGAATCATTAGACTACTTGGTGATCGCTGAAAGTGCAATTTAGCGAAATGCGGTTCTGAAATTTGTGTTTTCCAATTTTTGCAGACACATCTACAAATGAGAAGAGACTTAATGGGAAGTTGAAGCAGAATTTGCACAACGATGTGAGATGGAATATTAGCAAAATAAGGGCAAAGTTGATGATTTTGTGTGTCATCAATCATCATCATAATCAACTTTCCCTTTCCCTTTTGCTTTATTGCATCTTTGGCTAACCCTTGTAGTTGGAATTGAATGTTTTTTTCTTTTCATGGCTAACCCTAAAGTAAATAAAAAAAAAAAATGAGAAGAAAATAAAAAGGTTTGATTGTATCGATTATTATTAAGTAAAATGAAAACACGTAAAAGTGATAATGTCTAAATAGTGATTAGTGAGAGTATAAGGCAAGAAAAAGATCGGAATAGAGAAAAGAGGAAAGTGCTCACCTTTAGGAAGAAACTACTTGAAGCTACTTTTCAAAACTTCCCCATATGTTTTCTTCATTTTTGTGTTTACAGCCTCCTGTGTAAGTTTGAACAGTGTCAAATTCTCTTATGTTAGAGATGAAGAAGAATTTGGGCTTTCTATGAACAACCCGGCCCATTAATAGAGACAAACCAATTTATTTTTTATTTGAGAAAAACACTCTTTAGGCCCCCTAATTTGCTACTCAGGCCCTCTGTATCGACGAAATTGTCCTAAACATAGTTTTGGAACTTAAATTCCAAAACTAATAACTAATTAGTTTTGGAATCTATATTCCAAAATACACTAATATGTATTATTTTCGATCAACGGTTATGAAGCCCCGATACTTCAAAAATAGCGAAGTATCGTGTCCGATACGTGTCCGATACTCGTCTGATACTTCCCGATACTCGTATCAGATAGTATCAGACAATTAAAATTATTTTTAAAAAAAATAATTATCGATACGTGTCGGATACTTCTCCGATACACGTATCAGAGAAGTATCGGAAAAATAATATTTTTTTATGATAGAAATAGAGGAGACGAGACTGATACAATCTGTGTTTCCTCTTAAATAATGAATGTTAAAGTATGATATTTTTTATACATTGACAACCATGTGTTTTTTGAGTGATACCGATGATAATTTTTTTTTATAGTAAAAATTATCCTTTTGGGTAAGTACTTAATTAACTTGAAATATGTAATTATCACTTGTTTGCTCAGTTTGAGTATTTTGAATGTTAATTTATTATCTTTCTTGATTTTTGTTATGTTTATATATTGTGTATTTGGGGTTTGGTTATGGTGCATAAGCCGATACTTATGCACCGTACATAAACTTCCTATTTGCACTCCTCTCATTTTGTTATACATTCCACTCAAAGTCTACCTTAAAATAATCACTCTTACAGTTGCTTAGTGCACCCCCTAGTTACTTCGCGCGCCCCCCATATACTACCCTATTACTTGCGCACCCCCATTTGCTTAGCACACCCCCCCAGTTTTTTCTCATTTTCTCCCTAGATTTTCTTATGAGCCCCCCAATTTTTTTTCCTCCCCAAATTTCTAGCGCGCCCCCCAATTTTTTTCCCTCCTCCAAACTTCTAGCGCACCCCCACCCTAATTTCTAACGCGCCCCCCCGTTTCCAATTGAATAATAATTTTTGTTCCTTTTTAATTATATATTATAAGAATCAATTTTTAATTAATTTTCGTCATACACCCCCTCGAAGCCCAACATAATAACTAATGGTTCATGTATATATAAAGCATACTTGTCAAACATACAATTTAATTTTAAGTTTTATCAATCATAATCACAACATAAATAAAATTTCATACATTAATTATATATATATATATATATATATATATATATATATATATATATATATATATATATATGTGGATTTTTTTATTTACAATAAAAAAATGATCGAATCCAATATCTCATGCATACTATCCAAATTTTTCTCAACTAAACTAACCCTAATTGCTTTATATGATTTTTTGCTTTATGTAGCATGGTTTTGTAAAATGGTTATGTGATGTTTTACTTAATAACAATGGTTTCAGTGTATAACGCCATGAAACCATTTAGCTAGACTAATGGTTTCAGTGTATAACATCTTGAAACCAAATAACAAGACTAATGGTTTCAGTGTATAACGCTATGAAACCATTTAACTAGAATAATGGTTTCAGTGTATAACGCCATGAAACCATTTAGTTAGACTTATGGTTTCAGTATATAACATCTTGAAACCAAATAACAAGACTAATGGTTTCAGTGTATAACGCTATGAAACCATTTAACTAGAATAATGGTATAAGTGTATAATAGTATGAAACCATTTAACTAGACAAATGGTTTCAGTGTATAACATCTTGAAACCAAATAAAAAGATTAATGATTTCAGTGTATAACGCTATGAAACCATTTAACTAGAATAATTATTTCAGTATATAACGCTATGAAACCTTTTAATTAGACTAATGGTTTCAGTGTATAATAGTATGAAACCATTTAACTATACAAATGGTTTCAGTGTATAACATATTGACACTAATGCTCATTTAACTATAAAACCAGAGAGAGGTAGGTATCCCCAACCGTTCCAAATAATTCAAAATACCCTAAATAAAATTTTGGGAAAATTTTATTAATATCTGATATTTATAAAAGCATATTTACCTCATTTAATTAACTAAAAATAGTTCCAGGTCTCAGAAAAATACCTAACTGGTCCCAAAATTCCCAGAAAATTATTTCCTATTATTTTGTAAAAAAAATAAAAAAATTTGGAGTCCCCTAGGCACCGCACGCGCCCCCACGCGCCGCCAATGAGAGTGGGCGTGGAGGCGCGTCACTGTTCATAATCTTCCTCACCCATTTTCTGCAGAAACGGGTCGCGACGACCCGGTTCGTCGACCCGGTTCGTTCTCCCTCAATAATCAATGAAACTCGACGTTCTTTATACCGGTTTGATCGTCGTTCGATTTTATGAATGAATTAGGTATTAGTTTTCGAAATCGGTGATCGAATCGCATATAAAATGTGGCCGAAATTGAGCAAACAAAAATACAAAGTTTTTCAGTTATGATTATTACACGTGTTGTTTGGATCTGAGGGTGGATATTGACTTATGCACCGTGCATAAATATCAGGCTTATGTATAATAACCTTTGCCGTGTATTTGTATATTTAATTTTAAATTTATTTTTAAACAACGTATCGTGGCCGTATCGTATCGAGAATTTTAAAAAAAATTCCGTATCGACGTATCAGGCCTGTAAGTTCTTTCAATATCTTGACTTCTCTCTTTACATCTTCAACAGCTATAGGGAGAACCATCTGCCACAAAATTCAACGATTGAGTCATAAAACCTTTTTATGCAAACGGAGCAGAAAAAATAATACCAAATTCCTAAAAAGAGCTCGAGTACATAGGAACTTAAAACTCAGATTACACATTCATTTAAAATCCATTTCGGGCATTACAACACTAACCAAATCTGAAACTACTCAGCCAACCTTTTACTAGAATTCACATTATTCGTACCAGTACCACACTCTTTCAATCAAATACCGCTATCTAGCATTAATAAACACTAAATCCTCGGAGGAAGCCCCAACCGAACCAAAAAAGAAAATGAAATAAAGAGAGAAGGGTGTGTATTCGGTTTTAAATTCACAACATTAAGGTTTTGAAGGTATCACAGCTACAATTACATCTGCATCAACCACATTTATCATTCATAATTTCCCACAATGTCAAACATCGCAACACAACAGGTCAAGCTTGTTAAACCCTGTTACAAAATAACTTCAGCACCAAAAAGTTGAGCAAAGTCAACACCAAACAAAAAACATAGATGCAGTCTGAATAATTCACCAGACATTGCAAAAACAAACCTTTACAATCAAAAGAACAAAATAATCACAAATGAAAATCAAATTTTTCATCTTTCTCCTTATCCTATCCTATAATCCTAAAAAAATCCAAACAAATTACTAAAATTCAACAATCATTCTCCATCACAAAAACAACCCAGAAACAAAATCTCATTACTTTTCCAAAACCATTGACCAAAAAGCCAAAATAAAAAAATCTAAACATTGATCTAAAAACCCAAAAAAAAAAAAAATCATCAATAACAAATACCTTAGCTTTCTCGAGTCTCTTAACAGCAACACGATCTCCATTAGATTTATCAATACCAACATAAGTATAACCAAATTGTCCATGCCCCAACAATTTCCCAAGAGAAAATCTCTTATCAAAATCTTTCTCATAACCAAAATCCGTTCTTTTTCCACAAGGAACACGTGAACCTTTATCTTTAAGTCTTGTTGGATGGGTTTTCTTTTGGGTTTCTTCTGAGCCTTTACGCCATTGATTAGAGCTAGGTACTTGACGTTTCTTCGTCGCCGACGCAGTCACCGCCGTTGTTGTTGTTGTTGTTGTCACCGGAGCGTTTTCTGTCTTTGTTGTTGATGTTGAATTACGTTTACGGTTTTCATTGTTTGTTGTGTTGCTGTTAGAACCACTAACAACCTTTGTAGAAGAACCGAGCGGGAAGAATAAATGGGGGCAGCACCGAGCGGGAAGAATCTCAACAATCACCAACGTTCTTGTCGTCTACTTGAGCACGCTTCCGAGCCTGATTCCTAACCTAACTCTCGTTACATCCTCACCGACTCGGATCACAAACCGCTATAAACCGACTAGTTTAAAATAACTTTTTACTAGTAGCAAGACAAAAAACATTACATGTAAGCAACCATTGAAAAAGAGAAACAAAGATATGACAGATGAAGAATGTCATAAAAAAGATATCAATAAACAGAATTAAAAGGTGGTGCAATAATCATCTTCATACTTCCCACTAGAAGGACTAAATTAAATAGTTCAAAGTTCAAACCATAAAACAAAAGGTAGCAAGTAAGATGTGAAATCATATACTAACCAACAAACCTGAGTTAAAGTGAACCAGGCAAAAGGATGGTGAATGGTATTCAATTGTTATTAAAAGTGTTAAATCTAATTAATTCCATCAAAACTCCTGAAAAAGATGGTTCAATATAATTTCACACTTAGGATTTCAGAAAACCTTTTCAAGGAGCAGTTAAGACCAAGAGAATCTAGGCAAATGAGATATAGGAGATAAGGATCCAGAATGAAAAAGCTGAGCAATTAATAATCATTCTCTTTTCCAAACCAAGCCAATAAGATAACCAGTCAGTCTCGTAAAACCATAGATAATGACTAATGAACATCTAGATTAAAGATGACAAAAAGACATAATTTTGCATCCTAAAACGAGATGTGTAATTTTTTCAAATATTACAACTAGCGAAATCATAACTTGTGATTTAACATAACCGTTCCTGTTGTATGAAAATTCTTTCTTTGCAGCTGTACTCTTCATCAAAAGGCTCACTATCTGAGGAGGAGGAGGAGGAGGGTACTTGTCAAGTCATCATTCAAGATCTTCATTTTATTCACGGAATTTAAAATTTGCACACCTATACAAAATAACACCAATATTACGAAAGAAAGTCTTAAGTAAAATGCCTAAAATTGTAGTAAGCAAGGGTTTGAATACCCATCAATCCGAAAACAGACTTACTCTTCTTAAGAAACAGATTGATCACCATCAAATTACATCAAGTTGTTGAGACAAGGAAAGACCTTCATTTTCTTCACGCAATTTAACATTTGCACACCTATATAAATCAAAACAATGTTAAGGAATAATTTCAAAACAGCACTTACTACTTAAAAACCAAAGAAAATCCAAAAACTGGAATTACACTGTTCATTTTATCCTCGTCCATTAACACAAAAGGTTTAAAGGAAATTAATAAATTGGTAACAAAAAATTGTGTCGGCATGAATTTATTTCCATTAACTATCAAAGCCAAGATGTAATTAAAGGAGGTAGATATAAGATAACGAAGAGGAACAAAATTATACCAAATATAAACAATACCATAAATCAAATAGTTGTAGAAGCAATTGATTGAGAAAACATCCCACAACCTTAAGAAGAGAAGATCTATATTGTAACAATAGGAAACTCAAAATAGGAGTGTTAAAGTATAAGTGGTAACATAGGAAACTCACACACGACACATGTCTCTTTCAATACTTGTCTTATGATTAAAATTAATAATTACAATTAATAAGGGAACATCAAATTCAATTTTCAATAAAAATAAAATATTAGAAGCTATATTCTTACCTTGAGTAGATATTCAGCACCTCAATTTTCACAGCATCTTTTAATGAGATTATACTTGGAGTGTGTGAAAATATTTCAACAAAGTCTGAATCACTCCCATGAATTTGAAAAACTTTGAACCCATACTTCTCAGGTTCGCAGTAGATAAGACAGTCGCAGGAATGATATAACAACATGGAACCACCATCTGCTATGTGTTTTAGTGGCCAACATAAACCATAATCTCGATGCGGTGTGCCCAAAAAACTGATCGAAGTATCAATGCTGTAAACCCTAGTCCATGATTCACCAATGCCATACTCTTTCATAACCCACATTGTAACATCATTGAAATAAGATGCATCGCAAATGGAAAGCAACCCTCTTGATTCTCCCATTCCGATACGCTTATTACGAGAAATTCTACGATGATTTTGAAACACAAGTGGAGGAGAAGGAAATGATTGCAACCTCTCGCTGTCTAAACAAAAACACAATATAGACCTATCCTGACTCTCATCGTCAAATCTGATCCAATGAATCACACCATTCAAACAAGTGGGATACTCAAGCGTCGAATTAGAAACCTGATCAGGATCCACTTCAACATTTCTCCATGATAGTGTTCCAAGTGTGTTTATATCAAAAATCACACGCTCCAACACCAAGGTATTGGCATGTCTAACAAATTTCTTCCAAATTTGTATCACCTTATATTCATTAGTTTTAGGTTGGAAACCAAAACAAAAACCAACATGTACTAGTTTTTGCTTAGGAGTGTTAGTAGCTTTAGGAAGCCTTAAAAACTCCCTAGTGACTGGATTGCAAATCACTAAAGGGTTTCCCTCAAATGTAAAAGGAGAACACAAACAAAGCAAGCCATTGCAAGAATTCACTATACCAAACTTATCATCATATGGGTCGATATCATTATTAAGCATTTGACTGTTCTTGTTGTTTTTCTCTGAAACTAATCTCACAGCACGAACAGGACGCTTGGGTTTATTCATGAATTTCACCCTTAATAATTTGGGATCACGAAGAGGAAGCTTGAATATAGGAGCAAGTTTGACACGATTGTCAATTCCAATCTCAAACTTTTCAGGCTCACGCTCAAGAAGGTATAGGGTTCTTGACACTCGTCTCCAGTCTATTGTCCGGATCATTAGACTACTTGGCGATTGCTGAAAGTGCACTTTAGCAAAAAGTGGTTCTGAAATGAGTGTATTCCAACTTTTGCAGACACATTTGCAAATGCCAAGAGACTTAATGGGAAGTTGAAGCAGAATTTGCACAACGATGTGAGATGGAATATTAGCAAAATAAGGGCAAAGTTGATGATTTTGTGTGTCATCAATCATCATCATAATCAACTTTCCCTTTCCCTTTTGCTTTATTGCATCTTTGGCTAACCCTTGTAGTTGGAATTGAATGTTTTTTTCTTTTCATGGCTAACCCTAAAGTAAATAAATAAAAAAATGAGAAGAAAATAAAAAGGTTTGATTGTATCGATTATTATTAAGTAAAATGAAAACACGTAAAAGTCAGGGGCTATTTTGAAAGTTTTGAGATATTGCAGGGACTAAAATCAAATTTTTTTTTTACAAGGGCTCTTTTCAAAACAAGGCATAACTGCAGGGACCAAAAGTATATTTAAGCCTAATTTTTTTTATAGTAAAAATTATCATTTTTGGGTAAGTACTTAATTAACTTGAAATATGTAATTATCATTTGTTTGCTCACTTTGAGTATTTTGAATGTTAATTTATTATCTTTCTTGATTTTTGTTATGTTTATATATTGTGTATTTGTATATTTAATTTTAAATTTATTTTTAAACAATGTATCGTGGCCGTATCGTATCGAGAATTTTAAAAAATTTCCCGTATCGCCGTATCAGTATCGTGTCACGTATCCGGGCTTCAAAGATCAACGGCTATACAAGTTGAGTTTTTTCATGTTTTGAAGCCTTGAAATCAACATTTATTCATTTATAAAGGGTTCCTACACTTATTTGGTGTCATCCAACAAGTAATGTATGCTTTAATCGGTTTATTTTTTGAGTTTTCAAGTGTTATATGTAAACGTAAATTTTGGAACGTGCATTCCAAAATTATTTTGAAAGATAAAATTCAAACTTGGTAGAATTTTTGTTTTTCAACTTTATAGTGCACGTTTCTGATATGTAGTTATTGTATTGATTTATATATGTATGTTATAGAATGGCAGAACCTCCGGTTGAATTGAAACCAAACATTGATGAATCAAGCATTGCTCATATAACGGTTTTGGCCGAAAGAAAAAATAATTCGTATTGAGTTGTGAAAGAGTCGGTGAGTACAAAGAAATGAAAACAAAGTTAAAGAAATAAGACACAACAACGAGGAAATGCCAGTGTTTGAAGTCTAATTTTTTTTAAAAAAAAAAAAAAAACAATTCGGATGTTAAATTCCGAAGTAAATTTTCTTTTAAAAAAAAAATACTTTGAATAGTAAGTTCGGAAGCGTATAAAATTTTCAAAAATAAAACATAATTCGGTTTGTAAGTTCCAAATTCAACTTGTATAGCTATTTTGATTGAAAATAATACATATTAGTGTATTTTGGAATATAGGTTGCAAAACTAATTAGTTTTAAAATTTAATTTTCAAAACTTGTCTTGAGTCCGAGGCTGTTTTGGTGTGCTTGCTGTCGGCCTAGATGCGGTTTTTTCTTTTTGAAGTTTTCTTTTCCAGCCCCCCGCGTTTCTTTTTTACCTCCCGAGTTTCCTATTTTGCCCTTACGAAAAACTTTGGTTTCTATACACCGAAATTTTTTTTGCCTTGAAATACAACTTTGGTTTTTAGAAACCAAAATTTTCTGAAATTTAAACTAAAAAAATTTCGATTTCTACGAACTAAAATTTTTATTAAGGGCAAAATTGGATTTTTGGGGGGTATAAAAGAAACGCGAGGGGCTGGAAAAGAAATTTTCTTTCTTTTTTCTGCTGCAGCTTCTTTTCTCTCCCTTGCTGCTTGGTTCCGTTTGTTTTTGGTTATTGTACTGGGCCTGCTTGTAGGCTTGTGGTGTTTTTTCTAGCTTTTTGGTGTAGTGCCCCCTTGTATTTGTACTGTTTCTACTTGGCCTAATGAGTACTTCTTGTACTAATTAGTGCTCCTTAATAAAATTTGCAGTTCAAAAAAAAAAGTTCCAAAACTTGTCTTAGGGCATTTTCGTCAACGCGAGGGCCTGAATAGCAAATAAGGGGGCCTAAAAAGCATTTTTCTTTATTTGATTTGATATAAAAACAAAAACAATAAATACTGGTAAGGGGAGCGCTTTTCTCTAACTTTTTAGCGTCAAAGCTACCCTACCTTTCACTAGGGGTGCGCATGGTTTAAAAACCACACCACACCACACCACTCCAAATTTATGGTTTGGTTTAAGATCTAAAACCATTTTAATAAAAAATTGGTTATTATATAAAACTAATTTGGATATGGTTTCTAACCGATTCAGAACCAATTAATAACCGATTCGTAATAAAAATTTGGTTACTTACTTGAACTAATTTTAAATCAATTTTTTCCTTTTCATTTTAATATTTTTTATTATTGGTTTAAAAAAACAAATTTCTTTAATTTTAAAAAGAAAATATAATTTTATGAAATTAATTGGTTTATAATCAACTCAAAAAGGTTTTTCCTTTTCTAGGCCCAAACATATTTCAAAGCACAAAAAATTTAATTTTATCTAAGTCAAAAATAATACTAATTTTTTAAAATAAAAATACAAAAAAAAAATCAGTTTTTAAAATAAAAATACAAAAAAAAAATCAGTTTTTAAGTTATTTAAAAAATAATAATAAAAATGGTAATTAATTAATTTAATATTAGTGGTGGTTGGTGACGGCCGGCCGCCGGAGCACCACCACCGACCACCGCACCAATCGGCAGAGCTCCGCCGCCAGTCACCGGAGAAACGCCATCAACCAACGTGTTGATCCCCGGAGCTCCGCCACCGGCCCCCGGAGCACCACCCACAACCACCACCCCCTCCACCATCTTTTAAATTGGGCCTCAATTTTTTATAAAAATGATATTAAATTTAAATGTTTGGACTTTTTCTACAATTGGGCCTCAATTTCAAAATCAATTTCAAACCAATTATGAAAAATTGGATTTGATTTAGAATTGGTTTTTTTAATTGGATTGGTGTGGGTTTTTTAAAAAAGGATTAGGATATTAAAATTGGATATGGTTTGGTTAGTGATTTGATTATGGATAGCCATATTTTTTGCACACCCCTCCCCTTCCCCCGGGGAACCAGAGGGTTAATACCAAAAACAAAAGTAAACAGACTCAAATTTAAGATAGATCTTTCATTAATTGATTCAAGAACAGGCTTATTGACTCATGTTCAAATATTTTAATCTTAGGATAGATGTAGCTCAGTGAACTTGGTTTTTGCAGGTAGCAAAAGAAGAAAGAGATTGAGATAAATAACAAGGTTGAAATTTAAATCTAAATATATTTCATTTGACAATTAATTATTTGTAGATTTTTTTTTCTTTTCATTTTGGATAGAATAGAAGAGTTTTATTTATAGTTACACATTACATTTTATGGCACAAGTAAATCCAGAAAACCCTGACATTTAAAAATGATGTACATTGATTGAAACTCTCAACTTTGATACCTGAAGCCAATCCAAGCAGGGTCTATACACACTCTATGAAACACTTCTTGACACAGTCCTCTAGACTCTAAGCTTTTAACACAATCCGTTGCGAGACGACGCCATAGTCAATATAATTTAAGTTTCAGAGTTCCATAGAATGGCAAAGAGAGTGTGAAATCTGCAGAAAATACATCTCAATGCCTTCAACACAATCTTCATGGGAGATCGAACTCCACCACTCTCGCATCTGAATTATCCCAGCCTCTGAAACACATCTATACTACATCCTTCGATTACGTTGAGTTGGGCTTGATACATTTCGAGAACCGATGCTTGCAGTTCTTAAAAGTCTCTGAAATTCTGGTAAGCTGATCTTTCCATCTTTGTCAATATCGGCTTCCTCAAGCAGAGGATCAATTGAGCCTCTCATACCAGTATGCTAAAAAAACCAAAAAGGAAGTTATATTAGTTGCAGTAAATATGTATCTACTGTTTAAAATTATTTTACAAATCGAATAAATCACCAATTTAGTCCCTAAAAGTATCGAGGCCATGCAGTTTAGTCAATGATATTAACAAAATTCAAAAGGGAAACTGATAAAGACATGAGACCAACCATTCTCAGTTCCTCCAGAGTAATAAAGCCATCCTTATCTAAGTCAAATTTATCAAAAGCGGCCTGTGACCGTTGCTGCCACTTCTCAGAGTCATGTTCCTCCAATTGATGTACATGTAATGTAGCTGCTACAAACTCGGTGAAATCTACTAATCCATCTGTGTTGCTGTCAATCTGCCAACACACAAGAGACAAGACAGTGATTTATAATGGTTCTACTGGGAAAAACATGGGCATATATCTATGAATCTAAAAGGTGCTGCAAAGGATCTTAGGTACTAAGTACTAACCGCTTGCAATATCTCTAATACACGAGATTCTTTCAACTTCCACGGGAGATCTTTAGCAAGAGCCTGCAAAATATTAACTTTAGACCGATGCAGGGAACACTACTACATTAAGGGGGTTGATTAATCACTAACAGAAAAGTGGTGTTTTGATCTATAGGTTACCTGTCTCATTTCTTCAAGACTAATGGCGCCATTTTTGTCCACGTCTATTGCATCAAATTGATCCTTTAGATCAGAAAACTCACCTTCGTTAAGTGTGCTAGCCAATGCCTGCAAGATAATCAAGTAACCATAAAATCAACATCAAACAAGCACAGTGCCTTCTAGCCTGCAAAGACTCGAATTAATGTGTCTTCTTACCCTCAATGCAAATTGTTTCAATCGACTATACTTCACAAACTGCCGCATGTTGTTCAAGACAGATATATCAACCGGAATCTCGGATGCCTCTCCTCCTTCTCTAACCCATGGATGTGCTGTAAATATCAGAATTCATCGATACAACTAAGCATTAGGGTCTAGCTTTGTTTAAAATATGTTTTGGAAAGTAAAGAACTAATTTTTACGTGTTTAAGACTGAGTTTTTTGTTAAATTGAGAAAACTCTGTAAGGAAACAGCATTTAGAATGATTGCCAAGTCTGAATGAAACAAAATCTATTAGAAAAACAACTCCATTAATTGAAGCAAACATTTTCATTGATAACAAAAATGTGTAATCATTCACATACAAATAATTGAAGCAAACATTTTCATTGAAAACAAAAAATGTGTAATCATTCATCACTAAAAAACAGATCGGTCTCAGGCAGGAAATAAATATTTAATGCAAAGTTTTAATAAAGGTTGCACTATAGAAACTCTAAACTGATGGCAATTTTGCAATATGAATTGCTTCAATATTTGACATCATCAAAGCAAAATCTTTCATTTTGGGGAAAATAATTAACACTTAAACTCTGTTTGAAATGAAATATGCTATAAATTCATTGCTTAAAATATTTCTTCTTTTTGAAAAAACCTTAAGAAATAAGTTGGAAACATACATAGAGCCTGAGCAGCAGTTAATCTTGCCCGAGGATCTTTTACCAACAATTTCTTCACAAAATCTTTTGCAGCATTACTTATGGTTGGCCATGGTTTCCGCCGGAAATCGGGCTTGTTCCGTAAGACCTGCATATGATGTGATCATATATTAAATGTAAGCAAAATATTAATTCTTGTTTTTTTAAGGGAAAACGCCAAAGACTAATTCATGTCATCAAAATAATAGATAGAAAATCTAACAAAAAAAAAGGAAAACTCGGAATGTCATAAGAATTAAGTGTACCTCCTTGAAGATACCATCCTCAGTCTTATCCCAAAATGGTCGTCTCCCACAAAGCAATATGTATGTAATCACACCAATACTCCATACATCTGATTCAGGGCCCGACTTCCGTTTCAACACTTCTGGTGCAACGTAGTAAGCACTTCCAACAATATCTTGAAACCTCTTTCCTGAAGTTCAGTTTCAAAGAGATAGAACTATAAGTCCCAAATAAAGATTGCAAGAACATGTCTGATACATAGGGGCATAAAAATGAAACAAATTAATCAAATGATTAGCATAAATAGTTTTCCTCACCTGGTTTTATGAAATCGGACAAACCAAAATCAGTAGCCTTTAAAGCTGAATTGTCTTTGCTTGATTTGAATAGAAAATTCTGCAAGCAAAAATAAAAACAAAAAGAATTTAATATTTAGTAACATAATTCCACATTGATTAAATATGGTAATGGACTTGAACGCACCTCTGGCTTCATGTCGCGATGTACCAAACCATGTAAATGACACTGAGCTGCAACCTTCAGCATCTGCCTTACAACCACTGCAGCATCTTTTTCAGTATAACGGCTGTCCTTCCTATAAAATAAGAGGTAGAAAAACTAAGTTCCGGGTACAAGGAAAAAACACATTGCTGAACACAAAAATCTAGTAGGCAATAATATTTTGGAGTCCTCAGTGATTCTGGTTCCGAAAATTTGTGAAGTTGTCGACAAGACAGTTAATGAAAAAAAAAAAATCACATCCAATATCAAACATAACTTACTTGCTCAATATCCGGTCTAGTAGTTCTCCACCTTCGCATAACCTAATAAGATAAATTGCCAGCAGTTTATGTTAATAGACGTATATAGAAGGGAACAAAACGACACTAGAGTAAAGACAACAAAAATGATTTGATAAATCTGCTGCCAAATATATACCCAAAATTTCTTGCAGTCAAATAATGTTTGGAATCATATGAACACAATGAAACAGCATAAAAATAAGAAAAAATGAACTTACTCCATAACTATGTACACGTATGAGTCATCCTCAAAAGCATTATAGAATTGAACCACATTTTCATGGCCAGTAAGTTCTTTCAATATCTTGACTTCTCTCTTTACATCTTCAACAGCTATAGGGAGAACCATCTGCCACAAAATTCAACGATTGAGTCATAAAACCTTTTTATGCAAACAAAGCAGAAAAAATAATTAGAAATTCCTAAAAAGAGCTAGTACATAGGAACTTAAAACTCAGATTACACATTCATTTAAAATCCTTTTCAGGCATTACAACACTAACCAAATCTGAAACTACTCAGCCAACCTTTTACTAGAATTCACATTATTCGTACCAGTACCACACTCTTTCAATCAAATACCGCTATCTAGCATTAATAAACACTAAATCCTCGGAGGAAGCCCCAACCGAACCAAAAAAGAAAATGAAATAAAGAGAGAAGAGTGTGTATTCGGTTTTAAATTCACAACATTAAGGTTTTGAAGGTCATCACAGCTACAATAGCATCTGCATCAACCACATTTATCATTCATAATTTCCCACAATGTCAAACATCGCTACATAACTGCAATTCAAAAACCACACTACAACCAAATGGCTTGATATACAAGTTACATAACAGGTCAAGCTTGTTAAACCCTGTTACATAATAACTTCAACACCAAAAAGTTGAGCAAAGTCAACACCAAACAAAAAACATAGATGCAGTCTGAATAATTCACCAGACATTGCAAAAACAAACCTTTACAATCAAAAGAACAAAATAATCACAAATGAAAATCAAATTTTTCATCTTTCTCCTTATCCTATCCTATAATCCTAAAAAAATCCAAACAAATTACTAAAATTCAACAATCATTCTCCATCACAAAAACAACCCAGAAACAAAATCGCATTACTTTTCCAAACCCATTGACCAAAAAGCCAAAATAACAAAATCTAAACATTGATCTAAAAACCCAAAAAAAAAAAAAATCATCAATAACAAATACCTTAGCTTTCTCGAGTCTCTTAACAGCAACACGATCTCCATTAGATTTATCAATACCAACATAAGTATAACCAAATTGTCCATGCCCCAACAATTTCCCAAGAGAAAATCTCTTATCAAAATCTTTCTCATAACCAAAATCCGTTCTTTTTCCACAAGGAACACGTGAACCTTTATCTTTAAGTCTTGTTGGATGGGTTTTCTTTTGGGTTTCTTCTGAGCCTTTACGCCGTTGATTAGAGCTAGGTACTTGACGTTTCTTCGTCGCCGACGCAGTCGCCGCTGTTGTTGTTGTTGTCACCGGAGCGTTTTCTGTCTTTGTTGTTGATGTTGAATTACGTTTACGGTTTTCATTGTTTGTTGTGTTGCTGTTAGAACCACTAACAACCTTTGTAGAAGAACCGAGCGGGAAGAATAAATGGGGGCAGCACCGAGCGGGAAGAATCACAACAATCACCAACGTTCTTGTCGTCTACTTGAGCACGCTTCCGAGCCTGATTCCTAACCTAACTCTCGTTACATCCTCACCGACTCGGATCACAAACCGCTATAAACCGACTAGTTTAAAATAACTTTTTACTAGTAGCAAGACAAAAAACATTACATGTAAGCAACTAGGTTTAGTTCGGTGGTGAAAGGTTTGGGTAATATGAGGTTCGATCTTCATTGACGAGATGCAGCCATTGAAAAAGAGAAACAAAGATATGACAGATGAAGAATGTCATAAAAAAGATATCAATAAACAGAATTAAAAGGTGGTGCAATAATCATCTTCATACTTCCCACTAGAAGGACTAAATTAAATAGTTCAAAGTTCAAACCATAAAACAAAAGGTAGCAAGTAAGATGTGAAATCATATACTAACCAACAAACCTGAGTTAAAGTGAACCAGGCAAAAGGATGGTGAATGGTATTCAATTGTTATTAAAAGTGTTAAATCTAATTAATTCCATCAAAACTCCTGAAAAAGATGGTTCAATATAATTTCACACTTAGGATTTCAGAAACCCTTTTCAAGGAGCAGTTAAGACCAGGAGAATCTAGGCAAATGAGATATAGGAGATAAGGATCCAGAATGAAAAAGCTGAGCAATTAATAATCATTCTCTTTTCCAAACCAAGCCAATAAGATAACCAGTCAGTCTCGTAAAACCATAGATAATGACTAATGAACATCTAGATTAAAGATGACAAAAAGACATAATTTTGCATCCTAAAACGAGATGTGTAATTTTTTCAAATATTACAACTAGCGAAATCATAACTTGTGATTTAACATAACCGTTCCTGTTGTATGAAAATTCTTTCTTTGCAGCTGTACTCTTCATCAAAAGGCTCACTATCTAAGGAGGAGGGTACTTGTCAAGTCATCATTCAAGATCTTCATTTTATTCATGGAATTTAAAATTTGCACCCTATACAAAATAACACCAATATTACGAAAGAAAGTCTAAGTAAAATGCCTAAAATTGTAGTAAGCAAGGGTTTGAATACCCATCAATCCGAAAACAGACTTACTCTTCTTAAGAAACAGATTGATCACCATCAAATTACATCAAGTTGTTGAGACAAGGAAAGACCTTCATTTTCTTCACGCAATATAACATTTGCACACCTATATAAATCAAAACAATGTTAAGGAATAATTTCAAAACAGCACTTACTACTTAAAAACCAAAGAAAATCCAAAAACTGGAATTACTCTTTTCATTTTCAATAAAAATAATACTTGTCTCTTTCAATACTTGTCTTATGATTAAAATTAATAATTACAATTAATAAGGGAACATCAAATTCAATTTTCAATAAAAATAAAATATTAGAAGCTATATTCTTACCTTGAGTAGATATTCAGCACCTCAATATTGTCTCCTTTCACAGCATCTTTTAATGAGATTATACTTGGAGTGTGTGAAAATATTTCAACAAAGTCTGAATGACTCCCATGAATTTGAAAAACTTTAAACCCATACTTCTCAGGTTCCCAGTAGATAAGACAGTCGCACGAATGATATAACAACATGGAACCACCATCTGCTATGTGTTTTAGTGGCCAACATAAACCATAATCTCGATGCGGTCTGCCCAAAAAACTGATCGAAGTATCAATGCTGTAAACCCTAGTCCATGATTCACCAATGCCATAGTCTTTCATAACCCACATTGTAACATCATTGAAATAAGATGCATCGCAAATGTAAAGCAACCCTCTTGATTCTCCCATTCTGATACGCCCATTACGAGAAATTCTATGATGATTTCTAAACACATGTGGAGGAGAAGGAAATGATTGCAACCTCTCGCTGTCTAAACAAAAACACAATATAGACCTATCCTGACTCTCATCGTCAAATCTGATCCAATGAATCACGCCATTCAAACAAGTGGGATACTCAAGCGTCGAATTAGAAACCTGATCAGGATCCACTTCAACATTTCTCCATGAAAGTGTTCCAAGTGTGTTTATATCAAAAATCACACGCTCCAACACCAAGGTATTGGCATGTCTAACAAATTTCTTCCAAATTTGTATCACCTTATATTCATTAGTTTTAGGTTGGAAACCAAAACCAAAACCAACATGTACTAGTTTTTGCTTAGGAGTGTTAGTAGCTTTAGGAAGCCTTATAAAATCACCAGTGACTGGATTGCAAATCACTAAAGGATTTCCCTCAAATGTAAAAGCAGAACACAAACAAAGCAAGCCATTGCAAGAATTCACTATACCAAACTTATCATCATATGGGTCGATATCATTATTAAGCATTTGAGTGTTCTTGTTGTTTTTCTCTGAAACTAATCTTACAGCACGAACAGGACGCTTGGGTTTATTCATGAATTTCACCCTTAATAGTTTGGGATCACGAAGAGGAAGCTTGAATATAGGAGCAAGTTTGACACGATTGTCAATTCCAATCTCAAACTTTTCAGGCTCACGCTCAAGAAGGTATAGGGTTCTTGACACTCGTCTCCAATCTATTGTCCGGATCATTAGACTACTTGGCGATTGCTGAAAGTGCACTTTAGCAAAAAGTGGATCTGAAATGAGTGTATTCCAACTTTTGCAGACACATTTACAAATGCCAAGAGACTTAAGCGGAAGTTGAAGCAAAATTTCCACAACGAGGTCAGATGGAATATTAGCAACATAAGGGCAAAGTTGATGATTTTGTGTGTCATCATCATCATAATCAACTTTCCCTTTCCCTTTTGCTTTATTGCATCTTTGGCTAACCCTTATAGTTGGAATTGGATGTTTTTTTCTTTTCATGGCTAAACCCTAAAGTAAATAAAAAAAATGAGAAGAAAATAAAAAGGTTTGATTGTATCGATTATTATTAAGTAAAATGAAAACACGAAAAAGTGATAATGTCTAAATAGTGATTAGTGAGAGTATAACTTATAAAAAAATGAAGAAAAAGATTAGATGATCAAGGGTATTGGTTTCAGCCTATTTCCTTCCAATATAAAAAAAGAAGCAAAAACCTATCACAATGCAAAATCATAACCAACACATAGTGCATTTTAGATAATCAAGATGAATTATCGTATCAAAACCAAAACAACTTTATTTTATATGCAAATCATCAAATCACAAGTTGTTTTCAATAAAATGCATACTAATATAATGAGTGCCGTAAATCACAAGTGCTTTTAGAAGCAAACACGTCCTGACCCTTGAAACAAAAAGCCATTGAAGCAAAACAAACATAATTCCAATCAATGCAGTCACAACAAGTATCAGAACAACAAAACCATAAACTGATTCATCAACAAACCTTGAATGAGTTATTATAAAAATTTACACATTTTCCTTATGACATTGAAAATTATAAAACAAGTGTATATGCATAGAAACATAACACTGATTACATTAAGCTTCAGCTACACTATACAACATAGCAAACATAATAATCAGATAAAATTATATCAATGGATGAACTGATCAATTGAAACATGCTTTTGGAATTAATCTAATAATTAATCTGTAAATTTATAACCTACTAATTAATCTATAAATTATTTAATACTAATAAGAAAGCTACTAATTAACCTGCAAATGATTAAAACAGTCATATTACTATAATTTACTGAGAACATACTAAAAATTCCAAAGATTAACCTAGAATTAATCATATAACCCCATGAAAATCAAGCTCAGGAATGTTATCTCAACGTTGACATAACCTCATGTTCATTTTTCATATAATTAATCAATCAATCAATAAATAAATCAAATTCAGTCTAAATGTACTACAAGGGGAGTGTTTCATAACTAAAACTAACCTGAAGAGTGAGATTCAAAATCGAAGTTAGTTATTCAACTAGATCTGAAACAAAAACAAGCACAAAAAAAAAGCATGAAAACAAGCTTATGGTGAAGAAAATGAAGATTACGGTGAAGGAACGTGAAACTTACGTTGTGAATCTCGTGAGAGCTGATACAGGTGAAAGCTTGTGAGAGGATAGGAAATTGAAGATTACGGTGGTGATGGTGAAGGAAATTGCATCTTCTGGTTCACCAATGGATACTTGTGATTTATCGCCATATGTCTTTATTTCTTTATTTTTGTGTTTATCGCCTCCTGTGTTAGTTTGAACAGTGTAAAATTCTCTAGGTTAGAGATGAAGAAGTATTTGGGCTTTCTATGCACAACCCGGCCCATTAATAGAGACAAAACAATTTTTTTATTTTTTTATTTGAGAAAAATGCTCTTTAAACCCTCTTATTTGCTACTCAGACCCCCCATATCGACGAAATTGCCCTAAACATAGGTTTTGGAACTTAAATTTCAAACCTAATTAGTTTTGGAATCTATATTCCAAAATACACTAATATGTATTATTTTCGATCAACAGCTATACAAGTTGATTTTTTCATGTTTTGAAGCCTTGAAATCAACATTTATTCATTTATAAAGAGTTCCTACACTTATTTGGTGTCATCCAACAAGTAATGTATGCTTTAATCGATTTATTTTTTTAGTTTTCAAGTGTTATCTGTAAACGTAAATTTTGGAACGTGCATTCCAAAATTATTTTGAAAGATAAAATTCAAACTTGGTAGAATTTTTGTTTTTCAACTTTTTAGTGCACGTTTCTGATATGTAGTTATTGTATTGATTTATATATGTATGTGTTAGAATGGCAGAACCTCCGGTTGAATTGAAACCAAACATTGATGAATCAAGCATTGCTCATATAACGGTTTTGGCCGAAAGAAAAAATAATTCGTATTGAGTTGTGAAAGAGTCGATGAGTACAAAGAAATGAAAACAAAGTTAAAGAAATAAGACACAACAACGAGGAAATGCCAGTGTTTGTTTTCGGTTCATAATTTTCGAAGTCTAATTTTATTTTTTTTTAAAAAAAACACAATTCGGATGTTAAATTCCGAAGTAAATTTGCTTTTAAAAAAAATACTTTGAATAGTAAGTTCGGAAGCGTATAAAATTTTCAAACATAAAACATAATTCGGTTTGTAAGTTCCGAATTCAACTTGTGTAGCTATTTTGATCGAAAATAATACATATTAGTGTATTTTGGAATATAGGTTGCAAAACTAATTAGTTTTGAAATTTAAGTTCCAAAACTTGTCTTAGGGCATTTTCGCCAACACGAGGGCCTGAATAGCAAATAAGGGGGCCTAAAAAGTATTTTTCTTTTATTTGATTTGATATAAAAAACAAAAACAATAAATACTGGTAAGGGGAGCGCTTTTCTCTAACTTTTTAGCGTCAAAGCTACCCTACCTTTCACTAGGGGTGTGCATGGTTTAAAAACCACACCACACCACTCCAAATTTATGGTTTGGTTTAAGATCTAAAACCATTTTAATAAAAAATTGGTTATTATATAAAACTAATTTGGATATGGTTTCTAACCGATTTAGAACCAATTAATAACCGATTCGTAATAAAAATTTGGTTACAACTAATTTTAAATCAATATTTTCCTTTTCATTTTTTTTATTATTGGTTTAAAAAACAAATTTCTTTAATTTTAAAAAGAAAATATAATTTTATGAAATTAATTGGTTTATAATCAACTCAAAAAGGCTTTTCCTTTTTTAGGCCCAAACATATTTCAAAGCACAAAAAATTTAATTTTATCTAAGCCTAAAATAATACTAATTTTTTAAAATAAAAACACAAAAAAAAAAATCAGTTTTTAAGTTATTTAAAAAATAATAATAAAAATGGTAATTAATTAATTTAATATTAGTGGTGGTCGGTGGCGGCCGGCCGCCGGAGCACCACCACCGACCACCGCACCGATCGCCAGAGCTCCGCCGCCAGTCACCGTAGAAACGCCATGAACCAACGTGCTGATCGCCGGAGCTCTGCCACCGGCCGCCGGAGCACCACCCCCAACCACCACCTCATCCACCATCTTTTAAATTATTTATTTATTAAATTATAAAAATGATATTAAATTTGAATGTTTGGACTTTTTCTACAATTGGACCTCAATTTCAAAACCAATTTCAAACCAATTATGAAAAATTGGATTTGATTTAGAATTGGTTTTTTTAATTGGATTGGTGTGGATTTTTTTTAAAAAGGATTAGGATATTAAAATTGGATGTGGTTTGGTTAGTAATTTGATTATGGATAGCCATATTTTTTGCACACCCCTCCCCTTCCCCCGGGAACCAGAGGGTTAATACCAAAAACAAAAGTAAACAGACTCAAATTTAAGATAGATCTTTCATTAATTGACTCAAGAACAGGCTTATTGACTCATGTTCAAATATTTTAATCTTAGGATACATGTAGCTCAGTGAACTTGGTTTTTGCAGGTAGCAAAAGAAGAAAGAGATTGAGATAAATAACAAAGTTGAAATTTAAATCTAAATATATTTCATTTGACTGAATTATTTGTAGAATTTTTTTTACTTTTCATTTTGGATAGAATAGAAGAGTTTTATTTATAGTTACACATTACATTTTATGGCACAAGTAAATCCAGAAAACCCTGACATTTAAAAATGATGTACATTGATTGAAACTCTCAACTTTGATACCTGAAGCCAATCCAAGCAGGGTCTATACACACTCTATGAAACACTTCTTGACACAGTCCTCTAGACTCTAAGCTTTTAACACAATCCGTTGCGAAACGACGCCATAGTCAGTATAATTTAAGTTTCAGAGTTCCATAGAATGGCAAAGAGAGTGTGAAATCTGCAGAAAATACATCTCAATGCCTTCAACACAATCTTCATGGGAGATTGAACTCCACCACTCTCGCATCTGAATTATCCCAGCCTCTCAAACACATCTATACTACATCCTTCGATTACGTTGAGTTGGGCTTGATACATTTCGAGAACCGATGCTTGCAGTTCTTAAAAGTCTCCGAAATTCTGGTAAGCTGATCTTTCCATCTTTGTCAATATCGGCTTCCTCAAGCAGAGGATCAATTGAGCCTCTCATACCAGTATGCTAAAAAAACCAAAAAGGAAGTTATATTAGTTGCAGTAAATATGTATCTACTGTTTAAAATTATTTTACAAATCGAATAAATCACCAATTTAGTCCCTAAAAGTATCGAGGCCATGCAGTTTAGTCAATGATATTAACAAAATTCAAAAGGGAAACTGATAAAGACATGAGACCAACCATTCTCAGTTCCTCCGGAGTAATAAAGCCATCCTTATCTAAGTCAAATTTATCAAAAGCGGCCTGTGACCGTTGCTGCCACTTCTCAGAGTCATGTTCCTCCAATTGATGTACATGTAATGTAGCTGCTACAAACTCGGTGAAATCTACTAATCCATCTGTGTTGCTGTCAATCTGCCAACACACAAGAGACAAGACAGTGATTTATAATGGTTCTACTGGGAAAAACATGGGCATATATCTATGAATCTAAAAGGTGCTGCAAAGGATCTTAGGTACTAAGTACTAACCGCTTGCAATATCTCTAATACACGAGATTCTTTCAACTTCCACGGGAGATCTTTAGCAAGAGCCTGCAAAATATTAACTTTAGACCGATGCAGGGAACACTACTACATTAAGGGGGTTGATTAATCACCAACAGAAAAGTGGTGTTTTGATCTATAGGTTACCTGTCTCATTTCTTCAAGACTAATGGCGCCATTTTTGTCCACGTCTATTGCATCAAATTGATCCTTTAGATCAGAAAACTCACCTTCGTTAAGTGTGCTAGCCAATGCCTGCAAGATAATCAAGTAACCATAAAATCAACATCAAACAAGCACAGTGCCTTCTAGCCTGCAAAGACTCGAATTAATGTGTCTTCTTACCCTCAATGCAAATTGTTTCAATCGACTATACTTCACAAACTGCCGCATGTTGTTCAAGACAGATATATCAACCGGAATCTCGGATGCCTCTCCTCCTTCTCTAACCCATGGATGTGCTGTAAATATCAGAATTCATCGATACAACTAAGCATTAGGGTCTAGCTTTGTTTAAAATATGTTTTGGAAAGTAAAGAACTAATTTTTACGTGTTTAAGACTGAGTTTTTTGTTAAATTGAGAAAACTCTGTAAGGAAACAGCATTTAGAATGATTGCCAAGTCTGAATGAAACAAAATCTATTAGAAAAACAACTCCATTAATTGAAGCAAACATTTTCATTGATAACAAAAATGTGTAATCATTCATCACTAAAAAACAGATCGGTCTAAGGCAGGAAATAAATATTTAATGCAAAGTTTTAATAAAGGTTGCACTATAGAAACTCTAAACTGATGGCAATTTTGCAATATGAATTGCTTCAATATTTGACATCATCAAAGCAAAATCTTTCATTTTGGGGAAAATAATTAACACTTAAACTCTGTTTGAAATGAAATATGCTATAAATTCATTGCTTAAAATATTTCTTCTTTTTGAAAAAACCTTAAGAAATAAGTTGGAAACATACATAGAGCCTGAGCAGCAGTTAATCTTGCCCGAGGATCTTTTACCAACAATTTCTTCACAAAATCTTTTGCAGCATTACTTATGGTTGGCCATGGTTTCCGCCGGAAATCGGGCTTGTTCCGTAAGACCTGCATATGATGTGATCATATATTAAATGTAAGCAAAATATTAATTCTTGTTTTTTTAAGGGAAAACGCCAAAGACTAATTCATGTCATCAAAATAATAGATAGAAAATCTAACAAAAAAAAAGGAAAACTCGGAATGTCATAAGAATTAAGTGTACCTCCTTGAAGATACCATCCTCAGTCTTATCCCAAAATGGTCGTCTCCCACAAAGCAATATGTATGTAATCACACCAATACTCCATACATCTGATTCAGGGCCCGACTTCCGTTTCAACACTTCTGGTGCAACGTAGTAAGCACTTCCAACAATATCTTGAAACCTCTTTCCTGAAGTTCAGTTTCAAAGAGATAGAACTATAAGTCCCAAATAAAGATTGCAAGAACATGTCTGATACATAGGGGCATAAAAATGAAACAAATTAATCAAATGATTAGCATAAATAGTTTTCCTCACCTGGTTTTATGAAATCGGACAAACCAAAATCAGTAGCCTTTAAAGCTGAATTGTCTTTGCTTGATTTGAATAGAAAATTCTGCAAGCAAAAATAAAAACAAAAAGAATTTAATATTTAGTAACATAATTCCACATTGATTAAATATGGTAATGGACTTGAACGCACCTCTGGCTTCATGTCGCGATGTACCAAACCATGTAAATGACACTGAGCTGCAACCTTCAGCATCTGCCTTACAACCACTGCAGCATCTTTTTCAGTATAACGGCTGTCCTTCCTATAAAATAAGAGGTAGAAAAACTAAGTTCCGGGTACAAGGAAAAAACACATTGCTGAACACAAAAATCTAGTAGGCAATAATATTTTGGAGTCCTCAGTGATTCTGGTTCCGAAAATTTGTGAAGTTGTCGACAAGACAGTTAATGAAAAAAAAAAAATCACATCCAATATCAAACATAACTTACTTGCTCAATATCCGGTCTAGTAGTTCTCCACCTTCGCATAACCTAATAAGATAAATTGCCAGCAGTTTATGTTAATAGACGTATATAGAAGGGAACAAAACGACACTAGAGTAAAGACAACAAAAATGATTTGATAAATCTGCTGCCAAATATATACCCAAAATTTCTTGCAGTCAAATAATGTTTGGAATCATATGAACACAATGAAACAGCATAAAAATAAGAAAAAATGAACTTACTCCATAACTATGTACACGTATGAGTCATCCTCAAAAGCATTATAGAATTGAACCACATTTTCATGGCCAGTAAGTTCTTTCAATATCTTGACTTCTCTCTTTACATCTTCAACAGCTATAGGGAGAACCATCTGCCACAAAATTCAACGATTGAGTCATAAAACCTTTTTATGCAAACGGAGCAGAAAAAATAATTAGAAATTCCTAAAAAGAGCTAGTACATAGGAACTTAAAACTCAGATTACACATTCATTTAAAATCCATTTCAGGCATTACAACACTAACCAAATCCGAAACTACTCAGCCAACCTTTTACTAGAATTCACATTATTCGTACCAGTACCACACTCTTTCAATCAAATACCGCTATCTAGCATTAATAAACACTAAATCCTCGGAGGAAGCCCCAACCGAACCAAAAAAGAAAATGAAATAAAGAGAGAAGAGTGTGTATTCGGTTTTAAATTCACAACATTAAGGTTTTGAAGGTCATCACAGCTACAATAGCATCTGCATCAACCACATTTATCATTCATAATTTCCCACAATGTCAAACATCGCAACATAACTGCAATTCAAAAACCACACTACAACCAAATGGCTTGATATACAAGTTACATAACAGGTCAAGCTTGTTAAACCCTGTTACAAAATAACTTCAACACCAAAAAGTTGAGCAAAGTCAACACCAAACAAAAAACATAGATGCAGTCTGAATAATTCACCAGACATTGCAAAAACAAACCTTTACAATCAAAAGAACAAAATAATCACAAATGAAAATCAAATTTTTCATCTTTCTCCTTATCCTATCCTATAATCCTAAAAAAATCCAAACAAATTACTAAAATTCAACAATCATTCTCCATCACAAAAACAACCCAGAAACAAAATCTCATTACTTTTCCAAACCCATTGACCAAAAAGCCAAAATAACAAAATCTAAACATTGATCTAAAAACCCAAAAAAAAAAAAAAATCATCAATAACAAATACCTTAGCTTTCTCGAGTCTCTTAACAGCAACACGATCTCCATTAGATTTATCAATACCAACATAAGTATAACCAAATTGTCCATGCCCCAACAATTTCCCAAGAGAAAATCTCTTATCAAAATCTTTCTCATAACCAAAATCCGTTCTTTTTCCACAAGGAACACGTGAACCTTTATCTTTAAGTCTTGTTTGATGGGTTTTCTTTTGGGTTTCTTCTGAGCCTTTACGTCGTTGATTAGAGCTAGGTACTTGACGTTTCTTCGTCGCCGACGCAGTCGCCGCCGTTGTTGTTGTCACCGGAGCGTTTTCTGTCTTTGCTGTTGATGTTGAATTACGTTTACGGTTTTCATTGTTTGTTGTGTTGCTGTTAGAACCACTAACAACCTTTGTAGAAGAAAAACATATACCCATGATGTTGTTGTTGTTTTTGTTGATGATGGATCAAAAACAAAGAAAAAAATTCGATATGAATGAAAATTTATCATTCATTAAGAAATTAAGAGATAGATGAAAGCGTGTGTGAGTTGTAGAGAGAGAGAGAGAGAGAGAGAGAGAGAGAGAGAGAGAGAGAGAATGGGAAGGAATGGGGCAGGGACGACGAAGAAGGGAAGAAGAAGATGATGGTCAAAAAGAGACTTTTTTTTAGAGAGAGAGAGAGAGAGAGAGGTAATTAAGAGAATTAATTAACAAAATTTTTAATATAGTAGTATGAATGTATGTAATTAATTAGGAAAACTAGTAAATTAAAACAGAAACAAAAGAATTGAGTTGCCAAAAATAATGTAATGAGAATTTTTGTTGTATTAGTGTGTAATTTTTGTTTTTTAAAATCTGCATACTTCAACTTAGTTGTCACATTCTCATGTTTGTTTTTTAATTTTTATTTATAGTGATCATTAAAAATATTGTACTATGATGACAAGTTAACAACTCTTATTTTTTTTTATTTTTTTTTAGCAATCTGGTTTGATTTCTTAAGTTGTTATTATAAACTTATAATATGAGAAAAATAAAACTTATAATCTCTAGGTACTCATTTTATTTTTATTTGTTAAGAAATATTTTTTTATTAATCTTTCGGTTTTTAGGAGAAATGAAATCTTTTAATAACTCTGAAATAGGAGTTAGGGTGGGATTTCCGATGAAGGTCGAAAACGTCTCTCAAAAGACATAGAGCTTTATGAGAAACCATCATTTCCTTGTATTGTGTTAATCGCTCGTGGATACATGTCACGATTGGAGATCGTCGTCGATTGTAACTATTGATTGTTTGTACCTCCAATAGATAATTGGAGTGGTGTGACCTTAATTTCTGCATGCCAAATTATTGATGTCAGCTCCATACAAAAAAAAAAAAGTATTTCAGAGTTTAGCCACGAGGTAAATAAAATCTTATAAAAAATTGCTTCATTCAAGGATCAACCTCGAATTCTTTTCAATAATTTATCATTGTAATTAAGCTATGTTCGAATTAGGAGGGTTACTGTATATCGTTGGCCTTTAAGGTAGAATATGTTGGGGCTTGAGAGGTGGTGATTTACATTGCGGCAAATGCCAGCCGTTCGAGTCTACTTATCTCCAACTCATAAATTTTAATGATATATAAAAATGCATGACAACACTCCATTTTTCCAATTCAGTAGTTTCGATTAAGGTACACAATAATGATTTATCATTTTTAGATGTTAATAAGATCTTTCCATCCCAAACCATCCAGTAGTACCTTGGGATGGCATAGACTTCAAGTTAAGGGCGATGATTAAACAAGTAAAAGCTTTGAGGAGTTGACAATAAACATAGATCCGAGGATTATTTCCGAATAGGTCAACTTTTTGAACTGCTGCTACGAACAGTCAAGTGACACTGAAACTCGTTAACAGCTTAAGCCCACTTGTTTGATCGTTAATAAATTATTCTAATGAAAAAAATAACTTTTGATTTTTCCTTTTTATGTAAAAGTAAAGATGAGGTGATTAAGCTATACCTTGTGGTATTTTTATTTCCTAACATTTTTTAAGTACATTGACGGGGCTAGTAAAGAAAATGACAGGGCTGATTGTGGAGGATTAATTCGTGGAAGTGACGAGGAATGGCTTTGGGGGGCGGGGGGGTTGAATCTGTTGGGTCTGTGTACAGCTTACAAAGCTAAACTTTGGGGACTTCATGAAGGTTTCAAACTTGCTAGAATGTAGGGATTCCATAGGGTGGAAGTTTGTGTGGACTCAGCTGCAATTTTTGCTAGAATTCATAATGATGCTAGTGGCAACGTGACAGACGACAAGATCGGATATAACAAATTTGTCAACTAAAAGAACTCGATTGAAAAGTGAAAATTCGACATGTATACCGTGAAGAGAATTTATGCATTTTCACATATTGTCTTGAACAAATTAAGAAGCATTATCATTTTGATGTTTTTGGAGTAGTCACTCTATGTTGTTTTTTTGTAATTTATTTCTTTTCTTGGGCTTTAGCCCTCTTCCTTTCCAATAAAACGGTACAATGACAATAATGAAGCTTGAGTTTTGATATTTACTTACCTTGTATGGTTTGCAATACGTTTTTATTAATCAATGTTAAATAATTAAGTTTTTCTGATGCTTTTCTTCTATTTAAAAAGATTAAGTTATTGTACCCAAAAATGATTAAATAAATTAATTTCCTTCAATTTTTTCCTAATAAATAATAGAGACTTTGAAGGAACCTAAGCTAAAATATTGTGAGAAAATCAAACTCCAGCAAGATTCTTTTATAACCAAGTCAACCACTTAATATGCTTCTCTATATATATTAGTAACTGGATTAGTCTCTAGTCTTTATGAAACCATGACAAAATATGATATATGAGTGACCATAATTAAGGACAAGATTTTACGTGTAGGGATGTATATAATATAAAACTAGTAAACCTTCTATTATTTTTGGGGCCTATTGAGTTGTGAAATAATGTTATCTTTCTTGAAAATACACTTCAAAAAACAAAAGAATGGATAAACAAGAGAAAACAAAACATGAAGGAAAAAAATTAAAATATTATTGAAGAGAGTAAGCGAACAATTACGTGAGCTAATAATAAGGAGAAATGATATGTAAAAAATTGATTTGTACAACTACCCCCAATATAAATACAGCATGAGAATACAAATTCTTTTTTTTAAGAAAATAAAATTATTTCATCCTTGGTGTACTTGAACTTGAACAAACTCAACTCCTTTCTATTTCATTGGTAGTCGATCTTAGGGTGTTGAAAAAAAATTAAAATTTAATCTTAAAATATAAACCGTTTAATATTAATCTGACAATTTGGATATAACCTACTTCGTGTGACTGCCCATAATTCAATTCCACGTATATGCATAAGTGTACTAACAAATGCTCAAAGTGTACTACCAAATAATCAAATTTAGTAGTATTATTTATAAATAAAATTACTTCTTTGTCGCAGGTCGCCTAACATAACATTAAATAATAAATAGGTACAACTTCATTTCTTTATTGCATTAATTAAATATGGCTTAATGGATTGTACCCAAAAAAAAAAATATGGCTTAATGGATATTTATACACGTCTTTCCATCCATTAAATTTTGAGTAGTCAATGGGTTAAACAAGTGAAGTCTACGATTGTTGTCCTAAGTGTTTTCTGTTCCATATTTTAGAAGACACTAACATTTAGTTTTTTTATTTTTATTCTAGGATAATAAAATATGATACTCCATTTCTACCACTTGTTTCGTATAAAGTGTCATTTTAGAATTTTTTCAGTAATATACTTTTATTTAATAAATTCATTCCACTTAATTATTTCACTATCTACAATTAATAACAGTATTTTAATAGTAAAAAAAAGTTGCTTTAGTACGAAAATAGTAAAAATTAGGAGTTGTGTTTTAGAAAGAAATATATGAAGAAAGATATGCTCTCTTCAGTAGTATAAATTTACATAATTAAATTAAAGTTAGTTTTGTGATCTGCTTTTTTTTTTTTCAAAACCTAAATTGTCATGATTTCTCTTTTTATATTTATCTTGATCTATCGAAGAGATATGATTTAAGGTCAATTTGTTCCAAAGTCATCTCTTTAAATTGATTTTCATTCTCTTTTAGTTAAATAAGTGATTACCACATATTTTCAATCTTTTTTATTTGTTTTTATGATTTTTCGTTCTTGTGCGATGTTTTTTATCTCTTTTTAACGTCGTGTTTATTTGACTCGGGCTGAAAAGATTAATTAGGTAAATGGTGTTGGATGATGTTAGTGGATCGAGAGGGTCTGTTGTTTAGAGTGCTAGTAGCCCGTTATGGGATGGAGAGAGGTAGGCTTCGCGAGGGAGGCCAGATAGGGTCTTCTTGGTGGAGGGAGATAGCCCGTATTAGGGAGGGAGGTGAAATGGGGGACAGGTGGTTTGAGGAGCATGTTTCGAGACGTATGGGGGAAGGGTCCGACACTTTTTCTGGACTAATCCATGGGTGGATGGGATTCCCTTGTGTGAGCGCTTTGGTCGGCTGTTTGATTTAGCGGAGACCAAAGAGTGTACGGTGGCGGAGATGTCCTCGCGGGGGTGGGGAGCAGATGAGGATGCTTGGGTGTGGCGTAGGCAGTTGAGGGCGTGGGAGGAGGAGTTGACGGAGTGTCAGTCGCTTTTGCTTACCTTTTCTTTGCAGGACCAGCATCCAGACAGATGGCTGTGGCAACCTGACCTAGACAGAGGCTACACTGTCTGAGGTGCTTATCAGCTTTTGACTACCCAGGCTTCGGCTTCTATGGATGACGCAGGGAAACTCATTTGGCACCCTCACGTCCCGTTGAAGGTTTCCATCTTCGCGTGGCGTCTATTACGTGACAGGTTGCCCACAAAAGTTAACCTGGTCACCCGAGGCATCTTATCTACTGATGATCATCTGTGTGTTTTGGGTTGCGGAGAGGCGGAGTCGGCTCATCACTTATTTCTCTCATGTGGTACTCTTGGTTCTCTTTAGGCATTAGTGCGGTCGTGGATTGGCATTCCGCTGGTGGAGTTCACTTCCTTACGTGATCACTTCGTCCAGTTTACTTATGCAGCAGGTGGTTCTCGGGCACGACGCTCCTTTTTGCAGATTATTTGGCGTGCGTGTGGGTTGTGTGGACGGAGAGAAACCACAGGTTGTTTGGTGGCTCAGCTAGCAATACTTCTCAGCTGTTGGACAAGATCAAACTCTTTTCTTTTAGGTGGTTGAAGGCGGCGAGTGTCACTTTAACTTCTAACTGTCATAGATGGCGGTCTTGTCCTTTGCTCTGCGTGGGCCTTGTATGACTTGATGTTTGGGCTATCTCTTTGTATCATTATTTTGACACTTTTGTAAACTTTGGTAATCGACCTTGGCACACCTTGTACTAGGGCGATTGTTTTATCTATTATATTTTATTTTTGCTTGTTCAAAAAAAATAAATTTAATATCGTCAATGTTGTTAATCCGAAGACATGAATTTTCGAAGACTAATATAGTTATGTTTATAGGCATATATAATTTACAGTTTTAGTTAATAATATGGATGTTGTGAATTTGTCCATAAATTTATCTTTTTTATTTTAGCGACTTTAAATTTATAGACCATTAATGTATTTTATCAATTTAAATAAATAAACATAATTATAATAGTTGCCAAAATGGTATATAATTTACAGTTTTATCTTTTTTATTTTTGAACAGGCCAAAATGGTATATATAAAATAAAATAATTGCCCTAGCACAAGGTGTGCCAAGGACGATTACCAGCGTTTACAAATAGTCACAAAAAGATACAGAGAGAAAGTCCAAAAACCAGATCAAACAAGCCCCAAACAAAGCATGAGACAAAACTACTAACTATAACAGTTAGAAGTTAAAATAACACTCGTCGCTTTCAACTATCGAAAAGAAAAGAGCTTGATCATGTCCATTAGTAGCATACGAGTGTGGTTGATGGAGATGATAAAATTAAACCAACTCTGCATAGTGCATCCTTTAGCCAGACATCAAACCACGTGGTTATGAATTGATTTTTTCACCTATTTATTTAATAATAAAATAATGATGATAATGATATGAATGATTCTTAAGTCAATCTCTTCCGACCAATCCAAAGTATGTTTGGTGAAAAGTAAACGTGATTTTAGAGTATAAATTTAGGAAAATTTTAATATGGATATATTTTATAGGTGGTTCACTTTGGACTGGTACTTATGAAGTATACATTTTTATCAATGATATGTGTCGTTGCTTATAAATATAAATTGGTTATTTTATTTTTATGATTAAAATAATAATTTTATTAATATCAATTTTATTAAAACAATAAAAATAAAAATTGTAATTTGTATTAAATTGTGGTTAATGATTGAAATTAAATGCAAAAGCTTTAGATTGCGACTTCAAATTAAAATTTATTTTTGCAACAAAGTTAAAATAAAATTTCTATAAAAGCAATGCAAAAAAAAAAAACTACTCAAATATAGTAAAATTGTTTGACTTTTTTTATGTGAAGTTGATTGGCGATCAGAATCTTGATGGCACATTGGAGAACAACAATAACTCCTTGACATGAGTGTTGTACTTTTAAGAATTTTGACGATAAATTGAGTTTATGGCGGATGACGAGAAATTTTTATGTCAAGAGAATTGTGTATCTTTAACTTGCACATGCGATCTCTTTGCAGGACAGTTTCTAAGGTTTCATGGCAAAATCTTTATAATCCATTGGCCGAATTTCCCATGATTCGTGGATCAACATTCAATTACCATCATGCGGTGCTCATAAGATCGCCGAATTTAGAATGATGTATGGTGTAGCTTTCGTAGCATGTTCATTAGTGATATAGTACATTAATAAATTGATTACCTAGTACAAAACACCTTTTATTTTTTGAGTTATACTAACATGTCCTCTTAAAGATTTCAAAAAGGGAAAGTTTCTATTAAAAAACCTAATTTTTAAACTTTTTAGAATGTGTCTACACTACACAATTTACAGACAATATTTTTCACATTTTATTCATGTGTCCTACATATTAACATTTTTCATACATTTTTTATAAAAAAAAGTAATTAAAAATACTGAAAGATATCCTCCCAAACACTCTTTAAACATTTAAAATATATTTATTTTTCAGTCAAATTCTAAATTATCATGTGGTCTTCTAATCTAAAAATCAAATAGATAAGAATCAATTTCCACCACTATTACCAAACACACAACTCAGCTTGGTAATGGATAAAATTCTTAATTCATAGAGCACACGAGACTTTCAATGATAACCTCATTTGGTGGTACTAAGTCCTAACTAACATTGGAAAATGAATGATAATACATAGTCATACACGACTAACTTTGACTAATTGACACAAACACAACCCAACAACCTACAACTAGAAATAGGCAAAGATTAATTTGAGAGCATATGAACACATTAAACACAACAATATAATAATGAAATGAAAAAACTTTAACACTAGGCAAGAATCTCAAAAACTTGACATTAATCTCCAAAAAAAAATTAGTGTAGCTGAGAATGTGATTGGTTCATGTAGTAATGAATTCTCTCCCTATGGTTTGAGTTAGCCACTGCTAGGTGATCTGCATTCTTTAATCTTTCCATTGCTCAAAATCTGTCTCACATGTTCAATTCAACAAATTCAGTATTAACTTGGAAATCAAATTTCAGTTGGAGTATTCAAGACTTAAAGATTAATTTGTTACACATATAGTATTGTGATATAATTTTTTTTTTTTTTATTACCAATTTTTCATACATTATTCTCATATTAAGCAAAAAGGGTAATGGTACCTGGATCTGTGTGGCGTTTGAGTCCTAATGTGAGGACATTTTGGTAAAATCGACCACAACTTTTTGGTCCATATCCACACATGCTTCTTTTCTTTTTTTTTTCCTTGTTTTCTTTCTTTCCAATGTATCATTTTCTGAACCTATTTCCTCCGACAACACTTGACACTTTCAATGTAGTATTACTTACAATTTTCTGGCTTATTTGGCCATCTTTGAATAATCTATGTTTTTAATAGGATAGTATGAAAAACATGTCACCATTTCCTTCTATTTTGTTTTTTGATTATAAAAATCATTCAATTTACATTTGTGCACCAGTTTTTTTTTTAATAAAAAAAAATTTAAATATCGTTTTCGTCCATATAAATTGAGCATATATATATATGCAAAATTATTTTTTAAAATAGCAATATTATTACTTGCAGATGGATGGATGCAGACAATGAAACCACCCTTCTTGCCACCGGAAATGTCAAAACGAAGCTTCTCTTTCAGTGGCAAAGCAAAAAACTTTCTAGCTAGACATGTCATATTCAATATAAGTTCGGTATATGAACACCATGTCAATGATGAATGATCAACGATTTGGAAAATATACAATCTTCTTGCATACATATTATTCTCTTTGTCCATTCACCGCGTTGATTTCTGCTACAATCGAAATTATTAGAATCTCGTTGTTGAATTGGTTGTAAGCAAATTTTGGACGCTCATCTTCACAAATGAAAAGTGACTCGAATGTGTTTTCTTCGGCTAGAGAAGTAATAGTTTTTGCTTGTATCATTATTATTTGAGTACATGCGCGCACACACACAACACAGGGCTTCAGATAAAAGGTCTAAAAATAATATAAACTGCATAATGGTGGTAGTATTAGTAAATCGGAGTACAATACATAAAAAGCTCACAATACCGCACTAGGTTCTAATTTTTTTTTCTTTCATTCTTTCATTATGTCTCCTTTTTTAGCATTTTGTCTCCTAAATTACCTCCTAAGAGTAAAGAAGTTTGAGTTTGAATGTGAGAAGCCTAAGAAAAAGAAAAGACTTAGACGAATTAACAAGAAGTGTTAGAAGGATGACTCTTTTTAAGCAACTAGAAAGTTGATAATAATATTAACAATGAAATTGCATTTTGATGTTATTGATCTTTTATTATTATTATTATTTGAAATTCAATTTTGGTTGAGGAATCCCCACATTGCTCACACATAAAACATATACTATCAAACGATATTTTTCGATAAAAATCACATTTTATTAAAAAAGAAAACTCATCTTATATATCTCATAGATTTTTCAAAAAAAATATATTTACTACTAAACTAAGGTGAAACTCATACATATGGTAAAAAAAATGGTGATGAGAGAGGGAGAAGAGTAATTACCGTGGTGAATACACTATGGACTCATTCTCTAAACTAATAATGGGCCGAAAAGCCCAAACCTAGAAACCAACGGCTACTTCCATTTTGGGAAACGCGCGTGCATCAACGGTCATATTCATTCTACAAACTCTATAAATAATTTTACCCTAATCCCAAATTTTTCATCTGTAATCAATCATTTCAATTTCTTTTTCTCTGTGCGAAATTCGTTCAAAGCTTTTCACTTTTTGCATTTCCTGATCCTCAACCGCTTTCAATTTCAATGGAAACTCCATCATCCACAACAAGATTCACCAACACCATTCCACTTTCAAGTGAGTAATTTTTTTCTGATCTTCATAAAAAAATTATATTTTTATGGCTTAATTTCACTCTTAATCCTATAAATATCATTCATCTTTTTGTTCTTGTTTTTTGCAGGAAAATTTCAAGATTCTGAAAAGAATGCGTCAAAATCAAAGGGACAACAGCAAGATCGTTGTGCATTGATGGACATGACAAATGACTCACCAATTGTGGGACTTGCTAATGGAGGAAATCTCGAGACACCGTCCGCAAAGCAGAGGGGAAGCCGTGTGAAGAACACGCCGGGATCTGGTGAGGCATTGCTGAGGGGTCAGGTGAAGACACTTATGCAGATGGTGAAAGAAGAGGCTTTGGAGATGGAGATTCTTGCTCCAACTTCTCAAATTCAGAATCTTTCTGGCACTGTCACTTCTGTTGTTCAACAACAATCAATTTCTCAGGTTCTTTTTTCATCTTTTTACCTACGAGAATTCCATGAAATACACTCTTTTTAATTTTTATTTTATTTTTTTAGTATAGTTTTTGATTACTTTGGTCCTGCATAATTTGAGAAACTCCAAATTTCATGTCATAGATAAGTTCAATGGTATGTTAATTTTTTAAAAAAGAAATGATTCTATTACGAAAGTTTTATGTGTATAAAGATCCATATGTTTTAGAATTAATATCATCATAATCAGTCATTTTTATACAAACTTTACTGATAGACTTTTTTAATTTTTTTGTGTTGAAAATTCTCAATTTCTTTTGAGATTTGGCTTAAATATAATTTGTAGAGTTTTGTGGATTTATGTTAAAATTATAAAACTTGCCAAATAATAGTCTCTTGTTTGCATTAATATATGAAATATGACTAAATTAATCAGTTTTTTCATAAGCTCTAATAAACTAACCTTAAGACATGATTTTGATGGCAGGTAGTGAATATAGACCAAGATATTGGTGAATTTGGAAAGTGTGAGATAACAAAGTCACTTGATTTCTCAGAAAAATTTCAAGTGTCAGAAGAATGCAACTCTGAAGTGACACAAGGAAGTGTGGTTGGAAGCTGCAGCATAGTAGATGATGGTGCTTCTATTTGGTCAATGCAAGTCAACTCAAGCAACTATGATGAAGATGATGTGGAGGAAGAAATTGCTGAGGAAGAAGAAGATGAAGAAGACTATTATGATGTTGAAGAAGAAGAATATGAAGGGCTTGATGAACTGTGTGAAGGATTAAACAACATTGGAGTGAATGAAAAAGTAGTTCCAAAATTTGCTGGAAAACACACAAGGTTTGTTTACAATAGTGATGATGAAATTGTGAAAGAAGAGGAAGATGAAAGTGTTAATGCTGATTCAACTAATGTGTTGCGTTTGAATGGATTACCAACACCAAAAGGGAAACATCTTCGTTTTTCTGAGGATGAAGAAGAAGAAGAAGAGGGAAAGTCTGCTTTGTGATTCATGGATGAATGATGGTCTTTTTTTTTCACATTTTTTTGCATTGTTTTTCTTTCTTTTGTTGAAGGCTAAATGAGTGACCACAATTTTTGTGGTCCTAAAATGTTCCAATTTTTTGTTGTTTGCTCCTAAAAAATGAAAAATATAATCAATATATTTTGGCAATTGGTTGAATTTGTGTAATGTGTTTGTCTGGCTTGTGTCTCGGAATTTTTCCTTTATGCTTCAAAAAATTATTTTTCCTTTAAAAAGAAAAACAAAAGACACCTCGGTAAATAAAATTTATCTACTTCTCTTTGTCCAACAGCGCATTTGATAATTTCACACACAAATTATTAAGAAAACATGATGAATTAAAGAAAGATGATGATAATTTAATCTAATTAGATTGTTGAACACATACAGTAAATTATTAAGAAAAAATGATATGATTAAAAGAAATATAATAATAATTTTACCTAATTATTCACAAATAACTATTGATGCATTTTCATTATCATAATTGTAAAATAGAGAATAATTAAACTTAGCAGCAACATTGCAGAGGGTGCAATGAACTGCAAAAATAAAAATAAAAACACATTGCAGGGGGTAAAAGCAAAAAAATAAATTATAGGAAGATAACGCAAAACTCATCTACTTTGCAGGGGGGTAAAAATCTATTAACCCTATCTATTATCTAACATGCACATTTTTGTTTTTCGGTATATCTTAGTTTACATTTTCATAAAATGAGTTTCAAACCATAATTGCAGTTGCAAGACAAATGACAATTCTCAAATGAATAAAATGCGGTTCAAAAATGACATTATTGAACTCTATAATAGTCCTTTCATTATTATTTAATACAATTTATAAAATAATAACCATTTAGTAATTATAACATTTTTTGCCATGTTTAATTTAAAAATTCTGTAAAATCTCTCTTTTTTAAGACAAAATTAATGTATACTCTAGTATTATATATAGATTAGAATAACTTGCTTTAATTTTCATTTGAAAATAATTTTTAAAGAACTTTGATTATAAACAAATGATTACTGATTTTACAAACAGAAAAATAAAAGGGAAATTTTTTTAAAATGATTATCTGAGCATAATTTTCTAAATTCAAGCACCCAAAATAGCAGGGAATACAATAATTTGATAAGGAATATAATTTAAATTGTTATACACATCGCATACAAGGGTAAACCCCAGAGTACATTTCCATAAAACAATGACCTCTACGTACCAACTCTCGGTCATATTCCTGTAATTAATGTTCTACAAAACTTAGGAGGAATAATAAGGGACCCAAGTTACAGTTGGGTTCAAACAAATAGTAATGTTGCTACATTAGCTGGAATATGTGCATATGTACAGAGAGTACTGCTACAGATATCTTAGAACCAGGGATGCCATGTTGGATCCATCATGCACAAGTTCCGCGGGTTTAAGGCAGCTTCAACCAACTCAGTAACACCCCGCTGCACAGATTGGAGTGGCTCCATCACATTCTCCTCCTATATCAAATCATTAGTTTCGTAAATACTAGACACTATATGGAGAAAAGTCATACAGCCAAGACCAAGAGATTAACATTCTAAATCATAACAATGACACAAAATTTTAGTTACTCACCTCATCAGAAAAATTCTGCGGTGCTATTCCCTTAACCCTTGCAACAACATGTTCGACATTTGTAATAACCTTTTGTTTAAAGTCAACAGGGCTCATAGTACCACCTGCAGCCATAGGGGCCATGGGCATCCCAAGTGGTCTTCTCCAAGACCAAGACAGTAGTTCATCACGGAAAAACATTGCTAGATGATGCCATAAATGCTGACTTTGCTGCAACACAGCAATTTAAGAACAAATCAGTCATACGTCATCCATATAGATTATAACATTAAAATATTGAAAATGTGCATGTGAATAAATTCTCACCTTAGGTGAAGCCACAGCCTGTGCAGCAGCACACATTGAGGATACAATAAGGCCTTCCACTCCATGGGAGAAGAATGCTTGCATATTCCTTGTTAGCCTGAATGGGACAGGCTCATTAAACTCGATCAGTCCATTTGCATCATATGCAGGATGAAAATCAGTTTGAAATATTTTTCCAGTGTTCTTTGCAAACAAAATCTTGTTGGGAGACCTCCCACCGATTTGTAGCATAAAGGACATGAAACTTGAAAGAGCCAACTGGATGGCAAATTGCTTCTTGAAAGCCCATGTATGGTTGCCACTGGGTAAGGTTTTGTACATGTACTGTGAAAAGATGTTGTCATTAACAAGATTTTTTGTTATTTCATTATAGGCTTGCAGACGAAGATCAACAACAGCTTCTGGGGATATTTGCCCAGATATAGCCTGATTCAACTGCTCCTTGAAATAGGTTATTGGAAGATCCGCCTCTCGGTCATTCCTTGAACAATGATTCTCATAGACCTCGAGGAAAGTACTATACATCAAATCATCTTCTACCATGCGAACCTGACCATACAAATTTTTCAAGCATGATTAGCGGAACCTTTTATAAGTAGGCAATGGCGTGTGAATGAAAATAAAGGAAAAAGAAACAATGTGCTTATTGAAAATTATACTAACCTGGGACCAAACAGGAATAATTATCGGTGTGTGAATGCATATGTGACGGCGTCTAGATTCCTTGTGCTTCTCAAACATTTGGTTCATCATACGGAAAAGCTGTAATATGCGTTCATCACTTCTAGCGTTAGGAGTCAAAGATGTCTGAACAATAAAATGGCGTTGGGAACCATCAGAACCAATTAGAGTCAGACGCCGAAAACTGCTGCCATGCCTCCGTACAATTGGAATGTCGGCTGCAACCCTATCCAACTTCACAGTATGATCAGGTGCAATTTCCTGCGACAAAATAAAATAAATGTTTGAGAATCAGTATAGGATGCGCCAAAACCTCAGGCTAGCTACAGATTATTTTCATCCCAATCAATATGGTAATAAATTAAGGACTTGGCACTATTTAATAAAATAAATCCAATGTAGTAGACACCTGATCAGTGAAATACTGCCCCGGAACTTCAACATCAATAACATGGAAGTCTCGTAATACCCTACTTTCTTCTTCAAGCTTTAATACTGCTGGAAATCTGTCCTCAACATTACTTTGCAGTACATTCTTCCAGTGTTTCAACCGCTCAGTCAGTTGAGAGAGGGTAGATGGGAATGTAGCAATGCTTTCTGGATCAAGATCGCGTTCAAAATCCTGTTTGTACTCCCTTACAAAATCAACATGCTTATTTACAGCGTCAGCTGAAAAGCATGCCCTGCAAACACCCGAGAGCTCTTTCTTGAGAGACTGAGGAACTTCTGCAGTTGTAGCTGTTGGATATTTGTAGCAGCGGTGGAGTAAAGCGTTAACCACAGCCAAAAGTCTCTCCTCAGGCAGAGTGACAAATCTTGAACCAATTTCTGTTAGTAGAACCTGCAAAAGGAACCATGATCTAGTTTAGGAAAGACACGGTCCAAATCTTATTCTCATATACACCAATGCAATTCATACCATATATACAAATCATTTTAATGGATGAGCTGCCAAGAAGTAATAAAGTTGACACTAAATCTGCTCCTTTTCATGTGCCTGTGTTCTTAGAGTTGTGATTTCTTAGAATTAGGGCTAGGCCTAAACCCAAAACGCTAGATCTAGGGGCGAAGATTTTCCAAGTCTTATAAGGAATAATTTGACCATATCATTAGTCAATGTGAGATCTCAATTCTCAACACCACCAATGTCCATTCAATAAATGCATACAATTTTTCAATAGTTAATCCCAAGTGATATAGTTCAATTTTGAGACTGATAGCAGCCCATTTGAGTATGGAACCAGGAGATATGGTGGAGAGGGTGATACCACATACAATTACTGCTAGTTATATAAAAGCAAATTAAAAACTATTAATAAGATCACCTCAAGTTCACTGGCCAAATTAGCGTGCTTGCCCCTTAGAGCCTCCATTATATCCTTTGCAGCATCAAAGGCACTGGCAGCTGAAGCCACAAAACCCAATGCCCCAGCACGCCTTAAAGTGTTCTGACCACCGCCATTGAGGTTTACAGAGCCTTGCTGCAATGGTTGGTCATTTGCATTGTGAATGTTGCTTTCTGCACTTGTGGACCTTTCAGGTTCTTGCCCATGTGAGTTTCCACCATCATGAGATCCAATTCCACCAACGGACTGGGATCCTTGGTGAGTTTGAATATCAGATGATATGGTACTCCCCCCTGGACCTTGTGCTCTTGCATTTCCATCAGCAATGCCTCCGTGAGAACCTCCACCAGTACCAGAAACACTTTGTTGTGCTCTTTGCTGAGCCATTGCTATTCTTCCAAGTTCAGATTTATTGGCAACATCACGTCGTTCCAGCAAGTATGTGCGCAGCCAATAATACAGAGCCTGACATTCAGGAGAAGAAATTCTAGATAAAAAAATTTAGGGTTCAAATGACTCGCAATGGAAAAAAGAAAATAACACTTACCTGAGGATACAAGGTTGCAATCTTCATAAGAACAAGTTTACAATGAGGAGCTTCTGTCCGCTGAAGGGAGAGTAGGAGCTGTGGAATCCAAGACAGCCAAACCCAATGCGGAACGTGTTCATAGTACTTATCAAATGCCCTCCCGACAGGCTCATTAGGAGTATCAAAACTAAGAAGATAAAGAACACGAGCTAAATGGCTTCGAGAATTGGACACGCCAAATTTTATACCTTGCAAGAAGCAGCTGACAGCATATTCCAACCAAAATTCTTCATGAGTTTCTTTGTAAGCCTATTCAAAGTAGATGGTGAATAAGTATGAAGCTCAAGTTAACAGTAATAGAAGTAAAGCTTAAAAAATATAATAGTGTGGTGAATAAGTATGAAGCTCAAGTTAACAGTAATAGAAGTAAAGCTTAAAAAATATAATAGTGAGTACCATATCACAATAGTTTCCCCAACTTATCCATCCCTTAGGCAGATTTTTGAAAAGAGTAATTGCATTTGAATAAGCAAGATTTGCATTCTCAGAGTCATTCAATTTTAAGAAGAAATCCCCTTTCAGGCGGAAAATTTCAGCCTTGTGCTTTGCAGGAAAGTACTCCAGATTAGTGCTGTTGATCAGATTAAGGCCAGCTGTAACTTCTCCTTTTGTTTCTAAATATGCCTTTGCCTGCTCAGCTATCTTAACAAATGCTTCCTGTAAATACATAATAAAGAGTAGATCAGACACAATTAACATAATTTCCAAACCATCAGGGTTTGCTATAATTCAAAAGACTAGCCCCGTCTATAATTCAAAAGGCTTTGAATAGATATTGACATAATATAAAAAATAAGCAGTTTTCTGTTAAACCTTTAACCAGAAGTTCACAAAAGAGGTAGTTATCATTATACCTGTACTTCCATGGTCGAGTAGCCATATAATTTTTCAAGTACACTGACACAAACATCAAATAGGCCTTGTTTGCGAGCAATATGAGCAAGCCTGTTGACAGTCCAAGCTTTGTCACGGTATCCAAGATGATGAAGTGCCGAATTTGTGGAACCAAAATCTTTGAAAGCTTCAATGACAGAATTGTATGTATCATTCCTCCACTGAAGCAAATCATACCAAACAGACATATTATCCCACTCATTCGGAGTTCTTAGCCTCCATGTCTCGAGGATATCTTTCAGATCAGCATAAAGGTTTCCTTGCACGCCAGCTGCTGAATTCCCAGAGAGTTTATTTCCATTGGAAATGTCTATTAGGACCCTAGCTGACTCTTGAACTTCAACTAATTGTTGGAATTGCTGTAGAAGGGGGATCCTAGAATGAACAGACATTTCTGGCAGCTGCCACCATTGTTCTAGAGCAAGATCGACCCCTTTACCCACCATGTTTTCAGCATCCCCCACGCCATTTGTATTTTTTTCATGAAGTGCAAAGTATGCTTGAATCAACCGTAGTTTTGGAGTTTCTTCCACTTGAGCTTTAGGAATAACATGCTCCTTAATATATGTCCAATCAGGCAATTTCCATAGACTATCAAGCAGAATTTCATAATTCTCGACACTCTTGCCAAAGTCTGCCAGTGCATCCCATTGACTAAGTTGACTGGCACAGTATAGCCATTGCTCTTCCCATAGACACATCTCAGCCTTGGGCACAGTGTTGTTGTATGTTCCTTGAGTTGCCTTCACCATGGCTTGATAAAAGAGACTTTGAGCTCGGTGCCAGTAACCATGCTGAACAAGAGAAAGCCCTGACCTAGTTTCAGCAGTGATGGATCTCTTCTTCCAAAGCCCACATCTCATATCCTCTTCATTGAGCAATCGATAGAGCTCAGCCAGAGACTCACAGCATTTGGAATCATTTGGGAATAACATAACATGACTTTCCAGCAAAGCCAATGCAATGTGCCATGCATTATATGTTTTCCCAATATATTTGATGAGCTCGCTTGGCATTCTAGGTTGAGGATGGCTCAATTGAAGCCCTTCTAATAGTGCTTGCACTACATTTGGCCTGCTAGTTTGCTGCCTCTTATGGTAATCTTTAGACAGAAGTGCAATCATAGGTTTAGCAAGTGTAACTTGTTCTTCTTTATGTAATGTAACCCAGACAATGGGAAATACCAGAACCCACAAATGGTAGGCAACATTAGCATCCGTATGGGCCAACTCTCTCAATGGATTTAATAGATCAGCCACCTGGAAAATTTGTTACCATTGTGTAAGTACAAAACTGTAAAATGTCTGCCACCAACTGTGGTGCTTAAAACTTATCAACAATTTGTCAAACTAAAAAGAAAAAAAATGTTGACGATTTTTTGTTGGAATATATTTTTCCCTATTATACTTTATTGTGTGTTGATAGTTTACATAGGAGCAAGGCTTGCATACGCACAAAGCCAAATAAAATATATTTGGGCGCACACACAAATCCAAAAATTTAAAACAAAAATAATATGCTCACATCAATCAGCATCATTTTATTTCTTTTCTCTTTAATTTTGTTTTGTTTGTGTGAGTGTGCCTAACACCATTTTATTTATATTTGTGCCTATACTGGAAGTTTTCTTTACACAGATAGTCTAGGCAGTTCCTGATTTCATCTCTGAAGTTTGTGTTTTGACTCTTCCCTCTTCGTAAATACATCTGTACTTATTGTGAATAGCATATAATATTAGCATTTATGTATCATAATAAAATATTTATAAATACATGCTCTGTTGACACATTACTGATGTAATAGAAAAAACTGCAAATTTGAGACAATTATTGAACTGGAAAAGAAAAAAAACACTAAACATCAGTTCGTTTACCTTGAGTTTGCTCATGCTGTTAAGGAACTGAGTATGCTTAACGACAAGGGTCTCAAATGTTAGAGGAGCATCCTCAGCTCCTTCAGATGCATCATTAACCTTGTGCTGCATTCCAGATGTTTCAAGAAGAGAGCTTGATGCCAGAAGTGGTTGAACCCTGGCAGAATTTGGAGCTAGTGTAATAGGTTTATCATCAACTAATATTGCCAAGAGAAGGTCAAGGCCTTGTTTGAGCCAGAAGACGTCACTCAAAGCTCCCCAATCTTGAACTTGGATGATGTATTGAAGCCTGATGAAAAGAGTTTTCCCGAGAGACTCATGATACAGAGAGAAGAACTTCATCCTAATTTCAGGATCTCTAGCTCGTAAACCAAGCATAAACATCCTTTCTACCTTCTGGAAAACCTCTTGACGCAAGGATAAAAGGTATCTGGAAACAAATAAAAATAATCAAACACAATACAATTCAAGCATACCAGATTATACTTAAGATGATTTACTTACTTATTTGAATCAGCACAAATCCCAAAAAGAAGTTCAAGATATTTCCGATCCCATTCATCCACAGTACTTGGTGTGAAATTTTGTTTATCAACTTGTGAAAGCTTCTGAAGAAAAGAAACTATCTCCTTCGGAGTGAGAAAGGAACTTGATGTGACTGAAATTCCTTGTTTAGTGAAATCATCTTCAATCCACCCTTTAATCACATCAAGTGTGCAGAGAAGTACACTGGCATCAACACCTTTCTCTGAGAGCAAAGCATTCAATATTTGAGATACAGACCGCTTGCACTCGGGAACAACCATTACTCTTTCTGTTATAAGTGTTAAGATTGATTTTAGATTTGAAATAACTGCCCCAACATCAACACCATGACGAGAAGACGTGACTGCTGAATCTGGATCAGTTCTTTGACCCTATTAAAATTGGAGAAAATTCTTAAACAAATAAATTTGAAAGTTGAAATAGAAAGAGTCAGGCAATGTTGGTATAGATTAAAATTGAAAACCAAAAAACAAATCATGTAAGAAGTCATTACATTTTCTAAATCACAATGAAAATGGCTTCAGTAGACTTGATTTAACCTTTGAAGTCAAACAAACACACATTCGGGGGACAGTGCAAAAGGGCATAGGAAATGTTTGCATTACCATATATAGAAGAACCATGTATGATATATAGTTAACAGAGTCAATTCGTCTTTGTTTGAAACTAATGTACAGATCGCATTTTCATGATTACCTATTAAAGGCAGAATTATATTATTACGTATGCATGTGTATTGAGTACCCACACATTTTAAAAGAGGGTAGTCTCAACTCAACAACTTACACTGTACATAATAATATAAACATATGCATGTGTATTGAGTACCCCACACATTTTTCCTCTAGATTAGACTTTTAACTCCATAATTATTTTGCATTCTAATTTAGTTTTAACATTTATCAGAACTGTATTTTAGGTCACAAATTTAAAATGAATAAATAAATAAAGAATATAGCAATATATGAGGGGAAAATCAAACATACTTGTCTTAAATGAGATCCTGCAGATGAACCCATATCACGCTGCAGCCGCTGAAGAAGACGGACCAAAACTAAAGGATCAATGAAATTCCTCTGAACCTCGGTCAAGGTTTTAATGACAAGCAATAAAAAACTAATTGCACCGGCATTATTATCATCACTAGACGTTTGAGGAGCTGTGACAGTGGTAACATTCTTTTGTATCAAATCGTCAACCTTCTGGTACAACAACTTAACATCAGCAGGGGTTGAAGCTGCCTCTTGAGGAAAAGCAACACAAATCATCCTCAAAAGTGAGCAAAAAGACTTGCCAGCATCTAAAAGTTTATGCTTGAAACATGGTTCAAGAATCTGGAAGGAAAAACAATCACATTACTACAAACATTGAAACATTTGGAAAATCAGAAACACACATACAGCATGATATTAGGCCTACTTGAGAAATCTGGTTAATGTTGTTTCTTATGAACAAGTGAGGCTGTTTCTCTAAAACTCTGTTCATGACATCCAAACCCTGTGCCAGCGCAGTGGAAGGGTCCTTTGCCTGAGATGGTTGTATACTGCTCAACAACTTCTCCAAATAATTAAACTTTACATTTGCATTCGGCCACACCTCTAAAGCTTGTGAAAGTAGCTCCAAAGCTTGTTTGTACATGGCAGTTGCTTCTTTGTCCTTGGGTTCTATAACCAGAGCAACCTAATTCCAGAAATTGAAGTTAATCGTCAATGTCATCTTCATAAACAAAACGATTCAGGAGGATTGTTAAACATGCAATAAGGAACTTTAAATTAACTGATTAAACTTTTGCCCCAAAATAGAAGTGCCCAGACTTTCATACATAACAGGTTATCCTTAACTATTTGTCCGTTACAAATGCAGATGTGAGCTACACAAGTTATGTGGTGAGATTTGAATAAAAGAATGCACTTGTCAGCATCACCAAATTCAAACTACATGTTTGTCAGGCTTTCTGGGGAAAGCAAATGAAAAATATTGTATGTATGCTCTACTCAAATGAAAAAAGCTTTCTATAAATTAACCTGCCAGCACCAATAATAAGCAAAAAGCTAAAAAAGCATATTAGAAGTAAGTCTCACTCTGATAAGAAAATTTATAATCATCTCCTCCATAGCAGCATTTGGTTTAAATTCTTCATCAGGTTGACTAGAAGATCCTGGTGTTTCAATGTTAGGAATTGATGATGGACCACCAGGTGACATGACACAAAGGGGTTGAAGACCAGGTTCTGCTTTTACTCGCTTAGTTGTATCATCAGGAAATGTGGACCCTTCCACAGATCGCTTAGACTCAGCAGAACTAGTATTAAAGACATCATTGATTTGGCTCGGAGCATCAGATTCAGTAACAACTTTCATCTCATTTTGTCTTTGCCTCTCCCAGTTAACAACTAATCCAGCAAGTTCAATGGCAAGACGTCGGTTCTCTGTTGTGGTATTATATGGTAATCCAAGGCGACTCAGAGAATTCACCATCTGCGGAACAAACTGCGCTCTGCAGCTGTAGAACAGATCTGAATGTCTGACAATAAGTTGGAATATGTGAATAAGATTCGGAATTGAGTGACCTTCTTCAACAAGTATTTTCTTAGTGTATCTAATCCATATGGGCATCCGAGAATCACCGAGGGGCAAGCGTCGCGGCAGTGCTGGCATTAGAATGTCAAGAGCCTGCCTGACCAACATTCTATTTTCTGGTTGGCAGGTCCTGAGAAGAGCTACAAAAACCTGCAGTCGCAAATCAGTATTTGGGTGCTTGTGCTTTGTCTGTGATATTGTGCTTATGAAATTGAGATGGGTACATATAATAAAGACAGATTTTCAAACCACGTTTAGATTTCATATAAAACCAACTACTGCTATGATATAGGCCCAGAAATTTTCAATTTAGAGGCAATCACTCATACATGCATATCAAAGAAATCACAAAACACATAAATAAAGACTATCTTTAACTTCTATATCAAACCCAAAAAACAGCTCATAAAAAGGGAAAGAAACTCATGGATGTTTACATGATATAAAATGTTTGTTCTTGAAAGAGAATAATCATCAAAGGTAAATGTCAATCATGTTTAACAGCACTAAACCTAAAAATTTAAAGTATAATATTCTCTAGTAAGTATTAACTGAAGAAGAAAAAAGGTGTAGACAGAATAGCCATATACCATAGGGAACCAATTTTGCAAGAAATGATCCAGCACTATAACTACTTATGTAGATATTTCCCAATATAAGCTGAAAACTCAGACTTTGTACTAGCTCCAAAGGATATATTATCCTTCTCGTCAAGGTTACACTTTCAAAATAGGGATGAAAATAAAAACAATAGGAAGTATAGCCAAGTGATTAGAAAAACTGTATTTCCTAACGAAAAATATCCCAGTCATGCAAATTAGTTGATGTAATCCACATGTTTACAAGATATTATTTAAAGAACCTCTGAACAGAAGTCAACGTTTCCATACCTGAAGTATTATCTTTTCGGGAGCTTGATATGCTTCTAGAAAATGGCAAACATTAACAAATGCCCATTGCTTGCTCGCTGTATCTTCTCGCTTAAGATGATTCCACCCAAACTTTATTAGTTCCTTCCTATGATGAACGAGATCATTCTGAAGATACTTAAGAAGCAAAGTTGCAAGCTGCAATAGTTCTATTCTTAAAGGCTCGTCATATTCTGCAGAAATCTACAAAAGAGACATGATGCATTGAGAGACATGTACCAGCTTCAAAAGTTGTATCAGACACCGAGTTATAATCATTTAAAGGAAGCGCTGCATTAGAAATAAAACATAGCAGCATATATACCTCTTCTGGAGGATCAAGAAGTTTGTCAACGATTGTTTTTATAATTGCAGGATCAACAACTTCCCAACTTTGGCCATTTTGAAAGGCATGTGCAAGCATTGGAAGAATGAGCATTTGCATTACAATCACCAAATGGTCATGACCAAGTTGTTTTGATTGGAAAAGGTTGAGAAAATGTAACAGGAGGGCCTTTTTCATGCTTGAAGGATACCCTTCTGCAACCTAAAAGGCACCAAGATAGTTCATATGTGAATGATGAAATACCAGAATGAAATTTGATATCAACAGAAAATTTAGATCCGATTATGAAGTACCTCGATTATGTAAAACTCCTTCAAGAATGTATAGTCAATTCGACTATGAAATAAGAATATGGTAAGTATATCAAAGAGAACATTTACTTCATTTTTGTCATGTCTTAAGTAATTCAGGAAGCACTTGACAAGCCATTTACTTTCTTTAATCTGCAAATCCATGAAGATGACTAGGTCATGCATCTAAAATCAACAATGATGATAGAGCACTAACTAAATTGTGGGTTGTCTATACTTACTTGGACTAGGTTCAGTTCCTGTTCATTTTGCAGCCGGGAAATTCTAGCAGGAGACTTCCATAATAGTACTAATGTATCAAACACAGTACGATTACTTTGTAACCAGCCAGGCATCAATTTGACCAGCGTTTTAATAAGTGCTAGACCCTGAAAGTAAGCATCGGACGTTGCACTGGAAGAAGGAACGAGAATGTTAGGGGCATCAGTCGAAGAAGAAACATGGCTTTCTTCACCGGATGAAGCCAATGCCACCTCAGGTTTGGGCAGAAATTCGGAGAATGCACTTGAAAGTATCTTTTGTGGTGATTTTGAAAGTTCATCTCTCAACGGCTGACCGGCTTCCGAACAAATTATATACATAAAACTGAATTTACAGCAAACAGCACAGAACAAAGAAACAGAGTCAGCATCCAAAAATCATTAGTTATATAATTAAAACTCCGCATTCTAAAAACTTACCGCCTGAAATATTTTGGTTCACTTAATCGAGCAAGAAAATAATCAACCGCAACGGGTGCATATCGATTTAAAAACTTTGTAATTGGAAGGCGGTATGGACTATTTATTTCACTGTATACTTGTCCAGGAGGAAGAGCTCCTTCCAAATCAATAGTCAAGGTCACAAGTTCATCAAGGAACTTTGAAGCAGCAGGAGGAAGCAAGTGAAAAAGATCAATTATAGCTGCAACAGTAGAGAACAATATCATCAGTGCAAGAGTAAGAAGAGGAGTTGCATTACAAAATATTGCATTAAATAGGTTAGACCATAGATGTACAACCTGCAGCTATCTTTGGTTCTTCACCAGCCTTCCATGACTTCTGACACTGTGCCAATTTTTCAGGCTCCAGCCACCTCCTTAGATGCTCTAAGAGTTTGCCACCCAGAGTAACATTGAACCAATTCGATAACAGCTCAAGGAGGCGGGCAAGGCCTAGCAGAAGAGGCATGCTGAGATTTTTTGTGTGAGCTAAATTGACTAATATAGGCCTAAGGCTGCTTTGTAAAAGTTCTTTGGGCATCCTTTGATTTATAACCTAGTGGCACAGGCATAAAGCAATAATTGAGGTCAAAAAATAAATCCAAGTACACTAAAAGCTTGCCAAATTTTCATGACCTAAAAATGCATGTCTAAACTAAAAACATGCACCGATAAGATATAGTAACAATATCATTTTGTTTTTAACAATACCGCCAGATCAATATAAGAATGAAAATACTGTAATGGAATGGTACATACAATTAGGACCAAATAATCACAGAATTAACTAGTATTTATAATATATAAGCAGTCACATTATTGAATGTACATCATTAGGGATATATCTACACAAGCATTGCAACCGAATCTGTAAAGAAGCTTAAAGTAAACAGTAACAATATCAGCTAATTATACCTGCCGCAGGCCTTCCTTAGCAACAGTAACTATATCTGGAGTCCGACAGGTTAAAGACTTGAAAAACATTGCGATGATCTTTGCACGCAGTTCAGAATGATTTGGAGTTTTAAAATCAGCCCATGCCATTGTTGTGCAGAGCAGTTCAATGCAAGCTGTTCGAAGTTTAGTCAACGATGTCACAACTTTGGGGTTGATAAACTTAGCAACCCATGCATTGTCATCAGACTCTGCTATTTGCAATGCGTCTTGGAGGAAGTTAACTAACTCTGGAGTCAACTTTAAAAGAGGTGGCCTCAAGGCTAGACAAAAATTCAATGCTGTAACGGTTCCAACCTACACAAGATATAATCAAGTAAACCACTGAATGGATAAAAGCTCAAGCAAAGATCAAATCAATAACCATTGGGAAATAAGAGTTTAAGGATACCTGTTGATCAACAGTCTTTAACTTAAGTGGACGCATTATGAGAGGCTGGAGAAATTGCTGATACAATGGCTCCAGTAATTCCGACACCTCACTACCAGTCCTGCTAGCTAAAAGTGCCAAGCATGATTGTACATTCTTCCTCACAATGATAGAGGCATTTTGGTTGAATAACTCTTGAGCCAGAAAATCTACTACTCCTTGAAAGCTTTGCCTTCGCGCCTCACTGTTTGCTTCATCAGCATTATTCACAACTCGAAGAACCTGAGTGAGCACTTGACTTGTCTCTTCCTGCTCCTTGCTAGCATAAATGGGAAGTTTTTTAAGGACATATATTAGACCACGCACAATTCTTACTTGGAAAAGGCAGAGTGTCTCAACAGTGACCTTTCCAACCAAGGCACCAAGTCCCATGACACCGCCCATTTGTGCCTGCCATTTAAGTCCATAGCAACAATGGAGAAGACGGGGCAATAGTTGCTCAAATACAGGAACACGAACACTTGGGGGAGGAGAATATACGGGATTCATCGATGGACTAGAAACAATCATAGGTGTACCAGGCCCTCTGGACATCACGAAATCAGTATGTTTTGAACGGGCAAGAAATACAAGTGTTTCTGCAAACTCATTTAAAGCATCAAAAGCAGCTTTAGCATGGAGCCTGTTTTCATCTGCTAGTACATCAACTAAAGCATCCAAGAATACCAAAGGATCCAGCTCCTTCAGATTTGAACAAACACTAGATTTTATCCTAGAACCAACATGGACAGATAGTGACGAACCCCCAATTGCAGCTGCTGATACATTGCTGAATGAAGAATCAATATGAAATATCATCGCAAAATGGCGACATATATTGATGACAAAATCATCTGCAGAATCTGTGAGGTCTGGCTCACCATTGGCAGCAATGATAGTCATTAAAAGAATCTTGAAAACAGATTTCTCAGCCATAAGTTGAGTCTTTGTCTTCACTCCTAAGTCAGCCTGGAAATGACAAGCTATATATTATATGACGGCAACCGTAAATAAACCAAAACACAAACCAAATTTTAATATGCAATAATTGAATGTAAAATATTAGAGAGGACGGGAAGGGAGAAATTGAAGAAGCACGAGTAGGTATCAAGTTAAAGCAGTGACTGTGATTCAGCAAAAGACACATAACGGGAATGAGCGGTGGCAGAATTATTGATCAATTAATTAGACTGTTCATGTAGAAGTGATCAATGAAAGATGGTTGCAGGAAATTATATACAATATTTATTAAACAGAAATGTTGATAGTTGATACAGTGTTTTTGAGAATTTGAGGAATATTGTAACAGTAACAAACTAACCTTTACCTCAATTGATTCAGACCTGCGTGATGACTGATCAACCGTAGAAGCCAACAATGCAGACAGCTGTTTGGATGTGCATCCCTCATCAGCAACAGTTCCAGGCAAATTGAGCTGAGATGATAAGCAAACACGAAGGAACTTTAGAGCCTGCTTCCGATAGAAAGCTTCCATGCCGCAATTTCTGTTCATTACAGCCTCTACAGCAAGATTTATGCATCGATCAAGTGGCACCAAGAATGGGGTGGCAGGCTCAAATGTCAAAATCAGACGAAGCCCATGCTCAGGGTTCTCTTTACACTCAAGTGGCAGAGGCTCTTTGAGGAATCGCCTGTTGCGCCCACCTAACTTTCCAAGAAGCTGTAATGCTTTAGCACCCCAAGGATAGGGAGCTGGTCTTAAGTGAGACCACAAGGCCAGAATCACCTCAGACATGACATTAGCCATACTAGGCTCTAGGAAGTCGGGATTTAAACTATCAACCCAAAACTCTAGTGTTCGTAAACCAAGACTTACTAGTTCATCACTTCCCTTAAGACATAATACCAGAGGCTTCATAAGACGAGACAGGTATGGTAACAGGGAGCTCAAACGGGCAGGCAAGGTCATGCAGAGTTCTAATAGAAGATCTCTCATATCCTCCACAGTTGGCCCTTCCAGCATAGCCAATAGCAAATTGAGGCATGGTTGCAACATGGGAATCAAGTCTCGTAGCAAAAGTTCAAACTTGCACCCTGAAAGTGCCCGGAACATTGTTCGAAGCAATTGCATGTAACCAAGAGGTCTTTCAACTTCAGTAGAATTTTTCATGCAATATTCCATTATGACAGGCACATGAGGCTGCAAAATCCGTTCAAAATCTGAAGGTGCTTTAGCAACAGCACCAAATATAAACCGAAAGAGATGTAAGACCAGTTTTGCTGCAGGTGAATCTGGGTTTTTTAACACATCAAGTTTGCTGTTTACAAGAAAATTAACAAGCACATCAGTAAATGGCTTGTACACTTTAGGGGCCGCAAGAAGAGTGGAGAATATATGGACAAGTTGTGTGTTGGAGATCATGCATTCAAAAAGCTCAGGCATACACAGAGAGAACATATCCATAAGATCTCGAGGTTCCATGATGGCCAAAATTTGTGAGAAGAGATGCAGCATTTCCCTCTCCTCGTCCTTCTCCTTAAAGAGTGCTAAGCAATGAACACCACTTTTCAAAACACCAGAGGCTTTGTAGACCTACACAAGACTCTTAAGTTAACTTAAACAGTTAGGCTTAAAAAGCAAAAACACCAACATTCAACCTAAACCTATCTGAAAAGTACCTCATCTTCTCTCATGCCCCTAGATGCTTGAGGTGGTGATAAATTAGATGAAGGTGGGACAAGCACCTGTAATGTACCATGAATATGGAAAATAGCACACATGAAAAACATTATGTGGAGGGACAGAGGTGGTGAATCCATAGACTGCAATTATTATAACAAGGATTTATTACCTGGGATCTAGGAGAATGTGCATGAGTGATGCTCCATATGATGGTTTTCATTCCTGAAGTCATTAAAAAGGAGAAAAGAAAAGCCATGATATCCCCAATCATATGATAAAAATGGGTATGTTTAACAGTCATTAAAAAACAATAAACTAGTTGATAGTTTGACGCTCCAAAAAAACAAAGATAAGGAACTTCAAACGGTTTAAAGAAATACATTACCCATGACTAATGTTTTAATCAGATGCTTGTAATCATTTACTTCCTTTGAATATTCAGGAGGGCCCACAATATTGAAAACTGCCTGCAAGGAGAACATAGGCCACAATCATTCCAAGCAAAACTCCAGTTATATAGAATATTACTTTAACAATGAACAGTAAAAAAAAAACAATAGTATTTTACTTAAGGACATACATAGTGTGTGCAAAGGAAAAAATTACAAGTTACAACTTTTCGATTTTCATCCTTATCAATTATGTTTTGAATTTTGATTAGGTCTTGGTGTTTCAGGTTTTGATTAGTTAATATGCTTTAGGTCATGGAGTAAAGTTGTCTAAACCCAAGTCGGTTGTCCAATTGTGTATAAATTTGTGATTCATTGAATAATAATAATAATAATAATAATAATAATAATAATAATAATAATAATAATAATAATAATAATACAAGTACATGGATCTATTATCTAAAAATTCTCTTTTCTCTCAAGTGTGTTCGACAAAACATGTGTGTTCAGTGTGTGCCCTGTGCCAACATCCAATACCCACTCTTTATTGAAGATGGTGAAAATTAAAATTAGAACTTGGCATTATGTTTACAGATGAAGAAAAAGAGGGAAATAAGCACTAGCATACAAGACATTGGCACTATGTTTACAACTAAAGAAAAAGAGAGGAAGAAAAAGAAATAAATAATAAGAAAAACTAAAAATGGAAAAACGAAGTTAATTTATTCCAGATTTTAGTATAAACATATGCACCAAATTTAAATGTGCATATAAATATCTTGGTGCCATTACTAGTGAGTTATAACTTATGACTTATAAAACTGTTTCATTCCACCAAAATTGCGAACACAGTATGAAGTTAAGCAAATAATGACAGTCTGAAACAAATTTAGATGTGCAGATAAATATCGTGGTGCCATTATTTAGCCTGAAAAATATTCTCAAGTTTTGTAACAACCTGCACAGGTAGTTCAAGCTTTGATCTCAAGGTAGAACGATCCTTTCCTTCCTCACCTTCCTCCAAAAGCTATAAAAATAATAACATTAACAGGTTAAGAACAAATGTGGAAACACACAAGTAACAAGTAAATCAATAAAGTTAAACCACTATATTGTAGACATTGCAAAACCAATAGGGGGGAAACTTATCAGCCATCTGAGAAAGAGCTTATTAAGTAACCTGACTCTCCATAAAATATGGGGAATCAGATTCAAACCCCTACACCCTAAAAGACCAAAACAAAGAGGAACTTCAGAAGCATCCCCAGTGAGTTATACATTGTTTTAACAGAGGAAATAGTTGAGGAACAACGTCAGACCAAGAATGAAAACAATCAGATGATATAAGAATAATTTATAAATAGATAAAAACACAGCAGACTTGTATTGAAGGAAAACAGTGAAAATCCCGTATCCACGGCTGACATAAAAAAATAGCTGTCCTCAATGATGACAGGGCCCATGAAAAAATAAAGACAGAATAATATAGCAGGACGGAATAATATATGTTACATGTAGCAAGACTGTTACGAGTTTAAAGATACTGTGTTTAAGTAAAGTCATTTTATAATTATATTCATAAAGAAATTAATGAAATCAATCCATAACTTCCCGATCTAGGGAAGAAATGGAGGAAAGGGATGGAATTAAATGGAATGGTTCCTTTATATTCCAGTTCATTCCAACATATTTTAGGACAATCCAGACAATGACAACTAACAGCCTTTCATTCCATTCCTTCTATTCTACTTATCTTCATTCATCAATTCAAAAATAGCCTAAGATATAATCTGGATATTAAGACTTTATAAGATATTTTTCGCTTTGTCAAGAAAAAATATTTTTTTCGTATATTCTAACAATAACAGCTCCCAAGAAAGGTTGCAAATTATGCATGTTAATGAAACTACATATACACAATTATCATGAGGCAATATGAAACTTTGAAGTAACCCCAAATAACCTGTGGTATTGTACGTTTGAAAGTACTGAATTTCCCAACAAAAGCATCGAGAATGCGGCCCTACAAAGCAACATCATTTGTGTCAGTCCCAGAAAAAAGATTGAGTACAATACCAAATTGCCAAAACTTAACAGAAAGTAAGCAACAGACCAATAAGATCCTTGCTTCATCTGTAGACTGTTGATCAACCCCTTTCTCAAAAATTGGTTCCACCTGGATCCAATGAAAAGTGCATAAGATAAGAAGGCTACAGGAATTTAATCAGCTACCAAAACCTAAATCTTTGTCTTCAGGGAAAGGGGGAGATAGAAAATAGAAAAGAAAAGTTATGTTGTTTACTGAGAAAAGATTAAGAGACAAAACAGAATATACTCCAAAAAGTGAAAAAACAGCCAAAAACAACAACAAAAAATAGAACATAAAAGAATACAACTTTCCAACGCTCCAACCTATGAAATACAGTTTGTCAAACCAAAAAATTTAATATACAAGCTAAACAGCATGGAGAAGACAAATAAACAAATAAGTTTCAATTCACAAAGCTAGAGAGGCAACAACATTGTAAGCTAATAACAGCACAAAATGAATATCAACAACATTCACGGTCCTTTTGTATAAATCCTTTGGACCTAAAAATCAATGGATTGAAGATAGAAATTGGAGTAGAGAATAACAACGTTAAATATATTTTTAAGTAGAGTAAGGTATGTACCAGATTCAACATTAAGCGAGCACAGGTGGTGTGGATGCTCAATGATAATGAAGCATCGTGCATATTACTGGAAAATAAGTAAATTATCCGTGACAACTGCAGACATATTGAATTCAAATTAGCAAAGATTGTGTGCAATGGAAACACTACCGATTTAAGATATTTGCAGAAATATAATGGGACAAGAATAATGTCTCCCTATTCAAAACAATGTACATACAAATATCATTAATCATATTTGCCCCCGTCAAATGTTTAAACTTCTGCCAACAGATTACCATTTACTATAAAAAATAAAAAAACATTTATATTTAGATGAAGAGAAAAGGCATACTTGTGATAAAGACAGATCTTGACGAACATGATGTACAATTTCTGCCAGAAGACTATAAGCCAAGGGCCTCAACGTCTCGAAGCATGCCCGCCCAGTCCCAACCAGATTCCTGAAAGTTTGAAAATCTATAACATTAGAGAATGCTCAACATGACATAATAATATAATAATAACACTCAGAGAGAGGGATTATTACAGTCACACTAAGCCAATATAATCTTACACAATAACCACTAGACAATTGCAGTAGTTCTTATTTATACTAATGGAAAATATCATTAACAGGGGGTTCCTTATCTGAAATTCTCCCATAAAAATATCTGCATCAATATCTTTTAATATATCACATAGTTACCTTTGTTCCAGTAAAGTGTCAATCAGGGGAAATAAGCCTCTTCTGAAATCAGTTCCAAGGACATGTTTCAGGGATATTAATAACTCCTGCATCCAACACTTTGGTTTTAAATCAAAGAAAGTGAAATGAAACTCAATAGCAAAACGGCAAAATAAACAATGGTATCACCTTTCTAATGGTTACAGAGTCGGTACATGTTACAAGCAAATTCACAATGCTTTTACATATACTTTCTTCATGTGGCCTTATATAATCGGCATAGCTTTTCAACAGATAAGTCAAAAAAGAAACTGTCTGCAATAACAAAAAATGAAACAAGTAAACATGTGATAGATAGTATTAGGAGGATTAGGGAAATAAATTACTCAATAATCAACAGATAAAATATGTGCTTTTTAATTTATTCACAGAAAAATAGCCATCATAAAATAGGATATAATTCCACTTCCTTTTGGCCACCAGAAGGAGGCATAAAGTTTCAAATACTAATTCTGCTAGTGCAGTAGAAATACATATTCCTTATGCTGGCAGAAGAACAACATTAGTGCCATTGGTGGGTAAGCACAAAGAGAGGAACAGAAACATATTAAATGGCAATTGTGAAATCCATATTCACTCTCGTATAGTTTTTTGGTTTATTTACAACTTCTCTCCTCTTCTAAAATTACATTTAAAACAACAAATTGTTGCAAGAACGGTACGAGTATAGATAATAAAACAATTCCTTCAGCATATCCTGACGTTCAAAATCCATGGTTTATTAAAGTCGCTTGCTTCTCTAAGGTACATTCCTATGAGAGAAAAAAAAAAAAAAAAAACATAATTTTTCTTTGTTTTATCATATAGATTTTCATCTTTACATTTCCACCATAAGAACCTACCTTGACCTGTGCGCCCTTGAGTTCAGTGAAATGAGTTCTCAGATGTGGAGGAACCTTTTCAGGGCCAGGAACCGATATAGCAGTGACCATCAAAGGCAATAATTGAGGAATATTTGCTTGAACAAAATGACTATATAATTGAAACAGAAACATCACCACCAGTGGACTCTCCGTAACTATCTTGAACGATCGAGTACTTGGATTGAGCTGTGAGCCGGTGGCAGTGGCAGGGTTTATACCTTGATCCGAAAGTGAAGTATCCATCGGCTTTACATCCTCCCCTGTCATCGCCATATTCTCAAAGAAATGACTAACAGTCAATTTAAAATTTTGGTAAATCTTACATACAAAATCCAGAAAAGGCTGCACTTCGTTTTCCAAAGTTGGTCTAAAATTCCTCAACAGATCAAAGATTATACGAATACAAATCAATCCATTTTCTTCATTATCTGTTGTAAGCACTTGCATAGCAACCTTCAAAAGATCCTGTACAAAAGGCCGAAGAACCTCACTGTGCGGAAGCCTATTCAATATCTCAACCACAATATTCCTCAGCTTATGCTCTGGATTGTCTACAAACTGTGGCTTCGTGATTTGCAACAGTATCCCCGAGAACGCCCGAAAATAACACTTTAAAAAATTCAAATACTCAGCAGTATGAGCAATCTCAAGACTGTCCCTCACTTCCATCACCATTTGCAACCTCCCCTGTATCGCTGTTTCCACCACACACACACAAAAATAAACATTAACCAAATGCAACACATAAATACACCTCAAAAATAGCAAAACAAAAGCAATTGAACAACACAAACACTTTAACTTGAATCAATATTCCTACAGCAATTTAACTTAGCAAGAATTAAGAACAAGTAAAAACACAATCAAAACCAAAATATGAAGCATTCTACTTCGAATTTTCAATTTTCATTCGTTGAACAACACAAACATTGTATCTTCAATCTATTTTCCTACATAAACCTCGAAAAAGAAAAACTAAACCAAAAGCAATTGAACAAAACACAAACACTGTAACTTGAATCAATTTTGTCTTACAGCAATTTAACTTAGCAAAATAATAACAAGAAAAAACACAATCAAAACCAAAATATGAGGCATTCTACTTAGAATTTTCAATTATGATGGAACTAAACAGTAGGAAACAAAGAGAGGGAGAAGAGAAAGCATACTGAGTTCAGTATCAACGAGATGACGAGAATGTTGCTCGAAATTCTGAACGGGACTCATATTGACGATGTAGATAGAAACGAAAAAGCTTAAACCCTAAACCTAGCTCTGATTTCAATTTTAATCTCTGATTTGAATATGATCAAATTTCTAGGGTTTAATGAAAAGAACGCTATGTAACAGACCCGAATCGCTCCCTCTACTGAACTGTAGAATTGCGATGCGGAACGATAAATAGCGGGAGCGAATAGTGAGGTTGAAGAAGAAGAAGAATTAGGTATGAAGTTATAGGTTAGAGAAATTATGGGGTTAGGGTGAAGAGAAGAGAGGTTTTTAGTATTTATTATGAGTGAGTAGTAACAGTATTTTTCCCTCTTGTTTCTTCTTAATTAAGCTCTTCTGCCCGATCACTATGAATTTCATAATTCTACTCGGTCGAGTAGAGGATGTAATATACTACTCTGGGGTTAGTGTTTCGGCTTTGTATAAAAAAAATGTAAATCCCTACACTAAAAATGTAAATTCTACGCTATGATAGTTTCGTGTTAGAAGGAGAATAATAAATTATTATTATTTAAAAGTTTTTTATTTGTTTAATTTTTTATTAACTTTTTAAACGATTATTAAAATTAGTCAAAAAAAAAAAAATTATATTCGTTGTTTTAGGCATTTTTTTTTTATTGTTATTTATAATTTTTTGTCAAATCGTCTAAGCTTAAATATCACTTTTGTTCATGTATTTATGAATTTTTTGTTTTAGTCATTGTATTTTTTTTGTTCTAAATGTATAAAATTTGTTAGTTTTAGTTCCTAAAGTCAAAATCTACAGGAAAATCTGCAGATTTTTACTACTATATTGGAACAAAGTTTGTTCTAATATAATCCAAGTTGTTTTGATGATAACAATAGTATTAATATACAATATGGAGTACTGATAATTTACTCTAGTGTGCAGGTATATAAGTTAAAATTTTATATACACTAGAAATTGAAGTTCTGGTTGCTATAAGAAAAGCGTCCCCAGAAGCCGGGAAAAGCAAGTTATGGAGAAAGACACCAGAAGCTAAGTCACCAAAGTTGCAAGTAGGGAAATCATTTCTTGATTTAGTTGTTATACATTTGAGATGTTACCTCTTTGTATTACTTTTTTATTGAATAGTGAAATTATTTGTGTTGTTGATTAGGGATGGCAAAAAAATATGTACCTACGAATATCTGCAGATAAAATTTGCCATGGACACGAAGCGGATAACTTAAGGGATATCCACGGACAAAATAAGTGGATAGTTCAATTATCCATATTTAATAGGTACAGATGTGTGTTTAATACTATTTGCGCCCGCGAATATTCATACTCGCTACATAATTAATAAAATTACTTAAATATTCCTACTTAAATATAAATTCTAGTATTTTTAGATTTGATGCTTTCTTCTCATATTGAGAAAACTTTTCATTTTCCTTTTTTATTTTTGAGGGGAAATTTTTCAACTTCTTACATACCCTTCCTATTCTTTTTAATAAAATTCATTTTTGCAGTTTTTAGAAAAACAAAAAAAAAAGAAAGTATGAATATTATGTGTTAATATTGTCCTTAAAAAAAAGGCTAAATTAGTTAATTGGTCCCCTAACTTATTTAATGGTTTCATTTTGGTCCCATAACTATTTGTTGTGTCGAATTGGTCCCTTAACTTATATTCCGTTTGCCAATTTCGTCCTGTCTGTTAAGTTGGGTCAAAAAACGTTAAATTTGAATACGTGGCAATATAGGGGTACAGTAACATGACCAAAAAAAGAAACAACAAAAAAAAACACAGTGTTGAGAACAAGTCAATGCGATTTTGCTGAGAAACAACAAAACGAAACGATTTTTCTGCAGAACGAAACGATTTGCTGAGAAGAAGCCAATGCGCGCGATTTTGCTGAGAACGAAACGACAAGCTTGCTGCGTTCGATTGCGTGCGATTTCCAGGTTTGTTTCTTCCAAATTCTTCTTCTATTTCTTCTTAGTTCTTCTATGTTCGATTTCCAAGTTTGTCTTATTTCTTCTTCTATTTTTTGATTTCGTTTAGGATTAGGGTTTTCTGATTTCGATTATGTGTATCCTCTATATTTTTTATTTCAATTGGGGTTTAGGGTTTGTGAATGCATCTATTTGTGGTCTATGCGTTGTTATTTGTTTTTGTCATGTTTATAGTGTTTACTTGTGGTCCTTGTGTTGATATTTGTGTATTGGTTGTTTAATACTAGAGTTTGCTTTTTTTATTTGGATTTGTCAGTGATGGAATCTAGGTTTGAGTGTGTGGTCCACCATGGGGGGCATTTTGGTCAATTCCATCATGCAGACTATAATGGGACTGAGGATAATTGGTATGTTGATCCTGATTGTTGGTCGTATTTTGAAGTTAAGGATAATTTGAAGGAAAAGTTAGGTTACACAGTAGTAGAGTCCTTGTGGTTTTATGACCCAATGGACATAAATGGTTTAGTTTACCTACAAGATGATGCAGGTACAAATAGGATGATACATATTACCCAAATGAATGAGAGAGTTCATCTTTATGTTGTGCATTCATTGTCTCAACCTTGTACTGTTGAAGATACACCACTTCTTGAATTTAATGTTGTAGGGCCTAATGAGATGGATTTTGATGACGGGCCTTTAGCAAATAAGGAAAAAGGGCCCAATGGAGATTGTGAGGTAGTGATGGATAATAGGCCCAATGAGGTGGAATTGGATAACATGTCAAATGTTGTTGAGACTGATGAGAAAGAAGCTAGTGGGAGTAAGCCAAAAAAGAAGAGGGGTAGGCTAGTTAAACAAGCTGAAGCATTTGTTGATGAAGATGATGTTAACTTTGATGATGGTGATGTTTTTAATGAAGGTGATCAGTCAACCGATGTAAATTATAATGGGTTGGGTGATAGTGATGATTACAATAGTGATGAATTTCAAAGTGGGTGTGATAGTGAAGATGATGTTGATAAGGACAAATTCCCAACCTCCAAGCTTCTATCCAATATGAAGGATTATAAGTGGGAGATTGGCACATACTTTCAATCTAAAGAAGAATTTAAAGAGGGAGTAAGAACATATGCAATACACTCTAGCAGGAACGTGAAGTTTAAAAAGAACGATGGCTCAAGAATGAAAGTGGTATGCAGAAATTGTGGTTGGTGGTTATATTGTACAAAGATAACAGGTCAAGAAACTTGGCAGTTGAGGAGAATGGAGGATGAACACACTTGTCTGAGGGACTATAAGGTGAAGTTACTAAATTCAAAGTGGTTAGGAAAAAAATTACACACTAGTGTTAGGGAGAATCCATCAATAAAGCTGACTGATATCATGGATAAAACAAAACACAAATGGAATCTTACGATCAATAAAACAAAAGCCTATAGATCCAGGTCATTAGCCATTGATTTGGTTGATGGGTCATTTAGAGATCAATATACTAGGCTTTATGATTATAGCCATGAATTGATAAAAACAAATCGTGGGTCAACTGTTATAGTAAAAACTCAACCTTTTCAAGGTGGTGAGGAAGATTTAGAACATCCGGAGAGACCTATTTGCCCACATTTCCAAAGAATTTACATTTGCTTTAAGGGCTGTAAGGATAGTTTCTTCAACTGCAGACCCATTATTGGACTAGATGGGTGTTTCCTCAAAGGATATTATGGAGGTCAAATCCTAGCTGCTATTGGAAGAGACCCTAATGATCAAATGTTACCTATTGCTTTTGCTGTTGTAGAAGGTGAAACAAAAGATTCCTGGAGTTGGTTCTTGGAACTTCTAATTAATGATTTAGGTGGCACAAGATTGTGTAAAACATACACCTTCATTAGTGATCAACAAAAGGTAACTTAAATGAGATTGAATTTAATTTTCTGTTCAATTTAATTTTCTAACAATTTTAATAATCTATTGATGCACTTGTTTTAATGTAGGGTTTACTGCCAGCAATTGAAGAGCTCCTTCCAGGCGTTGATCAAAGATTTTGTGTCAGACACCTTTACAACAACTTTAGAAAGAAGTTTCCTGAAAAAAATTGAAGGAATTGATGTGGAGGGCTGCTAGTGCAACTTATATCAATGCATGGGAAAGGGAGATGAAGGAGATAAAGGCCATAAATGTTGAGGCCTTTAAATACTTGATTCAGATACAACCAAAATATTGGTGTAAGTCTAGATTTACAAATGGTCCACACTGTGATACTTTGGTTAATAATATGTCAGAGGCTTTCAACTCAGTGATTGTGAGTTCTGGAGGCAAACCAATTGTCACCATGCTTGAAGAGATAAGAATATATTTGATGGAGAGATGAGAATCAAATAGGCAAAAAATTGCTAAGTTTAAAGACAGCATACTACCCAACATCAGAAAAAAACTTGTTAAAGAATCATCATACACTAATAATTGGATGGTCAGGTAATACATTTGATTACTTTGATAGCTACTGCACTTGTATTTTATAGCTAATACACTTAATGTTTGAGAGCTACTGCACTACACTTGTATTTTATAGCTAATACACTTAATGTTTGAGAGCTACTGCACTACACTTGTATTTTATTGCTTTGATAGCTACTACACTTGTACTTTGATAGATGATATAGCTAATTTACATTGATAACTATATTTGTTTATGATAGATGACACAATCTTAATTAATTAATTTGTTCATTATAGGCGTGCTGGTGAATTTCATTATGAAGTCAATCGTTATTCTCCCAATGTGCTAGATAAATATAATGTCAACTTGTTGACAAGAGAGTGCTCTTGTAGAAAATGGCACTTGACAGGTTTATAATGTTATAGCTGCATCTCATTGATTATACTGGTTGATTGTAGGTTTATAATGTTAAAATGGTTGATTGTGTGGTTGTTTTTTTCGTTGACAGGTTTGCCTTGTTGTCATGCTATTTCTTGCATGAAGGGTCAAAATATTGATGTAGATCAATATGTTCCTGATTACTACAGAAAGGAGGCATATGCAGCTTGTTATAGTCACATGATTTATCCAACAAGTGGTCAAAATCAGTGGACCAAAACTGAATTTGGGGACCTTCAACCTCCACCCATAAAGAGACAACCGGGAAGACCAAAGAAAAAAAGAAACAAAGAGGCGGGTGAAATGAAAAAGGACGATTCACAACTCAAGAGAGCTAGAAATGGAATTAGGTGTGGTAGGTGTCAACAAATTGGACACAATAAGAGTACTTGCAAGCTTCCACCACAACCACCACCAACTGATACAACAACTGCAGGTGCATCATCATCACAACCAGCTCAGACTACTCAAGCTGCAACCTCAACTCAAGCTGCAACCTCGACTGCAGGTGCATCATCATCACAACCGGCTCAGACTGCTCAAGCTGCAACCTCGACTGCAGGTGCATCATCATCACAACCAGCTCAGACTACTCAAGCTGCAACCTCAACTGCTCCCGCTGTTTCTTGCACACAAGCAGTTCCAACTAACAAAATCAGAGAAAAATTGCCTCTTAGAAAGAATGTTGCATCTGCAACAAATGTTCCTACTAGTGCAACCTCAGCATTGTTTCCTGCATATTCCACTCAACCAACATCAACCAATAAAACATCCAAGAAGGGTGCAAAACAACTAACTCAGTGATTCAAGGATTATCAATGCATGGTTTTAATGTTTTGTTCTATTAAGTAGTATTTATATGTTATTTTGCTGGTACCTTGGTGATCAGTTAAACACTTTAGTTGTGGTACCTTACTATTTTGATGTTAGTTAGAAACAAGTTATGTAAGTATCTCTTGATGATACATTAATCTCTTTTGGTGGTACCTTATTAATAGTCTCTTTTTGATGTAATTTTGAGACAAGTTATCGTAACTTGATGTATTCAGTTAATGACAATTTACTAAATCAAAATTAGTATTTCATCTATTAAATTGCTTGAACAAGTTATCTTATTAATGGTGTAATTGACACGATGGAGATGGTGGACTCGGTTAAATTGTTGTCGTGGAAGTGGGGATTAAGTCGCCATAAGATTCCCATTTGTTTATTCTATGAGTGGTGTTGGGACCCCGGATTATGCTTGTCCCGCTAAGTCCGTTAATTCCATTTTAAGTTTGTCTGGTGTTGAACCTTGCCTGCTGTCTGTCTGGCTCTGTTTTAGGTGTGTTGCCTGCTATGTTTTGCTGCTTGGTTGGCTTAGGAGTTAATGGGGTGGGTTTTTTTTACTTTCTGTCTTGGCTGCTATGTTTTGCTGCTATGGTTTGCTGCATAATGCTTGTAAGACATGCCAAAATTAATTAAAATTTAAGATCAATACAAACTGCATAATGCCAAAATTAACTAAAAATTAAGATCAATACAAGGCATAAATTGCATAATGCTTGTAACACATAAACTGCATAAACTGCATAATGCTTCCAAGTTAAAATTCATATTACATTGATAACTAAAAATTAAGATTATCACTACAAACAGTACACTAAGAACAAAATTACAACCATTGTCATATTTCATATTCATGACATAAATACATAAATGTTCATTGTTTTCTACTTCAAATACATTTGGCCCCAATTTGCACTACCACTAAAGAAAATCATTGTAACTAATACTAAAATTATCCCAACACATAATAACCCAAACACCATTGACATCTTCAACCTTTGTCTTGTACTAGCTAACTCATTCTTCAACTTCAAATTTTTCTTCTTTTGCCTCTCAATTTTCAAATCCCTTTCATCTACAATATCATCATCAAACCACTTAAAATAATTACAGCCTCTGTCATTCCTATTTCTGTAATTTCTACATCCCCAAAATTTTTTTCCAAAATTGAAGCTTGTAATATCAGTTACTGTGCGCAAAACACTTTCCTCTTCACATAAACATTCTCTCTTTGCTTGTCTTAGAGAGATAAGAAGAAGGTGAAGAGAGAAGAACCCTAATTTTTTTTCTTCAGAACCTTCTCATAAATATATAACCAAATGATATCCTAAAAAAAAAAAAAAATCCTATAATGACCAACAACCATGTGAGATGTGTCACGTATTCAAATTTAACGTTTTTTGACCCAACTTAACAGACAGGACGAAATTGGCAAACAGAATATTAGTTAAGGGACCAATTCGACACAACAAATAGTTATGGGACCAAAATGAAACCATTAAATAAGTTAGGGGACCAATTAACTAATTTAGCCTAAAAAAAACAAAATATATATTTATTTTTTTTATAAAAATGTCATCAATAGATATCTGTTAATATCCGCAGATACATTAATATTCGTGGATTACCCGCTTAATAAATATCCACACGGATGTGGAGCAGACACAAATATCATATTTGTCCAACGAGCGGACATATATATCACACTATTCACGTCCATAGATATCCATTGAAAAAATTAAAATAGAATTAATGATATTTTACCGTTGCCATTAAAAAAAAATAATTAATGTTTTATGGTTTATATCCTTATAAAAACAAAAAATATACGTTAAATTAATTTTAATATTTTTTAATGAATTAAGGGTAACAAAAATTTAATTTATTCTTTTTTTTAAAAAGGACTTTATTCAAATTTATTATTTCTTAACATATGTATCAAAGTTTAAAAGGATAATATATTTAGGAGGGAGTATGTGTTTACAAACAAACTAAAATTTCGAGCAAGTCAACCCAATGAAATATTAGTTTGACTTAGTTGTTTTTAATCATAAATTTTTTAACTAAAGAATTAGAAAATCGAAGTTTTTTTACTCATTTTCTTTGGGTTGGGCTTTGAGTTCAATTTTATCAATTTGCAATGTCCAACTCATCTCAATTATGTGTGGGGGAAAAATAGTTTTTCTCCTCCCACCCCCTTGAAATATATTACTATTTGGTAAAATTTACCAACATTCCATTTGGATATTTTATGATAGAGTGGAACTAAAAAGTCAATCCATTGTTTGGAAAGTGAACGAAATAAAAATGAATTAGAATTTTTTTTATCTAAATTTTACTCTTTATTTACCAAAATACATCTATCCGCTATTTAAGTAGTGAATACACCTAAGAACACCATATCAAAATTGTTTTTTATAACGTCTGTTACTTAAGTAGCGGACGATATTTTTTTAAAAACTCTCATTCTTACAACGTTCGCTGCTTAAGAAGCGAAAGGTAAAACGGAAAAAGCACATGGCGCGCAAGAAACTGGTAGGGTGACAAAAGTATATCTCTTTTGTTATATGTATGTGGTTAGTATAAGGTTGAGTACTAACCCGCAATCCGACTAAATTTGAACCAGTGAAATTCTAACCACTAAATTACTTGATAAAAAAATCATAGACTTTCTCTTATTAACATAAACAATTTTCTTTGATAAAAAATATATCTAAGTTAAACTACACAAACAAATCACTTGCAAAAAAAAAAAGTTTTGATAAATAGAAATCAGAAAACCAAATTTCAAAAAACAAAATATAAAAAAAAAAATTCCATGGTAAGACCGGTGACAAGAAAACACAAAGGAAAAACTATTGTATCACTATTGGACGAATACTGGTAAATATTAGAAACTCGTCATTCAAGAAATGCACGAAGAGGATTTTATTAGTCATTTTCATGTCGCTCTGCGTTCCAGAAGAGTATAGATCCTCTCTATTTTCTAAAAGAAATGAAAATGTCTTTTATTATAGTTTTGAATTAAATAAGTGATAGCAACACACTTCTTGAACCAGTGTACTTTTTAGGAGCACCTCTCCCTCTTTCTTTGATTCCTCTGTCTCATTCTCACTTCTAGTGATTTTCTAAATGATTTCTAGTGTTTCTTTACTCGTATGACCATAAGAATAACAATTACTAACAACAACATATTTGTTTATGTTGTGATTTCGTCTAAAAATCACACTAATGATATTTGATGTATGGAGTAAAAGAATAACAACCAAATCAAGTAGATAACAATAATAATAGTAAGTAATAAAAACGATAATAGAAGAAAGAACACAATATTTATTTATTCAATTCAGTCCAACAATAATTTACCATGGGGAAGAGAGCAAATTTTCGTTCCATTAAATCAAAAGAGTTTGATTGCAGTGTATTTCCAAAAGGATTACAATAATTAGTCTTCAAACCTAACTATATCCTCGTCTCGAATTTCTTCTCGTGGCAAAGAGACTCAATGATTTCAACTACCCAAAAATAATTTGTCTAACCCCTAGAGTTGTATCAAGAGAAAACCTCTTTGTTTCGTCTGAATTCAATTTTATTTTGGAGCATTTTTCTTTTATTTAAATTGATGTTTTTAATTTTAAAACAAAACAAGTTGCAAGCTCACCCAAATTACACATTAATATTAATAGATCCAATTTCATGTTTTCGCACAATTCGCGTTTTGACCCTTTCGTAAAAAATTGTTCGAGAGAATTTGAGTTCAATTTCTAATAAAAATGATTATCGTCCAGATTTTACTTACCTCTCGTTTGAACTCTGAATTATCGGGCTCTCTTCCCCATTTATTGTAAACATTTACAAGTAGGTCTAACTAGAGGGAGTTGGGCAAATGACTACCTTATTTAATTAGCAATTTGGAGGAAGTACCGGATACAAAAAGAATTTCTCCTTAAGTACAAGAAAACCCCCCATTTTAAATATCTTTCTAAAAGCTTACATGCATAAAAATAGAACCCATAATATAAGTGATTAATTACTAGTAGTAGTATAGAATATATTATTTGATAGGAGACAAGTCTTAATCAATGCTGCAAAATGGTGCTTTCAAAAATCTCGATTTGAAATAGATTGAACTAACTAAATTATCAAGACACTCTAACTAACATATGTCAACTTCAATTAACAAAATACTAGTGAAGTGGACGCAAAGTAAAAAAAGTTTCTTTTCAAGTTAACCAATTATTACACCAACAATACTCATTACTAAGAACCTTAGTACTATATAGTTCACATGTTTGTTACTTGTATTAAATAGAGCTCTTTTTGTGGTGCTTAATTTTGTCTTCAAATATTCACTCATACACGTTTTGCTATTAATTCTAATATATAGTTTAAATTTGTTGAGTTTGGATTTTTTTAAGTAAAATTTGGTACTATTTAGCTCAATATAGCTCAACATGGATAGAGAAGAAAGTGGAACATTGATCATGGGACGTGCAGAGATTGACACTGGTGCTCCATTCAAGTCAGTTAAGGAAGCTGTTCTTTTGTTTGGAGAAAGAGTCTTAGTTGGAGAAATTTATGCCAACAAGCTCAAAGAGGTTATCTCTTTTTTCTTTCTGTCAATGCATTCATTCATGTTATTTCTATCTAACCAATCAGTTCGACTCAATTGATTAATGAATTTCAATTAAAGTCAAATTGATTTGAAGTATCAAATTCGAACTCCAAATTACTAGAGTTATAACAAAAAAAAAATTACAATGTAAAATATTTAAAATATCTCAATTTACCAATGTGCTTGTTGTACATAAATTTTATAGTTTATCATGTAGTTCTTAAGATTGTAAGTGTCACACAATTTATTTATTTTAAATTAATAAAATTTTAAAATAAATTTGAAAGTGAATATTTTTAAAGGTCGCGATAGTCTTCCATTGATTTATTCAATGGCTAAAATTGTTTCGAACACATATGATTGAAGATTTTCAATTTTACGAAATCATTCAAGAGGGTGCAAAATTTTTGATAAATTTACTCGTGGTTATACATGTGCAATGATTAAGATGCAAAATGGAGCAAATGAAACTGACGGTGCACAATCCAAAACTGGAGCATTAGCATCTGAGCTAGAAGAAACTAAGCAAAAACTTGAAGGAGCAAAAGAAGAAGCTAATTTCCTAGCTCAATGCATCAAATCACTCGAAAAGGAACTAGAGCAAACAAAGAAAGAGCTGGAAGAGACAAAGGCAAGAGAATTGAATTTGCTACAACGATGCGCTATTCCAGAAACAACCGAAGACATCAAGTTCATCGCGAATGCAACCAACGATGACGATGATAATGAGGAAACAATCCAAAAAAGAAGATATGTGAAATTTGCTAGCCCTCATGTATTAGCTCAAGTTATTCCTAATAAAGATGAGTTACTTGTAAGACCTAATTCAATCAAGAAAGGTAAGAAGAAGACAATGATGCCTTTGATAGGATGGCTTTTCTCTAAAAAGAAGGGAAGTCTTGAAGTTGACTCTCCAAAAGCTTAAGGAGTGTTCCTACATTAATAATTCAATGTTGTTATTTTTCTTTATTTTCCTTGCCAAGTTCTTGTTTTGGTAGTGAAACAAGGTAGGAAGAGATTCCTCCTCTCGATTTTGTAAATTTGTGACTCCTAGTCCCAGCTTCTTACTATGCTGGGTTGCTTAAGAGAGTTATTGAAGAGAAAGTGAATAAACAGTGACTTTGTGCAAGTGTATACTGTATATATAATGTATGTATACATTACAGTGTATATACTGTAATATAACATTACCACTTGAATATTTTATTTTTACATGTTAACATAGAAGATTTTGTTTTGGATAATAACGTACAAGGTTAGATTGATTTCTGATAGTTGCTTATGAAAATATATTTGCATATAGAACATCATAGCATTATGATATTTCCTTCTTAGAGTTGGATAGAGATATAATATATGATAGAAAAAGAGTACCACAACAACACTCTCTATAACGTTCACTCTCTTATCGATTGAAACTAATGAGTCTTATTTTGAGAATAGGTTCCAAATAAAGTGGCAAGACCTTCATAAGTTTCACTCAATTAAAGAGTGTTGGGTAGCACTCCTCTAATGATAAAATACTGCGATGTTGTTTGATCCATGTAGCCGACATCACTTCGACAAGTAAAAATTGTCTGACCTAAAGAGGACGAAGAACAAACATCATAAAAAATAACACTATCACCACCTTCATTTCCCATGCTGGCAAGAGCATCCCCGCAAGAATTTGTTACAAGATACACGACTCACTTTCACTTCCCACTCAAGCTGCAAAATTTGTTGAATCTTTTGGACAACCCACAACATTCACAATTGCTTTACTTTGAATACTAAGAATAGGTGCTTCAGAGTCCAAAAAGTACTCAACAAACCTGAAATCTTGATTCTTGGGAATTCTCAAGCCTAAAAAATTCTCCACAATTCAGCAATAAAAGCATTACAATGACCAACCTTTTTCGAAACGCTACCTAACCATTCACAATCAACACCTCAAATCAGCTTGCCACTCCAGCATTGCCACCACCCTTGTCGGCTCCATCTATATTCAACTTGACCCACCCAATCGAAGGAGGAACGTACCCAACGAACAAACACCAGAACTTTAGGGGCACGCTGCATGAAATCCACCCTTTGAACAACCTGTGCACACTCCTACATTAGCCTACGGAAACAAGACCAAGAGTAGCGAGAGCTTCCTTATTTCTCCACATCCATATGTAGTCACAAGCCATATCCCAAAAAGCATTCCACTCAACATCAAGACTATCAATCACATTAAGATAGATGTTAAGAACAATCCACTTATGAAGATTAGCACCAAAAAATCGACTACACATATCACCTGGAACAGTATCTATTCAAGTTGCCATGGCTAGAGGGTAATCCCTCATAACATGAATAATAAAATCTCACACATATCAGTTGTAATGCCATGACACACTACACTGGCCATATAAAACACTCCACTCTTGGTATATGTAACTTCATACAAAAACATATCAATGACACTAGTCATTAATACTGTGTCGATTTAAGCATAAAAGTTATTAACACGATGGTTAATAAATAGAAACCTAAGTTCGGCTTAGATGATAAAAAATATGTATATTTAGATAGAAATCTAAGTCTAACATAAAATACTTAAACTTCACAGAGTACAGTTAATACAAATATCTATCACCGGTTCACCATATAAAAGTTTCAGCATAAATGCCAAGTACCACATCTCTTTTAAACTTCCAAACTACTAGCTTCTACAGATAGAAATATATTCAAAACGATCTAGGAGGAAGATGATGTGTATATATATACACAACTATTCATGACTAATCTTTCCAAGTTTAACCCTACAGGGAAATACCCCAAAAAATATTTTCAAGATAAAAATCATGTACATTCATAAATCATAAGTCATAACCAGAAGGTTGTTTTGACGGAGGTAATCCTTCCAACAAATTCAATTGCCTTCGCAGCTTAACAATGTGAGCTTGCACCTAGCACATTGGAAACATAGTTATTAGTTAGCACAAAAGTTCACAATATGTTTAAAAGACTTTAAATAGTTCATTGTCAATACATAAATACTACAAGACTAAAATTATTTCCACTATTAAGAAAGAGAAGTCGAGAGCAGCTTTGCTCCTTTTCATTGTATAGATAGATGACATGTGGAAAAAATAAAACTAACGGTTGAGATTTAAAGGTTAGAATCAACTATTAGTTATTTGTTTACACTGTAACAAAAACAATCGAAGCACATTTTGTTTCTCTCTGATACAAAATAGAAACCCTTTCATCTTCAGCTCATCGCTGCCACTCTTCCTCTCGCCACCGCAGCCGCCTCTGCCTCTTTTGGTCATGGTGGCGTTCTTTCTCTCTCCTTCTTCTCCACACACTATTAGCACCACCTCGTCGTCTTTTCTTTCATCTTTAGTGCCGTGTTTATTACTAAATTTTCTTTGATGAATAGATGCTGATTGAGAGTGAAAAGGTGAGGATAATGAAACAAGAGGAGCAATGCTTATCACTAGTATGAATCGGGTTTATTCAATTTGCAGAATTGCAGTGGCTTGTATTTAATTGCTATGTTATTAAGATTGTTGTTTTGTTTGTGGAAACGGAGGCGGCGGCAATACGGTGAGGTTCGGCGAGATGGAAAGAAGATGAGGTGATGTGTGGAGAAGAATGGAGGAAGGAAGCCGCCGTTGCGATGGGCGGGGAGGGGAAGCGGCGATAAGTGGTGAGGTGTAGATGGAACGAAGAGAATCTGTAAAACAAGAGGAAGAAAAGTGCAGCGATGTGTGTTTCTTTACAGTGTAAACAAATATTTACTAATTAATTCTATCATTTTAATCTCAACTGTTAGTTTTATTTTTTCCACGTGTCATCCATCTATGGAATGAAAAGGAGGAAAAGGAGCCCTAGGAAAAGGAGCAAAGCTGCTCTCAGAGAAATCCACAACATGTGCACAAAAGGAGCATTTAATTTAGTGCTCACTATATTCATCCAAACTAGTACAAAACAAATAAAACATTCGGCAAAAAAAACAACAAACTACTCCATTAAGTTTCACCATCCAATAAAAGCCTCCTAGACTACAGACAAGAAGAATGCGGACATATACAAAAACAACAAACTACCACATTAAGTTTCACCACCCAATAAAAGGCTCCCTAAACTACAAACAAGAATGCAGACAAATACAATACGCATGTCGTTTGTGAAAAGAGGATCTTGATTAATTGCACATTAGGAATGAATCAGAGAATCAATCAGTGTTGTCAATTGAGGATCACAGAAAATAATGGTTTGTTCAAATTCCACTATGCAACGCAACAATGATATAGTGCCACTATACCCTCTATTTGACCATTTTTTACCAAATAGTGTATCATGGAAAATAGTGATTTGTTCAAATTCCGCTATGCTACAATTTTATATGTCGCTATAGATGCTATTTAATAACACTAGACTTGATTGTATTTATTTTCAAAATGCAGTCCCCATAACTATATAACTATGTTACTCTAAGAAAAAAAAAAAAAAAACCTAATTCATAAAAGACAAACAAATTATTTCCACTATTAAGAAAGAGAAATCCACACGTGCACGGAGCATTTAATGCAGTGCTCGCTATATGCATCCAAACTAGTGCAAAACAAATAAAACATTCAGCGAAGAAAAGGAAGTACTCCAATAAGTTTCAGCATCCAATAAAAGCCTCCTAGACTACAAAACAAGAAGAATGCAGACAAATACAATACGCATCTCCTTAGTGAAAAGACAATCTTGATTAATTGTACACTAGGAATGAATCAGGGAATTTAATTGATTGTATTTATATTCAGAATGTAGTCTCCATAACTGCATTTAATAATGTCACTTTACGGAAGAAAAAGACAAAACCTAACACGTAATGAAATAAATGCCGCTAACAATTTTCTAGTCATAAAACAGCCTGTTCAGATAGAAAATGCATGATAGAGTAAAGCAACCAGAACCTGTTGGCGGGCTGATGCTAGTTTTAAGAGCTCATCAGCTTCTGAGAAGTTCAAGAACCACTGGCTTAGTGGATGGTCTTTGGTATCACCTCTCTCATTGTCATTCATAGAATCAATTGGCACTGCAGAAACCAACAAAACGGGATTATAAAGAAAAGCTTTTGAAAGGTGAAATGTAATAGCGGTAATAATAATTAATTAATAATAATAAAAATCATAAGATCATTGGAAGAAATGTACCCGGGCTTGGTAAAGTCAAACCAGCCGGAAGCCTAGGAACAACAACAGCAGGATGATTCTGCACACGTGCGAGAAAACTCTCAGAAGGTTCAGGAAAAACAACCTCATTGTAAGACTCAATGACAACAGGCTTCTTCGTATTCTGCGGGCCAGATTCATCTTCAGGATACAATTTCAAATGGTGATACCTATGAGAAAAAGCAAAAGTCATTCCAAAAAAATACAATCTCCAAGTAATGATCGAAAAACTAATAGGCTAGAGTAAGCAAAAAGAAGCTCACAAATCCAACTGCTTTTCACAGGCATCGCTGTGGAAAAAGAGGGTGATAGCTATCTCAAATTCACCCCAACCACATTCTGATACTTCAAATGGAGGTGATTCAACAACTCTTGTTGGGTTATTGAAACTAGGATGCAACTGAAACACAACCTTCTTAACCACCGCGGTAAGATCTTCATTAGAAGCTCCGCGTACATAAACCGTCCACTTATGAGATTGAGACCTAATAGCATTCAATTCAATATTTCAATGATTAAACTATAACTACAATTGCAACAAAATCTAAAATTAATAACCATAACCAATAAAACTAAGAAAAATAAAAAGTAAAAACACCATATAAATCAGAACTTACTCACTAGCCTTCCTACCAAGATAAAATGCAATAGTCCCATAAACTATAGGGACACAAATTTCAACATCTTTAACCCTCTTGTTGACATTCTGAACCAAAAATACAATCTTTATCAGTAACCCAACAAAGCAAAATAACAAAAAAGCAAAGGGAAAATAAGGGCACAATTAGGGTTGAATTTTTATTTAATGATTGAAGCTAAAAACACATAAAGGTGTAACCTTTTTGTCACTATCTTCAGAGGGTAATGAAATTTTGAGACGAGAAGGCTTAATAGCAGAAGAACCATCATCTGATGGGTTTTCACCTTGTTGTCTTTTGAGTGGTAACGTTTGAGAGAGAGACATTTTGTGGATTCAGAAATTGAGAAATTTGAGAATTTGGGGTTTAGGGTTTTAGGGAGAAATTGGGTTCACTAGTTTTGTGTTGATTCTGATACTGATACAGACACTGAAAGAGGATAATGCTTTGCGTTTTTTGTGTGTTTGTTTTTAATTTTTATTCTTCGGTCGTTGTTTTCGGTTTTTTTTTGTTTGTATTATTGCATTTTCTTAAGACAAAAGAAAATCTTAAAATTAATGTGTGCACTTTATGTCCAGCGTGGCAGGCTGCCAATGTGCCAAAATGTCACTTGGTAAAAAATCATACTTTTTAAAAAAGAGATTAAAGATGATAGCCAAACAATATAAATTAGTATGTTAGTCTGTGTCATGTACGAGATTATTATCTTTTTAATATTATTTATGTGTTTATTTTAATATATTATTTGAATAAGTATGTTAGCCCGTGTCATGCACGAGATTATTCTCTTTTTAATATTATTTATGTGTTTATTTTAATATATTATTTGAACAATTTAGTTAAAAATAGTAAGATAAATTTGATATAGATTTTACATGATATATATATATATATATATATATATATATATATATATATATATATATATATATATTTAATGATGCTATAGGATAAAGCGAGATGAAAAATATTATTTCGCTTCCCGTTATACACTATTAAGAGATAGATTTTTTCTTTTATCTTCATTTCCAGGATTATACAGTGACCCTTTAAATATAAAATAATTATAAACTTCATTCTCAAATGAAAATTTAATTAATCTAGGTACATTTTTAATAGTGAGATCGAAAGTGTTACGCGTTTCTCATTCTACACCCGTGAGAGATTTTATCTCTCTCTCTCTCTCTCTCTCTCTCTCTCACACTATTTCAACATTTCTCCCACAGGATCATTTCATTTTTAATAATATTGATTTGCTTATGTTCTTCGTTTTCTTTTGAAGGTTGTCTATGTCATTTTTCATTTTATATTATTTTGAATGTTGCCTATATTTTTCTTTCAATTATTTATGAAATTGATTTTATTTAATTTACTTGAGTATGAAAATGCGATATATGTTTAAGGATGTTACAGGGACATAGTAGGATGAGAAGTACTCTCTCGTTCCCCGTTCAACAACACTATGAGATTCTTTCTCTCTCTCTCTCTCTCTCTCTCTCTCACGTATATAAAAAATAATTGTAAATTTTATAATATTTTTCAAATGAATATTAACATACTTTGACCGTGTTTCTATAGTGAAACTATTTTTTGTCATTGTACCACAAATAATCCATTTTCATGTGTGAGCGTTAAATGGAAAAATCTATGTATGAATCTTCACTCACATTGATAAATTAGCATAAAAAAAATTTTGAACGAATGTTTATTGAAAGTTTAAAATCGAAATTACAAATAAAAAACCCATTGATTATAAACAATTAAAATTATATTAATTTATTTTAGATTTCAATTTCCATTGATTTTTTCAGTTGGATGTAATATAGTGAAAGTGCGATGTACACATAATATGGAAAAACTCCTGTAGTCGGAATTCAAATTTTAATTAGTCAATAAAAATATTTTTAATAGTGTAGTGATAAGTGTTTTCTGTTTCCCATTATATACCATTGCAAGATTCTCCCTCTCTCTCTCTCTAGTCTCAGTTACACGATTTTATAGGGGTTTCATCAACAAAAAATAGCTGATAATTCTATATTATTTTTATAATGAATATGAATAAAATTTTTGTGCTCATTTATCACTATCTTCTACATACACTTTTCTTCATGCTAAATAAAATTTTGAATTAGGGATCCCCGTAATAAAATATGAAATTATGGATAAGCCCTACTGTTAGAATTCAAATTTTAATTAGTCAGTGTGTATTTTTAATAGTTGGGTGGAAAGTGTTTTTTCATTTTATACCACCGAAAAATCTTCTCTCTCTCTCTCACACACACACACACACTCAAAACTCTATAGGGGTTCTATCAATAAAAAAGTTGTTAATTCTATATTTATTTAATGGATATCAATAAAATTCTCGTGCTCAGTTTTCACTATCATCTACATACAGTTTTCATCATGGGGATCATGTTTCATCGTGCTAGATAAAATTTTGAATAAGTAATCCCAATGACAAAATATGAAATTATGGATAACTTCCACATTCAAAATTCAAATTTTAATTCGTCAATGTATATTCCCCGTTTTTCATTCTACACCATCGAAACTCTCTCTCTAATTCTATCTGTCTTCCGTGTCCATTACGAGACTCTATAGCTACTCCATGAACAAAAAATAGTTGTTAATTCTTTATTATTTTAAAAAAATCAACATAGAAATATTACATGTACACTACATGGAAATAGGTGAGCGACGACAGTTGAATTTAACCATTAGCGTCGGTTCAAACCGTCGCTAAATACTCAATGTGGCGGTTTGGCAAGCGTCGGGAGATCATTCAGCGGCGGTTCTGGCAAACCGTCGGAACAACCGCCGGTAAATTGTTAGAGTCGGTTTTAATATCGTTTGTGATGGTTCACAACTGCCGCTATTTGTAATTATTCTGCAAGTTTTTTTTAGCTTTTAGCGACGGTTCCAAACCGCCGCAAAATATTTTTTTTCCCAAAAAAAATATTTTTTTTTTTCAAAAAAACATCCATATATTTTTTATTAAAAAAAATTCTATTTTTTTTTCCTTCTAAAATAAAACCAAAAGTAATTTGTAGGGCTGCAAAACCTTAAAAAAAGAAAATCTACATTCACATTTTGACTTATCTACTTTACAAAAAAAACTTAGGAGGATGTATTGGATTGAGATTCCAGTAGATTTTAAAAGACTTTTTTATGTTAAAAAATTCCATTGGTATTCAATTAAGACTTTTATAAAATCAAACCAAATCTTCTAGTATTCAATGAAGACAATTATGATTTTTTTTTTCAAGGCAATGAAATCCGTTGTTATTCGATTGAGATTTCGCATGATTTATAAAATGTCACTAGGTATTCAAAAATCAACAGATTTTAGTGGATTCTTTTGTGTAGTGGATTTCGTGAGACTTTTTAGTTAAAAATACACTTGAGAGACTTTTCCAACAATCTCACCAAAAACCTTGAGACTTTTTCAAACTCTCCAAGACTTTTTTTTGTTTTCACAGTTCATCACTGTACCATGATTTTTCTTCTTTTTTTTGTTTCTTCACTTGCTTATCAAATATTCTTCTTCTTTTCTTTCTTCGCTTGCTTATCAAATATGATTTTTGCAAGTTTTTTCTTTGAACAAATTTTACAACTTTTTTCACTATTCCTTGTGTTATTCCGCCCGTTGGTTTAACAATCAAAGATTACATTTTTTTATACATACAACAACAATATTATTCAAAGGAATGATAATCGGTGATTCACTTACTCTATCTGTTGTTCAATCTTCTTTTGTTTCCAACATCGATTAAGAATATAGAGCTTTTATCGGTGATTAGAAACATATACGTAAAAAAAAAAAAAAAAACACAGAGCTTTTCATGTATGATTTTTTTTTTGTTGTTTGAATTTCCAAAAAAATATACTTTATTTATTTATTACCGTTATAATTTCTTTTATTAAAATTTATTGAGTCTTTTGAAATTTTTCTAATTTCCTAATATATATTGAGACTTTTGAAATTTTCCTAATATATAAAGTATTGTGAAATCTTGATTGTAAAAAAAATCTCTCAAAATCCATTCAAATCACGTGTCAAAAATCTTGATTGTAAAAAGTTTTTTGAAAAGAATCTGTTAAAATCTCATAAAATCAATATAATGTCACAAAGTCATTTAAAATCTTCTAAATTTTTATTGTCAAAAAAATCTCTTGAAATCTCAATCCAATACACCCCCCTTAATGTTTTATGAGACTGACCTCATTTTAAGTATATATGCATATAAAGATGTACATGCATTTATTTGCTCAAGACTAACAAGAGTAAAATACACAAATTGATTCAGAAACTTCTCTTGCAAAATGGATATCCTCAAGCAAAAATAATACTCACGAACTTTAAATTATACAATTTTAAGTTACAATTTAAACACAAAGGCATAAAGTGCAACTTCAACACAAGTGAAACTTCAACATTACCAGTTTGCGATACTATTATGGTTGATTCAGCTTCATAAAGTGGAACCTTATTAGTGGAACCTTATTACCCACCATGTTTACTGATACAAGATGGCGACTTTTTCGTGGCTGGAAGTGTTTCTTCAACTGCAATAAATTAATTAATTCAACATGAACATGTTACTTGCATTCAATGCCACTACTATTTAATGTTAAAAGACTGATAGGTGAAAAGTGAACATATACGCCAAAATTATTCCTAGCAATTTCACGGACAAATTCAAGCTTTTAAGAAAAAAATTATAAATATAAACTGTTAATTATGAAGCCATGCCCAAAACCAAGCTAATTATAAATAAATTATCATCCATTAAAAAATATAATAACAAAACAAAATTAAATGTGCATGCATGATATACAATCATTACATCTTAGTACTGCCAATATGAAGCAAATAAGCATGTTACACTTAAAGATATTGATCATACTTTAAATCCAATCTAAACTATACAATAATCAGAGATCGAAGATCATTATAAAAAAATGAACAGCATCCGAGATAAGACATACGAAATAAAGCAATATAACAGAAGAAAGTTTGAGCGAAGTAACATACAAATAATTAGATTCCGATATACCTACAAGATATCCTCTCTTAGGCGTCTCTATCAATATTTGTTTCACCACTAATTGAATTAACTGCATGTTATAGCTAGAGACCAAAGTCATAAATGCACTTCAATGCTGACTACACACAAACATTCATAAAGAACTCCATTTACAGGTGCGTGTGCAAAATCAGTATCTAACTATAAATCAGTGAAAAGTGGTCTGAATTGAAAAAAAATAATTAAAGCAGTATGGAAGTCGCAATTCAAGCAGCTAATGTTCAGGGAACTGATAATATATCTATCACGCTTCTATTGACCACATGTCATACCTCCCTACTAATTACAGAAAATCTAATAAATTTTCCTCAAGTATATATACCTTATTAATGTATTCCAAGTGAACCCAAAATACATCAAAAATTCAAAAGGATTATGAAATTTGTCATCTTTATCACCTTTGCAAGAAGTGAATTTGAGCAGGAGTTAACAAGAGTTAACAGCTGCCAAGAGTTACCAGGTTTGCCAATTGTTTTGACACCAAAAATTATTAACTTGAAATCCAATCATCTAAATCATGCACTGATGGCTCATAACATGGAGTATATATAATGCTGAAAAATGGAGATACGGGATAACAATATATCATCAATAAGTTAGAAATTCCAAATGTGGATTTCCCTTCTTAATATTGTCGTTGTTAAATTTAGATTTACCAAAGAAGAATAGAACTTTCATTAAAACATGATCTTTCACCTATTTCTCTAAACATCAAATCAAGTTACCATATAAATCATGCAATGGTAAATAATTTGGAGGAATAAACAAGTAGATGTCGTGTATTGTAAAGACTCCAAATGACTAGTATTGCTAATTAAATCAAATAGTTATGAAACTATACCTCTTTCTTATCTCCTCAACTGTCATAGCTAACATAATAACCATTTTGCGTGTAAGTCTCAACGGTGGCATCATACCTGGAGGATATCCACAATACTACAAATTGAAGATGAAGAAAATATAGGCAAATGAAATGGAAGAGGAAAAAAACATGTAACACACCATTCCCCATCTTCACTATAAACTGCCTGAACTCTGCTGCCAATAGGAAATTGGTCTTGATGATCAAAGTGGTTATCAAGCTCTTAAACAATGAAATAACAAAAAGAGTTACAAAAGATCAGTAGTGAACTACTATTCAAAATAAGGACATAAAAATGATGCAGCTCCAGTCCATAACATGGAATGATTTGAATGAAGTAATGTACCCGTTTATTGTCCTTGGGTGTTGATAAAGTTGGAGATTGAGTGGCAGGGGATACTTCATTTTGCTTGGCAGTTGCGAGGAGTTCTTCAGTCAAAGCAATGACCAGTGTTGCACAAACTTAGGCCATATTGGAATTGAGTAAAAGAAATAGTTGGACATTATAAATGAAATAAAAAATGAATATTGAAATTGTAATAACTTAGGTATCTGATTATGATTGATTGATTGGTTGAGGTGTGAGGGAGAAAGCAATAGCATGGCAGACATCAGGACCAATGTATATAGGCTGTATCTCCAAGATTCTTTACTGTCAGCAAACTACAAAAAAAATCGTTTTCTCAATCATGGTACTATTTGGTTTCATTTAAACTGATACTGGAAAGATTTTCTTTGTTGATTATAAGATTGAAAACATATTGAAAAGAGGAATATGTGAAAATGTAAAAAGATGCATGAGGAAAAGAGGCTCTTGATTCTCTAAAGAAAAAGATCAAGATCAAACACTTATGTTGGTATTCTCTTTTAAGTTCACTCTAAAAATAAAAAATACTTACACCTTTTTGTTGTTCTTCCTCATTTATAAAATGTCCCATCATTTCTCTAGTGAGAAATTCAAAACAATTAACCTCTTGTATAACGGCGCCCATCTTCCTCTGGCATCTGCAGCATAAGAACCAGCAAACCAGCAGTGAAATGGCATAAAAACAACAGGGAAAATAGTGAACCAGAACAATTATTCAAGAGAATTGAATGATATATACTCCACAACAAAATCAATTTTAAAAAACTACATTTAATTTATATATAAGGGCATGCTGCAAAATATTATAGTGTAAGTGAACCAGAATAATAGTTGGCGCACAAACAACAAGTCATTGATGTAAAAATACAAAATAAAAGTAAAATGATTGATTCAATCAAACATTTGAGAAACAAAAATAATAGGCATAAGCATGAGACAACCTTTAAAAGAAAACTAAATAAATGTATCAATCAAATTACAAAATAAAAGTGAAAACAAACCAAAAGGCATAAACACAACTAAAACACCCAAACATATATTCTTCATTGCTATTGTCAACAACAAAGTGTGTTACAAATTCAAGCTCAGGTGTTCACATGAATATCCAACACAATGAAAATCAAATTAAAGGTTCTAATATAAATACAATAATCATTCAACAATTGATAGAAACTCAGACTCCTAAATGCACTGAATATTGATAGAACAAAAAACCTAAATCATCATAATCAAAGACATAAAAGAGAACAAAAACCCTAAATTTGATAGAAACGGAAAAGAGAAGAACACGGAAAAAATAAAAATGGCAACCCTAAATCTGATAGAAAGAGATATGAAAAATGGAGAAGAACACATAAAATCAAAACACTAAATCATCATAATCAAAGTATCAACAAATTAAGAAGATAACAACACAAAAATCAATTGCAAAGAAGAAAGCTTTAGCAGCGAGAGAAGAACATAGTGAAAACTAAAACCCTAAAATAGAAACAGAAATTTAAGAACACAAATTCAACACATAAACTAAAATCATATACCATCATAAGCAAAGTATCAACAAATTAACAATGAAATTGAAGACAAATTAAAAATCAATTGCAAAAAAGAAATCTGTATGTCAGAATGCCAGAGAAAGGGTGGGAGAGACGGAGAGAGAGAGTGAGAGTGAGACAGAAACCTGCGATGAGGAGAGGCTTCAAACGGCGGCAATGGAGGCTAGAGTGGAACGGCATGAGGAGAGGCTGAGAGAGAGAGAGAGAGAGAGAGAGAGAGAGAGATGAGGAGCAGCTGAGATGATTTTATTTTATTTTGTTATTTGGAACATGCAGTGGCGGAAACAACCCACCAGTATAATGGGAAGCGCATGCAGTTACTGTTATCCGCCGCCAAATGTCTGTCGCTATATTCTCTTTTTCTTGTAGTGGTAATTGAATGATTTGATAATAGATACATGTCAAATCAAATTTTAGCCGAAGTGTTCACATTGTTTTTATATATAAAATATATAATATTTAATCATGGATTAAATAATTTTATCGTCATTAAAAATATAATATATGTTAGTAATTAAAATATAATATTTTAATTTCTACAAAAAAAAAATATAATATTAAAAAAGCTTTAAATTTTTTTTTTTGAACCGCAAATGTAATTTTATTAACAGGCACTAATAGCGCAAGGTGTACAGTTAGGCCAAAAGTCACACATTACAACAGCAAGAAAAGTATAAACAGTACCCCCTAAAAACCACAAAAAACCAAACCAACAAATGACCAACCAAGGAGCAACAAGCCCCCCTACAAAACAGCACACGCCCTAAAAACAATACAAAAGCGAAAATACAGCAGACCCATAACAGCAGAGAAACGGAAGGAAGCAGAAGCCCAGCCAAGGAAAAAACAGCATCCCACCGAACCCCACACACGCAGCAGTGCATCGGTCATCCATTCATACACACTCCGGGATCCCAAACCCACTCATACAAGAGGCAAGAATTTGCCGCTACTTTATTCAAAAACCATTTCCAAGAAAGTCTTTGTATATTATCCACCGCCGCCTCCACATCTCCAATAACATTATTAAAAATCCGGTCGTTTCGAGCCTTCCAAATCACCCAAACAAAAGCTAACCAAACACTAGAAAAACCCTTCCGAATCTTCCTATTTCGCCCACTATACACCAGCTGCCCATATGACATTAACACATCCCCGGGAGGCACAACCATCACACCTAACCATCTATTAAGCGCATACCAAACCTCCGACGCAAAAGGGCAATGTAAAAATAAGTGCCGAGTCGATTCCATTTCCAAATTGCAAAGCGGACACCTAGTCTCATCGACATGAATAATTCCCCTTTTATATAAGTTCTCCTTGGAGGGAATTCTATCTAAAAAAATTTGCCAAGCAAGAGCACTAACCTTTGAAGGGACCACATTCCTCCAAATATTCTTAAACGCAAAACGAGCCAAATTCGAAATAGGATTTTGAGGTGCCAAGGTTGAATGGAGATACTCATACAAAGACTCCACCGAAAAACCTTCCTCCTCATTTGGCATCCAAACCCACCTATCCTCCGCTTCCGTAATCACCACATTGTTAATCACCTCTCCCAACTCCCTTACTAAGATTAGAAAAGCTTTAATTGAATTTCACCAACACAATATTATTAAAATATAATAATAAAAATATTAAGATACGTATAATATTAGAGTTTATAAAATTAAAAAGTATCAATCCCCACAAAAAGAAAGAGTTTCTACAAAAAAAAAAAAAAAATAAGAGATTCTAAAAAAAGGTATTAGATTTGTTACAAAAAAATATACTCGCATAATATTAAAGTTTCTAAAATAAAAAAATATTAGAGAATCTCTAATTGAGCGACAAAAAAAAAATACAAACTCGATAAAAAAAAGATAAAAAAGAAAAAAAGCTTTAGTTTGATTGTATATATCCAACAATTTTGTTTTATAATAATGGGTTAGAGAGATATATCCGATTAATTTAATAGTACATATCCAAAAATTTGTTTTAATAAAAAATAATGGGTTAGAGAAGATTAAAAAAAATACAAAATAAAATAGAAAAACTCTAATTGAATGTCACCTAAGCAAAAATTCTAATAACTCTAATTAAATGCCACATAAGCAATTTTTCTTGAGAATGCACGAGAATGCTCCGTGGGAATCTCACTATGTATATAATAGAGATAGAGATGATGTTTGCACGGACAACTAATAAGAAATCATCATTCTTCTAGGTCATACATGTAGTTTCAAAATAACCATACATGAGTGGGATGATGTGACAAGTTAGTGGAGTTTCATTGGATATATCTGTGTAAAACTATTTTACACTGATTGTGCATATCCATTAAATTCATTAAAAAAAGTGTCAAAAATAAATAAATTACTATCATTTAGATTTATTGAATAGTTAAAATTTTTGATCTATAATATAGAAGATTATGAATCTAAAAAAGTAAATTTTTATTTATATTTAAAATTAGAGCGGTATGACTTTATTTTTTTAAAATGGTTACGTTGATTAGTATTTTTAGAATATTAGTTAAGAAATTAAAAAAAGTGAATTTTATATTGAAAATAACACATTAAAAAATTTTAAAAATTTGACTACACAAATCTCAAAATATTTTTACTATCTTTGTTTTTTTAACTAGCTAATATTTTTCTTTCTTGAAATAAGTTTATAAGAAAATATAATTTTTTTTTAATGATTTTCATTATGAGAAAAATGAAAGACAAAGTAAATAAAATGCAATTTGCATTTAATTTTATGTTAGTAAGTAAATAAAAAATCAAAATGATAAAAATTGATTTTTATTTATTTTTAAATAATTTGAGATAAATAAAGGTGTTTTTTTGCTTAATTTAAGATGGAGGGTGTAGAATACCTGAGAATAATTGAAGATGCAATTTATGTCATACTTACAAACTATTTTCAATTAATTTCCATAACATTTTTTAGAATAACTTATATTTTATACAGTAATTTCAATGTAGTCAACCAATACCTGATATCTGGGAGATTTAGAAAAATTACATATTACATCATGCTTTATTTTCTCCTTGACATTAGAGAATGTTGAGGGGGGAGGGGCGTGTTCTTAAGATGTAAAATTAAGGACGAGCTAATTTATTGAAGTTATAGAGAAATATTTTAGTTGAAGGGACTTTTAGTTCACACTCGTTACACCATTTTTTAGAGTGTAAGTTCATTGTATTTTTGTTGATTAAATTTCCTTTTATGGTGTGTTTTGTTTGAGAGAAATAAATAGGAAAGAGAGAAAAAAAAAATGGGAACTAGTGAATGAATTTGGACCAAATTCAATGGGACATGTTGCGCTTAATATCATTATTAGAAAGACTTTTAACACAAGAGTTGATCGAACTCTTCACCAATCTACCGACTCTGGTATCACTGTTGAATCGTGAAGGTAGTTCGGAGGATCATTCACATTAAGCTAAAAGTAACCACACAAGTGAGTTTGACATCAAATTTTAACCCAAAAAACAGCAAATCAAAAATTCAAATTAAATTCAATTATGGAAGTAAAATCTATTCAATTTGATAGAAATCAAACATATCATACCAATTATATGCTTCTATAATCGATTTTGCCATTTTGTTTGCTCCAAACGTAAAACGATAGCAAGATTTAAAACACGAACATTGACTTCAAGATTACTTTCTCGTATATGTCACCGCCTTCTATGCTAGTCCTTAAAACATCTTTAAAAATATCTATAGGAATAATTTAATTGAATGATATTGATAGAATACTGTGTAATTAAGTTTGATTTTATGTAATTATATTTGCAATTATTTGTAATTATGCTCATAGGTTTGACTTTACCTTTGTATATACACTTTTGTTATTAATCAATGAAAGACAACAAATCAAATTTTTAAATTCCGATAACGGATTTTATATTGTTAGTACATAAAATGACCATGTTCATAATTTCAAAATAAGTATTTAATTTTTTTGTTGAGTTATTCAAAGCATAAAAGTTTTTTTTTCTTCGTAAATCAGTTTAGTGGTTGAAATTTCATTTTTAAACGTTAAATAGTGAGAGTAACAAGGTTTGAACTTGATCTCTGCATTTTACATAATGTCCATACTAACTGAGTTATGCTTACAGAGACATTCAAAGCATAAAAGTTAATGCACATAGTACGAGATAGCACCGTATGTGTACTATTCACATCGTATTTTATAAAGAAAAATGTTAAGAACATTTTTTTTAACTAGCTTCATTTTTGAAATAACAATAATTAGCTTTTTTGTCAAAAAAAATAAATAAATAGCTTTTTAAAAATATTTAGGTAAAAGATCACCTTTATTTATATACTTAATAATTAATATAAAGTTTAACCAAATTGATATTTTTTTATAAAATAATAAAAGTTGACATAGTTTTTGTTAACGTATTTTACAACTGGTCATTAAAGTTTTACGCAATACATATATTCTTCCTTGGAAATTGAAAAGCAGATGACAACTGTTTATCTTGTCATGAATGTTATAGAGATAGTTGTTTGGAAAATGTGAAACCAATCTTGACATGTAGTTTTTCCCATCATGCTAAGCTAAATGTGCGACATATTTATTCATATAGTTGTTCTGAAAGTGTGACATAATTTATGACTTTAATGTGATTTGCAACTAATGTTATTCAAATAGTTGTTTTGATAGTGTGGCGTAATTTATGACTTTAATGTAATTTACAATTAGTTATTGGAATTTTATACAAGTCATACAATGTTTATTGTTGGAAATTGAGAAACAAGTGGCCCAATTATTTATATTATTTATAAAATAATAAAGGATGACATAATTTATGGTTTTAGCATAACTTACAACTAATCATTCAAGCTTTACACAATACATATACTATTTCTTCGAAATTGAAAAACATATGACTCAGGTGTTTATCTTGTCATGAATGTTATTGAGATAGTTGTTTGAAAATTGTGAAAATATTCTTGACGTGTAGTTTTTCCTATCATGCTAAGTTAATTGTGTCACATATGTTATTCAGATAGTTGTTATGAAAGTGTGGCGTAACTTATGACTTTAATGTATTTTGCAACTTATGTTATTGATATAGTTGTTCTGATATAGCGTAACTTATGTCTTTAATGTAATTTGCAACTAGTTATTCAAGTTTTACGCAACACATACAATGTTTATTGTAAATTGACAACAAATGACCTAAGTGTTTATCTTGTCATACATGTTTTTGAGACAACCGATCAAAATTGATGGCAGAATTTACGACTTTGATGTGATTCATAGTTTCTCATTTAATCTCTTTTAAATTCATTATTTATGGAAAATTGTTAAAAAATGGTCCAACTTTCTTATTTTCTTATGTATGGCAATGAGAAAGTTGTTCAAAAAAAGTAAAATTAGTAGGCATATACTTTTTTCTTTGACGTTGAACAAATTATGTCATGTATGCTATTTAGATAATTGTTCAAAAAGGAGATTAGTCACTGTTAAAAGGATGAAAACTTCATACTAATAACAGGATATAAAAAATATATGGTAATAAAATTGAATAATTAATTGATTTAATAACTGTATAAATAATTATTATTTTGTGTAAATAAGTAATTATTTTAATAGAGTGTGTAATTTTTAATAGCCAATAACAATACTTAAATTTTTTAGTCAAAAAAAGTACAAAGAAAACCATATCTCTACTCAAGAAATTAAAAAATTCATTCTCATTTATAAGTTTAATTATGAATATAAAACCAACTCCTTTGACATTTTTTCATATAAAAATTAATGTCGATTAATGCGTAAAATTAGTTCATTGGTCGCTTTGAAGTGATTTTAATTGGACACTACGGTGTGATCGATCTGTTGAATTAATGATATCCAAGGTTGGATATCGGGTTTAAATAACACACATAAAAATAATCAATTAATATCCTCATATATGATATCTGAATGTTATATATTATTCTATCTTCTTTTTTTGACATGTAAATAAAGTGACAATCACTGTTAAAACTCACACACACGATCGTGAGGTTCTAAGTGCAATCTGAGGTGAATGTGTGTTGAGTCTAATATATTAGTTGAGTTAGGTCTAACAATGTTATATTATTCTAATAATAACAACTAAATTAAAACACTTTAAGTGTGGAGAAGTGAGATTGTAAAAAAAAAAGTGTGAAGAAGTGGAGAATCAAATGTTCAAACCCCGATCTCTCTAGCATTGTCTCTAATAGCCTATCAGCCGAACTACACTTGTGGAATATTTGAAACAATATTTTAATATTTATAAATCTTTACATAGACATTATAAATTTTACTTCATTTATAAGGTTTTAAAATTGGAAACCATTGTTTTTTAATCGATTTAGAGAAATATACCATATTGACAAAAAGTTAAATTGATTATCAAATAACTACTTCCTCCGTCGTAAGTTATAAGAAAAAAAATCATACTTATTAATAAAAGCCAAAATATAATAAGTTGATTTTTTTTTCCCTTTGAAATAAGTTGCATGAAAAGATGTTAAAACAATTTGTACTAGTTATTGGTTATGGAGAAAATAAGAAAGAGTAAATTAAATATGCAGTTTGCATTTAATTCCATGAGAGCAAAAACTTTTATTAAAAAAATAAATAAATTTGTATTATTTCTCTAATAATTTTGGACAAAAAAATAATAATTTTTCTCTAGGGAGTATATTTATTTAAATCCATTATAAAATCATTAATTAATTATTATGATATAGAAAAATACATTCTTTCAAATTCAATTAAGTAATTTATTTCAACCGAGCAAATTTCTTTTTTGACCAAACATTAATGTATTGTCAAAAGTAATTTACACATTCAATGCATGTAGATTAATTTTTGTTTTTCTATTAAAAAAAGGGTTATAGTATTTATTGACACGAAACACGACCAATTTTTTGGCTCATCGATTGAAAATGATAATGAATCAATAAGAAAAATTGAAAAATTACACACACATTAAAGTTTGTGCACATTAGAGCACCCACTATATTATATTTTCCAAATTGGAAACGTGGTTGAATTTGGACACCACAAGTAAAGCCAATTATCCATTCTCTCCTGACACAGGATGTTACATGTTGGCAAAATATTGCAATACCACGGGTGATAATTGTGCTCTTACGAGTACACATTGTCATAGTCAATCAGAATCTTCCACGTTATTGTTAAGATTCACGTTCTTTCCCTGAGCGAGAGTAACAAAAACAGAACAACATCAAACAAAACAAAGGAAATAAATGTTATTATTTTTTCCGCCACCTTCATTCTTGTATAAAGTTAAACCATTTTTCCTTTTTCTCTATAAAAAAAGAGAAAGTTCTTCAAAAATACTTGCTCAAAACTCTTAATTCTACCTTCCAATCTTCTCGAATTATACAATCTAATGGCTTCGGCAACCCCATCCCCTTCATCTCCGAAGCTTGTCAGCTTCATCCGCCATACACAGACACCACACACCATTTAGAAGAAGTTGCGGATGGAGAAATATAAGTTGATGGATGATGTAATGGCAAGGGCGAAATATGTGGTGGTTGAAAAGGAGTATTACAGTAACACCATGTGTGAACAATGTGGCTCCGGTGAAAACCTAGAGGAGCTAATGTTGTGTGATAGATGTGACAATGGGTTTCATATGAAATGGTTGAGACCAATTGTCGTAAGAATTTCGACTGGACTGTGGATTTGCCCCAAGTGTTCAAGCACAAAGAAAGTAACAAGTAGGAGATTGATTCATTCTCTTTATTTTTTAAATTGTTTTTTTAGAGTCGATTTCTCAATTATGATTATGAATGTTACATTGTTTTTATTGAGTGGACAAGTGATTAATACAATTATAACGAATACAAATTTTATAAAATTTATGGTTTGATTGAAAGTTTATATCATATGTAGATCATCTATAAAAAATTTAAATTCATTTAATATATTTTTGGGACCTATCAAAATTAACAGTATTTAATAAAAATACATAAATTGTTAATTTTAATGAATATCAATAACATATCAAATAATTTTTAATATCTCTAAAAATTTATATGAATGATTTATTATAAACTTTTAATATGGCGAAATTTTTTGTAAAACTCATATAATCATATTCATTACTGTATATTGTAATTCAATACTGATATCCACCACACCATGAACCACTTAAAAATTGCTCCAAATTGGAATTTGCCACTGCATATATAGTACTCATTTCTAAGTCCTACTCATACTCTTCAGATTATACTCCTTGTTTTTAAACTCTGATAATATACTACTCCAAAAAAATCGTGCATCCATTTGATTGATATATAATGTCAGTATATTTCTTTCTAATCAATGTCAGTATGATTGATAAATAGTACCAAAATCATAATAATGATGAATTAAAGAATTAGACAATTATTATATCAAGGAAAATTATAAATTAATTAGATGGGATACGATGCAAATGCAATGCAACTTGTATGCAACCCCAAGGAATGGATGGTTTCACCTCGATAAAATGTCTGAATCTGATATCTGACTAGACTTTTCAATGTTTTCAACAATCTCAAAAGGAATCGGCAGAAGGTGTTTCATGAAACACAAATGTTATTTTGACAACTATTTTGGTGTGGGATCCGCCACCTTTTATGTTTTTTATTATTTTCATATCGTTTTGATTTACGTGTATAGATAAAAAAAATTAGTTGTCTCAATTGGACAACTTTTTATGGTGTTCATATAACACCCGTCTTCATGAAAAACAAATAGAAAATAGTACTAGTAATTTTAGGACACAAATACACACGTTAAAAAAAATAAATTCAAAAGAATACAGTAATTTTTAAATTTTAAAGAATTAAAATATAAATTTTTTATTTTTACATTTTAACATATGGTATGCCCTTAAAATATACAATGTCTTTAAATCACATGTTTTTAAGATACAGCAATTACTTTAAAAAATTAATAAGACCCAACACAAATTTAATTGACAAATGGAAGATTTAAGTAGCACTGCACTAGCAGTTAGGGGTATGCATGACTCAATCTAACTCAAAACTTGTCTTGTATGATGCACAATTTTATTTTATTTTTCTTTTTCAAATGCTAAAGAGTACATCCGGTGCATTCTTTAAGCCCTTTAAATAGTAAGATTCTATAAATTTTTTATAAAAATATATAAAGCCAACGCATTAGAATCTTTTTGATTAAAAAATTTCTTTAAATAATATACTTAAAGAGTGCACCGGGTGCACTCGTTAGCAAGACTTTTTTTTTTACCAATGAAATTATTGAATATATAAATGTGATATGATACAAACTCTCGAACAAAAAATATAGTTGGATATGGATGAGAATGAATAGAGTATTTGTGAGATTTTGTGTAGGGTCTGCTGTAAATACTCGAACAAGAAGAAGATGTAGAAGAACATGACAATAATTGCATATAAATTTTAAACCATGTGTATCACACTAAGTTTTAGGTTTTGATTCGCCCCCACTAGTTTACACATAAATCGGATGCAAATGGATTCATCGGCGAATCTCCTTTTAGGATACTTTAGAAACCTTGATATGGGTACACCCACATTAAGCATATCACTACAAGAAAAAACGGATTTATTGGCTGCCAAATGGCAGCCACAAAGTGGAAAAAGCGGCCACAAAATGAAAAAACAGGTCAATTTACTGGCGGTTAGAATCGGCCGTAAAAAAGGCGCCGCAAACACTTACCGGCGGCTTAGGCGGCCACAAAATGAGGAGAGATAATTGCTTTAACTTACCGGCGGCTAAAAAGATAAGTGACGCAGATCTGGAACCTTAATTGTTTCTTAACCCAACACCAAAACTTGAACAAACAAAATATAGATACAAGACAATACATGTAACTTGAACCAAACACTAATTGAAACTTCACTTGAAACTAATAACAAGACAACAGCAATACAAAACTAAAAAAATATGCAGAAATAAATTACAACCAAGACAAAGCATAAGCAGGGGACCAAAACTAACGCAAAGTCTTAAAACTAATCAGCAACCCAAAGTGAGAAGCAGATCCGAAATTTCATCTTTCTCCGTCCATATCTCACTCTCCTCTCCAATCTGCAAACTCATAATTAATTTAAATTTATAGAGACCTAATATTCGCAGATCTGGAAACACACATTTGGTGAAAGAAGGAAGAGTATAGATGAGTTGTGATGAAAAAAGAAGAACACAGATTTATATGTATGTTTTTTTTTAACTTTGTAGATCTGGACGTTGGCGGTGGCGTTCTCCTTAATGTCGTCGGCAGTGCGGGTGCGGTGGAGCCATGGTGGTGAGTGGTGGTGCGGCTACGATTATGCATAAGGTGGGCGTTGTTGTTGTTTTAGATCTCGCTGGGGGGATTTGAGACATTGTTGTTTGTTTGTTTGTTTGTTTGTTTGTTTGTTGGGTCACTCACTCACTCATTGTTGTTGGTGTGAGTGTATCTTTTGATATATTTGAATTGTACTTGTTTGGATTCAATTCAATTAGCTCCTCTGCACCGCTTTCATAATTAATTTAATTAAGTGCTTCCAGTTTGGTGGTGATGGGTGGGTCCATTGCATTTTATGTTTTTGTTTGAATTTGAGAAAACTTTGGATAGCCCATAAAGTTACCGGCGGCTAAATCCGCCTTAAATATTAGTGACACAATAAAACTTATTTTGTGGCCGTTTATCACTATTTTTGTAACACCCCGATTTTCGGTGCCCAAAAGTAGTTATTTTTTTTTATTTTAAAAACAACAAGGACTTTGAAATAAAACATTCACGATCGAACTTAAATTAAATCAGAGTAAACCATTTTCAAAATAACGATCGGAATGCAATGCCTCTTTTATAAATCGTTTTCACAAATCAAGTTTAAGAATATAAACCATACGCTATGTCTAAACAAACACAACGACATCATTTATTCCAAATAAAACATCAAACTACAAGTTTGGAATACAAATGCAGGGAAGCATAAAGAAGAGTAAACAAGACTCTTAAACTACTACCCCTAAGCTGATCTTTAAACTCTAACGGAAGATGACTGGGTGACGAAGACCCACAAACAGCTTCAAGCCTTGCCGCTTCTCCACGCGGTACAAATAAATCCCTAAAAATGCTCGTAGAGGGTCACGATCTAAAAATAACATATAACCAAAAATACGCAGCACAAGATATACAATACCTGGCAGCATATACTCATTTATCATATGAATCACACATCACAGAATTTAAGTGCACGAGTAGTCTATCAATCACACACAACAGTATTCAAATGCACAATCAGCCTATCAATGCAGACTCTATATGATTGTGATCACCCTACCCGGGACTGTTTCACATGCATGAATTCCGGAATTTAACCTCTCCGCAGAGAGTCGTAGGTCCAACCCCTACTAAAATCAATAAAATCCCGAAGGATTAGAGTGGATCCATTCCCGATAATCACACTCCGTGGTCCATTCCCGATAACCACGTATTGGACTCAATAAATCCCGCAGGATTAAGGTGGATCCATTCCCGATAATCACACCCCGTGGTCCATTCCCGATAACCACTTACTATGAATGCATGAGCATACGATTCCCCATATATGCTAATGCAACAAATACATATCTTTCAAGCATATGTAATTCTCAATCACATGCCAATACATATATTTCGCAAAATCATATGTAAGACAAATAACATCATGTACAACAAGATAATCAATCAAGTACATGCATCAACATTTCATATTACTCAATTATATGAAATTCACAACAATCACTCAAACATATGTGTAGAATATAGCATGTTCTCAAACAAGTTCTCGTCACGAGAATACATCACAAAACAACCATGCTCATAATTCATATTGCATCACATCAAGCAAATACACATATACAAGCAACAATTACACATGCATAAAAAGCACTCGATATTTCGAGGTATATGAAATCGTTAGAAAGTGCCCTTACCTTGGCAAGCTTCCACGAACTTTTCTCGCACAACTCTACGATACGCGCTACCTAAAATTAAGTAGCGTACAATCAATAAAATATTCCTCGTATATTCTATCGAAACGAAACTTGTTCTCAAAACTCTAGAGGGTTCTAGGGTACTTTCTAAAACTCTCGGATAGTGTTTTCGAGCTCTCCCCATAGTGATTAAAAATTCACGAAGTTAAATACACTATTTTCGCTATATGAAATTCATTTTGTTTTCAAAGCATACCAAGAACCATTATGGTTTCCAACTTCAAATAACTCATTTTCATACAACAAAACCATTTGAAAACAAACTAAAACTCTTCAAAAATATTTCAAAGAAATCAGAGTTTTCTTGCGTCGCAAGTTACAAGTTTTCTTTGCAACTACAAACCCTACAATCATTCTTTTTAAAAAAACTAAGATCATTCACCAATGTCATGATCATTTTCTTATCATTGTGGACTTAGAAAATTTTGAAATCCCTCACCCATTTTTCCCTTTAGGCCTCGGCCAAAAATTTGAAACACACATCAACACTCAAAATTTTTCACTTCTAAAAGCATAGTAATATCCCATATTATCCCAAAATCATTTACCCTAACAATCCACAACATTTTAGACAAAACTACAAACTTTGACAAATTTTAAATTTGTTTCCTTAAGACATAATTAACTCATTTTCTTTTCTAAACAAAGCCATAATTGATCATTACTTTGAAACATGGTCATGTCCTTCTAAATTAGGACTAAAAGAAATTGAAACTCTTCCTCCCTATACAAAGGGGGTGCCACGGCCAACAACATAAACAAGGCCAACACTCAATTTTTTTTTTTCATTTCAACACCTTAATGATAATCTATCAATTCCCAAAATCATTTTAATTGATCAATCAAAGCACTTTAGAAACCAAAACAAAATTCCTATGAATGTTCATCAATTTCTCAAGAACAAAAAAATATATTTTTTCTTGTTTCACAAAACAAAACCATTATTCTAACATCCATTTCTCTACAAAGCTTATAAATAACCTCAAAAATAAAATCACAAAACAAAATTTCAAGTTCATGATCACTTTAAATTTTTTCTTCAAACCCTAACCCAAAATTCTTGTGAGAACTCAAACCACCATGAAAATCAACACATACTTAACTTAAACAAGTTAGTCTACTACTCATGAACACTTCTATGAAACCAAAAGCTAATTAAAACTAAATTCTAGAAAATTTTGCTCAAGAACAAAGTTGACAAGCTCACACAATCTAAGAGATTTGAACACTTTAAAGGGAGGAGGAGGTTAGTTACCTCAAGAGAAGACGATCCTTGCAAGTTCTATGATCCAACAAGAGCAAATCAAAGCTTGTAGAAGGAAATGAAATTTTAATGAAGAATGTGGTGAAGAAATGGGGTTTTGGCCGTGAGAGAGGAATGAGGGAGTACATATCAAATTTTGACTTTTGATTCAATGTGACATAACATCCTATCTAAGGTGATCTTGATTAATAATAGCCTTTGGATCAAATAGTGTAAATGTAACTTGTTAAACCCTAGCCATTGGATCAAACATGGTAATGATTACCTTTTAGAAAATATCTAGATATTTTCACTTTACGCTACTCAGCTCTCGCTTTCGATCGTAGGCGAGTCGTACTCTGCTAACGGTCTAACTTGCGAAAAATAGAAAATCTGCGAAATAAAAGTTCGCCGTAAACCATTTCTAAAATTTTTCGCTAAACTTGATTCTCCGACTGAAATTTATATCCCAAGCTCTCAATAATATTCTGAATCCAGATTCTAACTCGTGCCGATATATAAAGTCTCTAATTAAAATTCGACGGAAAACAGAGACCGTAAATTTTCTAACAGCGGGTATAGTTTTCTACTCGTTTTTCCAAAAAGCGGAGAAAGTCAAATTTTGAAATTCTGAAGACACATGAACGTTCTCATAGATAAATAAAGACTAAGGAACAAAAGTCTGTGCATTTCCAGCACACGAGCACAAGACAGGCTCTAACTCAGCAAAAATGTTGTTGTTACACAATATTCACAAAACCGATTCACCAAAAACCCTAAAATTCTTAGTCAACACTTATGTTCCTTAGACAACTGTACAGTGGAATTACGGGTCTTACAATTTTGTGGCGGCCAGAGCGGCCACTGGCTGCTAAAGCAGCCAATAAATTATTATAGGATCCGCCAAAAAAAGAAGGTTTTCTTGTATCGATCAACAATAGTTTACAGAATAAAGTTCCTTCAATTATTCTCGTGCACAAAAGAAAAGAAGAAATTATTTACAAATATTTAGACAAAATTTTGACTCATAGATATGATTTTCAGATGATGTTTTTCTACCCCATGAGTATCTCTATTTATAGAGAAACTCGTATCTGTTGATGAAGAGAAGCAATCCTTGAAAGATATCATACAATGTTAATTGCGAAACAATGTCTTGATTCAATCTTGTTCTCAAAAGGTTCTAAGATTAAACCAAAAGACATTTTGCTTCAAACCAATCATTGCACCATTTCAAGTATATTTTTGAAATTTTCCCATAGTATTATATAGTATTTATTTTCATACTCGTGCGGGTAACAATCTTTGTCTTCGTACTTATATCTTATGGTTACCTATAGTATTCATACTCGTATCCGTTACTCGCATTTTTACTAAAAATAAATTGACCAGTTATAAAATATCATATATATCCTTAATTTTAATAGAATTAAAAATATTTCAAAGATTTTACTGTTTACTCGTGAAAATTATAAACAAAATTATTACTAACCTCATAAAAGTTTATACATTTGTCGGCATATTCACACTGTGTTTGCATTATTTTATAAATAAACATTTTTATAAAAGTTGTGTAATATAGTTTAACAGTATTGTGCTTTCTAAAATTGATAGACATCATGTGGATTATTACTAATACATGTACCCGCCTCTATACCCACTCATTTTTGTGGGTTATTACTAATATCTATACTTATACCCAAAGTGCGATTTATTGTGGATATTTTTTGCAAGTATCCATTAAATATGGGTCAAATTGTCGTTTCAATAGTTGTGCGTAGCGCCGCTAATTTATTTGTATACATTGCATGTGTTGATAAGTTGACAAATTAATAACGATATTTTTATTTATGATTTTGTTCGATTGAATTTGTTTCACATTTTATTTTAGAGGATTTTGATAGAAATAAGAATTTAATTCCATCGTAAATAAAAAGAATTTAATTCCTAATTATCACCTTTCTCGTATATTGAGTTTGGTTTGTCTCGTATTTTTGTTATGTTTTCTCTAATCTATATTTCACTTAGGCCTTAGGGTGTGTTTGGGAGTTTAGGAAGGGAAGAAAGTTTTAAAAAAATGATAGTGAAAAGTATGAAGGGTTTTGTGAGTTTATTTATTTTTTCATAATACAAAATCATTCTAATTTATAATTTACATTAGAAGATTTTGATAAATTATTCAAATTCAGTTTATGTTGTTATTTATACTTTCAACGTTATTTATCAGTCTCTACAAAACAAATATATTAAAAGTATGTTGATCATAAGTATCCATTTAACATTCTCTAGAATAACCAAAAAGGCTAAAAAGTAAAGATTTATTTATTTTTTCTTCTGCTACGATCTGTCCCTCCAAATAAAGCCTTAAGTTGTTGCAGTATGATTGTATGTTATGTTGTTGGGTGTTAATGTAGTTTAAATCTTCATTAATGATACATAATGATGTGTTTGCAATTTTTTTGGCCATAAAATTTGTGTGATCTTTGTGAAGATTGGAGACTATAGGTTCAAATTATACTTACAAGAATAAAAGTGAAAAGTTATAAGGTTCAAATTATACTTTAATTAGTATATTAATTAAAATTTTCGTATTAATATCATTTGAATTGTATTTTATTTAAATAACGAGAAGAGACTATATTTTAACCAATATTAAAGGATTGTACTTAGTTTAATTTTTTTTTTTAACGATAAACATATTATTATTAATAATTAGATCTTTTCGAACCCTGACTTTCTCACTTGTGTAAGAATTTTTTATATTTACTTTGTCAATTCTTTTATGTAAAAAAAAAAACTTTATATTAGACGAACAGATCTCCGTAAAAGAGAAGCTGCAAAGCAAAGGCGCAGTACATAGGCGAAACACCAATGTAAATATCAAAACAGAACCTATCTAATAGATGTTCACTCCTAATCTCATTCTTAGAAAAACACTCTTTAACTTTCAGACCACCAAAAATAACACAAATCCGACCATAAAAATACTACTATACGCAAACTCTCGACCTCAAATAAAAAATGAAACAATTACTGCTATTCCGAAACAAGTAAAACTAAAGATCAAAAATCATATCGGTTTTTAAAATTATAATAGGATTAAAACTTTTTTTTTTTTAAAAAAAATAGGCAACTAAAAGTGAAATGAAGGTTATGAAGCCAATAAATTAATTGATTTGTGTACTTTGTTTTGGTTACGGACGTTCTAATCTTATGATCAATTTTTTTCATTTGTTCCAATTTTTATTTTTTTTCATTTGCGGGAGTTAAAAATTGAATCTCTAATCATTTATTTAAGGTTCGTTTTAGTTTTATGGAAAGAAAGTGAGAAAAAGAGAGAAAGAAAAATTACGAAAATTAATAGATAAATTTAAACTATTTTTTTCACTCGGATCGATTCATTGTTGATGTTTATGTATACTTTTTTAATCAAAGAAAGCTCCAACAGTAATTGCTTTAATTTCCATGGTCAAAGAATCAATAACACGTTTGAAATGTAATCAAACTTTATTTCATCCTCTGATATGTTATATCTCATTGTCCTTTCTGCTTAAAGTAACAGGAAACCAAAACAGAAAACATGAAAAATTTCGTATCCCCAAATGAACTAAATTGTTTTGTTACCATACCAAAATTAGAAAAGATTTTTTATCAACAAAAAATATATATAAGAATTTAATAAAAAAAAACACCTTATAATAAAAAGAAGTACTAGTAATATACATTTCTGATAACCCAAAGGCCCAAGCTATACCCTAATTCATTATATTAAATGAGAAATTGTATTTTCTTTTAAATGAAATCGGAACTCAACACGGAAACAGATTTCGTACTGTAACGCAGTTACAGCAGCAGCAATCGTCCGATCGAAATCAATGGTCAGGATCAAATCAGTATATTTGTAATATAAACCGTCCGATGTAAATAGAATGGCCGAGATTAAATACAATGTATAACTGCGTGCTTTTTTTACAGCACCGAATCCAAATCCCAACACAAACCATGTATTTCAATGGAAAATCAAATTGAATATCAGACTATCAGAGGATGAGAACAAAAAAAAAATCCCAGACTTATTTTATTTCACTATACCTAATTTCATTTTACTTTTTGTAGAACCATATTAAGTTAACCATATTCTTTATTCAAAATCATACCAATGAAAATGATTGGACGGCTGGTCAAGGGCTCAAGGAAATTATATCTTGCTTTTCCAAAAGTGTGTACAATTGATCATAACCTAATTGAATATTTTGCTTCAACCCTGCAAACTGTAAAGCATACACTCCTAGAAATGAGATTTGGCACGGTAACAACGAGACACTGTAATTGATTTGAGCAGTCTGATTTTTAATAGATGGTTGAGATATTTTTACAATATAAAACTAATATTTAAATAGCCGTCCAATCTAAAATTAACGGTTGTGATTAATTACGGTGTGAAACTGTGTAATTACTCTACGATAGTGAACTTGGATCATACTCCCTCCAATTTTACTAAAAAACATCTAAAATTAATACAACATAACTAATTTAATCAAAAAATTGTATTATAAAATATCTTAAGAATAAAATGTAAACCAAAATTTAATAATTTTAATAAATTGCTATTACAAATTTTACGGTAATTTAAAAAAACCTCATATCAAAATTTGTCTTAAACCTATGCTGGGCCCACAATGTACTTGTTTTTTAATTTATTTTTTTTTAGGTAGACAAAATCATAAAATCGTAAACTCACACTTACAAGTGAGGGAGTCGAGATTTGAATCTTGAACGTAACATTTAACCTAACAATTTCAGTAATTGTTGCCGGTTAAGTTAGAATTTGTAGACACATTGCACTACTTGTTAATTCAAGTATACAAGATATGTATGTTTAATTAGTGGTTGCAAATATAAACAAATTTATTTTATTTAATGATGATAGTATTTTTAATAATATTTTTTTGGTACATTTTTTTAATAATCAGTTTATTCTCATTGAACTAGTTCTTTAAAGGTAGTAAAATAATTATACAAATGTAAAAAAGAAAATACTAATTTATTTAAGGATTAAATAAGTTTTCAGTCCCACTAAATATAACAAATTTTATTTTCAGTCCTCTAAAATTTCAGTTTTAAATTTTAGTCCCAACTTTTTTTTTAAAAGTTCGTGTATCATGTTCTAAATGACGTTTTTTTAAACTATATCATTATTAAGATCTAAAAATATTATTAGTTTGATTATTCAACTATTTAATCTTTAGTTTAACAATTTAATCTTTAATTTGAAATTATCGATAAATTAATAAAAATTAAAGACTAAAGAGTTAAATTATTAAATTAATTATGTTTTATGATCTTAATAATGACATTTTTTTTTAAAAATCATTTAGAACGTCATAATTAGAGGGACTAAAATTCGAAGAAATTTTTTAAAGCAAGGTCTAAAAAAAATTGAAAATTTAGAGGGACTAAAATTCGAAGAAATTTTTTATAAGGACTGAAAATGAAATTATACATAATTAGAGGGACTAAATATGTATAATTTATAGGGACTAAAATTAAAATTATACATATTTCATAAAATAAATATGAAATCATGTTATCAACCATGCAATTCTACAATTGTACGACCTCAAGATTCATCCTATTTTGATGTGAACTCGATTCATTTATGTGTTATTTTTTGCCAAGCTATCAAGAGTCGTTCATAATTTGTGCCTATATGTACCAATTCATTTGACAGTGCAATTATTTTTTAATTAGTTAGAAAAGATATATATTCATGTTAAATTTTCTTCAAAAGTTTTAATAGAACTTTAAATTTTAGGCAAAAATGCATCAATAGCCCTTTGGTTTAAATGAAAGTTACAAATAGATTATTTATTTTTTTCATTTTTTAGTATCACTACTAGAAAAATTTTAAATACTGATGGATAAAATTTGTCTCTAAAATGCAAATATTCCGTCACTAAGCAGGCTAGAGACGGATTTGATTCCGTCGGTAATTTTCTCGTCTCTAAAATGACAATATCTGTCACAAATTATGGTAGACAAAATTTATCTCTAAAATTAAAATATCCGTCTCTAAAATAAAAATATTTGTCTCTAACCGCTTTTTCTGTCTCTAGTTTAATCTCTATTATAGAATAAATATATTCTGTCTCTAAATTCCGTCTGTATTTCAACTTTTTCTAGTAGTGTATATCAAAGAGAGTGATGCCTTTTTTTTTTTTTTTTTTTGAGCAGCAAACGAGAATTATTATTATAACAACTCCATCAAAACATGAGGCATGTTTTGGGAGAAGCAAAAGTCAAGTACAGCTAACAGGAAAGGCAGAAAAAAACTAAAACTGAAGCAAAAGAGAGTGATGCCTTAACTTAATGAGAAGCCACCAATATAATTTTAACATTTTTTTTGAATGGCAAATATATATATATAACGAGTAAAACAGTCAGATTACAAAGCAGGAGTATCAGAAATACTCACAAACAAAATATACAAAAAAAAACCAAAAAAACTTCGAAAACTAACAAAATACCAAAGCCACTGAAAGTAGCCACCAAAAAAAAGAAGAGGAAAAGCCAACTACGAGCGGGCACCCCAAGAGATACCACTCAACAGGAACCAGATAAGTCCAGACACCGCATCATCACCTTGCCTTATTGGACCAACACAAGACAGGTTCCGCCTCCCACTCGTAGAAAGAACAAAGGCTACCAGGGTTTTTACCTAAAAACCATTTCCATGATCGGAGAGTTTCACCTTATACATAAGATTATCAATCGTTGAGGACCCACCGACAAAGATAAAATCATTCCGGGAGATTCAGATAGACCACACAACAGCATGCCATATTAGAACCATATCTAACCGTATCCCACACCCCACGCCTATCCCAAAAAAGCTCTGAAAAACTTGCATAATAGTGCCTACAAATTATATTTTAATCGATAAAATTGAGTTTACCATTTTCTTTTTCATCCGAAGGATATCTATTGAAGTTCTTATTTCAACTTTATAATAGTGCCTACAAATTATATTTTAATCTATAAAAATGTCAAAATTATTAGGTCGGACAACATAATCGAAGTTCGAAAACTCAATAATAATTATAAAATCATGGTATCGAAAAATAATTTCTATGTCACAAAATTGCTATGTTTAATAAGTCACTTTGTTTAATTTAAAGAATAAAATTGCTATGTAACAAAAAGACAACTCAATAATAATTGTAATATTAAACTAATGAAAGTTACATTTTGCCTTAAAAACTTCGAGAGAACTAGAGAATCAAAGGAAATAATCCCGTCTATCCATAAGTATGTCAATATAAAACATGATAAAGTATCTTTATATGGAAATTTTGCATTTAATAAGTTAAGAAATTTAATGCATTAAAAATAAAAACACACAAAATTTTAAAATATAATTTATATTTATGTTCTTATCATGTGCCTTAAGGCACAAGTTAACATTCTCCATATATATATACAGGATGTATATTATGAGAATGACAAAAATATATGAGAATATGAGAATGAATAATAGCCATTAGATTAAAAAGGAAGATTAGGATTAAAGTATCACTTAAGTGAGTCATGTAATTGTCATGTGCCATTCTCATTCAACTTTGTTTCTCCTCCACAATATTCACTAGCAAAAGAAAGAAGTTGGTGGTGGGCAATTGTGCCGCCGTGCGACACATAGGGAGGAAGATGAAACAGGCAAAAGAAAGAAGAGAGAGAAAGCAAGGTGCAAAGAATGAAGAAAGAGAAGTTGAAGGTTTGTGATAGACTAGAGTATAAGATGATATACGTTTAGTGTTTTAATCTCAACCCTTTATTATAATCTAATGGCTATTATTCATTCTCATATTCTCATATATCTTTGTCATTCTCATAATATATATATATATATATATATATATATATATAATAGCCAAATTTCATTTAAAAAAAGAAGAAAGGCAAAAACCTTTTGTATATACGTCTAAGATAATACTTTTCCTATAGGTTGGAAAAAGTCACTATCGATCTAAAACATGGAAATAAAGAAAGTAAAAAGAAAAGTAGAAGTAGAAGGCTAGATTATGAGATATGGAATGATCTTTGTGATGTTATCTTTAGAGATACGGGTAGAAAATTAGTGCAACAAGATGATTACCCGTGAGACTAGGAAGTGTTCCACCGCGGCTGTGTGTACATATGCATGTGTGTGTGTGAGACAGGCCTCTCTCTCTCTCTCTCTCTAGCTAGCTAGGGTACACACTCCCTTATTATATGAGGTAAGCAGTTCAGGGTTAGTAGAGATGAGAGACTGTGATCAGTGACTTCAAATTTGGCTTTAATAATCAAGATATAATAATATCGAGTTATATATAAAAATAACAATGGTGATTTATTTTATTTTTTTTCTTTTTTGAGAATGTGACCATTTGGCTAATGAAAATAGATCAATTGGATGCATTTACACATAGCAAACTATGGTTTCTTAATCTAAACTATTTGATTGATTTTTAACAGTTTTGATATTTTATTAGAATAAACATTTATTGGATGGGGTTGGATAGATTAACTATTTTGAACTAAGGATGAAAAAAATTGAAGTCCAAAATTTAAATTATAACAAGATGAATAAAATTAATACTAATAACTAATTATTAACTTTGACCGTTTATAAAAAAATTATTTATCTTGATGTCGCAAAACTTTTTATATTCAACGTCATTTTTCTTTAATGAATTAGAGGATTTTGTTTTCTTTTTTGGAAAGGCAATGAATTAGGGGATTAAAAAATAACGAAGGATGATTTTGAATATCGTGCTATCCATTTATATATTTTGTCTTTGTCTTGATTATGCTTTGTGGAATAAGATTAGTACTAGTTGTTTGATCAAAATCAAACAATCAAATGAGATTGTCTGAAAATGTGAATATACAAATAATCTTAATTGCTCATTTTTTAGATTTATATCCACTTTTGCACTTCTAAGTAGTATGACGGTTGTGATTTTAATTCCTTAATTTTTTAGGAACAATTTTGGTTCTCCAAGTCTTTAGAAAAAAAAAAAAAATACAGTGACATTGTAAAATAATTTTATATTATCAATCTCAATAACAATTATATCTTTTTCACGTTATTCCATTTAACTCCACTTAAAATTTCAAAAATCATGCATCCTAAAAAGTAATTTACAAACACTAGTCTTTTTAATTTTCTATTCTTCTAACTCATTTCCTTTTAGGAATCAATAGAAACCCACTCTATGTATACTCTACAAAAACAATTAGTTGTTCACAGTTACATAATATTTTTGAAATTCAATATATTATATTGACGTGATGTAAAATTGTTGATGCTAACAAATTTTTAAGGATTAAAAACTATCGACACGTTCAAAAATTTAAAACCCTAATTAAGGATTTCATCATCTTTCACGTGTCATTTTTTATTAAAAAAGACAAATTGTCACTACAAATTGTGTCATAATATTAATTATGTCATCTAATCATATATTCGAGAAAAATTTAGAGTGATTATAGTTGAGAAAACGTAAGATATGGATTAAAATTGCATAATTAAAACATTTGGTTGTAAAAATGAATAATTTGTCCCATAAGTTTTAGGTATGAATTAACAAAAATTATCGAAATTGTTATGCCGACTATCGTGATCTGAATTCGAACCCAAAATATCACAATTATATGAATTTAATTTCGGTGAATTATCATTTCTTTAAGACAAAAAAGTGAATAATTTAAGTCATTCATTTATTGTTAAAAATAAAGGAACACACCCTAAAAAGGAAGAGATGTACTTTTTCCGGACTTTTTTATAAGCAAAAATTTTCTTTTGTACACTTATTAAGGAGTTTATTTTTTATCCTAGTTTTATGTGTAATTTAAGTGCAATTCTTAAAATGTTCTTTTGTCTTTTATGAAGTCTATTCCTATTTAGATGTAATCATCATTAGTACTACTCCAACATAGATTACTTGTAGAAATGAATAAATGCATGTGTAGGGATATTGTTGGAAAAAAATATATTAATTAGAGTTAAATTTAATGACTTTTACTTATATTTAGGGCCAACATTTTTTATTGACTTTTGCTTATAAATAAGGCCCGAGTGAATAGCTAATAGGTATATAGATAGAGGTGAAACTCTGAAAGCTATATGAGCTTATGTAAATGCATGATAAGGAAAGGCAAATCTCATGATGGGCATTGTCAAAATCAAGCAAATTGTGTAATCTGAAAAAGTTGAAAAATGTAAAGACACGTACACGAAGAGGGATCCAACAGCTTTCACATTATTACTACTATTTCAATGTTATTATTTTTATTTTTGCATAGATCAAGATCAACCATATATAATATCAAACTGTTACAACAGAATGAATTCAGAAAGGAAAGATTGAATAGTTCCATCCACCTTGGTTTTCCTGATTGGTTCTTTTTTATGTAAAACTTGTACTACCCATAGCGTACGCACACGACAAACCTAGACTAAGTTTTTTTTTTTTTTTTTTTTTTTCTTTTTATTATTTGTTTTGTTTTCTAGAAGAAAGACAAAGCTAAGTTAATCAATTAAGTGATAAACAAACTAATGATGAGTTCTTTGAAAAACATATTGTGTTCAAATTTTAGATGAAATAATTTAAGTTAGGCTTTTGAATAATCAACATTCTTTCCTTAGGCTATTTTGTGTGTTCATTTGCTTATATTGCTTAATTTTCAGGTTCGTCATAATTTTCCAATCAACCACACATATCAAGCATCAACTAATTATAAAGTTATATATTTGTATTTTATTTTATATTATATAAGAGTATTCGTTTTTTAATTATCATGATATAATCACAATATCATATAAATATTTTAGAAAATAATATCATGACATAATTAAAATCACACTACTGTTGTAAAAAAAAAAACATCACACTACTATAAATACTCCATCAATTCTTTATTTAGTTGTTGTTTTGGTGTTATTTAGGCATATTTTTTTTTTAACAATATTATTTAGGCATACTAAAAAAGTTATTGTATTAGATCAGAGTTTAAATACATGAAAAGATTAGATCAACAAAAAGTAATATATTTTGGTTTAAAATTTAAATCATATATATCAATTTTTTTAATCTAACATTTTTTTTTATATTTATGATCGGCTGTAGTATGTATGTAATTTTTTTTAACTAACAGTATATGAATTAGTTAGGACATTTTTTTAGGTGTAAATTGGATATCTTCTATGTTCAACCGTAGAGTTTAATAAGTTTTGTTAAATTCAAATGAATAACAAATTCTTTTCAAGACTCAATAATCAAATCAAAGACCATAGTTAAGCTAAAAGAGATTCTCACCATTATTTCATGCAAGTGTTCTCTTGGGTATAGCTAGAACATTTTCAATTGTTGGATTTGTACATGCTATATTAGATTCATGTAAAGAATATTTTAAAAAAAAAATTCATGCATGTATGTTCGCTTAGTTAACTGGATGAATTTTTTTTACTGAGTTAACTGAGCGAACATTTAATTCCAAATAACCGTTAACTGAGTTCTTAAGTTATGATGACGTAAATTCTATAAAATATAATAAACACAAAAATTGCATATTACAGACATCACACATGTTCGACACAAGACACGTCTAATTTGAAGTGAAGAGTGTATTTTTGAATTGATAAAATTTTGAACATACTATGAATTTAGTGGTGTTTTAATTTGGGTAGTATATTAGAAGGAAGATTGCATGCAGTGGGGGTCCAATATGTTAGTATGTTTTGATTGTAAGCAAAGTTCACTCACTTTCAAGGGTGGTTTTGTTTACTGGCAAATAGCATAAAATGGTGAAAGGTGAAGCAGCGTAAGTTAAGTGGCAAAAAAATGATGTAACTTTCGAGTACTGATATCACACCAAGATAAAGATCCAGAAACCATGACATACCTTTGCATTTAATGCATTTAATTTTTGGGGCGCGTGCTCAGAGAGACATGTACCCATCAACATGTCTTTAACTTACATTTACATTTCTATCCTAGCTACCACACCAATGTCTACTTTTGTCATTATTTTTTGCTTTTAATTCTTTCTTTTATGCTTTTATTTCTTCATCTTCACCTATCATAGTAATTAAAAGTTAGTAACACAAAATCTTTTTATTTCGACATATGGTAACACAAAATCTTGTTTACCATGAAAATTTACATCAACATTGTTACAAATTATCAATTCATATAACATTATATCCTTTCCATTTACATTTTTAAAAGCTTGTTATTTTTTACCCTTGATTTTTTATTTATTTATAATTACAAGTTAATGTAAGTGTAATTATAACATGGTATTTTTTTTTTACAAAAACATGGTAATTTAAAACTTGTTATATTTGTTAAAAACGTGTTATTTTTTACGCTAGATATGTTTATCTTTTTTTATAATTAAAAGTTAGATGTAATTCTGTTGGAACAAAATTGGTTTTATATCTCCTAATTTGATTTTGATGATAACAATGTATTTAAAGTTAAATTGGTAGTACTAATAATTTACTCTTGTGTGCAGGATTAAAAGTTAAAATTTAAATTCATAAGCACATTGGAATTCTGAAGGATTACTTCTGAGCGCGTCGCATCTGGGCTCTCAAAATTCTGAAGCAAGTAATTCTGAGCTTCATCAAATTCTGAAGCTAAATATTTCTGAGGCTACATCAGAAATATTTCTGAAGCTACACCTGAGAGTACAACTTTCTTGAAGACTGTGTCTGACTTGGTCTCAGCGAATGAATCAAGAAGGAAAGGGGTTGACCATGGAAATGTCCTTTTCAAGTCAGGCTTCAAGAACGAGTATTTCCTTATTTGGCTTAAGCTTAGGTTCAGATATCTAAAGCCAAAAGGAATCTCTCATTTTGTAGTAAACGTCAAAGCTCCTAAGCACTGCAAATCAGAACAGCTATTAGCACTCTAATCAATACAATGGAGCGTCTCAAGAATTCTTCAAACGGCTATAATCTTCAACGTCCATTTTCTCATCTATAAAAGGAAGAAGATTTGTGAAGAATCATCATCAAAACTTACGCTTCTGAACGTGCAAAAACCCTGTCAAATTCTGAAGCTATTTAAACACTTAGAAACTTTGTGATAATTTTCTAAGAAGTCTTGTCACTGTTTTGTATTTTGTAAACACCTCTGATAGTATATCAAGTGTCCCTCTCATATCTTTATCATTATTTAAACTTGTGAGAAGTCTCTTGCGTTTGTGCTTGAGCATTGGAAGTCTTTTGTTTTGTGCTTGAGCATTTGAAGTCTCTTGCTTTGTGCTTGAGCATCTGTAATCTTAGTGATTATAGTGAAATCTCTTGTGAAGAACAAGAGGACTGGACTACTCCTGTTAGTGGGAGGAACCAGTATAAAATTTGTTTGTCTTGCTTTCTCTATATCCTCATACATTATGTGTGTTTAACCTTATCCGCTGCAAACTGTTTTTAAACTTAGCAAAAAATCTTAAAACAATTCAACCCCCCCCCCCCCCCCCCCCCCCCTCTTGTGTTTTTCAACCTTCAAACTCAACCCTACAAAAATAATATAAAAATGGCTTAAATATGTTTTTAGTCCCTGCAATTATGTCTTGTTTTGAAAAGAGCCCCTGTAAAAAAATAATTTTGATTTTAGTCCCTGCAATATCTTAAAACTTTTAAAATAGCCCCTGACCTGATTTTTTTTATGACATGTCACTTGGATTATGACGTGGCAGACACTGAGTATGATTTAGAGCTGACGTGACCAATTTATGTCAGTTGGATTATGACGTGGCTGACACTGAGTAGGATTTAGAGTTGACGTGACTAATTTTTTAATATGTTTTTGGTCCATGCAATTATGTCTGTTTCGAAAAGAGCCCCTGTAAAAAAAATAAAAATTGATTTTAGTCCCTGCAGGTGCTATTTTAAAAGTTTTGAAATATTGCAGGGACTAAAATCAAATTATTTTTTTTACAGGGACTCTTTTCAAAACAAAGCATAATTGCAGGGACCAAAAGTATATTTAAGCCTATAAAAATTATCTCTATTTTATAACAAATGTGAAGTTTTTTAACAAATTTTAGAGACAAATATTATTATTATTAGTGCTCCCCCTCCAATGAAAATTGTCTAAAAGATTTTCGATAAGTTAAAATTAAATTTAGATTGAATCTAATGCAATCCGCACAAATCAACTTGTAAAACGAAAACAATACAAATTGATATTTTTTTTCCACGAAAAATACGACAATTCTATTGAGCTTGTTGCATTGTAAGAAAAAAAATAATAGGTGAAGAAAAATAAATTATTTTTAGCATGGTTGATTATTTATTTTGATAGAATTATATTTTATCATACATATCTCTTTTATACACACATTTAAATCATTTTTAATCTAATATAAGAATCTTAATTTTTTATACAAGAAATAAATCTTAACACAACAAACTAATAACAACCTACTAACAAACTCTTTAGAAAGTTAGTTATACCTCAATCATTAACCAAACAATATTTATAATAAACAATGCCTCAACTAATTAATAATTGGGTGGTTTCTTTATGATTTTAGACATATATAGTATTCCACCCCCCATATGTATGTAACTTATATTGATAATTAGTTAGAAACTTCTCTTTGTCTTGCTAAATAGTCTTTTTGTTTGGTTGAATCGGTTGTTTTATTAGTTGATTTTGTTCTGTACTTTCTTTTTATTTATCCACTTTTTTAGACTTTTATAATAGATTGAAGTACCTCTTATACTTTGTTATGATTATAATCCATAAATTATTAATTTTATAAAATTCGTATTAATAATGATATTTTTTACAACTTGTGCATCGTAGAAGACTTCGTCAAGTCTTCCATGTTAACCAAAGTCGGGAAAGTGTATATAGCTCTAGTGATGCTGATTCCCTAAAATGTTTATGGTGGTCAAAGAATCTAACTATAAGGGAAGGGGCTAGCATATAAAAAGTTTGAGGAATAGATCATCTCATTAAAATTTCATACTGATTTTGTGGTGTTTTCTTACAATAGGATTTGGTAGGATTTTCTATCACAAATTATGGTAGAATCTCATCCATTCAATACTTATAGAGTGATGTATACAAAACTTTCACATGATATCAATTGATGAACTCATGCATTTCCGTATGAATATACTATTTGTTTTATATTGAGATATTAAATTGTGGCCTTGTGCATAGAGACAAAATTAAACAACAGAAAAAGCAAAGTGTTACTATAGTTTATTTGTCATCATACAATAATTTGTAACTAAATCATCACTTCAAAAAGGCTTAAGAATTATGTCCCTTTATATTTATAAACATCTTATAAAGTTTACTCACTTTATGCCAATATGTAGAAAAGTGTCACATATTAAAAAGAATCGTAACCTTATTGTTTGATCTTCACATGGAGAAAGAAAGATCAATTAATTAGAAGAAAATAATTTTTTATGATAAAACAAATATTGAAAGCAACATATAACTAAAAGTGGCTTTATTTATATACTATTTTTCTGTTTTTGATCATTTTTCAGCACTGATCATAATCAAGTCTTGTGCAGAAATAATTATTAATTAGACATTTTGAGATACCCTATTCTCTCAAGACTCAATAAAATGTATTAATTCAAAATCTTTGTCTTCAGAGAGTTCAAGATGCAGATCTTCGTAAATTAACTACAATAATGTATAGTCTTCTTTGCTCATCAATTCTACCTCTGCTTCAAAAGTACAATTCTAAAAGCTCTACTTTCTGAAAATAACTTTAGAATATGTGGACCAATATGAAGAACAGAAATAAATTTTAAATTAAAAAATATAAACCCTAATGAAAGAAAACAAAGGCTCATATAGTCATACGTATCTATGATGATTCTATTGGGACCCATACATGAGATTCATGTATACTACTAATTCAACATTAAAATTACATTTTTACCCTCCACATTTTATTCTTTTCTCTAGTACAACAATATCTTAGTAGCTATAGAAAAATAATATATTCATGTAGGGGCCATGTCTGTTTTCTACATCAAAAGAAGAACCTATTGAACTCCCAAATCACACTAGCATCATTCTTCTATTACCATTCATTCCTTCATTCATTCAGTAACATCTACTTTTTTCTTTCATTTCCAATATATCATTTCATACACATACTCACATTACATTTTTGCAAATTACATAAATACCCTTTATTTTTCAATTTAAAATTTAATGAACAAAGTTACTAATACTCCCCCTTTGTCTATGTATACAACAAAAATACATTATATTATATTTTATAATATAGTATCTTGCAAAATGGCAATGCCTTTTGATCCAAGTAAGTAAATTCCTAGTCACTTTCTAAGCTCTCTTTTGTCCCTTCCCTTTTTATGAACACCTCTCTGTCAACTTCAGTCCTTCTCTCCCAGATATCTTTTCTGATTTTCTCTCTTTATCACTCCATGTACCATGTGCATGTGCATGCTCTCTCTATCATCATATATATCATATATTATATATATAAATATAAATAACCTACCAACAAAACAATACATTATTACATAATACATGCAATATATATATACTCACTCACCTACCCTCTAATTGAATCTCTATATATCTTATAGTTATTTTGTTTTGTTCTGTTTGTTTTGTTATTGTTTTCAGTCCAAAAAAACAAGATGGAACAACCTCAACAACAGCAACAAAATGAGGAAGCAGGTGGAGGTGGCAGTAGTGGAAAAGGGGGGTATATGAGCAGACAAAGTAGTACAAGATGGACACCAACAACAGATCAAATAAGAATATTGAAAGATCTTTACTACAACAATGGAATTAGATCACCAAGTGCAGAACAGATACAGAGGATCTCTGCTAGATTAAGACAATATGGTAAGATTGAAGGAAAAAATGTCTTTTATTGGTTTCAAAATCATAAAGCTAGAGAAAGACAGAAGAAAAGATTCACTTCTGATGTTAACAATGTTGTTCTTCCTACCATTCAAAGATCAACACCAAATAACAACAATAATGTTATTTCTTCTGCTAATTGGAAACTTCCTTCTGATCATGATCAACATCAGCCTATTCATCTTCATACCAATCCTTCTAATTACAACATTTCATCTGCTGGTATATATATTCATTCATTCTAGTAATTCCTTTTTTAAGCAAGAAAAAATAGTAACAAGTTGATTAAGTACTCTTTTACTTCCTCTGTCTTAAAAATATAAGCAAAAAAAAAAAAAAAAATTAATAAATCTGTTCTATATTTTACACCAGATATATCTTGTTGACCAGTTTTTTCTTATATTTTGAGACAGAGGAATATATACTTTTAATCTTATTGTTAATCTTTTTGTTTATGTATAGGGCTTTCTACTGCTTCATGTTCTTCTGCTGAAATGGTTACTGTAGGCCAGATTGGAAATTATGGATATGGATCTGTGCCAATGGAAAAAAGTTTTAGGGTAAGTTTAGGATTGTGATTTTATTTTAAACATGATAAACTTTATATATTTTTTAGCTTTGTTTTTTGAATTTTTTTTGCTTTTTTTCCATTGTTCAAATGTGTATCCATGTTCATAGACTTCATGCATCCATGTGAGATTTGCACAAGCATGATCTTTTATTTAATAACCAAAAAAACAAAAATCCATAAAACTTCTATAATAAGCCACAATCTCATAACATAAGCATTAAAAATAAAACTTAAATTTATGAAGTGAAAGTAACACTTGTAATAAATTTATATTAAATCCACCAACAAGAGTTCACTTTCACTAGCTCTGCTCATAACTAGTCACTAGTTTTATAGATTATTAAAACTCTACTCTTTAGGTATATAGCTTTAGACATGTCACATATTTTAATGCTAGCTAAAGTACTATCATTTTAATTAATTTTAGTATAAAGTTTTGAATTTAATTTAATTTAATTTATTTCTTAGGAGTGCACAATATCTGCTGGATGTAGCAGTAGTCAAGTTGGAAGCACCATAAATAATCACTTAGGATGGATTGGTCATCATGTTGATCCATATTCTTCAACTAATTATGCAAATTTATTTGGAAAAATAAAACCAAATGAAGAAATCATGGAAGAAGAAGAACAAGAACATGAACATGAAATTGAAACTCTTCCTTTATTTCCTATGCATGGTGATGACATTAATCATGGTGGATATTGTAACATCAAATCAAATTCATCTAACTATGGTGCTGCTGCTGCTGCTTATGGTTGGTATCAAGCTGAAAATTATGGTTTCATCAATACTACTTCCTTGGAACTTAGCCTCAACACTTACACTCGTAGATCACCAGATTATGCTAATTGAATTTGCTTAATTAGTTTCAAGATTTTAATATGCATCAAGTTTAATTTGCTTAGTATTATATGCTATATAATTATATAATATAATATAATGAGTTTAGGGTATGAAATGTAATGTAAGTGAAGGTTAATTAATGAATGTGAAAAATATTATTAATGTAAGTTAGTTTATTTCTGTTTTTAGTTAAGAAGTGTTCCTAACATGACACGTGTCATGTTGTAACTTAATTGGACTGATAGTGATGCTAATTATTAGAAAAAATTATTGTTATGTTATTTTAGTTGTTCATCTTTCCAACAAACATTCTTTTCATTAATTTGCTAATTCAAATGATTGGTTTACTTACAAAAAGATATAATAATATACTAAAAAAGTGATGATGATGATGGAATGTTAAAAGTTAATCATGCATGCATTAGACTAAGACTATGATTAACCACCAACTTTATTGTATCATTGTAGCATTTGGCTTGCAATTGCAACAAGTGCAAAATCCTGAGCTAGCATCAAAGAACAGTACTCCATCGTTTTCTATGAATCAGTGACGCATTAATGACATATTCTTGATGACTGGTTAATTTGGGTGTGAAATTGAATATGGTATTATTTATCAAAATGTGCGTTTGCTTTTTCCATGATAAAAATCAATTTTAAATGAATTGAAATTCCCCCCATAACATTTTATAAGAAAAATTGACTTTTTATATTTATTGTAAATTTAATGTATTTGGTCTATAATATAGACCGGATACATTAAATCTACAATGAACCTAAAAAGTTTATTTTGCTTATAAAGTGTTACGGAGAAAGTACTTCCTTGGAACTTAGGATATGTGCGTTTGCTTTTTATTATCTTCTCTATTAGTAACTATAGATAGAGATACAACTTTATTATTTATGTATCTCTGAGCATTTTATGGTGCTATGTGTAATGTAAAGAAGGATATGACTAGGCAGGGCAAAATAACCCATATCCGTGGGTACCCGCCCGTCCCGCCCCGATTTTGACGGGGAAAACCCCGAGTTGACTGGGTTTGGATTTTTCCCGATATTAAAAGTTTGGGTTGGGCGGGTAATGGGGATATTGATACCCACCCCGAATCCGTCCCCGAACCCGCCCCGCTTATATCGAATTACATGTTATCATTTATAAATTAGAAACTCTTAAACAAATTCTATATTGCATTCATATTTTAAGTTGAATATTAATCAATTTATTTTCTCTATTTATTTTCTATGTATAAATATTGTTGAAACAAAATAAATTTCTACTTTTAACTATTTTTTTAATAAAAAAAACAATAAAATGCAACTCAAATTCATATGAAAGTAGAGTGAAATGGGGATACCCGAACCCCCACGGCGATACCCGAACCCCGTTGGGTATGGGTTTGGAGTTTTAGTTTTCATCCCCGTTAAGAATTGGGACGGGTTTGGGGATACCCGAACTTTTTTGGGTTTGAGTTTGGGGATGGCAAAATCCATCTCCGACCGCCCCATTGCCATGCCTAGATATGACTATGAAATTGCATAAAAATAAATAGGGCAATAAATAGGGCAAGAAATGGGTCAGTTAAAGGAGAGAAATTCAAAAAGCATACAAGAATTAAACTGTTCACTAGTAGGAGAGTATATATTTTGAAGTTTGAACCTTTCATCGAAAATAGTTACCACATGGATACTTATAATTATTAGTTGGCTGAAAAATTCAAGTGTTGTTTGTTGTTATTTTGTTTGACAACAAGAAATTTATTTCCATGAGCCAAACCATGTTATAAATTTTAAATGGATTATTGTTCTTATTGAAACATTTAAATTAACTTTATAAAGGCAATTGAAAAGATAAAAAAGTGTTTACAAATTTTAGTTTAACGCGCATGGATGTCAAAATTGTTAGGTCGGATGTTTTTTTTTTTTTTTTATAAGCAAAAATAAATTATAAGAAGTATAAGGAGTACCCAACCCTTATAATTCAAGGATAGTCACACTTAGTACTTTGTAAGCACTTGATAGGATCATTACACCAATTAGAGAAAACTACATTATCCTGGGTTCTTACGCGGCTTATGAACCAAAACCAAGCTATATAGATAATTTGTTCCACGAGAGTCGATTTATGAAGTAAACCTCTTCTAAATACGATGCTATTACGCGTACGTCATAATTAAGCTCCACGTCGTTGCCAACCAAATAATGTGTTTTGTAAGCACTTGATGGGATCATTACACCAATCAAAGAAAACTACATATTATCCCGAGTTCCTATGTGACAATTATGAACCAAAACCAAACTATATAGATATAAGTTGTTTCACGAGAGTCGATTTATGAAGTAAACCTCCTCTAAATACGATATTATTACGCATACGCCCTAACCTCCACATCGTTGCCAATCAAATAATTAACGTGTTTTTAACTCGCTTGCTATACTTGCCTTTTAGTAATGCTCTAAATCTTAAGAAATGTTGCTGAATATTGCTTGTTGTATCACCATTGCCCAGCCACTATATATATATATATATATATATATATATATATATATATGAAGTTTCTTGTGGATTTTTTTACAATACTTTAATAGAAAAGAAAACCATAAGAAACAATATGAAGTTATTAATTATGAGACATTTACTAAAATTAAGAAATCATGTTCCAAATATTTTCTTTTGAAATTAGAATAAAATACAGATTTACAAAACTAACCTTATGACTTATGTTTGTTTGTATGGATATAATTGGTTTTTTAAGTAAATATATGAATATGATTCCAAACAGCAACATTAACATTACAATTGATAAAAATGTGATCGACAATCTCCTCCATACCGAAACAAATTAAACACACAGCTTCGCTCATGAGTATTTGTAATAACGCCTCGTTGAAATAAAGCCTCCCTAATTGGTAATTTCTCAAGCAAAACTCTCCACCCAAAAAATATGCTTACTTAATTTCGACGGAACATTATTTTTTCACAATTTCTTCAAAGTTGTCGCTTTTGTTTCATCGATACCTGCCACCACAATTCTGTTATGCAGCCAATTATAAGCGGATTTTACCGTAAAATTCCCGTAGCGGCAATCCACCTCTGCGCCTGTCCCTGCTCTCTATCCTTGGCCGAACCTGAAGCAATAGAGCGAGTAATTCCTGCTTGTCCACAACTTCTAAAGCGGTTAGCTCATCAGTCCAAAGCAACTTCCACGTCCAACCATTTGAAACTAATTCCCCATCTCCCCAACATGACCATCTTGCCGAGGTTGGATGCTATGATCGAGATTTAAATTTCGTTCTTCCACTTTGTGTGTCTAAATTTTCGATTACTTTTCATTTCGTCTATGTATAATAAAAGCAGTATTACTATAAGGATTTTATATACTACGTACACAATTAAGACACTAAATATGAAATTCATAGACTTAATTGAAACATATTTTCTGCAGTCACTATTATAAACAAACTCGACTATTTGGATATATTAAAAAAGTTATAAATTTAGTCCATAATATCAAATTTACTTATAATAATGATTAATGAAAGTAGAGAGTTTCTTTTCACGCCCCCCGGGTTTCCTTCTTCACCCTCTAAAATGATTATATTACCCCTCTCACTATCTGGAAAGCGAGCATCTTTTCGCACTCTAAGTAGCGAGTGTCAATGTTTTATACTCAAATTGAACCCCTGCTGTGATGAGGTTAATGAGAGTGTGACCCACTTGTTTTTACACTGTCATGTGGCTGCCCAGATTTGGTATTCTGTTGTTAAATGGCTTGGGCAGATTTTGGTTCTTCCCCCTAATGTGGTCACTTCCTATGTAATGCTTGTTGACCCCGGTACTAATAAAAAGCGGAGAAAAGGATATTCTTTTGTCTGGTTGGCGTTTGTTTGGGTCATGTGGAGGATTCAGAATGACAAGGTTTTTAATAACAAAGCTATTTGTGTCGTGGAAGCAGTTGACTTGATTCAACGTTCCTCGTGGCAATGGTATATGAGTAAGGTTGCCAAAAGTCCCTGTCTTCTTTACGAATGGGTTTGGAATCCTGGGGATTGTATGCTTAGGTAATTTCGGGTGTTGGTGGGGCGTAGGGTCTGGCTGGATTGGTGTGGTGCTGCGCTGCTACTCGAGCCTGGGTGTTTTGCAGGCTGTTCTGATGGGCGTACTCGGATCCCTTTTGGTTGGCTGTATTTTTCGCTTCTGCCCTTTATTTTCCTTGCTTTTGCCTTCAGTTGTTTGCTTTCTTTGAGTTTGGTTGGGGTTGTGGTTCCCTTGTAGTGCTTTGTTTGTTCAGTTTGTGACCACCTCTGTTTTGGTGGCTGGATGTTTGTATTTGATCTTTCTTTTGCTCATTTTGTACTTCTTGTACACTATGTGGCATTAATAAAATTAGCAGTTCAAAAAAAAATCTTGAACGCCAACACTCCTCATGGATGAAAAAATTATGAAAAAAAGTGTTCGCATCCTAGGGAGCAAACTCAGTTATGAGTTCGCATCCTACGAAGCGAACTCGGTTATGAGTTTGCATTCTAGGAAGCGAACTCTTTTTGATTTTTTCATCCATGGGAATTGTCGGCGTTCAGTTTGAGTGTAAAATATTGACACTTGCCACGTAGAGTGCGAACTAAAACATACTTCGCTACTTAGAGAGCAAACTCGGTTTACACTTTAAAAAAGGTGAAGAGGACAAAAAAAATTGACTTTTATAAGATGCGAACTATGTTATTACGTTTTTGCAATTTTACACACTCACTTTGTAGGTAGCGCGAGAGATATTTTGGAAAGGTCAGAAAGTGAAAAAAATAACTGGAGACTGTGAAAAGAAACTCTCAAAAAAGTAATGTCTAAATGTGTAGAGACGGGGGCTGGTGTTCTTGTTGGACATATGAAGACTTTGGTCCAAAAATCAAAATGAATGGAGACTTTGTGACATGAACGAGTTTATCCTACGTGTAGCTCTTTTGCATCTCATATGTGTAACTTTTGTCCATTTTAAAATTACGTTAGAGAAAGGCTTGCATAGACACAAACCCAAATTATATATATTTAGGCACATACACATAAATTCAAAATTTTAAAACAAAAATAATATAGTTACATCAATCAACATCATTTTATTTCTTTTTTCTTTAATTTTTTGATTTTGTGTGAGTGTGCCTAACACTTATCATTTATGTTTGTGCCTATGTTAGAATTTTCCATTATATTAAACGATTTAAGACAAATGTAGTTGATTTTATACCGAAAAAGGAGATAGCCTTAGTGTATTTTTTATTTTAATTTTAAAAAAGCTAGAATTGATTCTATAGATACATAATTAATTTTTGACTTATTTGATTTCTTTAAAATATCTCAAATTAGTTCTACTTGAAATTATTTATACCAAAATTATTTTTTTTCACCGTAGACCTGAACATACATTTAGTACTTTACAAAAATCTCCATTTATGACATAGATAAAATAACTTATAATTTGAGACAAACTACTTATTCAAAAGAACTTATAGTTTGGGACATATGTCGAAGCATAATTAGTTCATTTGCTTATTTTGCAACAATAATATTGTAACTCATATATATATATAGTTTGTAAAATCTGAACTAAAATAACTTTAAAGTGCCCTTCACAAAATGATGGTAATAAAGGGTGCAATATCATGGCAAAAGAATTGAAATTCAATCGTTAAAAGTTTTAGGCTTAATTGCATTTTTGGTCCCCCTATTTTGCCAAAAATGCGATTTTGGTCCCCCTATTTTAAAATCAAACATTTTAGTCCCTCTATTTTGATTTTTGTTGCACTTTTGGTCCCCCACCCTATTTTTTAACCAAGTGGCAACCAAAACGCTTAAGTGGCAATACATGTGGCAAAAAAAATGTCACGTCACAAAATATTTTAATTTTAAGTATTTAATTTCCAATATGAAAATATTTTTTTAAAAAAAAATGTGAATAACCAAAAAATATAATTTTTTAAAAATATCTAAAATATTAATTTATTTAAGAAAACTGAAAAAATACCAAAAATTTTAAAAAATATGAAAAAACAAAAAATCTTTAAGTTTTTTTAAAAAAATCTGAAATATTAATTTTTAAAAAAATATCTGAAAAATTATTTAATATTTCAGTTTTATTTCAAATGATATTTTATTTTCAGATTTTTAAAAGTAAATAATAATTTCAGTCTTTTAAAAAGCTAATATCTTTTATTTTCATAAAAACTAATATATTTTTAAAAAAATAATATTTGGATTATTATATTAATAAAAATCTGAAAATCGAAAAAAATTTAAATTTATTTTAATAAAAACTGAAAAAACCAATTTTTTTAAATCTGAAATATTATTTTTTAAAATAATTATTAAATAAATTTTCAGATATTTATTTTAAAAAAGTAATATTTCGATTTTTTAAAATATTTTTTTGTTTTTTCAGTTTTGTCTAAAAATAAATTAATATTTCAGATTTTTTTTAAAATTATATTTTTGGGTTTTCCAGATTTTTTAAAAAAAAAAATTAATTTTTTATAAAAAATTAGTTTCTTTCATATTGAACATTAAAATATTAATATTATAATTAAAATATTTGTTGATGTGGCATTTTTATTTCCCACATGTATTGCCACATAAGCATTTTGGTTGTCACTTAGTCAAAAAATGGGATGGGGACCAAAAGTGCAACAAGAATCAAAATAGGGGGACTAAAATGTTTGATTTTAAAATAGAGGGACCAAAATCGCAAATTTCGTAAAATAGGGGAACCAAAAGTGCAATTAAGCCAAAGTTTTAAATTTAACCAATACATCTGAAATGGACAATTCATTAATATTTCACATTTAGGAATTCATATATGATAAATCCTTTTCAAGGAGCAGTTAAAAAGACCACGAGAATTTAGGCAAATGGGATGGATTAAGAGGACATATAAATAGATATTTCGACTATCCATTATTTAATAGATGCAGATTTAATAATATCTATATATGCGGATATCTATATCCGTTAATAAAATAAAAACATTATTTAAATATTCTTAGTTATTAAATACTATAAATTAGCATCTTAAATTTAGTGGAACTTTATGATAAATTTTATTTTATTAGAAATAAAATATATGGATATTATTTTAGTTTTTGAAGTGAAGTGTATGAATATTATTATATGTTGATATTTTTTTTGTTTCCTTAAAAAAAGTTGAACAAACTTCAGGTAATTAAAAACGTTATTTCCAAAAAAGCAATTTTAAAAAAGTTGTAATCCCTAAATATCTCTAAACATCCAAGGGTGCTTCAAAACCCGTAAATTATTTAGTGGATATTTGGATAAATATGATGTGGATATCATATTTATCCAACAGGGTGAACATGAATATCATATTATGCGACTCCATAGATATTCGTTTATACACTATAAGTAATATGATTTTTGGCAGCGATTTTTTTTGTTATAAGTTGTTATAAGTCGTTTGCAAAACTATCAAATGGTGGTTTTACCAACGACTTATAACAACTAACAACTTATAAAAAAAAAGTCGCTGCCAAAAATATATTTCTTATAGTGACATTCCTACATCTAGATAATGATTAATGAACATTTAGATTAAAATTTACACAAACGACATAATTTGCATCCTAAAACTTTGTGATTTAGCAAAACCTTGCTTGTTGTATGGAAATTAAATTACTTCTTAGCAGTTGCACTATTCAACAAAGCAAAAAACTTCATTTTCCTGATCAATTTTTTTTGTCAAGTAGTTTAATGTCTAAAATTTCTATATATATATATATATATATATATATATATATATATATATATATATATATATCAAAATTCAAATCCCAAGAACCTCAATCCTTACATATTACATGCAATGTTCTTATCAACTGAGCTCTGCTCATGAAGACTTTTTCTCGTCCAATTTAAACTTTGGTTACGTAATACTAACAAATTCTGCAATTTAATCTGAAGGTAATAGAATTATCTTAAGAAACTATTTAAAAGTAATAAAATATTAAAAGTTATATAATCCGTATCTTTTTTTTTTTTTTGAAATGGCAAATATATTATTAATCAGATCTCTGCACAAGACGAACAGAGACCGGTAAAAGGGACTACATAACATAGATGTCGTATATATGCGGAACACCCAAAGAAAAACTAACAAACATCGCCTAATCAATATTTATCTCCTAATCCCAAATCAAAAAGACACCCATAAGATATCAGACTACCATAACAGTCACCAACTCAGTCCAGAAAGTTGCCACAACTAGACCCTAACTCCCGAACTCGAAGCAAAAGTGCTCGGCCCATCAGAATCCAGAAGCAGCTTCTTCAGACGAACCGCTGACCATACAAAGGTAGAAATAGAACCCAGGTAGACAAGTCTCGGCAACGACAGAGGCACCATCATGAGATCGGTAGTGGTGAAAAAACACCAAGAAACAAAAACATCACCGTATCTCCGTATCTTGGAGAAGTTATTAGTTTGATAGCAAAAACGAAGAACTTTATATTGAAAATTTGTGAAAGCAGCAAATTGAGAAAGGGCATGAGTTTTTTTATACATATGAACACAAAAAACATCATGGTAGGAGATTTGTTTCAATTTTTTGGAAGAAAAAAGAAATGTTAATCCTTATCATATTTTTTTTTTGTTTTTTTTGTTTTATGATGATCCTAATCAAATCTTCTAACAATTCTAAACATTGCCAATTCCAATAAAATAACAAAGATACCTTGAGGAGGAGTATAAAAGAAACGTTAGCGGCTGGAAGAGAAATTGTCTAGGTTCAATTCTTTTCAACAAAACAACAAACATGGGTTGCTTATTGGAATGAAATTGAAATTGGTTAAGACTACTTAAGTCCCCCCATTGTTGATGGGTAAAGAGAATTTTCCATATCATTGGACCATACAATGATACTATCATGCAATCATCCTAGTTTGACAAGAAGGAAAGAATTTGAATAGCCACAAAAACAACAAGAACCATTTGCTTGTTTAAAATTTAGATCCAAGTAGCAGAGAAAAACAAATCACAAGCAACTACTGTTCTGCAATCAATAATTAGCTGGTAGTAAAACTTTGTTAAATGATTGACCAGTTCTGCAAGCAGTATTTAGGGTTGAAATCATGTTAGGCCAAGATTGACTTGTTAAGGTTTGAGCCCACCTATCTCTCAAACTTAAATCATTTAAGTGCGTGTAGACATTTTTTTAAGCTTAAATCACTTGAAAAGGTAGTTAAAATCACATTTCTTATAAGAAAAGCAAATTTATTTTTTTATTGCCAACAATGCAACACATATCAATTTCAGACATACAATACTCTTTATATACCCTTTTTTCTTTTCTTTTTTTCCTTTTGTACGTTATGAACAGTCACCAACAAGCCTGTTAAATTTCAATCATATGAATTCATTTGCTGCAATCACAATACTAGGCAGAGACATGAATTTATGAATTATTCCAATTAAAAAATCTTCAATCAATTGACAGGCAGAAAAATATTCATTGCAACCTTAGTTCATTTGTACTCAAAACTAGGCAAGGAGGGAGCATCATAATTGTCCAGAATAATCTCACTTCCACCCTTTGCAATCTTCTCTTCATCCTTTGCTCCACCAAACAAACCACTAAACCAGGATGACTTGGGAAGCGGCGGCATATCCTCCATCACATCAGTCGCGGTGGCAAATTCTACGGTACAATAGCCTAATCTTAATGTACCGGTATAATAGGTTTCTAAAATAATAGAAAATAGAAAAATGAGTATATTTTAGATGAATTTTTTTTTCTATCTTATAAAATATTATAATAACTAAATATTATTCATCAAAGTTGTCAAAAAAAAAAATTAATTTTTTTAAAATTTTTTTCGAATATTTTTTTTTTTTGGTTAAGTATTTTTTTCGAATATTTATTATTCATAATAGTGAATATTGAATTTTTTTAATAAAAAAAAATTAGTATCATGTATATAAAAAATAAAATTGTAATTTTTCTTATGAAATTATGTTTTCTTAAATATAATAGTCAATAAGTAACTTTTTAATTTATAAAATTTATTGTTTATTTATCATTTTAAAAATCTAGTGTACCGATACATTAAAATTTTACTAATGTACCATAGAAACTCCCCTAATACTTTTGTATTGGGTACAAAGTATCTATGAGTAGTACTTTAATTTTGATTTGACTCATATACTTATATTTGACTAGTGCTTTTTTTTTTCCCTACAAAAGATACGAGTGCTTTACTTGTTACAAAATAAAAATTAAATAATTGTAATAAAATAAGAATTTAATTGATATGCACCGACGGTGTAAAATAATTTTACACAATTATCTATACTATTATTATTTGCCTTACTAAAAGTAAAAAGTATATTTGGCATCCTCACGTTGCTTCTCAAAGAGCAAATGTACACGTGACACTTTTTTAAATATTTTCCCACTAACAACAAAATATTTTTATTTTAATTTAATTTTTTATCATACAAAACAAATAATAAAAAAAAAGATTAGCATCACTAAAATAAAACAAACAATTTATAAATTTAAATTTTATTTATCTTAACTCCAAAAATAAAATAAAATTAGCATCATTAAAAAAATCATAAACAATCGTGTATCATCCTAGGATTAGCACTAGGAGTAGAACAAGGATTGGCTCTAGGAATAAAACAAACACTTTATAAATTTGAATTTAATTTATCTTAACTCAAAAAAAAAAAAAAATAGCCCTCTGTTCATTTTTATAGGTCTTTTTAAAATAGTAACACCAAATTAAGAAAGTGTATTTTTGCATCTTATCTTCCTATTATATCCTTTTTGTTTAAATTTGAATACAACAAGAGACAAATTTTGTTTTAGTTTGTTTTTAAAAAACAAACTTTATTTTTTTCAAATATATAGTAGTATTTTGTTTATACTAAATATATAGTATTATTGTCAAAAAAATATATAGTGTTGTTAATAAATTTTATTGAAAAAGATAAGAGCAATGATCTTTATAATTAGGTGTATCGCGATATACAATAAACGTCGATGTTTAACTCGTATTATATTTGTCAGACAACTTAAATAGGTATTAACAAAATATTTGTTTTTTTTACCTTTACTCCGAGACTCTTTAGATTGGTGTCTGACACTTGTAAAATATTTGTACTACACATGTCGGACAAGTGACCTAATTTTTTCTTCGACTCTACTATCCTTATAAACATATTAGACATATTCACAAGAGTTAAAGATATATAGAGGCATACTGATAAATTAGAAGCATACAAAACAAGTTTTATATTTGAAGTAAGAAAATGAAATAGTTGTTTAATAGAGTGAAGAATCAAACATCACAGTGAAGAAAACAGCTTGAGTTCACCGATCTTGAAACTTGTTCTCCAGAGGAAAGAAACACTTACGAAAGTAACGCAAAATGACCCATAAACTGTCTTTAGGTATTGCATAAATCGGGCTGACCAAAATGACTCATAAACTGTCTCTAGCCCAATTAACTATTTCTAAACCCAATAGGGTCTAATAAAAAATGTAATATAGTAGGTGTGTTTATAATGAGTAATTGAAAGTGATTTTAATTAAGGTGTAATGAAACTTGAACAAAATCAAATCGATAAAGCATATGTAGGTATGGTTCGATTCACTCGGGTTTAGATTTGTCTAAGAAATGAAAGAGTATTATTCAAAATATTAGGAAAATGTTAACAAAGGCATTAGTTAAGGAATCAAAGATTGTATAAAAATAATGAATAATGAAAGAAAGTAATAAAAATGAAGTTGTGTCGAGGTAATATTGATCAATGAAGAGCTGAAGACCAATGAAGCATGGATTTCGACACGAACATCTAACACAACACAGACAAGTCGACATTGCTAATATAAAAAGCATAGGACACGGACACCTTATTGATCCATGTTGATTATCATTGTTGTTTCGATATATCTTTAACTCTTGTGAATATGTCTAATATGTTTGTAAGGATAGTAGAGTCGAAGAAAAAATTAGGTCACTTGTCCGACATGTGTAGTACAAATATTTTACAAGTGTCAGACACCAATCTAAAGAGTGTCGGAGTAAAGGTAAAAAAAACAAATATTTTGTTAATACCTATTTAAGTTGTCTGACAAATATAATACGAGTTAAACATCGACGTTTATTGTATATCGCGATACACCTAATTATAAAGATCATTGCTCTTATCTTTTTCAATAAAATTTATTAACAACACTATATATTTTTTTTTGACAATAATACTATATATTTAGTATAAACAAAATACTACTATATTATATTTGAAAAAAATAAAGTTTGTTTTTTAAAAACAAACTAAAACAAAATTTGTCTCTTGATGTATTCAAATTTAAACAAAAAGGATATAATAGGAAGATAAGATGAAAAATACACTTTCTTAATTTGGTGTTACTATTTTAAAAAGACCTATAAAAATGAACAGAGGGCTAATTTTTTATTTTTTTTTTGGAGTTAAGATAAATTAAAATCAAATTTATAAAGTGTTTGTTTTATTCCTAGAGCCAATCTTTGTTCTACTCCTACTGCTAATCCTAGGATGATACACGATTGTTTATAATTTTTTTAATGATGCTAATTTTATTTTATTTTTGGAGTTAAGATAAATAAAATTTAAATTTATAAATTGTTTGTTTTATTTTAGTGATGCTAATCTTTTTTTTTTAATTATTTGTTTTGTATGATAAAAAATTAAATTAAAATAAAAATATTTTGTTGTTAGTGGGAAAATATTTAAAAAAGTGTCACGTGTACATTTGCTCTTTGAGAAGCAACGTGAGGATGCCAAATGTACTTTTTACTTTGAGTAAGGCAAATAATAATAGTATAGATAATTGTGTAAAATTATTTTACACCGTCGGTGCATATCAATTAAATTCTTATTTTATTATATTTATTTAATTTTTATTTTGTAACAAGTAAAGCACTCGTATCTTTTGTACCCAAAAAAAGCACTAGTCAAATATAAGTATCTGAGTCAAATCAAAATTAAAGTACTACTCATAGATACTTTGTACCCAATACAAAAGTATTATGGGAGTTTCTATGGTACATTAGTAAAATTTTAATGTATCGGTACATTAGATTTTTAAAATGATAAATAAACAATAAATTTTATAAATTAAAAAGTTACTTATTGACTATTATATTTAAGAAAACATAATTTCATAAGAAAAATCACAATTTTATTTTTTATAAACATGATACTAATTTTTTTTTATATTTTTTTATTAAAAAATTCAATATTCACTATTATAAATAATAAATATTCGAAAAAAATTAAAAAAAATCAATTTTTTTTTTGGACAACTTTGATGAATAATATTTAGTTATTATAATATTTTATAAGATAGAAAAAAATTCATCTAAAATATACCCATTTTTCTATTATTTTAAAAACCTATTGTACCGGTACATTAGGATTAGGCTATTGTACCGTAGAATTTGCCACCACAGACTGATGTGATGGAGGATATGCCGCCGCTTCCCAAGTCATCCTGGTTTAGTGGTTTGTTTGGTGGAGCAAAGGATGAAGAGAAGATTGCAAAGGGTGGAAGTGAGATTATTCTGGACAATTATGATGCTCCCTCCTTGCCTAGTTTTGAGTACAATTCTGTTCAATGATTTACCAACTCAATACATTGCACAAGATGTATCAGCCTACACAAGTGCTTCTAGTCATATCCCAATAGCTTCCTACTGGTTTATTAGAAGTATTGTCGCTTGTGCAGCTCAGATTACAAGCCTAACTACACTTGGTAACGAGTATGTTTTTCCGGTCATTTCTCAAGATTTTTATGTTTGATACAAAGTATCATTCATTATACCTAGCTGCTAAATATCATAGTTTAATATGACAGATGATCGATATTGTTTCAGGATCTTCACCTCTAACGATGCTTAAGAGCTTTCAACATTAGCTTTCAAGCTCAGAAGTATAGTCGAACATCTTAGAAAGCAACTGGATAGCTGCCACAAACACATTGGTAAGGCACTTAAATTTTATGTTCAATTTGAACTTTACATACATCATCTGCACATACGATTAACAGAGGTAATTTCATATCAAAATTGACCATAAATCACCCTTCTCTAATAGATGAACAAGAAGAAAAGCAAAGAGGAAGTAGTGTTTGGGTTTTAGAGTGGCGGCTGCCATAATGTATACTGCATACAAAATTGAAATGAAAAAAGCTACTGAAGCTACTAGTGCTTCACCGTTTCTCAAAAGCTACCGCGCCTGCACCAGTGATGTCTCAACCTCTTCGCAACTTCATTCTCCCTTCTTTGAAATGGGGCTGCACCGGGAAAAATCGCAACAACCACCAACGTTCCCGTTGTCTACTTGAGCACGCCTCTGAGCCTGATTCCTAACCTAACTCTCTCGTCAATCCTCACCGACTCGGATCACAAACCGCTGTGAACTGATTAATTCAAATAAATATTAACTAGTAGCAAGACAAACCAAACATTACATGTAAGCCACTAGGTTTGGTTCGGTGGTTAGGAGTCTTAAGTAATATGCATAATGTCCTATATTCAATCCTCATTGACTCCATCGTAAAAAAAAGTAAAAAAAATGCAATGGATTTGCAGTTTGCACTAGAAGCAAAAACAAATGACGAGATGCCGCGATTGAGAAAGAGAAACAAGATATAACAAATGAAGAAAATCTATTCAATTCCATCAAAACTCCTCAAAAAGATGGTTCAATATAATTTCACACTTGGGGTTTCAGAAACCCTTTTCAACGAGCAGTTAAGACCAAGAAGCCTCTAGGCAAATGAGATAGATGAAGAAAATGACATATAGGAGATAAGGATCCAGAATGAAAAAGCTGAGCAATAATCATTCTCTTTTCTAAACAAAGCCAACAAGATAACAAATCAGTCTCATAAAACCATAGATAATTACTAATGAACATCTAGATTCAAGATTACAAAAAGACATAATTTTGCATCCTAAAACGAGATGTGTATGTTTTCAAATATTACAACTAGCGAAATCATAACTTGTGATTTAACATAACCCTTCCTTTTGTTGGAATTTTCTTTCTTTGCAGCTGTACTCTTCATCAAAAGGCTCACTATCTGAGGAGGAGGGTACTTGTCAAGTCATCATTCAATATCTTCATTTTATTCATGGAATTTAAAATTTGCACCCTATACAAAATAACACCAATATTACGAAAGAAAGTCTAAGTAAAATGCCTAAAATTGTAGTAAGCAAGGGTTTGAATACCCATCAATCCGAAAACAGACTTACTCTTCTTAAGAAACAGATTGATCACCATAAAATTACATCAAGTTGTTGAGACTTGAGACAAGGAAAGACCTTCATTTTCTTCACGCAATTTAACATTTGCACACCTATATAAATCAAAACAATGTTAAGGAATAATTTCAAAACAGCACTTACTACTTAAAAACCAAAAACTGGAATTACACTGTTCATTTTCAATAAAAATAATACTTGTCTCTTTCAATACTTGTCTTATGATTAAAATTAATAATTACAATTAATAAGGGAACATCAAATTCAATTTTCAATAAAAATAAAATATTAGAAGCTATATTCTTACCTTGAGTAGATATTAAGCACCTCAATATTGTCTCCTTTCACAGCATCTTTTAATGAGATTATAGTTGGAGTGTGCGAAAATATTTCAACAAAGTCTGAATGACTCCCATGAATTTGAAAAACTTTAAACCCATACTTCTCAGGTTCCCAGTAAATAAGACAGTCGCACGAATGATATAACAACATGGAACCACCATCTGCTATGTGTTTTAGTGGCCAACATAAACCATAATCTCGATGCGGTCTGCCCAAAAAACTGATCGAAGTATCAATGCTGTAAACCCTAGTCCATGATTCACCAATGCCATAGTCTTTCATAACCCACATTGTAACATCATTGAAATAAGATGCATCGCAAATGTAAAGCAACCCTCTTGATTCTCCCATTCTGATACGCCCATTACGAGAAATTCTATGATGATTTCTAAACACATGTGGAGGAGAAGGAAATGATTGCAACCTCTCGCTGTCTAAACAAAAACACAATATAGACCTATCCTGACTCTCATCGTCAAATCTGATCCAATGAATCACGCCATTCAAACAAGTGGGATACTCAAGCGTCGATTTAGAAACCTGATCAGGATCCACTTCAACATTTCTCCATGAAAGTGTTCCAAGTGTGTTTATATCAAAAATCACACGCTCCAACACCAAGGTATTGGCATGTCTAACAAATTTCTTCCAAATTTGTACCACCTTATATTCATTAGTTTTAGGTTGGAAACCAAAACCAAAACCAACATGTACTAGTTTTTGCTTAGGAGTGTTAGTAGCTTTAGGAAGCCTTATAAAATCACCAGTGACTGGATTGCAAATCACTAAAGGATTTCCCTCAAATGTAAAAGCAGAACACAAACAAAGCAAGCCATTGCAAGAATTCACTATACCAAACTTATCATCATATGGGTCGATATCATTATTAAGCATTTGAGTGTTCTTGTTGTTTTTCTCTGAAACTAATCTTACAGCACGAACAGGACGCTTGGGTTTATTCATGAATTTCACCCTTAATAATTTGGGATCACGAAGAGGAAGCTTGAATATAGGAGCAAGTTTGACATGATTGTTACTTCCAATCTCAAACTTTTCAGGCTCAGACTCAAGAAGGTATAGGGTTCTTGACACTCGTCTCCAATCTATTGTCCGGATCATTAGACTACTTGGCGATTGCTGAAAGTGCACTTTAGCAAAAAGTGGATCTGAAATGAGTGTATTCCAACTTTTGCAGACCAATTTACAAATGCCAAGAGACTTAAGCGGAAGTTGAAGCAGAATTTGCGCAATGAGGTGAGATGGAATGTTATCAATATAAGGGCAAAGTTGATGATTTTGTGCGTCATCATCATCATAATCAACTTTCCCTTTCCCTTTTGCTTTATTGCATCTTTGGCTAACCCTTATAGTTGGAATTGAATGTTTTTTTCTTTTCATGGCTAAACCCTAAAGTAAATAAAAAAAATGAGAAGAAAATAAAAAGGTTCGATTGTATCGATTATTATTAAGTAAAATGAAAACACGAAAAAGTGATAATGTCTAAATAGTGACTAGTGAGAGTATAACTTATAAAAAAATGAAGAAAAAGATTAGATGATAAAGGGTATTGGTTTCAGCCTATTTCCTTCCAATATAAAAAAAGAAGCAAAAACCTATCACAATGCAAAATCATAACCAACACATAGTGCATTTTAGATAATCAAGATGAATTATCGTATCAAAACCAAAACAACTTTATTTTACATGCAAATCATCAAATCACAAGTTGTTTTCAATAAAATGCATACTAATATAATGAGTGCCGTAAATCACAAGTGCTTTTAGAAGCAAACACGTGCTGACCCTTGAAACAAAAAGCCATTGAAGCAAAACAAACATAATTCCAATCAATGCAGTCACAACAAGTATCAGAACAACAAAATCATAAACTGATTCATCAACAAACCTTGAATGAGTTATTATAAAAATTTACACACTTTCCTTATGACATATAAAACAAGTGTATATGCATAGAAACATAACACTGATTACATTAAGCTTCAGCTACAATATACAACATAGCAAACATAATAATCAGATAAAATTATATCAATGGATGAACTGATCCATTGAAACATGCTTTTGGAATTAATCTACTAATTAATCTGTAAATTCATAACCTACTAATTAATCTATAAATTATTTAATACTAATAAGAAAGCTACTAATTAACCTGCAAATGATTAAAACAGTCATATTACTATAATTTACTGAGAACATACTAAAAATTCCAAAGATTAACCTAGAATTAATCATATAACCCCATGAAAATCAAGCTCAGGAATGTTATCTCAACGTTGACATAACCTCATGTTCATTTTTCATATAATTAATCAATCAATCAATAAATAAATCAAATTCAGTCTAAATGTACTACAAGGGGAGTGTTTCATAACTAAAACTAACCTGAAGAGTGAGATTCAAAATCGAAGTTAGTTATTCAACTAGATCTGAAACAAAAACAAGCACAAAAAAAAAGCATGAAAACAAGCTTATGGTGAAGAAAATGAAGATTACGGTGAAGGAACGTGAAACTTACGTTGTGAATCTCGTGAGAGCTGATACAGGTGAAAGCTTGTGAGAGGATAGGAAATTGAAGATTACGGTGGTGATGGTGAAGGAAATTGCATCTTCTGGTTCACCAATGGATACTTGTGATTTATCGCCATATGTCTTTATTTCTTTATTTTTGTGTTTATCGCCTCCTGTGTTAGTTTGAACAGTGTAAAATTCTCTAGGTTAGAGATGAAGAAGTATTTGGGCTTTCTATGCACAACCCGGCCCATTAATAGAGACAAAACAATTTTTTTATTTTTTTATTTGAGAAAAATGCTCTTTAAACCCTCTTATTTGCTACTCAGACCCCCCATATCGACGAAATTGCCCTAAACATAGGTTTTGGAACTTAAATTTCAAACCTAATTAGTTTTGGAATCTATATTCCAAAATACACTAATATGTATTATTTTCGATCAACAGCTATACAAGTTGATTTTTTCATGTTTTGAAGCCTTGAAATCAACATTTATTCATTTATAAAGGGTTCCTACACTTATTTGGTGTCATCCAACAAGTAATGTATGCTTTAATCGGTTTATTTTTTTAGTTTTCAAGTGTTATCTGTAAACGTAAATTTTGGAACGTGCATTCCAAAATTATTTTGAAAGATAAAATTCAAACTTGGTAGAATTTTTGTTTTTCAACTTTAGAATGGCAGAACCTCCGGTTGAATTGAAACCAAACATTGATGAATCAAGCATTGCTCATATAACGGTTTTGGCCGAAAGAAAAAATAATTTGTATTGAGTTGTGAAAGAGTCGGTGAGTACAAAGAAATGAAAACAAAGTTAAAGAAATAAGACACAACAACGAGAAAATGCCAGTGTTTGTTTTCGGTTCATAATTTTCGAAGTCTAATTTTATTTTTAAAAAAAAAAAAACAATTCGGATGTTAAATTCCGAAGTAAATTTGCTTTTAAAAAAAATACTTTGAATAGTAAGTTCGGAAGCGTATAAAATTTTCAAAAATAAAACATAATTCGGTTTGTAAGTTCCGAATTCAACTTGTGTAGCTATTTTGATCGAAAATAATACATATTACTGTATTTTGGAATATAGGTTAAACTAATTAGTTTTGAAATTTAACTTCCAAAACTTGTCTCAGGGCATTTTCGCCAACACGAGGACCTGAATAGCAAATAAGGGGGCCTAAAAAGCATTTTTCTTTTATTTGATTTGATATAAAAACAAAAACAATAAATACTGGTAAGGGGAGCGCTTTTCTCTAACTTTTTAGCGTCAAAGCTACCCTACCTTTCACTAGGGATGTGCATGGTTTAAAAACCACACCACACCACTCCAAATTTTTGGTTTGGTTTAAGATCTAAAACCATTTTAATAAAAAATTGGTTATTATATAAAACTAATTTGGATATGGTTTCTAACCGATTTAGAACCAATTAATAACCGATTCGTAATAAAAATTTGGCTACAACTAATTTTAAATCATTATTTTCCTTTTCATTTTTTTTATTGTTGGTTTAAAAAACAAATTTCTTTAATTTTAAAAAGAAAATATAATTTTATGAAATTAATTGGTTTATAATCAACTCAAAAAGGTTTTTCCTTTTTTAGGCCCAAACATATTTCAAAGCACAAAAAATTTAATTTTATCTAAGCCTAAAATAATACTAATTTTTTAAAATAAAAACACAAAAAAAAATCAGTTTTTTAAGTTATTTAAAAAATAATAATAAAAATGGTAATTAATTAATTTAATATTAGTGGTGGTTGGTGGCGGCCGACCGCCGGAGCACCACCACCGACCACCGCACCGATCGCCAGAGCTCCGCCACCAGTCACCGTAGAAATGCCATCAACCAACGTGCTGATCGCCGGAGCTCTACCACCGGCCGCCGGAGCACCACCCCCAACCACCACCCCATCCACCATCTTTTAAATTATTTATTTATTAAATTATAAAAATGATATTAAATTTGAATGTTTGGACTTTTTCTAAATTGGACCTCAATTTCAAAACCAATTTCAAACCAATTATGAAAAATTGGATTTGATTTAGAATTGGTTTTTTTAATTGGATTGGTGTGGATTTTTTTTTAAAAAGGATTAGGATATTAAAATTGAATGTGGTTTGGTTAGTAATTTGATTATGGATAGCCATATTTTTTGCACACCCCTCCCCTTCCCCCCGGAACCAGAGGGTTAATACCAAAAACAAAAGTAAACAGACTCAAATTTAAGATAGATCTTTCATTAATCGACTCAAGAACAGGCTTATTGACTCATGTTCAAATATTTTAATCTTAGGATAGATGTAGCTCAGTGAACTTGGTTTTTGCAGGTAGCCAAAGAAGAAAGAGATTGAGATAAATAACAAAGTTGAAATTTAAATCTAAATATATTTCATTTGACTTAATTATTTGTAGAATTTTTTTTTTCTTTTCATTTTGGATAGAATAGAAGAGTTTTATTTATAGTTACACATTACATGTTATGGCACAAGTAAATCCAGAAAACCCTGACATTTAAAAATGAATGTACATTGATTGAAACTCTCAACTTTGATACCTGAAGCGAATCCAAGCAGGGTCTATACACACTCTATGAAACACTTCTAATGGCCTCTTGTCTTATTTTTTGACCTTAATTCCCAAAATCAAGTCGCCTCAAGATTTAGGGGATTTTCGTCCTATTTCTTTACTTGGTTGTTGGTATAAGTTATTATCTAAGGTGTTGGCAAATAGACTAGCTAAAGTTATTGGTGTGGTGATTCCAAAGTATCAATCCGCTTTCCTTAAAGATAGACAATTGGTAGAAGGGGTGGTAGTGGTTAATGAAGTGATAGATTATGCTAAAAAAGTGGGGAAAAATTGTCTAATTCTCAAAGTTGATTTCGAGAAAGCTTATGATTCAGTTGATTGGAATTTCCTAGATTACATGTTAGGAAGATTCAGTTTTAGTCTTAAATGGAGAAATTGGATGAAAGCTTGTGTTTGTGGAGGTAATCTTTCCGTTCTCATTAATGGAAGTCCGACCGAGAAAATCCCCATTAAGAGGGGGCTTAAGCAAGGTGACCCACTTGCTCCCCTCCTTTTCTTATTGGTGGCGGAAGGCCTTGGGGGTCTTATGAGAAAAGCCGTTGAGTGCTCTAGATTTCAACCGTTTTTGGTGGGAAATGTTGGTATGCCAATTTCTATTTTACAATATGCCGATGACACGCTTTGTATTGGTGAGGCTACCGTGGATAATTTGTGGGTTTTTAAAGCGATGCTTAGAGGTTTTGAAATGGCCTCCGGATTGAAAGTTAATTTTTGGAAAACTTGTGTGATGGGAATTAATGTTGATGAGGATTTCCTTGGTATGGCATCAACTTTTCTCAATTGTCGAATTGGGAGAACTCCGTTCAAGTACCTTGGCCTTCCGGTGGGAGCTAATCCCCGTGTTATGTCTACTTGGGAGCCTATGTTGAGTGTGGTCCGAAATAGGCTTGGTGCGTGGGGTAATAAATATGTAAGTCTTGGTGGCCGCATCGTCTTGATTAATGCGGTGTTGAACGCCATCCCCATGTTCTATCTTTCCTTCTTGAAGATGCCAAAGAAAGTGTGGAATGAACTTGTGAAAATCCAACGAGTTTTTCTTTGGGCCGGTTTATCAAAACATAGTAAAACTTGTTGGGTTAGTTGGGATTTGATTTGTCGTCCTAAGAAGGAAGGTGGGTTGGGGGTCCGAAATCTCCGTTTGGTTAATATAAGTCTTCTTTCGAAGTGGAAATGGAAACTTTTGAGTCGTTTTGATGAGTTATGGAAAGATGTGGTAGTGGCAAGATATGGGGTGGATGTGGTGGGTAAGAAGAACCTTGGGGAGTTGGATATTAATAGGTTGGGTTCACCATGGTGGAGAGATATTTGCCGTCTTGATAGTGACTCCGATTGGTTCGTAAATGCCATTGGTAAGAAAATTGGTGATGGAAACTCAACATCATTTTGGAACGAGGTTTGGGTTGGAGACCAATCTTTGAGACGAAGGTTCCCTAGATTATTTGGTATATCATTGCAAAAGGATGAGGCTATTGGGAGATTAGGGAGTTTGGTTGAGGGAAGGTGGAATTGGGAATTGCGTTGGCGCCGTAACTTGTTTGTTTGGGAAGAGGAACAATTTGAAGAATTCTTGGCAATAATCACACCTTTCTCTCCTACGGCACAACAAGATAAATGGTTGTGGTTGGGAGAGGGTTTGAAAGGTTTTTGTGTCAACTCGGCGTACTCCTTGGTTGTGCATGAATATATCCCGCACGTGGTTATGGATCCAGTCAAAATCTTGGTGTTTAAACATTTATGGAAGTGTGGAGCACCCTCGAAGGTGTGTGCTTTTTCTTGGCAATTGCTCCTAGATAGAATTCAAACTAAAGATAACTTGGTGAAAAGAAAAATTTTACAAGTGCATGATGGTGTTTGTGTGTTGTGTGGTAATGCCCAAGAGAGTGCTCTTCATTTGTTCCTCCATTGTAGTTTTGGTGCAAAGGTGTGGTATGATATTACTAGATGGTTAGGCTTCGTGATAGTTCTCCCTCATGATATGATTTCCTCCTTGGCGGTCTTGATGTTGTGTGCTAAGAATAAAAAGGAGAGGGGCAGATTAATTCTAATTTGGAATGCGTATATGTGGACCGTTTGGCAACTTAGAAATGGCTACATATTCAACAATGTTGTTGTGATTGGCGTGGATGTGCTTGATCAAATCCAACTCCTCTCGTGGAGATGGTTTATCGATAGGGTGGCGAAAGGGCCGTGCTTGCTTTATGAGTGGAAGTGGAGCCCATTAGATTGTATGCTTTGGTGATTTTTTTTGGTGTTTTTCTTTGTGTCTTGCTTCCCATTTTATTTTGCTGCTGTTGTTTTGCCTTCTGTTGGGCGTGTTTTGTAGTTTGTTGGACGGTTGTTTCCTTGTTTTTCCCTTTGGCTTGCTAGCCTGCTTGTTTGTACTCTTTTCCCTCTATCTTAGCATGTCTTATGCTTTATAGAGTGGGTTAATAAAGTTCTTTTGCTGCTCAAAAAAAAAAGTAAAGATTTTTTATCAACAAAAAAATATATATAAGAATTTAATAAAGTAAGACCATATAATAAAAAGAAGTACTAGACACTAGCCACTATTAGTAATATACATTTCAGATAACCCAGGGTCCAAGCTACTCTTATTCATTGTATTAAATGAGAAATTGTATTTTCTTTTAAATGAAATCGGAACACAACACAAACCATGTATTTCAATGAAAAATCAAATTGAATATCAGAGGATGAGAAGAAAAAAAAACATCCCAGACTTATTTTATTTCAGTATACCTAATTTCATTTTATTTTTTATAGAGCCATAAGTTAACCATTATTTACTCAACATCATACCAATGAAAATGATTGGACGGCTGGTCAAGGGCTCAAGGAAATTATATCTCGCTTTTCCAAAAGTGTGTACAATTAATCATAACGTAATTGGTAGTATAGATATGCAATTTTACAAACTCACTTTACAGGTAGCGCGAGAGGTATTTTGGAAACGTCAGAGAGTGAAAAAAATAACTGGGAAGTGTGAAAAGAAACTCTCAAAAAAGTAATGTCTAAATGAGTAGAAAAGGGGGCTGGTGTTCTTGTCGAAGATTTCTTTTCCCACCCCTCAGCTTTCTTTTTCACCCCTCGGGTTTCCGTTTTTAACCTTTGACTATTTGGGAAAAAAGGTTCGGTAAACGCGTACCGAACTATCATGTTAATTTTCACCCCTTTGGCACCCCTCACATGTAACCAAAGTTCGGTGGACGCGTACTGAACTTTTTCATCTTCTTTACCCCTTACTTCAGTACGCGTCCACCGAACTGTTTCTGTATAGAAACAGAGCGTTCGCTTCTTCTCCCATTCATGCAGAAACAATTTGATTAGAAAGGGGAAGGGGGAAAAACGAAACTAGGGCAAAAATCATCATCAATCTTGCGTTTTTGAGTTAATCTTCCACAAAGTTCATCAATTTCTACTCCATCAAGTAAGTTTATGTTGATTTTACTTCATCATTTTCATTCATATCTCTTAATTTCGTTTTTGATTAGTTTATGTCAATGTTAATCTCTAATTTGTGATTTTGTGTTGATTATGTTGTTGAAATTGTTGATTAAAGGTTTATTGTTGATTTTGGATGATTGCATGTTAGGTTTGATGTGAAATTTGATTAGGTTTATGTTTTGGTTAAATTTAGAATTTAGAGTTGGTTTGAATGATGAATGAATGTTGATTAATTGTTATCTAGATTGTTGATTATTGCTTATTATGGTGAATGTTGAATGTTAAAGTTAAATTTGGATATAGTTAGATTTTGGTTAAATTTTGAAATTTGTGTTGGTTAGACATAGGTTTTGGTTAAATTTGAATACTGATGTTTGAATATGCATTATTGTTTTGTGTAGATATGGATGAAGAAGTTGCAAGAGGGCGACACGGCGGGGAGAGTAGGGCTCATGGCTCGGCACGTAGAGCAGTGCCGCCTGCGCCTAAAAGAGGTCGTCGCAAGAAAGGACAACCTCTTGTTGTGGAAGGAACTCATGATGCTGAAGCGGGTGGATCACGCTCCCATACACGCCCATCACATGTTGAGGCAGCTGATGTTGATCAATACCTGGACGACAATGCAAATTGGGTCGAGCAAGACCCAACGCAAGAGTCAGAACCACAACATCAGCAACCACCTGAGGCAGAAGAGGTAGTTGTATACGGAGGAGGGCCGTCAGATTTGTCCCTATTATCGCTTTACTATAAGCATAGGGCAAATTCGATTTGGCTTGCACCATCTGGTTCGGAGGTATAATACTAAATGATTACAAATTATCGTATTCTTAATTTTTTTTACCTATAAACGACTAACACATTTTAATCCGTTTGTTACAGGTTTTGACTGATACTATGCGTTCGATTGCCAATGGAAAAAGGTTGATAGAAATCCCAAAACCTAATGCTAATGCGTTGTGGTTTTGGGATACTTTGAGGGGGACTGGTTTGGCAGGGCTATGCGAAACCAATTTTGGCAAGCTAAATCATGGAGTGCTCACCGCATTTGCGGAAAGATGGCATCCGGAAACCAGTACATTCCATCTTCCTGTTGGAGAGCTTGGCATCACACTTGATGATGTGCAGTGCCTACTGCATATCCCTATTCAAGGGAAGTTTCTTAACCATCACAGGATGAGCAGAAGTGACGTGGTTGACATTGTTAGTGAGTGTTTGGGTGTTGACAAGGAGGATATTATGGCGGAATTTAAAAGGAATAAGGGGTCACATCTGAGGTTTAACTACCTACATGGTTTATATAATGAGTTGAAGGAGAGTTGTGAGAAGATGGAGAATGAGGAAGCAGACTTAGAGGAGATGATGCCTGTCAGGGAGAGGTGTGTTAAGGCTTTTTTGCTGTTTGTGGTGAGTTGTACACTTTTCACCAACAAAAGCACTTTCTACATGGATGCTTCATACATGCTGTATTTTCAAGATCTGTCTACCGTCCATGAGTGGAACTGGGGTGCTGCATGTCTGGTTTATTTGCAAGATTATCTGGACGATGCGTCTGAGGAGGGCACTGGTCAGATTGCTGGATACTTATCGTTTGTTATGGTATATAAATTTATCAATTAATTCATTTATTTATACTTCAATTTTTCAACTAATTCGTAACTTATGTTTATGTTTTTTGCGATTTATATGAAATGTATGTTTTTTCAGGGATGGATAATTGAGCATTTCCCAGGTCTGACACAGTGGGGGATAGCTTCAAACTGGAATGAGAGTATGCCACGGTGCAGAAATTTTTTGCCCGGACAAGGCCATAAGGATCCACCGTCATACAGACAAAGTTTGGATAACCTACAGATGTCTGAAGTTGTCTTCAGCCCGTACGATGCGCATCGAGCCTTCAGACCGTTGATTGATGAATGTTTCTTTTCTGGGTGGTTAAGGTCTGGAAAAGAGCTTGGAAAGCATTTGCCTGAACGGGTGCTCCGTCAGTTTAAGCATGTGCAAGGAATTCCGAGAGACCCAGCTTTGTCAGCTACACCAGGCATGACGATAGCTCAGATTGATCGAGTGTGGATGGAGGAATTGCAGATGAGGATGATTGATGAAGACTTGAGGGGCCGAGTGGTGGTGAATCTGTGGGATTGCGAAGCTGGCTACATATCATGGTTCTACAAAGTGTCGCATCCTATTATGCGTCCGGTAGAGGCGAAGCAACAACCACCTAGGCCACCTATGCTGGAGGTGTTGATTGAGGAGCAGACTAGAAATGAGGTGGTTGATACTTGGGAGATTTGTCAGAACGTAAGAAGAGAGGTGCGTAGGGCTCTTGACGATGGTGAGACGCCTGAGGGAACGCCTATTAATACGACTATGCATCGTATTCTTGGTTGGGTTGAGCCAGGATTCTTGTATGCAACCAGGCGTCGCCGGGCAGGATCCCACCGGCAAGGATGGAGAGCGACTCAGTAGACTTAGTCGCTTTTTCTTTAACTTATTTTGTATTAGCGCGTATGATGTGAACTTGTGACTTTGAGCGTGTATGGTATATTTTGTATTTGGATGGCGTAATTTTGTAACACTAACTTGTTTTATGTGACTTATAACTTGTGACATCGAACTTCAAATTAACGCCTATTATGTTTTCATTATAATGTGAACCTTGTTTCGTTAAGTATAATACGTTTATGTGTGTTAGTTTTGCATTTGTAATTTTAGTCGAGATTGAATTGGACTGATAATTTGGTTGCGAGATTGAAATTGACAGGTTTGAACTCATAATTTGGTTGTGAGTTGGTTGCAGGACTTGTAGCAATTACATGCTTTCTGTAACTTTTAGTTCGGTACATACGTACCGAACTCTTTTAAAAGAAGAAATAGTTCGGTGGACAACCACCGAAGTGCATGTTCAGTGAACGCGTACTGAAGTTTACGTGCCTGGAAACTATTTATGTTCAGTGAAAGCATTTTTTTTAAATATTATTTGTTATGTTTTTTTTATTGGTTTGTATTATTTAACCTTTTTATTATTAATTGTATTCTATATTATTCCTTATTATTATTTGAATTGTTAATTAATTAAGTTAGTTTTGGTGTTCAATGAGGATTTAGATTAACACAATAACACGAAATCTTAATTTAATACGAAAATGTTACATTGAGGATAAACAACAACATTACAACGTTGTTAAATAAAAACATTACATTGAGGATAAACAACAACATTAAGAAGACTTAAATAAAAACATTACAACACAAACAAGTGGCATGCGAAACGACTAACATGTTCATCAATTTTCTGCTATCAAAGTAGCATAGAGACGTGGATACTTCGGATCAATTAAGCAGACGCCGTACATAGACACCACATCGTCATCATCTTTCAACTCTTTCCACTCGTAAATACGTGTTGCGTCGTCGTAATTCAGAATATCACATGTCAAACTCATGTAATGATCGTAATGGAAAATTTGGTCAATTTTGATTTGTTTAGCGTATTTGGCCTGGTACAAACGTTGGATCTTATTTATCAGAGACCTCATAGTTGTCAACGTATCATTCAACTCAGCGGTAAACAATTCATCACTACCCCGGAACTTGATAGTAAATGGATAGGATTCGACAACAGAATTTTGAGACATGTTTGAAAAAAATTGGTTACTTTATGAGAGATTGTGACACACTTATTTATAGTAGAAATGGAAGTGTACAACCTGGCAAAGTGTCGGTGTGATCGTAACCGTTCAAAGTGTCGGCAACATCGTGACAGTTGAAAGTTTTGGTGAGTTTTGGACCATGCAAAGTGTCGGTGTGATCCTAACCGTTCAAAGTGTTGGCAAGATCGTGACCATTGAAGTGTTGTATTTATCTTTTACTATTTGATGTAATGATTCCAGAATAGTTATATCAATTGAAATGCAGCTTTATGTCAAGTAAAAAACACGCTCTTGTCATTCATTCACTTCCATCACATTACACGGAATTTAAAAACATAAAAACATTACACGGAAATTAAAAACATTACACGGACTTAAAAAAACGTTACACGGAAATTAAAAACATTACACGGATATTAAAAACATTACACTCAATTTTAAAACATTACAAGGAAATTAAAAACATTACACGGAAATTAAAAACATTACACGGTTATATCAACGAAATAATCTTCATCTTCAGGCCCCTTCAAGCATTCAATGATATCATCAACAAATCTTCTAAGTTTTGCATCCAACTCTATGGGTCCCTTTGTGCTATTCTGTTTGAAAATGGAAAACATAGTTCGAACATCATCATCATTTTCAATTTTCATACCTGTAAAATTAATGACTCCGTCAGATCCAATCGACGGTTTTCGATACTCAATGCTCGTGGCAGTTCTGTCGTCATTCTTGTTGACACAACAACGATTAATTTCATCACGTTGCTCTTTCAAATCACGGAAATTTGCATCGTCCCAAATCCGAAACATGTTTGGTTTGCCGTTGTTGAAATACACAACTGCAAGACTGGTGTTTCTCCGATAACTTAGTGAAATATCCATTATTTTTAGTTGCGTACATCTCTTTCGAAGCACCTTAATTTATAGACGTTCTACCCTAATTATTGACCACATAAAGTGTCGGCAAAATCTCGACCGTTTAAAGTGTCGGCAAAATCTCAACCGTTTAAAGTATCGGCAAAATCTCGACCGTTAAAAAATTTATAGTATTAAATAATAATAATATTTTTGTAAACAGTAATTCACCAAGGTCAATGAAACGCCCAGTTTATAAAAATGAAAAGATCAGTACGCAAATACTGAACTCTAGTTCGGTATACAACCACCGAACTAATTTTAAATTTACAAAAGTTCAGTACGTGTCTACCGAACTATACTTAACTGATATCAAGTCATATGAATGGAGTCAATGAAACGCCCAGTTTATAAAAATGAAAAGATCAGTACGCAAATACCGAACTCTAGTTCGGTATACAACCACCGAACTAATTTTAAATTTACAAAAGTTCAGTACTTGTCTACCGAACTATACTTAACTGATATCAAGTCATATGAATGGAGTCAGGTGACCGAAAGATTGCTTGATTCAAGTCTCATGAAATTACTAAGTCTAGTTCGGTACACAACCACCGAAATGTATATAAATTTACAGAAGTTCAGTATATGTCTACTGAACTGGGTTTTATTTGATAAAAGTTCAGTACGTGTTTACTGAACTACACGTACCTGATAGCAGGTAATTCCTGCTTTATGTTATAGGCCAACTCGTATTATAAAATGAGTTCGATACCTGTTTTAAAACATTTCAACAGTTCAAACAACATTATAATTGAAACGACTAAGTTATATTGAATGCATTATATAAGTTGTACATCGCAAAAAATCCAAAACAACATCACCAAAATAGTTATCGTATATAACAAAATGTAATGGCGTAAAACCAATGTAAAGTTACGATGCCTAAAAATATGCATCATACAAGCCAAAACAATTCCAAAACATCAAAGTACAAATAACCTCGCAAATAACATCAACAAATAAACGGATCATCACTAGTCAAACCAACTCCCGTGAGTATTTTCTTCCTAACATCTTTCATCTCGTTTTCCAAAAGTTCGGCAAAAGTGCTCTGACGTTCCATGAACGGATACTCCTATGCAGCGGCTTCTTCAGACCGATAATTCCTCCACTCAAGGCAAGTGCGTGGCAATGGACACCCCTCTTTCAACTTGACGAGAACAAAGTGGCCCGGAACCAAACCAAGACAAAGAATGTTCTTTTCGGAATCCGAAGGTGGACTTCCACGCAATGGGAAAAATGTTTCCGATACTCTGTCCCCAGGGGCTGTCAACTCCACAATAACCTTGTTGTAGTGAGTAGCCAAAATGTGTCCCATATCCGGAAAGGTCAACCATTTATCCATCGGTGCAACATGACCCGGAAGGACTCGTCTTTTTGGAGGGTGCAATGCATCTTTGATGAAATTAAAACAGATCTCATGTACAAAGACTCTCTTGTACAACTCCTTGTGCGAATTCAACTCCTTAAGCATGTGGCATTTGATCAACTCATAATCGTCCTGATTACCACAATAATCCAACGCAACGCAACGATATCCACAAAATCCGTCACCAACCACATCAACAATGTCATCTATGTAAGGGCGCATAAACTTTGGCATTTCATCAATGCGTGGTATGTTACGCGTAGGAGGAATGTCGCTCACCGTATGCTTAGATTTTGCAATTGTTCTCTTTTTTGACGACGACGGTTTTGTTTGAGATTCTTGAGTAGCCTTAAAGTGTTTATTGACATGCTCCCAACGAGACGGTTCTCGGGTCGTGGACCTAGTTGTGCGAGAACTCGTCTTCCCTTTTTTCTTTTTAGCACCTTTAGATATTGCATTGTGTTCCGGAGCTTTTAAAGAAGTCGACTCCGGAAAAGCAATTTCACAAAGTTGATTTCTTATCTCATCCTTCATGCAAACGTCAACTCGCTTCAAACGTTTCTACAAAAAATAAAAACAAATAAAAACAATTAAATTGTTAATGACCGGAAAATGAAATTACGATTTAAAATAATTACATGAGTGCGTAAATTAAATATAATGTGAGTAGCGCAAAAAATATAATGTGCGTAAATTAAATATAATGTGTGTAAATTAAATATGTGAGTAGCGCAAAAATTACGATTTAATAAAATACCTGAATAGCATCCCATTCGGCCAAGCAAGAATAATCGTCGTTGTCGGACGAACCACCATCATCCTCCAAAAAGTATAACTTCTTCCAATGTGCGTTAACATCATCAAGTCGAATAGGCAACTTGTGAAGCATCTTTTTAGCTATCAAGCACGCACATGGCAACCCATAGGTAAACCTCACCACACAACCACATTTTTTGCTATCCGTACCGCACTCTTCAACTCTTTTTTCTTCTCTGTGTATATGATTCAAGGCCGGTCTTGAAATTTTGAAAATCAATAAAGAGTACAAGTAATGATCCTTGAAAGTGTGCTCCACAACCGACAAATTCCTACCAAAAGTTCCTTGTATTTCATTGAACCTATTAATCAACATTTTGTTGATTGCTTCCCAACCCGTGGCCAAGTCACCGTGACCGTCCTTCAGGTAACCCTTCAAAACACCGTGGGCACCTTCCACTCTGTTTGTTGTAGTGTTGCCAAGATGCAAAAAAATTCCAGTCCAAGCATTAACACACATCTCTTTATCGGTATCCAAAATTGTGGTCTCAACATATCTCAAGAATCTTGGCCACCTTCCACATAGCTTCCTAAATTGTAAAACAGCTTCAACATAAGCATCCTCAAATGGCGAGTACAATATGTCGTCGAATGCTTTCGACACATCCGTCCACACATCTCTTTGCTTCACATTTTCATCATCTTTAATTTTGCAAAGAGTTTTGCACTTCTCAGACATATTTTTCTTCACATGAAAAGTACAAACCATATTAGCGGAGTCCGGAAATACAGTGGCAACTGCACTCATTAGTGTCGCATCCCTGTCAGTCACAACAACATTCGGCCTCACCTTGTTCCTTAACAGACAAACACATTGTTGAAGGACCCATGTGAAATTTTATTCCTTCTCATTACTCATAAATGCAAATCCAATATTAAAGGTTTCATCAGTCGATGTCTGACCAACCAACTCAAACAAAGGCATTCCGTATTTGTTCGTTTTATACGTAGAATCCATAATCAAAACTGTGGGAAAAGTGTTGAACAAACATACGAATTTCGGATGTGCAAAGAAAATGTCTTGAACAAACTCGGACTCACCATCGGTTCGAGCTTTAAAGAAGTAGTTGTTTTCATCAAGACACTTGTGCAAATGTTGGATTTCCGTCCTTGTCGCCCTCGTCCTTTGTTTTAACCTATAACGTGCGTTGTAAACTTGCTTCACAACAGTAACATTCTTCGGATCCCTCTCTTTCAACGTAGAAATTATATTCTTCGGCGGAACCAAATTCTTTGTCATTTCCAATAGAAGTTGCTTTTCTACCGGTTTCAAACGACCCGCGATGAGATGACCTTGCAATGCTTTGTCGAGCACATGGTTGTGCATGCCATCAACAACAGTAACATGCCATTGCCCCGTTGCATGGAAGTAACCTCGTAGACGAAATGGACATTCACATTTCCGCGTTCCCGTCTCTTCGAATTTTACCTTCTTTCCCGTTGGTTTGTATGTACCGCCTCTTTCGCAACCCAACACAATGAACGGCTTCCTACTACCTTTGCCGTTATCGGATCTTGTAATGACAATTGAAAATCGTAACGGGAGAGCTATGTCGCGAGCCCAATCAACCAAAGCCTCTTTGTTTTCGAAAGTTCTATCCGTCACAAAATGGTCCCCTTGTATCCACTCTTATTGGCGATACGTGAGGCTCCGCCGCTACTATTTCTCTACACTCTTCCGGAGGTTTAGCTTCATCGGCCATAACTACAACAAATGATAAAATAAAAAAAAATAATAAGTCATTTGAGTCCATCAATAATGCAATCCATAATTTAAGCAATTATAAATCATACTATGCTCACTAATTAATGCAATAACAATTAATATGAGTCAATTCCTAAACAAACCAGTCATACAAACTCTAAAAGTGGTCAATTATCCATTTTCTGCAAGTTACAGAGAGCACTGCAACCTGTCTTATGTTTCCCAAAAGTTCGGTATACATCCACCGAACTTTTGCTCTTCATTTTCCAGAAAAGTTCAGTACGCGTCTACTGAATTTTTCTAATAGTTCAGTAGACGTATACCGAACTAAACGGTGTCAGAAACCTACTAACCTAGCAGGTAGCAGCTATGGGTGCGTGAAATAAATGGTTGAGTTCGAATTTTACCTTGTTTTTGAGCTTCTAATGCGTGTAGAAACAGTTTGCCAAGCTTCCAATGTTGATTTTAACCCCTAAATAGACGGAATCGCGCAATTTCCTCGTATGGAGATTTTGATTGTGTGTGTGAGAAGATGAAGAAATGAGGAAGAAACCTGGTGTTTCTGGTTTATATACATATAGTTCGATAGACGTCCACCGAACCACATCACAGTTCAGTACGCGTCTTCCGAACTTTTAATAAAATTCAGTACGCGTCCACCGAACTATTGCTTCCAAATTTTAAAAAGTCAAGGGGTAAATTGAGATTTCAAGGGGGTGAAAAAGAGTCCGGGAGGTGGGAAAAGAAATCTTCGTTCTTGTCGGACATAAGAAGACTTTGGTCCAAAAATCAAAATGAATGGAGACTGTGTGACATGAACGAGTTTATCCTACGTGTAGCTCTTTTGCATCTCATATGTGTAACTTTTATCCATTTTAAAATTATGTTAAACGATTTAAGACAAATGCAGTTGATTTTATATGGAAAAAGAGATAGCCTTAGTGTATTTTTTGTTTTAATTTCAAAGAAGCTAAAATTTATTCTAGAGGTACATGATTAATTTTTAACTTATTTGATTTCTTTAAAATATCTCAAATTAGTTCTACTTGAAATTATTTATATCAAAATTAATTTTTCTCACAGTAGACCTGAACATAAATTTAGTATTTTACAAAAATGTTCATTTATGACATAGATAAAATAACTTATAATTTGAGACAAACTATTTATTCAAAAGAACTTATAGTTTGGGACATATGTCGTAGCATAATTAGTTCATTTGCTTATTTTGCAACAATAATATTGTAACTCATATATAGTTTGTAAAATCTGAACTAAAATAACTTTAAAGTGAACTTCACAAAAGGTTGGTAATAAAGGGTTCAATATCATGGCAAAAGAATTGAAATTCAATCGTTAAAGTTTTAAGTTTAACCAATACATCTGAAATGGACAATTCATTAATATTTCACATTTAGGAACTTATATATGATAAATCCTTTTCAAGGAGCAGTTTAAAGACCACGAGAATTTAGACAAATAGGATGGATTAAGAGGATATATAAATAGATATTTCGACTATCCATTGTTTAACAAATGCAGATGCAGATTTAATAATATCTATATATGCGGATACCTATATCCGACTGTGTTGCCTAGGTGCGGGTACGGTACCGGTACCCGATACGGGTACTAGTACGGGGTACGGCAATTTTTTAAAAATTAATGAACGTGTATGGTTATAAGTTTATGTACGGATATGTATCCGGTACTGATACGGGTACGTACCGTTACCGGTATTCTTTCTCAAATAGAGTACCCGTGCATCACCGTTAATAAAATAAAAACATTAAATAATCTTAGTTATTAAATACTATAAATTAGCATCTTAAATTTAGTGGAACTTTATGATAAATTTTATTTTATTAGAAATAAAATATATGGATGTTATTTTAGTTTTTGAAGTGAAGTGTATGAATATTATTATATGTTGATATTTTTTTGTTTCCTTAAAAAAGTTGAACAAACTTCAGGTAATTAAAAAAGTTATTTCCAAAAAAGCAATTTTAAAAAATTGTAATCCCTAGATATCTCTAAACATCCAAGGGTGCTTCAAAACCCATAAATTATCTGCTTAGTGGATATTTGGACAAATATGAGATGAGACGGATGCGGATATTGTATTTATCCAACGGGATAGACTCAAATATCATATTATGCGCCTCCATAGATATTTGTTTACATCCCTACATCTAGATAATGATTAATGAACATCTAGATTAAAATTTACAAAAAGGACATAATTTGCATCCTAAAACTCGTGATTTAGCAAAACCTTGCTTGTTGTATGGAAATTAAATTACTTTTTAGCAGTTGTACTCTTCAACAAAGCAAAAAACTTCATTTTCTTCGTTGATTTTTTTTTATCAAGTAGTTTAATGTCTAAAATTTCATATTTAAAGTGAATAAGTGGATGTATCAAAATTCAAACCCCAAGAACTTCAATCATTACATATTACATTTAATATTCTTATCAACTGAACTCTGCTCATGGAGACAATTCTTGTCCAATTTAAACGTTGGTTAAGTAATATGAGCAAATTCTACCATTTAATTTGAAGGGAATATAATTATCTTAAGAAACTATTTACAGCTAATAAAATATTAAAAGTTATATAATCCGTACCTTGGAGAAGTTATTAGTTTGATAGCAAAAACAAAGAACTTTATATTGAAAATTTGTGAAAGCAGCAAATTGAGAAGGGCGTGAGTTTATTTATACATAGAACATAACACTAAAAAGATCATGGTAGGAGATTTGTTTCAATTTTTTAGAAGAAAAAAGAAATGTTAATCCTTATCATTTTTTTGTTTTTGTTTTTGTTTTATGATGATCCTAATCAAATCTTCTAACAAGTCTAAACATTGCCAATTCCAATAAAATAACAAAGATGCCTTGGTTAATAATTAAAAAGTCTTTTGATGTTTACATTTTCTATCATGTCTCATAATTTTATGGGAATTGTATTCGGTGGGTAAACAATTGCTAAGAAATTAATTAAAGGTATACATAAACCGCTTTAATTAGGGTATTGCAAACACTCCCCAATCTTAAAAACATAAGATATTTCAAAAGAAAATGAGCAAAAACAACAACAACAACAACAACAACAACAACAATAATAATAATAATAATAATAATAATAATAATAATAATAATAATAATAATAATAATAAATTAAAGGCTTAATTAGTCTTTAATCCCTTAACTAATTTTTTAGTTTCGTTTTGGTCCCTTAAGTATTAAAAGTTTCGTTTTGATCCCTTAAATTTTTTTGTTTCGTTTTGGTCCCTTAACTATTAAAAATTTTATTTTAGTCCCTTAACTTATTTTTTGTTTCGTTTTGGTCTCTTAACTATTAAAATTTTTATTTTGATCCCTTAACTTATTTTTTGATTTTATTGGTCCCTTGAAATGAAGGATCAAATGGTTGACGGAGGAAAAATTAATGGACCAAAACGAAATCAAAAAATAAGTTAAGGGACCAAAACGAAACTCTTAATAGTTAAGGGATCTAAACGAAATTTTTAATAGTTACGGGACCAAAATAAAACCAAAAAATTAATTAAAGAACCAAAAGAATAATTAAGCCTAAATTAAATTCCTAATATAATACAATTTTAATATAAATTGGCACGTTTAATGGCTCATTCAGATTTGTTTAAACATTAAACATAGATAATATTAAGAACAATTCTAATGAATATGTGGAATATTGGTGGACTAGAAATGTTGAGGATTAGAAACCTTTTCTATCATCCTTTCGGCTTCTACAATTGCATGGTTTACTCTTATATCTAAACTAATAACCAGATAGAAAGTGCATGAAATAATTCTAGATGATTGTTTATCTCTAGGTATATATAACCCTTTTTCCTCAAGTTTTGCTTATGTGTTCTTACATATCCAATATTTCCCTTCATCCGATTCGCCCTACCCAACAAATTCGCTCTTTGCTACATTCTTATGTATCTGTAGATAAAAATTTGCTCTTTACCTTATTTATTTAAGGTAAAAGCATTTTCAGTAACTCTATAAGGGTAATCAAAATGTAAGCCGATACCATTTTGTTTGATGTATTTAAATGATTTTTGCAAACTCCCACCAGAATTGCAACCCAATTCCGAATTATACAGAATTTCCTGGACTAATAACTTATCCTGCTTTCCTAATATGATTGGATAAACACCTTCCACGGCTTCAACCGAGCCAAATGCACAATAAGAATACGATTGTAAGTAGGATAAAAAAATTAATAGGATAAACAATAAAACCGATAATTCCACATAAAGCAACATCAACTGTTAGGCGCATAGAAACAAAATTACATAGATAAACATTTAGATATTGCTCCATGATTCAGTTGTTAAATCATATTAATGAACCCCACAAGAGAAAAGAGTGTTAGATGGATAAACAACATCAGCAAACACAATAAAACATCGGGTATTGAAGAAATGATAAAAACAAAAACACCAAGAATAGTGAAATTCAAAGATGCTACTATTAAAAAAATATTTGGCACGGTCACATGATGGGAATTGCGATGTCGAACATAAACAATTGTTAAAATATTGATTAAAATTATAAATCACTTAAGTTCATTGTAGACACTCACCAATCTTCTCTTAAAAGAATCATGACATTTAAAAAAAAAAAAAAACACTAGCCACAAGAATAATCATAATCAATTTAAATTATTAATTTGACGCTTGTAATATAAATTGACACGTCCAACAACTTATTTAAATCTTTTTTTAAAATAATGGGTAATTAAATATAAGCGATAGTAAAGAAGGCTAGGTGATATGATTGCATTTTCTTGCGAAATAACTTTTACTATTTTTATTCATAAAAAGATATTTTTGAAATAACTTTTACTATTTTTAATAAGATTATCATAAAAAGTATTTTTAAAAATATAAAGAAAAAAATTACTTTTTTAAAGCTAAAAGAAACGCACCCTAATCTATCAATAAAAAACTATTATTCTACCAACACAACCCCGTGCATCGTCCGACTAGTCGATCACAACCCCTCTTGAGTATTTTTATCTTTTTAGTAAGAAAACCCCAAAACATAAATAATTTAAAACTACTCTTTAATTACTCGTTACTTCAAATTTATTGTTCAGTGTATAATACTCATGTTTGTCAATGTACAACTTTGATCATTAATATTTTTACTTTTTAGTTATCTATCATTAAAAGTTATAAAAATTGCATCTCTTAAAAACATCCATTGACACAAATCAAACAACACCTTATATATTAATATTTGCATTTATATAAACAATATCAAAGGAACCTAACAACAAAAATAATTATAATAAATATAAATTCTTAATCTAACGCTTTTAATATAAAAATTGACACAAATTACTCACTCAAATTTCTAACTCATAAACATTGGGTGAACATAAACTTTTTAAAAAAAAAAACAAAACCAACACATAGAGGTCCAGGTCTTCTTTGTTCTTTATTTATACCCACCCTACCTTCTCTTTTTGTCACTACAAATATTTCTTTTTCAGCCCAAATTTAAGTAAGTTGCTGTTTGTCATTGCTGCAAAATCATACTAGACCATGCTATAGTTGAATTTGATTAGATAAAATGCATTGTTAAGGATAAAAAATGACTTATTGATAGAGTACATCAACCAAAAACCATTATATATTCTACATATCAATTCATATTCACACACACACACACACACAACACAACTCTGATGCTACTACTGCTTCACCGTTTCTCAAAAGCTACCGCTCCTATGTCTCAACCTCTTCACAACTTCTTTCTCCCTTCCTTGAAATGGGGCAGCACCGCGAGGGAAGAATCTCAACAATCACCAACGTTCTTGTCGTCCACTTGAGCACGCTTCCGAGCCTGATTCCTAACCTATCTCTCGTCACGTCCTCACCGATTCGGATCACAAACTGCTATGAACGGATTAGTTTAAAATAAGTTTTTACTAGTAGCAAGACAAACCAAACATTACATGTAAGCCACTAGGTTTAGTTCGGTGGGGAAGGGTGAGTGATATGTCCTAGTTTGATCTTCATTGACTCCATTGTAAAAAAATAAAAATGCAATGGATTTGCTATTTGCTGCAGAAGCAAATACCAATGACGAGATGCCGCCATTTTGAGAAAGAGAAACAAAGATATGACAGATGAAGAAAGTCATAAAAAAGAGATCAATAAACAGAATTAAAAGATGGTGCAATAATCATTTTCATACTTCCCACTTGAAGGACTGAATTATATATTAACCAACAAACCTGATTTAAAGTGAACTAGGCAAAAGGATGGTGAAGGGTTCAATAGTAAGCCAAAACAATTGATATTCAATTGTTAAAAGTATTAAATGACATATAGGAGATAAGGATCCAGAATGAAAAAGCTGAGCAATAATCATTCTCTTTTCTAAACCAAGCCAACAAGATAACAGGTCAGTTTTGTAAAACTATAGATAATGACTAATGAACATCTAGATTAAAGATTACTAAAAGACATAATTTTGCATCCTAAAACGAGATGTCTATTTTTTTCAAATATTACAACTAGCGAAATCATAACTTGTGATTTAACATAACCCTTCCTGTTGTATGAAAATTCTTTCTTTGCAGCTGTACTCTTCATCAAAAGGCTCACTATCTGAGGAGGAGGGTACTTGTCAAGTCATCATTCAAGATCTTCATTTTCTTCATGGAATTTAAAATTTGCACACCTATACAAAAAAACACCAATATTACGGAAGAAAGTCCAAGTAATATGCCTAAAATTGTAGTAAGCAAGTGTCTGAATACCCATCAATGCGAAAACAGACTTACTTTTCTTAAGAAACAGGTTGATCACCATCAAATTACATCAAGTTGTTGAGACAAGGAAAGAACTTCATTTTCTTCACGCAATTTAACATTGGCACACCTATATAAATCAAAACAATATTAAGGAATAATTTCAAGACAACACTTACTACTTAATAACCAAAGAAAATAAAAAACTGACATTACACTGTCCATTTTTTGCTCATCCATTAACAAAAAAGGTTTGAAGGAAATTTATAAATTGGTAACGAGAAATTGTGTCGGCATGAATTTATTTCCATTAATTATCAAAGCCAAGATGTAATTAAAGGAGGTATATATAAGATAACGAAGAGGAACAAAATTATACCAAATATAAACAATACCATAAATCAAATAGTTGTAGAAGCAATTGATTGACAAAACATCCCACAACCTTAAGAAGAGAAGATCTATATTGTAACAACACAAGTCTTCTATTCTCCAAATAGGACGCCAAAATAGGAAGTGTTAAAATATAAGTGGTAACATAGGAAACTCACACACGAAACATGTCTCTTTCAATACTTGTCTTATGATTAAAATTAATAACTATGATTTCTAAGGGAGCATCAAATTCAATTTTCTATAAAAATAAAATATTAGAAACTATATTCTTACATTGAGTAGATATTCAGCACCTCAATACTGTCTCCTTTCACAGCATCTTTTAATGAGATTAGACTTGGAGTGTGTGGAAATATTTCACCAAATTCTGAATCAGTCCCATGAATTCGAAAAACTTTGAACCCATACTTCTCAGGTTCGTAGTAGATAAGACAGTTGCGGGAATGATATAACAACATGGAAGCACCATCTTCAAAGTGTTTTAGCGGCCAACATAAAACACCATAACGCTGCCAAGGTCTGCCCAAAAAACTGATCGAAGTGTCAATGCTGTAAACCTTAGTCCATGATTCTCCAATGCCATAGTCTTTCATAACCCACATTGTAACATCATGGAAATAAGATGCATCGCAAATGTAGAGCAACCCTCTTGATTCTCCCATTCTGATACGCTCATTACGAGAAATTCTATGATGATTTCTAAACACATGTGGAGAAGGAAATGATTGCAACCTCTCGCTGTCTAAACAAAAGCACAATATAGACCTAGACCTATTCCGACCCTCAAATCTGATCCAATGAATCACACCATTCAAATAAGTGTGATACTCAAGCGTCGAATTAGAAACCTGATCAGGATCCACTTCAACATTTCTCCATGATGGTGTTCCAAGTGTGTTTATATCAAAAATCACACGCTCCAACACCCAGAGTTTGGCATGTCTAACAAATTTCTTCCAAATTTGTATGACCTTATATTCATTAGTTTTAGGTTGGAAACCAAAACCAAAACCAAAACCAACATGTACTGGTTTTTGCTTATGATTGTTAGTAGCTTTAGGAAGCCTTATAAACTCGCCAGTGACTGGATTGCAAATCACTAAAGGGTATCCCTCAAATGTAAAAGCAGAACACAAACAAAGCAAGCCATTGCAAGAATTCACTACACCAAACTTATCATCATATGGCAAGAAATCAATATTGAGCATTTGACTGTTGTTGTTGTTTTTCTCCGAAAGTAATCTCACAGCACGAAGAGGAAGCTTGAATATAGGAGCAAGTTTGACATGATTGTTACTTCCAATCTCAAACTTTTCAGGCTCAGACTCAAGAAGGTATAGGGTTGACACTCGTTTCCAGTCTTGTGTACGAATCATTAGACTACTAGGTGATCGCTGAAAGTGCAATTTAGCAAAATGCGGTTCTGAAATGAGTGTTTTCCAAATTTTGCAGACACATCTAGAAACGAGAAGAGACTTAATGGGAAGTTGAAGCAGGATATGGGTGGTGATGTGAGATGGAATATTAGCAAAGTAAGGGCAAAGTTGATGACATTCTGTTTCATAATCAACTTTCCCTTTTGCTTTATTGCATCTTTGGCTAGCCCTTGTGGAGAAAATTGAATCCTTTTTCCTTTTCATGGATACACTAAATTGCAAAAAGGAACAAAATCAAAACAAACAAACAGATAAAAATAAGTTATCTTAGATAGAAGCTACTACTATATGAGAAGAAAATAAAAAGGTTGTAGCTACTTATAATTTCAAAGTAACCAAGCTACTACTAGTGTATAAACCAGAGATCCAAACAGATAAAAGAGGAAAGTACTGACCTTGGTAGTTTAGTAGAAGACAGTTGTGGACGGTGGTTGGCAGAAAGCAACCCCTCTTGATCTATGAAGCAAGGACACGACACGGACACTCCAACACCCTAATGTAAAAAATATACGACACCGACACCGCTACATATTTATAAAAAATATAAATTTAGAATTAAAAATACATACATATGCATTTAAGTTGAACAAATTTTTCAATAAAAAAAAGTTTTAAAAGAATATATGATAGTACATTTGACATTTACTCATCAAACTACTATCGAAAAACTAAAAATAATGTAATCAAAATGTAATATCTTTAATCTCTCATTGAACAATATTATTATTTCGACACGTCTTTAATCATTGTATATATGTCTGAGAAAAGTATAAGCAAATAAATCAAATAAAATTTGGATACTTACCCCGACACGTTTGTATAAGTGTCTTATAGGTGTCGGACACCGATTTAAGGAGTTTCGGAATAAAAAAAATATTATTTTTTTGGACATCTCTTCAACACGTTTGTAGGAGTATCGTACGGATGTCATAGGAGTGTCGGACACCGCGACACGTCTAATCACAGAAGTGTCGGTGGTTCATAGCTCTTGATCGAGTACTTTAATCTTTTTAGTAAGATGGCATTGGCAAGGAGAGTTTATACAAACATGTGATGATAGAACCACATTAATTAGTAAGATGGCCTTCTCTCAAGAAATAATAAAGATTACAAAGGAGAAACAAAAATGTGGAATATTAGTGGAGATAGATGGAATATGTCTTGATGGAGCTGGTTTTTTTGAAGATTCTAGTCTTTTTCTAGATGAACCCGATATGGAAGCTATTTTTTTTTATGATGAGGAAGCAAATATTGGCATTTGACATCGTTTCTTTTTTTTCATTTCAAACTAGTAACTTTTTAATTTGGATGTTTTGTTGTTAATTTGTTTTGTGGTAGAATATTTTCTTGTCGTTTGAACAATATACTTTAGTTTTTAATTTTTTTTGGTAACGTACCCATACCGTAGTTTTTTTAAAAAAGCCATATTCCGTACTCGTACCCGTACCCGTATCGGGTACCGTACCCGTATCTGGATCCGCACTGTACCCGTATTTGTGCAACACAGAACACACGTGATGATAAAAATGATAAAAATTAGTACATGGTGACTTTGTTTAATTAATCTTTTTTAAAAAATTAAGTCTTTTGAAGTGATTTAGTTACAAATTATTGGATGATGACACATAAATTAGTAACACTTTGCATTCTGTTGTTATTGTCTCTTATGCACTAGACCATAATCTCATATCTCGGTGTAGAATTCTACCAAATACTATGCATTGAGATATATCAAGTGTCAATCCAATCTAGTGAGATTCTCCTCTTACATTTCAATATAATGACATCTTATAAAGTTTTGTACATCCGTGACTTAAGATACAAAGTTATATGAGACAAGTATAACAAAGGAACATAAAGAGAAAATTGCAAAACAGGAGACAAATGTAACAAAGAAACATTATAAAATACAAAACTCACTAATTATATTATTATAATATTACATTTCAAAGAAAATTATATTAAATAAAGGCAAATGCTAAATAGTGCCCCCGGGGCACTCTTTAAGCCTTTAAATAGTAAGGTTTTATTAAAAGAATTATGAAAATGTGCGAAGCCAACACATTGGAAATTGAAATGTTCAATATTTAAAATGAATTCTTTCCTTAAATGGAATTCTTAAAGAGTGCCCCGGGGGCACCGTTTAACAAGACCCTTAAATAAAAGTCAATTATATTAAATTGATCATGGTGACCAATCTTCCCAAGGGTGGGGAAAAGTTGGAAAACCCAAACCGCAAGGGTCGCCGTAGCCATCACCTCCGCCGTTTCCACTGCACCGCCCCTACCCCTTGGGGAAAATCCAAAGGCGGTTAAACTCCGATTAATCATAATGATATTAATATGCCTAAAATAGTCTCTCAGTTGTTGAATATTGCCTTGAAATCGTGAAAATCAGAAAATCATGTTTTTTGGGAGCTTCTGCTAATTCACGCCCAGGCGTGAGATACTGCGCCCAAGCGTGAGGTGCTGCGCCCATGCGTGTTTAACAGGGATCGGTTCTGACTGTTTACGCCCGGGCGTGGAAGGCTGCGCCCAGGCGTGGGCGCACGAGGCTATATATAAGTTATGCGTTTTCTGACTTTAAAAAGGTGTTTTTAGGGTTTCTGAAGCCAACACAAAGACTAGGGTTAATAGAAAAAGTTCTTGGGAAGACTCTAGGGTTGGGGAAACATTCTATCACCTTGGGAAACACTTGGAATTGAATCTCTTGGTCACGGGGAGAGATTCGGGACTAGGGTAGAATTAGGAAAACACTAATTCTTGTAACTCTTGTGGAGAATCTCATTGTAATCAAGGTTTCTATTGATAAGTGGAACGGAGAGGGTTGCCCTCCCCCCAGATTAGGTTCATTAACACCAAACTGGGTCAACAAATATTATCGTGTTCTTTACCGCTTTCACTGTTTATTTGTTCGTGATTATATTGCTTGGTTCTCACTGTTTGGTTGCTTGGTTTATTTGCTCCACACACTAAAGGTTATTGGTGTGAGTTAATCGAATTCACAACAATTGGCGCCCACCGTGGGGCAAAGGATCAAACGAATTGAGTACCATGGGTTCTATGTTGGACAACAAAATTATGATTTTGTATCTCCTTAATTGATTTTGATGATAACAATGTATTTAAGGTTAAATTGGAATACTAATAATTTAATTCAGTGTGCAGGATTAAAAGTTAAAATTTGCGTACTAAAGAACCTTAGAATTTCTGAAGGAATTACTTCTAAGCTCACCAGATCTGAAGCAAGTGAAACTCTGAAGTTATTATCTGAACCTTAGAATTTCTGAAGGAATTACTTCTGAGCTCACCAGATCTGAAGCAAGTAATTCTGAGCCTGTGAAACTCTGAAGTTATTATCTGAACCTTAGAATTTCTGAAGGAATTACTTCTGAGCTCACCAGATCTGAAACAAGTAATTCTGAGCCTATCAAAATCTGAAGAACATCTGAGCTCACCAGATCTGAAACAAGTAATTCTGAGCCTATCAAAATCTGAAGAACATCTGAGCTCACCAGATCTGAAACAAGTAATTCTGAGCCTATCAAAATCTGAAGGCTCGTCAGATATAAGTGTTAAGCTACATTTGAGAGTACAATTTTATTGAAGACTGTGCCTGACTAAGTCCAAACGCAGAAACCAAGAATGAAAAGGTTTGACCATGGAAAGGTCCTTTTCAAGTCAGGCTTCAGAAACGATTATTTCCTTATTTGGCTTTCACCAAGGTTCAAATATCAAAAGCCAAAAGGAATCTCTCATTTTGTAGTAAACGTTAAGCTCCTAAGCTACTGCAAATCAGAACAGCTAATAAGCTCACTGATCTATACAAAGGAGCGTCTCAATTCTTCAAACGGCTATAATCTTCAACGTTCATTTTATCATCTATAAAAGGAAGAAGATTTGTGAAGAAATGGGAATCAAGACTTAAGCTTCTGAACGTGCTGAAACTCTGTAAAATTCTGAAGCTATCAAACACTTAGAAACTTTGTGATAATTTTCTAAGTTAGTCTTGTAACTGCATTGTATTTTGTAAACACCTCTGATTGTATATCAAGTGTTAATCTCTTATCTTTATTAACATTAAGACCAGTTTGAAGTCTCTTGCTTTGTGCTTGAGCATTGGAAGTCTCTTGCTTTGTGCTTGAGCATTGGAAGTCTCTTGCTTTGTGCTTGAGCATTGGAAGTCTCTTGCTTTGTGCTTGAGCATTGGAAGTCTCTTGCTTTGTGCTTGAGCATTGGAAGTCTCTTGCTTTGTGCTTGAGCATTGGAAGTCTCTTGCTTTGTGCTTGAGCAGTTAGAAGTCTCTTGCTTTGTGCTTGAGCAGTTTGAAGTCTCTTGCTTAGTGCTTGAGCATTTGTAATCTGAGTGATTATAGTGAAATCTCTTGTGAAGGACAAGAGGACTGGACTACTCCTGTTAGTGGGAGGAACCAGTATAAAAATTCTGAGCATCTCTCTCTAACCCTATCCTCATATATTGTGTGTGTTATACCTTATCCGCTGCAATTTGTTTTTAACTTAGAAAAAGTCTCACACAATTCAACCCCCCCCCTTCTTGTGTGTTTTTCAACCTTCAATTGGCATCAGAGCTCCGGTCTGTTGCTCTTCACTTAACAGTGAAACAGTAAAAGATCTAGGGGTACTTAGTTGAAAAACATGTCTGGTGTTACCTCTCCTTCTGCTTCCTCTGGACCTGATCACTCTGCTGTTCCACCTCCTCACAACTATGATAGGGAAAGGAACAGTGATAATCACAGAGACAAACCACCTTACTTCAACAGTGATCCTACTACTTTTCCTTTCTGGAAAACCAAGATGTATAGTTACATCATTGGGACCGATGATGAGTTATGGGATATCATTGAAGATGGTATACATTTTGAACACATGGATGATGAAGGTGTTGTAAGAAATACCTACAGAAAGTTCTTTGATGCTGAAAAGAAGAAACAGTATAAGAAGCATCATACTGTTAAGAATATGCTTATTGGTGCAATATCTCATGCTGAGTATTTAAAAATATCCAACAAGTCATGTGCCAAAACTATCTGGGACTCTCTATGTTCCACCTATGAAGGAAATAAGCAAGTCAAAGAAGCTAAGGCAAACTTATTAGTTCATCAATATGAGCTGTTCAGAATGAAGGAAGATGAAGATATTGAAACCATGTATTCAAGGTTTCAAACCCTTGTCTCTGGTCTTCAAGTTCTGAAGAAAAGCTACACTGCATCTGATCACGTGAAGAAAATTCTGAGGAGCTTACCTTCCAAATGGAGACCAAAAGTTACAGCTTTTCAGGAATCCAAGGATTTGGACAATGTGACTCTTGAAGATTTAATAAGCTCACTCAGAAGTCATGAGCTAGAACTTATGTCAGATGAACCTGTCAAGAAGATGAAGTCCTTGGCTCTAAGCTCTGTTCAGACTTCCTCAAAAGCTGCAAAGATCAAAGTGTCTGAACAAGAGGAAGAAACTTCTGATGATATGATGGATGAAAATTCTGAGAATGAAGAAATGACACTAATGGTTAGAAGGTTTCAGAAATGGAACAAGAAATACAAAAGGTTTCCAAACAAAGGAAACAACTCAAGAAGTTCCTTTTCAAAGGACAAAAAGGAAGAACTGAACAACTGCTATAACTGCAAGAAATCTGGACACTTCATTGCGGACTGTCCAGAAATGTCATCCAAGGACAAAGGAAAGAATAAGAGCTTTGGGAAAGAAAAGTACAAAGAAAAGGTAAGGAAGAGTTTGTTAGCCACTTGGGAGACCATTGAGAATGACTCTGAAGGAGAAGATGATGAAGAAGGCAATCTGGCTTTAATGGCAAGAACTTCTGAAGGTAACAACTCTGATAGAGATTCTGAAGATGACTCAGATGATGAAAATGAGGTATACTCTAACATGACTAAATCTGAATTAATTGATTCTCTTAAGATTGCCGTGAAACATTACTCTCGTATAGTAAGTCAACACAAAATTCTGAAGAATGTTCATGAATCATTGAAAAAGGATGCCAAGATTCTTTATGATGAAAATGAATCGTTAAACATTCGTATTTGTCATGTTGAATCTAACTATGTCTTGGCAGACAAGCTCAATGATGATCATGAAGATGCTCTTCACGAATTTATTCGTTGTACCTTCAATAGGAGTAAAATGGCTTCCATGATTTATCATATGACTCGTAACTATGGTGAAGGCATTGGTTATTCTCGGTTTAAGAACTGGGATAAACCTCTGAAATCATATAGTGAGGATGATACTCCACCTGAATTATTCTCTACCTTTGTTAAAAGTGGTACACTTGATCTGAAGGCATCCAACTCTGAAGGAGGTTCTGAACCTGAACCCAAAGACTCAGAAGTTCCAAGTTCTTCTGAACCTAAAATTTCTGAGTCCAAAAGTTCTCAAGTTAAGGCTCAGAAGTCATCTGAACCTCTGAGAAATCAAGGTAAAGTTACTTCAGATCCTTGCTTGACCTTTGGAACTGTGATATACTCCAGATCAAAATCCAAGAATCAAATTAAGCCTAAACATTCTTGTCAAAGCTTAATTAATTCTAGATCTTGTGTTGATCATAGAAAACAAAGAAGGAATACTATTCAAAAGACTAACTCTAAAGGACCCATCAGAATATGGGTACCAAAATCTGAAATAATGTTTGCTTCAGATGCTCATGCAAGGAAGGTAAAACAGCAGCCCTGGTACCTGGACAGTGGTTGCTCACGACATATGACGGGAGAAAAGCATATGTTCCAAACCCTAACTCTGAAAGAGGGAGCTCTGTGGGATTTGGAGGAAAACAAAAAGGGAAGATCATTGGTACAGGTACAGTTGGTAATTCTCTCTTTCCATTAAAGATGTTTGGTTAGTTGATGGACTTAAACACAATCTATTGAGCATTAGTCAATTTTGTGACAATGGGTGTGTTGTTACATTTAATAAGGAGTCTCATGTACTGTATCAAAAGACTCTGACAAATCTGTAGTATTCAAGGGAATGAGAGTTGGCAATGTTATAAAGTAAACTTTTCTGATTTGGTTGACCAAAAGATTATATGTCTTTTGTCTCTGAGTGATGAGAAATGGCTATGGCACAAGCGTCTTGGTCATGCTAACTGGAGGTTGATCTCTAAGCTTAGCAAACAAAAGCTTGTTAGTGGTTTGCCTGACATTGATTATCACTCAGATGCACTTTGTGGCTCATGTCAAAAAGGAAAATTTGCTAAGACTTCATTCAAGTCTAAAAACATTGTCTCTACTTCCAGACCCCTTAGAATTGCTTCACATTGATCTGTTTGGTCCTGTTTCGACAGCCTCTATCAATGGTAAAAAATATGATTGGTCATGGTTTGATGATTTCAGTAGATGGACTTGGGTGAAATTCCTACGTTCTAAGAGTGAAGCACTTGTGGGTGTTCAGTGACTTCTGCACACAAATACAAAGTGAAAAGGATCTTCGGATTCTGAAGGTTAGAAGCGACCATGGGGGAGAGTTCGAAAATGACCTCTTTCGAATCTTTCTGCTCAGAGCATGGAGTAATCCATGAATTCTCTTCTCCTAGAACACCACAGCAGAATGGTGTTGTAGAAAGAAAGAATAGATCTTTGCAAGAAATGGCTCGTACCAATGATGCTTGAGTCTAACCTAGCTAAGTTCTTGTGGGCAGAAGCCGTGAGTACTGCTTGCTATGTTCAGAATAGAATCTACATCAGACCTATTCTGAACAAAACTGCTTATGAACTGTTTCAAAGGAAGAAAACCAAATATTTCTTATTTTCATCAGTTTGGATGTACTTGTTATATTCTAGACAACAAGGTCTATCGAAAGAAATTTGATGCTAGAGCTTATAAGGGTATCTTTATAGGCTACTCTGAAACGCTCAAAAGCATACAGATTGTATAATCTGAAACTCACACAGTTGAAGAATCTATACATGTTAGATTTGATGATAAAGAGCCAGACGATAAAATGTCAGAGCAAGCTGAGACTTTTGCAGAATTTCAAGTTTCCTCAAATTCTGAGTGTGAAGATCTCTCCATTGCTGTATATCCATCTGAGACCCAAAATGAAGATATCTCTGAAGGCCTTGAAACTGAAGACCCTTCAGAAACTGAACCCTCTCAGACACCTGCTCCACCTAAGAGTAAATTCAAGTATAGATCATCTCATCCTGAAGAGCTAATTGTTGGTAACAAGGATAGCCCAAGAAAGACCAGATCTGCTTTCAAAGAGGATGAATCCCTAGTTGGGTTAATTTCATTAATTGAACCCACAAACATAGAAGAAGCACTCTCAGATGATGGGTGGATTGTTGCAATGCAAGAAGAACTCAATCAATTTGAAAGAAATGATGTTTGGGATCTGGTACCAAAACCCAAACACAAGAACATTATTGGAACAAAATGGGTATTCAGAAACAAGTCAAATGAAAAGGGAGAAGTTGTCAGAAATAAAGCTAGACTGGTTGCACAAGGTTATAGTCAGCAAGAAGGCATAGATTTCACTGAAACCTTTGCACCAGTAGCAAGACTTGAGGCAATTAGACTTCTCTTGTCCTATGCAGTTAATCATGACATCACTCTATTTCAAATGGATGTTAAGAGTGCATTTCTGAATGGAGTAATTTATGAAGAAGTCTATGTTAAACAACCTCCTGGCTTTGAAGATATAAAGTGTCCTGATCATGTTTACAAATTGAAGAAATCTCTGTATGGTTTGAAACAAGCTCCAAGAGCTTGGTATGAAAGGTTAAGTATATTTCTTCTAGAAAATGGTTTTGAAAAAGGACATGTTGATAACACTCTCTTTAGAAAAACCTTAAAAACTGATATTTTGATTGTTCAGATTTATGTTGATGATATTATCTTTGGTTCAACTAATGCTTCTCTTTGCAAGAATTTCTCTAAGCTTATGCAGGATGAATTTGAAATGAGTATGATGGGAGAACTAACATTCTTCTTGGGAATTCAAATCAATCAAAGAAAAGAAGGAGATGTGCATCAAACCAAATACACAAAGGATTTACTGAAGAAATTTGGTCTTGAAGATTGTAAACCAATGTCAACTCCTATGCATCCCTCTAGCTGTCTTCTGAAGGAAGAATCTGAAGGCAAAGTAGATCAGAAATTATACAGAGGAAGTCCACTAGTGGAAACTGTCAATTTCTAGGTGAAAACCTTATATCATGGGCTAGTAAGAGACAAGCAACTATTGCTCTATCTACAGCAGAAGCAGAGTACATCTCAGCTGCTAAGTGTTGCACGCAATTGCTCTGGATGAAACATCAGTTGGAGGACTATCAGATAAGGATAAGTAGTATACCACTTCTCTGTGATAATACTGCTGCTATCTGTTTGTCTAAGAATCCTATTTTGCATTCAAGAGCTAAACACATTGAGATCAAACATCACTTCATTAGAGACTATGTTCAGAAGGGAGTAATTAAGATTCAATTCATTGATACTGAGCATCAATGGGCTGATATCTTTACCAAACCTCTTGCTATTGATCGTTTCGATTTTATCAAGAAAAATCTGAACATGGTTTTTATTTCTGAATGATATCTCTGAATGCTGTTAACTCTGAATGAATAAACTGGTTCTGAAGGGCCTCAGAAGTTTGGACGGCTCAGAAACTATTATATAGGTTCTGAAGCACTCTCTCATCTGAAGCAATCAGAATTATTTATTATTAAATATGATTTCTTGTGACTCAGATACCTACTCTAAGTGTTAGTTGACCACTCAGTTTCTCTAACTGACAGCTGGCTTCTGAAAACACTACTTATCTGTGTAACTTCCCATCATGTCTAGTAACCGCTGGGTAATGAAGGAGAGCTAATGATGATTTTATTAAAAGTAACTGCCAAGCCCCCATTACGTCACTATCTTGTTTCCCCAATATTTTGAAACTTCCACTATAATCACTTAACTACACACTAGTCACTATCACTTCTCACGTTTTCAATATTTTGAAACTTCCACTATAACCATTTCTGACACTCCTAAATCCCCTCAGAAATCTCCTATTAAAGATTCTGAGTCTACCCCAATAGCAATGGACGTAGACCAATCTGAACCCTCAAATGTTCAAAATTCTGAAGTCCCTGCTGAATCCCAAACTGAACCCCTTCAGACTTCATCTCCTAAGCCAACCACTTCTGAACCAAACCCTTCATCCATTCAAACCACTCCACCTTTTCCTGGAACTGATTCAGATCTTGAAGAAACTCGTCTTCATTCTGAAACAATTCCCTGTTTCACCATGGTACTTAACAATTCCCTTTTACCGTTGAATGCATTTACTGCTGGTGGTTGTTTGCTGTGTGCATTTACTACCCTGTAACTTGTGCTTTGACTGACCCGTTTTTGATAATGACAAAGGGGGAGAAAATATTATTTCATTTCCTATGGCAGTGAAATTATTTCTGAAGCTCTAAAGATCACATTTTCTGAACTCTACTCTTGTTAAGTTATATTAAAGTCTTTTAAACTTTTAATGAGGGGGAGTAATAAATTTTGTCCAACATAAATTCATATAATATAAGATACGCTTGCAAACCATATCTTATATTTGTCAGTCTGAAGAAATAGAGCTTGCAAACCTCTAATTCTGAAGGTAGAATATATGAAATTATATTTGACATTAAATATTACTCTTAGACTGTTTTATATTTATCATTGATAAACTTTTGAAGCTTATCAGACTCAGGGGGAGCTTGCAAACCTCAGAACCTGAAGTCAAGATGTTAAATAAAAACAACAACAATTGATTTTAAATACATATAGTTGTCATCATCAAAAAGGGGGAGATTGTTGGAACAAAATTATGATTTTGTATCTCCTTAATTGATTTTGATGATAACAATGTATTTAAGGTTAAATTGGAATACTAATAATTTAATTCAGTGTGCAGGATTAAAAGTTAAAATTTGCGTACTAAAGAACCTTAGAATTTCTGAAGGAATTACTTCTAAGCTCACCAGATCTGAAGCAAGTGAAACTCTGAAGTTATTATCTGAACCTTAGAATTTCTGAAGGAATTACTTCTGAGCTCACCAGATCTGAAACAAGTAATTCTGAGCCTGTGAAACTCTGAAGTTATTATCTGAACCTTAGAATTTCTGAAGGAATTACTTCTGAGCTCACCAGATCTGAAACAAGTAATTCTGAGCCTATCAAAATCTGAAGAACATCTGAGCTCACCAGATCTGAAACAAGTAATTCTGAGCCTATCAAAATCTGAAGAACATCTGAGCTCACCAGATCTGAAACAAGTAATTCTGAGCCTATCAAAATCTGAAGAACATCTGAGCTCACCAGATCTGAAACAAGTAATTCTGAGCCTATCAAAATCTGAAGGCTCGTCAGATATAAGTGTTAAGCTACATTTGAGAGTACAATTTTATTGAAGACTGTGCCTGACTAAGTCCAAACGCAGAAACCAAGAATGAAAAGGTTTGACCATGGAAAGGTCCTTTTCAAGTCAGGCTTCAGAAACGATTATTTCCTTATTTGGCTTTCACCAAGGTTCAAATATCAAAAGCCAAAAGGAATCTCTCATTTTGTAGTAAACGTTAAGCTCCTAAGCTACTGCAAATCAGAACAGCTAATAAGCTCACTGATCTATACAAAGGAGCGTCTCAATTCTTCAAACGGCTATAATCTTCAACGTTCATTTTATCATCTATAAAAGGAAGAAGATTTGTGAAGAAATGGGAATCAAGACTTAAGCTTCTGAACGTGCTGAAACTCTGTAAAATTCTGAAGCTATCAAACACTTAGAAACTTTGTGATAATTTTCTAAGTTAGTCTTGTAACTGCATTGTATTTTGTAAACACCTCTGATTGTATATCAAGTGTTAATCTCTTATCTTTATTAACATTAAGACCAGTTTGAAGTCTCTTGCTTTGTGCTTGAGCATTGGAAGTCTCTTGCTTTGTGCTTGAGCATTGGAAGTCTCTTGCTTTGTGCTTGAGCATTGGAAGTCTCTTGCTTTGTGCTTGAGCATTGGAAGTCTCTTGCTTTGTGCTTGAGCAGTTAGAAGTCTCTTGCTTTGTGCTTGAGCAGTTTGAAGTCTCTTGCTTAGTGCTTGAGCATTTGTAATCTGAGTGATTATAGTGAAATCTCTTGTGAAGGACAAGAGGACTGGACTACTCCTGTTAGTGGGAGGAACCAGTATAAAAATTATGAGCATCTCTCTCTAACCCTATCCTCATATATTGTGTGTGTTATACCTTATCCGCTGCAATTTGTTTTTAACTTAGAAAAAGTCTCACACAATTCAACCCCCCCCTTCTTGTGTGTTTTTCAACCTTCATTCTAAGTGTGGGAGATTGAGAAATTCACCGGAAATAACGACTTCGGTCTGTGGAAGGTGAAGATGAAGGCGATATTAATCCAACAGAAGTGTGTTGAGGCGCTAAAGGGTAAGACACTGATGCCGGCAAATCTCTCGGATGCGGAGAACACTGAGATGGATGAGAAAGCACTTAGTGCTATTATTTTGTGCCTTGGTGATAAGGTTTTGAGAGAGGTTGCCAAGGAGAAGACGGATGTGGAGATGTGGATCAAACTTGAATCATTGTATATGACCAAGTCCCTGGCACATAAACAGCTTCTGAAGCAACAAATGTACTTCTTTCGTATGGTTGAGAACAAATCTGTGGTGGAGCAACTTACGGAGTTCAACAAGATTGTTGATGATTTGGCGAACGTTGATGTGAGTTTGGAAGATGAAGACAAGGCCTTTCATTTGTTGTGTGTTTTTCCCAAGTCACTTGAGAATCTCAAGGATGCGTTACTGTATGGTAAGGAAGGCACTATCACCTTGGATGAAGTTTCATCGGCTTTGAGAAACAAGGAATTGACTAAGCTGAGAGACTTGAGGGTTGATGATAGTGGAGAAGGATTGAATGTGGCGAGGGGTAGAAGCGAGAAAGAAGGCAAAGGGAAAGGGAAGAAGAATTGGTCCAAGTCTAAGCCAAGTGGTGATGGTCGTGGCAAGTTCAAATGTTACCATTGTCATGAACCGGGTCACTTCGAGAAGGACTGTCCTCGAAGAGGGGGTGGTGGTAGTTCGTCGGCTCAGATTGCCGTTGGTGATGAAGCTCATGAGGAAGGCTATGAGACCGCGGGAGCACTCATAGTCACATGTTGTGAACCATAGATGATCGTTAAGCATGGAGAGGCGGTGGTAAGAATACTCAACATCAGCCTGGAGAAGCGGTGGTAAGAATACTCAACATCGGCCTGGAGAGGCGGTGGAATAATACTCGACATCAGCCTGGAGAGGCGGTGCTAATAATACTCAGGTTACTATTGAAACAACAACGTTATTGTAAGATGTGAAGGCACTAGTGGAAGTTGGGAATCGGTGGAGCTGTGATTCATGTACTTTAGATGCTCATATCACATGTGGTTTGAAGAATCAATACCATGAAAATTCTAGAGCTAGTTGAAGGTGGAGTTGTTCACTTGAAGACGGGAAAGCTTGGAAGATTTAAGGTATGATGAAGGTCTTTTACATGATGTGAGGTATATTCCTAACCTTAATGTGGTCATTCATTTTGTTACTAGTGGAAATTCTCATGATGTGGTTGAGTTGTGTGAAGCTTCAGGTGGAATTTGTTAGTGACATGAGTTTTAGTTGAACTAGTGAAACAAGTTGAACTAGGTGGTAGAACTGAACTGGAAGTGTTGGAGACTAACAATGGCTTGAAGTGTGTTTCAGAGTAGTTGAATAGTTTTGCGTTACAAGGTGGAAGACATAGTGGATATACCGGTTTGAGTCTTTGGTGGAGGAATCTCGGTTTGAGGTGGAGTTTGTTACTAGTGGTACTAGAGGAAGACAAACAATCAACAATAACTCTTGGCTATCTAGTGAGAAATAGGGAAGAGAGTGGTAATGTTGCACCAAAGTGGTATGGCTATGGAGACCTTGTGTTATGTTTCAATTGTGTCTGAAGAAGTGCAAAACTTGGAAGATCTTCAGGGAGGCAATTGGAAGTTGGTGACATCAGACTTGGGAACTTGTAGGGCTATTGAAGGTAGTTGGGTACAAGGAAAGTCCGATGTTATAGCTTGTGGGACTTACCTAAAAATCCAAGGTTAATTTGAGAGGCAAGCAATTCTTCTGGAGGACGGACATGAACAATCCGGGGGCTGAAGAGTGTGTGGTGAAGCTTGTAGGATTGTCCTAAAATTCCAAGGACAATTGGAGGCAAGTGTTTCTTCGAGAGTATGAAGCGGTTCACTTCGGGGTTCGAAGAGGGTGTGGTGTAATCATTGTGGTTGATGGAAAGTTGGCATCGCCATCGATTTAAAGGCAAGGTGGAGAATTGTTGAATATTGCCTTGAAATCGTGAAAATCAGAAAATCATGTTTTTTGGGAGCTTCTGCCAATTTACGCCCAAGCGTGAGATACTGCGCCCAGGCGTGAGGTGCTGCGCCCAGGCGTGTTTAACACGGATCAGTTCTGACTGTTTACGCCCAGGCGTGGAAGGCTGCGCCCAGGCATGGGCGCGCGAGGCTATATATAAGTTATGCGTTTTCTAACTTTAAAAAGGGGTTTTTAGGGTTTCTGGAGCCAACACGAAGACTAGGGTTAATAGAAAAAGTTCTTGAGAAGACTCTAGGGTTGGGGAAACATTCTATCACCTTGGGAAACACTTGGAATTGAATCTCTTGGTCACGGGGAGAGATTCGGGACTAGGGTAGAATTAGGAAAACACTAATTCTTGTAACTCTTGTGAAGAATCTTATTGTAATCAAGGTTTCTATTGATAAGTGGAACGGAGAGGGTTGCCCTCCCCCCAGATTAGGTTCATTAACACCGAACTGGGTCAACAAATATTATCGTGTTCTTTACCGCTTTCGTTGTTTATTCTTATTCGTGATTATATTGCTATTCTCACTTGTTTGGTTGCTTGGTTTATTTGCTCCACACACTAAAGGTTATTGGTGTGAGTTAATCGAATTCACAACATCACTGATTAACATAATGATCTCAATCTCATGATAAAAAAATAAGCTTAAGATCATTATGATTAATCGACGACAGACGTTGAAACCCTTTATGCCTACACTTACAAAAACTACAAAAACTAAAACTAAACAAATACTATAGGATGAAGAAATATGGAAGATGAGAGAATGAGAAGAATGTGATGAATGAAAAAGTGAAAGAAATGGTCATTATTTATAGAATTTTTGCCTGAATTCTATTGGCCAATGAATGTAACAGCTCCATCCTCATTGGCTACCGTTCTTTGACTGTTACTGTTATCAAATTCTTGAAAACCGACCATCCGTGTCCTAAGTCACAGACGACCGAAAAACCAGCGCTTTCCTTGTTGGCCTATCAAACGCCTTCACCTTCCTTTATCATTGACTACTACAAAGACCAAAGATCACCGTCCATCCGTGACAAAAGGCGCGGACTGAAGCATAGGGTGTTCGTGTCACAGGGCATGAATTTGTCTATGTACAACATTTTTTTTGTGGTCAGGAATGCACCACCACATGTATAAATAAGGGGTGGTCGGTGTTTTCTTTCGTCCATCCATTCTTTTTTTCATTTACATTTTTTAGTTTAAAAAATAGAAAATTTAGATTTTCGGCCGAATACCCACATAGGTGCAGTGTACTACAACAGGGGAAAAAAGAATCTTTTTAGAATCAACGTCGGTGTTACACTGGCTGATCTGAAGTATCAGCTGAACCAAGTCAACGGTCGATCAATCTGGAGTATCGTCGTCCGTCAATCTGCTCAGACGGAACCGTTTTGTTCACCATCATGAAACTTCTAAACGACGACGACGTGAGAACAATGTTTTTTATTTTTTATCGATAGATGAGGAAGAGACCGATCGAGCTTGACGTTAAGTTGGTTAGATATGTTGAAACTATGTGTTCAAACTTAATTCGTCCCATGACCTTTAACGAAATCGCGGAGTGCATGGTGAAACCGAGGGAGTATGAAGTGGAAGAAATTAATTTATCTGATTTTTAGTTTTATTTGTTTATCGTTAATTTATGTTTTTAATTTAATATGTTCGTTCTTGATGTAATATGTTAATATATTTTTGATTAATGTTATGTTATCGTAATCATCTACTTTTTGCTTTTTCAATCTTGTGTGATACACCAAAATTAAAAGAATAAATATAAATAACACATACTGATAGTTATAGTATAAGAAAATAAGAGAAGTTGGAGGGATGAAGTTTTTCAGAATCCAATGTCACCTTATATAGGCAGTTGGGCCGTACCAATTGGTTGGAAGAAAGTAATTTTACTACTTTTTTTAGTAAGATGGCAATGGCAAACTTGGCAACGAAGGGTTTATACAGAGAACAACACCTGACGCAACACAACCCCATTAACCGGTCACAACACAACCCCTCTAACAAGTGTATGTTTGATTTTGCTTTTAGAAAAATTGGTTTGTGTAAAATTGATTACGAAAACTATTGATTTAAAAATAAAATTATTTATGTCTGAATATATACTTGTAAAAGTGAGTTGAACAAAAATTATTTGCATTTATATATTAATAAAAAAATATGGTAAAAGTAGATTATATGAATAATGCACGTAGTAAAACAATTGTCGAAAACTTCACAAAGAAATGCATTGCCACTCCATATTGGTCATAAATATGTCAAGAGACTTCGACTAGAAGAGAAGAACTTAGTCTGAAGATGACAACCAATATAATCCATTCCAGAAATATCATGTCGACACTAAAGGAAAGACGCCAAGTGACTGCAACCACCATTAAACATATTCTTCAAAGAAAAATCTACGTAATAACTTTAAGTTCATGAAGTCATTTAATTGGAGAGCCAACCTGACACGTATGAAAAATCAAACTTACTAGTTACTACATATTTGAAAATTAGTCTTGTAGTGGAAGACTTATATAACTGTAGTGATTCTGATTCATAAAGTGTCCATGGTGGTCAATGAATCTAACTACAAGGGGTTAGCATATAAAAAGTTGAGGAATAGAAATCATCTCATCAAAATTTCATATTTGATTTTAACTGCGCATCCATTAATCAGACGGTCTATAATAAAGTGATATTATGATTTTATAAAATTTTCGATCAAAAACATTTAGACTGTCCGATTAAAATCAAACAGTCAGGAATTTGTAATCGCACGATCGCATGTAGTCACTGACCGCATGGAATTCAAATTCATTTTCTCACAATAGGATTTGACAGGATTTTCTATCACAATTTTGATAGAATCTCATCCATTCAATAGAGACAAAATCATAATTCTTACAACGATAGGATTTGGTTGGATTTTCTATCATAATTTTGAAGTCTTTTGGAGTGATTTAGTTACAAATTATTGGACGATAACAAATAAACTAGTAACACTGCTTTCTGCTGTTATTGTCTCTACGAAAAATTCAACCAAATTATGAAAAATTCTGATTCCACCCCTCAATTTTTTTTTCAGGTGACAAAGTAATTATACAAACTTTGCTCTGGCAGTGACATCGGGATTAACTTCCTCCTTGCATGAAGGTGACTTGACATAACAAACTCCAGGGGTAGTATTTTCCATGTGTGCACGTTTTGTCGGAGAAGTGTTTCCACAAGCTCGTCTTTCTCCTTCAATTTTGCATGAGTTCAATCAATTGCAGTACATTTACCAATTGATTGTAATGTTTTTCTTTGGATGGCTTGAGAAGAGCTTCAAAGTATTTAGAATTCCGTATCTTGTCAATGTCAATATCTCCTGGACACCTCTTTACTTGCTCGAAAGCTTGGCCGAGGAAAAAGATAGTAACAAGATAACAGCAAGAGGAAAATTGACACAACATTAACATGAGAGGAAGATGATATCAATCGAGTAACATTTGATTTTAAACATTGCATCACAGATTCTCAAAGAATTTAAGAGTGGTGGCCACCACAGACTGTTTAGCTAGAAGACAGAAAAATCAGACAAAAACAAAACACTTAAATAAGAAAAAACACGAGAGATGATTCATCCAAGGTTGTCTACATCTACGGACAATGTCACGAATCTCCAGTATTACAAATACGATGTTACAAAGCCTACAATCCAACAACAAAAGTTGCCTGTCAACACATTTGGAGAATCAGTGAATCACCTTTAACTTGTCATTTTCTAGCCAGTTAGAGCTATTTCCATCAATCAAATTTTGAGCAAGCGCAAAATATGCATCAAGTTTCTCTTTGAGACTGGTTTAGTGAATATGTCAAGAAGCGGCACCTCACATGTATATGCCTGCTCCTATCAAGATAAACTTGATCCTATTGCAAACAAATGACACTCGAATTGTCACTGAATACTACAGCTGTACAGCATGTTCGTGCGGAAAACCTAAATCCCCATTTTGCCCTAGGTCCTAGCTTACCGTCATTCACATGATAAAGCAAAATGAAAATGTACTGAACACAACTCCCCTATTTCTGCTAATATTTTACTCTATCTTAAGTTTTTAATTGGTCCTATTTATAGGCTTAAACTTGCACATTTGCACACTGTATACTGCCCGCACTCGAATCTTAAAAAAATTGACTAATTTCTTTCAAGTCTAAACAATGCAAACACATTACACACCACTCTCAAAGTAATTAAGACACCAATTGCAGTTTACTTTGAGTTATCCAACAGTCACCATCAGACCATAGCAGACAACAATTCGATTCTCTTAACTTAATTCTAACTAAATATCATTATTATAAAAATGGTGTATTTATAGTCGAATATCGATGAAAAATACACATATAGGAGATCAAGAACGAAACTGAAAAAGGCTGAGCAATAATCATAGTCTTTTTCTAAACCAAGCCAGCCAAACAAGATAACAAACCAGTCTCGTAAAACCATAGATAATGACTGATGAACAACTAAATTGAAGTTTACAAAAAAGACATTATTTGCATCCTAAAACCATATCTGTATTTTTTTCAAAAATCACAACAAGCCAAATGACAACTACTGTATGCAAATTCCTTCTTATCAGTTCTCTTCACCAAATGCCTTACCACTGGAGGAGGAAGGTACTTGTCAAGTCATCAATCAAGATCTTCATTTTCTTCACACAATTTAAAATTTGCACGCCTATATAAAATAACACCAATATTACGAAACAAAGCCTAAGTAACATACCGAAAATCGTAGTAAGCAGGGGTCAGAATGTCAATCAATATGAAAACAGACGTACTCTTAGGAAGAATGCTCTTCCCCAGGTTCTTCACCAACACCATCAGATGAAGAGGAGGAGGAGGAGGACGAGGACGAGGAAGATGTAGTTATGATGTCATTCAGTTGAGACAACGAAAGAGCTTCATTTTCTTCAAACAATTTATACTTTGCACCCCTATATAAATTAAAACAATATTAGGGAACAATGATTAAGCCACTGTTTGGTATCACGGTCGATGTGTCAGAATTACGGTGTTCCAGTACCATGGTTTTGAATAAGCTATCAAGTGTAGCTTTTGAAAAGTCATGGCGGATCACTGTGATTCTAGCATACTCACCATGATACCAAACATACACTAAGTAATATTAGCTAAAACTGTGAATTGCAAAGGATGGAATACTCTCGATAATCTATTTACTACTGAACAACTAAAGAAGATCAATAAAAGCTGACATTACAACAACTGGCCTTTTTCTCCTTCTCCATCAAAACGGAAGTATAAAAAAAATTCTAAGATGTAATTGGTAACGAAAGATTGTGTCTCCAAATAGGATTCCAAAATAGGAAGTGTTAAAATATAAGTGGTAACATAGGAAATTCAATTTTCAATAAAAATAAAATATTAGAAGCTAAATTCTTACATTGAGTAGATATTCAGCACCTCAATATTGTCTCCTTTCACAGCATCTTTTAATGAGATTAGACTTGGAGTGTGTGGAATTATTTGAAATGATTCTGAATCAGTCACATGAATTCGAAAAACTTTGAACCCATACTTCTCAAGTTTGTAGTAGATAAGACAGTTGCGGGAATGATATACCAACATAGAAGCAGCATCTTCAATGTGTTTTAGCGGGCAACATAAACCATAAAGCAGATGCGGTCTGCCCAAAAAACTGTTCGAAGTATCAATCCTGTAAACCTTAGTCCATGATTCTCCAATGCCATACTCTTTCATAACCCACATTGTAACATCATGAAAATAAGATGCATCGGAAATGTAAAGCAATCCCCTTGATTCTCCCATTCTGATATGCTCAATATGAGAAATTCTACGATGATTTCTAAACACATGATGGGGAGGAGAAGGAAATGATTGCATCCTCTCACTTTCTAAACAAAAACACAATATAGACCTATCCTGACCCTCATTGTCAAATCTGATCCAATGAATCACGCCATTCAAACAAGTGGGATACTCAAGCGTCGAATTAGAAACCTGATCAGGATCCACTTCAACATTTCTCCATGATGGTGTTCCAAGTGTGTTTATATCAAAAATCATATGCTCCAACACCCGGGGATAGACATGTCTAACATATTTCTCCCAAATTTGTATCACCTTATATTCATTAGTTTTAGGTTGGAAACCAAAACCAAAACCAACTGGATGTAGATTATCATGATATGGATTAGTAGTGTTATTAGCTTTAGGAAGTCTCACAAACTCGCCAGTAACTGGATTGCAAATCGCTAAAGGCTTTCCGTGAAATGGATTACACAAACAAAGCAAGCCATTGCAAGAATTCACAACACCAAACTTATCAACACATGCCTTGAAATCAATATTGAGCATTTGACTGTTCTTGTTGTTTTTCTCCGAAACTAATCTCACAGCACGAAGAGGACGCTTAGGTTTATTCATGATTTTCTCCCTTAATAATTTGGGATCACGAAGAGGAAGCTTGAATATAGGAGCAAGTTTGACATGATTGTTAATTCCAATCTCAAACTTTTCAGGCTCGCACTCAAGAAGGTATAGGGTTCTTGACACTCGTCTCCAGTCTTTTGTCCGAATCATTAGACTACTTGGCGATTGCTGAAAGTGCAATTTAGCAAAATGCGGTTCTGAAATGAGTGTTTTCCAAATTTTGCAGACACATCTACAAATGAGAAGAGACTTAATGGGAAGTTGAAGCAGAATTTGCGCAATGAGGTGAGATGGAATGTTAGCAAAATAAGGGAAAAGTTGATGATTTTGTGTGTCATCATCATCATAATCAACTTTCCCTTTTGCTTTATTGCATCTTTGGCTAACCCTTGTAGGGGAAATTGAATCCTTTTTTCTTTTCATTGGATACACTATAACTGCAAAATGGAACTGAAACAAAATAAGTAAATCAAAACAAACAGAGAAAATAAAAAGGTTCGATTCTTTGTATTGTATAGTATTAGTAGGAGAAAGGATCCTCTCAATTTTTTTTTCCTCAATTCTTACATCTTAACCATTCACCAACTTTCCTTTTATTTTTTCTAATTAAAATATTGTCACATGCTTTTGATCCAATGGTCTAAATCCAAACATTATTTCCTCAATTTATTTTCAAATTGAGAGAATCCATTCTCGTATTAGTAGTGTATAAAGCTATGAAGCATCGACACCTCTATGATCCGACACGTGTCCGTGTCCGACACTCGTATGACACCCATACGACACTCCTACAAACGTGTCGAAGAGGTGTTCAAAAAAATAATTTTTCCTTTATTCTGACACTCCTTAAATCGGTGCTCGACACTTATAAGACACTTGTACAAACGTGTCGGAGTAAGTGTCCAAATTTTTTTTTATTTGCTTATATTTTTCTCAGACATATATACAAATAATAATATTGATCAATGAGGGATTAAAGATATTACATTTTAATTACATTATTTTTAGTTTTTCGATAATAGTTGAATGAGTAAATGTCAAATGTACTATCATATATTCTTTTAAAACTTTTTTTATTGAAAAATTTGTTCAACTTAGATGCATATGTATGTATCTTTAATTCTAAATTTATATTTTTTATAAATATGTAGCGGTGTCGATATTATATATATTTTACATTAGCGGTGTCGGAGTGTCCGTATCGTATCGCGGTGTCCGTGTCAGAGTCCGTGTTTCATAGTACAAACCGAGAAAAAGATTGGAACAGAGGAAGTACTCACCTTGGTAGTAGAAGGGTTTTATACAGACGGAACCGTGGTTGGTAGAAAGTACTCTTGACTACTTTTATCTTTTTAGTAACAAAACCCTAAAACATAAATAATTTTAAATTAAAATTACACGTAAATTACTACTCTTTATAGCAAATTTGTTGTCAGTTGTTAACAGAGCCGATCCGTTTCGTTTAAACCTGCGTATTAAATGGGTGAACAATTCCGTCAATATCTAAACAAGTTATGATATGTTAGTCCGAGTCCAGTTCAACTTGCGGTCTAATAATCTACTTTACAATATATTAAAAAAAATTACTATTAAAAATTCAAATTTGTCCTTATTACTTTTAACGGTGTTTCAAATTTTACGCTCTTAAATGTAATTTGAACTCTAAATTAATAGAAAAAAATACCAAAAAAAATTCCAAAAAAAATAGAAAGATAAACATAAAAGAAATATTCTCATGTAAATAACATTAAAAACCACATCTCTAAACAAAAAAAAGAAAAAATATAAGCATAAAAGAAATTTTTCATAAAAATAGCAACGGTAATCACCTCTAAAAAAAATAATAATACAATCTATTTTAACAAAAAAATTTAATTAAAATAAATTTACGCATAAAAATATAAATAAAAATCATGATACGCCAAAAATAGTAATTTTTTTTATGAAAATATAGTAACTCAATCTAACATATTAAAACATATATATATATATATATATATATATATATATATATATATATATATATATATATAAAATAAAAAATAGAAGAACTTAATAAAAAAAAAATATACTTATTTATGAGATTAAAAATAAAAGAACATAAAAACAAAAACGCAATGATCCCGTTTGAATTGACTTATTTATGATCTTATACGAAATAATTATGCAAATATATATAAACTTTTATGTATGATTATAAGTTTTTTAATATAGTTTACGAAAACAAATTATAAAGATATAATTTTTTGGCAAATTCTTGGCAACAACATTTTTTGCTTCTGTTTCTTTCCCTTATGTACTTTCGTCATCAGGGTAGTGCAGTACTATTGAAAATTTTTATTTTTTTTGACAAACAATTATTAAAATGCATCATAATATAACATCATTCTTCTACTGGTTCTGATGTCGATTAAATTTGAGGGGTATAGTTATTTTCTATATTATTTTTTGTAACCCTAGCATTAAAAGCTTACATTCAACTCTAATTTTTCACCTTAAGCTTGCCCTGAACCTAACTTGAGGTACACTAAACAAGCAATGTCATTCGTATCAAACCTTATGAAAACAAAGGAGGGCAAAAGGTTAAAGAAAAGGATATATATTGACATGCGATCGCCCTCCTTTTCACCTCTGCTACCCGTCGTTTAGCTCTCTCTACAGGCGCAGCCACAAATGCAAAATGAGAAAAACAGCTTGTAAGAACTCAGATCTAGTGCTCTCATTAATTCATGATTTTGCTTTTACAGAAGAATCAATAAATTATCCTTATCTTCCTTCTACAGTTCATTTTGTACGTGAAACAAAAAGCTTAGTCAGAAAAGGCTTAATATTCAAAAACCAAGAGGACATCAATCATTGCTAAAACATTTGACAACTTAATCACATGAGATCATTCTGGTGTTTCTGCAAAATTCCTAATACATCCCAAGCAAGATCATTTTTAAAACATTGAGATGCAGCGCTAAAGCGGCCGTGACATCCACTATTATGGCCGCTATAGCAGCAGCAATAATAAACTGCTATGCTAATGTATATCCTGTAGTGGCTAAGGTACGGTTTGCTACACCACTACTACTATGGTGTGCTATTGGCAACACTTATTCTATGTATCCAAATTTTCCTTTTATCCTTTTCTAATTTAGTAAAACAGACAACTCCATTACTGGAGTTGTATCTATCACGATCGTATTGAAATCCCATAAAAACAATTACCAGATGTGCACAAAAAATTACAGAAAATGGTTAATTACTGCCATCTGCACAAATGCAAGAAGTGATTGGTTCCATATAAGAGGCATTGTCCTAGTTTCATTTTCAAATCTCATGAAATGAGAAACAAGTGCGACTATATAGTATGGTGACACAGCTGAAGAAAAACGAACAAAACGGTCTTGTGCATAGTAGCATACAAAACAAATTCGATGGGAAAACATGTCTAAATTTGAATAGAGAAAAGGAGATATGCATTGTCAATGTAAACTAGTTTTACACCGACAACCAATAACAGTCAAGTATTTACCTTACGCTGCAAAATGGTGAATTTTTCGTCAAATATCAATGTAAAATAGTTTTATATTGTTAGTGCACCTCCATTAAACTCATTTAAATAACTTTAAAGTGAACTTGGCAGAAGGATGTTGAAGGGTTAAATATCATGCCAAAACTATTTAAATTCAATTGCTAAAATTTTAATCTAAATCAATTAAATCAAGGCTCCCCAAATAGACAGTACATAATATTTAGCACTTAGGGATTCATAAACCCTTTTCAAGGAGCAATTAGAGACTGAGAATCTAGGAAGATGGGATAGATGCAGAAAAACACATATAGGAGATCAGGAAACAAAATGAAAAGGCTGAGCAATAATCATTGTCTTTTTCTAAACCAAGATAACACAAACCGGTCTCGTAAAACCATAGATAATAACAAATGAAAATCTAGATTAAAGTTTACAAAAAAGACATCATTTGCATCGTAAAACCATATATGTGTTTTTTTTTCAAAAATCACAACTGCTGTATGCAGATTCCTTCTTATCAGTTGTACACCACCAAATGCTCACCACCAGAGGAAGATACTTGTTAAGTCATCAATCAAGATCTTCATTTTCTTCACACAAGTTAAAATTTGCACACCTATATAAAATAACGCCAATATTACGAAACAAAGCTGCGTAAGTAACATACCGAAAATCATAGTAAGCAGGGATCAGAATGTAAATCAATGTGAAAACAGACGTACTCTTATTAGGAATAATGCTCTTCACCAGATTCTTCACCAACACCATCAGATGAGGATGAGGAGGAGGAATATGTAGCTATGGTGTCACCATAATGAAATGAAGAACGACGTATACTTTCAAACTCTTCATTATTCAGTTGAAACAACGAAAGAGCTTCATTTTCTTCACGCAATTTAAACTTTGCACAACTATATAAACGAAAACAATATTAGGGAACAATGTTCAAGTAATATTAGCTAAAATTGTAAATTGCAGGGGATGGAATAGTCTCAATAAACTATTTACTACTGAACAACTAAAGAAGATCCAAAAGAACTGACATTGCAGCAACTGTCTTTTTTCTCCTTCTCCATCAAAGTGGAAAGTATACAAAAAATTTCTAAGATGTAATTAGTAATGAAAGATTGTGTCCAAAGCATTTTTTTTCTTCCATTAACTGTCAGAACCAGAGGTTTAATTAAAGGCGGTAGATATCAGATAATGAAAAAGAACTAAAATTATAATAAATATAAACAACACCTAAAATATATTAGTTGTAAATATAAGCAAATGATTGGGGAAACATATGTCTCTTTGAATACTCGTCTTATGATTAAAACTAATTACTATGATTTTTTAAGAAAGCATCATTAGATTCAATTTTCCCAACAAAAATAAAATATTAGAAGCTACATTCTTACCTTGAGTGGACATTCAGCACCTCAATGTTGTCTCCTTTCACGACATCCTTCAATGAGATTAGACTTGGAATATGCGGAATTACTTCAAAAAAATGTGAACGAGACCCATGAATTTGAAAAACTTTGAATCCATATTTCTCAGGATCATAGTAGATAAAACAATTGGACGGATGATATAACAATACGGCAGCACCTTCTTCAAAGTGTTTTATTGGAAAACAATAACCATAACGTGAGAGATCGGAGTGGCCCAAAGAACAGACTGATGTATCAATGTTGTACAACTTGGTCCACGATTCTCCATTGCCATATTCATTCATAACCCACATTGTAACATCAGAGAAAAAGGTCGAGTCACAAATGTAAAGAAGTCCCTTTAATTCTCCCATAGTAATATTTGTGTTACCACGAGTTCTATCATTATGGTTTCCAAACACATGTGGAGGAGAAGGAAATGATTGAAACCTCTCACTTTCTAGACAGAAACACAATATAGACCTTTGTGGACCATTAAATCCGATCCAATGAATTGCACCATTCACACAAGTAGGATACTTAAGCCACGGAATAGAAACTTGAGAATCCACTTCAACATTTTTCCATGATGGTGTTCCAAGTGTGTTTATCTCGAGGATCACACTCTCACAGTCATCGACATGATTACGATGACTAATCAACATTCTTATCACCTTATACTCATTAGTTTTAGGTAAGAAACCAAAAGCAGTTTGTCGTTGCTTTCTTACTCGAGTTGCGTTTAAAATAAATGAAGTTCCATTAGGAAGTCTTATGAACTCTCCAAGGACCGGGTTGCATATCACTATAGGGTTTTCGATAAACAAGTCAGACAAACAAAGCAAGCCATTGCAAGAATTCACAATTTTAAACTTATCAAGATATGGTTTGCTAGCAATATAAAGGCTCTGTCTACCTCTATTACTGCTCTCGCCGTTTTTATCCAAAACAAATTTCTTACTACGAAGATGACATTTAGATTTTTTCTTGATCTCGTTTCGTTTCTCCCCCAATGATTTGGCATCACGAAGAGGAAGCTTGAAAGGCTCAAGTTTGACATTATTGTCACTTCCAATCTCAAACTTTTCAGGCTCACACTCAAGAAGGTATAGGGTTCTCGACACTCGGTTATGGTCTTTTGTCCGAATCATGAGACTAACAGGTGTTTGCTGAAAGTGCAATTTAGCAAAATGCGGTTCTGAAATGAGTGTATTCCACATTTTGCAGACACATTTACAAATGAAAAGAGACTTAATCGGAAGTTGAAGCAAAATTTGCGCAGTGATGTGAGATGGAATAATAGCAAAGTAAGGGCAAAGTTGATGATTTTGTGTGTCATCATCATAATAATCAACTTTCCCTTTTGCTTTATTGCATCTTTTGCTATCCCTTTCAGTTGCAGGGGCAATTGAACCTTTCATGAATACACTATAATTGCAAAAAGGAACAACAGAAACAAAATAAGTAGTAAATCAAAACAAAATGGGATTCATAATTGATAATAATATCATAGAGGCAAAACCAGAAACTATGAAGCAAACACAAGAAAATCAAAAGGTACGATTCATAGCTACACTAAATTGCAAACACAAGAAACAAATAAATAATAAGAAAATGGGAAAGTACCTTTGTTGGATTGAAGAATTGCAAAAGCTGGAGCGTTGGCGAAAGAAACGAAACGAAGAGGGCCAGGGTTTATATACATACAGAGCAACACGTATACTTGTTTGAATCCAATTTTCAGAATTTTGATTTCAATAAATTTTTAACTAATTTAATTTTAAGTTAAATATATTTTTTATTTGTCCAAGTGAGTTTAATTTAGTCGATAGTGACATCACATTTTATATCTAGAAGTTGGGGTTCGAACCACAAACATTTCATCTATTCATTTTAAAGGTGAAATTTTAAATTATCCACTATTTATTTTTGTAAATTATCCACTCTTTTTTTATGATGTTATATCTACGATTTCGTTAAGAGTAAGACGGGTGGACACAAAGTGAATTTCACCTCCTAATCAATTATTTGTATAAGTAGAAGTTTTGAAGGGATTTACAAATCTTATCGATTGAATTAATTCAGTGTTGATTTTTACCCATTGTTACCATGGTCATTCTAAAGAGGTGCATCAAACCCTGTAAAGTCGGACCCTCCAATTTTTGAGGCCTCAAAATTTAGAAAATTATTTTTGCCGTCTTATGGGTTGCTCGCGCATCCTACGAATTTTCCAAAATATCATTTCGTGCCTTATGTTACGGATGTGTAAAAATGAGTATTTTTCACCAATCATTCGTGCCTTAAGCCACAAATTATTGTGGTCATGCACTTCTGTCTCAGTCAAAGATCTGCCACGTGGCCAATTTTAATTTTGGTGTATTATACAAGATTTTAAAAAATAAAAAAAATAGACGATTAAGATAACAAAAATTAATTAAAAAAACAACAACGTATTACATCAAGAACAAAAAATAAACAAAACTAAAAATCAGATAAATTAATTTCTTCCACTTCGTACTCCCCGGATTCCACCATGCACTCCGCGATTTCGTCAAATATCCTGGGACGAATTAAGTTTGAACATATAATGTAACGTCCCAATATTTTATATATGCATTTTATTGATTTATTATGTGATAATATAGTATTATTAGTCAGATTATTTTATATTCGATTTATTTTATTATTTGATGAGATAATGATTATTTTCATTATCATTTAATTAGTTGTGAGTCTTGAAATTAATTGCATATTAGTCTTAATTTTAACTTAGTCAACATTGAATTATTTTGGTGTTGCAAGTGATCACACGTTGGCTGTCAATGAGTAAGCATGGAATATCCTTTTCATATTCTTGAAAACCATTAGTCCTATTTAATAGCATTATTTGGCTAATCTTTCCCACTTACTGAAAGCCACTCACATAGTCAAAATTATTGACCATCTCATTTCTCTCACATAATCAACATCATTATAGCTAAAACCATTATTTCTTTTATGTAATTACCCAACTTATGAATCTTATTGCTAATTACGGTTAAACATACATATTCCCATTGTCATTCCTATTCCTATGTCATACGTTTTCTACTAGTTATAGTATTATATATAACTAGATACCATGTCCGTGCGTTCGCACGAGTCAGTAATGAGACATCAATAATACTATACATATAACATTATATATATAAATTATCGAACTATATGAAGGAAACAACTTGTATAACATGATAAACTATAAGATTTGGATTGAACTAATAATTTTTAGATATCATAAAATAAATCCTTCGTAATAGTGATTCAATAAATTATAAAAGATTTCAAGGTAAACTACATTTGAAATTGTATTTGTAATTTGTAAGGTTGCCGTTATCGTCGACCAATAATATCTTCACCCTTTTATCGACATTACTCTTGTAAATAGGTGATTAATTGCTCTTTATAATAACAATGTTATGTTTATTGGAATATTAATTTCCAAATATAATAATCCCTTAATGGTTGCTATTATTTAGGATGGAACATATCTATAGCAATGATTTATGACCTTTTTAATTTTTTTTTAAAAAAAAATCCTACATAATTTTTTTAAGTAGAGATCTAAAAGGATGTTATTTTATAGGGTGAGAACCGAGAAGTTAAGATCAATTTTATATTGTGATTATGGTGTTGAAATAATTTATGATCTTTAAAACTTTAAAAAAGGAAAAAAAAAAACGTTTTACATATATTTTTTAAAAAATTAAGACCAGTTTTTTTTTTGGAGACCAGTTTTATATTGTGATCAGTTTTTTTGTTTTTTTAAGTAGTGGTTGACACAATTGTTTAGGTAAATGTACAATATGTTTATGTTTTATAAATAAATGATAAAGTGTTTTTTTATAATCTTATTGCAATTTACGTGGGTTACTATGAGTAGGAAATAGTTAATTTGGTTTTTTTTTTTTTTTGGCTGAATGTGTTATTCAATTAATAAATAGCAATTAATAATCAACTATTTTCAAGGAAAACACTTATTACTAACCAATTGTTTTAACGCTCAAGGTGAATAAACAAACTCATGTCAATTACAGTACAATATTATTATTTTTTTGTTTTTGACAAAAATAAAAATTCATTCATTCAAATTGAAACATACATAGATCATTACAAATTCGAGATTGCTAAAAACTGAAAAAGGTGAATCTACAAACAAACTTGCAGCACCTAGGTTTATAGCATATAACGGCATCATGAAAGTGCCTACAAATATGACAAAATAAAAGTAACCGGAATCTTCATACTTCTGGATCTGCAACGTTGACGTCCAAGTCTTCATCAGATCTGTAATGAGTTGAGGTAGATATGTCAATTTGAATCAACGAAATACCACACGAAAACGAAAAACTAACGAACGCCGCACAAGACGACGACACAATATTATTTAATTGGCCTGTGTTACATCTTTCCATTGAACCTTTTATTTATTGTCAGCTCACCAATCTCTATTTGGTAATTACAGTACAATATTGATTTCATTTGAATTAAGGACTAAAGTATTAGAATGATGAAGTAACAAACATTTTCATTAAAGTATAACCAAATATAGATAAGACATAAAAAGCGTCAAAATTACAAAAGATCGTGAAAATAAAACACAACTATTCATCATCAATTTTTGAAGAAAATCAATGAATCAACAATCAAGCATTACATAAATAGATTCATTCCTTTCATGCATATATCACAATGGAGTTTAGTGATATCACCAACAACAATTCTTCGTGCTGCCACCATTCTTTTTCACTCGTCGCCGATCTTGAATACGTTCCATTTATTTCCACATTCACCCACAATGTTAATTGTAGTACTTTCCTTCCCATGAGCCTTTTTGTAAAATCTTCATATGGAAGCATCTACATAAGGAAAAATGTAAAAAATGTGTCAACCACTACATTTATATACATATTTGAAACAATATTTTTTTTTTGGTAAACGAAACAAAAATTTTAATTTAAATACAAACTTAGCAAAAAGTCAGTGGTAATTACCACTGACTTTTTGCTATAATATGTTAAAAAGAAAATCATAAATTATGTAAGCATAACCACATCGATGCAGAAGTTTGCCGAAAATGTTTTTGGAAGCATAACTGCAGTCTAATTGCAAAAATTACATCAAATATATTTAACTCATACAAATACTAACCTGATTGACGTCAAATTCAACATAATAGATGTGGTATCTTATTTGTAACTTATTGATGAACTTCTACAAATCAATAATTGGATTAGGATTTAAAGGAGGATAACCTTTTTTGTGTCATGATGTATGTATAAAGAATAGAATTGAATTAACATAAAATGCATAAACATAAACAATGGAAAGAAAGAAAAGGTTGAATGAAAATTTCAATACCTATGAGTAAGTTAAGAGCAAGAGTAAAAGTTCTAAGATGAGCCATTGGAAATAAAAAAGAAAGAAATAACTTGCTGCAACTGGAGAGAAAAAATTGCTGCTCAAAATTGGGGTGAAAATTGTGATTATTTATATAGAGAAGAAATCATGCAACACGTTTTGTGTGTATAGGTTGCTTGCATTGGAAAGTGGAAAGGTAGTGACATATAGCCCACAAAATAAACAACATGCTTGACTTGTAAATAGAGAGATTAATTATTAAATTAAATGATGATTTATTGCTCAAGAAGATTGAAAAATATCAATAAAAGTGGAGTAATCAATTAATTAGGGTGGGTTAAAAGCAATTACTCATGTTAAATGCAATTCCCGCCCAAGTTAATAGTAATTAGGGTTTAATTAGGTAGCAATTAGAGAAATTAGATTTAAGAAAGATATTGAATTGCTTCTACACTATCAGTCAAACTGCAAGAAAAATATATCTCTCCACACATTGCTATTATCTTGCTTTCTTAGATAATATATAGGCCTATAAACACTTACTTTCATGGTTCACACTTTGATTCAAAATATTTCAAGTCTCTCAAGTCTCAAATACTCCAACTCCTTTGATTACCAATCTCATGCACATAGGGTTTATGTTATATATTAATAATTGAATATTTAACTGTTAAGAAGGAATAATAATAGAAGGAATGAGAGAACTATTTTTATAACAATTTTATGCTATTTTAAAATACCATAAGTTATGTGTGTGACTGGTCGTATATTTAATTCGATGATTGTTTTATTTGTGATTGATTGTGGAATTGAGTATTTTGTTAGCTTTGATTAAATGACTAATTGGTGTAGTGTGAAGAGAGTTCAACTTTGAATTAATTTGGTGAAAGTGGTGATAGTTTTAAAAGAAATTGTATATATTAAGTGCCAATTGGGGCGATTGAGAAATTGTGTATATTAAGTGTGGATATAAAACATAGCATGCATATAGTTGTGGTCTTAGGTGCCAAATGGGGCGATTTGTTACTATGTGCCAAATGGGGCGATTTTATTAGTAACTTGTTACCATGTGCCAAATGGGGCAATTTTATTGGTAACTGTCAAATGGGACGATTTGTTTTCTAGGTGCCAAATGGGGCGAATACGCTTCTTGGAGCATTAAATCCAAGTGTCAAATGGGGCGATATCCGGATCATGGTCTAGTTGCATTTCATGCATTATTAATTTGTATGAGTTGTTATTAAAAAGAGTTTCTAGCATCGATTTTATGTTATTACTTTTTATGGCCGAGTATTTTATTATTATTTTATAACATTTACCTTCCGTTCGGCATGATTCAATTTGGATAAGGAAATTGACCCTTACATAATTATTGTTGTAGGTGCTAAAGATGAAGTATGTGAGGTTGAAATGTTGCTTGTACGTGCGCGGGGATAAAATCTGGGTTTTATTCATTTGTAATTTAATTAATACATTTTGAACGTGACGTAATTATTATTTATACCTGTAACTAGTCATTATTCTTCGAAGAAAAAAAAAATAATAGTCTCATTTTTAAGCAATGAGTTTTTCTAAATATTTTCCTTATAAAAAATTCGGGCTGTTACATATAGCTTCAACAGATCTAACCAACTTAGCGCCAAGCTCGATCGGTCCCTTCGTCATGTATCGATAAAAAATAGAGAACATAGTTTTCACGTTGCCGTCGTTTAGAAGTTTCATGTTGGTGAACAAAATGATTCCGTCTGAGCAGACCGACAGACGACAATACTCAAGATCGGTCACCCTCCTATCATCGCGTAAGTGGATACGACCGTTGACTTGAGTCAGCTGATACTTCAGATCAGCAGTGTAACATCGACGTTGATTCTAAATAGATTCGCTTTTCCCTCGTTGTGGTACACTGCAACTATGTAAGTATTCGGACGAAAATCTAAATTTTTCATTGTTTTTAAACTCAAAATATGTAAATGAATGGATGAGGGAAAGAAAACACCCACCACCTCCTAGAAGCCATTCCCCTGGGACTCGCTTATTCTTCTCTAGAAGCTCTTATCTTCAATTACTTGGGTTTAGTGATGCAGATTGAGGAGGTTGCCCCGATAGTAGAAGATCTATCACAGGATATTGTTTTTTCATTGGCCACTCTTTGATTTGTTGGAGATCCAAGAAGCAATTAACTATGCCAAAGTCCTCTTTAGAAGCTGAGTATCGTGCATTAGCCTCGACCACCTATGAGTTACAATGGCTAAGCTACTTATTGAGGGATTTACAAATTCACACAGATAAGTTGCCTGCACTCTATTGTGACAGCCAAAGTGCCCTACATATAGCCAACAATCTTGTGTTTCATGAGCGAACGAAGCATCTAGACATCGACTGCCACATTGTCAGAGAGAGATTACAAGGTGGACTCATGAAATTATGACCTATCTCTGGGTACAATCAAACTGCCGATATCTTGACAAAAGGTCTCCATCCAGCTGATTTTCATAATATTTCGCACTTAGGGATTCAGAAACCCTTTTCAAGGAGCAGTTAGAGACTGATAATCTAGGAAGACGGAATAGACGAAGAAAAACACATAGGAGATCAGGAAACAAAATAAAAAGGCTGAGCAATAATCATTGTCTTTTTCTAAACAGTGCCAACAAGATAACAAACCAGTCTCGTAAATATATGCAAATTCCTTCTTATCAGTTGTACTCTTCACCAAATGCCTCACCACCAGAGGAGGAAGGTACTTGTCAAGTCATCAATCAAGATTTTCATTTTCTTCACACAATTTAAAATTTCCACACCTGTATAAAATAACACTAATATTATGAAACAAAGCCTAAGTAATAACATACCGATAATCGTAGTAAGCAGGGGTCAGAATGCCAATCGATATGAAAACAGACGTACTCTTATTAGGAAGAATGCTCTTCACCAGATTCTTCACCAACACCATCAGAAGAGGATGAGGAAGAGGAAAGAGATGGAGTTATGATGTCATCATAATACAATGATGAAGTACGACGTATACTTTTTAAGTCTTTATCATTCGGTTGAGACAACGAAAGAGCTTCATTTTCTTCATGCAATTTAAACTTTGCACACCTATATAAATGAAAACAATATTAGGGAACAGTGATTAAGTAATATTAGCTAAAACTGTGAATTGCAGGGCATGGAATAGTCTCAATAAACTATTTACTACTGAACAACTAAAGAAGATCCAAAAGAACTGACATTCCAACAACTGTCCTTTTTCTCCTTCGCCATCAAAACGGAAACAATACAAAAAATTGTAAGATGTAACGAAAGATTGCGTCCACATGATTTTTTTTTCCGTTAATTGTAAGAACCAGAGATGTAATTAAAGACGGTAGATATTAGATGATGAAAAAGAACTAAAATTATAATAAATATAAACAACACCATAAATATATTAGTTGTAAATAAAAGCAATTGATTGGGGAAACATCACATATGCCCCTGATTAAAATTAATCATTACTATGATTTTTAAGGGAACAACATTAGATTCAATTACCCAATAAAAATAAAATATTAGAAGCTACATTCTTACCTTGAGTGGACATTCAGCACCTCAATGTTGTCTCCTTTCACAACATCCTTCAATGAGATTAGACTTGGAATATGCGGAATTATTTCAACAGAACGAGACGGGTGAATTTTAAAAACTTTAAATCCATATTTCTCAGGTTCATAGTAGATGAAACAATGGCAAGGATGATATAACAATATGGCAGCACCTTCTTCAAAGTGTTTTATTGGAAAATATAAACCATAAGATGACAGATAACATGACGGAATGTGACTCCCCATAGAACTGACTAATGTATCAATGTTGTACAGCTTAGTCCATGATTCTCCATTGCCATATTCATTCATAACCCACATTGTAACATCAGAGAAAAAGGTCGAGACACAAATGTAAAGAAATCCCTTTAATTCTCCCATAGTAATATTGGTGTTACCACGGGTTGTATTATTATGATTTCCAAACACATGTGGAGGAGAAGGAAATGATTGAAACCTCTCACTTTCTAGACAGAAACACAATATAGACCTTTTTCGACCATTAAATCCGATCCAATGAATTGCACCATTCACACAAGTGGGATACTCTTTTTAAGAAGCTATAGAAATATGCAATTAGATCATTTTTTTTAATTCAAGTTATATTGTTATGAGTTTTTTCAATCCAACTTTTGTATGTCTCAATCCAACTTTTATTTGTCTAGAAAGTTAATTATACCCTATTTTATATTTCCACTATCTTTGTCGAGATATTGTTGATTTGCTAATGTCATGAATTATATGAAAAATTATCGGAGCATTTAACTTGTTAAAGTAATTTTTGTAAATTCAAGTAGTAGCTAGCATGCATGAGAACAACACGATATGGAAAAGGTCCAACTAGAGAAACATGATAAATAATCGGGGCGCTTTTTGTCTGGTTCAATAATCCTCATTGTCAGCCTTGGTTAAAGTACATGTGTGACTTTATGGTACCACAATATTAGTAATAAAAAATAAAAAAGTAAGAGAGAGAGAAGAGAAGTGGAAAGAGAAAAAAAAGTAAGCATTCATTGGTGTTGAATCAATTCATCTTCTCTCTCATCCAAGTCACATTAATCACTCTCCTTGCAATTGTTTCAATAGTTGAAACACTCATTCAACGAGAACGGATCCTCTCAATTTTTCTCAATTTTCACATCTTAACCATCAATCACCTTTTCTTCATTACTTTTAGAATTAAATATTGTTTTATATTTGTAATCCAATGGTCAATTGTCCCACTTTATTTTTTCAATTTTTTTCTCAATTGAGAGAATCCATTCTCCTCATTCAACACCTATTTTTTTTTTCCCATTGTGAGTGGTCTAATAAAAAATAAAAAAGTAAGAGAGAGAGAGAAGAGAAGTGGAAAGAGAAAAAAAAAGTAAGCATTCATTGGTGTTGAATCAATTCATCTCCTCTCTCATATTTGTAATCCAAGTCACATAAAAATCTCTTTTATTACATCTTCTCATTAAACTTATTTCAAGCAAAAACACAAAAAGTAATAGTTCAAATTATCATATTTTATTTTTCTTAATAAATGTGAAGTATATTTATTTTTGCTTATAATATGGAACAAATGGAGTAGTAATCAAAGAAATGAAAAATTAAAAGCATCCCAACTCGTGATTTTTTAATTTGTTTTTCAATTTCACAATCATTTCTGTAAGGGGGGGATTTAAATTTTATTCTTGATATTAGGTACATGACCAAATTCTTACTTTTAGGTTATCATCTGATTGATTAAATTGAGATTTTTATGCTGGAAAGCTAGCTAAATTAACTTTCATTAAAGTTATACTCTTTTTAAGAAGCTATAGAAATATGCAATTAGATCATTTTTTTAATTCAAGTTATATTGTTTTGAGTTTTTTCAATCCAACTTTTGTATGTCTCAATCCAACTTTTATTTGTCTAGAAAGTTAATTATACCCTACTTTATATTTCCACTATCTTTGTCGAGATATTGTTGATTTGCTAATGTCATGAATTATATGAAAAATTATCGGAGCATTTAACTTGTTAAAGTAATTTTTGTAAATTCAAGTAGTAGCTAGCATGCATGAGAACAACACGATATGGAAAAGGTCCAACTAGAGAAACATGATAAATAATCGGGGCGCTTTTTGTCTGGTTCAATAATCCTCATTGTCAGCCTTGGTTAAAGTACATGTGTGACTTTATGGTACCACAATATTAGTAATAAAAAATAAAAAAGTAAGAGAGAGAGAAGAGAAGTGGAAAGAGAAAAAAAAGTAAGCATTCATTGGTGTTGAATCAATTCATCTTCTCTCTCATCCAAGTCACATTAATCACTCTCCTTGCAATTGTTTCAATAGTTGAAACACTCATTCAACGAGAACGGATCCTCTCAATTTTTCTCAATTTTCACATCTTAACCATCAATCACCTTTTCTTCATTACTTTTAGAATTAAATATTGTTTTATATTTGTAATCCAATGGTCAATTGTCCCACTTTATTTTTTCAATTTTTTTCTCAATTGAGAGAATCCATTCTCCTCATTCAACACCTATTTTTTTTTTCCCATTGTGAGTGGTCTAATAAAAAATAAAAAAGTAAGAGAGAGAGAGAAGAGAAGTGGAAAGAGAAAAAAAAAGTAAGCATTCATTGGTGTTGAATCAATTCATCTCCTCTCTCATATTTGTAATCCAAGTCACATAAAAATCTCTTTTATTACATCTTCTCATTAAACTTATTTCAAGCAAAAACACAAAAAGTAATAGTTCAAATTATCATATTTTATTTTTCTTAATAAATGTGAAGTATATTTATTTTTGCTTATAATATGGAACAAATGGAGTAGTAATCAAAGAAATGAAAAATTAAAAGCATCCCAACTCGTGATTTTTTAATTTGTTTTTCAATTTCACAATCATTTCTGTAAGGGGGGGATTTAAATTTTATTCTTGATATTAGGTACATGACCAAATTCTTACTTTTAGGTTATCATCTGATTGATTAAATTGAGATTTTTATGCTGGAAAGCTAGCTAAATTAACTTTCATTAAAGTTATACTCTTTTTAAGAAGCTATAGAAATATGCAATTAGATCATTTTTTTAATTCAAGTTATATTGTTTTGAGTTTTTTCAATCCAACTTTTGTATGTCTCAATCCAACTTTTATTTGTCTAGAAAGTTAATTATACCCTACTTTATATTTCCACTATCTTTGTCGAGATATTGTTGATTTGCTAATGTCATGAATTATATGAAAAATTATCGGAGCATTTAACTTGTTAAAGTAATTTTTGTAAATTCAAGTAGTATCTAGCATGCATGAGAACAACACGATATGGAAAAGGTCAAACTAGAGAAACATGATAAATAATCGGGACGCTTTTTGTCTGGTTCAATAATCCTCATTGCCAGCCTTGGTTAAAGTACATGTGTGACTTTATGGTACCACAATATTAGTAATAAAAAATAAAAAAGTAAGAGAGAGAGAGAAGAGAAGTGGAAAGAGAAAAAAAAGTAAGCATTCATTGGTGTTGAATCAATTCATCTTCTCTCTCATCCAAGTCACATTAATCACTCTCCTTGCAATGGTTTCAATAGTTGAAACACTCATTCAACGAGAATGGATCCTCTCAATTTTTTTTTCCCTCAATTTTTCTCAATTTTCACATCTTAACCATCAATCACCTTTTCTCCATTACTTTTAGAATTAAATATTTTTTTTATATTTGTAATCAAATGGTCAATTGTCCCACTTTATTTTCTCAATTTTTTTTCTCAATTGAGAGGATTCATTCTCCTCATTCAACACCTATTTTTTTCCCATTGTGAGTGGTCTAATAAAAAATAAAAAAGTAAGAGAGAGAGAGAAGAGAAGTGGAAAGAGAAAAAAAAAAGTAAGCATTCATTGGTGTTGAATCAATTCATCTCCTCTCTCATCCAAGTCACTTTAATCAGTCTCCTTGCAATGGTTTCAATAGTTGAAACACTCATTCAACGAGAATGGATCCTCTCAAAATTTTTTTCCCTCAATTTTTCTCAATTTTCACATCTTAACCATCAATCACATTTTCTCCATTACTTTTAGAATTAAATATTGTTTTATATTTGTAATCCAATGGTCAATTGTAGGCTGTTGGTCAGGGGTTCGATCCTTGGCAGCAGCAAATGTAGTATTTTCTTTGTAAATAAGTTGGTGGTACTTATAAACCATCAACTTTAAAAAAAATAAAAAAATGGTCAATTGTCCCACTTTATTTCCTTAATTTTTTTTTCTCAATTGAGAGAATCCATTCTCCTCATTCAACACCTATTTTTTTTCATTGTGAGTGGTCTAATAAAAAATAAAAAAGTAAGAGAGAGAGAGAGAAGAGAAGTGGAAAGAGAAAATAAATAATAAAAGAGTAAGAAAGAGAAAAATAATAAAGAATAAAAAGTAAAATTTTAAAATGACTAACTTGTCCTCAAAAGAAATTGATTTGAGTTATTTGAATAAAGTTTAAGAAAATAATTACATATGTAATCACCTTTATTATATTGATAGTAGACAACTATGAAATAAATAGAGAAAATGAAAAAAATGGAGATTGGTGAGAATCCCAATTCCATGCAACCACCTCAATCTAGCCAACAAGAGATTCAGTTCCAGACACATTTATATTAGATGCAATGCAAGTGCAACACTAGAGATGTCAATGGATATCCATGGACGCAGATAGTGTGATATTCGTGTCCTCTCTGTCAGATAAATATGATATTCACGTCCTCTCCATATGCATGCGGATATCCGCTAAGCGGATAATCCACATATATTGAAGTATACGCGGATATTAACGGATATCCATGGATGATATTTAAACAAAAATAAAAAGAATTAATTATAAAAAAAAAATTTAGTTTTTATAAAAACAAAATACTATTAACACATAATATTTAGCACATTGATCAAAATACATGTAATATCACACCAAAACATAATATCAAAATACATGTACTTAGCATAGTGATAAGATCAAAACATAATATCATAATATTAGAAAACAAAAAAAGATGAGAGAGAAAGAAGAGAGAGGAGAGAGCGTGGGACGAAAAAGAAAAGATGGAGGTTTTGGTGACTATGTACACCGGCTGGACAAAGAAGCGATTTCCTTCTTCTTCACGAACTTTCCCAACGAGGCTGGAGTAGAGGAGTTATGGCATGAGTTTGGAAAATTTGGCAGAGTAGGGGATGTTTATATTCCAAAGAAGCTGGACAAACGAGGGAAGCGTTTTGGCTTCGTCAAATACCGTGATGTGAGAGATGCTCAAGAGCTTCTATCTAGCCTTTCAGATATATGGATTGGCACGTTCAGGTTAAGGGTGAACAGAGCAAAGTTCAGGCGGGATGAGGCCATAAAGGAGAAGCAACAACAATACCAACCTCCTGCAAGGGCTTTAGATATTCGAGGGAAGACTCAAGTACAACAGGGAGTCTCTTTTAAAGAGATGCTAGAAATGTCGAAGAATGTTGCTATTCCTAATGTGGTGCAGAGAAGGGTGGAGGAGGAGGAGAGGCAACCGATGACTTGGGAGGTAGAGGTGGAGGAGGATAAAGTTGCTCTTCTTAGAGGTGCTTACGTCGGTTTTCTTGCAGAGTCTATGGAGGCCCATATTATCCAACAATATTTTACTTTAGATGGGTATCATGAGATCAAAGTTACCCATTTGGGGTATGACAAAGTTCTCCTGTCAAGCACGAAGGAGGATGAAGTCAAGGAGATAGTAGGAGCGGTGGGGTGGTGGTGTAAGGTGTTTTAGCGTTTCGTTCCCTGGTCCCCGGCGTCGGTAGCCTATCAAAGGGAGGTTTGGCTCAACTGTTATGGAGTTCCCCTTTTTGCTTGGGGTGAATCCCTTTTCAAATCCTTAGGGTTCAAGTTTGGGACCTTCGTCGACATAGATCCAACTACGAAAGATATGCTTAGAGGAGATTGTGCGAGGATTAAAGTGTCAACGGAAGCAGTTAAGATCATCGACTCTTCAGTGATGATTTTGGTGTTAGGTCAGAAATTCAAGATAAGGGTGGTGGAAGATACTGGAGGGTCGGGATTTGGAGGTTGGAAATGTTGTGGTAATTGTAGAACGGTGCAACCTGATGAAGAATCTGTGGTTTCTAATGCTAGTGGCGCGTCCTTTGCTGCGACGGTGGAGGAAGGTTAATAGGTTGGTAGTGAGGCTGACCTTTCACAAAGCTGTCAGGTGCTTTTGGCTCTGGATCGGCAAAATGTTGGAAAGGGAAAGGTCAATAATTCTAGGTTGGATACGGGTTAGAAGGATATGATGGCAGAAGTCAATCCCAACTTTTTGGGAAATCCTTTGGTATCTAAACCACTTTTGGCCAAGGTAGATGTGGTTGGTAATGTGAACTCTTCCAAGTTTAAGGAAAAGGTGATGGTTCAGTCAGCCGGTACAGGTGGCGTTTTGGGGCTCAATGTTTTAGGGATTGAGAATAGTACCTTGGGGCTTAATGCTGCATGTGAATCTCCTCAAGTTCAAATTCCTTTTGTATCTGACGCGTATGGAAAAGGGGTTATGGTTGAGGAAATGTTGGATGTGGGCCAGGCGCGTGGGCTTCAGTTAGTGGGAGGAGAGGATTGGGCCTCAGAGTTAGGTCCACCATCTGTGGGAGGTGCTAGTAGAAATGGGCCTATCTTTTTACGGACAAAGGAAGGGGATTTACCTCTTCTTGGGCCTGCTAACTCTAACCCCTTTTTAGAAGGGGAAGTAGATGTGGTGTATTCGTGGGGAGGTCCTTAGATAGTCTTTAATGCTTCTCATTCAGAAGCTCCTTGTAATCCAATTTCGATGGAGGGTCATAAGAAAAGGGTGGGAAAATCAAAGCGGGGTAATGGGAGGATGCCCTCTTCGCAGACAAATTTGTCAATACCTTCCTGTAAACTCTTAAAATTACCAACAATCACCCAAGGTAATTTGAATAATTTGAAACGGCAGAAGCAACACCACAAGGGGAGGAAGCGCTCCAAGTTGTTAATTCAAGATGGCTCAGATCCGATCCAAAGTCCAGAAATTTTTTCCCATATGGTTGACAAAGCTTCGCGTCTTAGCTCTGATGGCGGTGCTCAGGCCTATGGACTTGAAATTGTGCTCCCTGGTAGTGAGGTGGAGATTGAAGTGGTGAACAATGTTAGCAATGGAGTGGGAAGAGAGGAAGCTGAGGCAATTAGAATCATGTCTATTCAACAAGAGCTAGGGGTTTACTTCCATGGTGGGGAGGGGGAGGATTTGTTACGCGCTATGGAACTTGAAAGAAGAGATAAACAAGAAAAGGCAGATTGGGAGCAACAGCTGGGTTATCAATGATTATTAGGACCTTCAATATTAGAGGTCTTGGTAGTAGGGTGAAGAGAAGGAGGATTAGGGAGCTAGTGTCAAGTGAAAATCTTGATTTTTTAGCTATCCAAGAATCAAAGAGGGAATTGGTCTCTGATTCTTTGTGTCATGAATTATGGGGTGGTGTTGGGTGTGATTGGGAGTCGGTTCCGGCGGTGGGGAATAGTGGTGGTATTCTCTCATTGTGGAATAAGGAGAAAGCTTCCCGTGTTTTCCATTTTAGCGGAGAAGGCTTTTTGGGGGTGTGCTTGGATGTTCACGATGTGCAATCTAGATGTTGCATTGTGAATATTTATGCTAAATGTAACATTCAAGACAAACGGAGGATGTGGGAGCAAGTTGTCATGACGCGTAGAGGCTTTGGCTCGTGTCTTTGGTGTATTGTTGGTGACTTTAACTCAGTGAGATATGTGACGGAGAGGCGGGGGGTGGATCGGCCAATCCAATATGCTCTTAATGTGGATTTGGTTGAGTTCGATACATTCCTTTCGGAGTTGGATATGGAGGATTGCGGTTTGAATGGTCGGAATTTTACGTGGTTTCATCCGAATGGAGTGGCGATGAGTAGATTGGATAGAGTGCTTCTCTCTTTCGATTGGGAGGATGTTTGGCCAAATTCAAATGTTCGGGTCCTTCCTAGAGATTTGTCGGACCATTGTCCGTTGGTCTTAAAGTACGAGTCTCTTAATTGGGGTCCCAAGCCATTTCGGCTCAACAATTATTGGTTAGAAAATAAGAAGTTCAATGAGTTGGTGACCAAGACTTGGGCGGAGCAATCCTTCACGGGTTGGATGGGTTTCATTCTTAAGGAGCGTCTAAAAGGTCTAAAAGTAGCTATCAAGGAGTGGAACATGCAAAACCTTGGTAGTCCGGAGGAAAGGAAGAAGGAGTTAGTATCGGAAATTCTTGCTCTTGATAATAAGAGTGAAGTTGTTGGCCTCTCCATTGAGGAAGTGGATAGGAGGAAGATTAAATTTGAAGAGCTATGGAGTCTTCTTAAGAGTATTGATACGTCGATTTTCCATCGGTCGCGCTCGAAGTGGCTCAAGTGTGGGGATGCGAACACGGCGTACTTTCATTCTCGAATTAAGGTACGTAAGAAATTTAATACTGTGATGGCTTTGAGAACAGCGTCAAGGTGGGCTGAAGGGCCGTCTCAGATTCGTGCGGCTACTACATAATTTTTTAGAGCTCACTTTGAGTCATCAGATTGGGAACGTCCCTCCTTGGATGGGCTGACTTTTTCTGCAGTAACAGTTGCTCAGAATGTTGAATTAGTGAAGCCTTTTTCGGGTGAAGAAATAGAAGACGTGGTCAAGAGTTGTGATGGTTCGAAAAGCCCGGGGCCGGACGGATTTAATTTTGCTTTCTTCAAAACTTTTTGGGAGCTAATGAAAAATGAAGTTAGGATAATGTTTGATCAATTTCACGACAATGCGTGTCTCCCAAAGAGTCTCTTCTCCTATTTCGTTGCTCTCATTCCCAAAGTTCAAGCTCCCCAAGAACTAAGGGAATTTCGGCCTATCTTTCTCCTTGGGAGTCTTTATAAACTCATTTCTAAAGTGTTGGCGGCTCGTCTTGCAAAAGTGATTGGGGTATTGGTTCCAAACACCCAATCGGCTTTTATTAAAGGTCGGAGCCTTGTGGAAGGAGTTGTGGCGATTAACGAAACAATTGATTACGCGAAGAAAGCAAGGAAGAGTTGTTTAATTCTCAAGGTCGATTTCGAAAAAACGTACGACTCAGTGGATTGGTGTTATTTGGATTACATTCTTGGTAGATTTGGATTTTGTGATACTTGGAGGAGTTGGATAAAAGTTTGTGTTTGCTCCGGTAATATGTCGATTCTTGTCAACGGTAGTCCTACCGAAGAAATTAACATTAAGCGGTGACTTAAGCAAGGTGACCCACTTGCACCCCATCTCTTTCTTCTTGTGGCCGAAGGGTTGGGTGCCTTGATGAGGAAAGCGGTTGAAACCGATAAATTCAAGCCTTTTCGTGTGGGTAGTGATGGTGTGCCGGTGTCAATGTTACAATATGCGGATGATACATTGTGTATCGGGGAAGCGACGGTGGATAATCTTTGGACGTTGAAAGCAGTTCTTCGAGCTTTCGAGTTAGCCTCCAGGTTGAAGATCAACTTTTGGAAGAGTAGTGTTATGGGAGTGAATGTGACTAATGATTTTATGATGATGGCCGCAAGCTTCCTTAATTGCCGGCTTGGTAAACTCCCTTTTCATTACCTTGGTCTTCCGGTGGGTGCGAATTCAAGATTAATGTCAACTTGGAAACCGATGTTGGACGTCATCCGGCGGAGAATTGGAACATGGGGAAATAAGTACCTTAGTTTTAGTGGTCGGTTAGTAATGGTGAATGCGGTGTTTGAAATTCTGGTGGCAAGTGTCAGATGTGTAGCACGATGTGTACACTTTAGGAATCGTACGATGTGTAGCCTAATGTGTCAACATCGTGAACAACTGAACTTGATGAACAAGTAAACAATATAAAGTGCAGGAAACAAAAGAACACGTGAGTTTGTTAACCCAGTTCGGCACTTATAACAAGCCCTATTCTGGAGGATACCAATCCAGGGATGAATCCACTATGGTAGTATCAATTCAAAGCTAAACTCCCCCGTTTACAACTTCTCACTTAATCACTACCCGTGCTAATTCTACCTAGGAACTCCTAGATATGAGAACCTCTGCTCACTCCCCCTCAACCTTACCCAGTAAGGATTTAATAACAAACTCAGTTTGGAGACACACTCCTAGAAAACTATGCACTCGTACCTAACGGCTTTGAGTGTTGCACACTCTAACTCCTTGCTTCAAAGCTTTGGAGAAAGAATACTAGAGATTACAACTCTATCAAACTCAGTCCTTACTTGTATCAAAATTATGATTCAAGTGAAGGCTCACAAATAACAATGAACAGACTAAGACCTAAGACTCGATATCTTCAACTCTTGGCTTCGTACTCCTTTATGTCTTCAGTCTTCCTTTATATAGAACAAGTTTCATGGGCTTGGATCTTCAATGTTGACAGCTGGCCTTTGTTAATTCTCCATGAGATTTATTTGATCATAATCTTTTAATTGTTTGTTTCAAATCTTTTTGATCAAAGTCGGCCAATAAAATAAAACAGAACCATGAAAGATTATCTTGTTCCTTGGCGCGCAAGCTGGCACGATATACTTGAAAAACAAATCTTTTTCAAAAGATCGCGTTTAAATAAATAAAGGCGCGTCCAGTAGGGCGTCCAGATGTGAACCCTGATGTGCCACACATCATGCTCCACATCATGGAATCAGGCTTATTTTACCAAATGAAGCCAACACCCTAAAAGGTCTCAACAATCTCCCCCTTTGGCAAATTTTGGGCTAAAATAATCTTTGAGTCACCCAACTAAACTTGGAGAGATGTATAGGCACATCAGAGGCATGCAGCAGCGGATCAGAGCCTCACAAATAAAGAGAGAAATAAACTCTCACAAGATAGGAAAATAAATTCCCAAAGACTGAGAAAAATAAATTCTCAGACACATACAAGCATGAGATTCCATGCACACATAAGGGAGGGTAGCAAACCCAGTAATAGTCTACTCCCCTTTGAACTAGAGCACTTTCCATGTACTCCCCCTAAATCTCATATTCCCTATAGGCTTCTTCAGAATGCATGACCTAGAGAGATATAGAGAAGTTTTAAACTTGGCTTCTTAAGAATGCATGACCAAGTTAAAACTCACAGATGTGTCAAACATCACACAAAATAGCAACTTCTACAGGCTTCTTAAGAATGCATCACCATGTAGAAATCATACAAATGGATCAACCATTACACAAATTAACATCTTCAATTGGACTTCTTAAGAATGCATCACCCAGTTGAAAACGTACAGATTAAGTCTTCAGAAATACATGCTTTAGAAAACTAATTCTTCAAAAAGTTGTTGAGAAAACATTTGAAGAAAAATAAGCATGTATGCCAGATGTGTAGTCAGATGTGCCACACATCACAATTTGCCGCAGTTAAGACTTCAAAGTTGTTCATTTTAATTTTTACTCCCCCTTTTTAGCCATAAATTATGACAAACATACTGAGAGTAAGTAACACACCATAGAATGCAGATAGCATGAGATGTAGAGATGATGGTGCATGAACAGAAAAAGGCACTCAGGCCGTTAATAGTGCAGCAAGTACAGAACAGGCACGCAAAGGTGCATCAGAAATCCAGGGCATAGCCCACAAAATACAAGCAACAACAAGGAAATACTGAGTACAGGGAAATATTAATGAATTACAATAATTCAAATATCCTGGCTCCCATCAGTTTCCTCAGCTTCAGAGTCATTGGGCTCCTCCTCCTCCAATTCCTCATCCTCAGCCATTGTTTGCTCATCCTCAAGCTCCTAGTCCAGTAATGACTGCCTCCAGCTTGGCCTTCTTCTCATCCAGAGCCTTGCAAGTCTCCTTTAAAGCAGCAATCATGTCTGTCCTGGACATAGCATTGTTTGAGCTGGATGTGCCCACATCAGGAGTCACATCAGACTGCTTGAGACTAAAAGAAATAGCAGACTCTCTTCTGCAAGACAAATCATCCTTGCCCAGAACATCAGGTCTCTGGCTCAATATGATTCCACACAGTAGGGAAGGAAATGCAATGGGTAGTTTGACAGCTAGGGTTTTGGCATGTTTGATAGTCTGATCAAAAATATAGGTACCAAAATCAAAATTAGATTTGCTGCCAATAGTATATATGAACCTAGCCAAACCTGTAGCCACATCACAGTTGTGTGTGGTAGGCACCCAGTTAGCAGCAGCAATCCTGTTCAGGATGTTGTAGATTGGTGTGAGCTTGCTTGCTTGCAGTTTCCCTTTCTTAGGCCAAGTCTTGACCTTTCCAGCTGTGATGGCCTTGATTATGTAGTTGTCATTTGCCTCCATCTCAGCAAAGGGCTCCTCACTTCTGCCCAGATACTTGTTGATAACAGTGGGAGAGAAGTGAATTTCTTTACCTCTCACAAAAACAGTTTGGTATTCCTTGTCCAAAGGATTGTCACAACCAGCAGGGATGTTTACCAAAAACTCTTTGACTACCTTCTCATAGCAGTCACTCAGTCCAGTAACAGTCTTCATCAAGCCAGCACGCTTGATCAACCTCATAACTTCCTTGCACTGCAAGGCTTCAGCACTGAGCTCCCTCTCCAGAGCTAACCTTCTATGAGCAATGTACTTCCATTTACCAGCATGTGCAGGGTTGTGGAAGGAAATCAAATCAACTGGGATGTCAGGAATTCCCTGAGGAATTTTCTTCTTCCCATAGCTCTTCTTCACAGCAGACTCAATGTGAATCACATCAAGCTCCACATTGCGTTCCTTAGCAGATTCTTCCTCAGACTCACTGATGTGAGCTACATCCTGCTCCACATCGTACTCTGAGTCACTTGTAGGTGGCTCTTTTCTTTTCTGAGTCTTCTTCTTTGCAGGTGGAACCACAGCTTTACTAAATCCCTTCTTGGGACCATACATGACTTGCCTCTTAACAGGCTTCTTCTTCTCCTTAGTAGCAGCAGGAGAAATCTCAACAACAGCAGGACCTTTACCACTTCTAGTCCTTCTTGCAATACTATCCTCAGTAAGCTTCTTCAAGGGGATGTCAGAATTGTAGCCTTCTACATCCACAACAACTATATCTCCATCAGCATCCTTGTCAGAAGGATTGGAGTCTTCATGATCTGAACCTTCAACAGTTTCTTTATCCTTGTCAGACTGGGTATTATCTTTAGGCTCCTCAACCTCAGCAGGTTGATCTTCTTCAACAAATTCCTGTTCAGGAGAATCAGGAATGACAGCAGATTTTTCAATGGTGTGAACCCTCTTTGGTGAGCCAATCTTTGGCTTTTTGCTTTTCTTCTTCTTCTTCTTGGATTTTTCTGTGGAAGGAGAAGGAACAACATCTTCCTCTGCAGCAATGGGGGTTGATTCCCTTCTTGATCGTTTTGACTTCTTCTTCTTTGATCCAGATGGCTTGATCATAGAAACAGGAGTGGCATTAACGATCATGTCACTTTGAACTTCTTCAGGATGCGGGGAATTAGGTTTTGATGATGATGGAGGAGTCGTGAATTTGGTTGAAGGAGATGTTTTGGTTGCAGTAGACATGATGATGATGATGGTGACTTGGTATGAAGATTTTCAAAGAAAATAGCAGAGAGATGAACAAAGGGTTTGAGAGTGATCAAGAAAATTTTTGGTCGTTTGAGTGGTTGAGAAACGAATGTGGTGATCAATGTGGTAGGCAATAAGAAAAATCTTGAGTAAACGGATTTCTTGGAGTTTTGATCGTGAAGTAGCCGTTGGAAATATTTTGTAATGATTGCCTTTGGATTGCGTGCAACTATGGATGGAGGGAAAAAAACAGGTAACCGTTGCACGCCTAAATAGCTATTATGGCTATTGATCATCAAAGAGGCAAATACCAAGTTTGCCCCTTAACACCTCAAACCTATTTGCATCTAAAGCCTTAGTGAAAATATCTGCCAGTTGATTCTCTGTGGCAACATGCTCTAGAGTCACAATATTGTCTTCAACAAGATCTCTAATAAAATGGTGACGTATATCAATGTGCTTTGTCCTACTATGTTGGATAGGATTTTTGGAAATATTTATAGCACTTAGATTGTCACAGTATAATGTGAGCACATCTTGCTGCACATTGTACTCACCCAACATCTGCTTCATCCAAAGTAGCTGAGAACAACTACTTCCTGCTGCAATATACTCAGCCTCAGCTGTAGAAAGAGAAACACAATTTTGTTTCTTGCTGAACCATGATATAAGGTTGCTTCCCAAAAAGAAACATCCACCAGAAGTGCTTTTCCTGTCATCAGCACTACCTGCTCAGTCAGCATCACAATAACCCAACAATCTTGTGTCTTCACCATGAGAGTAGAGAATTCCGTAATCACTTGTACCACTGACATACTTAAGAATCCTTTTGACTTGATTCAGATGACTCATCTTGGGCTCAGCTTGGTACCTTGCACACACACCAACAGCAAAGCTAATATCAGGTCTACTTGCAGTGAGATAAAGTAGACTGCCAATCATGCTTCTGTATAGACTTTGATCAACACTGACACCATGCTCATCTTTAGAGAGTTTGAGATGGGTTGCTGCAGGAGTTCTTTTGTGATTTGCATTCTCCATTCCAAATTTCTTCACAATGTTCTTGGCATACTTGCTTTGGGAGATGAAAATTGTATCTTCCATCTGTTTGACTTGCAGACCAAGAAAGTAGGTAAGTTCACCTACAAGGCTCATCTCAAATTCAGACTGCATCTGATTCACAAACATCTTGACCATTGGATCAGACATTCCTCCAAACACAATGTCATCTACATAGATTTGTGCAATCATGAACTTGCCCTTTTCTTCTCTGACAAACAAGGTTTTGTCTGTTTCTCCTTTTCTATAACCTTGCTGCACAAGAAATTTGGTTAGCCTCTCATACCATGCCCTAGGAGCTTGCTTTAATCCATATAATGCCTTCTTCAATCTGTAGACATGATCTGGATAATTTGGATCAACAAATCCCTTGGGCTGCTCCACATAAACTTCCTCATTCAAGTAGCCATTGAGGAAAGCACTCTTCACATCCATCTGGAATAGCTTGAATTTCAAGATACATGCTACTCCCAAAAGTAACCTTATGGACTCGAGACGTGCCACAGGAGCAAATGTTTCATCAAAGTCTACTCCTTCAATCTGAGAGTAACCTTGAGCCACAAGCCTAGCCTTGTTTCTAGTCACAACACCACTTTCATCAGATTTATTCCTATAAACCCATTTAGTACCAATGATGTTGACTCCTTCAGGTCTAGGAACTAAATCCCACACTTCATTCCTCTTGAACTGGTTCAGCTCCTCTTGCATAGCTTCAATCCAAAACTCATCTGTCAAGGCTTCTTTCACATTCTTTGGTTCTACCTTTGACACAAAACAAGCATTGGATACAACCTCTCTTGACCTTGTCATAATCCCTGACTCAGGATTCCCTATTATGAGTTCTTTTGGATGATTCTTTTGAACTCTAACAGAGGGACCCTTGTTCACTGGAGTCACATCTTCTTGCTGATCAGTCTTCTCAGGAATCTCTATAACTTCAGAGTCTTCAGGCAGGGGGTGAGATGTGTCCACATCAGGATCAACATCAGGTACATTGTCTGAATAGTCATCTATGACAACATTGATGGATTCCATCATAGTTCTTGTTCTGTTGTTGAAGACTCTATAGGCTCTGCTGGTTATGGAATAGCCTAGAAAGATTCCTTCATCACTCTTGGGATCCATCTTCCTCCTTTGCTCTCTGTCAGCTAAGATATAGCACTTGCTATCAAAGACATGGAAGTGTTTGACAGTTGGTTTTCTTCCTTTCCATATCTCATACAGTGTGGTTGAGGTACCTTTTCTCAGAGTCACCCTGTTGTGTACATAGCATGCAGTATTCATGGCCTCTGCCCAAAAGTAGTAAGGTAGCTTCTTGGCATGTAGCATAACTCTTGCAGCCTCTTGCAAGGTTCTGTTCTTCCTCTCAACTACACCATTTTGTTGGGGTGTGATTGGTGAGGAGAACTCATGCCCAATTCCTTCATTAGCACAAAACTCAGAGAATCTTGAATTTTCAAACTCTTTCCCATGATCACTTCTGATTCTAACAATGCCACTATCCTTCTCTCTTTGTAGTCTAAGGCATAATTCTTTGAATGCATCAAAGGTGTCAGACTTCTCTCTGATGAAGCTAACCCAAGTGAACCTTGAGAAATCATCTACAACCACAAAGGCATATCTTTTACCACCAATACTCTCTACCTGCATTGGTCCCATCAAGTCCATATGTAGCAGTTCAAGAACTCTGGATGTCACCTGATGTTGTAACATTGGGTGTGACATCTGAACCTGCTTTCCAACTTGACATTCACCACATATATTGCCTTCAACAATCTTAAGCTTTGGTAGACCTCTAATAGCTTCCTTGGACACTATCTTCTTCATTCCCTTCAGATTCAAATGGCCAAGTCTTTGGTGCCAAAGCTTTACTTCTTCTTCCTGACTTATCAAACATGTAGTGGAGTGAGCTGTTTCATCAGCAATCCATAGATAGCAGTTGTCCCTTGACCTAGATCCTCTCATCAACAATTCTCCTTTGTTAGAAGTAATAAGACATTCATTCTTTGTGAAGTTGACTTTGAGACCTTGATCACACAATTGGCTTATGCTGATAAGATTAGCCTTCAAGCCTTTAACAAGTAGCACATCATCTAGGTCAGGTAAGCTATTGCTGCAGAGTTTACCACTGCCCTTGATTTCACCTTTTGCTCCATCTCCAAAGGTTACAAAGCTTGTTGTATGAGGCTTGATATTAGTGAGAAATTTCTCAACACCAGTCATATGCCTAGAACAACCACTATCAAAATACCAATCATTACTAGAAGATGCTCTAAGAGAAGTGTGAGCAATATGTGCAGTTTCAGAAACTTTAGGCTTCCACATCTTCTTAGGAGTGACCCTTACTGTTTTGGCTTGCACCTGAGGCCTTTTCTTGGGATACCCATAGAGTTTGTAACAGAAGGGCTTGATGTGACCATTCTTCCCACAGTAGTGACATCTCCAAGCATTAAACTTCTCTTTGCCATCAGGTCTCTGATGTGGAGTGTGATGTGTCCACATTCTGCCAGGGTCAGGTTTCTTCTGAGCAGGAACAAACTTAGTATTTGTCTTCTTGCTGTGATGTTTGTTCTTAAATCCTACACCAGATGAGTCACCCGCATGCTTTCCTACTTTCAAAATTTCATCAAGCATGTTGGTTCCAGGATTGAGCATCTTTACAGACTTGGTCATATTTTTCAAGTTGGTTGACAGTAACTTGACTCACTTTCAAGACTAGCAACTTGACTCTGTAGTTGACCCTTCTCTGTCTCCAGTTGACTGATGATTTCCTTCTGCTCTTCATTGACCTTGTACAGTTCCTCACTCTTGATAAATAGCTTTTTATGGACTGAGGCTAGTTCATCAAAGGTGAGTTCTTCATCATCAGATTCGACATCAGTATTATCCACCCCAGTCATGGCACTAACATGATTAGCAGCAACATTCTCTGAGTCAGTGTCAGAGTCTTCGTCAGACCATGATACAGTTAGGCCTTTCTTCTGCTTCTTCAGATATGTTCCACATTCTGATCTTATATGACCAAAGCCTTCACATTCATGACATTGAACACCCTTGTTCTGAGCTGACTTATCATCAGTTTTAGTTTTTGTTGAAGTGTTACCTATTTTACTGTTGTCAGTCTGGATGTTCCTCACATTCCTCCTTGGTCTTCTGTCCACCCTCCTTTGAAGCTTGTTGAATTGTCTTCCCAACATGGCTAAGTCATTTGAGAGGTCATCATCTGATTCATCAGCTTCTTCCTCTTCACCAGCACGAGATACAAAAGCTATGCCTTTTCCTTTCTTCTCAGTTGGCTCACTAAAGTTCATCTCAAAAGTTTGAAGCGAGCTCACAAGTTCTTCAAGTTTCATACTTGGGATGTCTTGAGCTTCTTCAATAGCTGTGATTTTCATGTTAAATCTCTTGGGTAGAGACCTAAGCATCTTTCTCACAAGCTTTTCTTCAGACAATTTCTCACCTAGAGCCTCAAAGGAATTGTCCACCTCAAGCAAATTCATGTGAAAGTCATGAATTGATTCTTCTTCTTTCATTCTGAGGTTTTCAAACTTAGTGTTGAGAAGTTGGATTCTTGAGCTTTTTACCTTGGCATTGCCTTCATGAGTGGTTCTGAGTATCTCCCAGGCATTCTTTGCAACAGTACACTGCTTGATTAATCTGAACATGTTCTTGTCCACTCCATTGAATAAAGCATTCAAAGCTTTGGAGTTTCCAAGTGATGCAGTGTCTTCTGCAGCTGACCAATCTTCCTCTGGCTTGAGTACACCAGTGTCAACACCATTAGCATCCAAGATTTTGGGATGCTCCCAGCCTTTGAGCACAGCTTTCCAAGTTCTGCTGTCAAGTGACTTTAGGAAGGCAATCATCCTTGGCTTCCAGTAATCATAGTTGGTTCCATCCAGGAGGGGTGGTTTGTTGACCGTTGTTCCATCCTTGTCCATGTTTCCAGAAAGTAACTTCCCTGGAGCTCACCCTCAAACAGGCAGGGTGCCTGCTCTGATGCCAATTGAAATTCTGGTGGCAAGTGTCAGATGTGTAGCACGATGTGTACACTTTAGGAATCGTACGATGTGTAGCCTAATGTGTCAACATCGTGAACAACTGAACTTGATGAACAAGTAAACAATATAAAGTGCAGGAAACAAAAGAACACGTGAGTTTGTTAACCCAGTTCGGCACTTATAACAAGCCCTATTCTGGAGGATACCAATCCAGGGATGAATCCACTATGGTAGTATCAATTCAAAGCTAAACTCCCCCGTTTACAACTTCTCACTTAATCACTACCCGTGCTAATTCTACCTAGGAACTCCTAGATATGAGAACCTCTGCTCACTCCCCCTCAACCTTACCCAGTAAGGATTTAATAACAAACTCAGTTTGGAGACACACTCCTAGAAAACTATGCACTCGTACCTAACGGCTTTGAGTGTTGCACACTCTAACTCCTTGCTTCAAAGCTTTGGAGAAAGAATACTAGAGATTACAACTCTATCAAACTCAGTCCTTACTTGTATCAAAATTATGATTCAAGTGAAGGCTCACAAATAACAATGAACAGACTAAGACCTAAGACTCGATATCTTCAACTCTTGGCTTCGTACTCCTTTATGTCTTCAGTCTTCCTTTATATAGAACAAGTTTCATGGGCTTGGATCTTCAATGTTGACAGCTGGCCTTTGTTAATTCTCCATGAGATTTATTTGATCATAATCTTTTAATTGTTTGTTTCAAATCTTTTTGATCAAAGTCGGCCAATAAAATAAAACAGAACCATGAAAGATTATCTTGTTCCTTGGCGCGCAAGCTGGCACGATATACTTGAAAAACAAATCTTTTTCAAAAGATCGCGTTTAAATAAATAAAGGCGCGTCCAGTAGGGCGTCCAGATGTGAACCCTGATGTGCCACACATCATGCTCCACATCATGGAATCAGGCTTATTTTACCAAATGAAGCCAACACCCTAAAAGGTCTCAACAGTGTTGAACGCCATACCAATATTTTACCTCTCTTATTTGAAGATGCCAACTAATGTGTGGAAGGAAGTGGTGAAAATTCAACGAAAATTTCTTTGGAGCGGTTTGGCGAATCGAAGTAAAATTAGTTGGGTTAAGTGGGAGGATGTGTGTAAGCCTAAAAAAGAAGAGGGGGGGGGGGGGGCGGTTAGGAGTGCGGGATCTTCGCTTGACAAATTTGAGTCTTCTAGCAAAATGGAGGTGGAAGCTCTTACAACCGGAAGGCGAGTTTTGGATGGATATTATTGCTGCAAAGTATGGTGCTCAAGTGGTTGGGCGGAATAATCTAGGGGAGGATCATATCTCTCGGATGGGGTCGACTTGGTGGCGTAATATTTGCCTTCTAGATAAAAATGTGAGATTATTTGAAGATGGGGTGGTGAAAGTGGTGGGGAACGAGCATTTGACTAGCTTTTGGCACGAGGTTTGGATTGGGAATCAAGCGTTGGCCGTTCGCTTTCCTCGGCTGTTTTCTGTTTCGGAACAGCAGCAGTCTATGATAGACCAAATGGGGTGGATGGATGTGACGGGCTGGAGGTGGGAATTGGTTTGGAGAAGGGAATTTTTTGCTTGGGAAATTCCATTGTATCATCAACTGTGTACTGTGATTGAAGGCTTTCAACCGTTAGCACATAATGATTCTTGGAGGTGGAGGGCAGACCCGATGGTGGGATTGACAGCAAAATCTGCTTATCAATCGCTTTTGTTGCTGCAGCGTGGGGAGGAGGAGTGGACCTCGGTACATCGGTTCTGTTTTGGTAATTTATGGAAAAGTGCGGCACCGTCGAAAGTGATTGCCTTTTCGTGGCAATTGATGCTTAATAGAATTCCAACAAAGGACAATTTAATGGTTAGAGGAATTCCTTGTGATGGAGGTATGGCATGCTCTTTTTGTAATAATAATAATGAAACTTCTGCTCATTTGTTCCTCCACTGTGGGATTGCGGCAAGAGTTTGGTATGAGATAGCAAGGTGGGTGGGGCATAGCTTAATACTTCCCCCGAATATTTGTCATTCTTTTTGTATGTTTATCGGAAGTGGGTTTGGAAAGAAAGGGAAGAAAGGGATGTTGGTCATTTGGCATGCGTTTATTTGGACGTTGTGGCGTATGAGAAATAATCGAATCTTTAATAATGGGATAATTGATGCGTTGGAGGCGGTGGATTCAATTAAACGGCTGTCTTGGCAATGGTTTATTGGTCGTTTAGCTACTGCTCCTTGTCTTTTCTATGAGTGGCAGTGGGATCCAGGTGGTTGCTTTAATCGGTGCTGATTGTGGTCTGCTCCCGTGCGCTATGTCGGAGTCCTGGTGTAGTTTTTTGCTGTCTCAATGTGCAGTGTTTGTTTTTGCCGTTGGTGGCTCTTGTTGTGGGGAGTTTTTCCTTGTGTATTGGGCTTAAGGCCTCATATCTGTGCTGTTTCTTTATCTCTACAAGCACTTCTTGTGCTTTGTAGTAGATGTTTAATATATATTCATTTGCCTTTTAAAAAAAAAAAATCAAAATATAATATCACACCCAAACATAATATTCATACATCAATCATTCTAAATTAAGCAAAAAGTAATAACTCTACTCACTAATAATAATGTAGGCATCATCTTCCAATACATCTAAATTAGAATTTATATGTAACTAAGAATATTTAAGTAATTTTACTAATTATTTAGCGGGTATGGATATCCGCGGGCGTGGATAATATTAAATCCGCATTCGTATCCATTAAACGCGGATAATTGAAATATCCACTTATTTTATCTGTGGATATCCATTAAAGTATCCGCTCCGTGTCCATTGCGAATTTTATCCGCAGATATCCGCGGATATGGATATTTTTGCCATCCCTATGCAACACAGATACAATTTCAGACACAATAGTCATACAATAGTCCTTATTCCCCCTTTTTCATAGGAAGCAAATTCTGACAGGACTCTGTAACTAGCGCTCAAACCAGCTTAAGTTGCAGAATCTCTTCTTTATGTTTCACCGCAAACAAATAGAAAAGCACTTTCAGGAAAATGTCAAAATTAGTAGGATCCAGTGACTAGCTAGGAATTTAATAACTAGTAACAAAGTCCAAATTAAAATGTTCTAATAACTTGTACATATATCATGATAATTGTACAGTTTTACAAAACTACCTAGGAATTTAATGATAATAGTAATTAAAATAGTTGAGTTTACAACCTATGAATTTGATTTTGACTAATGATATATCAGCTTCAGTTGCTTTAACTGAATCTCAAATTTCACTGTGAATGTGATAAGAAGAATATGATATAGTTTCAAGTTTCAAAGACAACTATCAGTTAATCCAATTATCCTATCCAAATTAGCACCACCCCATCCGAAATGTCTTTCAAACTTTAAAATAAATTTCGAGTAGCAAGACAAACCAAACATGACATGCAAAAGATTTGCAGTTTGCAGCAGATGGATAAACAAATAACGAGATGCCGCCGTTTATACTGACAACCAATAACAATCAAGTATTTGCCTTATGTCGCAAAATGGTGATTTTGTCGTATCAATGTAAAATAGTTATAAATTGTTAGTGCACCTCTATTAAACTCATTTAAATAACTTTAAAGTGAACTTGGCAAAAGGATGTCGAAGGGTTAAATATCCTGCCAAAACTATTGAAATTCAATTGCTAAAATTTTAATCTAAATCAATTAAATCAAGGCTCCCCAAATAGATGGTTCATAATATTTCGCACTTAGGGATTCAGAAACCCTTTTCAAGGAGCAGTTAGAGACTGATAATCTAGGAAGACGGAATAGACGAAGAAAAACACATAGGAGATCAGGAAACAAAATAAAAAGGCTGAGCAATAATCATTGTCTTTTTCTAAACAGTGCCAACAAGATAACAAACCAGTCTCGTAAATATATGCAAATTCCTTCTTATCAGTTGTACTCTTCACCAAATGCCTCACCACCAGAGGAGGAAGGTACTTGTCAAGTCATCAATCAAGATTTTCATTTTCTTCACACAATTTAAAATTTCCACACCTGTATAAAATAACACTAATATTATGAAACAAAGCCTAAGTAATAACATACCGATAATCGTAGTAAGCAGGGGTCAGAATGCCAATCGATATGAAAACAGACGTACTCTTATTAGGAAGAATGCTCTTCACCAGATTCTTCACCAACACCATCAGAAGAGGATGAGGAAGAGGAAAGAGATGGAGTTATGATGTCATCATAATACAATGATGAAGTACGACGTATACTTTTTAAGTCTTTATCATTCGGTTGAGACAACGAAAGAGCTTCATTTTCTTCATGCAATTTAAACTTTGCACACCTATATAAATGAAAACAATATTAGGGAACAGTGATTAAGTAATATTAGCTAAAACTGTGAATTGCAGGGCATGGAATAGTCTCAATAAACTATTTACTACTGAACAACTAAAGAAGATCCAAAAGAACTGACATTCCAACAACTGTCCTTTTTCTCCTTCGCCATCAAAACGGAAACAATACAAAAAATTGTAAGATGTAACGAAAGATTGCGTCCACATGATTTTTTTTTCCGTTAATTGTAAGAACCAGAGATGTAATTAAAGACGGTAGATATTAGATGATGAAAAAGAACTAAAATTATAATAAATATAAACAACACCATAAATATATTAGTTGTAAATAAAAGCAATTGATTGGGGAAACATCACATATGCCCCTGATTAAAATTAATCATTACTATGATTTTTAAGGGAACAACATTAGATTCAATTACCCAATAAAAATAAAATATTAGAAGCTACATTCTTACCTTGAGTGGACATTCAGCACCTCAATGTTGTCTCCTTTCACAACATCCTTCAATGAGATTAGACTTGGAATATGCGGAATTATTTCAACAGAACGAGACGGGTGAATTTTAAAAACTTTAAATCCATATTTCTCAGGTTCATAGTAGATGAAACAATGGCAAGGATGATATAACAATATGGCAGCACCTTCTTCAAAGTGTTTTATTGGAAAATATAAACCATAAGATGACAGATAACATGACGGAATGTGACTCCCCATAGAACTGACTAATGTATCAATGTTGTACAGCTTAGTCCATGATTCTCCATTGCCATATTCATTCATAACCCACATTGTAACATCAGAGAAAAAGGTCGAGACACAAATGTAAAGAAATCCCTTTAATTCTCCCATAGTAATATTGGTGTTACCACGGGTTGTATTATTATGATTTCCAAACACATGTGGAGGAGAAGGAAATGATTGAAACCTCTCACTTTCTAGACAGAAACACAATATAGACCTTTTTCGACCATTAAATCCGATCCAATGAATTGCACCATTCACACAAGTGGGATACTTAAGCTGCGGAATAGAAACTTGAGAATCCACTTCAACACTTCTCCATAATGATGTTCCAAGTGTGTTTATCTCAACCATCACACTCTCACAGTCATTGACACGAACACCATATCTAACCGACATTTTTATCACCTTATATTCATTAGTTTTAGGTAGAAAACCAAGAGCAGGTTGTCGTTGCATGCTTCTAAAAGGAGTTGTAGTAGCTTTAGGAAGTCTTATGAACTCTCCAGTGACTGGGTTGCAAATCACTAATGGGTTTTCGGTAAACAAATCAGTCAAACAAAGCAAGCCATTGCAATAATTCACAATATTAAACTTATCAAGATCTGGTTTGCTAGCAATATAAAGGCTTTGTCTATTACTGCTCTCGCCGTTTTTATCCAAAACAAATCTCTTACTGTGAAGACGGCATTTAGATTTATTCTTTCTCTCATTTCGTTTCTCCACCAATGGTTTGGCATCCCGAAGAGGAAGCTTGAATATAGGAGCAAGTTTGACACGATTGTCAATTCCAATCTCAAACTTTTCAGGCTCGCACTCAAGAAGATATAGAGCTCTTGACACTCGTCCATAGTGTTGTGACCGAATCAAGAGACTAACAGGTGTTTTCTGAAAGTGCAATTTAGCAAAATGGGGTTCTGAAATGAGTGTATTCCACATTTTGCAGACACATTTACAAATGCCAAGAGACTTAATCGGAAGTTGAAGCAAAATTTGGTCAGTGATGTGAGATGGAATATTAGCAAAGTAAGGGCAAAGTTGATGAGTCTCTGTCTCATCATCAATTTTCCCTTTTTCAATTGAATCCTTTTTCCTTTTCATGGCTACACTATAAGGAACAGAAACAAAAATGGGATTCATATTTGATAATTATCTTAGAAGCCAAACTAGAAACTATGAATCAAACATTAGAAAATTAAAAGGTGCGATTCATAGCTAACACTAAATTGCAAAAACAAGAAAGAAAAAAGATAAAAATGGGAACATACCTTGTTGGTTGGATTGGGGAATTGCAAAAGTAGGAGCGTTGGCGAAAGAAATGAAACGAAGAGGGCCAGGGTTTACTTGTTTGAATCCAAGTTCTCAAAACCGGACCGCGAACCAAGGTTGAACCATCAAACCTCAAAGTGTTATCTCCGGTTTAACCACCAGTTCAATTGTCAGAATTTTTATTTCAATAAATTTTTAATTAATTTAATTTAAGTTAAATACATTTTTTATTTCTCCGTGTGAGTTTAATTTGATGGATAGAGACATCACATTTTATATGTAAAAGTTAGTGATTGAACCACAAATATTTTATCTATTCATTTTGAAGATGAAATGTTTAGCTATTGAACTACCCAAGGTTTTCAGAACCGGACCGGTCATCGAACCGGTGAGCTTATCGGTTCAAGGTTCAACCGGTCGGATCGGGGTCGGACCGGTCTGACCGTTTTTAATTAAATATATATTAATTAATATATAAATAAAAATAAATAAATAATAACTTAATATTTCTTATTTTTACACATGAAAAAGACGAAATGTCATAAAGTTAATATAAAATTAAAACTTTAGTACATTAAACATAAATTTTCTAATTCAAACTAAATTAAAAATTACATAATAACTAAGTCCAATAACACAAAATAGTCCCATAACATCGTTTGTAACTTGTTTATTTTTTTAATCTTTCTTTTACAAATAAAATCAAACAACATCGTTTGGTGTTTATATATATATATGAAACGGCATTATTTTGACCTTTTTTTTTTTATAAAATAAAACGGAACCATCGAACCGCGTGGACCGGCCGGTTCACCGGTTTTTTCCGGTTTAGGACCGGTTCGACCGGTTTTTTACCGGTTCACCTGCAAGTCGGTTTTCAGGCCTAACCGAACCGGATACATCACCGGTTCACGGTCTGACCGGTCCGACCGGCCGGTTCGGTCCGGTTTTGACAACCTTGGAACTACCTAACCAAAAAACATTTTTTATCAACTATTTTCTTCTATTTTTTTTTATTTTTTTATAAATTATTCACTAGTTTTTTGTTAAGATGTTATAAGTACGAAATTCCTATGCTATGGTGGACACAAAGTGAATTCCTCCTAATTGATTTTTTTGTATAAGTTGAAGTTAGGAAGGGATCTACAAATTTTACCAGTTAAATTAATTCATTGTTGAATTTTACCCACTATTTTAACTATGGTGAGTCTAAAGAGGTGTATCAAGCCTTGTAGAGTCGGACCCTCCAATTTAAGAGGTCTCAAAATTTAAATTCTATAGGAGTAGGCTCATAGTCCACCACTAAAATAACAAAAAAAAGTCTAAATCATTATTTGATATCTATATTTTTTATTATGACTTTCAATAATATATCAAATGATTTTATAGTTCTTTAAAAATTTACATGAATGATCTATATAATATAAACTTTCAACCAAACAATAAATTTTATAAAATTTGTATTCGTTAAAACATTATTGAGTGGGATAACATTACTCGAATGTTACATCGATATAATTTATTCTCTCCCCCATATATTGTAATTGTTTCGTTTCACCATAAAGTGTGAAATTCCGGCACTACCAGTAGACAGATGTGATAGCCGATGTCCTAACACCTGTCACAACAACGTTGGACTGGGAGACAGATGTTACCACGTTTGTCTCCACGAGAGTTAACTGAACAAATAATAATGCAATAATTAAAGACAGAAAGTAAATTGCACGCGTGGTTTGTTAACCCAGTTCGGACGCAACTGCTCCTAATCTAAGGGATACCAATCCAGGAATGAATCCACTATAATAGTATTGATTCAGAGTCTAACTACCCGTTAACCCTCCTCACTCAATCACTATCTGTGCAAACTCTACCTAGGCCTAACCTAGATATGACCAGCCCAGGTCACTTCCTTAACAACGATGCTACACCACACCGTCATACACCTACCGGGGTATAAAATACACTTCAAATTAATGGTTGTTTGGAGACACCCTCCTAGACACCTAAAACACTTTTACCTAAAGGCTTCAAGTGCTAGACTCACTAACTCTTTGCTTCAAAGCTTAAGAGAAAGTAACATTACAACTCAATAAACACAGTCCTAAGCATGCATCAATGGAATGCACGAAAGGCTCACAAAGAGACTCGATTTTGACACACTAAACCCTAAAACCAAATACGGCTTGACTTTCTTAGAGAACTAGGTCTTGGTCTTCATATATTTATAGTCCTGAGCTGCTTGGACTACAAGAAATATTTGGGCTTCAGAATCCTTGTTGAAAACGCGTGTCTTGATCTCTTTCAAAAATAATTCTTGAACCTAAAGATTTGATTTGAAAATATATTGTCACATATTTTCAAAATAAATCTTTCCAAATATTGCTTCAGCAATTAGCGAGATTCCCATTGTCTTGGCGCGCAAGCTAAACCTGAAACAAAGAAATTAGGGTTCAAAGAAAAGGCGGCGCGCTGAAAGGCGCGTACTAGGGTTCCAAGTCCAGCTGACATCAGCTGGCAGTGTTGCTGACAGATGTTACCACATCTGTCACCACCTTTAGACTAGCATCTTGTTTTTGCAAAATGAAGCCAACATTAAAAACCCAACAATCTCCCCCTTTGGCAAATTTTTTGCTAAAACAACCTTAGCACGTTATGGAGAGAAACCTTCAGCAAATTCGATCAACTTTGATTAAGTGATTTGATGGAGAAGGAACTTCACATTTTGCAATATGTTACACTAGGTAACATACAAGAGATCAGAGGCAGCGGTCATACGCTGCCTCAAGGTCAACACTTAGAAAGAGATAGTCTTTCATAGTGGACTCAAATATGGAACACTGAGTTCCTTACAAAGTGATATACCACAAAGACGTGGCTTAGGAAAAATAAATCCCTGATATCCTGAGAACCTAAATTCCTAGTAAAACATGCAAGTGCAGAGAGCACAAGCACAAGTATTTGCCAATGTGCATAGAGCACAAGGCACCATCAGATGTGACAACATCTGTCACCACACCTGGTCTTCAGTCTTCAAGAGAAATACAAGCTCAGTATTTGAGCACACACCTGTAGTACGCTAGATAGTGATACCTAGCTTATCACTCCCCCTAGAGTCATGCATACTGGGAAACTAGCTTATCACTCCCCCTGGATTCATGCATACTGAGAAACCAAGTTTCCCAGACATAGGGTGAAACTTGCTTGCACTAGCAACCTGTATCCTGCTTGAGAGAGTATAAGGATTACTCCCCCTTAACACCTGCATTACCGGTTACTCCCCCTGAGTATAGTACCTGTGTAAATTTTTTTTTTTGACAATACACTAGTACCACAACCTTGTCTTGTGTACTCACATGTTGGCACATGTGACACACCTATACCTGCCAGAACCAATACTACTCCCCCTTTTTAGCCAATAATTTTGACAATCAAAACTGGAGTAGAACAGAAATACTGTGCAACCTGTGTGATCATGATTGTTGCACATTACACACGCTGTAAGACTACAGCCCTTCAAATAGGCAGATGCCTAACTTGCTTCTCAACTCCTCAAAGCGGTTTGCATCTAGAGCTTTGGTGAAGATATCTGCAATCTGTTTTTCAGTGCTTACATGCTCAAGAGTGATCACCTTGTCTTCCACAAGGTCTCTGATAAAGTGGTGCCTGATATCAATATGCTTGGTCCTGCTGTGTTGAATAGGATTCTTTGAGATATTGATTGCACTTAAGTTGTCACAGTATAATGTTAGCACATCTTGCTCAACATTGTACTCCTTCAACATTTGTTTCATCCATAACAGTTGAGAGCAACTACTTCCAGCAGCAATATACTCTGCTTCAGCTGTGGACAAGGCCACACTACTCTGCTTCTTACTGAACCATGAGATTAAGTTGTTACCCAAGAAGAAACATGCACCTGAGGTGCTCTTCCTATCATCAGCACTACCTGCCCAGTCAGCATCACAGTAGCCAACTAGCTCACAACCTTCACTATGAGAGTACAACAAGCCATAATCACTAGTACCATTAACATACTTGAGAATCCTCTTGACTTGTGTGAGATGACTCACTTTTGGTGCAGCCTGGTATCTAGCACATACTCCTACATCAAATGTTATATCTGGCCTACTGGCTGTGAGATACAACAAGCTCCCGATCATACTCCTGTAGAGGCTTTGGTCCACATCAACACCTTTCTCATCTTTAGTCAGCTTGAGATGAGTAGCAGCTGGTGTTCTTTTGTGAGAAGAACTGTCCATTCCGAACTTCTTGACAATATTCTTTGCATACTTGCTCTGTGAAATAAAAATTGTATCACTCATTTGTTTCACCTGTAAGCCAAGAAAGAATGTTAGTTCACCAACTAAGCTCATTTCAAATTCTGACTGCATCTGGTGAACGAAATGTTGCACCATCTGGTCAGACATCCCTCCAAATACTATGTCATCTACATAGATCTGGGCAATCAGCAGTCTTCCTTTCTCTTCCCTCACAAACAGGGTCTTGTCGTTGCCCCCCTTTCTGTATCCATGATCCACCAGAAAAATAGTGAGCCTTTCATACCAAGCTCTAGGAGCTTGTTTGAGCCTATATAAGGCTTTCTTCAACTTGTATACATGATCAGGATAATTGGGATCCACGAAACCTTTTGGTTGCTCTACATAGACCTCCTCATTTAAGTACCCATTTAGGAAGACACTTTTCACATCCATCTGGAATAACTTGAATTTTAGGATATAAGCCACTCCAAGAAGTAGTCTAACCGATTCCAATCTAGCCACTGGAGCAAAAGTCTCATCAAAATCCACTCCCTCAATTTGAGTGTATCCCTGAGCTACGAGCCTTGCTTTGTTTTTGGTGACAGTGCCTTGCTCATTAGTCTTGTTCTTGTACACCCACTTAGTACCAATTACATTTGTTCCTCTTGGTCTAGGTACCAAGTCCCATACTTCATTCCTTTTAAATTGATTCAACTCATCTTGCATGGCATCAATCCAGTACTCATCAGTTAGAGCTTCCTTCACATTCTTAGGCTCAACCTTTGATACAAAACAAGCACTAACAATCATATCCAGAGACCTTCTTGTAGTGATACCTTGATTAGGGTCACCAATTATTTGATCAATAGGATGATTCTTCTGGACTCTGATGGATGGACCTTTGGTTGCTGGAGTGCTAGGTGGCACTGGAGCATCATGCTCTGGACTGGTTGGAGCTGCAGGTTCAGTCAGTTCATTCTGAGTGTTGACTTCGTGACTATCTTCTTCAGCTTCTGTCTCTGCATAAGGGACAGATGTGTCAACATCTGGTACCACATTAGGATTACTGACTAATCCTGAGTCATCAACTACCACATTTGAGGATTCCATCACAGTCTGGGTTCTGTTGTTGTAAACTCTGTAAGCTTGACTGTTTGTTGAGTATCCTAGGAATATTCCTTCATCACTCTTTGGGTCCAGCTTCCTTCTTTGCTCCCTATCTGCCAAGATGTAGCACTTACTTCTAAAGATATGAAAGTGCTTTATTGTTGTCTTCCTTCCCTTCCACAGTTCATACAGAGTGGTTGTCGTACCTACCCTCAAAGTAACACGATTGTGTATATAGCAAGCTGTGTCCATGGCCTCAGCCCAGAACCGGTAGGCAAGTTTCTTTGCATGCAACATTACTCTAGCATATTCTTGGATAGTACGATTCTTCCTTTCCACTACACCATTTTGCTGAGGGGTGATAGGTGAGGAGAACTCATGTTTGATACCTTGGTTAGCACAGAAATCCAAGAACTTTGAATTCTCAAACTCCTTACCATGATCACTTCAGATTCTTTTTATGAGAAGATCCTTTTCCCTTTGCAGTTGAATGCATAACTCTTCAAAGACAGAGTAAGTGTGTGTCTTTTCTCTGATAAAGTTTATCCAGGTATACCTTGAATAATCATCAACTACAACAAATGCATACTTCTTCCCTCCAAGGCTTTCAACCTGCATTGGACCCATCAAGTCCATGTGAAGTAGTTCTAGAACCCTGTTGGTAGTCAGATGGGGTGACATCTTGTGTGAAACTTTGGTTTGTTTGCCTATCTGACATTCTCCACATACTGTACCTTCCACGATATCAAGCTTAGGTAGCCCTCTTATAGCATCAACTGATGCAGCTTTCTTCATACTTCTGAGATTCAAGTGACCTAACCTTTGGTGCCATATCTTTGCTTCATCTTCCTTGGCAACCATACATGTTGCAACATGTGTCTTCTGGTTGGGTATCCATAGATAGCAATTGTCTTTAGATCTTACTCCCTTCATAAGAACAGCACCTTTAGCATCAGTGACTAAGCATTCTGGTTGAGAGAAGTTGACCTTCAGTCCTTGATCACATAACTGACTTATGCTAATAAGATTAGCAGTCAGTCCTTTTACAAATAGGACATCTCCAAGTTCAGGTAAACTGTCATTGACCATTTTTCCTACACCCATGATTTGTCCTTTGGCTCCATCTCCAAATACTACATGACCTGTGGGATGAGACTTTAGATCCACTAGATAATCTTTGATACCTGTCATGTGCCTTGAGCACCCACTATCAAAGTACCATTCTTCTTTGGATGAGGCTCTTAATGATGTATGAGCAATCAGTCCAGACTTCCTAACCTTCTGTTTCCATTCCTTTCTGATCTTTGTAATCTTTCTCGTAGGTGCCTGTGATTCTGACAATTGTGGACTTCCATAAAGTTTGTAGCAAAAAGGTCTTATGTGTCCCTTTTCTCCACAATGATGACATGCCCATTCCTTTGGTTCCTTATTCTGACTGGGAGGTGGCAGTGGTCTGGGATGTTGCACCATGTGTCTGACCTTCCTGGGTTTGACAGTTCTTCTTATAGGATTGTATCTTTCACCATATGGTAAATGTTTTCTGTTGAGATTTGTATAATCATATCCTATTGCTTTAGAACTCTTGTCAAGTTGATCAACTTCTATACTCTCTTCAGGCATGATATTTCCAGCATTCAACATTCTAACTTGCTTACTCATGTTCTCAAACTGTGAATTTAGCACGATTACCTCATCAGTAAGATGCAAAATCTGAGCAAGATGTTCACTCTTCTCTGCCTTCAGCTGATTAATGAGGTTTTTTTGCTGTTGGAGAATTCTAACTCTGTCATCATAGTCTTGACATAGCTCATGGTAGGCATCAACTAGCTCTTCTAAGGTGAGTACTCCTTCAAAGTTTGTGTCAAACACACACCTTCCAGTGAATGTTGTGTCTCTTTTTCCTTCAGCCTCTGTATCTGAGTTATCTTCATCTGACCAAGTGGCCACCATGCTCTTCTTATGTTTCTTCAGGAAGTTTGGGCATTCAGTTTTGTAGTGACCAAACCCATTGCACTCATAGCACTGTACACCTCTGGTCTGATTTGAATTATCCTCATCTTTGCGCCTCTGAAGATTGGTCTGCTTCCTAGTGTCATCTGAGATGTGCTGCACATCTGTCCTGGGTCTTCCATCCCTTCTTCTCATCATCCTTTTGAATTGCTTTCCCACTAGGGCCAGAGCCTATGACACACCTTCATCCATGTCTTGTTCACTGAGATTATCAGAATCCTTAGAGACAAATGCCAGATTTTTGTTTTTCTTTTCAGATTTCTCATTGGCTCCAAGCTCAAATGTTTGTAGTGAACCTACTAGCTCATCAAGCTTCAAGGTGGATATGTTCTGCATCTCTTCAATAGCGGTCACTTTCATATCAAATTTCTTAGGCAGAGACCTAAGCATTTTTCTTACAAGCTTTTCTTCACTGATCTTCTCTCCAAGAGCCTCAAAGGACTTGGCATAGTCAAGTATGTTCATGTGAAAGTCATGAACGTTTTCATCTTCCATCATCTGCAGATTCTCAAATTTTGTGGTTAATAATTGCAGCCTAGACATCTTGACCTTAGAAGTACCTTCATGCGTGGTTTTCAGGATTTCCCATGCTTCCTTAGCTTCAGTGCATTGCTTGATAAGCCTGAACATGTTTTTGTCAACCCCATTGAATAGGGCGTTGAGAGCTTTGTTGTTCCCTACGGACAGATCATCCTCTTCCTTTGACCACTCACCTTCAGGTTTTGGCTCAGTTGTTACCTTCCCATCCTTGTCAATTACCATAGGCTGTTTCCAACCTGTCACAACCGCCTTCCAAGTCTTCCCGTCAAGAGATTTCAAGAAAGCACACATCCTTGCTTTCCAGTAATCATAGTTTGTACCATCCAACAGAGGTGGCCTGTTAACAAGTCCTCCTTCCTTGTCCATGCTTGCCAGAACGTGTCCCTTGGATCTCACCCAAGTACAGGCAGGGTGCCTGCTCTGATGCCAATTGAAATTCCGGCACTATCAGCAGACAGATGTGATAGCAGATGTGCTAGCACCTGTTGCAACTAAACTGGACTGGGAGACAGATGTTACCACGTTTGTCTCCACAAAGTAACCTGAACAGATAATTATGCAATAAATAAAGGCAGGAAAATAAATTGCACGTGGAACTTGTTAACCCAGTTCGGACGCAACTGCTCCTAATCTGGGGGATACCAATCCAGGACGAATCCACTATCAACAGTATTGATTCGGAGTCTAAACACCTGTTAACCCTCCTCACTCAATCACTATCTGTGAAGACTCTACCTAGGCCTAACCTAGATATGACCAGCCCAGGTCAATTCCTTAACAGTGATGCTATACCACACCACTAGACACCTACCGGGGTATAAAGAACAATTCACGGTTGGTTGGTTGGAGACACACCCCCTAAAACCTAAACACTTTTGCCTAAAGGCTTTAAGTGCTAGACTCACTAACTCTTTGCTTCAAAGCTTCAGAGATAGTAGCATTACAACTCAATAAACACAGTCCTAAGCATGCATATACGGAATGCACGAAAGGCTCACAAAGAGACTTGATTTGACACTCTAAAACCCTAAAAACCAAATTATGGCTTGACTCTCTTGAGAGAACTAAGTCTTGGTCTTCATGTATTTATAGCCCTGAGTTGATGGGCTACAAGGATTTATTTGTCTTCAGAATATTTGAAAACGCGTGCCTTGATCTCCTTAAAAAATAACTGAAATTCTGGTGGCAAGTGTCAGATGTGTAGCACAATGTGTACACTTTAGGAATCGTACGATGTGTAGCCTAGTGTGTCAACATCGTGAACAACTGAACTTGATGAACAAGTAAACAATATAAAGTGCAGGAAACAATAAGAACACGTGAGTTTGTTAACCCAGTTCGGCACTTATAACAAGCCCTATTCTGGAGGATACCAATCCAGGGATGAATCCACTATGGTAGTATCAATTCAAAGTTAAACTCCCCCGTTTATAACTTCTCACTTAATCACTACCCGTGCTAATCCTACCTAGGAACTCCTAGATATGAGAACCTCTGCTCACTCCCCCTCAACCTTACCCAGTAAGGATTTAATAACAGACTCAGATGGAGACACACTCCTAGACAAACTATGCACTCGTACCTAAAGGCTTTGAGTGTTGCACAATCCAACTCCTTGCTTCAAAGCTTTGGAGAAGGAAACTTAGAGATTACAACTCTAAAAACTCAGTCCTTACTTGTATCAAAACTATGATCCAAGTGAAGGCTCACAATGAACAATAAACAGACTAAGACCTAAGACTCGATTTCTTCAACTCTTGGCTTCGTACTTCTTTATGTCTTCAGTCTTCCTTTATATAGAACAAGTTTCATGGGCTTGGATCTTCAATGTTGACAGCTGGCCTTTGTTAATTCTCTTTGAGATTTATTTGATCATAATCTTTTAATTGTTTGTTACAAATCTTTTTGATCAAAGTCGGCCAATAAAATAAAACAGAACCAGCTTCTCTTCACTAATCTTTTCTCCTAGTGCTTCAAAGGAGTTGGCAAAGTCAAGTATGTTCATGTGGAAATCATGAACGTTTTCATCTTCCATCATCTGCAGGTTCTCAAATTTTGTGGTCAATAGTTGCAGCCTGGACATCTTAACTTTTGAAGTACCTTCATGTGTGGTCTTCAGGATCTCCCATGCTTCTTTAGCTTCAGTGCACTGCTTGATAAGTCTGAACATATTCCTGTCAACCCCATTAAATATGGCATTTAGGGCTTTGTTGTTTCCTACTGACAGGTCATCTTCTTCCTTTGACCATTCTCCTTCTGGTTTTGGCTCAGCCGTCACTTTCCCATCTTTGTCAACCACCATAGGCTGTTGCCATCCTGTAACAACAACCTTCCAAGTCTTCCCATCAAGAGATTTCAAGAAAGCACACATTCTTGCTTTCCAATAGTCGTAGTTGGTACCATCTAATAGAGGTGGCCTGTTAACGAGACATCCTTCCTTGTCCATGTTTGCCAGAAAGTATCCCCTGGATCTCACCCAAGTACAGGCAGGGTGCCTGCTCTGATGCCAATTGAAATTCCGGCACTACCAGTAGACAGATGTGATAGCCGATGTGCTAACACCTGTCACAACAACGTTGGACTGGGAGACAGATGTTACCACGTTTGTCTCCACGAGAGTTAACTGAACAAATAATAATGCAATAATTAAAGACAGAAAGTAAATTGCACGCGTGGTTTGTTAACCCAGTTCGGACGCAACTGCTCCTAATCTGGGGGATACCAATCCAGGAATGAATCCACTATAATAGTATTGATTCAGAGTCTAACTACCTGTTAACCCTCCTCACTCAATCACTATCTGTGCAAACTCTACCTAGGCCTAACCTAGATATGAACAGCCCAGGTCATTTCCTTAACAACGATGCTACACCACACCGTCATACACCTACCGGAGTATAAAATACACTTCAAATTAATGGTTGTTTGGAGACACCCTCCTAGACACCTAAAACACTTTTACCTAAAGGCTTCAAGTGCTAGACTCACTAACTCTTTGCTTCAAAGCTTCAGAGAAAGTAACATTACAACTCAATAAACACAGTCATAAGCATGCATCAATGGAATGTACGAAAGGGTCACAAAGAGACTCGATTTTGACACACTAAACCCTAAAACCAAATACGGCTTGACTCTCTTAGAGAACTAGGTCTTGGTCTTCATATATTTATAGTCCTGAGCTGTTTGGACTACAAGAAATATTTGGGCTTCAGAATCCTTGTTGAAAACGCGTGTCTTGATCTCTTTCAAAAATAATTCTTGAACCTAAAGATTTGATTTGAAAATATATTGTCACATATTTTCAAAATAAATCTTTCCAAATATTGCTTCAGCAATTAGCGAGATTCCCATTGTCTTGGTGCGCAAGCTAAACCTGAAACAAAGAAATTAGGGTTCAAAGAAAAGGCGGCGCGCTGAAAGGCGCGTACTAGGGTTCCAAGTCTAGCTGGCAGTGTTGCTGACATATGTTACCACATCTGTCACCACCTTTAAACTAGCATCTTGTTTTTGCAAAATGAAACCAACATTAAAAACCCAACAAAGTGCATCACACTACGTTGTGAGGTATATTACTCAAATGTTACATCAATATAATTCAATCTCTCCCATATATATATTGTATTGTATCGTTCCACTTCCACCCTAAAGTGCACCACACTACGATATGAGGTATTGTTCGCTTTAGATCACGTGTGTGCCCTCACATTGTTGTCCTTTGTAAAAAGCGCCTCAATGGATTAAGGTAAGTGGGTGTGTGTGTGTGTGTGTGTGTGTGTGAGTGTGTGTTTGTGTATAAACTACACTTACCCTCAATTCCCAAGCAACGTGGAATTTTTAGGTGTACCGAAACATTTCTCCCTCAGTTGAGGCTATGCAACGTCTTCCGCTTCCTTTTAGCACCAATGATCCATTTTGAGGGTGGGATGGAACGTACACACGTGCGCGCGCGCACCCACATTAGATTACCATATCAAATATTCCTGGATAAAGCACAATAAAAAAGTGTTGAGAGCTTTCGTTAATTCCTCAACCATGAAGACACATAATTTTTTTTATTGATGATGCCTTACTGAATGATCAGTGCATTTTTAATGCACTTTTATTCGTCTTGTGCTATGACAATTTTATGACTTCTCCTAGTATTTTAGTGTTTTTATCGTGTTTTCTATTCAGAGTCTACTTTTACTAATATTTTAGTTTTGCTATTTATTTTCGTAATAAGCAGTAATTTGACACCTTCTCATTGCGCAGACCATATCTGGAGCTAGGAATATCAAATTGAGGCGTGCTAAAATACGTTGGAAAGCTAAGACAGAGAGCTACAACTTTCATGTTGAAGTCAGAAGCCAATTCATAGCGCAAAGGGGTCAAATAATTGCGTTTATGTTCCATACGTTATTTGAATAATTATTTTCGACCCAAAAACTTATGTTTTCGGCCCAATTGTTTTATGGCCTGTTTTGCTTGCTGTTATAAATAGAAACATATGACCTAGGTCAGAACCACTTTTGATTTACACGAAACTAAACCCTAAAGCCGCCGCTTGCTAATGGAGAACTAATCTCTTTTATCAATTCATTGGTGTAAGGAACTCGTTTAAGATTCTTGAGGTTTGATTTTAATAGCAATTTCGTTTCTTTATTTATGCTTTCTGTTATCAATTCCTCTCTTTATTCCATTGTATGAATTCGTGTTAGATGATTGCTTAAATTGTTATATTCGAATTTATACAGTAGAGTTATTCGTTTTAATCGATCGCTTGTTTAGATTAATCCGAATATGAATTGATTTAGTTTTGCGCTTAGCAATAGGTTGATCGAATATGTCAGGATATTGACTGTGTTCTGTGACGCTTGTTCACTTTATATGGTTGGTTGAACGCATGAGATGCTTAATCGAATGAATTCGTTTTGTAAAATTAATTGTCGCTTGTATGATTAGTTTTGCAAATCAACCAAAGCATAAATAGATGAATGAATGATTTTATGAACCTGTGATAGAATTGAGAACAAGTTACCTAAAACCAATGAATTGATCGTGTTTATCAATTGAATTTCATACTTATTATTACTCTTTTGTCTGCGAACAAAATCCCCATATTTTATATTGTTTCTAATATTGTTAAACTGATTGTGAGTCTTTGGGAAACGACCTAGGTTAACTACCTAATATTACTCTTTTAAAACTTAATTTTGATTGCGAAATGACCGTGATCACTGAACCAAGTTGGTCTTTGTAGAATGTTGATTTTGAAGTAATCACGAATAAAGAAAAAAGGGAAACCTATAAAGGAGCCGATTTGTTCCAAATCAAATCATGAGGGGGTAAAAGATTTTCTATTTCCTTGTTAAAAAAAAAGATTTTCTATTTCGTTATGTTTGAGCAGGTAATAAGCACATTTAACGAAAAACGCCTCACTATGGTTGAGCCTCCAAACCCACATGTCTAAAACATTTTCCTACAAAAGATTTTTTTTTTTTTTACAAGACCTACAAAAGATTATTACAAAGCAAGGAGAATAATTATGACAATAATCTCCTCTTAGACAAAAGTCTTCCTTCTCCATCACTACCCTTCATCATTACTCGTCCAATTAGATCTAACACGATCGCCATTGAAATATGTTTATCTAAAGCCAAATTATATATAACCTATTAAAATAGGGAAATGCTAACGAGTGTCTCCGGAAGCACTTTTTAAGCCCCTTAAATAGTAAGTTTATGTGAAATTTTACGGAAACATGTGAAGCCAACGTATTGGAAATTAAAATGTTTTTTTTTTTTAATAAATTATTCCTATAAATGGAATGCTTAAAGAGTGCTCCGAAAACACTCGTTAACAAGACCCATTAAAATATCTCCCTCAAAATACCACCCTTCAGCCAAGGGCCATGTCAAAATAACTTCGACTCACCATCACGCACGACCTACAACCCTAAAAAGAAGGTTGACAAATAAAAAAGTTTCGGCTTAGCCCAACACCTTCCTTGACAAGTCGACATATTTAATAGCATGTTTAGGGCCCGTTTGGTCTGACTTTTTTAGGTCTTAGAAGCTGCTTGAAAGTTAAAAGTGAAAATAAGAGCTTTCAAAAAAAAAATCTAAAGTTGTTTGATAATTGTTGTTTTTTTTAGGTCCAAATTAGATTAAACTAAATTTACTAAAGATAATAACAAACTTAAAAAAAGATAATAACATCTAATAATATTGAAATTCAAACAAACTTAAAAAAAGATAATAATAACGGATAATAATGAAATAAAAATAAACTTAAAAAAAATAATAAAAACCACTTTTTCCATAAAAGTATGTTTTAACCTCTTCTCTTATAAGTACTTTTTATTCAATTTTGTACATTAAAAAATGCCGCTTTTTATGACTAAGAGTTTTATTAAAAATATGTTTGGCCCAACTTCTCATTTAAAGAGAATAAAAAGATAAAAAAAGTCAGGCCAAACGGTTTGGCCCTTAGTATCACATTAGCTTTTTAATTCTCACATCCTAAGAAAACTTTACGTAAGAATCTATAATTTGTAGCTTTGGTTAAACATGTGTCATTGGACATTCAATGCAAGAACAAACATGTTACATATGTTAAAATTGATCCTATAAAATTTATTTTTGTTAAAAGTGAGTTAAATATAATATGATTTATGTTTAAATATATTCATTTAAAAATGAGTTGAAAAATAAATTAAAAGCCAATAATTACACTACAAGAAAATATCATATTAGCAATGTAATGTAGATGATTAAAAATCAATTGTAGAAACTAAAAACTATAGAGTTTGACTCAAAATACAATTAATTTTCAAGACAGTCAATTGTAGATGACTCATATGTCATAACATATTGTAATGCAACATAAGACTTGTTTTCTCTTAAATTAGAACGACTTTGCAATGCTACATATGATTCATAATCATATTTCATATCCCACATATAAGGTTGATCAAATCCTATAAAATTAGACCAATTATAGAATTGCCACATATTAGCCATTTACTTAATGTATCAAAGTTTTTTATCACTTGAATTGACCCAGTATTGGTAAAACTAATTAGTAATACATATATCATATTTACTAAAATTTACAGTAAACACCAATGCACATTAATTTGTAACTACTACTTTGTTACATTCATACAAATAAGTGATTAAGCTATGAAAAACAACACCATATGAAATTGTTCAATAAACTTCACAAATACATAAGAAAAAAAATACCTGAACTTATGTCCAAATATATCTCACACCACCCTCCTGATAATAATGGATCTAAATATTACAAGTCCATACATCAAATTATAAATTAATCAGACTTCTTACAAAAAAAAAAACTATATAGGACGTAATAGGAACCTTTATTGCCAATAAAATAAGCAGAATATTTGGATTCCGGCGCGGTTGAAGTGTAATTCCCAACATTCATGCTGTCGAAATGTTGGTGACAATTCGATCAAGATAGAACGATCAGGATATAAGTTTTGAATTGTAAAATTTAAAATTAAAATCTAAACATTTGATCTTGATCGAATAATCATCGATATTCCTGATTGCATATGATCTTGATCGAATAATATTCATTGATATTCTTGATTGGGTGATTTAGGATCCCCGTCGGCAGAGCAGAGTATTTATGTGTTACACGACATAACGGACAATGAAACCACGAGCTCCGGCATGTCATTGGAGCTACTAGCACTAGAGTGACGATTTTCATCGGAGTCGGTTGCAGCTTTTTTCTTAATGAACTCAATGCAATCTGCTACAGCTTCACTATTATGAGTATCATATTGACTATAACACCGTCTTTGTCTTTCTCCGTCACCGGAACCACCGTGATTATTAGTGGTTTTCGAAAATGCAGACATCATCATTAACCGGAACACTGCTTCCCTAAAACGCTCTAACAATGTAATTGGAGATGGAATCTTGTTCTTGTATGAATTGCTTTTTAGCCTTGGCATGCATTGACCCTTCATCATTTTGATCCTTTCTTCTTTGTTTCTAGGAGAATGCATATTTATTGAAGAATCTATATTTGCATTGAACAATGATGATTCATAAATATATATGATTCATCTTATAGTATTTATTTATGTGGAATTTAGCTATGTGTCTTGTTACTTTAATACTTTAGCATCTCAACTATATAAGTTTTGACCAATATAGTGCTTATTGAGCATAATTTTTTCCACTTTTTTGGCTAAGCAAGATTGTGGAAGGGTCCTTGAGGTTTAGTTTATTAGATTATTCATATTTTACTCAATATATATCTGTCTCTAGGTTTGTTTAAACAAATTGATGGTGTATATATTTACTATTAAATATTTAAATATAGGTGGAAGTTTATATTTATTGAGCCATGCTCATGTTACTCTTGAATTCAAATTTTGTCTTTGACTGCCTCACTAAGAATGTCTCACATGGTTACATGTGCTTGTTAATTCACATTAGATGATTAGAACATTATATTACTTTCCTCCATACAAAAATTATCACTTCCTCTACACATAAGCAATGATGATGAGATTTTTTTTTCAGCCAAATAAATTCTTTGGACCTTGCTGCATGGAATTAATATTATTTCTTCGGAACAATTATTATTGTTAGATTAGATATATCCGTTATTTAATAAATTTAAAATGTAAATTATTTTTTATAAAAAAATGATAAAAAGTACTGATCAGTGGTAAGAATTGATTGGATATTTGTAAAAAAAAAGTTGCTTTAGTGTATATGACTCGAATGTTTTAAGCAAAGATTTCTTCTTTTTTTAATTGACCGGATAAAATGTGGTCTAGAGAAACGACTCTACTATAGTTGGTTAGCTGAGTTCCCCGACATACATTAGTTATCGACAAAGTTAGTAAATATGTTGCACTAATTAATGACGCATGATTACAAAAGCATGCTCGAGCTTGTAATTTCAAGGGAAGTGGTTCAAATTTCTTTGAAAATAGATGTAAAATAATCATTAGTGTCATTTAAATTAAACAATATTTTCCCTCTCCAATTTATTTAAATTTAATCATAACTTTTCCTCTCCAATTTATTTTTAAAAATATTATATATTATTGTTTAGAATTTAAAAACTTAATTAATGTCATCATTAGAACTGTAAAAATGGGTCGGGTTATCGGGCTGGCTCATTAGCCCTATAGTTTTACATGGGCCGGACTTTTAAAAAAGTTGATCGGACCTTATCGGGCTGGGCCTTCGGGCCTATATGTTTAATGGGCCGTTATGGGCCAGCCCCACGGGCTTTTGGGCCGGCCCTTTAAAGAGTTAAAAAAAGTATTTTTAAAAAAATTCTAAAAATAATTTTAGCTAAAAATAAGGAGTTTTAGTTACCATTAAATCTTTAGATGATTAAGTAACAAAAGATGAGATTTGTTAGTTAGGAGATAATTATTAAACCAAATTTGTTGTTTTTTTAAGATTAAACCAAGTTTGTTATGATTATCTTTATTTGAAAACAACTAATAACAACTTAATCAATCATTATAAATAGTTTTATTGTCTATTGAATTTATTTTGTAAAAAAAAATTGTCAAAAAAAAAAAAGAAAATTTGACGGACCGGCTCATCGTGCCATGTAGGCATTTGCTTATTGGACTGGACTTAACGGGCCGGGCCATAAGGCTTAATGGGCCGGCCCACTAAAGCCCCTTTATATGGCACGGCCCCGGCCCCTTTTGACACCTCTAATCATCATCACATCATAGAAACTTTAATATAAGAGTACTAAGTCAAAAAAAAATAAAAATATAAGAGTACATGACTAATGCTATTTTCTTATATATAAAAAAAAGACAAATGGTAGTTAAAACAAATATTTCACAGTAATGATTAGTTTGTTTTTTTTTTTTATAGCAAGTAATGATTAGTTTTACATTCAACAACTTGCTAATTAAAATATTAATCTAACTTGTACTTGGTCATTCTTAAGAAATAAAAATAATAATATCTGTAAAAAAAAGAATATAAATTAGAGTATATATGAAGAGTGCTCAAATTTATATTCAATCAACGAAAAAATACTTGAATGAGTTGATGAAAAATATCTTTCAATTTAATTAGATATTTTGAATTTAAGTTCAATCATAAAATATATAACAGTGTTAAATCTTTAAAAGAAATGTTTATCATATATTTTTTTTTATGAGAACTTTATCATCTATTGTGTACCCAATTTGAGAAATTAGTTGGTGCGGTTGTGCAGATCAATGATATCCGATTCACTCAAAAACTACAGTATATGCAATCAAAGGAACGGTAGAGGAAAAATAAGCCAACATCTTCTAAGACAATAATCCAATGAATAGAAAAACACCACTCGTAAAAAATATAGTATCCTCCTTTATCTTTGTCAGAAACCATTAATTTTCAAGACATGACCTCAATATTTTCAACCAATTAGTAAACATTACATTTTGGAATATAAAAAAATAATTAACAAATATTTACATTTTAACTGAAATACAAAATAAGACAAATTAACTTTAGTTGGGCTATTAAGAATTTCTTTTTGATATAAAATAATATTATACGTTTGAGATCTTACGATGAACGTTAGTTACGGTTGTTATAAACTAAGTTTTAGTACATCTACTGTCTATCATGTTTATTGGAATGCAAGTTATATATAGTTGTTGTCATCTATAAAAAACTTGAACTTAATACATCATATGTTAAAGTTAAAAATCTTATAAATGACAACAAATATAGATAACTTGCATTGCGATGAGCATTATATTATATGACATTGAGTGCACTAAAACTTAGTTTTTGACAACTATATAACCAACGTTCACTATATAATCTAAAACATATAATATTATTATTATTATTATTATTATTATTTTATATCATTAAAATTATTTCATAATAGTCAAACATTAATTCACTTTATATTATTTTGTATTATATATTTATTATTATTTACCACTTCTTTAGGTAAAATTTATTAAAATACATTTTTTTTCAACTTTAATAATTAATAATATTATGCATTTAATTTAAATCAAAACTAATTATACATTAAAAAATAAACCCGTGAAATCAAATTTAGATTCTTTATAAATAACTACTATGAAATAAAAATTATTTTATACGATCTATTTTGACTATAATTTTTTATAATAAACAATTAAATATATTAATGATCAAATTTAAGCATGGACAAACTAAAGGTGATTAAACAAATCATTCATTTTGGACAAAAGTAGTACTACCTCCCTCCCAATATGCTTAAATAACCGTCCCAATATGCTTAAATAATTAATTGATTCCCCTCATTCATCAAAGTTAAACATTGTACTGTGTACTATTTGAGTACCTTCTGCATGCATGGAAAACAACACCATGTACCTTGTTCTCTTTATACCTTTACTAGCTTAGATGAAACTTTACATTGACAACGATTTACAAGACAGAATCGTTTGGTTGGTAATGAAAAGGGAGATGTGTTAATAGATTTAACCATAAACGCTTAACTGTTTATGAGACCTTAGTGCCTACCCTGTTTTGTCTCTATAGAAGTATTTAGGAGACAAGAGTAACATGGCTTCACATGTTTATCAATTGATAATGATAGGGTCCCTTTTTTTATGTTTAGACCCCAACAAAACAACACCTTGTACATGTTTATCGTGCACTATATTTTTTTTTATAGTGTTTAAATATATCCTCTAAATTAAATAGAAAATGTTAACAAATTATTTTTGCTACTATACTAACCATTTCATTTTTTAATACAATATTTGTGTCGACACTCTTAAGTCTTAATTCAATATCTTCTACTTTGCTTATCAATTTTACTTTAGTGAAAAATACTATTTTTTGTCTTTCACTTATATAGTTTTCTTAATACATGTAAAACTACTAAAAATGTCATTCATTTTGAGTTAAAGTAGTATATAAGAGTAAATTGAGATCTTTTGCCACCTTATCCATTTTTTCGCACGCTCTACAAATTTACAAAAATATTCATGTCTGCTATTTAGGTAATAGATATACTCCAAAAATATCTTACAAGAATTGTTCTTTATAACATCCGTAATTTAAGTAACGTACAATTTTTTAAAAAATTTATCATTTTTATAACATCCACTATTTAAATAGTGGAAAAATAAAATAAAAAATGCATAAGACGCACAAAAAGAAGATACGAGTGCAAACGAAAATCGAGTAATAAATTTATGGGTTAAATATGTTTTTAGTCCTTACTTTTATGTGAGTTTCGACTTTTAGTCCTTACATTTTTTTAATTATATTTCTAGTCCCCATATTTTCGTTGTTTGCATTTTTAGTCCATATCGTCAATTATTTGTGACTCGGATAACAAAATCAGCCACATAGGATGACACATATATGTCATGTCATTCGATGCAAATGTTATCCTAGTCAATTTAAGTTATTCTATGTGGCCAATTCTATTATCCTAGTCATAAAAAAATGACTAAAAATGTAACTAAAAAAAGGTAGGGACTAAATATATAATAAAAAAAATATAGGGACTAAAAGTCAAAACTCACATAAAAGTAAGGACTAAAAACATATTTAACCCTAAATTTATCAAACAAAAATGTTCAACCAATATTCATCACGGCTAATGTTGATTAATTATAGAGTTTCCTATATGGCATCGATAGATGCAAATGCCTTTTTCTTCTTTATTGGGCTGTAGAGTTCCTAGCCCAACCTCCTTTCTCTAATTCTCTTCGTATTGTTGAAGGCCTTTTCTGATTTTACTCTATTTGAATAAGAAGAAATTTTGAAGGAAAAACAAATAAAGAAAGAAAAGAAACAAGCTTTGGTAACATCCAACAAATGGATGTTAATGTGTGTCACATTCACACAGTCCTTATAGCTCACTAACTATGAATGGACTAGGTGTGATAACAACATGCCACTGATGAAACATTTAGACAATCGACTTATCCTACAAATTAACACGAGTCTTTTAAATATATTTTGTCTTCATTCACATGTTTTTTAAGAAACTTTTTAGAAAGTCACTCATCCAAATACTACTCCAAGTCAAACACGTTTAACTATGAGGTTCTTATTTGTTAGGTTCCCGAAAAGAAGATGCATCTTGTTTGTATAGATAATATCAATTAATCCGTATAAGCTATCCTTCAACCATACAGTCCCATACTTGGACGGCCTCAGGATCCCTCTCATTCCGATGTGAATTCGGACTTTTGCCTAGAAGCTGCCAGGAGCCGCTCATTGTCATGCCTTGTGCATCGGCATTCACTTCCCGCCATTGTCAGCCTCGATATTACATGCCCACCAGCTTCCGCTTGGTTCGTCACCGAACCACATTGTACTGGGAGAGGTATGTTCTTATACCATTTGTAACATCCCAAACTGCTTTCAGGATAACCGACTGACCTCACAAATAAACATGAGTCTTTTCGACATGTTTTGTCCTCACTCACATGCTTTTTAGAAAACTTCGCATAAGGTCACCCATTCAAATACTACTCCAAGTAAAACACGCTTAGCTATGGGGTTCTTATTTGTTAGCCTGCCGAAAAGAAGATGCATCTTGTTTGTATAGGTAGTACCAATTAATCCTTATAGCATTACTTCAACCATGCAGTCCCATACCTGAACAACCTCGGGATCCCTCTCATTCCAATGTGAATTCGAACTTTTGTCTAGAAGCTGTCAGGATCCGCTCATTGTTATGCCTTGTGCACCGACGTTCACTCCCCGTTCCTCGGATATTACAACTGATGCCACCAATTGATCATGCTTTATACTGATGATGAAGACAATACTTCTTTTTATTATAATAATAATACTAAAATGAGATGATGGTGTTGCGTTTAAAATAAAAATAAAAATAAAAAATTAAGTTTTTTTTTTTTAAAATTGACCAAACGATAAGTCAGAAAATTCACACATCTAAAATTGAGAAACGTCGAATCTCGATCGGTCATGAAATCCAACCTAACAATTTTAACATTTTTGTCAGGTGAGCTAAAATTTGTCGACAAAAAATAGAGAGATCTATTTATTTTTTGAACAGGCAAAAATGAAATACAAAAACATGGATATATATATATATATGAGGAGGGATCCGTTGACTCCAGGAGTAAGTCTCCATTGACTTACTCCGCTTAATAACTCGATATCGACATTATATTTCTTCAATCCAACCGTTGAATACAAAGATCTCATTGAGTAGATCAACTACATAAATTTTTATAAAAATTCAAAAAATGTAGTCATGTATTCAGACCATTGAAATTCAACGGTTTTTTTAAAATTTTGTCGTACGTTCAATTGAAGTTATGAAAAAAAAGTATCAAACAATTTTGATTTTTTATAAAAATTTGTGGAGTTGATCTATTCAATGAGATCTTTGAATTCAATGGTTGGATTAAAAAAATATAATTCCTATATCGAGTTATTAAGCGGAGTAAGTCAACGGAGACTTACTCTTGGAGTCAATGAATCACTCTTCATATATATATATATATTACCGCAAAACATGGAGCTCCCTCCGCACAAGGTGTGTCGAGGGAAACTACAAAAGTTTACAAAAAAAAAAAAAAAAAAAGATAATCAATAATCAGTCGATACCCAAACATAGAAGGGAGCTCGACCACCAACAGTGGAAGCTAGAAACTAAGAGAGATCTATTTGTAGTCAAGAAATAGAGAGAGAACTTTTATACTTTTTGAAAGAATATATATTTTTTTTTATAGAGAATGATAAATTAGTATTTATATGTAATTAATATATTTTTTTATTATGAGAATATTATGCTTACAATATATTGGAAAATTTATATGTAAAATTATGATGGTTTAGGGTTATATGATGGAAAATGAACCTACAAACTTCTATCCACCCAAACTCCTGCATGTCACGTATTATTTTCACTTGCTCATTTTTTTTAAAAAACTCTCACCTCTTCTTTATTCCACATTGTCAAATAAAACTTTGAGCCTTGAAGTTCAAAGAGAGACACAAGTACACAACAGATTTGAGTTAAAAAAAAAGAGACACACATTTTATCGTTGCATTGCAACACTACGAATATAAGTGAATGTAGCAAATTGCTACTAGCAATGGTTGTGTATTTATTTTTATTTTTTTGAATAAACCAATAGTTGTGTGTTATTTTAAAAAGGGAAGCAACTTTTAATTAAACAAATAATCTTAGATGGAATTGAACTTTAGAAATAGTAAATAAAGTAAAAATAATATGATATTTTTGTAGTCAAAACCGAAAAATTAATAGAAAACAAAAACAGAAACCAACAAACAGGTCGGGACTGCTGAGTTTTTGAAAATGTTTTCACTTTTTTATTTTGTTTTATAGTTTTATATATATTTTTTCTAATATGTGTGTGTATTGCATATAATAAATCCAAAAAATGTGGCCTCTTTTGCTATCAAATTTTGTGCGTACTCTTAATTACAAAACCGTGACCGTTTGTTGATGACAAAAGTGTGACCTTTATTATAAGGGTTTTATGTGTTAGTTTTTTACAATTTTTTATTTTTATTTTAGAAAATATTCTCCATTTATTTTTTAGTTAAATATTTCGTCTTGAGATGCTTCGATGGGGATTTGAATCCTCTCCAATTTTCTCTCCAATGTTTTCCCTCATTTTCTTAATTTAATGGTTGTTAAATTATAAATAATAAAATAATATTTAAGAAGAGAGAAAAAATAAGCAAATGAATAATTATGATCACTGAAAGAAAACATTGGGGAGAAAATTAGAAAGTATCCAAATCTGTAAGAGTTTAGCCTTGTTACCTTAATTAAGATGCCGAGTTCAGGAATTTTCCGTCATAAACAAAAATACACTGCATGCATAAATTTTTTTGTATGAATTAAAACAAACCTATATAGAAAAACCCTTAATAAAAACTAAACTTATAAGGTTCCATATATTTTTAGGACCCAAGCCATATTTAACACTTAATTATTTCTATTTTTGTAGTACAAACAAAACTAACATGCATGATTTTTCTTATAAAAAGTAATAATTCTGCTGCAGCAAATATTAAGATTAGGTTCGTATAGTATTGTTTAATTCTTCTAAATTGAAAGTTTATCTTAATGGAAAGTGAAACTTGTATTTAAAACATGTGTTCACGTATTAGTCTCATCGTGCTAAAGAATATAAAATTGGTTGGATTTTATTCTCAACTTTTCATGGTCCAGGACTTCACAAATTGGTATCTTATTTTTTGGGAAACAATTTTGGTATACTTATTGTACACGATTGCTTAAAAATAGTAAAAATGCCATTTTAAGACACGTAAGAAGGCAATATCATTGAATTTTTGTTGTTGTTTTTTAATGGCAATATCATTGAATCTTCTATTGTGTGGGTTTTGGACATGTACTACATAGGTTTTATAGATCGGACCCTATCTGAAAATGATTTTAACCTTATTTTTGTTTTGATAAACATGCATAATTAATTAGTGCGTTATTCTAATTAGGGGTGATCGTATCCGAATTAATCAAAAAATAAAATTGTAAATCGAACCAATTCAAATTGAAAATCGCAAAAACCGCATTTAATTTGGATGACTTTTTATTGAACTGCGAACCGCCAAAACCGCAAACATCGCGGTTAACCGCAAAAAACGCACTAAGTTTCTATTATATTCTAATACCGCTAGAATCGCATTTAATTTCTATTATATTTCAATATACATAGTCCAATTATCATATGGAGAATGAAATCAAATACTTTGTTTTTTTGTACTCTAATGTTATGTCACTGTGTTGTATGAAACTTCGTTTAATTTAATGGGTTTAGCTCTATGGAGATTATTTCATACACCTTGTGCTATGTTTAATTTAATGAATTTTTTTTCCGTTCCAAAAAAAAAAGCATGCGTGTAAACCGCAGTCACTCCTCGTGTTCAGTTTAATTTAATTTCAGTACATTTTAATATGGTATAAACCGCAACCACCGAGCTGATCCTAACCACATTGGTCTGGTTTGGTTTGAATGACTTTTTAAAAACCAACCGAACCACATGCAATTTTATCTCGCGATTAGGTTGACTTTTAGACTAAAGTCGAACCTAATCGTACTGCGAACACCCTTAATTCTAACTAGTGTTACGTATATACTGGTTAATGATATAAAAAAGATAAATTTTACATTAAAAATATCATTTTTTATATTTTATAAAAAATAGTATTGAATACATAAATTTCAATGCGTTATTATTTTGAGTTTTCTTAACTAATATTCCGACAACATTAATTAACATTTGCATTGATTAATTTATTTTAAAGTACATATAGTGATAATGAACTATATACTACAAATTAGGTTTTATAATCTCTGTTGGTTGAAAATCATGTGAGACACATAAACTTAAACTATGTTCTACATTCTTCTAACCGAATTTTAGAGATCAACCACGTGAGCATTTATTTAAAATATTGCAATATTTTCAATATATCATGTTTATAGAAGAGGATAGGGGTGAACACCGGTTGGGTTCGGTCGGATTCGGGATGAGAATTATTAAATCGATAAAAATCGCGACCTCTTAATTTGGATCAAATTTCGTCCGTTTATGTCTTCGGTTTGTTGGGGTTCAGGTCATACGGGTGACGAGTACAACGGGTCGGTTTTAACAGGTTAGATTGAAACGTTGTTGTTACATTTAAAATTTCATTGATCAAAAAATTATTTGTTTTTTGACAATTCGTTCAATATTTCGTACATATTACAACAAAAGATACAATAAAAATGATGAGATGAAGTTAATTTGTTTTTTTTTTTTTTTAACTCTAATGATATATATATTTATACTCTAATGATAGGCTGAGTTTGTTTCAAATTTGTAAATTCAACGACAATAATAGATAGTAGATGAGAAGTAAAAATTAAGATAAAATCTAAAATATTATCTTTCACGTCTCCTTTATCAACATATTACAAGCTAAAACTTGTAAAATATAATATTTTTCTCCTAGATAAATAAAATTAATAAAATTACCAACAGTTATATGATTCAATTTGTTAGAAATTAGAATAGTGATAAAGACACATTTTTTCAAATTAAAGATCACCTATATACTATTGTCAAAAAAAAAATTAAAATAATCTTATCATACATTGACTCGAGCTCATATATGAATATTATATTAGTCGAAGGAAGTTATGTTAATGAGGAAAATAGAAGAAAATGTTGAGATAATTATGAGACTAATGCTGAGATGCATGCTGCAACAACCATTTCAATTATCGAGTGTTTGCTAGATTTAGTACGAATTATTTTCTTCACGAAGCATACGAAACAAGAAAAAATCATATTCAAGTATTAATGTCGTAGTTTTCCTTTCAAAATATATACATAATAGTAAGAGTTTTTTTTTTTTTTTTTTTACAAAACTAGTACGAGAGAGTTTTTTATTCAATCCCTTTGTTGTTTGAAATGAAAATACATATCGATTTCATGTTTAATTTGTTTTTTAACGTAAAATATAATTAATAAAAATTAGATCCCTGCATAAGATGAACAGAGATCGGTAAAAGAGGGCTACAAAACAAATGTGCCGTATATAAGCAAAATACCAATAAAAATATCAAAACAAATCACCATCTAATAAAGATCAACTTCTAATCTTATTCTTAAAAAGACATCTTCAGCTTTCAAACCACTAGAAAAAAATCATCTCGATCCATAAAAATACCACCAGACACTAACTTCCAATCTCAAAATATAACTGCACGTAATCAGCCACGTCTAAATTTGTTCAAATTGAGCTAACGATATACACAAGTTGTGTCTGCACACAACCTATTTCCGTGGATTTTTCATCAATAACAATAAGAAAAGTTGTAAAACAGAATACTATGTGTTAGGGGTGAGCACAAACCCGCAACCCGACTCGAAACCGATATAACCGCCAACATATGGAAGGACTCGGTCGGGTGCGGGTCAGGTCTCGGGTCAACAATTGTGAAAAATCGATCATGAACGGTTGTATACGGGCGGGTGCGGGTCTCTAAAAGTTCGTCTCTTCATAACCGAAACCGACCGAACAATTTCTAAAATACAAATTAATTTTTTTTCTAGTTTTGAGCACCTCTTCTCTCTCTTAATATCATATGCTCTTCACTTTGTTAATTTTATCTATCTTTGATAGAGGAGAAAACTATTGTATTTTACAAGCTTTAATTTGTAATATGTTGATAAAGGAGATGCGAAAGATAATATTTTAGATTTATCTTAATTTTTACTTCTCATCTACTATCTATTATTGTCATTGAATTTACAAATTTGAAACAAACTAACTTCATCTCATCATTTTTATTGTATCTTTTGTTGCAGTATGTACGAGATATTGAACGAATTGTCAAAAAACAAATAATTTTTTGATCAATGAAGTTTTAAATGTAAGAACAACGTTTCAATCTAACCCGTTTAAACCGACCCGTTGAAACTCGTCACCCCTATGACCCGAACCCGAACAAACCGAAGACGTAAACGGTTGGAATTGGGTCCAAATTAAGAGGTCGCGATTTTTATCGATTTGACGATTTTCGGCCCAAATCCGACCGAACCCGACCGATGCTCACCTCTACTAT